>CM065331.1:2545135-4945135 GCA_033032175.1 Saturnia japonica
ACTGTCTCCCAGACGGCTGAACCAGTGCAATGGGAAGACAGGCACCCCGACCCGTCTCCCCTTGGTCCAGCAAAGGCAGAGGAAAGAGACGGTTAAGCACCCCACCTACTGCCCATCGTCTACGCAAATGTCCTGCGGTGCTGTAGGCACTGGTACTGGTGCTGATGCCACTCTCCCTTTTAGGGGAGGGCAAGGCTTCTGCCTCGCACTGCAGTGCCTTATGGCTCAGCCTCCCGCACCGGAAGCACAGTCCCCTCCTGTCAACCGTCGACGGACAAACTAGCCGCGTGTGACCCAAGCCCAAGCACCTGAAGCACCTCATAGGTTTTGTCTCCAGGAGATGGACTCTGGCAGCACTCCACCCTACTAAGAGCCTTCCCCCCTCTACCAACGTCCTTGCTGCGGCGACAGAGAGAGATATATGAATTCTTCCCATACTCCTCCCCATGGTGCTTATTTCACCAGCCCTGATGTGCGCTGCATCATATCCTCCTTTGGACGTGACAGTCCCGATCACCTCCTCCCTGGACACCGAGTCGTCTAGTGCGATAATACGGACGTCCGATCGCTTAATGGGTCTACCCACTGTAGCGACTCCCGCTAATGTGACCTCGAGGCACTGTGCCAGTTTATCGGCCTGTTCAACGCCTTAGAGGCCAGGGATTTCGATAACCCTGGCTCCCGTAGCAGTCTCACGGACCTACAAATCCTCGATGCCCAGGCTGGGCAAATCAGAAGCTAGTCTCGCCCTCAGAAGGGCCTCCTTATAACTCACCCCTTGAGCCACTGCCTCAGGCTGCAGCGTTAAAAGCACTGCGAGGGGAGTTTAGGCTTTGGCTTTTGCCCAACAGTACCCTTCCGAGAAGTGGGAACAACCGGTGCGGCCACCGCTGGCACCGAGGATGTCACCGCTTTCTTCTGCCTCTTGCGGCGGGCAACCACCGTAGTCCACGCCGCATCCGAAGCTTCCAGAGCCGGAAACTGCGCCTTACCCACCCCTAAGACAGGCATCTGGGATGGCGAGGACTCCACTACCACTACCACTCCACAGACCGGCGCGCAGGCCGTGCAGGCTTGGAGTCTAAGACCTTTTGTCCCTCAGTGCTGGTTTCCTTCTGCCTCTTGTCAGCCGCTAGAGGAGAACGAGTCATTGGGACCAAGCGGTCCTCCAGCTTCATCAGGCGGGCGCTCATCTCTCCGAATGTTTTCCGGAAAGAGCTCTCCAATCTCTGGATGGCCTCTGCCAGGATATTCGGCTCCTGAGGGTACGGCTGAGTGACTATAGGCGGCGGTAATGCCTCCTCACTCGCGTCGGCCTCCTGACGCATGGCTCGGATCTCCGCTTTAACTTTCACGAGCTCGCGGCGGAGACTCGACACCACGCGCCACAGGCTTTCTTCCGCCACGGTGTGCGTCAAGGACGTGGCCACAGTGTCATGCAGAACACTAGCCACCCCCTTAAGATCCCTGTTGGAGGTCCCTTTAAGGTAGCCAGATTAATTGCATACTTCAAAAATCTTGACAACCTTCTCATCAGCCAGAGCACTTATCATAGGTTAAGAGATAGCTGGGCCAAGGTTTTCAACGGCCAATTCTTCTTCGACCCACCGCTCTTCATCAAAACCCACTTCTTCGACTTCTAGCCCTTCCTCGACAACCACTTTCCCGGTATTCTCATGCTTCTTACCCGCCGAAGTCACAAAGTCACAAAGCCCGGGTCACATGATCTTCCTCTCTGGGCCGTGTTAACCTTCGGGGCTATTACCGGTTCAGGATCCAAGTTAAGCGGATCCCCTGCCCACTTCTGACCCGTACTACCCTCCCTGACTTCATCACGACTGCTGTTAAGCCCACGACCGATTACACCACGACCGGTGCTACGACCACAACTGGTACCGCGCTTACGCTCCTGACCTTCCTTATATCTAAGTTTTAAAATGTTTGGGTTGGATTCATTCGTTTTGTTCCCACGTTAATGGGGGATTAGAAGGTCCACTCAGGCAGTGCTCCCTGTGCCTGGGTAAGCTTAGCTTAACCCGTCAGAGAGCCGGCCGGTTCTCTGACGGGGGTCGCACTCGTGACTGGACTCCCCGCAGCCACACATCCCCTTGCGGTGCGCCGCCGCTTGGTATTGGGGTGATTTTTATAGAGGTTTTCTTCCTCGCGGTCCGGGCAGTGAAGCCGAGACCCTCGGTCCCATTGAAGCCGCGAGACATGACCACGACACTTCGATGGGATTACGAGAATGACGGAGGCAGTGAGTGAAGCCCCACTCGCCTGCCCGACGGCAAGGTAAGTGCACGCCAGGCCCACCATCACGCCGTCAAGTCACTCACTCTGCTAATCAGAGGAATGCAACGACGGAGGAAAAACTCCGGAAAAGAAAAAAACCCCCTGTTAGGTATTCGCCGCCGACCGTGAAGCGGTCGACGTTGCCCGGCACGCGCCACGCGGAGGTTCCTGACTCGTGCCCCCGGTCGGCTGCCTGACCCAAGGGCTTCACACCGAGGAACAGACCTAAGCTTGGGTTGCCGTTAGAGAGGGTGGACGTGACGGGTGTGTGGGAGCGAAGTTAACCGCCCGTCCTCTGCGGAGAGAACGGTGGTTACGCGGGCGTGGGTGCTGGCAAGCTCTGTTTAGAGAGACGGTGAAATAATACGCGTTTGCTTTTTCGACTTTGTCGTCGGCATTGGGGGCCGGTACAAAGGTAGCGGCCGCTTTGATTAACGGATTCACGTTTCGACGCAGTGTCGAAGTAAGAACGAGAAAGGTTTCTGGCGTAGGCATGTATCGAAGGAAGATCCATATCTCTATGGAGATCTTCTATATGAACATACCGAGGGACCCCGGTAAGCGGTAAAGAAACCTATTCTGGATGGTTTGTAACTTTTCCAGTTTGATATTGACATATGTGCGAACGCAGCGCAACTATATGTCATTATCGGACGAATACACATCTTGTACAGCGTAAGCTTATGTCTCGTGGACATTTTACTTACAGAACATAACAGAGGATGCAAACGGGCCAGGACCCAGGCGGCCCTTTTTCTAACTTGAGTGACGTGTGGTATTAAAGTAGAGTCTACTATCTAGGGTTACACCTAGATATTTGGTCTCCTTTACCCAGGGAATCAGATTACCGAAGAGTTCAAGGGGTTTACGAGGGGTTGATGGCTATTCGCTAGTCGTTAAACCACTTCCCGAGAGTGGTCACGGCGCTTTCGATTCTACTTTTGAGTTGGACTCTATGCCTTTTAGAGGAGTATATGAAGTTTATGTATGTCACCGATGTACAGATTAAAAAGGCTATAAGCCAGGATGGAACCTTGGGGGACGCCTGAGCGTATAGGGTGGGGTGTGGATAATTCACCTTCCACTCTATAGCAGAAGGTGCGGTCTGTGATATAATCGCGGATGATTTTAACTAATCTATTGGGGATTTCGCGACAGTATAACTTGTAGACTAATCCTTCGTGCCTGACCTTATCAAAGGCCTTGGCAACGTCAAAAAAGACTGCAAGTGTACGACGGGGGTTACTTTTTGGCTCAAAGAAGTTAAACGTAATGTGCTCCGTGAGGCGGTGCACTTGATGAGTGAAAAAATGTCTAGTACGAAAACCGAACTGCCCAGGCAGATAGAGGTTTTTCTCCTCTATTACGGACCAACGGTTGTTATCGGGTTCTTGTATATATATTTAATTGAAGAGTTAATTTCAATATCGCGATTTAGGATAGTTCGTATGTGGCGAGATAGATGTCGCTACATCACCCCCCTCCGAGGCCGGAGGTCGATAGCAGGTTGAGTCGTCCATACATCTAGTGATGCTTGCCGGGCCAGTGGAATGTTTGGTCGCACTGTTTCCCGCTCTATATTTATTTGAATATATAAGTTACATATACAAGTTATATATGAAATTGTTCCTTATTTTATTCCCTATCCATTAAACATCAACACATTCTATACATTAAGCACGTATTCCATACAAGGGCTGAACAATAGAAATTACGGGCGGTTTTACCGCGTATTGTTCGTACATTAAATGCGATGTCGTACATTTTTCCATATAAACTTATTCTATAAATCTTATCTATTCTATCGTTATTATAATGTTATACACGTAACATATTATATAATAAGTAAGCACATATCATACACAATACATCACATGTAATACATAATACGTAATGTAGTTGCTAACATTCTTTCTATAAATCTATTCTAATGTTACTTATCTATTATTATATACAAACACGCAACATATACCACATGACACATAATAATACATCATTCAGTCGTCAATAGTTACTTTGGTTCTTAAACGTATCTCCTCATTTATTAGTCAAGCAAAGAAACTCCGAGCACAGCCTTTAATTTTAGTTAAATTAATTCTTATTGACATTCTCAACGGATGTTAAGTGGATATGTGATTGAAAATATTAATATTCTACAGTCTAAAAAGAGCTGCTGGTTCTTAAGTGTTATTGCGGGAATACTTCTACTTAACGATTGTAGCTAGACAAATGAGTATTAAAAGGCAGCCTACTATTGCTGGAGCACATCGATGACATTTATATACTGATAGTTTTCTACTTATTGATTTTTGGCTAGTCAAATGAGCATCATAAGGCATCCTACCATCAAACTAAAATTGCATTACGTTGTTTCCCTTCATTAAAAGTTCAAGCTTAGGTTTGAATAAGCTACCACTAAATTTTCATCTCTTCAACTATTGGGTAGAGTGGACAGAGTTATCAAATGTAAGTGTTTGTACAAAGATTTCATATTTACCTTACAAAATGTCTATATATGACTACTGCATCTTTTAATTTAATGGCAACTGTGTTCATCAACAATTCTGCCCATGTCACGTAAATAAAATAATTTTCTAATAATTTTTGTATTATCTCCTAAGAAGTTGACCAGTGTTCTCCCTAAACAAGATGAGGGACTAAGGGTTCGTGTGCCAGTGTTTATTACAACCACACCGTTCGAACTGAAACTCAGTAACACGAGTATAGTTATTTTGCGGTAGAAGTGTGATACTGTGCATAAAGTGTTTGAGGTTTATAAGAAAACTATGATTTTTTAAGTATAGGTTTAAAATACAATTTTAGAATATTATTGCATTATTAAACACCAAAAACACTGTTCTTGGTATTCAGTTCAGATTTTCAGTATTCGAGGCTGTCTAAGAGGAGCAGAGCTGTGTAAATTTCGACCAATAAAATTGCATAAGTATCTAAGCTCTGTTCCGTTCTGCTCCAGTGGACATGGAGTTGCGGGTTAGATACAAATTTCATACATTTTTAAAGACGGAGTTGGGTAGTGGAGCAGTTAAGTGAAGCGGGGAAGCGGAACAGAAAAAGATGATATGACTGTTGATCGTAAAATTTTGCGTACAAATAAACTGCCAGTCTGCCGCCGCCCTCTTTGATTGACACGGCGTCGCGTCGTCCGCAACACTGCTCCGCATCTCTCGCACCGCTCCGCTTCAATGGACAAACACAACCCTGTATTACTCCCTCGCTCTGATCCAGCGGACAAATACACTCTGCAATTCCTTACTCTGTTTTATACGATTTGACTTTCGTCTAGACTGCATGGAATAGTTAAAGAAACTGCACGCGCATGCGTCTATTTTTTATATAATATTTTATACACAAAATAGATATGCGATGAATAATCTATGACTTTTTTTGTCTCATGGTCATTCGTACCATTTTTATTTTATATTTTGTACTGTAGATCTGCAATGGATTAATTGAGCAAAATCGTTCATTTTTATTTGGCGCTCATAGTCAATCGGTATTTTATTTTTACTTTTTAATTTAATTTACAACTAGAGCTTATTTAAAAAAATATTTATTCAATTTAAAGAAAGTTGTACTTGTTTATGAAGATATATACTCAATTACGGGTTGTATAAGTTCAAAGTAAGATCTGACCGATAAATTCTCAAAAAATAATTAAATTAATTGGTTTTACTAGCTGTATCCGTGACTTCTTTCGCATGTATATTGGTAAACAATTTAAATCGATAACAGTTTTTAATATCTTATGTGTTAATCCAGGTCATAGATTATCTACACAGCTCCGCATTACTCCCTCGCTCCACTGCGCTTCCTCGCTCCTCTCCAGTGGACAGGCTGCCTTAGTGTAGCAGTGTTTAATGTGGGAAATGGCCGAAAATAGAGAAGGTGCGCACCCTCATGACAATTTGAGATAGCGGTTGCCAAAAGTACAAATGTTTAAGCTAGCTCTGCACAATCGTACAACACTCAAACTGATCGTTCAACTGTTGATATGCAAAGGTGTGATTGGGGCGCGTAGTCAGAATTTTGATAGAGATTAGTTAAAATCGTACCAAACTGACTCTATACACATAGAAGCATGTGCGGTTGTCAGAGTGTAATTAAATTATGTGTAAATAACATTTTTTTCGCCATATTTTTAGAAGTAGTCAACATTGAGTTAAGTAATATCTATATGTAAACTTGAATACAATAATAATATGAAATAATACATTAAAGCAAGCCGCTGCTTTCCCTTCGACGTCTGCCAGGATTATGACGTTCAGATTTCGCGGTTAATATGTGGAGGGCTGTTTGGAAATAAGTACGCTCAAGTTAAGAGTTAAAATTCGGAGTTCGGCCGTTGGATTGATTGTCGTTGTTGGTCGGTTGTTTGTACGGAGCAGGCATTATACAAAATTAGAATGTTGCAAGTTATAAAATATTGCTAGTATTAACTAATTTATGTATTTGAAACTGCTTTATACTATCTTTATTAATAAAAGACTTAGGAGTTGTGGATAAGTTTATGATTTAGGCTAATATTGGTCGTTAAACTAAGTTAATATTAATGAATGTTTCACAAGATAATCTTTGGTAAAAATTTGAATTATGAAAAACGTATTTCAATGCATCGATTAGTATTTCTTCAAATCTAATAATATTTAATAAGCGGTGCAATATCTTTTCGTATTCTTTGTATAAATACACCGTTTGTATAGTGTTCAGCTAAACTCAGCAATATTATCTCAAAGAGTTATAAAAAAATGGCATGTAAAATTTGTGTTACGGTCTGTGCTTGGTCTGTTTTCATTTCGGTAAAAAAAAATGATAAAAATGTTAATTTTGTAATTTAAAAATGTTTTAAATAATGCTTTGTTATTTTTGGGATTTTAAATTTCATGTGATTTTCCATAGTCAGTGTTAATTAATTAATGCATTGGTCGAGAAGTAACCGGTGCAGGTTTGCCTGCTGGACCATTCGGAGGTCCCTGGCCATATGACGCTCTGTCACCCTTGGACATGCCATACGGACCAGCTTGGCCGTCAGTCGGTGGTGGATATGGACCTCTCGGTCCAACCGCTGGTTTTACCCCAGCTGTGATATACGGTGGTAGACTGTCTGTTACGAGTGCTTCTCCTATCGCTTCCACCGGTCTGACTCTTACATCAGAGAACACAATCGAAGGTGTCGTTGCAGTAACGGGACAGTTGCTGTGGCTACTGATGGAATATTCTCGACTGTCGGTGCAGGTGACGTCTGGTACGGCTTCGGTGACGGAGCTGTCGGTATAGTAGCGGAAGCTCCCATCACTCCTGCTGCCGTAGCTCCGGGTAACGGGTACGGAGGTGCTCTGGGTGGAAGAGTCGCATACAACGGGTTTACCGGACCTGTTAGCTACAACGGATGTGGATGTGGAGCTTTATATTCATGTTTTACTATGTGTTATATAAATGTGTGTATGTATATACTAAAAACAAAGTATTATTATAAAATAAATGTACTTAGTGCCCATTTGAACTAGGAATATTAAAAGTTTTGCTGTGTTTGTAATTTTTTTTCAATCAAATACTCAACCTCTTTGCATTAAAGGAATGTAAATATACACGACAATTTTTAACCAAAAAGAAACCAATTTCAGAGATTTTGAGAAGTTCCCTGGTGTATCTTCGAAGTTGTAGATCAAATGGTAATTACAACCCTTAATAACCCTTTTCTAATGAAAAAAGACACATCCAAATCGGTTTATATACAAAGAAGTTATGGCTGAACATTCATAAAATATATATACGCAGAGTGGAAAAAACATATTAATTAGTGAAGATATAAAATTTTACTCAAAGGAAGCAGACTTTTATTTATAAAAAAAGCTTAACTGTACCGGGAATCGAATCAACTAAAATAGTAAAAAACGGACATGCGCTATGTAATTACACCAATCGATAGAGTATGTGATAAGGATAAAATCTCTCGAATAAACATCGTACTTAAAAATTACAGGAGACCATTAATTTTTTTTAAATAATCTATCACTTCAGAGTGACCTAAACTTTTCGTGTGAAAATTTCGTCATAATTAGTCGTAAAGTTTAAATGGTAACGTACTTTATTTCAGGAATAAAATTTCTCTAGAAATCTGTATTTGTAAAAAAATATAAATACGGGAATATGGATGAAAGAAAAAAGGCTCGCTATTTTAATATTGCATTTCGTCAAGTCAAGTTCGTTATTTATTTTTTTAAAAGCCTGTCTTTAAGGTTTTTATCACCAACCGCCACATCCGCATCCGCAACCACCAAGACCATAGCCTCCGTAGCCACGACCATGGCCGTAACCGGCTCCGTAACCGTTGCCATAACCAGCACCGTAACCTCCCTCAGAGGTAATACCGACAGCTCCGTTACCACAGCCGTAGTTGATAGCCCCAGCACCAGCAGTGGGGAACACACCCTCAACACTCGCGGTACCCAGGAACGGCAAGTTACCGGAGACACCTACACAGCCTTCGTATCTATCCTCAGAAATAACATCCAGACCTACAGGTGAGCCGGCAGAGGCGCTGGCGACGCCGAGACCACCACCGCAGGAGGCACCGAGTCCACTAGCGAGACCGATATCAGCGATACCAGCTCCGTAGCCGAGATGTCCTCCGCAGCCACCACATCCACCACGACCAAGACCCAAGCGGCCGTGGCATTGACCCAAAGCGGACTGTATATTGGAAATCACAATTATTTTTATTACATTCTAAATAATTAATTAATTTAACCAGCATAATATATTTGAAATATCACTTACTTGGATCAAAAGCGCAGTAGCGCAAACAATAAGGACGGCCTTAGCGTTCATATTTACTTTGGAATCAAAGTTGAGAATGATTCTCCGGTGCTACGGAGTACATTTTATAGTAATGTACACTTCGAAGGAAATGATTACTTGGCCATAAATATGAATTAATTTAATAAATTGCACGTAGGTTTCTGTTATCAATTTCTAAATAATGTAATAAAACTTATTTTACCCTTCATTTTTATCAAATATTTGGTAATAGTTGAATCGTAAATACGTGAGAAATAACACGTTCCCAACCTTGACATAAACATTGTCCTTGAAAGGATTTATTACAATTTTATAATAATATAGAACAATATTCTTGAAAAAATACAATTTGTATATAAATGAATATTGAAATCTTAGATTTCATTCTGAATTCAATATCTCATTCAGTGCAAACATGTCTACCTTCGCTTTCTTGCTTCTATGCGTTCAGGCTTGCCTGATCAACGTAAGTTTTCTACAAAACTTTGGAGATAATGCTAGTATACCTTTTAACTATTATTATTTTTGCCTTGGCGTAATCCATAGTCACAATAGTCTTTGATTATTGTCAAAAATGGAATATATTTTTAACAGACTGTATGTATTTTCTGTCAATTTCCTTTGCACGCTCTGTAGTCTAAACGGCTTGATGGATTTGAGTATACGAGGTGTCGTTAGATTCGTCTTAATTGTAGAAGTGACATAGACCATAATTATATTATTTAAGTACAATGTTTGGGATTTAAAAAAGCAAAAATAGGGATTTTTTTTTTAATTCAAGTAAATTTTTTTTTCAGGCGGTTTTTTAGTTTCCTTTGTGCCCGACTCCGAAAAAGGAGGGCTATGCTTTTCGAGTGTATGTATATACTATATTTATGTATGTATGTCTATTTCTGTGGCACGCTCTGTAGCCTAAATGGCTCGATATATTTTAGTATACGAAGTGTTGTTAGAATTGTCTTAATTTTGGGAGTGACATAATAGGCTATATCTTATTATAATATTTAGTGAGCAATTCTTGTTTATATATGTGTAATTGGTTTCTCGGAAACGGCTCCAACGATTTCGATGAAACTTTGCAATTAGATAACGTTTTACATTCCAAGTTTACTTAGATAGGTCTTTTTATTTTTTTGTTTATAAGACAGTCGCCCAGATTTTAATACTTAAGTACGATGTCTGGGATTGATATATATAGCAAAAATATAAAAATATTAGTTTAGTCAAAATGTTTTCCTTTTTAATACTTTAGCTTATTAATAATTTAGTTTGTTACTATTTCAAAATCATGAAATAATAATTTTGAAATATTTTAGGCGTTGAAGGCTTTGAGATTATCCAATGATTTTTTGTTATATAAGTCAAAATTATTTTTCTATTCTGTTTAAGTTTTAATCATTCAAAGTTTGATTCAAAGTTATTTTTTCTCAGACTGTCTACAGTAACTGCATTGGTGCTGGTATCGACCGTGGTTGCGGCTGTGGAGGTGGCTGGGGCGGCTACGGCTTAGGTGGTTATGGCGGATACGGAGGTCTCGGATATGGAGGTGTCGGATCCGGTGAGTACGGAGGTAGTGGTATCGGAAACGTAGCTGTCGCCGGTGAGCTCCCCGTCGCCGGTACCACCGCTGTCGCTGGGCAGGTTCCTATCATCGGCGCTGTTGAGTACTGCGGCAGAGGGAATGCTGCTGGCTGTGTCTCCATCGCTGGCAGATGCGGAGGTGGTTGCGGATGCGGATGCGGAGGTTTATAATGAGAACTTTCATCACAGCTTGATTTTAATTTGAACAGAATATGGAATAATAAACAATCAGCAACTGAATTTTATTTTATAATTCCTAATAGTGAATAAATTTTCAGGATTATTTATTGTACGATGTAGCAAAAAGGTCTAATGTCCAGTGTACCTAATGGTAAATAATTATTAAGCCTATAGCTTTTTTTAACAAACAATAGAAACACCAGTGGTTTAATTGCGTTCCGGCATTAATTCTGGTTGCTATTACTGTGGGCTGAGTTAGAAAGGTTCGTTTGTCAGTATTTATTACAACCATACCGTTCGAACCAGAACTCAGTAGTGCGAGTATTTCTGTTTCTGTTATGTGAGACTGTGCATAAAAAGTTTTAGGTTTATAAGAAAAATATGACTTTCTAATTACAATTTGAGCAATTATTGAATTATTAAACACCAAAAAGAATGTCCTTGATATTCAGTTCAGATTTTCAGTTTTCTAAGGCTGTCTGAGAGGAGCGGAGCTGTGCAAAATTAGACCCATAAAATTACATAAGAATCTAAGCTCTGCTCCGCTCAGCTTCAGTGGACATGGAGTTGCATATTTGATACAAATTTCATACATTTTTAAAGGCGGGGTTGAGAAGCGGAGCAGGGACTGCATCGGACAGTTTGAGAAACTGCTTAAAATATAGCCATAGAAAAAATAGATCTGCGACATAAAATCTAGGACTTTTTTGGCTCATAGTTATTCGTACCATTTTTATTTTATATTTACTACTATAGATCTGCGATGGATTGGTTTAGTTTTAGACAACAGTCTCAATTTTATTGATCACATTAATAGCTTAGTTAAAGTAGGTAATCAAATATTAGGTTTCATCAAAAGAAATACAAAGGAATTTCGCAGGCCACAAACAAAGATAGTACTGTTTAATGGGTTGGTTCGAAGTCACTTAGAATATGCCAGTGTGGTTTGGAATCGAAATTGCTGTGCATTTCCAAATAATTGAGTGTCTCCAGCGTTCCTTTACTAGGTACTTAGCATTTGCATCGCCCGGTGTCTCTCACAGATGCCCGTGTGATCAGCAACTAAAATTCTTTAAAATTGCATCCCTACGAAAACGTAGAACGATGAATGATCTCACTTTTTTATATAAGATAATAAAATGATATATAGACTGCAGTAACATAATAAGTATAATTGGTCTTACTGTTCCAAATAAACTACCAAAGTAACCAATAACAAAAGCTTTCTATTCTGCCCGTGTATAAAACCAACCTTGGTTTACCAAGAATTATTTTCATTTAATCTTTATTTATTTTTTCTTGCTCTCGTTAATTATATTTAAGTGTAATCCAACAATAATTGTATTCATATTAATTTTAAGATATTAGGGATTTCTTCTTACAATTTTTTTGTCAGTTTATAATAATATTTTTCTTGTTTCTCTTAGTTACTATTATTACTATTTTTATATTTCAATGTACGAAGCTATGGGAAATGCTGTATACTCCTTTAAGTAACATACACATCAGGTATACTATCTATACATAATCTATATATTAATACGTGAAGCAAAAGCTTTCGGTACCTTTTTAAGCGTGTTGCGTGCACGGAAGACTGTGAGATTTGGTATGGTTAAAGTTTATATGTAGAAGGAGTGCAGAAAGCAAAAATGTATGTATAATATTTGTTACTAATATTATATTAAGTTAAATAAATTATTACTGCGAATCATAAACCGACAAGTGCCATTTAACTTAGAACCCTCAAAATATTGACATTGTCACTCAACGAAAAGTGACAGCAAGTGGTGTAGATAATACTCATTGTTTATGAATACTGCAAATGTCAAACAGAAAATAGTCTATGATCAAAAAGTCGCTGGTCGAATTTCGACCTTAGGGCGATCGTTAGTTATAATAATGCTGTATACGTTCTAGCTCCGCGCTTCCAGAAATATTTCTCGATGTCACCCGACCATTCACGAACTATGTAAATGTATACGACAGGACTGTTAAAGCGATCCCGACTAAAGGTGGAATTATGGCTGTTTTTGAATAATTAATTATGCTGTTGTGTTATTTATCAACAATATATTATAAATTACTGTTGTCGTTATTCTCTTGTTATATAATTTGTTGTCATGTATCGTATTATAATTTTTATCTATGACACAAGTAACAATGACACAACAAATAAAAGTGAACTTTATGCCGTGCACTCGAAGAATATAGTTGTAAATTCGGAAAATTTATTATTCGTATCGTAACTTTGTGGGCAACGTGAAGTTGTCTCTTACACGCATATTGATAGTTGCATAATGCTTGCTTGTTCACATGTTGCGATAAGACTGGGTGACCTTTTTGTTTGTCAATACGGCATACGGCATTGACGTTCTTTACATGCCATCGTGAATGGTGGGTAATTACCCTCGGTTCACTTTCGACTTGATACCGGCGTGAGCGAAAATAAACTTTTATCCTTATTTGACAACAGAGTTTCCACCTTACACTGTGATTTCCTATCTCTTTTGTTTCGACATGTTGATAACAAAATTTGTAACGTAATTAAATTGCTTTTAGTGAGAGTATAATATGTAACGCGTCTATTTATAAAACGTTATTGTTGTCAACAATGATTACAAACAACGCATTACATACTTTTGATTCGAGGGAGCGTTTAAAATAAAACTATTGAATACCTGTTGGCAATTTGGAGGTACTCACTATATTGAAATAACATAATTCTTAAAATTATCGACAGCCCTTAAACATCTGGCTAGGAGAAGACGTCAGCGTGTACCTAAGCATTATTAACTAATGGTATATTGACGCGAAAGGGTGAACGTTCATAACTACATTATCCGTTGTTGTAATAATGAACACCTCTAAAGAGCTTATTTCACCATCCAATCTATCGCACCCGATTTCCGGGGTGAGGGCAGGGGGGATTTGGACGCAGGATCTTAATTAGGGAAATAACCCCTTAATCCCAACCCGAACAGTTACGGTGTGGGAGAGATGTGCATGCATGTGGGTACTAGCGACACTTTCGGACCAGAATAAACTAACTTATTAGGTATAACAATATACAGAAATCTCATTTATTAGAAATATTCATAATTACTATTTATGTATTATACTTTAGTTTATTAATGACAGTGCGCATTGAATACAAAAACTATACAAGAGAATTTTAAACAAATATGAAAACTAACTTCTATGATTCTCAGGAGTTCCCAGGTGTATCTTCGTAGTCGAAGGTCCAATGGTAGTGAAATTAAAATAAGATCACTCTTGAGGTACCCCCTTTCCAACAAAGGATCATCTAAATTGGTTCATAAACAAAGAACTTAAGGCTGAATATCCATTAAAAAAATATACTTACATTCGAATTGAGAATCTTCACAGTTTTTAGAAGTCGGTTAAAAAATATTAAAACATTTTTCCATGCCCATATTTTAGTTTTCAAACAGTATTTACAAAGCAAGGCTCCTTGTTCTATTATACACAACTTTGATTTAAAAAAAAAAAAACATTTTATCGAAGTTACCTAATGTTTGTATTAGCAAATAACAAATAGTTACTTTATTTCACATTTCTCACACGCAATTTATAGTACATCACACTCGCAATTTTTAATGTGGTAAATACAAACTTAACGTTATTCTTTGATTAAAAAAAACACATTTTATCGAAATTACCTAATTTTTATATTAGCAAATAACAATTAGTTAATAATGTATTTCACATTTCACACACGCAATTTATAGTATGGTAAATACAAAGATAGTATCTTTGTTGTTGTATGTTTTTAAAGCAGTATGCTTTGTAGAGGTGTAACGAATATATATTCGTAATAGGTACAGAGATTATAATACGGGCCACAAAGTAATATTTTATGATAAACGAATAGAGAATAAAAGATTACCAAATATTAGTAAAAAATAATAGGCACCCGATTCACGATCCGCGCGGCAAGTCACCTCAAAGTACCTCTGTCGTTGCCCGTTATATGCCCGTGCATCTTGCGAGTAAGCAAGTTAACTAACTACATGGTTTGAAACATTGTATAGAAACGACCGCTGGCTGCTGGCGTATCGTATCTATAGTAAAGACATCATTATACACGTCGGGCTTCGTATGAAAACTGCACGGGTTGGTAACACAGTAGGCAAGCAATGAGAACAGAATAACTAAATTAGGCACGTTTTTAACGAATATCAGTGTATTAGCTAATAAGGATATCAGCTAAATTCATAGATTAGTTTGTAATTTTTGTATTAGGTATCTGTTTGTTAACACTTGCAATATTTCCTTACTCTCACCTCGGACAACGGAAAAAGAAAAAGACAACGCCATCTATGTTTTTAATAAGACAATCCAAAACCTTGTGCCGCGTGTGGTGCGCTAGTGATCGTGAAAAAAATTTAATAAAATAATACGTGTTCGCGAGCTGCTTGCTGGGCTCCGAGAAAAAAAAACACTTTAAGTCTCATACATATTACTCATGAGGTTTATTATTAACATCCCAAGTGCAAATAAGTGATTTATTAAGTGGAACTTTTAAAAAAAAAACAGTTGGTTACGACAACGTAATTAAAGGGATCGAGGCGACGCAAACCAAAGGCCGAGGTAAGTTTCATACCGAACAGTTCCCTATGCGCTTCTCCCAATTGCAAGTTTCCAGGGTCCAAAAACAAATGTAAATATCACTGGGCAAAGACTTCACGTTCAAGTCTCACCATAAATTAGAGGTTACTTCGAGCGCGATTTTCCTATGAATAAATTTGGTTCAAATTCATTAGAAAACTGTATTATATAGTGCATTTTAAATTAATAACTTCTTTTTCATGTTATTTTAGTTACTTTTATTAAGTTTTCCAACTTTTTAATATGTATTTTAATTCTTGTGCTCAGATAAACCGTATTTCATTTATTTTATTTTACGTAAGTACATTGAAATAAGTTTGTGTTGAATTTTGTAAAGATGGTTGTAGACGATAGTTCTCAGTTAATGCTTGTTACTACCCGGAAATAATATATCTTTCGTGAAATACAAATATTGTATGATTTGTCAAAAGATATCGCGAAAGATAAGTCGAAGATCAGTGCATTTAAGAGTAGGTACAAACGTATCGAATCTATTCGATCGGAATACATTGAAGGTAGTGAATGAAATAAACGCTTTGAAACTTAAAATCGATCCAAAACAAACTATTGACTATAAGTCCGTGGAAGCATTTGATATGTTGTACTACACCGTACAAGCCGCGGCCGAAGATATTTGAGGCCGATTGACAAATTTCATTACTTGTTGTCTTGTCTGTCAGGGTCAGCTTTGTCGGTGGTAAAAGGTGTACCAGTGACAGCGGATAATTACCGGGTAGTTTTCGATGCACTTCAGGCATATGGGCACTCATTGATAGTGGGGATCAAGATTATTTCATGACGACCGCCTGCGATCATTGTCTCGGTTTACTCTGCAGCGATATAATATTACCGTAGCAGGATTAGGCCAACATACTGTACATCAAATAAAAGGTATGACGTCATGCACAATACAGCCACGTGATTCCGACCACCCACGTTTTGATATCTGCCCTATCGTTATGGATACGATAACAAATTAGATGCCCGCGGTGGAGGTTCCGTCCTCTGTCTGGGAGGCCTGTAAACACATGGTATTTGCGGATGAAGATTTCGATAAACCTAAAAACGTTGATCTTTTACTGGGTGCTGAATTGTTCCACGAGATTTATGATGGAAACACATACACAGCATATTCGGTTGGGTTATAACAGGCAAGTTAAACCTGATCTATCGACCGCCACAAATGACCACTTCGCTATTAGTGTCTACCCTTGCCCTTGACAAAGTAATCAAGCGTTTTTGGGGAAGACGAAGAGCCGCCATCAGTTAATATTACTAATCAAGAAGATGAGAAATGTGAACGGTTATGTTTAGATTTAGTGAAACGGAATCCGGATGGCAGATATGTAGTTCTGATATTGCTGAAGGAACCTCGCGGGATTTTGGGAGAATCCTATCATTCCTCATTGGCTCGGTTATTCAACCTCGAGAAGCGCCTTCATCGGTCTAAATTAAGGGAAGACTATGTTGAATTCATGTGGGAATACTCCAGCTTGGGTCACATGCAGCTGGTCAAAAATTCTGAAAATTATATGAACATTATACCGCACCATTGCGTATTAAGACCTGATAGCGTCACTACAAAGCTCAGAGTCGTGTACGACGAAGGTGCGAAGACTTCAAACGGAACAGCAATTAATGACATCGTTCACATAGGCCCGGCACTGCAGAATGACATAGTGATATTAGTGATAAATTTTGAATTCCTAACATCGTGTTTACGGCGGTTATTTCAAAGATGTACAGAAATATTGATCTGAGAGCCAAGGATCGCAAATATCAACATATTCTGTGGAGAGATTCACTGGAGGATCCCGATCGTGAATTTGAGCTAACAACAGTCACTTATTGTTTAAGCATCGGAAGAAACCTTTTTAGTTATAATTGATTTTTTTTTTAATTTTAGACATTGTCATGTCACAATATATTTTTTTCTTCTTTATCTTTTTTCATCAATGTAATCGTTGGAAATATTATAATTACTTTAAGACCAATCTTGCTCTTATTAATAATCCCAGAAAACGAATTTAAACATGGTCCTAATCGAACCGAATGAAACAACCAGATAAATCAATTGATATTACAACGGATGCATTAAGAAACAATGATGTCGACGGACAACTCATCTTCCAAAATGATTGAAGAAACAGAATTAATTAGAAAACGAGGCAGTTACAAAGGGCGTTTAACGGCCTTTTCAAATTATTTAGATTTGGTGAGTGAGAAGCCTCTTACACCCGCAGATGCAAGGGAGTTACAATTACGTTTTGGTAAGATTCTTTCATTGTATGACCATTATGATGAAGTACAATTACGGTTAGAATGTATTGTTGAAAATGTCGACGTGCAATATGCTGAACGGACAGCATTTGATTCAAAGTATTATGCATTGTCGGCAAGAGCACAGGGTCTTTTAAATGATTTTAATGAAAATAATAGGACACCTGATAATAATGATGTTACTACTTGTGTTAGTGGTAATCGTAAGCTCGTTAAGTTGCCTACAATACAATACCGAACTTCAATGGTTCTTACGATAAATGGTTAGAGTTTCATGATACTTTCAACAGTGTTATCAATTCCAACGATGACATTGATGATATAAATAAATTTCATTATCTTCGAGCATCTTTACAGGGCTCAGCTGCGATCGTCATACAATCGATCGAGTTTTCTGCGAAAAATTATCACGTGGCATGGAACCTTTTGTGTGACAGATTCAACAACAAACGTCTATTAATTTAAAATCACATTTGTTCTTTATTCAATCTTGTAACTATAACAAAAGAGTCTTCTATAATTCTAAAACGGTTTGTTGATCCAATTAATAAAAATTTGAAATCTTTAGAATCTTTAGGGGAACCGATTAAACATTGGGACACCCTCTTAATTTATATTATCACACAAAAATTAGACCACAAAACCTATTATCATTGGGAACAGTTTAAAGGTAATTTCAAAACCGATTCTTCGGTAAAACTCGATGACTTCTTTGAATGCATGCGTAACCGTGCTGATTTAATTGAAACTTTAGAAATGTCTCATAACAGCCGATCAACTGCAACACTAAAATGTAATACGAATATAAAGGCAATGGTTTCATTACAAAATCTAAATAATAGTATGGATTTACCTTTTCAAAGTTGTCCTAAGTGTGACGGGAATCATACATTAATTAATTGCGCACAATTTCTTGCTTTAAGTACTGAAACCCGTTTAAAGTTATTGCCGACTTTTAAAGTTTGTTTTAATTGTTTAAAGTCGGGTCATTTTGCCAACCACTGCAAATTGTCAGGCTGCAAAATATGCAAACGAAAACATAATACGCTTATTCATATAGATGGGCATAAAATAAACATGAATAAACATCATAAATATAATAATGGTATTACAACAAATATACCTCAGCCTTCGTCTTCGTCCACTGGTACAGTCGTAAATGAGGATGTTGCTTTATCAGCAGTAAATTTTTCATCATCTCATAAGAATGTACAGACTGATATTTTGTTATCAACCGCATTAATTAAGGTACACGATTATAATAATCACGAACACATTATTCGTGCCGTGTTAGACAGCGGAAGTACGGCGAGTTTTATGACAGAAAGTTTATGCCAAAAACTAAACTTAGAGACTAGACGAGTGGTTAGTTCAATCGTGGGTATAAATAATGCTACTGCTCATGTACAACAATCATGCTAGGTAAGCATGAAATCTTTAGACAATAATTTTACTTCATACCTTAATTGTTTCTTGTTGCCAAAAATTACATATTCTGTACCGAATCATAACATAAACATATCCAATCTAAACATCCCATCAAATATCTGTTTAGCCGATCCTACTTTTTATAAGCCTGCTGATGTGGATATTTTAATAGGCGCAGATTTATTCTGGG
The DNA here is from genome assembly GCA_033032175.1 of Saturnia japonica. Taxonomy (NCBI): domain Eukaryota; kingdom Metazoa; phylum Arthropoda; class Insecta; order Lepidoptera; family Saturniidae; genus Saturnia; species Saturnia japonica. The sequence continues at coordinate 2,564,535 of CM065331.1, forward strand.
ATATTTTAGGTTCGCAATTAATAAAGTTAGGCATTGGGAAACCTGTGCTTTGCGAAACCAAGTTTGGATGAATTGTATCTGGTCCAGTCATTGTCAGTAGGATGACATCAAGTCTAAAATGTAATTTAGCTAATTCTAATACTACTGATGATATTAATGTCATTCGCGATAATTTAACGCGATTTTGGCAATTGGAAGAAGTTAGTACTAGGGTATCACATTATTCACCAGGAGAAAAGCTGTGTGAAGACCATTTCGTTAAAAATACATGCTGTCTTCAACATGGTCGTTTTTGCGTTCGAATACCATTGAAGCAAGAACCTGAGGTTTTAGGTAATTCCTATCTTAAAGCCACACAGAGTTTATTATCTTTAGAGCGCAGATTAAAAGGAGGTAATAGTGAGTTTAGTAAATTATATTACGAATTTATGTCTGAGTACCAGTCATTAGGCCATATGTACGAATGCATGAAATCTGATTCAAATAAAAGGGTATATTTCATTCATCACGACGGAGTACTTCGAGAAAATAGTAGTACCACTAAGCTTCGTGTAGTGTATAACGCTAGTTGCCCTACTTCATCAGGAATATCATTGAACCAAATTCAAATGGTTGGGCCAACAGTCCAAGATGATCTTTTGTCTATATTGATCCGTTTTAGACAACATAAATATATTCTGTCAGCAGACATCGAGAAGATGTATAGACAAATAGTCATTCATCCTTTTGATAGATGCTTGCAACAAATTCTTTGGCGCAAAGACACATGCGAGCCGATTAAAACGTATCAACTAAACACCGTGACTTATGGTACAGCTAGTGCTCCTTTCCTTGCAATACGTTGCCTAACGCAACTAGGCAATGAGTCTAAAAATGATAAGGTCGCTGAAATTATAAAACATGACTTTTATGTCGATGATTTATTGACAGGAGGTGATAATTGTGACGAGTTAAAGGTTTTACGTCAAGAAATAACAGATACACTCAATTCAGCATGTATGCCGTTACGAAAATGGAAGTCAAATAATCCCAAATTAATTTCAGAGGTTACTGAACCATCTCCTTTAAACATTGGATCTAATGAGCTATATAGGTTGTTAGGTCTAGGTTGGTGTTCAGAGACAGATGAGCTCTATTTCCCATTATCTTCCTTAATTTCTCATGGCAGTAATAAACGCGATTTGTTGTCTATAATTTCACGAATTTTTGACCCTTTAGGTGTAAACCTAACCTTTCACCTTGTGTAATCACTATGAAAATGCTAATGCAGAATCTGTGGTTGCATAAATTATCTTGGGATGATCAGTTATTACCTGATATCATTAAACAATGGAGTAACATTGTTAAAAATTTACCTCTTTTGAATAATATTCGTATACCGCGAATAGTTGTAAGTAACACATACAACAGATTAGAACTACATATTTTTACTGATGCGTCTGAGCGAGCGTACGGTGCGTGTGTTTATGTACGAAGCACTAACGCCATGGATGAGGTTTTGGTTCGTTTGTTAATAGCTAAAAGCCGTGTAGCGCCAATTAAATCTACGACAATACCAATATTAGAGCTGTGTGGTGCCTTGACTAGTGCTCGTTTGTATGAGAAGGTCATCAATTCACTACGAGCTAAAATAGATCAGGTTTACTTTTGGACCGACTCGACTATAGTGCTAGGATGGTTGCAGATGTTGCCTTCTAAACTACAGCCCTTTGTTCGTAATCGCGTTAGTGATATTTTGGAAAAGACTAGTGGTTTAACATGGAAACACGTGCCAACGGATAAAAATCCAGCAGACTTAATATCTCGAGGTGTTGATATAAATAATTTACAAAACCTGGATTTATGGTGGTCTGGTCCTGAATTTTTAAGGCATCATAAGTCAAAATGGCCTACTCAACCCAAACATATTAGTAAATTACCAGAGACCAAACCAGATATTTCATTGAATATTATTCTTATCAATCACAATGACAATAATTTTATAAATTTTAATCGATTCTCCAATTTCTTACGTCTAGTACGTTCCGTAGCTTACGTTTTACAGTTTATTAGGTCTAGCAGGAAAAATGCCTGTACAAAAAAAATTCTAACCGAAGGAGAATTGCAAGACGCGTTAAATGTAATAATTTCGAAATGTCAATACGAATCTTTTCGCGAGTTTAAACTACTCTTAAATAAACAGCCTTTACCGAAAAAGAGTCCACTCTTAAAATTTAATGTTTTTTTGGACGAAAATAATTTAATGCGTATTGGCGGTCGTATTGACAATTCTATTTTTGATTATAATAAAAAGCACCTATATTACTACAGTCCACTCATATATTTACAAAGTTGTTATTTGATTTTGAACACAAAAGGTTGATGCATGCTGGTCCCCTTTTGTTACTAGCGTCCATTAAAGAAACATATTGGCCTATAGGAGGCCGGAACTTAGCAAAAACATGTTACCATAAATGTGTGCGTTGTGCTAGATTGAGAGCCAGGAACGTTGTTCCTATAATGGGGAATTTGCCACAAGAGCGTTTACTTCCAGGTGGCTTTCCATTTCAAAACGTAGGCGTTGATTACGCTGGACCTATTCTAAGTGTCAATCGACGGCGTCGCGGTTGCAAATTATGTAAGGTATATATTGCAATTTTTATATGTTTTACTACCAAATCTATTCATTTGGAGTTGGTAGGTGACTTAACGAGCAATAGTTTTATATTATCCTTACGCAGGTTTATTTCTAGGCGGGGTAAACCCAGTAACATTTACTCTGACAATGGTACTTCATTTGTTGGAGCATGCAATGAAATTTCAAAATTTTTAAAAGCCAATTGCGACTCTATGCGAATGCGCTGCTAATGATAGCATTAATTTTCACTTTATACCGGCGTATACTCCTCATTTTGGCGTCTCTGGGAGGCGGGAGTTAAGTCAAAAAAGTACCATTTGCAACGAGTGCTGGGAAACAGTCATTTAAATTACGATGAGCTTTACACTACCTTGACGCAAATTGAAGCGATCTTAAATTCTCCGCCACTCACTCCGCTTTCTTCGGACCCTGCAGACTACACATCGTTAACACCAGGTCATTTTCTTATCGGGCGACCACTCACATCATTGCCTCAAAAAGACTACCACGACTATTCGAAAAATCATCTAACTAGATTTCAACGCATCGAACAGTTACGTCAACATTTTTGGTCAAGATGGACAAAGGAATTCATTGCTGAATTACAGAAATGAATGAAGTGGCGCTCCTGTAAGGATACTTTGAAATTAAATACTATGGTAGTCGTTAAGGAAGATCATCTTCCGCCTTTAAAATGGAAACTGGGAAGTATCGTGGCAGTGCACCCTGGACCTGACGGTATAGTTCGTGTGGCGGACATCAAGACGTCAGGTGGAGTAATTAGAAGGGCGCTTAACAATATATGCCCACTGCCTACTTCATCACAGCCTGGTTGAAGGCGCAGCCTTCAACGCCCGGGGGCATGTTTAAGCATCGGAAGAAACCTTTTTAGTTATAGTTGATTTTTTTTTTTATTTTAGACATTGTCATGTCACAATATATTTTTTTCTTCTTTATCTTTTTTCATCAATGTAATCGTTGGAAATATTATAATTAATTTAAGACCAATCTTGCTCTTATTAATAATCTTAGAAAACGAATTTAAACACTTATAGCGTGAGTAGTTCACCTTATCTGGCAATGCGGACGTTGCATCAGCTTCCTGATAACCATGGTGCACAATGGCCTCAGGCTGCTGCCATCCTTCGGTAGGACACATTCATGGATGACATAACCGCGGGGGCAAGATCTGTGGATCAAGCTATAAAATTAAAGGATGATTTGATCAAATTACTGGGCTGTGGAAAATTTGAATTGAGAAAGTGGAGTAGCATTTCACCTGATGTCCTGTCTTAACTGCCAAGAGAGCATTGCCAGGTTCCGAAATCTTTTTATGACGAAAGTAAAACACAATAAACACTGCAATTCTTGGAAATTAAATGGGACTGGCACAAGATTTCTTCACTTACTCGCTATCAGAGTTAGACTCGAAGTGCACTAAGCGTTGCAATCTTGTCTAACATTACCCGAATTTATGACCCTCTTGGTTGTTTGACATCGGTGGTACTCATTCAACATTTTTGGAGACTCCAATTAAACTGGGATGAGCATGTTCCTCATGAGATTGTTCTGCAATGGCATAATTTGCGTTCAGAACTGCATTTTTTAGATGATGTAAGAATCCCTGGGCAAATGGTGTAGCCTAGCGCCACTTTATTTGAGCTGATCGGATTCTGCGATGGATCTACCAAGGCATATGGATGCTGCATATACCTACGATCATCTGGTGACGGTGTGACCTCTTCACATGAAGAAATCGAGAGTAGTTCCCTTGAAGCTGTTAACAGTCTACCGTCTTGAACACCTTGCCGCCGGACTACTAGCGCATGTTCTTCAGCACAGGTTTCAGCTGCTTCACCCAAAACTTCGCATCAAGAGAAAGACTGCGTTCACCGACAGCAGTACTGTTTTAATTTGGCTTAACACTCCACCTTATAAGCTCAAGACTTTTGTCTCTCATCGTGTAGCCAAGATCACCGATGAAGTTAGCGTAAAAACTGGCAACATATCTCTACCCATGACAGTCGCGCTGATTTATGTAGTCGAGGCTTGAGCTGTTCTCAGCTGGTCCATTCTCCGACCTGATGGTTTGGGCCAACATGGTTGTCTGCCGATCCTGCTACCTGGCCTATTCAAATGGAACCATTGCGATAAGATGTCATCTCAGAATTAAAGCCCGCCCCTCATGTATCTTTCCCTGTCGCGAATCATGAAGAAGCAAGTGTGATTACTCAGTTGCTAAACAAACATTCATCATTTTCTCGAGTCCAGCGTGTTATAGCTTGGTATTTGCGGTTTGTGTCACGCCGCGGACTCTGCAAGCAGATAATTTCCGATTGTGACACAAATTTTATAGGGGCTCGGCGCTACCTTAATGAGGTTCAGCAATCTTTGTTGAGTCGCCAATTCGAAATTGACATAGAATTATCCAGGCGCAGGATAATTTGGCACTTAAGTCCTCCCACCGGTAGCAATTTCGGTGGAATTTTCGAAAGTGGATTAAAATCAATAAAACATCACCTTAAGCGCGTAGTGGGTCTACAGGTACTTACTTACGAGGAGTTGACGACGGTACTTACCAAAATTGAGTCCATCCTCAATTCTCGTCCGCTCTGTGTGATCTCCACAGCTCTTGAGGGAGTCGATGTATTGACACCCGGGCATTTTTTAATTGGCGGGTAGTTAGTGTCCTTGCTTGAACCTCAACTAAAAGACGCGTATCTTCCTCCGTATGAAAGATGGAGTTTGCTTCAGAAGTTAATACAAAATTTGTGGTGTGTTTGGCAGCGTGACTACTTACACACGCTACAACAGCGAGTTAAATGGTTCATCGGTCAAGCTAATCTGCAAATCGGGGATGTCCTTGTGATTATTGACCAGAATCTCCCTCCGTTAGAGTGGCGTTTAGGGAAGATAATGGCAGTTCACCCTGGTGAGGACCTGTTTCTAAGCTTTGTCCGTTACCTCTAAATATTTAGTCGTTTAATGTATATTAGCTAGTTAGTAAGTTCAAATTAAAATTTACTTATCTGAGCACAATGTCACCTAAATATTAACTTTAATTATATACTTATAAATGAAGCTTTTATGCCTCATTTAAGTTTCAAGTATTATCTATGGTGGCAGCACTTTACGCTAGGATCATTTAGACATTATCTGTAGAAAAATTGTGTTTACTCACTGCTCGGACTTTACACATCTGACCGCCATTAAGCATATTAAAAGGATTACGGTTATTACATTAATATTGTAAAAATTATATTTGAAGCAATAGCTTTTAATGTTGTTTCTCTTTACAGGTTTGTAAACAACTGTATATTGTTAATATTACATAGAATTAAGCTGTGCGTAGAATTAAAAGTTATTTGTAATTTTTAGTAATTTAATAAATATCTCTTTAAAGAGCAACAACCTAATTTATTGTTTCAATAAACAACATATTACAAAACAACATTAGTTATAGCTGTTGTAAACGATGGAAAAATTAAAATTTGAATTTATTGTGAAACCAAGTGAAGATCCGAAAACAAATATGATTCACATAACCTCAATTAGTAATGCCGATAAAAACGTGTTCATAATTCCGGAACATTTACAACCAATACGGCTACATACAGAGATAATGAAAACTCAAACTTTTCAAAAAGTAAAAGCCACTTTACAAAGAAGACATGAAAAAAGACAAGTATGGATTTCAATGGCATCTGAATTGCGTGATACTTATATGGATGAAGAAGGGAATATACAGTTCAAGGGATATCTACTAGAGATGACAACAACGACACAACACACGTCAAGTGTAACGTCAACGGAGACTCTTACAAGAATCCTGGAAAATTTTGCTGAACTGAAAAAGGAGTCTAAACAGCCTAATTTGAAACATTTATCTGAGAAGCTTGTATTAGAAAAATTCACAAAAAAAAACATCAAGTGTACAACAGTGGATAAGTATCTTTGAAGATGAATGCTTGCGTCTAGGTATAGATGAAGATATTCAGAAAATACAAGTGTTTCGGTTATTTTTGGACGATTCGTATCAAGATTGGTATAGTTCTATGCTTATAAAATACACAATAAACTCAGAATGGTGCATTTGGAAACATAAATTTTGTGAAACATATGTGAACAAAGGCTGGTCACCAGTAAGGTATGCTTTTTTATTTAAATACAGGCAGGGTTCTTTACTGGAATATGCTCTTAAAAAAGAGAGGCTTTTATTAGAGATAAACAAATTAATTGATAAACCTACTTTAATTGATTTGATTGTAACGGGGTTACCTAATTTTATTGCAGATGAAATTGACAGGAATAAATTAAAAGACACTGAGGATTTATTTAGTAGTATTAGAGGTTTAGAACATTTAATTAATAAGAAGATGGTAGATAAAAAAATAACAGATTCAGATAATAAACAAAAAGAAAAAACTTTAAAAGATAAGCCGTGCAGAATCTGTGAAAGAGAAAAGAAGGGAACTCGGTATCATTTAGAATCTGCATGTTGGTTCAGAAATAAAGATAGTGATCGCTCAAAAAAAGAACTAATAAGAAGTGTTAATAATTCAGAATTAGAAATGACTTTAAATGAAATAGATCCAAAAAACTAATAATTCCACCATTAATCAAAACCAAGCTAATTATAAATGATTCTATAGAAACGTTTGGGATATATGATTCAGGATCAAATATTAGTATTATTAATTCAAGATTGTTATCTATAAAAAGCAACCCAAACAATAACAATAATCAATCAGCAAATTTAAAAACGATTAATGGTGTTAAAAAGTCTATAGGAATAGTAAAATTAAAAATAAAGATTTTTGAAATAGAACAAAATGTTAATGTTTTTGTCATAGACGAACAAAATCTTGATTATGATTTTTTAATTGGATTGGATTGCATAAAATCATTTCAACTGATTCAAAATGAAAAGTTAGAAATTACACAAAAACAAAATAAAGAAATAAAACACTACAATACAAATATTCCTGGCTTTACAGGTAACAAAATTGAAAACAAAGACCATTCAGTTGATAAAAACTGTAAGGACACAACAATGAAGAATAAGTTATCTTTGAATGATAAGTATAGAGTAAACTTTAATGAACATATAGAGGTTACAAAGTTCAACATTTCGTTAGATCATTTAGACACTCAGCAACAATTAAAAATAGATGAATTAGTTGACAAATATAGGTCACTATTTGCAAGAGACAAATATGATGTAGGCACAGTGAAAGGCTATGAAGCACATATAGATTTATTAGTGGATACTTATTGTAGCAAGAGACCATACAGATGCAATTTTGAAGACAAAAAGGAAATAGAACAACAAGTTTCAAAATTGTTAAAACAAAAATTAATCGAGGAATCTTATAGCCCTTTTGCAGCTCCTGTAACATTAGCTTATAAAAAAGAAGAAGGAAGAAAATCTAGATTATGTATAGATTTTCGTGATTTAAATAAGATAGTGATTCCTCAGTCACAACCATTTCCGCTTATAGAAGATTTGATGGTGAAAACAAGAAATTGTCGATTTTTCTCAACATTAGATATAAATTCCGCCTTTTGGTCTATACCTTTAAAGGTGGAAGATAGGAAGAAAACAGCATTTGTTACTCAAGAAAATCATTTTCAGTGGACATGCCTACCATTTGGTTTAAAAACTTCACCTGCAATTTTTCAAAGAATACTTAGCAGCATTATTAGAAAACACAAATTATCAGATTTTACAGTAAATTTTATTGACGACATTTTAGTATTTTCCAAGACATTCACTGAACATATTAAACACTTATCATTGTTATTGGAAGCAATTTTAAAGGAGGGTTTTAGATTGAAATTCTCTAAATGTAATTTTGCACAGGACTCTGTAAAATACTTAGGCCACATAATAAGAAATAATACAATTTCACCACTTAAGGATAATTTAATAGCCATAACAGATTTTCCTATCCCAAAAACAAAAAAAAATATCAGGCAGTTTTTAGGTAAAATAAATTTTTATGGGAAATATATACCAAATATATCAATAATATTAGATCCTCTACATAATTTGTTAAAAAAAGACCAAAAATTTATTTGGACTGAAAAATGTCAAGACTGTTTTGATACAATAAAAAAACTACTATGTTCAAAACCAATATAAGAAATCTTTGATCCAAATCTACCTATACATATTTATACAGATGCAAGTTTACAGGGTATAGGGGCTATTTTAAAACAGCCACAAGAAAATGGAGAAGAAAAACCATGTGCATATTTCTCTAGAAAATTAAATCACAGTCAAAAACGAAAAAAAGCTATCTATTTAGAATGTTTAGCTATTAAAGAGGCTTTAAAATATTGGCAACATTGGCTAATAGGAAAAAAATTTAAAGTATTTTCTGACCATAAACCGCTAGAAAAATTGAATATTAAGGCAAGAACAGATGAGGAACTAGGAGACCTCACATATTATTTATCTCAATTTAATTTTGAAGTTATATATTCACCCGGGAAAGACAATTTAGAAGCAGACAGTTTAAGTAGAAACCCAGTACTGGAATCAGATGTAAACCAAGAAGAAGTATTGAAAATTTTAAATTTTATTAAACTAATAGACATCCAAAATGATCAAGAGAAAAATGAGGATATAAGACAGTATAAAAATAAACTAATATTAAGATATAAAATATATTTCAAAAAAATAGGAAAAAAAGAAAAAATTATACTTACTGAAGAATTTAGTAAAAAACTTATTAAATATGTACACTGTACATACTGCCATATTGGAGTAAAACAAACAGAAAATAAAATCAGACCATTCTATGCAGCAAAGAATTTAATACATAACATTAAAAAAATCTGTGATAACTGTGAAATATGTATAAAGAATAAATCTAGAACTAAGTTTAAATACGGATTGATGTCTCATCTAGGACCTGCTACTTACCCCTTTGAAATTGTTTCCATGGACACTATCGGTGGATTTGGTGGCTTTCGCTCTACAAAAACATATCTTCATCTTCTGGTAGACCATTTTACCAGATATGCCTATATAATGACATCAAAAACACAGAATGCAAATGACTTTATAAAACTCATTAAAAAAGTTATTCCAGAAAATAAAGTTGGAATGATCCTATCTGATCAATACCCGGGCATAAATTCGAAAGAGTTTAAAAGTTTTTTGGAAAAAGAGAACATACCTATTATTTTCACTGCAGTAAATGCACCTTTTTCAAACGGTTTAAATGAACGTTTAAATCAGACATTAGTAAACAAGATAAGATGTACAATTAATGAAAATAAAGATAAAACAGCTTGGACAACTATTGCACATAAATGTACCCAAAGATATAATGAAACTGAACATACTGTGACAGGATATTCTCCAACATATTTAATGGAAGGAAAAGTTATAGATATCTTACCAGACGAGTTAAGAGAACATAAAACACAAAAAGATTTATTACAAGATAGGAAAATAGCTTCAGAAAGGACTATAAATTCACACAATTATAATAAGCAAAGATTCGATAAAAATAGGAAAGAATACAAGCTAAAAGTAGGAGACTCTGTTTATGTAGAAAATAGTAACCGTTTAAATAGAAAAAAATTAGATGAATTAAAAATTGGACCATACAAAATTTTGGAAAAAATTTCTAACTCTATATATAAAGTTAGTACAGAACACAATAAGTTAGAATCAAACTTGTTTCACATTACAAAACTTATACCAGTACTTGATTAATTTTGTAAACTTGGAGGGTGGGAGATGTAAATGAAGCTTTTATGCCTCATTTAAGTTTCAAGTATTATCTATGGTGGCAGCACTTTACGCTAGGATCATTTAGACATTATCTGTAGAAAAATTGTGTTTACTCACTGCTCGGACTTTACACATCTGACCGCCATTAAGCATATTAAAAGGATTACGGTTATTACATTAATATTGTAAAAATTATATTTGAAGCAATAGCTTTTAATGTTGTTTCTCTTTACAGGTTTGTAAACAACTGTATATTGTTAATATTACATAGAATTAAGCTGTGCGTAGAATTAAAAGTTATTTGTAATTTTTAGTAATTTAATAAATATCTCTTTACAGAACAACAACCTAATTTATTGTTTCAATAAACAACATATTACATACTTTATATTCTAAATGCATATTGCATTCATGTGTCCCGGCGCTTCTGCTGTGCTTACATTTTCCTGTAGTATTTTTGTTTATGAAATCCCTCAAGCGATTAACGACCGCTGGCTGCTGGCTTATTATATGCACAGCTAGGTATCTATAGTAAAGACATCATTATACACGTCGGGCTTCGTATGAAAACTGCATGGGTTGGTAGCACAGTAAGCAAGCAATGAGAAAAGAATAACTAAATTAGGCACGTTTTTACGAATATCAGTGTATTAGCTAATAAATATATTACTTAGATTCATAGATTAGTTTGTAATTTTTGTATTAGGTGTTTATTGGTATTTCGTATTATATTAGGGGTTCCTTCAGTTCATTGTAACTAGTTGAGATTGCATATATGTTATCGTATCTATATATTTTAGAGAATTTTAAATGTAAATATTTACTATGTAGTGCTTAGAATCAACTAAAACATCAATCGATTGACGTTTATAATCGACATATATTAGGTCTTTACCTATGAAATTGCCGTTTTGTATTAAAAAATTTAAACGAATTTTTTCATGTATTTTTTATTTGTATTAATCGAAGTAATCACCCATGCAATCAATGCATCTTTACCAGCGCAGTGGCAGTTTATTGATGCCCTTCTTAAAGAAATAAGTACTGCCTACTACTTTTGTACTGCCTCGCGGGTATTGAATTTTTTCCCCGCCAAGAAGTTACCCAAATTATGGAAAAAGTAGTAGCCTGTAGGCGCAAGGTCTGGTGAGTAAGGCGGATGACGGAGAACTTCCAACCCCAGTTCTTGCAACTTGGAGACCGTCTGCTGTGCAGTATGAGGTCGCGCGTTGTCGTGCAGGAGCACCGGAGACGAGTGATTGACCAATGCTGGTTGGAGATGTGCCAGCTTCTCCATCATTGTGTTCAGTTCTTCACAGTACACATCTGCAGTAATGCTCACCCCGTTTGGTAAGAAGCTGTGATGAATCACACCGGCGCTAGACCACCAAACAATGATCTTCACTTTTCTAGGGGTAAGTTTTCGTTTAGGGCATTGTTTAGGTGCTGAACCAGGATCCAACCAACTTGCTGAGCGCTTGCGGTTATCAAACAGAATCCATTTTTCTTCGCAGGTAACAATGCGGTTCAAAATTCCTTCATTTGTGTGTCTGTTGAGCAGTGCAAGGCACGTCTCGACGCGTACTTCGCGCTGGCGATCATTGAGTTCGTGGGGCACCCATTTGTCAAGCTTTTTTACCTTGCCAATTTGACGCAAATGGACCAATATTATTTTGACGCTAACGTCGAAAGATGCTGCTTATTCAGCCGTAGATTGTGTATCATTAGCTTCCACAGTCGCCTTTAATCAGTCATTGTCGACCAAAGTCTTCGGACAACCGCGAGGTTCATTTTTCAGGACGAAATTCCCAGAACGGAAGCGAGCAAACCAATAACAGGTGGTGCGTTGGTTTGTAGTGTTAGCTCCGTAAACGTCGTTGATGTTGCGTGCCGCTTGTGCCGCGTTGCTGTCACGACGGTACTCATATTCCATAATTACTCGAATTTTTAACGTTTCCATGATAACAAAAAAGATTAAAATGCGATGAAAATGTAACACTAATCAATAAACAAATGACAACATTTAGAAAAAGAATTCCATTTTTTTAAAATAAAATTAATTTGAAATTATAATTCTTAGCCAAACAAGAATTATTTTGATTTGAAATGGCAATTTCATAGGTAAATACTTATTATAAGGTTGGGGAAAAAAAAAATTTTCCGCATTTTTATATGAAAACTCAAGACCTTTTTTTAAAAGTTATATATGTGTCATTTTGTTCGATGACTTTCAGCCATTTCGTAAGTAGATACATGATTCCGTGACCACACCCTTCCTGTTAGTCAATTCCGGCCGCTTTCTTTCAACTGCTATCTTTAATCACATCAGTTGTTGGCAGTAGAGATCCGAATCAATGGTTTTGTCGGGCGGTAAAACTCATAATGAACAATGCTCTTCCAGTCCCACCATACACATCACCTTATTTCGAGTTAGCCCAAGTTTAGCCACAGTCTGTGAGGGCTGGCCGACCTTAGACCAAGACCTTTTTCGCACGTTCTTGTCGTACGTGATCCACTTTTCATCGCCAGTTATCAATCTCTTCAAAAACGGCTCGATTTCATTACTTCTCAATATTGAATCGCAAATAAGTACGTGTACTCAACTCAACCGTGGTTCCTTAGGTTTCATTCAGTGAGCTCCTGTGACACCCGAATATCAATCTTTTTGGTATAGCCAGCTTTCTTCAAATGGGTTAAAACTTCAACTTAACAGTTCTTCAGCTATATCTTAACTACTGATATGCTAAACTTGCTCCATTTTTTTTCAAAAATGACGTCCATTTTATTCGTAACAGGGCACCAGACCGAGGTGCATCTTTAACATCAAAATTTCCGGATTGAAAACGATTGAACCAACTTTGTGCTTCTCTTACTGACACTGCATTAGGTCCATAAACATCACAATTTTTGCATTTTTGCCTTTTTTGGAATAATATTTTAATATGTATCGAATTACTTCATTAGATTCACTCATTTTTAAAGAAAGAAAAATAAATGAAAATAGCGGGAAACAACTTTTTTAAATATTTATTTAATAAACATACGGATAATAATAATAAATATACACAAGAATCTTTTATTTCATACTCACATTATTTTAGTAGGGAAAAAATACGCTTAATGTCAGTATTAGATTCAAGTAGGTAACGAATAACGTATATTGAATCGGTGACTATTGTTTGACTAATACCAAACAATAGGTACGCGAACCTAATATAAGTTAACAAAGTGAAAGAAACTGAAGGAAGATTTTCGTCTATCATTCCATCCGAACTGAGTGGTGAACTGCTGAACGAGAAAAATCTGCAGAGGTGAAGGAATTTATTTGCATCATCTGAAGTGTCCAATTGAACTAATATATTCCATATTAGGAATACCAAAATATCATCCTAATATTATAAGTTTATAACACCTCCACAAAATATCAGCTTATTGCGCTTATTATTATAATACCTCGTCCAGTGTCCTCTACTAATTATTCTGATGATGAGGTACTCGTTCAGTACCCATCAATTTCTAAAAATTCTGCATTATTACATATTAAAATATAATGTTATAATAAATCATACAATCTACCTTACTTTTTTGCATGTATATACCAAAAGCTAGTTTCATTTCGGTACAGCGTCATCTATCGATTATAATAAACATTATAACCAATCAATTTTAAGGCACGTTTCTTTTCATTACTTAAATAGGTCCATTTCCTCGGCGTGAAGCCCTTGGGTCAGGCAACCGTCTGCACGATACAAGTGACACTATACGTGCAACACTTAGCTACCCACACACAACATTACACACGTATGAACATACACACGTGCACACCACATAGGTACATGGATTCTGTATGGGACCTTTTTATATCTTTTTTTGCGCTAGTTAGTGTAGAAAACTTTTCCGGTTACTAAATACACATACACATGGTTCCTTCCTTCCTCCCAGGAGGAAGGGAACATGCCTATGAGTATATATTAGTTAGCTCGAATCGTAGGAGTAGGGATTCTATTAGTTCGCGACCTATTCGCAAGCGAGACGACCGCCCGACCCGAGGTTCGGCCACTATGGCACCCTCGTGCGAATCGTCCAAAACACTTTCGCGGCTGAGTGTGCTCTGCGTTCGCCCACAAGTGCGGTGAAGCTATAAAAACCGCAGCGGCTTCAGGGTCTCTAAGGCTAACAGTATAGTTAGATCTAAAAAAAAACATTACTTAAATTGTTTGTAATATTATAATTTTACTAGCATTTTTTCGTGTTCAGACAACTAAAAGTATAAGAATTTAGAATAAGATAAGCCAAGAAGGGATTAAGAAATGAGAAATCAGATAAATTAGATAAAAGTATAATTCCAGGACATCTAACAAGAGTAGAATAATTAATGTATTTGGGATCATAAAGTAGCATTATAGGTTGTAAATAAATGTAATGTAAATAATGTAAAACTAAAATGCTGATATATAGTTAAAGGTGAAAACGACATGCTCAGAAAACATACATCAATAATAAATTTTACTATATACATATAAAATAATCAACATTAAATAAAAAGTATTAATATAAATATAAGACAATATTGCCAAGTTTTCAGGAATTGTAAATTTTAACAAATAAACCAATGCATTGCTCCGAAACAATGTTTATATGTTTGTAAATGAGTACATACACACACTACTAATTCCACTTGTTAAACTTAATAATATTTTCTACCTGAAACAAAGAAACGACATTTAAAGTGTATTATTTAAATTGGTTATTCCTATTACAAATACAAATTTCAAACATAAACTACTTTTTCAATCGAGTTAGCCGTTATTACATTACAGCGCCATCTATCAAATATATGAGTAAATCATCACTGTTTTAAATAGTTAGGTTCTTTACATTTCCCCTCCTCAAAGAAGACACACAAGCAATTAAAACTAAGTCTAAATTTCACAATATTATATTAAAGTAAATAGAATTTGTTTTTATGTAGGTATTGGTATAAGTTTTGTGATATGAAAGAGATTTGACTCTGACTTTTTGTGACCTGTATTAATTCTATTTAATAATGAATTTGATATGTTTTCAATAATTTTAAATGGATCGATTTTCAGTTCATCTAGTTTACTTTTATTTAAATTGGTTCTTTACATTTATAAGAAGAATAACATAAGATAATATTAAAGGAATATTATTTAAAGAAATTATAAGTATTACTTAAAAAAAGAACAACATATTAATATTGTTCTTCAGAATTAAATGACTGATATTACAATATTGTTATTTTGAATTTCATTATTTTATTAGAAAAGATATCTAAAGTTTTGTGTAATTTATTATATTATGTCTTAGAATTTTTATTAACTGGACAGAAAAAACCTTAATTGGTCTTTACCAATTCTCACTCCTTTGAGTGAGGGATGTAAAATGGGACGTATTTATTAGATCAGGGGAGCTTAACGGGAATTTTAATGTATATAGTAATATCTATCTATAACCAACACTACATATACAAATATATAATCATAGGTTTACGATACGGTTAATTAATATTTGAGTAACTAGAGTCCATAGCAGGACTTTTGAATGTCCAACTCATATGACAAAATTTAGTAAGTTCCTCAGCAACAGTCAGCTCCGCGTTAGGACCATAAACCAGTGTCCCTTGGTCTTGTCGATCGGCTTAGGGTAACTCGCATCACGAGTTGTCACCTCCAGCCATCGGATCCATGTGGACTCAAAGCAGGGACCACCACCTCAAGCAATCAGCACAACAGCAGAAATCTCGCCAGAGAGATAGGTACGGAAGTAGATGATAGGTTATTTAATATAACTGATTATAATATACAATTAAAGGGTTTCTTCATGGTCTTAAAGAATTTATTTTTATATTTGGTAATACTTTTAGTTTTTACCGATTGCTTAATGAAAAATATAAATATATTTCTCTTTAGGAACTGTGACTGTAGTGTATCCGAGTCTATCGTATAATGAACGTCCCCTCTGTATAATTTTTCAAATACTCCTTTTACTGAATTAAATATTTCAAATTTAAAATTCTTCTTCTTCTTCTTCCTAACTTGGCAACTTGTCCTCTTTAATGAAGACCATTACTGCCATTATCGAATGTATTATAGTGTCATGTGTTATGACGATTCAGTATCCTAACAAGATGGTGGCTCCCTTGTTAGAACTTTCTAGTAAGTTTTTGTGGGACCTCAGAATGAATGCTTTCAGCTTATATTTATAATCCACCTCACTTATGCACAAAAACCAAACTATATCACGCAAAACGCCACCTATATTACATAATAGGTATAGGGTTAAAACCTAAGTTAATGAATTAAAAATAAAAGCCAAAACATGTCACTTCAAGGTCCCACCAAAATCCCATTTAAAATTCTTTTCAATTCATAGAATCATAGGTTTTATATAATCACATAAAACGTTGATAAAGAAAAACATATATTTTCCCAACTCCTAACAGCGCATGCCCTAAAACTATCATCGTAATAGAAACTGACATGCTGTCACTCTTAAAAGTAAACAAACATTTTATATTATAAAACATTCTATAATAAGCTAAAAGGGTTGCAGAATAACGAAATAAAAACCTATCTTGATGTCCTGGAAATAAAATAACGAATTCCTACATAAATAAAGGGAATATTATCTTACTAATATAATAAATGTGAAAGTGTGCATGTTTGGATGTTTGTTACTCAATCACGCAAATACGGTTGAATGGATTTGGATGAAATTCAGCAGACAGATAGTCTATGACCTGGAATAACACATAGAGTACTTTTTTCCCGGTAAAAGTCATAGTTTAACCAGTGTTATAGTACAAATATAATAAATGGAAACTTTGTATGTATGTTACTCAATCACGCGAAAACGGCTGAATAGATTTGAATGAAATTTAGCACGCTGTTAGTCCATAACCAGGAATAATACATAGGGTACTTTTCATCCCAGTAAACGTCATAGTTTAACCAGTATTTTCCTATAAATATAATAAATTGAGAGTTTGTATGTTTGCTACTCAATCACGCAAAAACGGCTAAACGGTTTTGGATGAAATTTAGCACACAGATAGTGAATAATATGGATTAACACATAGGAAACTTTTATCCCGGTAAAAATTATAACTTTACCAGTGTTATCCTACAAATATTTTCGATGAAATTTAGCACACAGATAGTGAATAATATGGATTAACACAGAGGAAACTTTTATCCCGGTAAAAATTATAACTTTACCAGTGTTATCCTACAAATATTTTGGATGAAATTTAGCACACAGATAGTGAATAATATGGATTAACACATAGGAAACTTTTATCCCGGTAAAAATTATAACTTTACCAGTGTTATCCTACAAATATTTTGGATGAAATTTAGCACACAGATAGTCTATAACCTTTTTTTTTTTTTTGTTAACGTGGAGTGGAAACCCCGTCATGGGTACACACTCGCCCGGGGGAACGAGTGGTTATGTGAGACTCCTACTCACTAAAAAACTCCACGGTGCACCGTCCGCCGCCATGCTGGGGCGACGCGGGCACTGCGCTGGCATCCAGCCGCGCCGCCCAGGCGGCAAGGCCCGGAAGGGCCGCCCGCTGACGGAGACAGCCCGGTGACGAACTGTCTCCCCGTCCGCCAAACCAGTGTAATGGGAAGACAGGCCCCCCGACCCATCTCCCCTTGGTTCGGCCTGGCAGGAGAAGGAGGCGGATGAACCACCACCTGTCCCCCACCCACCCGTCGTTGGGTTTTTTATAGAGGTTTTCTCCTCTGTCCCTGCCATAATGTTTGGCATATGGCGGGGGTAAGGGGCGAATGAACGCACCCCCACCCCGCTAGCCCGGCCATGATTTTTTACCGAGGTTTTCTCCTCTGCCGTCCTGTAACGGCAGGAGAAGGAGGCGTATGAACGCAACCCCTCCCCCACCAGTCCGTCGTTGGTTTTTTATAGAGGTTTCCTCCTCTGCCGTCATTAAGCTCCCGTCCGTCCTTGTCAAGTCCGTCTTTGATTTTTTAACGAGGTGCTCATCCTCAACCGTCCGGTTATTTTTTTAAGTGGTTTCCTTCCACTGTCCGTCCTTGATTTTTTATACTGGTGGTTTTCTCCACCTCCGTCCAGTAATTTTTTAAGGTGGTTGTCTTCCACCGTCCGTCCGTGATTTTTTAAAGGGTGGTTTACTCCACCACAGTCCGTCCAAGGTTTTTTAAGGTGGTTTACTCCACCGCCGTCAGCGATTTTTTAAAGAGGTTGTATCCTCTCAATTTTTTAAGGAGGTTTTCTTCCTCCTCCGCCGTCAATGACGAGTCCGTCCGTAGTGGACGAGCCGAAGCAGGTCCACTCTTGCCCCATCCCTTGTCTCCTCTGATGAGCAGAGGGGTACAGGGGAGGAACGCCGTCGGTCTGGTATTAGCCGTCGGCCGTGAAGCGGCCGCCGTTGCCCGGGGCACACCACGAGGAGGTTCCAGACATAGTGCCCCAGATAGTCTATAACCTGAATTAACGTATAGGATACATTTTGTACCGGTTAATGTTATACCTTGACCACTATTATCAATTCCTATCTAAGCCTAAGCTAAAACCTAAAATTATCAAAATCACAGCTTTTTAATAAATGTATATGAATGTACATACGATACGACATTTATAACAAAAAAAACGTGTGCGACAGAAGTGATAACCGAATGAAAGCGGGTACCACGAAGTACTAATTTGAGTTTAGGGAAAGAAAGAAGTCGGCTGGAGCCATATCTGGTGAATAAGGTTGCTCGATTGTATTTGCAGAGTTTTTGGTCAGAAATTCTGTACACAAAGATGGCCTTGTGCGAAGGTTCATTATCGTGGTGCAAAATGCTAGAATTTTCTTTCCACAAATCTAGCATTTTTATTCGAATTTGCTCTCTTAAACACCGCATAAAACTCAAATAATATAATATATTTACTGTTTGACCTTCCGGTAACAATTCCAAGTGCACAATACCGCGATAGTCAAAGAAACAGTCAACATGACTTTGACTTTTGATCAACTTTGGCGTGGTTTTTTCGTTTTCGATATAGTTGGAAGGCGCCACTCCGAAGCTTGTCGCCTAGTTTGCCTAAATCTTGGCTCGGAATTAACACGTTTTAGCATGTCCTCAGCGACTCTTATGCGATTGAGTTTTTGGAAAAAATTCTGGGCTTTTGGGACTAGCCGAGCTGCGACATGTTTCATACCCAATTTATTATTATTATTGATTTTCAAAGGAATATGCCATTGCCAGTCCCTAATTTAAATGATGAATATTATCTAAGGCAATTATGGCTCCACAATTTTGGTATCAACAACTTCAAAGAAAACTCGGCGATCATGTGCATGTTTACAGAAATTTATGCCCGTAAAAGACCGAACGAAGTAATAACTGCCTTAAATAATTATTTTTTTATCCCATAAAAACCCAGACTCATTTAGAAATATTTTGTGGTAATTGTTTTATTCAGAATAAAAATATATCTAGTTTTACTTATTCGGATCAGTTATATGCAAAAGGCATATTTGAAACAATAGCTAAACATTACCCAATCCTAGGGTATTCAATGAAGCCAATAGATCGGAATTTTGCTCTCATAGAAAGACAAAAATTAAAAAACGAAATTTTTATGAATATGAAATTAATTTTAATTTTTTAGTAAGCAGTAAAATGCCAAGAAATTTGATATTGTATTTTTAGACAACAGAACAAGAACGAACAGAGAGGAGACCAGGATAACTAGAAGAATATAGAGGAAACGAAAGACTATTGAATGTTAAAGATTATAAAAGATACAACAATGAAAATATTAAGCAAACAATACCAGGAATTTCAACTTGTCGTCGAAAGCGAAGCAAAGCCCACCTTTTGAAATTCCATGACTGTCGATAAATTTAGGGTATTTATATAGAGTGGGTATATTTAGATATCTTCGGGGCGGACATGTTGATTGTTATCATGATGTGATTAAAAAAGATAAAATTAATAACATTAAAAGACATATTCAGTTTTTTACCAGAAGATAAAAGACAGTTCTACGAAATTAAATGAAAGTCAAATAATTGTTGAGGAATGTATTTCATTCCATTTAGTTATGTTTAATATTTTATGCTATTTCATTGTATTTGTTATACATAGATTATTAGGACTGATTTAAAACTTTATTATTTTTACATAATGTAAACTTAACATTATTGTGATTTTTAAAGACTACTTAATACTCTATTTTGGTAAAAAAAATACATCTGTTAGAAGTTATTTTGTTTTATTAAATTCCTTAGTCCATTAAAAAGGTATGATAAGTTCAAAACTATTTTTTTTTTTCATTAATAGGTGTTAAAATAGCTTTTAAGTTTGGTTTTTAATATCAAAATAAAGAGTTAATTCTGTACTATATATAACTTGATGGTATTTTTATTTTTATAGGTCATGTGTGTTCTTCAAAAAAAAAATTGTGCTTATTTTACTCATTGCTCAAAAGTGGACTTAACCATTTTTTTAATTGGAGCACCCAATTACTTTTAGAGGTGTAACGAATAGATTCGTGATAAGTACAGGGATTAATAATACGCGCCACGGACTAATATATTATGATCCACGAATACAGAATAATAGATTTTTTTATTTATTTGTGAAGTAATAATCTTATTTCTAAAAAATAGTCCCACAAAACCGTGTGATCGGTTTGACTGTGGGATCAAACGGAGTCTTATGTTGTATTTACACATTACAATATTATTTACTCATGGAACGCCACTATTACGTTGCTTGCACCCGTGATTAGCTCAGCGTGGTTAACAAATATTTTTTAATCATTTACCAAATTCCAAAATTTCATTCAAGATTACCAAATATTTGTCAAATAATAGGCACGCGTTTCACGATCCGCGCGGCGAGTCACCGCAAAGTACCTCTGTCTTTGTCCGTTATAGGAGCACGCATCTTGCGAGTAAGCGAGATAACTACATAATTTGAAACTTCGTATAAAAACGACAGCTGGCTGCTGGCTTATCGTATGTGCAGCTAGGTATGTATAGTAAAGAGATCATTATACACGTCCGGCTTCGTATGAAAATTGCAGGGTTGGTTGTTTGTAGTAAGCAATCAATAAGAACAGAATCAGTATATTAGGCACCGTTTTTAACGAATATCAGCGTATTAGCTAATACGGATATTAGTTAGATTCACAGATTAATCTGTATGTAATATTTGTATTAGGTATTTATTGGTATTTCGTATTATATTAGCGGTTCCTTCAGTTCCTTGTAACTAGCTACGATTGCATACATTTTATCGTATCTTTATATTGTACAGAATTTCAAATAAAAATATTTATTATTTTGTGTTTAGAATCAACTAAAAAATCAATCGATTGACGTTTTTAATGGACATATTTAAAAATCTATAATTGTAGTACATGACATAGTGATATTTTTTAACATAATATATTTTAATATACCAAAGATTTTGACGTTATCGACAGTCCGTAATCTATAATTAATAGATTGACGTGTCTGTTTGTAATGTCAAAATAACAGTTTTTTTTTTACTAAATCTATGTAAAAGTATGTACGACACCAATAACAAAAAACCCATTTTTGAAATTCTTGTCTGTCTGTTTGTTCCGGGTAATCTCCGAAACGGTTACAACGATTTCGAGGGGGCTTTCAATGGTAGATAGCTGATTTTATAGGAAGTGATAAGTCATATTCCTAAGAGCTACCTTTTTTTAGAAAAAGAATTAGGGTTCCGCATAAATAAAAAATAACTGGTCATGGTGAATCAAGTCGGACGCTTAAAATGGCTTGCGATGAGTAAACTATACGAGATATAGCAAATTAACGTACTAAATAATTGTAAGCATTAAAAAGACCTACAAAAAAGTCAGGGAGAGTATACGTCTATTTTCTAAGGAACACCTACAATAATCATTATTGTCTTTAAAATAGCCAGGAGTGGGGAGCAAGATTCGCGCGGGCATTCTGTAGTCCACGTGAGCGAAGCCGCGGGCACAGCTAGTATATTAATACGAAAGAAAATTTTATCACTTTTTCATTAACGTTATATAATAAACATACGGATAATAATAATAAATATTCACAAGAATCTTTTATTTCATACACACATTCTATAAGTACAGAGAATACTGAGAATAGATTCGCATAATATCAGTATTAGATTCAAGTAGTTAGCGAATAGCGAATATTGAATCGGTGACTAATATTTGACTAATACTAAATAATAGGTACGGGAACCTAATACGAGTTAACTATAATATATTCCATATTAGTAATACCAAAATATCAGCTACCATTATTACCAAAATCGCCCTTAAATATATCACCTATAAATACCGTAATTTATAATCAAATAACGAGTAGCTTTTTAATTTAATATTGTATTTTTGTGTTCAAAAGGAACAGCAACCCTTTGGCCAACCAGCCAAGGAACCACCCGCCCCTTTGGAACTATTTACGCAGTGTATAATAATTTTTTTTTTGTTTCCCACGGTTTCACCCGTGTTAATTTATACGACAAACATCGCAACGCAAGTGTACCCGTGTAGCCTACCATAATTGTTCAATTGTTCTTCCTACAAATACAAATTATTTCAATTTTTCATTAACTCCTAAACTATGTGACCAAATAATGTTATTTGCATGTGCAAAAGAGCAAAATTTAACTTCATAAAATTGTCTTTATGACGAAGTAACTCTTGTTCTTAAGGTTTAATATATCATGTGTAAAATAATGATCTTAAATCACTTTTTCATTTTATACCATTGTTTGTTATATAATAGCTTATTGTGGCTTCTGTATAAGATATAGGCATATGCTATTAGGGACTATTTTAAAGGTGTACTAAGGTTCAATATTTTTATACAACATGTATTTACGTACAAATAAAAATTATCGCAGCGCACGCGGATAAAACAGTTGGGGAAAGCTTCGTGTTCCGACTTACTTAAGAAAAATCAATATTAAAGGCTAGTTAGAACGTGTATCTTGATGCTAAATAAGCTATACTATTCCTTGTGAATCAAGCTATCGTATACAAAGAGGGTTTTTCAAATCAGACTGTTAGTTCCAGAGATTAGCGTATTTAAACAAACAAACATAAAAACACTTTCGCTTTGTTATATTAGTATACATATAAAATATAGTATAGATAATACTTTTAAAAGTTTAAAGAATATTCCTACTTTGAAAACCAAATTCCGAGGATAAAAGGTCGTAAAATAAAATGACAAAAAAACATTCATTACTTTTTGGTAACAAAATTTGACAAACAATAATATTTCGTACAAGATTGGGCATTCTCCGTTATTAACAATATTCTTCTGTCTTTTTATTGAAATATGTTAATTTAAATTTATTAAGAAAGTTATGGTTGTAAATATTAGGTCCTTACATATGAAATTAGCGTTTTATATGGTAAAAGTAAAATGAAAAAAATATTATGAAATTATAAATTTAATTAATCGAAGTATGTACCATTATTATCTATGCACTTTCGACATTTTAAAGGTAGTTCATTGACTCCATTGCTGAAAAAATTGTGGGAGCAAGAATCAATAAAATCTTTGAAGGCAGTTTGGACAGCCTCCTCGGAATTGAATTTATTTTCCTTGCAAGAAATTTTTCAAATTCCGAATAAAGTGGTAAACTGTTGGAGCAATTTCCGGGGAATATGGTGGGTTTCGGAGGTATTCCAACCGCAATTCCTCTAATTTAGCGACCGTCGGTCGTAAAGTATGGGGTCTAGCGTTGTTCTGAAGCAGCAGTGGGCTTAAGATATTGACCAGTCTCGGTTTGCAATTATTGACAAAACAGATCTGCCGTTGTCGTCTGGAGAGATCTTACGAAGCTGTAGTGTATGACACCAGCACTGGTCCACAAAACACTCACCAGTACCTGTTTCTGAGACGACTTTCGCTTGGGACAGGATTTGGCCGGTTCTCCTGGGTTCAACCTCTGTGATGAGCGTTTCTGATTGTCGTAAACTTCGTAAAGGATCCATTTTTCGTCATAAGTAACAATTCGATTCAAAATTCCCTCGTTATTGTGACGGTTGAGTAATGTAATGCAGAACTCAATAGGTGTTCGTTGGCGTACTTCAGTTAATTCATGCGGTAACCATTTCTCGAGCTTTTTCACTTTTCCTGTTTGTTTCAAGTGAATTATTTTTTTCTATCACTCACACTGAAGCCTGCCGCTAACTCTGATGTGGTTTGCAAATGATCCGCTTTAACGATCACCTTTGATTCTTCATTTTCAACTAGGGTCTCCGGCCGTATACGGCGTTTGTTTCGTAGGTTAAAATTTCCAGAACGAAAACGTTGGAACCTAAAACGTACCGTGTTTTCTTTTACAGTAGCTTTCCCATACACATCATTAATCCTTCGAGCTGATTCTGCAGCGCTGATGCCACAATGGAACTTATATTCGTAAATAAGGCGATATTTTAAATTTTATATTTTGTGAAAAGAACGATATAAAAAAAAAGGTGCAAAAAACAAATGAATCACTAAATTCAAAACACAAATACACAAGGCTAAATTTGAAATAAATTTGAATCTGGAATTTCTAACCAGATGCCAGATATTTAAGATCAAAGTGACCAGTTCAACAAAACGCCAATTTCATATGTAAGGAACTAATATTTTAGGTTTTAATTCAATTTTTCCATAAAATATGAAAAAAATCGATTAATTTTTGAATAAAAAACAATTATTAATAAATCGATTTTATTATTTATAAATTGATTCTTTTTTAGAAATTCACATCCCTAGCCTACGGCAAAATCGCTCTGCTTAGCCACTAATGCTTTAATACATTATGATGAACATCAAACCGCCAACCGGTCAAACAATGAAACAATACGAAATTATGATGACATGTACAGTTACGTACATATCTATCTTCAAAAATCCATTAACTAATTACCACCCTCACTTAGTTTACACGTTTTAAAAAAATTATGTGTATACATTTTGACACGTATGTATCAAAAGCTAGTTTATTTTTAGTACAGCGCCATCTATCGACCCCAATTAATAACATGAATAATATTTTAAAGAATCGCGCCCCGTTTCTTTGTAGCGCCCAGGCTATCCATAATAATAATAATATGTTTTTATTTACTTGACATTACAAATTACTAAATTAACTTAATCTAAACACAGTCTCTGTCAGCGGCTTTAAGGATCAGAATTATAACAGAAGATTTTAGAGCGTCAGGAAAAATGCCAGTGGAAAAGAATAGATTAGAAATATGTGTGAGAGGACCAATTAATAATCTTTTTAGGATGAAGTCAGATATATATTATCACGAGCAGAACATGAATTATCTTTAAGACTTGCTATTAATCCTTCTAATTCGGTTTCATCATTCGGAAGAAGAGCAAATGATGTAGATATTGTGGGATAGGATTACAGGATGTCAGGGAAAGTGTTTTTAATATTATAAGCTCTAATATTTTCTGCAAGCAATTTGCCTATATTAGTTAGAAATGAGTTAACATTATCATCCTGACACTGTTGGTTGATAAGGAGACGATAACAAATTTATAGCAACACTTTTGGTTTTAACAATTATTTAGTTTTTTTTTAATTTACCAAAGTTTCCTCATGTTAGATTTCGCATTTGTAATTTTTTGTGTTTCCAAAGCGATTTTAGCATTTTTTAAGAGTGAACTACATACAATAATTTTTATGTTA
The DNA here is from genome assembly GCA_033032175.1 of Saturnia japonica. Taxonomy (NCBI): domain Eukaryota; kingdom Metazoa; phylum Arthropoda; class Insecta; order Lepidoptera; family Saturniidae; genus Saturnia; species Saturnia japonica. The sequence goes on from CM065331.1 coordinate 2,590,633, forward strand.
TTTGATGTTTTTTTTTTCATTTTTTTGTGCAATTTGTCTCTATTCCTCATACATTTTAATAAACAAGGTGTTATTACCCAGGGCTGATAAGTTCTCTTTCGTTTTTGTATCTTAAGTAGTTTCGTACTGAGCATAAAGTCATTTTTTATTGAATCAATCATATATATTGTTCCACTAATTACATCATGGAGCTTGCAAACTCTATCAAAATCAATCAATTGTATTAAATAATTATCCATACCTTTAAAATCTATTCTAGTAGTATTTTTTAATAATTTAGCAAATTTTACATCCAAACGAAACATTTTACATTATACTATAGTGTTCAAGCAGGACTTTTTGTTTTAATCATAAAATGGTCTAGGCATGTCCTATGTGCTGGTAATACGCGATTGAAAGCCAACATGTTCAAAATTAAAATAAAAAACTAGAATTTCTAAAATGTACTAGATCTATGAAATACAAATATGAGCAAGGATTACACAGAGTAGCAAGCAACGTTTCGTAACCGGTGCGAGAACGAGAATCAAAAGATAATAAAAAGTTTATGCATAAAAATAAAAATAAGTTGGAGTCGATTTTCTTGTAAAAGGTTATCGAAGCCACGACGAATTCCTACGAAATGTATGGAAAAAGCTTTTTTGCGATTTCTGACATTTATAATACTTTAACCTCAGTTGTTCCTATAGAGTTTATTGGTCCTTGATGATATTGGTCGATTGACATGAAAAAACAGGTTTTTATAGTAAATTGCCCATTTAAAAAAAAAAAAATGCTGGCCGATAATATCTAAAATGTTAAGGACAATCATATCTTCAGAAAGTTTTCGTGTAGCTACAATGATTAAGGTTAACCTAACCCTTTTTATTGCCCCGTCTCAAAAAATGTTCATCCAATTATGTACTCGATTCAGATATAAAATATTTTTAACTTTGAACTTTGAAGTTTTGCCTAACGCTTCATATCTAAAGGGACGACAACAATCAGTTCGTATGGATGGGGCTACGTCTAATTGGTGTGAGCTTGGTGCTGGCGTCCCTCAGGGTGGTATACTCTCACCTCTCCTTTTTTCCTTCTTTATTAACCTTTTAACTCATGAACTGCGATGTACGTATCATTTGTATGCTGATGACCTGCAATTATACACTCAGGCCGCAGTAGATTCTCTATCAGATGCAATTTATACTATTAACCGGGATCTAAATTCCCTTAGGGATTGGTCTGAGAGATCTGGCTTATCAGTTAATCCTTCCAAATTTCAAGCAATAGTAATAGGGAGCTCTCGTATGATTATCAGAATAGACTTCAGCTCGCTGCCTCAGATTATATTCAGTGATCTTGTCATACCGTCTAGTACGGATGTAAAGGACCTTGGTTAACACATTGATGCCAAATTGGATTGGAGAACATATATTTTCAAGGTTAGTCAGAAAGTGATCGGTACTCTAAAGTCTTTTTATCGCCTGAAAAATTTTCTCCCAGTTAAAACGAAAACCATGCTAGTGCAATCTATAATATTTCCTATAATTGACTATGGTGATGTGTGCTTTTACGATCTGAACCTGACCTTCTTAACAAACTTCACAAATTACTCAACAATTGCATTCGATTTGTTTTTAATCTTCGTAAGTATGACGGTGTATCGAGCCATCGTTCAGAGCTTAATTGGTTGCCCATACGCCAGCGTCGGAGTTTGCGGGTTCTGACAACTCTGTATTCTATTCTATTTTCTCCCAACACTCCCTCTTACTTAACTCCACATTTTCAGTTTTTATGCTCTAATCATGACCTTAACTTTCGCTCTTCTAATAATCTTATTCTTTGCTGTCCTGTCCATACTTCCGATCTAGTACATTCATCTTTCTATATCCAATCTATTCTCCTATGGAATGCGCTTCCTTATGAAATCAGGATGTCATCTAATCGTTTCAGTTTTAAAGTCAAGGTACGTCGGCTTTACCAGTGTCATTTAGCAGAATTATCTGGTTAATGCTGTATTTAGTACTTAATGTTGACTAATTGTACTTTTATTTATTGTATTGATATTTATGTATGATGTAGTTATGTGTATGTATTGTATATGTGTAGTATATATGTATATATTTTATTTATAATATTGTGATATTAAATAGGTTAAACATAATTTCATAAAAACCTTACCTTTTACACCTACAAACATTTATCTCTGCATCACCTAATGGTTGACTGGCAGAGAATGCCTTAGGCATTAAGTCCGTTATTGTGTATTTAACGCATAATGTGTAAATAAATAAATAAATAAAAATATATTCTATTTTTTGAAACTTAATTTTCACATATACTTAAAAACCTTTCGCTTTTATTATTCTTTCTAAAAATAGTTAATAGTGTATCCTTGGCAAATTTCATAATGGACATTTAAATGATATAAATCTTTTATGAAGCTAGACCGGTTACAGTGACAAGGCGGGGCGCCCGACGCAACGCTCGGTCGCACCTGCTGCCACCTAGCGTAAAGTGACAGAAACCTTCAACCAAATAAATTGCTTTAAATCATTCATCGTATTTTGAAGCACTTAAAATTACAATAAGAAAAATAATTATTTTTATGATACTTTACAGGTTTATTTACAAACTAGCCCTATTAAACTAGTTGGTATCACTAATGTTAAATTAATAAATTATTCAATCAACTTTTGATCGCGCCGCCACCACAACAATTTTTTTATACGTTAGTACTACCTTTGGCTAATAGATACCGTTACTAATATTATGCAAAAAAGGATACTAAATACCAAAAAAGGATTTTCATGCTTACCTTCATTCCCTTTTTCACTTTTCATTCCCACGGGTTGACTTTCCAAAAATCCTTAAACTAGTCAGTCGGTAGGTATCAGATTTTAATTTTTATTTTAGCGTAAATAGAAATTAAAAATATTTATATTTGAGTAAAATCTTTTTTTAATGAACTTTATTGTAAGTAAAGAAAAAAAAAGAAATTTTTAAGTCATACATTGGCCAATATCAGAAATGTTGATAAAACTAAATGTGTATTAATCAATTACTGATAAGTACATATAAGTTAGTAATAAAAAATTGATAAAGGTCAACAGCTTATCGGAATTAAATTGCAACTGATTATTTCCTCAGATCCCAATATCGTTCTTGTTTCCTTATCATGTATTGCCCAACATTTCTTTGTACATGTCGTATTTAAAAGACTGATTTTCTATCGGGTCAGTAATACTCATCTACAACTTCTAATAGCAAAAAATCAAAATGAAATCTAAAATTCGTCTCACTGTCTCAACTTTGTCTATTTTCGTACAGGTAAGAGTACCAAATAATTGTCTTGTTACGCGATTATGATTTCTAAGATTGTAATGTGTTCATGATATTTTTCACAGATAGCATTAAGCCAATGCATCGGACGAGAGATAATAGGTGCTGGATTTCCTGGACCTTTGAGAGGTCCCTAGCCGTATGACGCTCTGTCGCCATCAGATATGACATACGGATCAGCTTGGCCGTCAGTTGGCTGTGGAGTTGGACCACTCGGCCCAAACTCTGGTTTTGCACCAGCTGCGGGAGACGGTGGTGGACTGTCCGTTACGAGTGCTTCTCCTATCGCTCCCACCGGTCTGACTGTTTCATCAGAGAACAAAATCGAAGGTGTAGTTGCAGTGACGGGTCAGTTACCATTCCTGGGCGCTGTGGCTACTGATGGAATATTCTCGACTGTCGGTACTGGTGACGTCTGGTACGGTTGCGGTGACGGAGCTGTCGGTATCGTAGCGGAGGTTCCCATCACTCCCGCTGTTGTAGCTCCGGATTACGGGTACGGAGGTGCTCTGGGTGGAGGAGTCGGATACAACGGGTTCACCGGACCTGTTGGCTACAACGGATGTAGATATGGAGCTTTATATTAACATAACATTTAATTTTATATATTAACATTATTTTTACACCAATTTCTGCTTTTTATTCTATCATTCTTAAAGCTTCACAATTATAGGCAAAAAATCTTAGAAAAATATACAAATAAAGGAAAAACAAAAGCATTTTTTTTATGTTTTTCTAATATTTTCAAAATAAAAAATTAAAATGAAAAGTACATTCAACTTTCGGCTCTCAAGGTCACATAGATTTACTTAAAAATTGGCATATATGCCATGCCATCTACGGGAGCAGAGCTATCAATGCGAAATTTATTTTAGATCCTAATTGAATCAGGTTCCAAAGGAGCTTCCTTTCGCGAACTCTCCGGTTGTGGAATTAACCCTTACCACTTTCTCAGGCTTAGCGTTCTTCAAGAAAGAAGTGAACAGATTTTTAAAGGGTCAACATCGCACATGAGATGCATCTGGTGTTGCAAGCATCCAAAGACTGCGGATCTCATTCTTATTTTGCAATCATCGTGGTATAAACAAATACACATAATGAAATTTTTCATAAATAACCAAATATTTTGAATCATTCGAATGGCTTGAACAGTGATGACTTAATCCTATTTAGTTTCTGCTGTTGAATGTACCAGCAAACGAATATTTGGCAGTTCCTATATTAAAACCTAACTCCTATTTAATTGACGTGGGTTGTAAAATTAATATGCCCGAGCATTTGGTGAAGGTAAATTTATACTTATAATAAAAAAGCAAAGAGTAAAATACTACGGAGGGACTTAGAATCATGGACAGAAAATATTTTGGCGGTTTTTGATATTTGTGAAACTACTGCTCATATACGTAGAAACGTTAAACTTATTATACCTTACCTTCATAATTATTGTGATTGAATGGTATGAATTATTATAGTTTCACCGCGATATTTTCCTTCGCTGAAAACGATCGAACGTGTACGTGCTACGTGTAGGTTACACGTAATGCTACAGACCCATCATCGCTTCAATGCGATTTCATTTTTAGGGTTCCGGACTTCTAAAGGAGGAAAGGAACCCATAAGGGATTACATCGTTGTCCTTCTATTTGTCTGTCTGTCAAGACCCATTTTCTCAAAAGTGCGTGGCGGTATCAAATTGAAATTAATATCAAATAGTTAGGTCTGCAATCCCTTGAAGCAGTAAAAAAAATACTTCTAAGTCAAAGCAATCAAAAGATACGGTTGCTAATGCCGTATATTTTAACATTCGTAAAGGGATTAAAAACCTATAGGGTAATTCTAGTTGACCTAGAATCTTGAAATTTGGCAAGAAGCAATGTCTTACTTATAACACAAGTAAAAGAAAAAATCCAAACACAGCAAATTTGTAAAAACAAAAAAAATAATGATTTTAAACTTATTTGCAGTTGGTAAAGTGACCGCGGCATATATTGATGTATGGGGACAACAGTTTCCAACGGTAAAGTTAAGTTTGTCCCTCAATATAGCTTAACTTTACGTTAGAATTGTTCAATGCTTCCTTCATTAATGTTATTAAAAAATAATTAAAAACTACGTTTCAAGATCTTCCGGGGCATATCCAGCTGCTAAGAGGCTAGAACAGGCTGGCATTGTAACGACGATCGGCGATGGAATGCTGATCCCTGGGTTACCCTCTGCTTACCAACAGGTACTACGCTACTAATTTGCTCAATTACTACTACTATTATATTTAAAAAAAAAACAGAGGCATTCATAAGGACTGCCGAGAGAAGTGAAAACTAAATTTAGAATTTTTAAATCAATTAAAGTCTGAAAAATTGCACAGCATATCGGTGACGCGAAATCACAAGATTATATAGATCCAGATAGTCAAACACGCTTATGATACAATCGGGTATATACAATGTATTAGTGTATATAGCGTATACACGTACACAGGCCGCTATACTACGCGTCGCCAGCGTAGCGCAATACGTCAAGAGTATGTCGAGGTCATCGGTGTCGCAAAGGGCACGCGAACTTAGGTTTTTCCCCGACCAAAAATCATTCAACGCGGCTTAAAAAGTTTACACTTCATTAAGAAACTATAAGCTGTTCTAAAAATTTTAAGTAAAATTTAAGTGCGCAATTTATATAGATTGACATAATTTTTATTTGATTAAAATTGTTATAAAAAATACAAATTCTGTTAAATTATTTTAACACAATTGAAAATAAAAAGTCAGTAGGTACACAAAAGGATTATCGTATCAAATCATATTTAACGCTTAGGTAAAGGATTTATATTTAAATACATCATGGTATTGTAAAAGGATTACTTTTATATTTAATAGACGATGATTAGTTGGTTGTAATGGGATAGAAATTCATAGACTGGTTCTCATCAAGATTAACTTAAGTCCCAACTAGAAAGTTATACTTAATGATTTTTAGCTTTACTTTATCATAATTTAAACAATGATTAAAGTTTGTTAAATTAACATTAATTCTTTATTTAATCCATAATATTAGGAGATAATACAGCTAAAGATAAGTATTGCTTATTTTTAATCAATGTTTATAAGTAACCCCGTAGTGTTTAATTTTCATCAGTAGTATTATAAATATGCTTAAGTAGTAGTAACGTTTTAATATTTTGTTGTTAATCTTCATTAATACATATAAGGACCGCCACAGCCGCAACCGCAAGCACCAGTGATGGAGACAACGCCGGCAGCGGTCGCGGGACCGCAGAATTCAACGGCGCCAATGATGGGAACCTGTCCGGCGACGATAGTGGTACCGGCGACGGAGAGCTCACCGGCGACGGCGAGGTTACCGACACCGGAGCCGCCGTACGCAGCGCCGCAGCCGCAACCAGCGTTGTAGCCGAGCGGAGCGTACGGAGCGCCGAGAGCTGGCCCAGCAAAGGCAAAGCGCTCTTACCGTAACATTGACTGTACACACTCTGAAATAAAATGAGTTAGGTATTTAGTTACTAAATATATAAAAATTATTTGATAATTTTCAATTTAAATATAACTATAAATTATACTCACATGGATAAGGCAGGCCTGGACACAGAGGAGGAAAAAAGCGAAGGTAGACATGTTTTTAGTTTACTGACAACTGAATGTAGAATGATTTTTAAGATATGCTCCTAACATATTTATACCTATAAGTTATGTAACTTAAAAATAAAACTTTGATAATAAAAGGCAGTAGTTTAACTATTCTATCATACACATATTATATACATTCTATTTAAGCAGTAGTGTTTCTATCATACTTTGAAACTGTGAAGTAAATCGGGTTATCAGGTTCAATAATTTCATTACTGTAAGTTACGTTTGTAATGTAATTGACAAATAATGACAAATGTTTTGCAAAATAAAATAATATATAAACCGCTGATAAACAGTAACATATCATCAGAATTAATTTTCGTATAGAAACAAAATGTTCGCTAAGTATTTCCTCGTCCTCTGCGTTTTTGCGCTCTTCGCTCAGGCATGTACTACATTTATTTATTTTATTTATTCCAACAGAAAGGAACAGTTATAATTCCGTGTTATCAATAAATAAAAAAAAAAAACATGTTTGCAGTTCACACGCTGTAGAAATGACTTCAGAAAACATAAAATTATTTGCACGTGAACAATACAACGTGCTGGCTATGACGACGCGTTTTTCCAAAATTTCGTAATATGCAGCGATATCTGTGTTAACACGTCCAAAGAGGAGATCGAGATAATAGGATACACTGTCCAATGTATTTTATCTCATTCTCTTGCAGGCTAAATAATATAAATATATATTTTTTTGTCTCTTTTTAGTGTCGCTTTTTCGTTTCATCTACTTTCAAATCACAATGAAAATTTCAAAAACAAAGAAGTTTTCACTTCAAAAAGCTAGACTACAAAGTCAATTTCTTCTAAATCTAACAATAAACGATATGAGTTACAATTTTAATCCCAAGTAACATTAATTTCAAATAATAACAACAAAAATAGTAAAAACATATTAAAATATAATTAATGGATCACATATTTAAAAAATGCGATCTTAAAATACCAAAATCAAAAATTCTTTAAACAATTTAGTCCCTAAGAAGGCACTTATGAATGTCAAAACACAACCACCGGTTCGAACAAACATCCCAGTCATCGAGAAGTATGACCGAGAAACTGTGAAAGAAAAATTTTTTCATCTTCAAGAGTTCATACTTTTTTGTACCAATTTTTCAACGCACTGGTCGAGCAATAAAGTTAGTAAAACTGTTTTTAATCTATAGAATAACAATATGCTTAATTTTCAGTGCGCTCTCGCTCAGTGTCTCGGTCGTATCGCCGAGCCGATCGCCCCCTGCCGTTCTGGGCTGGCCTTCGACGGTCTAGGTTACGACGGCGCCTGGTCGAGACGTGCTGGTTGTGGCTGTGAAGCCATCGCCCCGACTGTTGACATCTCTGCAGCCGGATCCCTCAACGCTGCCTACGGCGGCGGTCTCTTCGTCTCCAGCTCGTCTTGCGCAGCCCCTACCGGTCTCACCATAAACTCTGAAAACGCTTATGAAGGCTTCGTGGCTTCTGCTGGTAACTTGCCTTTCCTGGGTACTGCGGCTATGGAGGGCGTGTTCCCTACTGCCGGCACTAGTGCCATCTCTTACGGTTGCGGTGACGGAGCTGTCACCATCACCGCAGAAGGACCTCTTAGTGCTTCCTACACTCCTGCATCTATCGCTCCTGCTGCCATTGCTCCTGCAGCTTTCGCTCCCGGTGCCATCGCTCCCACTATGGAACCCTGGGGTTACGCAGGTCTCCCAGCTCGTGGGCCTGGATGTGGATGTGGTTCCCCTTATGCTTACTAAATATCTTAAAAGTATTAAATAAAACCATTTCCCCCTATTTATATTACTCTTATTTGGCTTGTTTAACTGATTACCAAAAAATATAATAAAATTAATATAATCTCAAAAATGTATTTAATATTATCATAAATAGTAAATAATCACTGAAATTAAAACCCCCATTGAAATTACAACTAACAATTTTTCATTTTGCATTTACTTATAAATTAATTACATTTTGCTATCCTATTGAAGCAAATAACTCCAATCTAATAATTGTTAACCGAAAAATAGGAAATTACATTAATTTTTCATTATGATTAGTATCTGACACTCGTCTTCTACCACTGTTTCTTATGATAAAGTCAAACTTAACCAAATCCAGCCACAACGTTTGATAGATACAAATATCGCATTAATTTACTTGCTAAAATTTAGTAATCACGTACTATTTATGTTGATCATTTACTATTTTTGGTCACTGTATTTAATCCCCTATTATATTTAAACTAGCTGTGCCCATGGCTTTGCTCAGGTGGACTGCAGGATGCTTGCGCGAATCTTGATTCTCCACTCCCGGCTATTTTAAATATCAAAATGCTTATTGTTGGTATTCCTTAGAAGATATATGTATACTCTCCCGGATTTTTTTGCAGGTCTTTTTAATTTCTATAATTATGTTATACAATAATTTGTTATATCTCTTATGGTTTCCTCAGCATAAGCCATTAAGCGCCCGAATTGATTCACCATGACCAGTTTTTTTTATTTGTGCGGAACCCTAATTCTTTTTCTAAAATAAAAGTAGCTTAAGTTACTCCCTATACTATTAGCTATCTACCAGTGAAAGTCCCGTCAAAATCGGTGCAACCGTTGTGGAGATTACCCGGAACAAACAAACCGACAGACAGACAAAAATATCAAAAATTGGCTTTTTGTGACAGGTATCGTATATACTTTCATAAGTATTTAGTAAAAAACTGTTACTTTGACATTACAAACATACACTTCAATTATATTAATTGTATAGATTTGTTCTTCACATCCTTCCAATGAAAGAGTTAAATTTTCCATGTTTGCATTAAAAAAAAATATGGTAAACACGCCGCTGGGAAGTATAGCACAACAACAAAATAAATTAAAAAACATCCTTGGAGAGAGGGAGGTTTCCTATAGAAAACCTATAAATACCTATGTGCGTTAGAACCAATATCTTATATATAAAAATCTAGTGTTTGTTTGTTAGGGATCGTGGAACTTCTAAACAGTTTCACCGATTAAGTTCAAATAAATTATATGTGTTATATCGAGACAATGGTCCATAGCTATGTAAGGAAACGGGAGGAAGCGCTGTGATCGAGCATTTAACTATCGGAAAGGGCAGAACAAGCGGAAAAGTATTTTTTGTTTGTTTCTTTGTTTAAAGACGCTAATCTCTGAAACTAACAGTCGTGTTCGAAAAAATATTTTTATTTATTTAACATCAGGCTACAACTCTGAGATAGCTTTAAATATTTGTTACGTAAGTCGGAAGGGGAGGCCCTCCCGAACTGCTTCAATCGTATGCCCTGGCGTAATCGTTAATATACGGAAATACAATTTTCTACAATAATATTGATCATTAGTATATCTAAAAAAAGTCAGCGATAGCATATGCCTATCTCTTAAACATAAGCCACAATAAGGTGTTCTGTGACAAAGATTTGTTGAAAATTAAAAAGTGACTTTTATGCATTATTTTTTGACATGGCATGTTAATACTTACAATCAAAAGTTACTTGATCATAAAGAAAATTTTATGAAGTTAAATTTTGCTCTTTAGAGTATGCTATTTGGACACATAGTTTAGGAGATCGGGTGAAAACGTGGAGCACAACTATTGATAATATAATTATGTTGTAGAATGATGCTTGGTACCCAGTGTACTCAATATCAGAAACATCTAACAATACTTTTAATGTAATTAATTTCGTTTTTTTTTTTACTGACTATACTGTTAGCCTTAGGGGCCCTGGAGCCTCTGACGGTTTTTACAGCTTCACCGGACTTGGTGTCTCTCCGCTACATTGGATCGACTTAAATATTAAATTACAAATTAATAATAATAATTTGCCGGAGTAGGTCCAAATGCGGCACGATCAGCTCGGTGATAGGTGCAGGCATAGGCCTTTGTTCCTTAACGAGGTGTAATCATCTCTTATCTCTTTAAGAAGCGCTTGAACGGAATAGCCTACTATTACTTAAGATAGTAAGACTAGCCAGTGACTCGCTAAAATGTATAATTTTTATAAATACATGTAAAAGTAACATAAAACGTGTTAGTGAATATTCATTCTTGACCTACATCACAACATCACATACTAGCTGAACCAACATTATTCTACAGTCATCATCATCATCATAATTTCGGTCAAAAGGTGTCCCCTGCTGGGCATAGACAAACAGACACTATTGCAGCCGCGTAATTTAAAACCATTACCAATCAAAGTCGGTAGTTTGAATTTAATTTTTTTTTTCGTCATTAAAATTATGATATCCAGTGGGGGTAGTTTTGTTTCCGCACGCTGCAAAACTCTTTAGCCTCGGACATTTCCTCATTAACCTCGTGCTCTAGAACTGTGAACTATCAAGCCAGTATGTGTGTGTGTAGAGTGGGTTCATGAAGATTCAGGATCTTTGAATATAAATATCTGAACGATGTCGGCGCCGTTCAGCAATTACAACAGAACACAGTAACGGTGAGTTGGCATGGCATTGTGAATATACTTCCTTCGCTGGATATTTTTATAGTAATTTCGTTATTCGTTTCGTCTCGTAGGTTGATTCTATATTCGCGTGGGATCAACCAGACACTTCAATTCTGTTATTTGCAATGATTAATAGAATTAGAAAACGCGGTCGCCTAAGACATTTTGCAAATAGAAACTTTCTATTGCTATCGAAACTATACGATAATACGAAGAATTACTAAAAAAAGTAAATTTTCTCATAAAAATACAAAATAAATTATAACTCTGCAGGGGTTGAACCTTAACAACCTCCCGTAGAACAATTTTTTGCAGCTAATGACCCCCTCTGACCCCTAGCTGCGTATGATCCACGACTTTTTGGCCACCCTGTATCCGAACGACTGCGGACTGATTATTTAAAATAGCAGAAATCGTGATTTCATATTCCCCTGTCCCCTTTGTCGAGACTGGACAGATTTTAATATTTTTCTAAGAGTACTATATGCTTCCCTTTTTTTCTTCTTTAATTTATGAGCACGGCCCTTTTCGGTGGAGCAGTTGTCACTATTAACTATCCTATACCTGTCTTTTTACCTCTTGATAAGTCGCTCTTTAAAAGCTTTGTCTAAGTTTCCATCATCAATCATCATCGTCTTTCCTCTCATCATCCATCATCTTTCTTCTTCTGTTATGTATATTTCTCAATAACTGTTTTTCTGCGTCATCCATTATTAACAAATTTTTTATTCATTCTTTTTTCTTTTATATTCATAAAATTTCCTTGCTTGATGTCTTGTAACAGCGGTATAACTGGGATATTTTAGTAATAAAAAAATTTCCAACGATACTAAAATAATTACAATTTATATAAGTTGCTTGTATGATAATAAAAATATATAATATCGGAGCGAATAAGAAACTGTGTATACAGTTCAGAGAACTGTCGAACCATGTCCATAATTGGACAACTTCTGATCTCTCGAGAGGCCTTATGATAGTATTTATGCCACCTTTTGGTTGTCAAAAATCTTGCCATTGATGAGATTGCGCATTAGTTAATTACACAACTGTACCAGAAGTCAACAAAAAATCTAAATTATTTTAAATCATATTTTTCTCCCACAAAACCACACGGTCAGCAGCGGCGATATTCGTATCGAGTTGGGTTGAGGCCGGACTCCCACAAAGCAGCAATTATAGCTTTGCTGTGTTTATCTGATGGATCTTGTTTTAAAAATACGCATTGGTATACGAGCTGTTCTGAGTTCTCAGGAATTGTAACCTGTCGGCGCACCGTTCACCGCTGAGGGTGACGGCGGGGGCTGCGGGCATCGGTCCGGGGATCCTCCCGGCTGCAGCACGCGGCGCTTGCGCGGCCACTCAGCTGAGCGACGCGCAAGGCGATATACGAGTACAAATTGACATTCTAATAAACCAGCTAAAATATACAGTCCACATATTTATCACCAACCCACCTGTAGGGCCTAAACATTGGTCCTTTCACGCCTTTTTAAAGTTTACCGATAACAAGTAATCGCATTCAAAAGCCTACATGTCTCGTACATAGAAGCTGAAGTCACCTTGGGAGTGTATCACGGTATTTGAGTGAGTTCGTTCCAATTTTATTCACTGTTCCGTCCAACCTGTTTCTACCCTATTTTTTAATTATTTTTTAATTTCTTTGCATTTGTTAGTTTTTCATTTATTGATTATATTAGCTTATTTATTACAGTATTTAAAAATGCCTGAGACCCTCAGAACTTTAATTAAAAAGCGAAGCTCAATGAAATCCAAGCTTACTATATTCAGTAATCAATTAAATTTAATCCAAAGCAGTAAAAGCATTTCTCATTTGCAACGCCTAGACCTAGAAGAGCGTTTTAACAAATTTAAATCTGTTTATTCCGAATTCGATGCTTTACAGACAGACATAGAGGTACTGAACGAGGATTTCGAGGTCGTGTCTCCTGAGCGCGAGGAGTTTGAGCGGCAGTATTTCGGTCTTGTGGCTATCGCGCGCAGCCTGCTCGACACATCGATCACGGGCGTCAGTACGGATGCGGGCTCTGGTGATGATAGCTCAGGTGCACACAATTTTAATAAAAATGATTTTGTTCGTTTGCCCAAGATAGAATTGCCTCATTTTGATGGGAACTACCAACACTGGCTCGAGTTCAGATACACTTTTACATCTTTAGTACATGATAACAGTAGTATCGGTGACATAAACAAGTTTCACTACCTGCAAGCTTCAATCCAAGGAAATGCAGCCTTAATTATTAAAAACCTTGACTTCAAAAGTGAACATTATAAAATCGAATGGGACTTATTATGTGAGCGGTACAATAACAATCGTCTTCTTGTTAGTAATCATCTCGATGCTATATCTGATATTGAGCCATTATTAGCAGAGCCAAGTTCTTCAATTAGAAACCTTGTTGACATTGTTAATAAAAACGTTAAGGCGCTTACTAAATTAAATCAACCTACCCAATATTGGGATACAATGTTAATTCATCTCATAAGGAAAAAAATTGATTTAGGAACTACCCGTAAGTGGAAAGAGTATCGCGATTTATTAACAGATGATCCCACTTTATCACAATTTTGTACCTTTTTAACGAAGACAGCGAACATGATGGAATCTGTAGAATCAAATCACAAGCATCATCATAATAATACTATTGTTGCCTTAAATAATAGTCATTCGAACTATAATAATTCTAGCAGTAAAGCCACAGTCACTCAAATGAATAAAAAATTAAATAATAAGTTTAATAAATGCCCACTTTGCTCCCAAGCTCATTCATTATATAAATGTGAATCCTTTAGAAAATTAACAATAGAACAACGTATACAGAAAGCAAATGATTTTAATGTGTGTCTCAATTGCTTACGTTCTGGACATTCAGCTAAGCAGTGCAGATTATCACACTGCAAATATTCTAAAATTAAACACAATACCCTCTTACATTTAGAATCACATGACATTGCCTTCTACGTCTAATGTTGTCTTGTCAGCAAATTCAATGCAACTTGCTACTTCTGCACATATTTTACTATCCACAGCAATGGTGAACGTGATCAGCGCTGCGGGTAACAAATATACTGCTCGTCTATTGCTAGACAACGGTAGTACGGCAAACTTTATAACGCAGAGTCTATCGGAGAAACTGGGTTTGCTACGACGTGGTACGAGCACCAAGGTAACGGATATAAATAATCACACATCAACCAGTACACAGTCTTGCCACCTCACAATAGAGTCTTTATGCTGCACTTACATTGTACATGTCGAGTGTCATATTTTGCTTGAGATTATGTCTTCATTCGTGCACATTAATAACGTCCCTATCCCTACAGGACTTAAACTAGCTGATCCGAATTTTAACGTTCCGTCGGTCATAGATATCCTGGTAGGGGCGGAAACATTTTGGAATAGCTTAAGCACCAACGTCATTGACTTGGGGAAAAATCTTCCTAAGTTGTACGAAACTAAATTTGGTTGGTTAGTTTCGGGTAGTATTCCGCATGAAAATAATTTTTCCAATACACCTTTTTGCCATCATTCTAACGTCACTCCCGACCTTTCTCAATTCTGGGAGCTTGACAAAGTATCATCAAAACATTCACATTCGCTTGAACAAAGAATTTGTGAAAAACATTTTGCAAAAACGACTTTTCGTAAAGACGATGGTCGATTTGTGGTCTCATTGCCTTTAAAGGAAGATCCAAACACCTTAGGTCATTCATACGAACGTGCTAAAAATCGTTTTTTATCGCTAGAGAGGCGATTCAATCGTGATCCATTATTCAGAGACAAATATGTTTAATTTATGCATGAATATCTACATTTAGGTCACATGACTCTTGATTCAGACTATACATCTGTTTCTAAAACCTCCACGGTAAACCATTACATTCCACATCACGGAGTATTTCGTAGTTCTAGCACCACTACAAAGTTACGCGTAGTTTTCGACGCATCAGCCCCTACTAGCACGGGAGTGTCTCTTAACGACATACAGATGGTCGGACCCGTAATGCAAAGGCGATCTGTTTTCCATTTTAACACGTTTTCGTCAACATAAGTATGTGGTATCCGGTGACGTCGAGAAAATGTATAGAGCCATAGAACTGAATCAAGAACAACGATCTCTACAAAAAAATATTTTTCGATTCAATAGTACAGAACCTCTTACCACGTATACGTTAAACACAGTTACCTATGGCACCGTATCTTCTCCTTATTTAGCCACCAAGTATTTAGCAAGTCTAGCGGACAATATAGAAGACAGTCGTGTTAGATCTGCCATACAACGCGACTTTTACGTAGACGACTTCTTAAGCGGCGGGAGTGCCATAGCGGAAACTGTCCAAATATCAAAGCAAGTGCGGTCGGTTCTGTCATCTGCCAAATTTAATCTACGTAAATGGCGTAGTAATCATACTGACATTTTATATCTAATTACAAATAGTAATGAGTCAGAAAACACCCTACACTTTGCTGAGCAGGATCAAACTACCTGTCAGTCTAAAACACTAGGTCTAAATTGGGTTTGTGACTCTGATTTGCTTACTTTTAGCATTAACATCAAACCTACAAATAAAGTTACTAAGCGTCACATCCTCTCTGTCATCAGTCAGATCTTTGACCCACTAGATCTCGTAGGCCCGTGCGTTGTCGAAGCGAAGCTCATCATGCAACGTCTATGGTTAGATAAACTTCATTGAGACGATGAAGTATCGCTCAAGGTCAGAAGTATTTGGTCAGCTTTCGAAAGATCCATAATCTGTATAAATAGTATTAAAATTCCGCGTTGGATTTTAAGTGACGGATCAATGACACACGAAATTCACGTGTTTACCGATGCATCTAAAAAAGCGTACGGTGCATGTTCATACTTTCTGTCTCGCAATAGCAATGGATCTGTCACCGTAAAGTTGATAGTGTCCAAAAATCGTGTAGCGCCCATAAAACCTACC
The DNA here is from genome assembly GCA_033032175.1 of Saturnia japonica. Taxonomy (NCBI): domain Eukaryota; kingdom Metazoa; phylum Arthropoda; class Insecta; order Lepidoptera; family Saturniidae; genus Saturnia; species Saturnia japonica. The sequence goes on from CM065331.1 coordinate 2,607,034, forward strand.
ACAATTCCAAGACTAGAGCTCTGCGGAGCTTTGTTAGGTGCAAGACTGTGTACAAAAGTTCGCGAATCATTTACCATACTTGTAGATAAGTATAGATTCTGGTGTGACTCAATGATTGTCTTGGGTTGGCTTACAAGTCCATCCATCAATTAAAACCTTTTGTAAAAAATAGAATTCACGAAATACAAGAATCTACATACGGTCATACCTGGAGCTACGTACCGTCAAAAGACAACCCGGCGGATCTTGTTTCGCGTGGAGTAAGAGCTGACGTAATCGGGAACACGGCCTTGTGGTGGTCCGGGCCAGCCTTTTTGTTACGCGATGAAGTCGAATGGCCGAGAATGCCAAACATTGTGAAACAGGATTTGCCGGAAGTAGTGACTCATTTCATTAGTAGTGATGAAAAATCGTTTAATCATTTATACATTCAATCATCATTCATTCACAATTTGTTACATAAAATTTCAAAATTGACAAAAATACAAAGAAATGTTTCATATACACAACGATTTATTTACAGCTTAAAAAACACAATTAAATTGAGTGGTAATCTCTCAACAACAGAATTACGAAATTCATTAAATTTAATTTTACATCATGCTCAACTTCGAATGTTTCCAGAAGAGCATGATCTTTTATTGTCTGGGAAGAGATTACCTCGCAAGAGTAGACTTCTTTCTTTAACTCCGTTTATCGATGATAATAACCTCATTCGTGTGATAATGATAATGCTCCATATGATTTTAATGTTAAGCATCCTATAATACTTTGTAGTAAACATATATTAACGAAACTTATATTACAAACAGAACACATAAAACTTCTACATGCCGGCCCACAACTACTTCTGTCGCATATCCGATAGACTTATTGGCCATTAGGCGGCAGAAATTTATCGCGGTTAATTGTAAATAAGTGCCTCAAGTGTTTTTGACACAAGGCTCAAAATGTGCAACCTATAATGGGCCAGTTGCCTCATTCAAGAACGCACTTTGAATTACCTTTGCTTAACTCATATGTTGACTACGCCGGGCCAGTGTTTATAGCCAATCATAAGGGCCGCGGAAGTAAACTAATAAAATCATATATGTGCATCTTTGTTTGCTCAGTAGTGAAAGCTGTACACTTGGGGCTCGTCACTGACCTCACCACTGAGGCATACATGGCCGCTCTAAATCGGTCCGTGGCGCGTCGAGGCAAGCCTCGAAGCATCACGTCTGATAACGCGACGAATTTTGTAAGTTCTAACACTCATCAAAAATTTCATCTGAGATAGCGCAAGAAGGTATCGAATTTAATTTCACGCCTGCGTACACTCCTCACTTTCATTCCTTGGCTGAAGCTGCGGTCAAATCTAGTAAACATCATTTAAAGCGATTACTAAGTCAAACCCACTTCACATATGAGCAGATGGCTACTTGTCTCACTCATATTGAGGCAACATTAAATTCACGACCTCTTACTCCTCTTTCTTCAGACCCTAATGATTTCTCTGTCCTCACTCCCTCTCATTTCCTAATTGGACGACCACTCTTATCTGTGCAAGGCTGGATGCAGAGAAGCAAGAAAGCGAAGGTAGACATGTTATTAGTTTGTGATCGAAAGGCTGAATATAGAATAATCTCCAGCAAGTATACTACAACATTTATACTGATTATTCAGTGTAAATTATTTTAATTTCATAATAATGACAAAATGTAATGATCGATTAAAATTGACGTCAACAATATTATCTATAGTATAATGTAATATATTAAAGCGGAAGAGTATTTTATTTTTTCGTTCGTTTAAACTAACTGTATGATTTAAAAAAATATTTTTGTATATAATAGGTTCATGAGGATTATTATAGGCTATCTAGATTAAGCTAAACCATAAACTTACCGATTTATAATCGTATTTTTACTTTAGTCGCCCTTTTTCTGGCTCTATATTTATTTGTTTACCAATGCTACATATGTAACTTACACATTAAATTATTTCTAACGTTATTCTCTATATAAATAGCTTCCTGTTCCATGCAACTCCGTCTGCGTCATATAAGAGATAGAGAGAAAGGATTAGTTAGAGAGAGAGGCTAGTAGGTAACGTATTCTAGGTACCACCCTCCTTCCACATCATTCTGCATAATAAAATTGCGTTAGCGGTTCTCGATCATTATTTTGCTGCCGAGTTATATTAAAACTGTGATATCTCCTGATATATTTATTTCAATCAATTATTGTAAACGGCAATTTTGACCAAAATTAAGTACTTGCGATGAATAATAACGTATTTATTTTGAAAAGGTTTAATTAACACCATGTATATAAAAGCACCTTCGCAAATAAGTTATTTTAGAACAAATTTTATTACCATAAAAAGTTATATTGAGTGAACCTTAAAAGATAGACATAATATATACTATCGCGGACTTTTTTTTACTTTTTGAGGGAAATAATTCTGTCACACACGATTGTTGCATAACTTTAACCATTCACGCATTGCAAGCAGTTGAAGCTCTCAAAAGGAATATATTTCCCCCGCTTTTGCACTATTTTTCACTGATGCTCCGCTCCTATTGGTCGTAACCTAATTTTATATAGCCTATAATTATTTCTCGATAAATGGTCTATCCATTACTAAAACATTATTTCCATTCGAACTAGTAGTTCCTGAGATTAGCGTGTTCTACCAAACAAACTCTTCAGCTTTATAATATTAGTATAGATTTACACATACTAAACACATTTCATATAAGGGTAAAAACCTCGTAATGTACAGGCCGCGTTGCAGCGTATTCTCGTATGTTCAGACTAAGTAGTTTCGATGTGATATCTTAAATCATAGTATCATTATTATTTGCGTTCTCTACGCATCTATTTAATAATCTGAAGTTATGTATTACTTAATATATTTTAATACTATACCTACGTGTATTCTTATTCTATTGTAGTCATCCCAACAGTAACTGTCATAAAAATATTGTGTATAGTGAAGTATTATGAATTATCAGACAGTGATTTCTTTTAAATTATGCACGGGTGAAATCGCTGGGCAAAGCTAGTCTAGAATGTGTACAAATACACTATATAGATTTGATTGCGAAGGCGTAATATAATTGATATCACATTTCTTAATTCGTTCAGTAGATTAATAGAAACAGGTTATCAGTGAAAAGTTTTCTTCATTGTATGACGGTGAAGGCACGTTCGTTACAATATACGCTTATATATTGATACGTAGCTTTTATCGAAATTATTTGATGTATAAAATTGGTATAAAGCAACAGCCATCATCAAAAGTCAGTTCTTGTACAAACGACTATAATAATTACATCTAAAGCTATCTTCATTCTTTGCGCTTCTGCGCTAGTTGCCCAGGTCCGTGATGATAAACATGCTTTCACTTGGTTAAGTTATATTACAAATAATGTAATTTAATAATTGTTATATTCATCTTTCAGTGTGCTCTCGGTCAATGTTTCGGTCGCGTTGCCGAGTCGATAACCCCCTGCCGCACTGGAATTGCCTTCGACGGTTTCGGCTTCGACGGTCTAGGTTACGACGGTGCCTGGTCGAGACGTGGCGGCTGTGTCTGTGGAGCCATCACCCCGGCTGTTGACATCTCTGCCGCTAGGTCTCTCAACGCTGCCTACGGCGGCGGTCTCTCTGTCTCCAGCTCGTCTTGCGCAGCACCCACCGGTCTCGCCATAACCTCTGAAAACGCTTTTGAAGGCGTGGTGGCTGCTGCTGGTAACTTGCCGTTCCTGGGTACTGCGGCTATGGAGGGCGTGTTCCCTACTGCCGGTACTAGTGTCATCTCTTACGGTTGCGGTGACGGAGCTGTCGCTATCACCGCTGAAGAACCTCTCAGTGCTACCTACACTCCCGCATCTATCGCTCCCGGTGTCATCGCTACCACTATGGAACCCTGGGGTTACGCAGGTCTCCCAGCTCGTGGGTGTGGATGTGGATGTAGTTCCTCTTATGTTTACTAAATATACTAAAAGTATTTAATAAAAGCTATTTTCCCATTTTCATGTTATTATTATTTAAATTATTGTTTACGCCGCTTTTGATTTTTTACTTTTACACGTTCATATGAAACCCAAGGTGCCATTTAAAGGGATCTTATGAGCCAGTTGACCAATTTTGTCTCCTCATATGGTCAGTTAACTGACGGTCGACGGCGCTAGTTCCGTCTCTTGCAACTCATGCGTTATTCCCGCTCCCTAATGCACATGATCCATATACATCTGTCACATTACATAATATTGTCCGTTGCTAGGAAAAATAAATATTAACAAGAAACTTGAAAAATCGCTTCGAATTATAAATTACATCAAGAGCGTGGACATCATATAACCTCGTTCAAGAGTTCGAGTTGGCCGAATTGGTAAGTACCTATTTATTTATTTGGTACCTAAGGATTGGTGTGAACGTATCTCCAGGGCAGGCAACCTAAAATAATGCATTATTTGCGAAGGTATTTTTATAAACATGGTATTAATCCTTATCGAAACAAATACGTAATTCATCACAAGTATTTGATTTTGGACAAAATTGCCCTTTACATCATTTGATTTCAATGAATATCTTAGGAGATATCATAGTTTTAAAATAACTCCGCAGCAAAATAATAATCAAGTATTTCGCTAGCATTTTAGCGAAATGATGGGGCAGGAGGGTGACAAGTCCGGTGAAGCTGTGAAAGCCGCAGCGGCTTCAGGGCCCCTGAGACTAATAGTATAATAAGATCTAAAAAAAGATTGTGTGGTTTTATGAAACCTCGGTAAAAGTGAAACTTTTGTTCACATTAACTAACAAAAACAAACGAAATAGCGTGGATCACTGGCACAAATGAGTAATAGTCTATACACTACACGGTCAGTTGCTGCGAACTATAGGTGCCGCCATACCTACTCCGCGGCCGACCGTCACGCGACATGCAACACACAGACCAAAAAGTTTGAGACGATCTAATAAAAGTTTCACTTTAAAAAGAAAAAAAATGTAGGCTGGCGGCACCTATAAATTGTATTGTAGGTGCCTACGAAAAACGCGTTCTATTGACCGCCTCTCCAAACAGAGCGTATCACCGCCCACGCCCGCGTAACCACCGTTCTGTACGCAGAGGACGGGCGGTTAACTTCGCTCCCGCACACCCGTCACGTCCCCCCTCTCTAGCAGCAACCCAAGCCTAGGTCCGTTCCTCGGTGTGAAGCCCTTGGGTCAGGCAGCCACCCGCGCGATACAAGTGACACTATACGTGCAACACTTAGCTACCCACACACAACATTACACACGTAAAAACACACACACGTGCACATCACACAGGTACATAGGTTCTGTAAGGGACCTTTTTTTTTCTTTTTTTTTGCGCTAGTTAGTGTAGAAAAACCATTCCGATCACTAAATACACATACGCATGGTTCCCTCCTTCCTCCCAGGAGGAGGGGAACGTGCATATGAGTATATGTTAGTTAGCTCGAATTTTCTTAGGATTAGGAAATTAGATATATCGCGACCTTTTCGCATTCGCGAAGCCCGAGCGAGCCGAGATTCGGCCACTCTGGCACCCTCGTGCGTGTCGTCAAAAACTTTCGCGGCTGAGTGCCCTAAGCGCTCGCCCCCAAGTCCGGTGAAGCTGTAAAAGCCGCAGCGGCTCTGTTTTTGGATATGGCCCCTGAGGCTAAAAGTGTAGTCAGTTAAAAAAAAAAAATTACGTTCACTTACAGCCTATAACAACAATTCATCATCACTACACACTAAAATGGAATTGGAATATTAGTAAAGTCACAAATTACAAAAAAACAAGCGTTTCACAGATTTATTATACGATAATCTTCTGATACAAAGAGTTTGTTCGCCATCAAAAGTTAGTAATGACTTATGCGTCATCTCAATTTCGCAAATATTATTATTTTAAGAACTAGACACCTCCATACTCCGCCCACGTAACCCTCCCTAGTGATGCCTCCAGCGGATATTTTTAAATCTTTACAGGAAAAAGGTTAATTCAGGATAGTGCGTTCATAAAAAAATAGATATCGGTGGTTGTACGATAATGCGAACTCATCATTCAACAACTATCGAATATTGTAGTTTTTTTAAATCTAATTTATTTTATTTTAATTCTCTTCAATGTTACCATTTATCAATTTGCTTAGTCCTATGTAATGGGCCCTTATTGCCTTATAAATAAATTAGTAAGTAATATACTGTTGGTTTGCTTATAACAGACTTCCAGTCACGTATTATCAATTAAGGACTGTGAATGAGGGACTAAGTACTATTTGTCCGACAATTCGAACGAGAAAGATCATTAAGCCGTCAGCTACTAACAACTGTACTACTGCTTACTTACTTGTCTTACTACTAGTATCATATTTTATCACTAACTGTAGCTGCGGCTCCGCTAGGGCGAAAAAAATGTTTCACCTGGATGAAAAGAATCCTATGTCTTAATCTAGGTTATAAGCTAAATGTGTAGCAAATTTATTCAAATGCGTTAAGCCGTTTTTGATTTGATTGAGTAATAAACAAACTCACTTTCACCTTAGGATTAATTGTTAGTTAACCTACCTACGGACAATTTACATCAAACAAAATCAAAATGAAAATATCAATAAAATATTGATTCAATTTAGACCCTAAGAAGGCGCTTATGAACGTCAAAGCACTACTTCCGGTTCGGAAAATGTCCCAGACATCGAGAAGAACCGGCAAGAAACTCGATCAGGTTTACCTTCTTTTTTCAACTGAAGAAGTGCTAATAATATAATAGGTACAGTAATACTAACTTAGTGGATGCACAGAGAGGGAGTCACTTCCAGACATCACTATCATTCACATAATGATCCACCCGATAATAACCTTTTGACGGTAAAACCCGCTTGCCATGGTTCTTGAACTTGTTGTCCGGCAAATCAGTAATTTGTTCGGGATTTGTCATATAACCTAACACTATTGCCTAAAAAACTTTATTATTCTTACTTAGTTTAAAACTTGATATCTAATTTGCCTTTATTTCTAGTATTAACATTATCCAGATCTTTGACTAAGTTTTAACGGACATACATTAAGTGTTCAAGGATGTATTGAGAGGGCAAAGTTAAAATACAAACTTGTTCATTAGTGATTTGTGGGGTCTCCTATTATAGATTGCTCGAACTTTTTAATATAAATATGGTTTTAATGTAATCATATACAACAATAATCTATAACAAATTAATATGAACCGCACACACGCGCACGCGTTTTTTACTACGGAATAATTATTTAAATCTCTTTATTTTTACTCATATTGTTGACAATTCATATGCCGTATCAATTGAGGCGTGGCATGTATTTCCCGTCTACAATTTTCATCAAAATCGGTTGAAAACTATTACTCTAATGTACAATTTGTAATGCATTATTAATTCTTATGGCCTCTCAATTGTAGTAGGTATGATGTATGTTTCCCGTCTACATAATTGATGAAAATTAAACTTTTTAAATTTACCTTTTTTCTTTTACAATTTTTTTACCCCATTGTAAATAGTTAGACATCCCGTGTATAAAATTTCATCAAAATCGGTTAAGAATTAATTAAATTTTAATTTTATGAAAATATCTTTTTTTGCCGTTCCCAAAAGTGTTATTAAAAATTCTCATTACTTATCATTCATGGAATTACTTATACTTCCCGTGTACATAATTGAACTAACAAATTAAAAAAATCTTATCTTATCTTATCTCAATGTAATATTGAAATTTCTTATAACCTATCAACTGACCGATGATATAAGCATTCCGTGTACAAAATTTCATAAGAATCAGTCAAGCTGTTTTTGTGTTAAATCCGGGAATACAAACAAACAGACTGACGGAAAAAAATACTTAATGGCATATTCGTAATCAGTATCGTTCATATAATATGCGTATCGGGAAATTTTTAAAAAGTATTAAAAGTACAGACAGGACTACAGATTTATTAATATAGATACCAAAAAAAAAAACAAAAGAAAATCATAGATGGGTTTATCACTATGTGTATTGTGGTCGCAGTCTCTACCACCCCGCTATTTTACAGCATATGTACCGGCCGATTTCGGAACACGACAAACCAAAAGAAAATCATAGATAAGATTATTACTGTTTGTATGCTATTGACATTATATGGCAATATAAATCCAACACATTAACCATCGAAATAAAACTTCAAAAATAATTAAAATCATACCTCATTGTACCGGCCTACGGGAAGGTTTTTTGAAAAACGTGAAACCCCTTTTATTCCTTTCTTTCCAAAAACATAAATATGAATAGGTTCTTCATACAAACTTTCACCCAAGTTTTATTTTCACCACATGTGGAATAACATAATGAAGTAATTCACTTATAGCAAAACTGTATAATCCAGATAATTTACAATAGGTATATCACTTAGAATATATAAACTCCAGCCAGCTGCGGTTTGACAGCGTCATACAATAAAACAGTCATTATGCCGTACTGTATAGTTAAAGAGTTTAAAAACACTTCAGGCATCCTTAAAAAGAATACTGGACTATCATTTAATAAGAAACACAATACATTTCTTATTAAGTATAACAATATCAATTAATCAACAAACCAGATTGACAATCAAAAAACTGGTTGGTATGGCAGCCGATGTAATTTCACCTTTATTGCGCATGCGCATTTGGTGTTCCCATAATTGTTCATAGAAACTTTCATCCCCTATTTTCGACTCTTAACGTTTTATTTTCGCTATAAAAAGTACCCTATATCTTTTCTCAAAGTCTAATCTATCTCTATACCAAAATTCATCAAAATTGGTTCAGCGATTTAGCCGTGAAAACGTAACAGAGAGGCAGACAGAGTTACTTTCGCATTTATAATATTAGGCATGGATTTAGTGATAAGTATCAATGTATAGTCATTTCTAATCTCGTTCCATGTTATTAGTTATGTTAATAAGACTCACTTAGTTATATATAGTACATAGCTGCATTTGCAAGTGCATCTTTTGTCATGGCAATTTTTAGTGTTTAATATTATAAAAGCACCCACTTAACAAAAGGTGTGGACCAAAAGTCCGCAGAATTATTTAAAAAAAAGGTGTTTACCTAGCTGCTGAACCCCACAGCAAAATACTGCAAGACATAAAGCTATGGAAGTAAGTGAAGTAGACTAACCTAACAGTGGCAATATCTGTTAACTCGCAAATCTTGAGTTCTTGTAGAGCTTAATCTTCCTGCCAAGGTTTTAATGTGCGAACCCCATTGTAATTTTAAATCAAGTATAATTCCCGAGTAGACAGTATCATCAACTAAGCCCACTAAATTCACTTCTATCTTGATACTACTATCAACATGCCAAATACTGGGCAAGGCAAGTCTCAAACTTTTAGTTTTCTTTGCATTTTAGTAGTAAATTATTTAGAGCAAAACATTGAGATATTTTAATTAAAGTATTGTTTAATTACATAACCTTTGAATCTACTTATTTCACTTTGAATATAAGTATTATATCTTGTTGGATATTACAGTTTGAGTATTGTATCTTCTGCAAAAAAAGAACCATGTCAGCACTGTTTTAATAACGTATTAACAACGTTCATATGACTGTTCCAACTTTCAACCGGATTATAATCCCTACTTCCAGGTAAATCGTAATAAAAAATTTCAAGTACATCACTGTGCATGTTATACAAGTAAAACATGTTCAAAAGGGAAACGCGGATAGCTTTCCTTCTCCTTACTTTATATGTTTCTTCTCTCTCATGAAACAAAATATCCATAAACGTGATTCAATTAAATTATTGAATTGGCACCTAAGAAGTTTCACTTCAGACATACAAATTAATGTACGAAATGCTACACACAGCACATAAATTATCATCATTATAATCACTACGAATTTAAAAGGAAAGTAAGACAAACAACATAAATTATTGGATAAATCATTTTATATTTTAAAAATAGTCTTTCGCAAATATTTAGTAAATATAAGAGGAACCACATCTACATCCACCCCCACGAGCTGGGAGACCTGCGTAACCCCAGGGTTCTACATTGGAAGCGATGGCACCGGGAGCGAAAGCTGCAGAAGCAATGGTTGTAGGAGCCATAGATGCGGGAGTATATGCAGCACTGACAGGTCCTTCAGTGGTGATAGCGACCGCTCCGTCACCGCAACCGTAAGAGATGACACTAGCTCCGGAAGTAGGGAACACGCCCTCCATAGCCGCAGTACCCAGGAACGGCAAGTTACCAGTAACAGCAACAGGACCATCGAAAGAACTTTCAGAGGTTACGGCGAGACCGGTGGGGGCTGTGCAAGACGAGCTGGTGATGGGAAGACCGCCACCGTAGGCAGTGTTTAGGGATCTAGCGGCAGAGATGTCAACAGCCGGGGCGATGGCTTCACAGCCACAGCCGCCACGTCTCGACCAGGCACCGTCGTAACCTAGACCGTCGAAGGCAGGTCCAGTGCGGCAGGGGGTTATCGGCTCGGCAATGCGACCGAAACATTGACCGAGAGCACACTGAAAGATGAATATAACAATTATTAGATTACATTAATTGTAATATAACTTAACCAATTGAAAGCATGTTTATCATCACAGACCTTGGCAACTAGCGCAGAAGTACAAAGAATGAAGATAGCTTTAGCTGTCATTATTATAGTTGTTTGTACAAGAACTGAATTTTGAATGATGTTCAGGTCTGATGGCTGTTGCTTTATACCAATTTCTTACATCAAATAATTTCGATAAAAGCTACGTATCAATATGCAAGCGTGTATTGTAACAAACGTGCCTCGAGTGTCAAGATGTCGAAAAGTTTTCACTGATAACTTGTTCCTATTAATCTACTGTAACGAATTAAGAAATATGATAGCATTGTTAAGGCGTAATCGCCTTTACAATATATTAAGTACATTGAAAAATATATGAAAATGTTTTGTATTTCTTTCTTCATAGCAGCACTCAGCGTTTATTCACCCATTCATACGACTTATATAATATAATACTAATATTATAAAGCTGAAGAGTTTGTTTGTTTGGTTGAACGCGCTAATCTCAGGAACTACTGGTTAGAATGGATTTTTTTTTAGTGTTGTATAGCCCATTTATCGATGAAGGCTATATAAAATCACGCTACAACCAATAGGAGCGGAGAATCAATGAAAAATGTTGCAAAAACGGGGGAATTTTATTCATTTTGAGAGCTTCCATTGCGTGCGCTGCGTGAATGGTTAAAGTTACGCAAAAATCGTGTGTGACGGAATTGTTTCTCTTAAAAAGTTGTAATCTTGGCCGCGATGACATATGTCTATCTTCTAAAGTTGACTCAATATAAACTTTTTTATGGTAATAAAATTTGTTCTAAAATAATAAATTATTTGCGAATTTGTTTTACATATATGGTGTTAATCCTTATCGTCCGTTACTCATAACAAGCATTTAATTTTAGACATAATTGCCCTTTACATTAATTGATTTAAATGAATATCTCAGGATGTATATCAATTTTAAAATAACTCGGCAGCAAAATAATGATCAAGTAACGCGAGCGCATTTTTATTATGCAGAATAATGTGGAAGGCGGGCGGCACCTATAATACGTTGCCTACGAGCCACTCTCTCTACCCTTTCTCTCTTTCTCTTATATGACGCAGACGAAGTTGCGCGGGTCAGCTAGTACATATTAATACTGTTGACGTCAAATTTAATCGCTCAATACATTTTGTCATTTTTATGAAATTATAATAATCTACACCGAATAATCAATATAAATGGTATAATATACTTATTGAAATCATTCTATAATCAGCCATCAAAGCAAAAACTAATAAACATGTCTACTTTCGCTTTCTTGGTTCTCTGCGTCCAGGCTTGCCTGATCCAAGTGAGTATAATTCATGGTTACATTTCAATTGCAACTAATCATTTAATTTTTATTTGTCTAATAACTAAATACCTAACACATTTAATTACAGAGTGTGTACAGTCAGTGTTACGGTAAGGGCACTCTGCCCTCTCACGGCGCTCCGTACGCTCCGCTCGGCTACAACGCTGGTAGCGGCTGCGGCGCTGCGTACGGCGGCTCCGGTATCGGTAACCTCGCCGTCGCCGGTGAGCTCCCCGTCGCCGGTACCACTGTCGTCGCCGGACAGGTTCCCATCATCGGCACCGTTGAGTTCTGCGGACCCGCTACCGCTGCCGGCGTTGTCTCCATCAATGGCGCTTGCGGTTGCGGATGCGGTGGCCCCTACCTTTACTAAATTTCAAAACGATAACATTTTTTAAATAAACACTTCTAAGTGAGAAATAAGTCAGCATTTTTTTAATATGTTGACACACAAGTTCACATAAATATTTAATAAAATTAACTATGTACTTTATTAAAAATTAACTATAATAAATATAATATGATTTAATAACATTTAATTTCTAAAGTTATTCCCGAACAAAATTCTCTCAATAACTTGTGTATTTTCCCTCTAAAAACGGGAAGAAAAGTTCTAAGTTGCCGTACCTGATTAAAGGTGCGATTTGTCCATTTATCACGCCCAAGCGGTTGGACTGAATAAGTAGGTATAGTGCGTTTTTCAAATTTTTATTTCCACGGAGTAAAATGACACTTCACTTGTTGCTAGTTTAGTTGTATTTTAAAAGCAACAGTATGACAACAACAGTATTCTAACAGTGTGAGATATTGTACCTATTGGTTTTCTAAAATATGTAAATGATAAATAGTAAATTCTCGGGTATGTCGAATAACACAAAATATTTCAATTAAAAAACCTTCAATTTAGTATTTAAAATCTTACGATTGATATAATTGTTCTGTAAAATATATTTGTAGCACACACTACAAAATGTGGATATATTATTTTTAAGTTTAAGATTAGTGGTTGTCAATTTAGTCCGTGGGAATGAAAAAACGCAATGGCAAAGATGGTAGTAGAATAGGATACAATTATGATACTTTTGACGCCGAGCGAATCGAGGGGCAAGAGCTAGTTATTTAATAAACACATAATAAGTATAAATATTGATACGTACAATTTTAGTATTTCCATTTAAAGAAATGCGGTTTGAAATTGCTAGGTCATAATATTTATTACAATCAATAGATGGCGCTGTAGCGAAAATAAACTAGCTTTTATTAAATGCATCCAAAATTGTGTAGAGCTAATAGACTTGCAAATGTGTTGTGCTATATATAATATATATCAGCTGATTGAAGTAACAAAATACCAAATAATTTTTGAAGATCGATTTGTACTTAATTGTACATGTGGTCATAAATGAGTGCAAGGTGTAAGTTAATTAGTCTTGGCCACTAAAGTAACTAGGTGCGCTCCAATTCGAAAAGTTGAGCAATGAGTAAAATAAGCACCAATATTATTTTTTTAAACACACATGACGTATAAGAATAAAAAAACTCTTTATTTTGATATTTAAAACCAAAATTATAAAGCTATTTTAACACCAATTAACGAAAACAATATAGTTTTGGACTTTTATAATGGACTAAGGAATTTAATAAAACAAAATAACTTCTAACAGCTGTATTTTTTTAAAACCAAAATAGAGTATTAAGTATTCTTTAAAAATCACAATAATGTTAAGTTTACATTACGTAACAATTATTAAGTTTTAAATCAATCCTAATAATCTTTATCAAATACGTTTAAATTGCATAAAATATTAAACATAAAAATGGAATGAAATACATTCCTCCACAATTATTTGACTTTCATTTAATGCAGCCTGTTCCGTAATCATATTTTCGTAGAACTGTCTTTTATCTTCCGGTAATAACAATCAACATGTCCGCCCCGAAGATATCTAAATATACCTACTCTATATAAATACCCTAAATTTATCTACAGTTATGGAATTTGAAAAGGTGGGCTTTGCTTCGCTTTCGACGACAAGTTGAAATTCCTGGTATTGTTTGCTTATTACTCTTATTGTTGTATCTTTTATAATCTTTAACTTTCAATACTCTTTCGTTTAGGTTTGGGGTTCGGTTGGATTTAAGTTTAGACTTGGGGTTAGGTGTAGATTTTTTTACGAGAGGTAAGAATGACAAGTACGAAAGAAATAGTTTTATATAAATTATCAACGAATAATTATTTGTTTCTAGCACTCGCCAACCGCTGTAACGGTCGGCTCGCTTCATTTTGTCGTCTCATGTTATGTGATCACGGTTCAAACAATTTAATCAATTTTACCACAACGGAATAATTTTAGGTTTCAGCTTAGGCTTAGATATGAATTGATAATAGAAGTAAAGGTATAACATTAACCGGAACAAAATGTATCCTATACGTTAATTCAGGTTATAGACTATCTGTGTGCTAAATTTCATCGAAAATATTTGTAGGATAAAACTGGTTAAACTATGACATTTACCAAGATAACCTACGGGGTACCCTACATGTTATTATTGGTTATAGAATATTAGTGTGCTAAATTTTATCTATAACCGTTCAGCCGTTTTTGCGTGATTCTGTAACAAACATCCAAACTTTCACATTTATTATACAGTAGAGTGTCCGCCGGGAAGGTATACTACTTTGTTTGTTTATAATTTTTGATTAAATGAAAGAGAATGGATCTTATATTGATAAATGTTTTATTTAATCTCGGCTTTTATATATAGAATACAATATCAGGTAAATGTCCCCGCCTCTATTAGCCTCACAAATGCGAGCCCTTTTGATCACATTTTTATTACATTCTCACACATTTCACGCTTGTTTGAGTTGCTCAAGCGTTTCTGTTTTTTTTTTGCATAAACCTTGCTTTTCAGATATCCCCACAAAAATAAGTCCAGAGCAGTCAAATCAGGCGACCGTGGAAGCCAATCAACATGACCATTTCTTGAAATAACTTGTTAAGGAAAGAGGTCTCGCAGTAATTCCATTGTAATCCTGGCTGTATGCGATATGGTACCGTCTTGTTGATACCACATGTTAATCAAGCCTAAAGCATGAAGTTGTGGCGTTAAAAAGTTTTCAATCATATCACGATATCGCTCCCCATTCACAGTCACCGTTACGCCGTTTTCATTTTCAAAGAAGTAAGGTCCAATGATTCCTCCTGACCAAATTGCACACCAGACTGTCACTTTTAATGGATGCAAAGGTGACTGATGAACAATTTGTGGGTTTTCCATTGCCCAGAGCCGACTATTCTGTTTATACATATATTCATTCAAATGAAAATGTGCCTCGTCACTCATTATGATTTTTTCATGAAAATCGGGGTTGTCGTGGGCGAGCTGTAACATCCTATTGGCATATGTACGACGGCGTAAATGGTCTTGTGGAAGAAGCTCTCGTGTCAACTGAATTTTAAATGGAATCAAATGCAAATCCTTGTGCAAAATTGTGGCCAAAGTTGTTCTTTGAAGACCAAACTCCTGAGCACGGCGTCGAATTGAGGTTGGTGGATTGTTTTGAACACTTTCTTGAGCAGCAGTAATGTTTTCAGCCGATCTTGCAGTACGTTGTGGTCCATGCTTGGGCCTGTCACCTACAGACCCTCTTTCTTCAAAATCATCCACTACATGATAAATAGTGCGTTTTGTTGGCACGTTGTTTCTCCCAAAAATTTCACGTAACTTTCTCATCGTCACAGTAATCGATGATTGATTTTGATAAAATGTTTTAACGATTAAAACACGTTAGTTTATCGAATATTTTTCCATAATAAATTTGCCACTTGCCTACTTCACGACTGCCAAATATGAACTGTCAAGAGTAATGTTTACCAAAATGGCGGCAAAACAAAGTAGTATGCCTTCCCGGCGAACACCCGTTATTTGTAGGATAATAATGGATAACTATGGCTTTTACCGGGATAAAATGTACCCTATGTCTTATTCCATGTTATAAACTATCTGCGTGCTAAATGTCATTCAAATCCGTTCATCCGTTTTAGCGTGATTGAGTAACAAACATAAAAACATACACACTTTCACATTTATTATATTAGCAAGATAAGATTCCCTTTACTTATATATGTAGGAAATCGTTATTTTATTTCCAGGACATCAAGTTAGGTTTTTATTTCGGTATTCTGCAATCCTTTTAGCTTATTATAGAATGTTTTATAATATAAAATGTTTGTTTAGTTTTTTGAGTGACAGCATGTCAGTTTCTATTACGATGATAGTTTTAGGGCATGCGCTGTTAGGAGTTAGGAAAATATATGTTTTTCTTTAACAAGGTTTTATGTGATTATATAAAACCTATGAATCTACGAATTGGAACGAATTTTAAATGGGTTTATGGCGGGATCTTGAAGTGACATATTTTGGCGTTTATTTTTAATTCATTAACTTAGGTTTTTGACCCTATTCCTATTATGTAATATTGGTGGTGTTTTGCGTGATATAGTTTGGTTTTTGTGCATAAATATAAGCTGTAAGCGTTTATTTCTGAGGTCCCAAAAAAAACTCCTAGAAAGTTTTAACAAGGGAGCCACCATCTTGTTAGGCTACTGTATCGTCATAACACATGACATTATAATTCACTCGATAATGGCAGTAATGGTCTTCATTAAAGAGGACTGGTTGCCAAGTTAGTAAGAAGAAGAAGAAGAATTTGAAATTTGAAATATTGATTTCAGTAGAACGAGTATTTGAAAAATTATACAGAGAGAACGGTCATTATACGATAGACTCGGCTACACTATACAGTCACAGTTCCTAAAGAGAAATATATTTTTATTTTTCATTAAGCAATCGTTAAAAAATAAAAGTATTACCAAATATAAAAATAAATTCTTTAAGACAATGAAGAAACTCTATAACTGTATATTATAATCAGTTATATTAAATAACCTATCATCTACTTCCGTATCTGTCTGGCGAGATTTCTGCTGTTGTGCTGATTGCTTGAGGCGGTGGTCCCTGCTTTGAGTCCACATGGATTCGATGGCTGGAGGTGACAACTCGTGATGCGAGTTACCCTAAGCCGATCGACAAGACCAAGGGACACTGGTTCATGGTTCTGACGCGGAGCTGACTTTCGCTGAGGAAGTTACTAAATTGTGTCAATTGAGTAGGAGACATTCAAAAGTCCTGATGAGGAATGTAGTTACTCAAATATTAAATAACGGTTTCGTAAACCTATGATTATATATTTCTATAGGAAGTGTTGGTTATAGATTATACATATGAATATTCCCGTTAAGCTCCCCAGATCTAATAAATATGTCCCGTTTTACATCCCTCACTCAAAGGAGTGAGAATTGGTAAAGACCAATTTAAGTTTTTTCAGTCCACTTAATAAAATTTCTAAGACATAATATAATAAATTACACAAAACTTTAGATATCTTTTTTTAAAAAATAATGCAATTAAAAAAAATATTGTAATATCAGTTATTTAATTCTAAATAACAATATTAATATGTTGCTCTTTTTTTTAATTTCAATTACATAGTTATAATTTATTTAAATAATATTCCTTTAATATTATCTTATTTAAAGAACCAAACTAAATAGAAGTAAATTAGATGAACTGAAAATCGATTCATTTAAAATTGTTGAAAATATATCAAATTTATTAAATAGAATTAATACAGGTCACAAAAAGTCAGACACAAATCTCTTTCCTGTCACAAAAGTTATACCAATACCTACATAAAAACAAATTCTATTTACTTTAATATAATATTGTGAAATTTAGACTTAGTTTTAATTGCTTGTTTGTCTTCTTTGTGGAGCGGAAATGTAAAGAACCTAACTATTTAAAACAGTGATGATTTACTCATATATTTGATAGATGGCGCTGTAATGTAATAACGGCTAACTCGATTGAAAAAGTAGTTTATGTTTGAAACTGACAACTAACCCGGTAACAGTGATTGAGATTATAAAATTTGTATTTGTAATAGGAATTAACAATTTAAATAATACACTTTAAATGTCATTTCTTTGTTTCAGGTAGAAAAATATTATTAAGTTTAATAAGTGGAATTAGTAGTGTGTGTATGTACTTATTTACAAACATATAAACATTGTTTCGGAGCAACGCATTGGTTTATTTGTTAAAATTTACAATTCCTGAAAACTTGGCAATATTGTCTTATATTTATATTAATACTTTTTATTTAATGTAGATTATTTTATATGTATATAGTAAAATTTATTATTTATGTATGTTTTCTGAGCATGTCGTTTTCACCTTTTACATTATTTACATTACATTTATTTACAACCTATAATGCTACGTTATGACCCAAAATAAATTAATAATTTTACTCTTGTTAGATGTCCTGGAATTATACTTTTATCTAATTTATCTGATTTCTCATTTCATAATCCCTTCTTGGCTTATCTTATTCTAAATTCTTATACTTTTAGTTAGTTGTCTGAACACGAAAAAATGCTAGTAAAATTATACTGTTACATACAATTTAAGTAATGAAAAGAAATGCGGCTTAAAATTAATTGGTTATAATGTTTATTATAATCGATAGGTGACGCTGTACCGAAATGAAACTAGCTTTCGGTATATAGATACAAAAATGTATATAGATAAAAAAATTACAAAATTGATTCTTCGGATAGTCGTTTTTGATTTTCGGCGCACCCCTCTGCCGTCAGGGCAGGGAGGCCTTAGATTAAATAAACATGTTCCAACTCTCATCCACTTCTGCCGAGATGGCAAAGACTATTACCGATCCGGCCACTTGCGTCAGCGATTTGCAGGCCAGTATTAATTCGATGGAATTCACCTATCTTCAATTTCAAAATTTTGTCATAGTACGAGATCCTTCAATCATGGAGGAATTTCGTAATACTAAAAATATTCCCACCGCGTGTCGCATCGTTGCGACCGCGCCCAGTCATGGGGCCGCTACGGGGAGCGTGGCGGCCGATGACGTAACGTACCGCGCGTAGCGTCGCGAGACAGTCTGCCGCGTCATCCGGGGCCGTGGCCACTACCACCGCCACGGCCCCAGTTCCGATTAGCCTATCGCGCGGGTCAAGTCCCGCCTACGGTAGACGTGGGCCGCGTAATTCGCGTTCCAAATCTAGGCCGGCAAAAAATAGCCCGTATGTCCGTCCCGCGCGTTCAATAGAAACCGCGGTTAAAACGAATAATTCTTTTTCGGCCCTTCCGGTCGAATTAGACTCGCCCGCGAGCCCGGCTCCGTCTCCGGAGATGGATACCGCGGCCTCAAATGACGGTTTTACCGTTGTCGCGTCGCGCAAACGTCCGTCGCGAATCAGTCCGTCTGCGCAATCGTCTCGCGCAACTAAAGCTGTGAAAACGGTTAGTGGCGCCGTCGCCTCCGCGTCCTCCGCGCTCCCCGCACCCACTGCCGGGAAAAAAGAGCGTACCCCACCTCCTATCATCGTCCGGGACAAGGCGGCCTGGACGAATCTTGTCAATGAGCTGCGCAGGCCAAGTTAGAATATCATAAAGCCCGCAATACCGTTAATGGTATTTCCGTTACGGTGAGTTCATCGGAAACGCACCGTAAATTCACTGCCCTCCTCCGGGAGAGAGGGCTTCAATACTTCACCTACTCCCTTGCGGAGGAGCGCGTCCTCCGCGTGGTGATCCGCCGTATTCCGGTGGAAGTCAGCCCAGCGGAGGTGTGCTCCTCGCTCGCGGAGCAAGGATACCCAATTAGAGAGGTACATAGAATGTACAGCAAGGAGAAGCGGCCACTGCAAATGGTAGTGGCCACTGTGGACCTTTCCCCCGAGGGAAAGGCCATCTTTCGCTTAGAAAGTGTATGCGGGCTCTCCGGCGTCACTGTTGAGCCCCCATATAAAAACCACATGCCTTCGCAGTGTCACAACTGCCAGCTCTACGGGCACGCCGCCCGTAACTGCCATCTTCGTCCGCGGTGCGTTAAGTGCCGAGAGGACCACCCTACTAGGGAGTGCACACACACGTGCACACCACACAGGTACATAAGTTCTGTAAGGGACCTTTTTATATCTTTTTTCGCGCTAGTTAGTGTAGAAAACATTTCCGTTCACTAAATACACATACTCAAGTTTCCTTCCTTCCTCCCAGGAGGAGGGGAACGTGCCTATGAGTATAATTTAGTTAGCTCGAATCGTAGGTGTAGGGATTCGATTAGATCGCGACTTATTTGCGTACGAGATGACCGCCCGAGCCGAGGTCCGACCACTTTGGCACCCTCGTGCGAGTCGTCCTTATAACATTCGCGGCTGAGTGCCCTAAGCGCTCGCCCCCAAGTCCGGTGAAGCTATAAAAGCCGCAGCGGCTTTAGGGCCCCTAAGGCAAACAGTGTAGTCAGTTCTAAAAAAAAAAAAAAATTGAGTTAATATGATTGTATGATTTGTTCTACCTTTTATTTAGACTATAGTATTATTCTATAGAATTTTTGGAGATTGATGGGTACTGAACGAGTACCTTATCATCAGAATATTCAGTAGAGGACGGCGGACGCTGGACGAGGTGTTATATTGATATACGTTATTCGCTACCTACTTGAATGTAATACTGACATTAAGCGAATCTATTCTCTACTTAATGAATGTGAGTATGAAATAAAAGATAGTTGTGAATATTTATTATTATTATCCGTATGTTTATTATATAACGTAAATGAAAAAGTGATTAAATTTTCTTTCCTATTAATAAACTAGCTGTGCCTGCGGCTTCGCTCACGTGGACATCAGAATGCCCGCGCGAATATTGCTCCCCCGCTCCTGGCTATTTTAAAGACAATAATGCTTATTGTGGGTGTTCCATAGAAGATAGACGTATACTCTTCCTGACTTTTTTGTAAGTCTTTTTAATGCTTACAATTACTTAGTACGTTAATTTGCTATATTTTTTATAGTTTACTCAGCGTAAGCCATTTTAAGCGCCCGAATTGATTCACCATGACCAGTTGTTTTTATAATTATGCGGAACCCTAATTCTTTTTCTAAAATAAGGGTAGCCTAGGTTACTTCCTATAAATGCAGCTATCTACCAGTGAAAGTCCTAGCGAAATCGGTCTAAACGTTTCGGAGATTACTCGGAACAAACAGACAGACAAGAATTTTAGAAATGGGTTTTCGTTTCGAAATTTTAGAATTGGGTTATTATAGGTATCGTATATACTTTCATATGCATTTAGTAAAAAAAAACTGTTACTTTGACATTACAAACAGACACTTCAATCTTATAATTTTTATAGTTTACGGGCTGTTGTTAACGTCAAAATCTTTTGTATATTAAAATATATTATGTTAAAAAATATCATTATGTCATGTACTACAATTATAGATTTTTTTAATAGGTCTGTGAAAATGTTTCTTCGCATAACGTAGGTATAAATTTATTATAATATTTCTTTGGCTGTACTATGTGTATCTGGCTGTTTATGGTAACTTTAAAAAGGTTATATTAAAAATTAAAAAAGTAGTTTCCTGCTATTATCATTTATTTTTATTTATGTATAAATGAGTGAATCTAATGAAGAAATTCGATACATTTTAAAATATTATTACAAAAATGGCAAAAATGCAGCTCAAGCAGCGAAAAAAAATTGTGATGTTTATGGACCTAATGCAGTGTCAGTAAGAGAATGGCAAAGTTGGTTCAATCGTTTTTAGTCCGGAAATTTTGATGTTAAAGATGCACCTCAGTCTGGTTGCCCGGTTACGAATAAAATGGACGTCATTTTTGAAAAAGTGGAGCAAGATCGGCATATCAGTAGACAAGATGTAGCTGAAAAACTGGAAATTGACCACAAAACAGGTTTTAACCATTTGAAGAAAGCTGGCTATAACAAAAAAATCGATATTTGGGTGTCACGCGAGCTCACTGAAAGAAACCTAATGAACCGTGTACTCATTTGCGATTCAATATTGAGACGTAATGAAATCGAGCCGTCTTTGAAGAGATTGATAACTGGCGATGAAAAGTGGATCATGTACAACAAGAGCGTGCGAAAAATGTCTTGGTCTAAGGTCGGTCAGCCTTCACAGACTGTAGCTAAACCTGGGCTAACTCGAAATAAGGTGATGCTGTGTGTATGACAGGACTGGCAGAGTATTGTTCATTATGAGTTTTACCGCCCGGCAAAACCATCGATTCGGATCTCTGCTGCCAACAACTGATGAGATTAAATGAAGCAGTTGAGAGAAAGCGGTCGGAATTGATCAACAGGAAGGGTGTTTGGTCTCTTTCATCACGATAATGCTAGACCACACATATCTTTAGCCACTCAGCAAAAATTAAGAGAGTTTGGCTGGGAGGTGTTAGTGCATCCACCATATAGCCCTGACCTTTGCACCTTCAGATTTTCACCTGTTTCGGTCTCTCCAGAATTATTTATGTGTTGTAAGGTTAACATCAAGAGAGGACAGCCAAAACTATTTGTCGCGCTTTTTTTAAAGTCACAAATTTTCTACAGCAATGGAATCATATCTCTACCAACGAAATGGTTGAAAGTCATCGTGCAAAATTGCACATACTTATATACTGTAAATAAACGTAAATAAACTTTTAAAAAAAGGTCTTGAGTTTTCATATAAAAATGCGAAGAAACTTTTTCCCCGACCTTGTACATATGTCCATTAAAAACGTCAATCCATTGATTTTTTAGTTGATTCTAAACACAATATAATAAATATTTACATTTGAAATTCTCTAAACTATAGAGATACGATAACGTATGCAATCGCAGCTAGTTACAAGGAACTGAAGGAATCCCTAATATAATACGAAATACCCATAGATACCTAATACAAAAATTACAAACTAATCTATGAATGTAACTAATATCCGTATTAGCTAATACACTGATATTCGTTAATACGGTGCCTAATTTAGTTATTCTGTTCTTATTACTTGCTTACTGTGTTACCAACCCGTGCAGTTTTCATACGAAGCCCGACCTGTACAATGATGTCTTTAACCATATAATATGCCTAAAGAACAAGTTCCAGGAATATAGTATTTTAACTTTGCCCTCCCAATACATCTTTGATAACATAATGTATGTCCGTAAAAACTTAGACAAGCTGGATTTTGTCAAAGATCAGCACAATGTTAATACTAGAAATAAAGATAAATTAGTCGTACCATGTTTTAGACTTAGTAAGACTAATAAAAGTTTTTTAGGTAATAGTGTTAGGTTCTATAACAAGATCCCGAAGCACATTACTGATTTACCTGACAACAAGTTCAAGGACCATGTCAAGCGGGTTTTACTGTCAAAAGGTTATTATAGGGTGGATCATTATGTGAATGATAGTGATGTCTGGAAGTGACTCCCTCTCTGTGCATCCACTAATATATTATTATTGTACCTGTTATATTTGTAACATTTGTACAGTTAACAAAAAAAAAAGAGATAAACCCGATCGAGTTTCTTACCGGTTCTTCTCGATGTCTGGGATATTTTCCGAACCGGCAGTAGTGTTTTGACATTCATAAGTGCCTTTTTAGGGCCTAAATTGAATAAAGATTATTTTGATTTTGATTTTGATAGTCAGTCAGTCTAATAAGCCAGCAGCTGTTGTAGCGTATGTAAGTAGTCACTTTGCATTAGCTTCTGAAGCAAACTCCATCTTTCACGCGGAGGAAGATACGCGTCTTTTAGTTGAGGTTCAAGCAAGGACACTAACGGCCCGCCAGTTAAAAAGTGCCCGGGTGTCAAAACATCGACTTCATCAGAAGCTGTGGAGATCACACAGAGCGGACGAGAATTGGGGACGGCCTCAATTTTGGTAAGTACCGTCGTCAACTCCTCGTAGGTAAGTACTTGCAGATCCACTACGCGCTTAAGGTGATGTTTCATTGATTTTACCCCACTTTCGAAAATTGCTACCGGTGGGAAGACTTAAGTGCCAAATTATCCTGCGCTTCGATAATTCTATGTCAATTTCAGATTGGCGACTCAACAAAGATTGCTGAACCTCATTAAGGTAGCGCCGAGTCCAGATAAAATTTGTGCCACAATCGGAAATTATCTGCTTGCAGAGTCCGCGGCGTGACACAAACCGATCGAGAGCCGCGATGAAGGCAGATGTTGATAATTCCGTAACAACTTCAGGATGAATAGCCTTGACTGCTAAACAGACCATTACGCAAACATACGCCTTGTACGGCTTTCCTTGACAATAAATGGACCCGCGAAATCAATGCCGATATTTTGGAAACATCTTGAAGGTTGAACTCTCGGCGGCGGTAAGTTGCCCATCAAAGGTTGGCAAGATTTCGGGCTTACCTTAAAGCACGTGACACACTTGGACAGCGAGAACGGATCGTATTACGAATACCTAAAATACATAACATTCTCAGTATAAGGGTCTGTAAAATACGCGGCCCGCAATGTAGATACAGCTTATGAAAATAGTCGATTAACAATAGTGAGAGGCGAGAACTCTTAGGTAACAGTGTAGGATTTATCGCAGTTTGTGGCAGATAGTTGTTCCTCAGTCGTCCTCCTACTCGCAAGAGACCGACTTCGTTTATATAGGGGTTTAATTTTTGTATAGGACGAGGACAAGTTTCCTTGCATTTAATTGAGGTAAGCTCATGAAAGAACGAGAAGGATTGTTTGTGCTTCACTAACCGGAGAAGGGCCGTATCCTGTTCTTTAAGGGTCAGTCCAGAAATGACGAGTTCTTCCATAGGCCTTTTTGAATTTTTTGCGAAACGCAAATACTAAGCTATAACACGCTGGACTCGAGAAAATGATGAATGTTTGTTTAGCAACTGAGTAATCACGCTTGATTCTTCAGGATTCGCGACAGGGAAAGATACATGAGTGGCGGGCTTTAATTCTGGGATGACATCTATTCGCAATGGTTCCATTTGAATAGGCCAGGTAGCAGGATCAGCAGAGAAATATGTTGGCCCAAGCCATCAGGTCTGAGAATAGCTCAAGCCTCGACTACATAAATCAGCAGGACTATCATGGGTAGAGAAATGTTGCCAGTTTTTACGCTAACGGTGATCTTGGCTACGCGATGAGAGACAAAAGTCTTGAGCTTATAGGGTGGAGTGTTAAGCCAAGCCAAAATAGTACTGCTGTCGGTGAACGCAGTCATTCTCAATGTGAAGTTTTGGGTGAAGCAGTTGAAACATGTGCTGAAGAACATGCGCTAATAGTCCGGCGGCAAGGTGTTCAAGACGGTTGACTATTAACAACTTCAAGGGAGCTACTCTCGATTTCGCGATCACCAAATGTGAAGAGGTCACACCGTCACCAGATGATCGTAAGTATATGCAGCATCCATATGCCTTGGTAGCTACATCGCAGAATCCGATCAGCTCAAATAAAGTGGCGCTAGGCTCCACCATTTGTCGAGGGATTTTTACATCATGTAAAAGCTGCAGTTCTGAACGAAAATTATGCCATTGCAGAACAACCTCATGAAGAACATGCTCATCCCAGTTTAATTGAAGTCTCCAAAAATGTTGAATGAGCAATTTTGCAATGAGTACCACCGGTGTCAACCAACCAAGAGGGTATTAAATTCGGGCAATGTTAGACAAGATTTGACGCTTTGTGCACTTCAAGTCTAAGTCTGATAGCGAGTAAGTGAACAAATCTTGTGCCGGGTCCCATTGAATTCCCAGAATTTGTGTGTTTATTGTGTTTTACTTTCGTCATAAAAAGATTTCGGAACCTGGCAATGCTCTCTTGGCAGTTAAGAAAGGACATCAGGTGAATTGCTACTCCACTTTCTCAATTCAAATTTTCCACAGCCCAGTAATTTGATCAAGTCGTACTTTAATTTTATAGCTTTATCCACAGATCTTGCCCCCGCGGGTGTGTCATCCATGAATGTGTCCTGCTGAAGGATGGCAGCAGCCTGAGGCTATTGTGCACCATGGTCATCAGCGAGCTGATGCAACGTCTGAATTGCCAGATAAGGTGAAATACTCACGCCATAAGTGACTGTGGTTAGCTCAAATTCACGAACGAGATCCTCCGGTGAATCTCTCCACAGAATATGTTGATATTTGCGATCCTTGGCTCTCAGATCAATATTTCGGTACACCTTTGAAATATCCGCCGTAAACACGATGTTAGGAATTCAAAATTTATCAATAATATCACTATGTCATTCTGCAGTGCCGGGCCTGTGTGAACGATGTCATTAATTGCTGTTCCGTTTGAAGTCTTCGTAATCTTTGTAGTGACGCTATCAGGTCTTAATACGCAATGGTGCGGTATAATGTTCATATAATTTTCAGAATTTTCGACCAGCTGCATGTAACCCAAGCTGGAGTACTCCCTCATGAATTCAACATAATCTTTCCTCAATTTAGACTGATGAAGGCGCTTCTCGAGGTTGAACATCCGAGCCAATGAGGAATGATAAGATTCTCCCTAAACCCCGCGAGGTTCCTTCAGCATTATCGGAACTACATATCTGCCATCCGGATTCCGTTTCACTAAATCTAAACATAATCGTTCACATTTCTCATCTTCTGGGTTAGTAATATTAACTGATGGCGGCTCTTCGACTTCCCGAAAACGCTTGATTACTTTGTCAAGGGCAAGGGTAGACACTAATAGCGAAGAGGTCGTTTGTGGCGGTCGACAGATCAGGTTTAACTTGCCTGTTATAACCCAACCAAATATGCAGTGTAACGCGGCAGGTAGACCCGGTCCTAAAGCCAGATATTTTCCTTCATAAAACTCGTGGAATAAATCAGCACTCAGTAAAATTTCAACGTTGTTAGGTTTATCGAAATCTTCGTCCGCAAATACCAGTTGTTTACAGGCCTCTCGGACAGAGGACGGAACCTTCACCGCGGGCATTTAATTTGTTATCGTATCCATAACAATAGGATAGATATCAAAACGTGGGTTGTCAGAATCACGTGTCTGTATTGTGCATGACGTCATACCTTTTATTTGATGTACAGTATGTTGGCAAACTAGGTGAATTAGCTAGAAGAATTACATCGAAACTGATGTTATACCAGAATTCTTAAAGAGTGAAGTAGAACAGGCTATCTTAACTCAAACAGATAATAAAACACCTGGTGAAGATAATATTACTAATGAACTACTGAAGGGAACTCTGACTACTATTTTAAATCCGATTAAAACCTATTCAATGAAATCTTAAAAACAGAACAAATACCAGACCAATGGACAAAATCTACTATAGTTATCCTACATAAAAAAGGTGAAAAAAATCAAATTAATAATTATCGACCAATTAGTTTAATGTACCAATACCTATAAAATATTTTCCAAATTAATGCTTGGACGTATAACAAAGATACTTGAAGAAAATCAACCTCCAGATCAAGCGGGTTACCGTAAGCATTTCTCCACCATAGATCACATTTTAATAATAAAACATATAATAGAAAAATTCAAAGAATACGGAAAAGAATATTATATAGCTTTTATTGATTACAATAAAGCTTTTTATATACTCAAACACAATGAAATTTGGAGAGCACTTTGTGACCAAGGGGTTCCACATAAATTTATTAGAATTATCAAAAATATATACAATAATAATAAAGCAAAAATACAACTAGAGAAAACAGGAGAAGAATTTGATATAAAAAGAGGAGTTCGACAAGGTGATCTTTTGCCACCAAAGATCTTTTCAGCAGTGCTCGAAAACGTCATGAGACAATTAAACTGGAATGAATATGGCTTAAATATAAATGGTAGACGTCTAAATCATTTAAGGTTCGCAGATGATGTCATTCTTTTAACAGATAATCCTGAAACCTTACAAGTAATGTTACAAGTATTAGATACTCAAAGCAAAAAAGTTGTACTCACTATGAATACAACTAAAACAAAGACCATAACAAACAGTTCTCAAAATGAGTTAACAGTAGAAATAAAATTAAATAACACAAACTTATTTCAATGTGCCTACGTAAAATAAAAAAATTAAATGCCATTTATCTGAGCACAAGAATTAAAATACTTTTAAAGAGTTGGAAAACTTAATAAAAGTAACTAAAATAACATGAAAAAGAAGTTATTAATTTAAAATGCACTATATCATTATATAGTTTAAATTTGAACCAAATTTATTCATAAGAAAATCGCGCTCGAAGTGACCACTAATTTATGGTGAGACTTGAACGTGAAGTCTTTGCGCAGTGATATTTACGTTTGTTTTTGGACCCTGGAAACTTACAATTGGTAGAAGCGCATAGGGAACTGTTCGGTATGGAACTTACCTCGGCCTTTGGTTTGCGTCGCCTCGATCCCTTTAATTATGTTGTTGTAACCAACTGTTGTTTTTAAAAGTTCCACATAATACAATCACTTATTTGCACTTGGGATGCTAATAATAAGCCTCATGAGTAATATGTATGAGACTTAAAGTGTTTTTTTTTTCTCGGAGCACAGCAGGAGCTCGCGAAAACGTATTATTTTATTAAATTTTTTTCACGATCACTAGCGCACCACACGCGGCACAAGGTTTTGGATTGTCTTATTAAAAACATAGATGGCGTTGTCTTTTTCTTTTTCCGTTGTCCGAGGTGAGAGTAAGGAAATATTGCAAGTGTTAACAAACAGATACCTAATACAAAAATTACAAACTAATCTATGAATTTAGCTGATATCCTTATTAGCTAATACACTGATATTCGTTAAAAACGGTGCCTATACTATTTCCATTTCTTTATATTTCCTCGATGACAGTTCTAATTTGATAGTTGTAGTGTTGTGACTAAATAAGTAATGATATCGATCTCATATATTTATTATATTTTGAACAAAGACAAATACAACACAAACATTCAAATAAATTTTTTCAAGGTGGGAACATTCAATGGCCCACCGCATTTTGTGTTTGTTTTAATCAGTCACTCGCAACAAGACGGTCGTGGTACTCACTACATTTCTGTTCGCTGAGTTTTTTCACATTATCCATACGTTACGTTGTGTATTTTGTATTCCTCCTTGTTGATTGCTGCCCAGCTGTCAAATATCAAAATGCCCAAAGGATCTGTTCTGGAAAGGCAGGCGAGAGAACTGGTGATCAAGGTCCGTAATTACTTTGAAGCAGAGTATCAAAACGGTGGCCCGCTATTACCACTGTCGCAAGTGCGAGAGCGTGTTGCGGCCGCATTAGGAATTAGTGGACCTACTGTTTCAAAAATTACTACCGAAGCTTACGGTACAAGCGGCATGCAGGAAAATAAGCTTCGTATGCCGAAGAAAAAACGCCAACCACGTCGTGTGACATCGGTTGACAACTTCGACGCTGATGCTATTTATTCATCGTCATATATACAATCATTATTACTTGCGCAAAGAAATTCCAACACTTAAAAACTTGTTGTTTCTTTACGTGAATATGGTTTGTTCCTTGGCCAAAAATCGTCATTAAGCTTGGTTATGAAAAAAATTTGATTTTCTTATAAAAAATCGGACAAACGTAAAATATTGATGGAGCGTCACGACATTGCTATGACACGCTAGTGTGCACACGTGTGCTATGATAGGACACGCCGCTCGAAACAATACCCATCCCCCTTTTACGGCAAACAAAATGTTAGATTTATTAAAAAATGCATGTGCGGAAGTAACTGCCAAAAAATGGAACAACATTGTGAGTAGCACCCAAAACATTATAGCGTCGGATTGGTAAATTCATGTGGCATTCGATAATATACAAGTACAGGAACTTATAATAAATGTTGCGGAGAGCTCATCGAGTGACAGTGACGATTCATTAGATTTTGATTAAAATAAATAAATAAAGATTACCTGTCGTTATAATTATTTCGTTTCATTGTCGAGTATACTACCTATACCTACTTATTTTACAACAGCTTCGAAAATTTTGAAAAAGTTGGCATTATCAATCAAGAATTAATACATGTAACATCTTGTAATGAAATATAATATTAGTTAATAAATTTGTACAAAAGTATCCGCCAGTAGTTTAGTTTCTTACATTTTGTAAAAAAATATTGGGTCCGTTATTAAAATGGGCGCGTGCGTCTGCCCACAACAAATGTGCTACTTAAACCAATACAGAGCGGGACCGCGCACCGAGGGCGCGAACGCGACGGAAACGATTCCCTCGTACTCTGTATATCCGACGGCGGATAACACGCTACGGTAACCAGCTGTCTGGAAACCAGTGCGTGCGAGCCCCTCTCACTACGTGCGACCGACCCTGCTCACACCCGAAACTACTAGGCGTGAAGAGGGCTAAACATTAAGGTACACACACGCAGTGAGGTGCCTGCTGGTAGGTGCGGCGCTGACGTAGCACGGAGCGGAGAGGACTGGGTCGCTGGCGGGTTGAACACTTGTGAAGATGCAAATGACACACAGGTACCACAATAAAATTCGCTGTATTCTTCAAGACACAATACAATTTGTTAGTACTATCTTCTGGGTGCTGTTTCTTCCAGTTTTGTTTCTTGAGTCTTGAGTCTTCAGCTTGTGGCACCCGTGTGTGCCGGTTGGCCCCGGTAGTTCGCCTTTTATATCCTATTGCCGGAGAGCGAGACGGACGATGGCGTCTCTATCTGTACTGCTCTTTACCAAATATGGACATGGCCCGTTAACCGCGGTGATGCGTCGCGGTTGCACTATTGCTATCTCTATCTACATTATTATTATTACTTGTATGCAAAATACAATAAATCGTTAATATATCTAATTACAATTATTCAATTACTATAAAAACTATTTCACATTATTGTAGACACAAATACCTATACAAAAACACTAACTTCAACATTATAGGTTTATAAACATCGTAGATACAGAGCGTTAAACATTACAACTTTAAAACGTCTTGAAACTCGTTATATACACACTATTTGGCGTTACAAACATTATAAAACATATATAGAAGGCTAATTTACCTATATAACACAAAACATTACATACAACTTCTATATAATATGGATTATTTACGATACACGAGTTTAATACTTTAAGCGACTATTTCTATTAAATTACAAACATTTTCATAACTTATTTACTTCTCTTATATACCTATACGTTATAGCATTACATTCGAAACATTAGAAACATTAGATTTATGGTTGTTTGTATATATTATTCATCCCTACAACTTATATTTACAATTGCTATTTTCGTAACATTACGCTTAGGCCTATGCGTCGCTAACAGTTATCGTGTTACGTTTATCGATATAGCTCCATCCCTATCAGTTTCTCCGACTCTGGTATAGCCTTGTACGTATGTAAACGTCATATTTTAATAAAATAATGCATACATAATGTAAAAAAGACGCTCGTTCAAGTTTTCACAGGAGCTGTCATCGAGAAAATAAAGAAATGGAAATGGTATAATTTATTTTTTTGTTCTCATTGCTTGCTTACTGTGTTATCAACCCGTGTAGTTTTCATACGAAGCCCGACGTGTATAATGATGCTTTACTAGACATACCAAGCTGCATATACGATAAGCCAGCAGCCAGCGGTCGTTTCTATACGACGTTTCAAATCATGTAGTTATCTCGCTTACTCGCAAGATGCGTGCTCCTATAACGGACAAAGAGAGAGGTACTTTGCGGTGACTCGCCGCGCGGATCGTGAATCGGGTGCTTATTATTTTTCTAATAATTGGTAACCTATTATTCTGTATCCGTTTATCATAGAAGTTCGTAGCCCGTATTGTAATCCCTGTACCTATTAGGCTATTACAAATATATTCGTTAAACCTCTATAAAAGAGGTGTCAGGTGGGCGATTATGAATGATTTACATAATCGAGATATTTAGCGCGGTCTTTTGTACTAGGACGGCGGATGAACTAGGGTGGTCCCTGAACTACGGCGACACACGAACTGGGGCGGCACGCGAACTAGGGCGGCACATGAACTAGGGCGGCTTCATTATGAACGACACCATTACGACAACAAATTCTAATAATAAACTAATCACAGTAATCTAAACAAACAGCCCATCCGCACTGTGCAACGTTTTTATAATAAAGTGTGTGGTATAACTTTTTTTTCTGACTGACTATACTGTTAGCCTTAGGGTCCCTGGAGCCTCTGATGGCTTTTACAGCTTCACCGAACTGCCACGCTGCCTCTGTGTATATGGTGCGAACGCGAACGGCGCAGCGAGGCAAGGCACCTACTTGTCGTAGGCGATACGTT
This sequence comes from Saturnia japonica, assembly GCA_033032175.1. Taxonomy (NCBI): domain Eukaryota; kingdom Metazoa; phylum Arthropoda; class Insecta; order Lepidoptera; family Saturniidae; genus Saturnia; species Saturnia japonica. The sequence continues at coordinate 2,639,124 of CM065331.1, forward strand.
TTTAGACTGCCTGCGATCGCCGACGCGTTACAAATATGTTTTATCTACAAAAATTTCATTAAGCGGAAGTTGTATTATTGTGATCATAGAATGGCACTTTTACTCTGACATATATGTATGTGTATGTATAGTAGTAACAACTTGTTAATAAGTTCCTTGAGAATCATTCTTTTTAGCAGCACTAAGTTTAAGTGCGTCTAAGTATTCTTTTTGCATATTTATTTCCTCAATATCTGGGCATCATTTTACATGATACTACGTAATAAGTTACGCAAATAATCTTTTTTTAAATCATCCTCGTATGAACACTTGTAATGAAAAGAAAAGGGGACGTCTTAGGTAAACTTCAGTACTTTGATATTATTCCATACCACATTTTTTTTTCTGTTCATCGGTATTAAAATTATAGATTCTATTTTCTTGCAATCGCTGAAGACTGTAAAAAAGTGGGTATGTGGTAAACTGTGAACTATAAATAATGGAGTATCAGTCTTCCTTGCACTTATGATTGCAGTTATGTACTGAACTGAATATACTCATATTCATCTAGTTTTCATATCTCCAGTTATCTGTTTTTATATGAAACTACGTACATTATCAGCCTCATTTTGTATGTGGCCCTTGATGAGATATTTGTGAGTTATTGGTGACTTTTTTTTGTATTGGCAATAGCATATAAGTATTATATATTAATACGTGAAGGAAGCAAAAGCTTTCTACCCCTTTTTAAGCGTATTGCGTGCACGGAAGACTTTGAGATTTGGCATGGTTAAAGTTTATATGGAGAAGGAATGCAGAAAGCTAAAATTTATCTTTAATATCTGTTACCAATATATTAAATAAAATAAATTAATACTGAAATTCCTAACACGACCAGTTCCATTGAACTTAGACCCCCCCAAAATATTGACATTGCCACACAACGATGAAGTGATGTGACAATACTTATTGTTTAGGTTCATGAATACTGCAAATTTCAAACAGAAAATAGTCTATGTTCAAAAAGTCGCTAGTCGAATTTCGACCTTAGGGCGATCGATAGTAAGAATGGATAGTAATAATAAGTTGCAATTGGTTGTATCAATGCATATTATGTCCACTTAAATCTTATTTTGGGAAACACCTTGATCGCGCATCAGTTTTCCACACCACAATGATTAGTTTTATTATCAAAATCAAGATAATCTTTATTCAATTCAGGCCCTAAGAAGGCACTTATGAACGTCAAAATATTACTGCCGGTTCGGAAAATATCCCAGACAGCCAGTAGAACCGGTACGAAACTCGATCGGTATTATCTTATTTTCAACTGTACAAGTGTTCAACCCTTTGGCTAACCTTTAGACAGTAAAATTGCTTGACATGGTTCTTGAACTTGTTGTCCGGTAAATCAGTAATGTGCTTCGGAATCTTATTATAGAACCTAACACTATTACCTAAAAAACTTTTATTAGTCTTACTAAGTCTAAAACATGGTAGGACTAATTTATCTCTGTTTCTAGTATTAACATTATGTTGATCTTTGAGAAAATATAGCTTGACTAGGTTTTTGCGAATATACATTAAGTTATCAAGGGCAAAGTTAATAACATACCATATTCCTGGAATTTGTTCTTTAGCGATTCTTTAGTATTGGTTGATTATTTATATTTCAGCTGCGCTTGTGTGATATATAGAATACAGTCAGTTGGCCACATGCGCGAATCATGCTACACCCAGCTCCCGGTTATTTTAAAGAAAAAATGCTTATTCTGGGTGGTCCTTGCAAGACAGACATATTATGTTCTCGCTGATATTTTTGTAGGTATTTTTAAAGATCTATAATTATGCAGTACAATTCTTTGATATACTTTTTTCTTATGGCTTACTCATCGTAAGCTATTTAAACGCCCGAATTTGTTCACCATGTTCAGATTTTTGATATGCACGTAATTGTTTTTCTAAAATAAATTTAGCATAAGTTACTCCTTATAACATCAGCTATCTGTCAGTGAAGGTCCTATCAAAGTCGGTCCAACCTTTTCGGAAATTACCCGGAACAAACAGACAGTTAGACAGACCAAACAAAATTGTTATTTTTTTAATATTAGTACCGTATATACTTTCATATGGATTTAGTAGAAAACTGTTGTTTTGACATTACAAACAGACACTTCAATGTTATTTATTTGTATAGATGTACTTGATGTCAATAATTTGCACTAAATAGGCACTAAACGTTGATTTTTGTTCAATGAGGAATATTCCTAAATTCACATTATTTTATTAAAGTAATCAACAAGATGAGCTTATAGTTTTCTTTCTCTTGAAAAAAATAACTACTTAAATCACTACACGAAACATGAAAAGAGACTTGTGAAATTAAAAATCTAGATTTTAGAGTGTCCATGTGTGACTTTGAATCATTTATAAATAAAAATTATAAAAATAACTATAAACATTACTTTCATCTAATTATTAAAGGAACTGTCCACTCAGTAAATGTGGGGAGAGCCACATCTGCAACCACAGGCACCAGTGATGGAGACAACGCCAGCAGCGGTAGCGGGACCGCAGAACTCAACGGCGCCGATGATGGGAACCTGTCCGGCGACGACAGTGGTACCAGCGACGGGGAGCTCACCGGCGACGGCGAGGTTACCGATACCGGAGCCGCCATACGCAGCGCCGCAGCCGCAGCCAGCGTTGTAGCCGAGCGGGGTGTACGGAGCGCCCAGAACGGGCCCAGCGAGGGGCAGAGCACCCTTACCGTAACACTGACTGTGGACTTTCTGCAATAAATTAACATATGTCACGTCAATGATACTTAAATCGTCATTATTGACTGTTTAGTAAAAAATGGATTTGAAAAGGGGTCTTATTCTTGGTAAAATAGATTACAGCCACCTTATAATAAATGGACAAGCATTTCACGAAGATGAAGATTAAAACAATTTAAGTTAATATCTAAAGTGGAGAACAAAATGGTTCATACCTGGATAAAAAGCACAGAAACGCAAATTAAGAGAACAACTTTCACAATCATTGTATATCTTGGTAATGTAAAATAAAAAATAACATTCAAAATAATTCTAGTTGACTATTTATAGTTAATAACGCTAGCGGTTACAGCATCGATGTAATAGTATTTGTAATGGAATTCTAATCTATGATAACGCAGACTTAAGTACGTGACCTATACGCACATAAAGGAGAAACACATTTCACTGATAAAACCCTTACTCGTTATTGCGAGGTGAAAAAATTCAACTAACCTATGTTCTAATTACTATTAATATTATCATTTTAGTTACCTACTTGATAACACTTAATAGATTATACGGAAATGTCTCAAGTTTATATAACGTAATAGGGTTAGAGGTTTTGAAATAAGAAAGGAATTCTTGCTATTGCCATTTTTCTAATTCCTTCCCGACATATAACATAAAAGGAAACGTTAGTTAATAATAGATAAAAATGAGTATATATACACCACAGCACCGATTTCAAATCATTCTAACTTTTGCTTACTGTTGGATACACAATCATGTTCATCTACATCTCATTCTTCGTCTCTGTTCTGCTGATTCAAGTGAGTACCAAGATTGAAGGTGCATTCAGTGTTATATTTATATTCTATATTTTTCTTTCTTTATAATATCGGAACTAGAGATCTTTCTTGCAACACAATTTACTCTAACTAGTGTGTTGGGAAAATCTTCACCCATTTTCATACAATGTGAAGCGAATAAGATAAAACTTTATTATGGAATAGTCAGAGAAGCACCTTCAACACTTATATGGTTGAAAGGCTGCCACTGAAGCTCCATAGGTTACAAGTGATGATAATAACTTAGAATTATCAAGATGGATAATTACTAGATTGCATGTCCTTGGGCCAACGAAATATCATATTGGTAATATTTTATCATTTTCTATTTGTAATTGCAGAATGCCTCCAGCTATTACATTGGGAAACGCAACATCGAAGAACCGTTTGTGGCACAGGCCATCTGTTACCCACCTCCCATGCCCATGCCATATCTTGAGCTGGAAATACCTCCTCTAGTTGACGTCGCTTTAGATTACTCACCGCTCTGTGTACCCGAACCTTCCTACTGCCCTATGCCGTATCCGGAAATCCCCATTATACATCACACTCCCGCGCCTGTATGGATAGACTACGGATACCTGCCTCCAATTTCGCTAATGTAGGTGTAGGAGCAAATGTAGATGTAGTGGCAGCTGTAGATTTAGAGGCAGCTGTAGATTTAGGGGCAGCTGTAGATTTAGGGGCAACTGTAGATGTTTTGGGAACTCTCGATGTAGCTGGAGCTGTAGTTGTGGAGGAACCTGCATTCATCGAGGCTCCGTGTGTTAACGAAGTGCCGCTCATAACTGCGGTTGGTTTCGGCAATGATGCTGTATCTATAGCGCTCAGCCCATTGGTGGAAGCTAAAGATGCTGACGTAGCTCTCCTCATGTTCACCAAAGTTAAAGTTATTTAAATGATCTTCTAAATTTTCCTACTTTGAATACAAATAAAAATTGCTTGCTAAAGGTTATTCTTTTTTTTACAATTTTGTGTATATTATTTGATATATGCGTTTAAGAGATTAAAATATACACAATTCATATTTTATATCTGCGGAGATTGTTTATTTTTAGTTTTTTTTTTTAATTAGGTTTAACCGTTTGGATACAATCTTGCCTGCTTTTAAGTGATAAGTGTTTCAAGATGTTAGCACTCTAGGCCTAGTGGGAGGACTGGCTCTGAAGTGTAGGTGTCAGAATACACCTTGGGATGCTTGATGACAGATTTTAAACTTGAGGGTTTTAGCGAGCCAGGTGGGCATTAGAAAATACAGTACGACCATGCCATGGTTTCATCACGATGTTTTCCTTCAACGAAAACTCAGGCTCATTGCAGGGATTCGAACTCACGTCGATTGACGCAATATATGGGCATCCTCGTAGATACGCTACCAGTGAGCTAGTATTGATTGCTAATTAAAAACTGATTGCGCAAAAAACTGAAGTCCGATTTTAGACTTTATTTGAAAGAGTTTTACAAAACCATAACCGAAGGTGACTCTGTTGTTATATATTGTGTTATTATAATTTTAAATAACTAAGGAAATTTTTCGCTTTTAATTAATCAATAAATTACAGGAAGAGCTGATGTTTGTTCTAAACACGTAAGAGTGCTGCAATATAGATATAAATTTTGATTTCCTTTAGAGCAATTCAAATGGCCAGTAGTGGTAATAGTTTTTGAACCCTCCATAGAATCATCATTAATACTACATGGTCACGGTGAGTTTTATTGGTATTCTAATTATGGGTTTATACTGTAGATGAATTTAGTAGAAATGTAAATTCAAAATGGACCCAAAACATTTATGATATTTTGTTTTACTTAATATCAGCTCTGCACTTGGTTATATGAATGTCAAGTTGCTTGCCAAAGCATCTTCCCGATGTATAACGGTCTTAATTTTATTATTAAGATATTTCGTGACGTATTTTAATCTGTTCTGTACTTTTCTCACTAAATTGTGATACTCACAATTTGTTCCTTTAATACCAGTATTTTATAGAACGCCATATTAAAAGACACTCAACTGACTATCGCCGGTTGTGACTTCACGCTCGCTCGTATTATGTATAAGCCTTTAAATACGCCGGGAGCCCAGTTTTTTGATCGTCCAGTTCGGTGAAGCTGTAAAAGCCGTCAGAGGCTCCAGGGCCCCTAAGGCTAACAGTATATCGTTCGGTAATTGTACGTGTTACGTTGTTACTCTTTGAATGTGATCCATCACCATTTGAAATGAGTATTCTATTATTATTATTCTAGTACACTGACCGCTTCACCGCGCAGGGGAAAGCAACGGTGTTATCACGTTTTAAAATTTGTTAAATTTTAGGGAAACCACAACTAAATATTATGTTAATTTTAAATTGCATTAACATTTTTATTTTCATATATATAATTTTTTTTTTGGTAATGTCATTTTTTATAGATATTGTATGTAATTATAAAAATTTCAGAATACTTTTGTTGGAAATGTACATTAGCTCACATCGTTAGATGGCGAGATCGTGGGAATATCTGGTAGAGGCGGGCAAACGGAAGGTGCACCATTTGGCGCAGGCGTTGCCCCGGCCCCCCATCCCCTAGCTCGGTGGGACGGCTGGCTGGCGCGGGCACGCGCTGTAGTCGTCGTCGTGCGTTTGAGTACCGCGCTTCTGCTTGTTGGTTTGGAGGGCATTATTTCACAAGTAATTTTCGGTTGTGTCTTAGTTGGATTTTGCCTTATATTGTATAACGTTGAGTTGGTGTCCCAGGAGTTTTGTTGAACTGACTGTTTGCAGTGCTATTGTTCTGCGATTTGAGGCGGTTACACCCACGTACATACAATTCACTCCACACACACACATACTTTACAATTGGCCGTCCAGGTATCAGGGATACCGCCCACGCCTGACGAGGTGAGTCTTCTTTTGTTTGTCATCAATTACTGTGTATCGCAGCAATAGGTTCGAGAGGGATCGTGACTCGTGAAGATTGATTCTAGGGCCCGGAGTACGTCACGCGAATAGTACGTCGCGAATCTTCTCGAACAATTTTTAATGTCAACCGTAGAATATAATTACCCTCCATACTGCGTAATCGGTCCCGCCGGGACCGATGCAAATATGGCGCTACTGCTCATCGGTCCCAAGGGGACCGATTGACAGTTGCCTCTTTTTACGTTTAATTTTAGCCGTATTACTTATATTATACTGCTCAAACATGTTTATTGATATACCGAAAGACAAAGATAGACTGTATTATAAGGAAAAATTACATTGTCCCGTAGTCATTTTATTATTAAATTCAGTTATTTAACGACTGCTAGAGCACGCCTCACACATGTTTCGATGTTGCGACGTAATCGGTGAAAGTTAATGGTTTGTGTGCGAAGTGAAACTGTTTCTAGGATTAAAACCATCGACGGGTAAGTAATTTATAATAATAATAGAACTCGAACAGTGTTATTTAAATTCCTATTTCATGATTTGCAAAATTCGGATATCAACTCAACATGATGAGTGCCATGACGCAATGGCGTCGTTTCGAGATTTTTTCTTTCTTGTAATAAAGTAGCTATATTTATAGTAGGAGTATAATTAACATCTTTAATATATCAAAACATAAATGTAATAAGAGTTTAAATTTGTTACAATCACTAACACAAAAAAGTCAGAGGTTAAACGAACATTTCTTGTCGCGCATTGGGTCAATAACCTTAAAAAAAATGTGCGATCGTAATATCGTGAATGTTTGGAGAGGATTTGTAAAATGTTCTTGTTAGACAACATACCATTGTTTTTTGCAATTCTATTAGTAAATTTAATCTAAATTTAAAATATAAAGTTTGATTCATAAAATAATGAGTAGAACTTACTCTAAAATCTAATGTTTAATCATACATTTTTTTCTATTGATATTCTGTTTGGTTATTTTTAAAAATGAAACTATTAACTTCTCTTAGCTAAACTCATTGTCTGAGACTTTACTATGAACCCAATTTTAAAATAAACAACTAACAAAAGGTTGACGGGTGCTCTGGGTATCCGAAAAAAAATCTCAAACATTTGATTACTTTACGACCGAAAGGTTAGTGTGGACAGTTTTTTGTTTATACAGTGTTGTAAAAAAAAATTCCAGAGTTGTGTGTTTATTTGATTTTATAGTATGGGTATATCATTTTATTGTTAAAAAAATAAAAAATTTTGACATTCATTGTTAGTTTTTTAAATTATTGGAGTTTTTTATGCAAGCCTAGCAAATATTCTCTTACCCTATTTTTAGAGTAGTTTTACAAAATAAATAAAACACCAAATTATTTAAATTATTTATTTAACAGTTATTACAATTCATAAATTATCGTAAAAATCAGATATATACAAACTACTATACAAAATTACTCAGAAATCATTAAATTAAATATTCCGTTGTATGAAAAGAAACGGGATGGTTTAAAATTCATAGGTAATGTTTATTACTGTTGTTAGAAGGCGCTGTACTGAAAATAAAATTGCTTTTTATACATTTTGGCGAAAATGTGTAGGTCTAAATTACATAAATAAAAGCATTATCGGTCTGAGGGAGCTTAAAGGCACGCGTGGGCGGATTTTTTAAAAAGCGTACCTAAATTAAAGTTTCCATTGTGTAACGTTTTTGGAAGAATTACTCAGTGAAATGTAACGAAATGCTTTTTTTACATACATAATATTCGTAACTAGCGGTGTGCCCGCGGCTCCGCACGCGTTTATAGTTACACAGTAGTTATTTACATTCCGTAACTTTATTTTTACCTATATTGTTGACAATTCATATGCCGTATCAATTGAGGAATGGCGTGTATTTCCCGTGTACAATTTTTATATCTATTATATAAAATATTATTATATCTGACGCATATTTTAAACATAAACAAAGTGATTTCTTGATGACGGATGATCAATCATTTCACACCGAAAAAGTTCAATTTTATAAATTTTTCCATTCTAAATCTAGAGTGGGGGTATTGGGTGATTATGAATTATTATTTATAATTGCATTATTGACACATTTACGTATTACTAATGTTGCTAACTATACTATTTAGTAGAGGTGGGCGATTATGAATGATTTACATAATCGAGATATTTGATTATGAATGATTTACTAATATTAGTAACCTAGCATTAGTAATTACTAATCGTACTACGATTATGAATGATAACTCATCGAAATTTCTACTAATATTAGTAATTACTAATGGCTATAATCGAGATATCTTCCTAATCGTATGATTACATTAGTATAGCTCATAATCGTCTACCGTTACTATTTAGTTACTATTGGTTGAACTAAACAAAAGGTTTTGTCGTGCCCGACTACCACACCAAGTTTAAAGTTAGTTGCAGATCCTATAAAATTAGTATTTACTAATATTTGTGATGTATTCTCGTAACTTCTAATATAGTCGTTACTTATCAGTAATCACTAAAGCTTCCTATAATTGAGATATCTTCATAATCGAATTATTTCATTAGTATGTCGCATAATCGCCCACCGAAAAATTAAGTTCGATTTGATTTTCGAGTTTTTTTTTTGCTTCTTTTTCTCAAAAAATAATGTAATTATTTCTTTTCTAGGCCCGAAAAAATATGCAAAGCAAACCCGCCAGACACCTGTTCAATGAGTGAGACAAAATACCAACATACAGAAAATAGCACTGCGCAGACCTCGCCATTACACAATGATATTGGCAACGCAATGTGCCATGCATTTGACTACCATGACAAATGCAATAGATCTTTTTGCTCTGAACTCACAGAACACGCAGACAATAAAAAAAATCTTAACACACATTTGTTTCATCGTATTCGTTATTTAGCGGGCAATGTTGCATCGCAGGCAAGAAGCATAATTGAAAATGTAGACAGCAATGTTGTGGAAAGATTTAATGAGGTAATTGCAAAATTAATCGGTGGGAAGCGAATAAATTATTCGCTCAAACGCTCATATCAGGCAAGATGTTCCGGAGCAATAGTATCCTTCAATTCAGGAAAAATACTGACAACGGTACATAAAAATATTTATAACCAAAGTCCTTCATCACAAATAAAGCAGTTTGAAGAAGAGGTTGAAAAAAAGAGAGAATACAACCGAACTATACAAAGAAAAAGAAATGGTAAGCTAATAAAAAAAAATCGACTTTGATTATGGGGAAAATGTTCGTATGCCTGACTTGGACTCTGAAAGTTTTGAACTGGCAAAAATGGCGTTCCTGAAAACATTGGAGAAGACTGACGAGGAACGTCGTGCCATCGAATAACGAACAATTCTACAGAGTGAAAGTGGGGAATGGCTGGAGCTGCGTCGAAATTTGTTAACTGCTTCAAATTTTGGTAAAGTGATAAAAAGGAAAATAACTCACACATGTGCCAATATCGTCAAGAATATGCTGTATAAACCCAATCTGAATCACGTCGCTTCTATAAGTCATGGAAGAAAATATGAGAAAATTACTTTAGAACAACTGTCTTATCAAAAGAAAATTAATGTCAGGCAATGTGGTCTTTTTCTTGATGAAATTTACCCATTTTTAGGAGCTAAGCCTGATGGAGTTGCTGATGACATGCTTATTGAAATAAAGTGCCCCGTAGCGCCTTTTAAAATTGGGATTGATGCTGCAATACGAGAAGGTAAAGTGCATTTTTGGAAGAATAACAATAAATCTGGAGAAATATATGTGAACAAAAACTCTGATTGGTTCTTTCAAGCCCAGGGCCAAATGCATATTTGTAAATACACAAAATGTTTTTTGGCTGTATGGTTTCGGGAAAATGAACTAAAAATAGAAATTCTACAGAAAGACGACCAATTTTGGAAGGACAAAATGGAACCAAAACTATTATCCTTTTATTTTGATTGCTTATTACCGGAGCTTGTAGATCCTCGGTATACAAGAAATATGACAATTCGTGATCCAACTTATGTTATTCATAAGACAGCGGGCAAGAAAGAAAATAAATATGATAATGGGAATGAGAACAATGTACCGAAAAATACTTCAACTGAATGTGTAAAGGAAAATCATGAATCTACTAGTAGTGAATTATTTCTTAATTATGAAAATTTCTAATGTATATATTTGTTTAATAATATATAGGTGGCTACCTACCTACTATTCGAAAACTTATGGCATTTTATTTAGTTTTACTCTTATTTGTTGCTGTTGGTAAAATCCTATATTATTTTTCAGTCTGTTGATTTATCAAAATTACTGACACACGCCAAGGGTTTATATACTAGACTAGAATAAGTTTGCAAAAGCATTCTTATTACTTAAATAATTGATCTATTCGACACTACTACATAGTCTGATTTCAGAAAAAAGACTAATTTAGGGACATCTTGCACATCAAAATCCGTTTGAGTCGTTGTCATGCATATATATATATATATATATATATATATTATGCGTTATTGTTTATTATACGTGAAAGCGGGCAGGGGCTGGTTCCATACACTAAAACCAACAACTTTTGTTCTACGACTTTTCGAAATTCATTTGTCAATTTTTTCATACAAAAAATAATAATTAATTTAATAAATGTAACTCTATGAAAACTCGGTAGCGCCACTGAATACTACACGATTACCTTCGTTAGTGGACGGGCAAGGCATGATGCGCGGCGTGCGGTGTGCGGTGCGGGTAGACTTTAAAGAATTTAGACAGTACAAAAAATCTTTGATATATATTTTTCATTTAAGTATGTATTAGGAATTTGGTAAAGTCGTAGAACAAATGTTGCTAGATACGGTGTACAGAAATAGCACACGGCCGGTTTCACATATAATAAAAAAATAACACTGTATATTCAACACATATCTGATAAACATTACTCTTCAGGTTAGTCGAAAAAAAATGTAATAGACCTGGGCTCAACAATAAAGATCTGTCATAAAAACTTAGATTATTGCAGTAACGCGAAACATATTTTCACGTTACTTCTCAAATTTTTGCTAAAAAACTACCAAGTTGTAACTAGGCTAGTTAGGCTAGGCTAGTCTGTATGTTTTGACGTGCAATTTCTATAGACGAATGGATTTTATTACGTTACCTGATGATGTAAAGTTACCAACACCTAGCTCTTGTACTATAAAGTAAAACAAAACCGACGATGACTTTATTTTCTACATAGATAGATACATAGTGATTTTCGAAATGAAATTATTAAGTTTTCAATTATATTTATTACAAACATACATACATATCATCACGCCATGTCCCGTCAGACAGTAGGTAGGTGTACTTGTTTGATTTGGAATTTTTATTAGTGCAATCAGTTTAAAAAAATAACTTATGCATACATAGATACCTAATTTATGGTTTGTTTAAATTGACTGTCAACATAAATTCACGTATTGATCAAGAAAAGAACCAATAGACAGGTATTTAATTACTATATTGTAAGTATTTGTCAAATAGAAGGTACTTAGGTAGGTACTAAAAATGTGTTAATAGCGAAGCGTCTTTTCCGCATTTTGAATGATTTGATTATCGCAAGCTTTTTTTTTTTTTTTTTTTTTAGATCTGACTATACTGTTAGCCTTAGGGGCCCTAAAGCCGCTGCGGCTTTTACAGCTTCACCGGACTTGATTATCGCAAGCATATTCGCGACGATGTTATACTCGTAGAGCGGGGCCGGCCAGCCGGCGCGGTGCGCGGGGCGCTTCGCTCTTGTTACGACTAAGCCCCGCCCCTTACGCTTAAATTATTTTTCGACGTAGGCCCTTAATACGTATACGTATACAAAACACCACGGTTGTTGTGATGCCTTTTCCCAGCTAATAACTAAACAAAGTGGAATCTTCTGACAAGATTTTCGTTCTCTTGTTACAACTATCTAGGGAGTTTGTTTGACATCTCAAAATTCGTACTTTTCAATGTTCGTACCTACTTTTGTAGTGTTTTAATTTACAACTTACATATTTTTATTTTAGCGTCCTCTAGGGAGTTTTTGTCATAAAATGCAAACTTGTACTTTGGTAACGTAATTTGCAAAATCCATAATTCTATTTTATTACAGTTCTCATAATAGCGCCCTCTATTGTTACTTCTGTATGACCTGGAAATGATATAATTTCTCATCATTGATCATTCAAAATTATTCCCTTACTGTTAGTACAGAGGTCGCTAACCGAAATAATTTCATTTCTACGATTAAAGTAACCTAACACAATATCAATCAGTAACAGAATGTCATGTGTTGTCTAAAAAAATTTTGTTTCGTGTCTTTTTGGTGAGGTAATAAAATTGATTATTGTGTGGCAACAAAGCTCTTTTGTACCACTTACCATTGCCTAAAACTTTTCCCGGGGCTTCTATCTCATTTTCTCCCACGTTACATCTTATGAATTTATGTGTCGGTCTCTTTTTATTGTCGCTTTTTCGTTTCATTGACTTTCAAATCACAACGTTGCTAAAGAAGTTTTCACTTCAAAAACGCTCGTGTATTTATTTAAGACAAACAATTCAGAACAAAATATTATTTAATAAACTGAATATACAAAATAACAAGATAAAAATGTCACAATAATATTTTATGAAATTTTCTGATTATGGTTACTGTTATTTAAATTGTTTAATTTATTAACAAATACAACATGTATGTAAAATAAAACAAATAAGTAAAATATTATAACAATGTACTTATATTTAATTAAAAAAAAATAAAAAAATAGATTGTGATCGTAAAAAATAAGCAAACTAAAATTTTGTTTAAAAAGTCCGTCTAAACTTTGCGCGCGTCTAGGAAAACAAAAATTCTTCGCATTTTCAATTTTTAACATTGTATTTTTTTCAAGAGGATAGTTATGGGTAACATTTTTTTTTTTAAATTAGATCTTTCGACGTATATTATTTCTTATCATTCTCAACTCTAACATTAGGTACCTTTTTTATTCGACTATATTCTGTAAAGTCACAAATGAATAATGCATAATCATAAAAGACCAATGTATTGAGAAGTGTTTTTATTTGTTAATTATAAATTAAAAGAATATAGATCACTGGCCATTAATAAAAAAAAATTACAGCAGTATCTCTATTATCTTAGCAAAATCTACGGCAATTTTTGTATTTGGAATAACTTATATTTAACTAATTATATATGTATTTTAGAGAGATGAATGAAATTATGAATTTTAGATATCAATCCAATACAGATAATTATTTTAAAATTATTATTCGATTGTTTAAAAAAATATTTATAGCTTTTCATTTTATGTTAAGCGAGAATGATTGTTTTTAATTATAGAATATGATATATTTTTATTTTTAATTATTTGTTGATTACAAAAAAAAAATGGCTCCGGTCAAAAAGTGGTAAACCTATTTTGCTAGGTATTGTCTGTGTGGCATAGTTGTTTTTTTTGATTAAACGTATTTTATACTAGCTGTGCCCCTTGGTTTCACCCGAGTTTTTATCCAACAAATACCGCGCCGCCAACGCGACGGACCCGTGTAGTCTATCATAATTGATATCACTTCCCGCAAGTACAAATTATTTTAATTTTTCATTTTCTCCTGAACTATGTGTCCTAATTACATACTATAAAAAGAAAATTTTTAATTGTCTTTATGATGAAATAACTTCGTTCCTAAGGACTAATATGATAAGCCTAAAAATAAAGCTTAAAATCAATTTTTAATCTTCAACATAAAAACCCGCAAAATACCTTATTGTGGCTTATGCTATTAAGAAATAGGCATATGTTATCGGATACTTTTTTAGATATACTAAAGAACAATATTTTTGTAGAATATTATATTTACGTATCACTAACCATTACGCCAGCGCATGCGGATAAAGTAGTTTGGGAAAACTTTCACTTCGACTTACTTAAACAAAAATCAATATTTAAGGCTACCTGAGACGTTTAGCTTAGTTCCAGATAGCCTATACTATTCTTCGTGAATCTGGCTATCATATACAAAAATAATTTTTCGAATCCGACTGCTACCATTTGTCCAGAGATTACCATGTTTAAACAAACAGACAAAAAAAACTCGTCCGCTTTATTAAATTATTAATAGTATCTATACACGGACTGACCTCGGAACACGACAAACCAAAAGAAAATCATACATGTGTTTAACACTATGTGTATGATGGTCGCGATCCCTACCACCCCGCTATATTACTGTATATACACTGACTAATCTCTGAACACGATAAACCAAAAGAAAATTATAGATGGTTTTTTCTTTCTCACTGACTATACTGTTAGCCTAAGGGGCCCTAAAGAAATAGAGCCACTTATGACTTTGACAGCTTCACCAGGCTTGGGGCGAACGCTTAAGGCATTCAGACGCGAAAGCGTGAGCAACATGCGCACAAAGGTGCCAAAGTGGCCGGACGTCGGCTTGGGCTATTACCGCGATTGTGAAAAGGTCGCGAACTGACTAATTCCCTATCTGTAGAAAATTCGAGCTAAACTAACGCATACATATAACATGTCCCTGCCTCCTGGGAGAAAGGAATGAACATGTGTATATGTATTTAGTATTCTGGAAATATGATCGAAAGTAACTATAGTAAAAAAAGAAAAAAAAATCCTTACAGAATCTATGTACTTATGTGGTGTGCACGTATGTATGTACATATTGTGTGTAATGATGTCTGAGGGTAGCTACGTGATTGCAAGCGCTGTGTCACCTGTATCGCGCGAGTGGCTGCATGACCCAAGGGCTCTACACCGAGGGAACGGACCTAGGCTTGAGTTGCCGTAAGAGAGGGAGGACATGATGGGTTTGCGGGAGCGAAATTAGCCACCCGTCCCCTGCGGAGGGAACGGTGGTTTCGCGGGCGTGGGCGCGAGCACGCTTTGTTTGGAGTGACGGTGGAGTAGTATTTGTTTATTTCCTCGATCTTATAAACGGGCTCGGTGAAGATATTCGCGACCGGAGTTGTTCGCGTGGTATGTTCGGTTTTGAGGTTTAAGTCGCGGCAGCTGTCACCAACAGATTCATGTGATTCGAAGCAGTGTCGAAGTACGATCTCGTAAGATATTTAATATACGATTCGACCAACGTACCAAGGGGCTTTGTTAATTTTACGTAAGAATCGGGTTTGGAGGATTTGGAATTTGTTAATGTTGATTTTTGACGTATGTGCGAATGTAGCGCAGCTTATATGTCATGATAGGACGAACATATGTTTTGTATAATGTAAGCTTATGTCTCAGGAACATTTTGCTTAGTATCAAGGAGTGCAGTCTATGTGTATTTTAAATCACCCTTATTTTTTAAAACACGAAACACTCTTATTTCTTCCTAAAAGCATAAATATGAATTTTCATAACCCTAAATTTAGAAATAGTGGGTTCTTCATACAATCTTTCATCCCCTATTTCACCTCTTAAAGTTTTATTTTCACGACATAAGATAAGCCAATGTCTTTCTTCAAGGTCCAATTTATCTCTGTACCAAAATTCATCAAATTTGGTTTGATGCGTTCTTCGTACAAACCTTCATCGTCTATTTCAGGGCGTGAAATGCAACAGACAGGACAGACAGAGTTACTTTCGCATTTATAATATTAGTATGGATTATTCATTTCATTATGCTGTCGTTCTCTATGGTGTCAGTAAATTGCCCAATAGCAGAATAACGACAACAGTTTATTATAATACATTTTTGAAATTAATTCTCTCTCTCTCTATACCTTTCTTTGTTTCTCTTTAACTGATACTTTAGTATGGTAAAAATAGCAAAGGATTGATTGTTGTGGTGTCCTTTTTGTTTTCTTTAATAGGGATTTTTATATTGTTAACACAAATCTGAAAAGTGAATAAAAGAAGGTTAATTTTTTGGAGAGATCGATCTTTTAGACCTCGATTTATTGTAGATCGATACATCAGAGTTTGATTCGAATCGATCTTTTTCGGAATGAATTGCCTAGCAGCGATGCGGCACTCGACTTGCTTGCATGCTTATATCCAACCTAGGGAGACCACTTATTAATATGATTTATTATATAGATGTAAGGTCAACTCATATTGGAAAGTTTCAAATTCTCTGAAACTGTACATTTTTTAACTTTATGTAAACTTTCAATAATCATCATTTTACAAACCAGTTTCAAAGTTTCAGCCAATACAACTGAAGAGCTATTTTATAGCACTTTTATCGAACAAATATTCGACGTAGGATTTTTTAAATTGATATAACTTTTTTATTTATGAATTTATTTAAGTAAAACCAACACTAAATGTTAAGTGAACCTTACCAAAATATATTAGTTGAAACCGTTTCTAAGTCAGTCAAGCCGTTTCTGAGATTAGCACGCACCAACGTTGGCAACAAGACAAACAGACAAACACAAAAATTCTAACAATCATTGTTTTGGGTTCTGCTGCGTCGATAAAGGCCCCCAATAATAGTTTTCTCATATATATTCTATGTTCAGACATCGATCAATTACGCTTTTATTATATGTATAGATGTAGATATGGTGGTCGCGATCCCTACCACCCCACTATATTATTACATATACACCGACTGATCTCTGAACACGATGAACCAAAAGAAACTCATAGTTGGGTTTATCGCTATTTGTATGGTGGTCGCGATACCTACCACCCCTCTATATTATTGCATAAACACTGACTGATCTCTAAACACGACAAAGTAATAGAAAATCATAGATGGGTTTATCACTGTATGTGTAGGGTATTGTAAATCATCCCTTATGTACCACCCTGCCGATTCATTTTTCAAAAACGCGAAACACTTTTATTTCTTCCTAAAATCATAAATATGAATTTTCATATCCGTAAATTGAGTAGTGGGCTCTTCATACAAAATTTCATCCCCTATTTGACCCCTTCATGTTTTATCTTTGCGCCATAAGGTACCCTATGTCCGCCTCCAAGGTCCAATATATCTCTATTCATCAAAATTGGTTTAACGGGTTCTTCTTACAAACCTTCATCCCATATTTCACACATTAAAGTTTTATTTTCACCACATAAGGTAGCCAAAGTCTTTCTCCAAATTTCTACATATCTCTATATCAAAATTAGATTTTATTATACGAACTTTCACCCCCCATTTCACCCCTTCCAATTTTATTTCTAAAAGTAGCCTATGACCTTTCTCAACCAAAGTTCTTCAAAATTGGTTCAGCGGTCTAGGCTTGAAAATCCAAAAGACGGGACAGATAGAATTACTTTCCTATTTATAATATTAGTAGGTGTGGATTATTCAATTCATTATGCAGTCATTTTCTATGGTGTCATTTACCAATTAAAATACTAATGGTAAATTATTACCCAACAGCAAAATATCGACAACAGTTTATAATAATAAATTTTTGAAATGAATTCTCTTTCCCTATATACATGTAATAAATTCTCTCTCTATATATCTTTCTAGGTTTCTCTATACTTTAGTAAGGTAAAAATTACAAAAGATCGACTGTGGTGGTTCCCTTTTAATTTTCTATTTTAGTAAATGTTATATTGTTAATACAAATGCGAAAATGAATCGAAAAAAAAAATCAATTTTTGAGAGATCAATTTTTTAGACATCGATTTTTTTGGGAATTGATTCATAAGAGTTCGATTCGAATCAATCTTTTTCGAAATTAATTGCCATCCCTAGCAGCGGCGCAGCTATATTCAACTAACAAATATCCAACATATGCTGACCCCCTTTTAATATGATTTATCACATAGATCTGAGGTCAACTTATATTGCATATTTGTAATTTTTTAACTTTATGAAAGGTTACGATCATCATCGTTTTACAAATCATAATATACATATAGCTAAAATTTCAGTCAATTCAACTGAAGAGCTATTTTATAGCATTTTTATCGAACAAATGTTCGACGTGATTTTTTAAATTGATATAACTTTTTTTATTTATGAACTTATTGAAGTAAAATAAACACTAAATGTTAAGTGAACCTTACCAGAATATATTAGTGAAAACCGTTTCCAAATCGGTTATGCCGTTTCTGAGATTAGCGCGCACAAAAGTTGGCAAACAGACAAACAGACAAAAAATTTAATAATCATTGTTTTGGGTTCTCCTGCGTTGATAGAGACCCCCAATAATAGTTTTTCTCGTATATCTTCTATGTACAGACATCGATCAGTTACGTTTTTATTATATGTATAGATAGATAGATAATTACATGTATTTGTCTCATTTATGAGGGTTTCTTACATCAAAAGGAAACAATCGGAGCCCTAATAAGATCAGTTTGTTATCCGTCTGTATGTCCACCTATTTGTCAGGAACGGGTAAATGTAAAAATTTTAATTTGACATCGGCACTGAGTTTTATGATCACCACTTAGCCCAAAGACCTTGGGTGCATTCTGGTTTGTACGGTACTCTTCCGGTGGGTGTTGTACACGCACTTGGCAATTTCAGTCACTTAACACGGCAATTCGATATTAGGCTCTGACAGCACATATACAGATTTTAATAATAATTATTTTTGGAAACACCTTGATCGCGCGTCGGTTTTCCGCACAACAATAATTAGTTTTGTTATATCGGTTGATTATTTATACTTCAGCTGCGCTTGCGCGACCCCCGCTCCCATTATTATAAAGATAAAAATGCTTATTCTAGGTGGTCCTTGGAAGATAGACATATTATATACTCGCTGACATTTTGAAGGTCTTTTTAAGTATATCTATAATAAGGCGGTACATTACTTTAATAAGTATATTTCTCATGGTTTACCTATCGTTATCCATTTGCGCCCGAATTTGTTCACCGTTACCAGTTTTTTTTATTTGAGCGGAACCCTTATTCTTTTTCTAAAATAAAAGTAGCATAACATTAGCTATCTGTCAAAGAAGGTCTCATCAAAATCGGTCCAAAATTTTCGGAGATTACCCGGAACAAACAGACAGACGGACCAGGTAAAGATGTTATTTTGTTTGTAGGTACCGTATATACTTTCATATGGATTTAGTTAAAAACTGTTGTTTTGACATTACAAAAAGACATTTCAATTTTATTTATCTGTATAGATGTATTTGATGTCAATAATTTGCACTAAACAGGCACTAAACGGCCATTTTTGTTCAACAAGGAACATTTATAAATTCATATTCTTTCTATTAAACTAATTAAATAGATGAGTTATAGTTTTGAGTCTACTGGAAAAAAACTCTTCTTAAGTCACTACACGAAACATGAAAAGAGACTTGTGAACTTAAAAATCCACGTGTCCACATGTGATTTTAATTCATGTTTAAATATAGAATACCTAGGCGAACGAGCTGTGCCCGGTGTCTTATAAACATAAAAAAGAAAAACACCTATCTAGGTAAACTTGGAATGTAAAATATTATCTAAATGCAAAGTTTCATGGAAATCGTTGGAGCCGTTTCCTCTGGAGTGTATAATAAGATTATACAAATAAGTATAGACATTACTTTAGTACTAAAGAAACTGTCGACTCAATAAATGTAGGGAGAGCCACATCCACTTCTGCAACCACAACCACCAGTGATGGAGACTACGCCGGCAGCAGTAGCGGGACCGCTGAACTCTACGGCGCCGAAGATGGGAACCTGTCCGGCGATGACAGTGGTACCAGCGACGGGGAGCTCCCGGCGATGGCGAGGTTACCGATACCAGAGCCGCCGTACGCAGCGCCGCAGCCGCAACCAGTGTTTTAGCCGAGCGGAGCGTAAGGAGCGCCGATAGTGGGCCCAGAGGGGCAGAACGCCCTTACCGTAACACTGACTGTGGACTTTCTGCAATATATTAACATCTGTCACGTCAATGATTGTTAAATCGTCATTATTGACTGTTTAGTAAAAAATGGATTTGAAAAGAGGTCTAAACCTTCAAATGAAAGTCTGTATAAGTAGAAAGTGAGTAGATAAGCAAAATGTAAACTAGAAGATTATTACTATTTTCAAAGGAACATGAAACTGCTACTAACAATCTTTTCTCAGTAATTTAATAACCATACGTAGAAATAGTCTGTGAAGATTATTCTTGGTAAAACATAATACACCACCTTATAATAAATGGAAAAGCATCTCACAAACAAGAAAATTAAATCAAGTAAAGTTAATAACTGAAGTGGAGAACGAAATGGTTCATACCTGGATAAAAAGCGCAGAAGCGCAAAGTAAGAGAACAACTTTCACAATCATTGTACACATTGGTAATGTAAAACAAAAAATAACATTCAAAGTAATTATATTTGACTACAGTCAAACCCGTTTACTGCGACATCGTTTAGAACAACATGCCGGTTATAATAACCTAGAACAAAGGTCCCGGCTGAATGCTATATGACCGCCTTATTAAAAACATTGCTTTATACGATATTGCTAATAACGACATACAGCATAAAATGACCACATTTAACTAATATTTTGGAGAATTAGATCTGTTACAACGACCGGCTAAGCTATATTGTAAACAATTTGAATAGGTATCCACATTTGTCTTCATTGCCTATTAAAATTAGGAAAGAAAACAATAGGATTTAGTTTAGTGTAGGGTCTTTTCTGATTCTTAGAAACAAAACACGTGCATTTAGCAGAGTCAAAGCCCGCTTCTTCATATCTCTTCAATTAGTTTGTTACTTATCTATACACAAGACGCACCAAAACTTTGTGGAATTATTCGTGAAACTTTCATAATGTCGCAAAGAAAAAGAAAACAAATTAATATTGAAGAAAAATCGCGTATTATATCCAAGCTAGAGAGCGGAATTTCAAACAAAGACTTAGCAAAGGAATATGGGGTATCACACTCGACAATTTCAACCATTTGGAAAGAGCGAGAAAAAATTCAAACGCTTTATGACAATAATTTTTTGAATATGAAACAAGCCAGAACAACGAAGCATACGAATATTGAGGAAGCTTTGTTAAAGTGGGTTAAATATCAAAGGGCTAATGTGCCAATAAACAGACCGATTCTTCAACAAAAAGCTAACGATTTTGCTCAACGTTTTGGTGAAGATTTTGTTTGCTCGTTTAGTTGGATTCAACGTTTCCGGGCTCGGCACGGTATTTTCGGCGGGAAAATGAGTAGTGAAGCTGCTAGTGTTGATAAGGATACTGTAGAAGAATGGATAACGAAAAAGTGGCCTACATTATTCGAAGGCTACGGACCAGATGAAATTTTTAACGCAGACTGGACTTTTTTACAATGTGAAACCAGACAAGACTTTAAAGTTCAAAGGAGAGAATTGTTCGGGAGGAAAAATGTCTAAGACAAGATTAACGATCATGGTTACAGCAAATATGACAGGATCCTGTAAAAGAAAGCTTTTAGCTATTGGCAAATCTAAGAAACCAAGATGCTTTAAAAACATACACTCACTACCGGTAACGTACGAAAACAATGCGAAGTCATGGATGACATCGGACATTTTTGAGAGATGGTTAAGAAACTGGGACGCTGAATTGAAAGGAAACAAACAGAACGTTCTACTTTTGGTTGATAACTGTCCTGCTCATCCGGCTGTTACTAATCTAAAATGCATTAAACTTGTGTTCTTTCCACCAAATGTTACATCTGTATTGCAACCAATGGACCAAGGTGTAATAAGGTGTTTAAAATCTCACTATAGAAGACTGCAAGTGTTTAAGTTAATACAAAACCTTGACAGTAGCGGCCAAAAAAGCTTTACGGTTCTTGATGCCATCTTGATGATATCAGAAGCATGGAAAAACGTTTCACAAAACACTATAGCTAACTGCTTTAAACATGCTGGTTTTAAAGACCTCTTAAAAATAACCTCAGATGATGTAAATGATGATGACGGAGAGGACAATATTTCTCTTGCTGAATTAGCCCAAAATTTACGACCTGCTTTATCTACTACTGAAGCAGCAGAGTTCATTAATGTAGATAACTCTATTGCAATTTGCGCATGAGCTACGGAAGATGATATTGTACGAGATGTTCAAGAGGAAGATGACGAACAGGAAGACTCTAAAGAACAATTTACTGTACCAACTTTGAATGATGGTATCAATGCTGTTAGTGTATTAAGAAAGATTGTTCTTTTTAATGAACAGTTCCATATCCACAGCAATTATGACGATACGTTAATTAAAATCCAACGTGAATTACAAAATATCTATGTATAACAGAAGTGTTCCAAACAGCCCAAAATTACAGATTTTATGCTCACAGAAAAATAATATGCATTGTACTTATGTGTAATAAACAAAATGTACATAGTTGAATAAATATATTTTTCCAATAATTCCCTATCGATTTGTTTGTACTTGCACGATACACATTAAATATCACCGGTTGTTACGACTATCGGTTTTTACGACTGAATATGAGCAGTCCCTTCGTTGCCGTTATAACAGATTTTGACTGTATTTATAGGTAATAATGCTAGCGGTTACAGCATCGATGTATTTTTTATATTTTATATTAGTATTTGTAATGGAATTCCCATCTATGATAACACAGACTTAAGTACGTGACCTATACTCACATAAAGCTCGTTATTGCGAGTTGCGAGAATTCAACTAAACCACGTTCTAATAACAATTCATATTATCATTTTAAGTACTTGATAACACTTAATAGATTAATACGGATATGTGTCAAGTTAATAAAACGTAAGAAGGTTTTGAAATAAGTAAACAATTTTACTATTGCCATTTTTCTAATTCCTTCCCGACATATATTAAAGGAAACGTTAGTTAATAATAGATAAAAATGAGTATATATACACCACAGCTCCGATTTCAAGTCATTCTAACTTTTGCTTACTGTTGAATAAACAATCATGTTCATCTACATCTCATTCTTCGTCTCTGCTCTG
Organism: Saturnia japonica; assembly: GCA_033032175.1. Taxonomy (NCBI): domain Eukaryota; kingdom Metazoa; phylum Arthropoda; class Insecta; order Lepidoptera; family Saturniidae; genus Saturnia; species Saturnia japonica. The sequence goes on from CM065331.1 coordinate 2,662,497, forward strand.
CTGATTCAAGTAAGTACCAAGATTGAGGTACATTCAGTGTTATATTTATATTCTATATTTTTCTTTCTTTATAATATCGGAACTAGACTTCTTTCTTCAAACACAATTTACTCGAGCTAGTAGACAAAGGAAATCTTCACCATCGTCATACAATGTGAAGGCGAATGAGATAAAACTTTGGTAAGGTTTAGATGAGGAAACTTGTTCATCACGTCAACTCTTGATTGAAAGGTTGTCACTGTAGCTCTATAGATTACAAGTGATGATAATAACTTAGAATTAACATGATGGATAATTACTGGATTGCATGTCTTTGTGTAAACAAAATATCATACTGGTAATATTTTAACATTTTCTCCTTGTAATTACAGAATGCCTCCAGCAATTACTTTGGGAAACGCAACATCGAAGAACCATTTGTAGCACAGGCCATCTGTTACCCATCTTCCATGCCCATGCCATGTCTTGAGCTGGAAATACCTCCTCTCGTTGACGTCGCTTTAGATTACCCACCGCTCTGTGTACCCGAACCTTCCTACTGCCCTATGCCGTATCCGGAAATCCCAATAATACCTTACACTACCAAGCCTGTATGGATAGACTATGGAATACCTGCCTCCATTTCCGCTAATGTAGGTTTAGGAGCAAATGTAGATGTAGGGGCAGCTGTAGAATTAGGGGCAGCTGTAGATTTAGGCGCAGCTGTAGATTTAGGGGCAACTGTAGATGTTTTGGGAACTCTCGATGTAGCTGGAGCTGTACTTGTGGAGGAACCTGCATTCATCGAGGCTCCGTGTGTGAACGAAGTGCCGCTCATAACTGCGGTTGGTTTCGGCAATGATGCTGTATCTATGGCGCTCCGCCCATTATTGGAAGCCGCCGATGATGACGTAGCTCTCCTCATGTTCACCAAAGTTAAAACGTTTTAAATTATCTGAATTTTCATACCATGAAAACAAATAAAAATTGCTTGCTAAATATTACTCTTTTATTTCACAATTCTATGAATATTCATTTCTCACTGTGATGTGTGATGTTTATAAAAGAGATTGAAATATACACAGATGATATTTTATATCTGCCGACTTTATTTATTTTTAACTAGCCAGACAGGCATTGGAAAATACCCTACTACCATGAAATGGTTTCATCACAATGTTTTCTTTAACATAACTTCAGTCTCATTGCAAAGAATCGAACTCACGTCTATTGATGCAATATACGGAGATCCACGTAGACATGCCACCAGTGAGCCATCATTGATACTTAATTAAAAACTGATTGCGCAAAAAGACATAATTCTGACTTTAGTATTTAAATGAAAGAGTTTTACAAAACCTTAACAAAGGTGACTCTGTTCTATGTGATATTCAAATTACAAAGAACTAAGGCAACCTTTCGCATTAAAGCAATCAATAAATTACGGGATGAGCTGATGTTTGTTCTAAATACGTAAGAGTGCTGCAATATAGATATAAATTTTGATTTCCTTTAGAGCAATTCAAATGGCCAGTAGTGGTAATAGTTTTTGAACACTCCATAGAATCAACAGTAATCATTATTACTACATTGTCAAGGTGAATTTTATTGATCTTCTAAACATGGACGTAAGTGTAGATGAATTTATTAAAAATATAAATTGAACTTGACCCTGAATATTTTGTCTTAATTAATACCAGCTCTGTAAGCTTGGCCATATATTTATTTATTTATCTAACTAAAAATTACATTGTACAGTTTATATTCTAACAATGGTCCCCAAACTCGGCAAGCCTGTCTTGGGAACCTTTCTTAACAGTATTATCTTATACCCACAATAACATTACACATCATCACATACATTACACATTACATATTTATTATACTACATACCATAGTATACTATATACAATACATACGCGTAATTACATAATACACAAACAAAAAACTTTTTTATTATAAATAAAAAACAACAGCCAAAACTATAATGGAAAATAATTTATAGTGTAATAATCAGAGAAAATGTAAAATCATTTTTCAATTGTAATTACATCCTCAGTCGTGTTGTTTCCTTCGTCGTAGATCAAACGCAACTGGGGGTTAGATGGGGTCATCAGCTGCAAAAAATTGTTCTACGGGAGGTCCTTAAGGTCAACCCCTGCAGAGTTATAATTTATTTTGTGTTTTTATGAGAAAGTTGTCTTTTTTTACTAATTCTTATTAAAATTGAAAAAAATGTACATCACGTATCTTTTTAATAATTTTCACTAGATTGGTACTGATGAGTTCTTGCGTTAGACATGCTATTTATGGTAGTATATAGGGTGTGTTGAATATAATATTAAGTTTTAAGAAAAAAATAATTCTCAAATCATAACTTTTTATTTACTTCGGACCCCACTGTGAAAAAAAATACTGTTCCGAAAAGTGACCCTGTTATTATAAGTTTTGGCGCATTTAATAAGGATTCTAAAAAGGTATTACACATAGCTATGCGTAGCTATATGATGGCTGCTGCGAGGAGAAAATACACCCAACGGGAGTATGCAGTAACGCATTACCTGTATGGCTTTTGTGACGGAAATGCCCGGGCTGCTGCCAGGGAATTTCGTCAACGCTACACTAACCGTGATCGTTTTCCGGACTACAGGGTCTTTATGCGCGTACATAATTCATACATGGAGGGAGCCTTACCCGGTCAGCATGCTCCGAGAGCAGGCAGACCAGTGGTGCAATTTGAAAATGAAGATGAAGTGCAGAGAGAATTAAGATTGGATTCTGGTATAAGTCAACACCAAATATTCCGTAATCTCGGGATTCCAAGATCGATGGTGCAATATATCATTAAAAGAAATAAATATCACGCCTACCACGTGCAAAAGGTGCAAGCTTTGCTGCCCGGTGACTATGAACCTAGAGTGAGGTTTTGCAGAGAGATGCTAACATACCACAGAGAGGATTCGCAGTTCTTCAACAAGGTATTATGGACGGATGAGTAAAATTTTAGAAGAATGGGAGTATTCAATATCCACAACCTACATTTTTACTCCAGAGTGAACCCCCATATCTTAAGAAATGATCGATTCCAGCATCTGTTTGGTGGTATAAACATGTGGGCAGGTATAATTGGCCTGCAGTTGGTGCTGTAAGAAATGCCAGCAAGGCTGAATGGTGCTCTGTATTTAATTTTTTTACAAAATAATTTAAACCAAATTCTTAATGAAGCTGAGGTTCCAGAAGCAAGAATAGCAGAAATGTGGCTGCAACACGACGGCACCCCGCCTCACTACGCTCGAGCAGTTAGAGATCATTTGAAAGACCGCTTCCCTTACCGGTGGATTGGTCGAGGCGGACTTATTGAGTGGCCACCCCGGTCGCCCGATTTAAATCCATTACATTTTTTTCTTTGGGGCTATTTTAAAGAAGTAGTTTATCAAGGAGAGAACTATAGCGAACAAGAACTACGTCAAAGCTCGAATTTACTAGGGTACAAGTTATTAATTACAGAGGTGCATTCCGTAGGTTATGTAGAAATTTTATTAGACGGTGCAGATTATGTATTATGGTCAGAGGTAGGAATTTTGAGCATTTGTTGTAAAAGGTTTTGTTTTATTAAAACAATTATTTCACAATCATTATTTTGTTTTTTCGTCCTAAAAAGACATTTGAGCCACTCATGGTCATGTGTAATACATTTTTAGAATCCCTATTAAATGCGCCAAAACTTGTAATACAGGGTCACTTTTCGGTAGAGTATTTTTTTTTTCACAGTGGGGTCCGAAATAAATAAAAAGTTATGATTTGAGAATAATTTTTTTCGTAAAACTTAATACTGTCTTCAACACACCCAAGAAACAACCGTAAATAGCATGTCTAATGCAAGGACTCATCAGTACCAATCTAGTGAAAATTATAAAAAAAAATACATGAGGTACATATTTTCAAATTTTAATAAGAATTAGTAAAAAAAAGACAATATTCTCATAGAAACACAAAATAAATTGTAACTCTGCAGGGGTTGACCTTAAGGACCTCGTAGAACAATTTTTTGCTGATGGCCCCATCTAAAGGCATATCGTGAAGTATTAGCGATTTTATACACAGATAAAACTGTTATGTACTTTTCTCACTAAATTGTGACATTTTATGGTATTTTCATTTAATACCATTATTTTATTACTAGAACGCCTCCTAGAATTCCTAGAATCCCTGTACCGTGGTTCTTAGAGGCCAGTATGGATAGAACTTCTATTGTTACGGCATTTAGGTTAAGGTCTGGACACATTCCATCAAGAAAATTTGGATATCTCATGAAAAAAGTAAACTCACCATTTTGCAATCACTGTGATAAGATAGATGATGTCCATCATTTCTTGATGGAGTGTTCCAGTACAGATAATTATAGGATAGCTTTAAACGACAAATATAATATTAATATATGTGACGTAGGTGTATATCACAGTATTCTGGCAGAACCGACATCGGATGCTGCCAGAATGCTGTGTGGTTCTTTCAAATTCTTTAGCTAATGTGTTGTCTTCGTCCTTCGAAAGCTGTATAAAATTGATATATATATATTTTTACTTTATAGTTCTTGCTAGCATTAGTAATAGGTATAGGTTATAATGGGACAGGCATGTCCTTAGGGACAAAAGCCTTAAAAAAAATTGAGATAAAAAAAAAAAAAAAAGAACGCCATATTAAAAGACACTCAATTGACTATCGCCAGATATGACGTCACTCTCGCTCTTATTACGTCAAGGAATAAGCCTTAATATACGCCGGCAGCCCAGTTTTGTGATCATTATCATTCTGTGTTTATATGTGTAGAAGAACTATAGTAAAGGGAGGATCCTCCGACCAGACGGGTGTTATGTCTGGCGGGCAGCTGCCCAACGGTTGTAGTCGGGTTCTTGTATATATACTCAATTGAAGAGTTAATTTCTATAGCGCGATGTAGGATTCGTCGTATGTGGCTCGATAGATATCGCTGTGTGTCGCTATGTAGATGTCGCTACATATGTATAGACGTTGCTACTCTTTCAGTGTGATCCGTTACCGTTCAAAGTGAGTGAGTGTTTATGCATTAAGAGTATACGCACACACAATCCAAATTAGTTGCGTAATTATTAGTTCTTACTTGTTTTTGTTTTATATTTTACAGCTTATTATTTCTGCTTTTGTGTGGATTTTTAATACCATCAGTGCGCCCACGTATGCTCGGCAAATATTTTCATCCAGTAAATTTGTTATTACTCATGATATTTATAATTCATGTCATCTACTAATCGGGCAATGACTTGAATGAATACTTTCCATCAGAATAATTTTATCAAAATCTCTTACTACTATTTTTTATTATGCCCAAATGTCGAATCAGAACCTGTTCGGAATTGATGACAATTGTATTTTAAGAATGGGCACAGTATTTTATATAGAATGGCCATCGGGAAGTTTTGAAAAAAATAATGTTATGTGAAGACATAAATACAGATTTATTAATATAGATAATCATTTAGTCTGAAAGATGGTGAGGACTGTACTGTTACTTGTAACAGCTCAACGAAAAGTGACAGCAAGTGATGTAGATAATACTCATTGTTTATGAATACTGTAAACGTCAAACAGAAAATAGTCTATGATCAAAAATTCGCTGGTCGAATTTCGACCTTAGGACGATAGCTAGTATAAATTAAAATAAAATGCGGTCCGTTTGTAAGCTCATTCGTTGAGAACGGCTAGACCGATTTGACTATTTTTTGTTTTAAGATGTTTCTTAATAGTCCGAATTAGATTTTTATGGAAACATAAATTGGTAAAATTTCCTGGATTTTTTAAGTGAAAACTTCTTTAGCACGTTGTGATTTAAAAGTCGATGAAACGAAAAAGCGAAAGCGACAGTAGTAGCATGATTTCAATAAATCATAACAACACGCTCGTAGTCAAGTATTCGTAAGCGTGACTACTATGGCCGAAGTCGTAGGTTCGAATACTTGCCGGAAAACTAAGGTGTTGTTAATTAGCTAAGCTCCAAATCTATTCTTTTCACTTAGAATATAAGTGAAGTGTCGTATGCAAAAGGAACCATTCCAGCATCGTTTTCAACCGCGAGCGGTAGATCGTTTATATAAACGAGAAACAAAAATGGTCCCAAAATCGAGCCCTGAGGGAGGCCCATTCTAAACAATGATCTCGAAGAGGTTGCTCCATTTACACTTATTTTTTGACAGCGTTCTGTTAAATAAAAAATTAGGAGTACGAGAGCAGTTTCACGCACAGCATAGTGTTTTATCTTAAGTAAAACCGTACTGTGGTCAACGCAGTCGAAGGCCTTTGATTGATCACAGAACACACCGATTGTATCCTAAGTGACTTAACAGCATTGCACCAGTGTCAGTGGTTGATTTAGATTTCTTTGAAATATTGTACTAGCTGCTTGAGCATAATTTTCTCAAAAATCTTACTAATCGCTGGAAGTACAGAAATTGGTTTATAATTTCCAAGATTACTTCAACAAACTGACTTAAACAGAGTATCTATTTTACTTATTTTCATTAAATGAGGGAAATTTCTATGCACTGATTAAATATATTAGCCAAATATGGGGAAATATTGACAATTAAAGACTGAACTACGATTACTGATATACCCCAAATATCTTCAGTATGTTTCAAGTTTAATTGTTTAAAAGTCCTTAATATTCCACCTGCACTAACAGATGAGAAAGAAAATTTAGAATTCACAGGTGTAATAAGATTATCCAAAAGTGATGCAGCGCCTTGGGGTGATAATATTATATTTTTTGTTACTGCTAAGGGTATATTTTTGAAATATTACTGGAAAACAATTGCTACCTCTGAACTGTTTGAGATATGTACTCACTCGACGTTTATATTAAGCGAATTATCATTACTACTAACCTTTGTTGGACAATGTTTACTAATTTCAGCGCTTAGGATATTAAACAAGCTGCCGTAGTTGGTATTTGGATCTATATCGTCTAAAACCTCTGTAGATAATTGCTGTTTAGTGCTATCATTTAAACTGTCTAATCTAGTGTCTGAAATAAGTCTAACCATTCTCTTACAATCGCTGCTAGATCTGCAACAGTTTATTTCAACAAGTTGGCTTTTATGGTCAGACCGTATCCCATTAACAGTGTCGTTAACAATGATTTTGAAGTTACTAAAAATGTTGTCTATACAAGATGGCAGTTTGGGACATGGTTCTGGTTGGTTCATTAAAAAACGAATCAAAGTTAAACGACTTAACCGGGTATGTTTTGAGGTTCCATGTAATAGGGGCGGGTGTATAGCCATTAATCGGCCACAAAGACAAACTCTGAGCTGCTACCACAGTTTAGAAAGGGGTTTTGGTTGTTTCATTAAAAAGCGGATTAATGTTAAACGACCTAACCGGGTATGTTTTGAGGTTCCATGTTATAGGGGCGAGCGTATAGCCATTAATCGGGCACAAAGCCAAACTCTGAGCTGCTACTGAGAATTTCATAGAAAACCCCAATAATAGTTTGCTCGACATGGGAAGACTTCGAGCATAGCAGTAGCACATACGACCACTAAGCTAATGAGGCTTCCTAGGCTAGACCTAGGTTGATCTAATCTAATCTAGTGCTATGGTAATTTGCTATAGCATAAGCTAAGCTGAGATCCTTTTCGATATTAAATGCGGAATATGTTTAAACACGTTGTAATAATACTATTATAAATTATATTAGTAATACTCCAATTTATTGTAATCTCGAGTTTGTAATTTTGTCCATGTTTTCAAAATCGAATAAATGTGATTACTTTCTTTCTATCTTCAAAATTTACGCACTAGCTTCCGTGGCGCCACCCTAATTTGATGCTTTTAGACGGACACTTTCTCATACATAGAGAGGGCCTCTGCCCTGCATACTTTAAATACTGGACATTTTTTTTTGATACAACAAAGGTCGCAAAGAAGCTTTGGCCCAACTGATGGTTAGCGGCTACCGTAACCTATGGACGCATGTAATAGCTTAGCTGGAGGCCACGTGATGATCTCCGGCTGCCTTGAATGGGTCTGCAGGTGGCGGACTTGGGCATGTCCATCACCGCGTATTGTAGATCCGAGGTGAAGGTGGCGCACTGGTGTTCGTGTGCCCTCCGAGGCTCGTTGGAGGTTCCGATTGCCTCCGACCGCGATGGGGTCCCAGGGTAGGGCCACACCTGCCGGGTCGAGCGGATGCCGTACGCAAGCAGTTCCCGCTCCCCGGCCAACAGGTGTGAGAAGGACACCATGGGGTTTTAGTCCCCCCCCATACCCCTTCCTTGAGCGGGCCGGCTTGGGAAGCGGACCCAATGCAGGATTTCCCATGTTAAAAAAAGGTATCACTAGCGCGTTGCCAGCCTTGAACCCCCCACCCCAAATAGCTCTGGAAATCTTACTTATCGCAAGAATGCAACACTAGGATATTTGGCTGCGATCTTCTGTAGGGTGTAGGCACTCCACACGTCGTACTGCCCTAAGTAGAGAGAAATCTGCAAAGAAATTTCTCTGTACCCTACATCTCATAAAATTTACTGGACCTTAATATAATCTAGTATATGTTTTAATATCATGAACAAATTTCACTTTAAACGTCATCTGTTCAAATCTAGTTGTAGGACAAATAATTTCGGAGTACCACAGGGTAGTTTTCCTTGACCCGCTACTGTTTTTATTATACATAAATTATCTTACTGAAATGACTTCTAATCGTTGTATACTATTTGCTTATGACATTTCCCTAATTATGACCTGTAATTGTGACATTGATAAATTTAATAATGACATTAATACTACTATTGAATTAATTATAAAATCTCCTAATGAAAATAATCTGAGTGTTAATCTAACTAAAACAAACTATATGCAATTTAGGACATACGGAAGAGTAAATAAGGGCATGCATATTTTCTACAGAGCTACTGAGTTAATGGAGGTTGAAAAAACAATATTTTTGGGCTTCACAATGGATATAGGTACATCTAGACTGGAAAGCCCAAATTGAAAATGTATGTAGCAAAATTCAAAGTTTTGTTTTTGTGTTTTACAAATTAAGAAAAACTTCTACTCAAAAAACCGTATTGGCAGCGTACCACGGACACGTTGCCTCCGTATTAAACTATGACCTAATACTATGGGGAAACTCTGCTGATGTTCAGAGAGCCTTCAGAGCACAGAAAAAATGTGTTAGGGTAGTTGGTGGTATACCCCCATGACAGTCATGCAGGCCCTTGTTTAAAAACCTACGTTAACTGACTTTGCCTTGCATATATATACTAGAGGCAGCTAAATTTGTTAAAAAACATTCAAAACCGTTCAAAACAGCTAAGGACATATATTTCACAGTAATAAAAAGAATACCGGTAGAATAGTTTTGCCTAGAGCATCAAAAACAGCATTGTACTATAAGAATATGCTATGTGTGGACGGATATATAATGTCGTACCTCACGATATTAGGGAACTGCCAGAAAAAAGGTTTGCCAGGAAAATTAAAATTGTGGCTAATACACAAATTATTTTATTTTATATCAAATTTGTAATATAGTATATAAGTATATTTTGAGAAAATAAATTAAATTTAATGTAATATTGGTACGTCGCAATGTGACTAAATGTATACGAACTCTATAAATATATAACACCTACATGTAACCTGCATTTATAACAAATAAATTACTATTATTATTAATTTTCAATCAAATAGACGCCTAAGAAATTTCACTTTTAAAACATTTATTAAAAACATACAATAGATGGATCCATCAGGACGTAAGTTCTGCTTGCTACTTGCCCAATTATTTGATCTGTGTGATTGATAATTTTATAAGAAATCACCGATACCTACAGCCAATTAGTTTAGAAGTTTTTAGACCTACTTACTACTTTTAATTTAAGATACTATGATAATTACAATATTGATCATTACTATTCAATTATAATAAAAGTAGATATTTTATTTTTTCGGAGTTTAGCCCGTTCGATTCCCGGCTGAGACAAGCCATTTATGAAAAAATCTTTGAATGTACATAATTTTACCTACTTCTATTAATAAAGGAATAAAATTTCAGTAAAATTTGCTATCATGAATATATAAGGACTTTCCCTTCAACTACCTTTTTTTCATACTCTATAACAGATAAATACACTTAAAACCGTTTGACTCATCACCATAAAAGTTGGCAGAACTAAGTATTCTTTCGAGAGGAAGGTTTCATACTATCCTTGAAAGTAATAGGTGGTACCGAGGTCGAGTTATTGACTATTAGAAAGGGCAAAACAATGTATAAAGGGCCAGCTAATAAAGTACAAAAGAAGTTACACAAAAATAAAACTGAGATCTTCCCATTGTAACATATTTGTTTATTTTTGGATGTATTTTCATAAAGTATCTCTCAGTTTTTAACTTTGACTTCTTTTTCGAAGAATACATGGACATCATTATTCAGGTTACGCGGTTTTATTGTAACACTTTCGCTGTTTGGTTTTATTCTTAGATTTTAGTTTTTGAGTTGCGAATTCAGACGACCTTAGCAGAGTTCTTTTAGGATTTTCTACTACTTCTCTTGTTTATTTTATCCTTTTTATTGGTATATTACATCGTATCCTTGGAAATGAAGGCCTTCCGTTTTACATTTTCATCAAAACTTACAGCTTTATCTCCAATTTTTAATGTATTTCGTTCATGATCTCTGACATTGTCACGTATTTTGGATTTTGAATTATTTTTATAGTTACAACCCTTCGGTTTAAAATTTTTCACATCTTTTTGTAGACTATTACTCAAACTACGCGCTATTAGTAGTTGTAAACAGCCAGAAGTTCCATCTCTTGGAGCGTTTCTTTTATTTAACATGATTACAAAACAATTAGAACCTTCGTCCGATGACGTTTTAAGTAACGAATTCACCTTTTTAATAGCACGGTTACATCGGATATTTGATAGAGCGGAATTAGAAGTCGAAGTTGTATCCCAAAATTCCCATTCTCTGTAAAAAATATTAAATTCTTTAGACATAAAATAAAATAAAAATCTGGCTCACTCAGCAAAATAAATGCAGTATACTTATACATGAACAACAATGAACAAAGGTTGTTACTTCACTTTGGTACCTCTAAAATATTATACAGGTATCTAAAGTAGTAAGTAAGTAAGTATAAAGTAGTGGAAGCTTAATAGGTTGTACAAATGAAGCTAATTTAATTGTTTAAAATATTATTCCATACCTATGACACAATGAAAGCTGAAACCCCAATAAAATTCCGAAAAAATTGAGCAAACTAAGTAATCTATACATTTATATGTGAGGAGAAAACTTCAGACTCCTTTTTAGCATATTGCGCAGACGGAAGGAAGATTGTGCGATTTGGAATGGTTTATATGTAGTAGGAGTAAAGAAAGCTAAAATTTATCCATAAATGTGTTACAAATTTGTACATTAAATGAAATTAAATAACACTGTACATAATTATTACACCCGGCAAGTGCAATTGAACTTGGACCTTACAAAACATTGACTCGTGAAAAGTGAATGCAAATTATATAACATTCATTGTTGTAAGATAAGTAACATAAATTGTAAAATATGTCTATAAATAACAATGCTTCTTATTAACCAATCATCATCCAAGTTAGATTAACAACTTTTTGAGCTATCAGGGCGGAATAGAACAGGACCTTCGTACACGTTCTCAGGCGATAACTCGAGACCACTGTTATTAGAGGCTCGTAAGTCAGCAACAAGGCTGTTGACATCGCAGTCGGCAGATATCGGCTTAACACTTTCTGGAACCAAGTTGTACCCATGTTCTTCGCAATTCTTATCGGTACTTCTCGTAGCGTTTACACCTGCTACATAACCAGGACAATACTGAAAAAATGGTTTTTATATTTAATAACACAAATCAGTTTCATGTATATTAAATTTTTTTTTTAAACAGCTTGTGGTGTAATGTTGCATGAATTGACAACTGGGTCCAATTCTTCTGTTTTATCTGGTATGTGGTTAGATAAATATGTGCTTTATTTGGGCCAGTGAAATACGTAACAGGTCTTAGCTTGTATGGGATGCAAAATTTAGCAACAATCTAAGTGGCTGGTAATGGCAAGATGCAGATGATCAAAATTGCAGTCTTATTATACAAAAGAAATTTAATTATCAGAATTATACAGGCTGACAATAGTGATGCAGAAAATCAATTTTCCGAGTCATATGAAAACAGTATATATTACATATTTAGTACATACATATACATTTTTTTTAATTCTATGCTGCACATAAGTAAACAATTGTAGGACTTAATGCTAAAATACACTCTCTACCAGTCTTCCAGGAATGCAAGAGGAAGGTATACTCAGGGTGTGCATAATGTTTATTAAACAGAATCTAGAATATATTCAATTGCTACAAGTAGAACCTATGTAGCGAAGGCTTGAAAGAAAGCCAAAAGTTGCCACGAAGAAGATATGTTGATAGGAAGCGAATTCTACAGTTGTGCTGCTGTTACGGCGAACGATCGGTTGCGAAAATTAGTACGTTGGCTTGGTATACTGAGAGATAAAGAATCGGAAGATATTAAGCTGTATTTTATGCTTATCCGCGAGTAGTATTAATAGACTACATACATTTTAAAAAGATTATTAAGTATGGAGAAAAAAAGATAAAGTATTCTCACATTCCTAGTTTGCCAAATAGGTAACCATTTTAACCTGGCCCGGTATTCAAATACGTGATCATAATTCTGAAGATAGATAATGAACTGGAAACCGTTATTGAGTACCTAAACAATTAAGTTTGTATGAATATAATTTCCTACTAAGGACCCTGACTTTGTACTATTAGGATTAATGTTAGTAGGCTTTGTTTAAAATTTTAAAATTCTCAATGTTGACGTTATGAAGCTGTTCTTATATTATTATTTTCAGTCTTTTACATTCGAATACATTAATTGTTCATAATAATCAAATAAATTTACTTTTTATCTACCTTCTTTCCATATGTATAACTTCTTTGATCAATTTTATGTGTTCTTGTATATCTATATTAAATATTAGGTCCTTACATATGAATTTATCGTTTTATATAGAAAAAGTAAAACGAGAAAAAATATTATGAAATTATACATTTAATCAGTAGAAGTATGCACTAATATTATGTATGTACTTTTGCCATTTTATTGGTACTCCACTGATTCCATTGCTTAAAAAATTGTAGTAACGACTATTAATAAAAGGTGGTTTGGACAGTCTCATCGGAATTTAATTTTTTTTCTTGCAAGAAATTGTCCAAATCCCGAAATAAGTGGTGGTAATCTTTAGGCGCAAGATTCAGGGTGCATGGTTGGTGTTGGAGACATTCTAACCGCAATTCCTCTAATATATCGACTGCCTGTTGTGAAGTATGTAGTCTAGCATTGTCCTGAAGCAGCAGTGGACTAGAGAGATTGACCACTGCGTTTAGCTCTCTCATCTTGGTTTTCAATTGTTGACAATACAGATCTATCGTTATTGTATGGCCAGATCTTAGGGAGCTATAGTGTATAACACCAGCACTGGTCCACCAAAAACTCATCAGTACCTTTTTGTGAGTTAACTTTCGCAAGGAAAGGATTTGGCCTGTTCGCCTAGGTTCAACCACTGTAATGAGCATTTCCTATTGTCGTAAAGGATCAATCTTGCGTCAAAAGTGATTCAAAATTTCCTCGTTATCGTGACATTTAAGTAATTTAATGCAGTACTCAGTGCGTTTTTGTTGGTGTGCTTCAGTCTTTTCTCCTATCCGATATCCGCGATATCCTTTTCTCGAGCTTTTTCACTTTCCAATATGTCCGATGGCTTCGCTTCCACGATAATCTTTAATTCTTCATTAATAACTGGGGTCTCCGGCCGTCCACGGGGTCTTATTTGAAGGTCAAACTTTCCCGAACGAAAACGTTAGCGTTACAGTAGCTTCCCCTTACACATCATTAATCCTTCAAGCTCTTTCTGCAGCGCTGATGCCACGGTGGAACTCATATTCGTAAATAACTCAATATTTAGGTTTTTCTATTTTGTTAAAATAAATTAAATTTGAATTTGGAATTCCTAGCCAAACGCAAGATATTTGAGATCAAATTGGCCAGTTCAACAAAATGCCAATTTCTTATGTAAGGACCTCATATTTTACATTTTAATTTTAAGGCCAGAATTTCTCTTTATTTATTTTTGTGCGTTAATTGCATTGTCTACTGTGTTCTAATTATATTTGTTCTAATTTTATCTTTATTTTTAGGAATTCCGACTTTGAAATTTTATATTATGTAATTAAGTTTTATCAAAAAAAGTAATTATAATCATCAATCGTCATCGTCAGTTAGTCAAATAAATTAATAAAAAAAAAAAACAATGTAAAATGAAGATTCATACCTGGAAGATGATCGCAGAAATGGAAAGGATAAAAATGACATTATCAACCATATTTCTTCAACACAATGATTTACAGACCTTGCAATTTTTCTTTTTATAATACATTGTTACCTACGCAATTATTATGTTACTAATACGCGTACGTGATCTTTAAAGCGAAAATCTATAAGTAATTTGATTTCACTAGTAAATCCATTACGTAACATATTATTTTAACTTCACGGTTATATTAATAGTAAAGGTATAGGTTATATTGTTTTAACTAAATATAGCTTTAAAGCACATTGAAAAGCATCTGGTTCAGAAGCGATTAGGTACTAGTGATTCTAACGCAGATGGAATTTTAGCTTGCGAAGTCTTCTAACGCTCGCGTAACTACACTAACTAGCTACCACGATCGACTTCTGACCATCTTAAGTTATATCGTACTTAACATTCAGTGAGACTGCAGTCAAACACATAAATAGACCGAAAAGTTTATCTGTACTTATGTAAGCACAAAAAGTCATACTTATCTGACATAACAAAAAAAAAACGTGCCAACAACGTGATGAAGTTAGCCACCAATGATAATAAATAAATTCATTAAACAAGCTTTTTTTTTATTGTCTATAAAAAATTTGTTTTTAATTTGAATTCAGTAAGATTCATTCAAATTATCATCATAGATGGCTAATTTTATGGTGTCACTTTTCCGTCACATGATACGCTCGCGGATCTCAATGTAATGTTTTTATAAACGTGGTAAAGAAGAGTATAAAAACAAAAATCGTATATTTTTCATTTTAGCTAAAGTAATAGACTGGATTATTAAGATTAACTGACTCATGCCTCATTAGTCTAGTGGTCAAAGAGTTTCTAAGAAATTCTCACTAGCACCTCGGCGTTTAGCTTTGTGCCCAATTAATGGCAATAATAACCTCGCCCCCTATTACATGGGACTTAAAATATACTCGGCGAACTGTGGGTATACATTAGTATACTTCTGCCTTATCTCCTTTCCTTTCCTATTAGACTATAGACGAGCAGTGAGGAAGAATTTTTGTAAATTCAATCCATAAGGCAGTGAAAAAGGTGATGAAAGTTTGTATGAAAATCTGTCATCTTTGAATAGATATGTGAAAATGTTTTTTTTTTGTTTATGCCACCAAACCAAACGTTAGACGTTCGTCGACTTTCGTTAAAAACGTAAGAAGTTACCAACGTAACGCGGTATCTAAAATAATGGGTATGAATTTAAGCTGATAAACAGAGAGCTGTTAATTTTTATAACTATCTCCTGCAACCCTGTCTTCCCTGTTTTTAGTTCGTTCTGAAATGATTTGCCTCATACTTCTTGAATATAAAAATTTCCAAATAAAAATACATGTTTTCTAGCCCATATGTGAGGCAAGTATTTCATAAAACATAAAAATAATCAAATAGTAAAACGTACTGTAAGCCTTGTTTCGAAATACGGTGTTTTCTGTGAAAAAGAGTAATTTGTTGCAGTAACACAGATTATGTTGAAATATATAACATTATATTATTAAAATATAAAGTATGTTTGTTTGCAAGAATAGATTTTTTTTTTTATAATAATATTAATTTTTTATTTATATAATTATTGTAATGCTTAGCCTTTGTTTTGACTTTGCTGTAGTCACTTATGCAAGCGTAAGAGAATCTTAAAACCAGTTAGAAATAATAATTGTGAAATCTTTTTTGAAGATTTGGAAGATAAATAACAATAGAAAATAGTGTTAAAAGTATAAGATTTAGAATGATAATTAATAACTGATATTCAAGTAATACATATTTAGAAACTACTATTGAATTTTCAAACTTACGTCTTGTAAAGGTTAAAGTCGATTAGAATATCTCCGGATAAGCAAAGGAGCAAAAAAAAATACAAGATAAAATATATACGCTTACAACACAAACAGTATATCATGGAACATCACCTGATGATGTGTCAGAATTCTAATTTACCAAGCACTAGCAATACCGACTAGAAAATACAGATATCCTAGCTAAATCGTACATGCCAACTGCGTAGTATTAGATAGACATAAAATACTGCCTAGGGGATATCCTATTATGGAAGCAATTAAGTTGATTGACTTCCTGCACATTCGATACAAAAGTAAGATAATATATATTTTTAAGGCAAATATATTTGTACAGCATTCAGATTTAAAATATCTAAAGAGTTATTATAACCTCTATATATTATTTCTGAAAATTGTTTATAGTGGCAATATCATATCCCTCTTAATTTTTAATCCAAATTTAAATATTGAAATTCGTATTAAAGCTTATATTCCCCGTTATTGACGGAAAATAGACAAATAGTGTAAAATTAAAAACATTGTCTTTAGGTATGCCATCTGTTGATGGAACTTCTAATATAAAAATATAATATATAATAAAAATATATTCAGCTAAGATGAAGAAGGCGCCATCTATTTACGATTTGTTAAACTAACATGATATCTGTTGGATTATTTACATATTATTAAATAAATGTTCGAAAATATTCGCATGGGTCAGCTAATTTTTCTTAATTTCAAATTGTTCTGAACTTTCCATCATCTTTATACGCAATATCTTCACTTTTCCCATTGAAACTTGTTTCTATAATAGTAGATAAAACAGATTTCTTTAAAGAATCTGAGAATAATATAGCAAAAGGCAATTTATTTGACTAGATTAAATTAGTAGATTCCGATCGAGCGTTTCCGCGTGGCGAAGTCAGTTATTCACAAATAAAATTAGTATATAATTAAGAAAGAAGTGGGTAAAATTCAGTTTACATTTTGACTACTGCTAAATAAAGATGTCGGCTTTCGATTACCTCGTGATTTGCTTTAGTTTACTGCTGATTCAAGTGAGTACCAAATTTTACACCATAAACAAGTGTTGATAGATCATAAAAAATACGTCTCATAAGACATTCATCAACAATATTACAACTTGTATTTTGGTTAATTAAATATATTAATTTTTTATCCACAATCAACAAAGTATATTTGGTTTTATGTCTTTATAATAAGACACATTACAATTTAAAAAGTTTTGAAGTTTTACAGGGGATTCCTTGCAATCAACATAGCCTTCGTTAAATTATTCGTTTTCAAAGTAAGCACTATCTCAAAAAAATCTCATCAACAATTCTAGTTACTAGTTTCGCTTCTAACTTAGCGTTAGATGTATGAGTGTTTAGATTGTGGTGATTTACTAAGATATACTAATATGCTAAGCTTTAAAGACCAAGTTATTGTCGACGGCAACTTTTATTTTTTTTTATGAAATAGATGTTTTTTTTTTATATTAGCTCGGGCAAATTGACGGTCTTATACCCGATGGTAAGCACGGTACAATCCAAACACAAAGGTAGCCACCGAGAGATCGAAATCCATTGGTGGTCGCAGCTGTCATGCTGGCCTGCATAAATATATCTCTTCACGTTAAACTTGAAGAGCCCGATGTCGTAAGAAAAAGGGAACACGTTAGCAGAGAAATGGTTCCACGGGTACAGGGTACGTTAAAGATAAGACGGCAAGAACTATTTGATTCGTGTACAGATCTATCTAAATATATTCAATGACTTAATTTTCCTTTTAAAATTTCAGAATGTTTCCAGCCAATATTTGAAAAATCTCAACTTCTTTTATCCGAATAATATAGCATCATCTCCATCTTACTTGACTTACGCACCATATAACGAGGTGGGACCAATGCCTTTTAAAAACCCTTCTTACGTTGCTCAAGATGTATATATTCCCGAACAGCCACACTCTTCATTACCATCCCGTGAATATTTTGAAGCTTCTTACGGAGATATCAAGTATACAGACTACGTTTCACCGGATCCTGGTTCTGTTGATTTCCGTGATTATGGTGTTGATAATGTAGAATTGGCTGAAGATGAAGAATTGGTTGAAGATGTAGAATTGGTTAAAGATGTAGAATTCGCTGAAGATGTAGAAGATGCTGAGGCGCCATTTATCAGGGCTATAGGTTATGGTAGTAAAACTTTAGCAATTGCTCTGAATCCCTTACTCGATTGTGCTGACTCTAACGTAGCGTTTCTTATGTTTACTAAAGCTAAACCTTATTAAGTAATAACATTAATTCAATTGCTGTCAACTAATCATCTAATCTAACTAATCAATTTTAATAATATATATTGTATATTTTTGTCTTATATATAATAAAAATTTCCTAACCGGTACTGTAATTTTATTTAGCTTAGATTTTATCTTAAGAAAACGAAGAAGGCATTTTAGCTTTAAAAGCTAAAAAACGAAGATCTTCACAAGAAACTGAATCTGATCGATTTAATTCTTTACTGGATTAAAGAAATTTCCTAAAAAAGTGATTTTTCTGTAGAAATTTATATTCAAATAAAATATTCACCTTCGTGCTAATATGTCAAAAAAAGAAATAGAGTACAAAACCGATTATAGTATTAAAATTAAAATAATATCCAAACGAGTCAAAAATGTTTATAGCGTGATCTAATAATAATAGAATTGTAGAGAACCAATCAGATTTTACCATATTTTTATTTTTTCATAAATCATGTATCATTAAGTAAGACATAAGTAGTAATTTACGCCTTTGTTAGTATTTATCGTCTCCATCGCTTCCAAAATTTTTCTACTGGAAAAATGCTATCAGCATAATTGTCCGCTGAGAATGAGTATTAGGGATTCGTTGATTGTAACACTCCAGACGTTTAGACTTCATTAAAAAGAAGATAAAAAATACTACTTCGCATCTGATTGCTTAATATAATATAGGAATGATTAAATCTTGCAATAGTAACAAATGTTATTAGATTATTAAAAAAATCTTATTTGAAAATCTTATTTAACGAAATAAGGAGTGAATATATTGTCCTAATCCTTTCAGCTCTGTTCTGTAGAATTAAATTTAATTCCTAAACTCGATATTTTTCAATCACGAAAATAACATTCAGTAAAATCTATTGTTAAATTGATTTCTATTATATATAATTTTAAAAGAATAATAAGACATTTTGTTAAAGAAATTTTCTATATAAAAATGTGCGTCAAATTTTGTGCACTTTGAATATAAAAGTTTATTGACTGTCTGACAGAAAGAAAGATTCCACTATAAACTAAATAACTCATGCGAGAATTTAGAGGTATTTATTATTTATTAATAATATAATTATAGATTTAAAAAACAATTAAAAATCACAATGAACTTTTACTCGAAGCACGTGAAGTTACACTTTATTTTATATTGTCGAATTATATATAAAAACAAATTTGCCTATAGATTTTACAGAAAGTTACTTCCGTCCGGAAAAAATATTCGAGTTTATCTCTTAAATCGTGGCTAAAAATTTTTGCTTGAGAAATATATATTTTTACGACAAATAATTACCAAAAATGTACACAATCCTCATGATTATATGTGATTATTACAGCTTTTAATTAAATTATATAAGTGACATGAAACTGTTCGGAGTTTTGTCAGATATCGGTTGTCGAGATTGATACTTCTTATATACTGAACGGTACGGCTCTTGTTAGTATATAGCATATGACTAATCATAGATTTAATATACCCATAAAGATTTGCGACTCGAAAGAGAAAGACCATAGTATACGCTGGTTTTAGAACGAGATAGGGATACGAAACGATTTTCGTATGCATTATCGGCCTATGTAAATAGTTATCAAAATAAATCCAGTTTATTTTGGCAAAATCCAATGGTTTAAAATTTTAATGTAAATGTTTAGTATACGTGTTCAGTTGTGGTTAAGTGTACTGTAACTGAATGTAACTCGTATAACATAGAAAATCAACAAAAATAATACGCACACTAATGTATTCCGTTTTTAGTCTCGTCATATTCAACCTATCCGATCTATACTAAATACATGTTATATCGCTGACTAAGAATTCTGAACTAAATGCAACAGCATGAACACTGTCGCGTTGCGTTAGAATTATGTATGAACGCCTGCCGCCTTCGAAGCTTATACAGTTTCCACCACTCTCAAAATATACACGTATTGCGAAAATATATTTTTTAATCATTCCACATGACCGGCTCTATCTTTTAGTAGCTGGAGCTCGCGCCTTTGTTCACGTGAGTTATAATTATATCGTATCTGGATTATATATTGTAAAGGGCTATATAAGTAGAATTTTTAAAGTTACATTTCTTTAGGCGCGTTTATTAGAGGCTAAAATTGAGATTTCACGCGCATCAAGTGACGGAAATGCGACGCGATGATTTGATGATGAATGTGAATTCTTTTTTAACCGACCTCAAAAAAGAAGGAGTGTTCAGCCATAAGTTATTTGTTTATAAACCGATTTAGATTAATTGTTTTTGTTGCTCAACATTGGTCCGTTTTAATTTAATTAAGATTGGACCTTGAACTTCCAAGATACACATAGGAATACCTCAAAGGAACTGAATTTGATTTTCTTTTTTGTTAAAAATTGTCTGGTACTGACTTATAATTAAAATAACGTTTATTAACAACGTTAAATTATTTATTTCAATGAAATAAAAATAAAATGCAGTAAAATGAATTTACATATTTATCATTGATCTATAACTTGACCATGTTGTTGTTGGCAGATGGGATGAAATTTTGGAACTATTTTGTTTGTTACACCAAAGAATTGTAACTTATTACGTGCGTACATAAGTACACTCAAGTTTTTACTACTTAACTCTTACTGAAATGTCTAATGAAAATATATTTTATAGCTTAGATCCATACTCGGCTTTAATCTTGAAAATTAAAGACAAAACAATTAAAATTAAGTGTTGAAACTGAAGCAAAACTATTTCAGTCGCAAACCTATTTCTCCCGAAAATCAACTTGCATCGCTGTGTTCTGTCCGAAGGTTGGGGGTTATGCAATAACTCACGATTTAATCCTCCTGAGTTACACACTATTATGTCTTCTAGACTTCCGATCTCACTACTGTATTATTTATAAGGTTCTAATTGCAATAACCACTTAATATCAAAGGCATACCTGTTTTCTACTACTTAGAATTAAAAAAAAAAACTAAACGAAATACACATTTGTTGATTAGCGCGCGATACAATTTTTTTATTTCACGTCAGAAACTTTCACGCGAGTTCAAACAACCGTATAAAGTTTCAACTTCATCCGATAAACGAATACCAATACACAAAAAAATGTTTATGTATACCTACTATATAAATAAGGGTTTGTTGTCCGTTCACATAATAAGATTGTACCAAAACGTTAAATAATATATATCAACGGGTTAGTAAGAAAATGATATCGTTTTAGGAAATTCACATTTCATTAATAAAGTCACGTAAATTCAGTATGTTATTATCCAATCGATCTGAGTTATTGATGTAATATCTTTATCAGGTTTGTATAAATATTTATAAATGCTTACAGTATTGAATACAATTCATTAATCAGTTCTTGTATACAGAAACAATGGTAGCTAAAGTTTTATTCTTCATTTGCGCTCTTGCGTTCTTCGCTCAGGTGAGGATTTTCGACAATTTTCTTTTATCAAACTTTACAGCACATTGATTTAAATTTGTATGCACGGCTATGAGGACTGAACACTAATAAAAAAAAAAAATTCAGCTCCTGGTGGCGGAAAGGAAACTGCTCAGAGAAATCCTGGGCCTATCAAGAGAGACGATGTCACATGGAGGATCCGAAATAATGAAAATTTAGGAAGTTGGTGACCGATCCCAACATCATCGGCGAAACAAAATTCTCACAGACTTCGCTGGCTCGGCCTAGAGTTAATAAGCTCGAACATTAAGAGAGCATACTCGGGACGACTAACTGGTCTTCGTCCAGTTGGTCAGCTCAGGTTTCGCTGGCATGCTACGATAGAGGCGGATCTGCATTAGCTTCAAGATGACAATTGGCAAGAAACTGCGCAGGATCAGAACAAGTGGCGTGTTTTCGTTTAATAAACTAAGACCCTTTTTGGATCATTGTGCTAAAATAGTTAGTTATAATATTTTTACGTCTGTGGGTAATTGAAAACCAGAATTGTAATACAGAAATTTATTTAATTATACACTATGAAGGTATATAATATAAAACTTTGAATTGGGAATTGGTGCTACAAGATATCTCAATACTGAAATTCAAGCTTGTGTTTAAATGAGGTGACTTCTGAGTACAAAACAGAGTTTGGCAACATGGAAGACTCCATACGTACAAGGTTCATTGAAGATGTCGATGTCTAACGCCAACTTCAAAAAACTCTTCGCAAGCCCTCCTGCGTATACACTTATAACTCTAGTGGACATGTGACTGAATTTTTAGGATTCGCAAGTCAAATTCGTGCAAACTCGATAAATGCGAATGTTATATAATGACAAAATGTTGCAAACGATGGATACGTCTGAGAGAATATCTGTCATCATCACATACATAGCAGTACTAAGTTTTTTCTTGTCATATATCTTATATTGTATTTTATTTACAGTCTACTCTTGGGCAATGTCTCGGTCGTCAGGCTGCTCCAGTTACTCCTTGCCGCAATGGTCTGGGCTTCAATGGACCTGCATACGACGGTCTCGCTCTAGACGGTGCTTGGCCGAGACGTGCTGGTTGCGGTAGCATCGTCCTTGCGCCCGAACTCGCTGCCTCTAACGGTGGTGGTCTTTCTATCTCCAGCACGTCTTGCACCACCCCCACCGGTCTTGTCGTAGCCTCTGAGAACATGTACGAAGGCCCTGTTGATGTTGCTGGTAACTTGCCGTTCCTGGGTACTGCGGCTATGGAGGGCGTGTTCCCTACTACTGGTACTAGTGCCATCTCTTACGGTTGCGGTGACGGAGCGGTCGCTATCACCACTGAGGGTCCTTTTGACGGTGGTGTCGCTCCCGCTGCCATTGCTCCTGCTTCCCTCGCCGCTACCACAGCTCCTTGGGGCTACAAAGGGAATATAGCTCGCGGATGTGGATGTCGATGTGGTTCTTCTTACCTGTACTAAATTTTACTAATTGTTAACTTTTTATAAATAAATCTTGATTTGAAAACTACGAGGTCATTTTTGTATTGTCTTTCCTTTTCTAAAATTTTATGATCGTTTACTTACGAATATGTACTTTGAAGTCATTTCACACTATTTATGTAATCAATGGAACATATTACTACACTATTTTTGTAATTATTCCGACCTAACTAAAGCACAGGTGACAGTCTACCCACTGTGGAGTTTATACATATTATCTTCTCCCAAACACCACTTTTTAAATTTATGCTTTCCTCAACCTAAAACTTCCTGCCACTGAGTTTTAATATCATGTAAACAAAATGCTAGTGGTATGCGTAGCAAGCATTTACACTTCCAAAATTCTTTGATCTATCACCCTTTCTTCTAATCCTCCGAGTTCCTCAGCCATTTTTATTTCAACATCCATCATATACGCAGCATATTGGCATCTCTACGTTTGGAACATGATCTACTAATAAGACAGTTCGATTCAATGATATACCAGCGTGAGGAAAACAAACGTATTTTGTATAATAAGGAAAATAATAAATTAGCAGTAATTGACTCACCAATACCGCAGAACAAAATTAAATTGGTATTTTTATCCTTTTTTGACAACAGAGTTTCCGCATTACGATGTGAATTACCTATCCCTTTTACTTACAACACGCTCATAACAATATTCGTGCCGTTTTCAAATTTCTTTTAGTGAGAGTATAATGTGATTATATAAAAAACGTCATTGCGTTGCTCCAAGGCGCATAACGCAAATTTAAAACGCATACATGAAAAAAATTACAATAGATATATTGGATCATTACCTATATTTGTATAAATGTGTAATAAAATTATATTAGTGTGTATTTCGTAACGGGGTACATATGTCAATGTTCAATAGTTATATTTAATACTGACACTAAATGTGCGCGAGGCCGCGCTCGCGTGGACTACAGAATGCCGTGGATCGGGCGAATCGTGCACCCCTGGTTATTTTATATACAAAAATGCTTATAGCGGATAATTCTTAGAAATATATATTTTTATTTTTATGATAAAAAGGGGGCAAACGGGCAGGTGGCGCACCTGATGGTAAGTGATCACCGCCACCCACAAACATCCGCAACACCAGAGGGCTCGCAGATACGTTGCCGGCCTTTTAGGGAAGAATAAGTTCTCTTCTTGAATCTCACCAGTTCATAACGGCTCGGAAAGACCCCAGGCGACAGCTGGTTCCACAGAGTGGTTGTGCGAGGTAGACAAGTTCCTTAAGAAACGCACTGTTGTGGAACGCTGGACATCGAGGTGGTATGGATGGAATTTACGATTCTGTCGCGATGTCCGATGGTCAAATTCAGCAGCCGGGATCAATCCAAACAATTCCTCGGAAACACTCACTATGATAAATGCGTTAGAAAATACAGAGGGACCCAACATCTCTATGCAGAGACAATCGATCAAGCTGATCGGAAAGAGCTTGATCGTCAATAACTCGAGCCTCCCTAAGCTGAATGTAGTCAAAAGGAAGTAGCTGGTACTAGGGGGCTCCTGCCCAGAGATGAGAATATTACTCCATGTGGGGTCGAATTTGCACCTTATAAAGGTTTAGGCGACGAGCTGACGTGAAGTACCGTCTCGCCTCACAGAGCATACCAAACTCCTTTGAGGCCAATTTGGCCTAATTTTCAACTGACCGCGGAACTGAACGTCACTCGAAATGACGACGCCAAGAATTCCGATACTGGCTATGGCAGATAAGGGAGTGTTCTCATAACGAGGAGTTGCGACAAATGATGACTTTAGCGGCTAACGTGCAGACTTGTGTCTTTTTAGGGTTGAACTGGACTAAGTATAATCGACCCTTGTCCGAGACTTTAGTTAACAAAGACTCGACTTCAGACAAAAGTTTGTTCCGGCTCTAATCGACGTATTCCCGAGATATATTAGCATGGCCAGTGTACAAGTCATCCACAGTGCTATCGTCAGCATAGCAATGAATATTGCTAATTTGCAACAAGTCTTTGACATGCAGAAGAAAGAGACAGACCCCAGCATTGAGAAATTTAGGATCAGAACATGCACCGTCAACGACGACCTTGATGCTCCGATCGGCCTAAAATCTGGTGATCCCATCAAATAAATTCTCGGGGAGCCCATAGGAAGGTAGCTTTAAAAGAAGCGCTTTGTGCCAAACCCGATCAAAGGCCTTCGCTACGTCAAGACTGACTGCAAGCACCTCTCCCTTGGTCTCAACTGCTTCTGCCCACTTATGTGTCAAGTAAATTAGAATTTCGCCGGCAGAGTGACCCAGAAAAAAGCTGCACTGGCGGTCGCTAATCCGGCAGTGCTCTTTCAGGTACAGCAGGAACTGGCAGTTGATAACGAATTCCATTATCTAAGAGAACAAGGAAGTGATGGCTATAGGTCTGTAATTGGACGGATCCGAGCGGTTGCCTTTTTTAGGGATCGGGTATACTAAAGCGGCTTTCCAGGATTTCGGTACTAAGGCCTAACGCATAGGAGTGCAGAAAAAGACTTCTTAAAACCGGTGCCGATTCCGGAGCACATATCTGCAGCATGATCGGAGGGTTGCCATCAGGTCCACTCGACTTATGAATACTGACTACTGATGAATTATATATACTCGCGCTGACTTTTTTGTAGACCTTTTAATGATTTACAATTATGTAGTACATTAATTTAATATATTTCTTGTGGTTTACTCAACGTAAGCCATTTGAGAGTCCAAATTGATTCACCATTACCATTTCATTTTATTTGCGCGTAACCCAAATTCACTTTCCAAAATACAAGTAGCTTTTTTTACCCCTAATAATCTATCATTATAAGTTATCTGCCAGTGAAAGTCCTGACAAAACTGTTCCAACCCTTTCGGAGATCAACCGAAACAAACAGACAGACAGACATACAATTTTTTTTTAAATTGTTCTCATATATACTTATAAATTTTTTTAAATATATACGTTTTTTAATCTTATATTTTAACGAGGCTTCAGTGCATCCCTGATGACTAAGCCAGTCTCATAGGAGAAGTCAATTTATTAGATGAATTTGTAAAAGTTAATTAAATCTAGGAATCAACGAGACAAATTTATAAGTTATACGGGCCGCATTAGCTATGGGTTCTCCTAAAATAATATTGATCTCACCTACGTTTCTTCTGGACTCCAATTGTATTTTTTGACGCAATTCTTCGGTGTGGATTAATTCCCACAATAAATGATAAATATCCTCGGTGGACTGACAAATATCCACACAGCGGAGATGTTTTCTTACCTATCATAAAGGGGAACTTGTTATGGAGTATATGACCAGACTGGATCCTGAATGCTGCAACCAATTCTACTCAGGTAAGCCTAACACTATCAAACCAAGGAGTCTGCCACAAATTACCTTCAAATGTTCTATAACAAATACACCTAAAGATTTCTTATCTATTTCTTTTTTCCACATGGTTGAGTAAACATGCTTTGCTATAGGTAAATCTCTGTAGCTAGGAGTTTACATAGAAGATCCTTCACCAATATAAGCTATATTTGCTAAATTATGAACAGCAAATTATCACATGTATTTAGTAAAAAGCTGTCATTTTGAAATTACAAACAGACACACGCACGGTGCATGGTGGTAGGGCTTTGAGCTAGCTACCACCCTCAAGTTGAAAATCTGTCGCCATTCCAATAGGAAAAACTTGGGTGCCAATCTTCCACTAGAATTAGCGAGCTTGGGCCACATCTTCAGTTGAGACTATGGCCACAAGGGTAAACCTCTAACGATAAAAAAGACACTTCAGTTTTATTTATTTATATAGATACAAACTACTAATGGATGAGATACGTTAGAGCTGTTCGCAAATGAGTGCTAATCATTCTAAGGCTCAAGGTTTTGTTGACTCTGCTTACTTGTCTGTATTATCGCTTGTATTACTGTCTGTAATACTTGTCGCATTGTATTTGCTTTTTTCAATTAGTTAATCTTTTGAAAATGGTTATAGTAATAGATTTAGGTAATAATAATGTTCGTAAGAACCTCTGTATAATTACGAAACAGAAAAAAAGTATCTCATTCTAGGTTGCAGTCTAGCACTACCAATGTATCTTTCATAAGGTAGAAACAGCGGCTTATCGCATGCACAATTCCCCGAGTGCGTGCTATATGGATTACTGCGCAATTTCCATTGGAGTTATTAAACTAGAATATTGTAACACTGTTGATGACATACATTATTTCGCAAAGATAACTCGATATTAATAATTCTATTCTTATGACCTTTCTTTATGGTTACCTAGAAGAATAATTTCAAATTGATATAAATTTTTCAAAACATTTAGTCTCCTAATTACAATTTTCAGATATACATATATGTTAAAGTAAAAAAATATGAATGATGAAAGTTTGTCAAATAATTATAATTTCTAGTCTAAGTTAGTTTAAACTGTAGTTGACATAAGCGCAATGAGTATTGATGTATGAATCAAAACGCATAAAAAAGTACAACACGATAATCAAAATACAAAAACACTTATGATGAAATATGAAAAGAGATTTTGCTAATTTGAGAGTTTTTTTTAAAATAAGATTACAACCGAAATTAATAAACATAGGGAGAGCCATTTTCGAATCCACGGCCGGTATTCCTTTAAAGCCCCAGGAATCTATAGTGGGGACGATGGCAGCGTGAGCAATGGCACCTGGAGCGATTGTAATTCCAATAGGTTCCCCGGCAGTGATTGCGTCAACCCAGTTATCGCAACCATAAACGATGATGTCCAAGTGATGTCTACGTATGCCCAAGAACGGCTAGTTATCAGCGAAAGCTATAGCACCTTCGTAAGCGTTCTCAAAGATTACGGCGAGACCTGTCGGGGCAGTGGCAGGTACGCTAGTAATTGGCAAGGAATCATCATAGGCAGCGGCAAGGGAATTGACGATGGTGATGTTGACACTTCATATTCATTCTTTTGGTAGCATTGTTTTTGATGGAAACTAATTTACGACCTAACAATTGCGATGTTTATTAATGGACGAGTATCACTTCATATTCATTACTGAAACGATAACTACCAGAAACCATTGTAAAGACTGATTTTGTTAAGTCAATGATTTACAGTTCAGTTTATATACGTGTTGCTTATAATTAGTTATAAATTTGTGCTCATATTGTATTTACCTCTATAATAACATCAAATGAAGTACTAAAGCAACTCCTATTCAATCCTCAGGAGTACTCGTATATTGCAGGTTTATTGCAATGTTAGCTCAGTAGTAGCATGTACGGACACCGCGTTGATCGACGGACGTTAATTTGAATCCCTATAGTGAACCTGAGCTTTTGGTGATGGAAAACATAGTGATGAAACCACAGCGTGGTGGTATGGTATTTTCTAATGCCTAACGATATAGCTACCGGCCTCAAATTAAACTCTGTCATTAAGCACATATAGGTGTGTTCCGACAGCTGCACTTGAGAGCCTGTCCTTCCATTTGTAGCATCATCTTGGGTTTCATTGTCGATAACAACGATTAAATAAAACATTTACGAAATATTGATTGATACTTTTTGACTAGGCTTAGTTAGAACTGCGATCCTTTCCGAAGGTCGATTATAAATAAATTTATACGTTGAAGTTTTCGAGTAACATCAGACTGAGTGCATTTTGTTAGGACAAGACAATCACAGTACATCAGGTGTAGTACCCACTTAGGCGCCAGTTATCAAGAGTTGGTATCAGAATCCGATTGGATCGCGACCATGGTACTATTATGAGACATCGGTCACCCGCCAGTCGGCTTGACTGTAACGACCGGCGATGGATTGTTGATCTTGCGGTGGTTACCGTTGTTTTTGGATTATTCTATGCTGTGCTAGGCATAGTATTTTTAGATTACCGTCTTCATATAAAAAAGGACCATAATATCATAAACAAAATAAAAAACGGTTAGTCAGAAATTACCTCAACGAAGAGAGTAAAAGAAATGACGAGGAAACTTTTTGCTGACGTTTTTAGCTATAACTTCCTATAAGTTGTGAATAATATTCAGTTTTAATTCCGCTTTGAAAAAAAAATCATTTCTATTTAATCAACTTTCTGACGAAATTGCGTTAATTATCGTTGTAAAAGTAGTGGAAAAATGATTTCCATATCTAATATCTTTTGTAATGTTATAAAATTATTGGTACATTTAATGTGGGTCAATATAGGGTATAAATTTGTCAAATCAGTTGCTCAAAATCATTCTGCATTCAGTTCACGTTGAATACAAACTACTCATTATGTCGACCTTCGCTTTCTTTCTTCTCTGTGTCCAGGCTTGCCTAATCCAAGTGAGTAATGTTCCAAATAAAATTACAACTTAAGTTTCAATCAATTTAGTATTAACATTTAGTGACTCGGATATAATTATTATAAAAAGAAAATAAATGACTGAATAATAGGCAAAGCAACGTACAACCCTAACTACTGCGATATTTTACTCGGTAGATGAGAACTAACGAAGAATTTTTGCAAATTCAATCCGTAAGGTGGTGAAAAAGTTGATGAAAGTTTATATAAAAATCAATTATTTTTAAAGACAGATCGATGAGAATTGGTATATAGCAATTCGATTAAGTAGGGGCATAAAACGTTTAATGGGACATAACTATGACGCGAGCGAATCCGTGACTTAAATATCACGTAGCTTAACGGAGTACAAATTTTTTACATTTTCAATTCCATTAAATACATTTCATGCGTTCTTGTTTCAGAGTGTGTACAGCCAGTGTTACGGTAAGGGCGCTCTGTCCCACGCTGGGCCCGCTCTCGGCGCTCCGTATGCTCCACTCGGCTACAACGCTGGTTGCGGCTGCGGCGCTGCGTACGGCGGATCCGGTATCGGTAACCTCGCCGTCGCCGGTGAGCTCCCCGTCGCCGGTACCACTGTCGTCGCCGGACAGGTTCCCATCATCGGCGCCGTTGAGTTCTGCGGACCCGCTACCGCTGCCGGCATTGTCTCCATCACTGGCGCTTGCGGATGCGGGTGCGGTGGTCCCTACCTTTACTAAAAATAATCTCAAAAATTTGTAAATAAAACGTATTTTTTGAATTCACTATCTGATATTATTTTATCTCTCCTTTAACCTAAAAATGCAACTGTTATATATAATGTAATGTCACAATCTGAAATATATGTATTGCGATTTCTTTAATACTGTATCAGCAATATTATACAAGGTGTCCAGAAAGGGTATCGGGTATTTGTAAGTTCAATGAAACAAAAATTATTTGTATGCAATAAAAAAGTTTATTGTTTATTATTAGCATATGAATTGGAGAATTATTTGGAAAAGATGATGTTATCCAAATGATGACCGTTACGTTGCTGGCACTCTTCTAAGCGGAAACGAAGATTGGCGATAACACGTTGACACATAGCTATCGATATTGCTGCCATTTCTGACCTGATGTTTTGCTTTAACTGGGTTAGATTCGTCGGATTGTTTTGATAAACCTTACTTTTAAGGTATCCCCATGCAAAATAGTCAAGGGGGCTAAGGTCGGGGCTTCTGGGAGGCCAGTTGATGTTACCCCTTCGCGAAATGACTTTATTAGGGAATAATTCGTTAACAACTTCCATTGAGTCATTTGAGGTATGGCAAGTGGCCCCATCTTGCTGGAACCACGTTCTTGAGTTGAAACCTGCAAACTCCTGCAACTCTGGGACCAAAAAATTTCGCAACATATCGCAATAACGGTCACTATTCACATTAATTGCTCGGCCTCGTTGATCTTCATGAAAATAAGGACCAATTATGCCTTTAGCAGACATAGCGGCCCAAACAACGACCTTCGGGCTATGCAGGGGTCGTTCATGCTTTCGTCTCGGATTCTCCACTGCCCAGTACCGACAATTCTGCTTATTAACATGACCATTCAGGTGAAAATTTGCTTCGTCACTGAACAGCATGTTGTTAAAGTTGTTAAATCGCTGCAGCATTTCGTTCGCAAAATTCAGTCGATTAGCATAGTCCGTATCCTTCAATTCTTGAACCAATTGAATTTTATAGGCTTTTAGATGTAAGTCTTTCTTTAAAATCAAATGTAAAGACGATTTTTTGATGTTCAACGCTTGGCTTCGCTTTCGGATGGATAAAGACGGATTTTGACGAACCGACGCCTCAACTTCTTCAATTGTTTCTTAATCGCGAACTGAACGAGGACGACCAGAGTTTTGAATTTTAACTGTCGCACCTGTATTCTCGAACATCCTGATCCATTTCCTAATGCTATCGTCACTTGGCGCGTGGCGTGTACGATATTCCGCACGATAGAGACGTTGAGCAGTCACTATTGAATCACCATTACGATAATACGCTCGTACGCAAAATGCGCGATGCGTCCCCGAGTACTGTTCCATCGTGACTAAAACTCCACAAAATGGCGGACGCCACGAACCCCTCCCCGCACCCTTTAGACGCCCCGTTTCGAATATGGCGCCAAAACAAATACCCGATACCCTTTCTGGACACCTTGTAGTATTTGTATGTTAAATTGAAAATAGTAACGGCTACCGTCAACAAGCAATTTATCAACACTTATTTCCATACTGATCTAGACATACCATGACAAAGTCTATTGCTAAGTGGACAATGAATATACATTTTTTGTTTAAATACCGTAGCGTGGTGCGTGAAAAGCCATACATTATTTTTATTTTATTTTCCCAGCTTCGCACGGGTGCAATTTGCAAATTGCAAAAAATAGAAAAAAAACCTTTAACAGACGGTTTGTTAATTATTTACAACAAAAATCGCCTGCTTATTCCTAAGCTTTAATAACTTTAACGGCTTTAACCTAACAAAATACAAAATAAAACAAGAAATATTCTGAAAAGAACTTTTCCCCGAAATGACACAACAATCGACATTCAAGAAACTCAAGAAATATTAAAATATTTACGGAACATTCAGTACCTTATTCTAATAATGATTAAAATCGAACCACGCGTTAATGAATTACAACTAAGTAGACATTTTGACTTAAATTCTCTCTCCCAAGGAAATCATGCTAAAGTTCGGGATAAAAAGTATCCTATGCCCTACTACCTCGTAGTATTAACTCAAATCAAACCAAGTTTCATTGGAATTCATTGAGTAGTTTCGGCGTGATGCGCGGCTGTGATACAAACAGACAGAAAAAAAAAACAGTTTTGACTTCATATTCTATGAAATGTAATGTGTATAAAGAATGAATGTATTTTATACTGTGTGACTGCAGTATTGGTTATAGAATGTCCTCCAAAAATAATTTTCAAAATATCTCCAATGTACAGAATAGGACCTATAACAGTTTTATTATATTATAGATATAATTACAAACCTTCAGTAAAAAATCTTTAAATGATATTGACAACCTTATAAATATCCATTTTTGTGATTTAGAAGAAGTTAGTAGACCAACGGACAGACGCGGTTAGCGACTTTCTGATAAATTATGTATTGATTTACAAAGAAAACTTACAGCTAAAACAGTAAGAGAACGTGAAGCTTAAGTTCATTTATAAGTTTTCGCAAACAGAAATAGAAAAATACCGGAAGAAAATAATATAATCATGGCTTTTATTTATAGTTTCAATTCAATTTATACTTTCAACACAGTCCTTGGAGGTAGGAAAGCTGTTGTTTAAAAGTTTTTCATACACAATCACAGGCTGCAGTGACTACTTAGCTTCAAGACTACACGTGGTTTTTAATTCTATAGATTTATTATTAAATCATATTGTCTTCAATACAATCCATCCACCTACACGTCCATGCATCAACGGTAGTACGTGTGTACTACATAGTATACCAGTAGAAATAGAGAGCGGCTGTTGTGATCAGAATTTTTTAATAGAATCATTGACGCCGATTTGAAAAGGAATTTTTTAAGTAGAAGGGCACAACGATAAACTGTTCTTTATAGAATTAAGGTACGCAGGAATTGTGCGGTATACATTCGCACCCGAGTCCTTGCACACTGTAATCAGGGTACACAACACGTGAGTGTTATAATATTATTATTATTATTATTATATTCTTTATTGCACAAAAAAAAAGTACAAATGAAGGACTTAATGCTAAAAAGCATTCTCTGTCAGTCTTCCAAGGGAGCAAGGGTAAGGTATATGCATGGTGTGCATAATGTTAAGTAAAAAAAAGAGAAAAAACCTGGCCAATATCCAATTGCTCCAAGTAAAACCTACGTAGCGAATACTTGAAAGAATTTCGAGAGTTGGCCAGTTGGATATTGATAGGAAGCGAATTCCACAGTCGTGCTGCTGTAACGGCGTAGGATTGGTCGCGGGAATTAGTATGATGACTTGGTATGCTGAGAATTAAAGAATCAGAAGACCTTAACTGTCTATTATGCGTATCTGCGAGAGATTGAAATAGTGTTTTTAAATATTTAGGGGATTTGGGATTATTAAGTACGGAGAAAAGAAGACAAAGTATTCTTATATTCCTACGTTGCCGAATAGGTAGCCATTTCAACCTGGCTCGGTATTCAGAAACATGATCAAACTTCCGAAGACGGAAGATGAAACGGATACAGTTATTGAGTAGTCGATCAAATTTATTTCAGAGATCTTCTGAGAGGTCCAAGTAAGCAACGTCTGCATAATCCAGAAGTGGTAGAAGAAGAGTATTCTCTAGGGAAATCTTAGTATTAACAGGAAGAAAGTTTTTCAAACGCATGAGAGAATGAAGAGAAGCATAAAATTTTCTACTAACTTCCTTAACCCAGACATCTCAAATACATTATTGTTTTAATACATATTTTTGTTTCTCGCTCACTAATCGTCTCTTATTTTATTACCTTTTATTGTTCCTAGATGTTATATTTCGGCTATGCTATTGTACGTTTGCGGTTACTAGTTGTTTTGTTGTAAATATTTTCGACTATTTCATTAAACAAAGATAATTGGTAAATTAGCTTTCAAAGCGTTTACAAGTCGCTGCAAGGACTCAGATATTTTATTTACTCTGCAAATTACTTTCATAAAGCAAGACGTGGTAGCACTACCACTATTGCTAAGCATTAATTTAGCTCAAAGACAATCACTACTAAATATAGGCCTCTCTCAAAGATCGCCACAACGACCGGTCCTGCGCTGTTTATTAATTGAGATTAACTGCACCAAAACTTTAGATTAGATTAGATTAGATTAGATTACATAAATTTTACTAAACATGGCTTCATAATAAATCAATTTTAAGACTAAATACAATTGGACTATTTGATTATTATATAGCTGCCAATACATTAATGAGAGAAATAATAACAACAAGCAGTAGTAAAATATCAATTTTTATTTTAACCTTATAAGTATTAATCACTTGAGTTTAGTACAAAGCTCCACAGCCACATCCACTTAGTGGAGGATACCCTTTGTATCTTGACATAGCAGGTCCATAGCCATATGGTGATAACCCTGATCCATAGCCCGGGGCAGCAGGACTGTTAGGCGTCTCTGCCACAATACCAACAGTGCCGTCACCACAGCCATACGATACAGCCCCTACACCAGCGGTAGCGAATGCACCATCAGTTGCTACAGCACCCAAAAACGGCAGTTGACCAGTAACACTAACGATACCTTCGATCGAATTCTCAGAGTTAACTGTTAGGCCAGTTGGAGAAATAGGAGAACTACTGGTTACAGATAGACCGCCGCCATAGGAAGCAGCAAGTCCTTGTTGTGGAGGACTAACACCACAGCCAGTGACAGGCCAAGCTGAACCAAAACCTAAGCTGTCGAATGATGTGGTTCCTTCAAATGGTCTCCCAGGGAAGGCTGATGAAAATCCGGCACCAAGGATAGGCTCTCGACCGATGCATTGGCCCATTGCAGTCTGCAATAAAGAAAGAAAGATTTAAAGTGTATCAAAATAAATAAAATAGTTACGATCAAAATTTAAACTCGTGTTACTAAAAGTTAATCTTTATTTATCAAAAGATGGTCAATATCTTTTACTGCTCCATCTAGTACATCAATTTTATGTTAATTTTAAAAGATAGAAAGTAAGAAAGAAAGAAGGATTTATTTGTAGCCTTTGCTTTCCAGCTACATTGATACATACATAGGAATACATTACAACATAATTATTTCATAATTTTTAATCCTTCTACGCTTCTAAATATTCATGT
This sequence comes from Saturnia japonica, assembly GCA_033032175.1. Taxonomy (NCBI): domain Eukaryota; kingdom Metazoa; phylum Arthropoda; class Insecta; order Lepidoptera; family Saturniidae; genus Saturnia; species Saturnia japonica. The sequence continues at coordinate 2,698,091 of CM065331.1, forward strand.
GAGTGGTGACTTTGATTGTGTGTTTTTATAATTAGCGGAAATAAATAGTGATATTTAAAAATAATAATATCAATGGACTAGTACTGCGATCTATATATCAAAGGATAAACAACTGACGGACTAGCATATTAACGTACAGTCTAAACTATCGGAAGATAGACCCGGGAATATTAGCATACAGGTTATAGCGAAAAAGGAGGATGAAAGTTCGTATGAACCTATGATTTTTGAAGCATTTTGAAGATTAAAGCTGAAGCAGTTGAAGTTGAAAAGTAAAAAAGAAACAAAAAAAGGACCATAAAAATATGTAATGAGACATAAATCAAAGCGTTGTTAAAGCGCTAGTACACAGTTAATAAATACAAATGTAATATATTCACCATGAAGTCACTCGTAAAGTAAAATTCGTAAAGTTTCTTATTCTTTGTTAACAAAAATTACTAATAAAAAAAGGGCGTGTAATTATGCGCGTTTTCAGCCATTTTGATCTAGTTGCACCTAAACTTATAGCAACCTTAAAGACTGTATTTCAAACCCATTTGAAGGGTCCCATGTCATAGCCCTAGGAGAAACCATGCTGGGTAACCCATTCCACAACCATAGCGTACATAAAAAGAAGGTTCTAGAAAACCTGAGAACCTTAGTGTTCTCGCGGAAAAAGCAATACATCAAAAATGAACTTACCCCAACACAGTATGCAGAAGAGCAGAGAAGAATGAAAAATGTGACCGCCATTTTTCTTTAGGTAAGTAGCTATGTTAGACAAAATGGTAGTATACTTTGCCTACAACCTAACAATGTTTATATATAATATTATGACGCCATTATTAGATTTAATTATATAATTATCGATAAATATTACTACAGTTTTAGTGTATTAAAGTTTAAAGAAACAAATCGATAAAGTTTTTACAACATACTTTGAGTTAACAGTTTTACAAGACAGTTTTTATTAAAGAAAACCTACTTGAATATAAAATAAAAATTATTTAGAGGAGTTTCCTGGTGTATCTTGGAAGTCGAAAGTCCAATGCTTATGACCACTTTTGAGACATCCCCTTTCTAAGGGAATAAAAAACTCCTAAATTAGATCATAAACAAAGAAGACATGTCCAAACATTCATAAAAATAATATATACAGACGAATTGAGGACCTCGTGTTCTTTTTGAATTTGGTTAAATGGCTTCATCTAGGCAATTTAAACTAGGCACTTATGAACATGGAGACAACACTTAACACTATTTTAGGAAGCGATTCGTAATTCATGTTAATAAATGCAATAGTTCGTCAAGGCTTTCGTTCACTCTGTTTCTTCTGCATTTCAATGGTATGTTATCTTTAGGCCATACTCATTACTAATGCAGATGGCAGCACCATTCATGAGTTCTATTACAGCAAGCTTACATGCGATGGGAAAACACAGAAAAGAGACGAGATGAACTTATCACTGAATATAACCAATCCTTCCATCGCGTGTCTACATGTGGAGCAAATAACTTTGTTGAGTTCAAAGCCAAGAAAACAAAGGTGGGCGCGTTTTTCAGTTTACAATACTGATAGATTTAGGTACAGCAACTGTTGATGTAATAATATTATATTACGAAATGAAGATTTAAGGTAGTCTCTGCTTTATGTTTCTTATAACAAAACACAAGGGAAGTAAGGTATTGGAGAAATTTCATTAAAAATATCTCACTACTTGGGGCAACCAAACTGTTGAAATGCAAAAGATTGCAGCCAAATAGCCCAGTGTTGTGTTCCTGCTGTAAGTAGGTTTTCCAAAGCTCCTTGGGTATGCAGGGTTCAAAGTAAGCCACATGCTAGTGATGATTCTGATATAAGCGTCCATAGGCTAAGATAACTACTTACTATCAGGAGGGACGTATGCTCGTTTGCAACCTTACTGCACTTCACTGCAACGCTACTGACTGCAGTTTACGTTTTATGTACTTCGTTTGCGGGAATAACAGAAAACAACAGTATTTAGTATATTATGTGTTAATCCAGGATTTAAACTATCAGTATGTCATATTTCATCCAAATCCGTTCAGCCGTTTTTACGTGATTGAGTAACAAACATACAAACTTTACATTATATTTGTAGAAGGAAGAGGATAGCAGGACATTTAATTTAATGTTACGGTGTTACCTTTGTAGCGACATCTACATAGCGACATCTATCGAGCCACATACGACGCATCCTACATCGCGCTATAGAAATTAACTCTTCAATTGAGTATATATACAAGAACCCGACTACAACCGTTAGGTCAAGTCCGGTGAATCTGTAAAAGCCGCAGCGGCTCTGTTTTTGGATAGGGCCCCTAAGGCTAACAGTGTAGTCAGTTAAAAAAAAAAAAAAACAACCGTTAGGCAGCTGCCCGCCAGACATAGCACCCGTCTGGTCAGAGGATCCTCCCTTTGCAATAGTTCTTCTACACCTTTATTGGTTGTTAACGTATATTCATGTAATCTAATCAAGAAATAACACCTTAATAAGTTTGTTATTTGGAACGTAGGTCTAAAAGGTAAAAAAATTATAGAAACTCATTCAGAGCTTCCATTTCGTGCATAAATTAACAACACATATAAATTGTTAACAGTGGTTAAGCTGTAACCTTTACCGGGATAAACAATATTCTGTTTTAATCCAAGGTCATCAAATAAATGTGTGCTGAATTTTATTCAAGTCCGTTAAGCCGTTTTTACGTGATTGAGTAACAAACATCCAAATATCGAAATATACAAAACTTTCACATTTGTTATAAAATATTATATCTGAAGGATAGTTTTGGAATGTAATATACAATCGATAAAGTTAAATTATTAGTAGAGCATTTAAATGTTATTACTTACAAAGGTAGTGTTTTTGATGTGAATCATCAAATGCGCCGTAACAGACCGGCTGTTGTCGTGACGATGCATAGTCGTTCAGTATTCGAAGGTACATAGGTATCGAAAGTCGAAATTTCGATCTGACTTTTGTTTTAGAGGGTAAAATAAATCATACAACCTAAAGCGAAATTTATGGAATATAAAAGACTTAACTGACATAATTATGTTAATCCAGTAATCAATTTTCAAATTTTTCATTGTTTTCTTTGTTCCTATTTATTTCCTTTAATAAACCATCCTTATATGTAAATTTTTCTACTGTAAAATAGTTACGTTGTTTCACATTTACCAGGCGTCCCGTGATGTCTACTGTTTTATTGTTAGCACCAGCTATATAATGATAATCAATTGTTAAAGAGTAAAAATTCTAAAAAGCAAGAATCCTGTTTTAGTTCCAATTAATAAATTGCATTTTCATTATCTATAACAATAATTAGTCAGATAAGATTTTATTTTCAATATATATTGTAAGCGTTTAATAGTATACATCATACATCAGTCTTTCTCAATCATTTAAGGCAATACAAAGATATGTCTACTTTCGCTTTCCTACATGTCTCCATCCAGGTTTGCTTGATCCAAGTAAGTTAAATGATTATGTACATTTAATTAGACTTTAAAAGATTCAACGATGACTCTGTAGTAGTTTCCATGAACACCGCGTCGATAGACGTTTATTCGAATCCCTGCAATGGGGCTGAGATGTCGGTGAAGAAAAACATTATGATTAAACTATAGCATGTGATAGTACGTTTGATGTAAAAGTTATAGAGCAGCGAATCAGATCGACTGTTAGACCCAATATTGGTGTGGCGACGCTTTGGCCAACAATAGCTATGTTGAACCGAGTAATTTTTTTGTATAGACAGACTGGATAAATTTAAATTTTCATGTTAAAACTTGGATAGATTAAAAACGGTGACCATCGTACACATAGTAATAAAATAAACATCTTCCCAGTAACTTTCCTCTGGGTATTGGTACTGGTAAAGTCAGTCAGTTAAAACACACAAACTTAAAAAAATAATCTTTTATTCTAATGATTGCCTAGCTAGCTACCGCACTCAAATTGAAAACATTTCACCAAGCACATATAGGTATCTTTTGACAGTTATACTTGGCAGCCAGTTACCCCACAAGGTTTAGCTTGTTACCATCTTGGGTCACAACGTCACGTATAGTCGAGATTATAGCTAAACGCTAAATTTATAGAAGAAGAAAGAACTTGCTTAGAATTTAATTATTGTAGATTTTTTAATTTTTTTTATCAGACTGTGTACAGCAGCTGCATCGGCGCTGGTATCGGCCGTGGTTGCGATTATGTAGGTGGCTATGATGGTCTCGGATATGATGATTTCGAATGCGGAGGCCTTGGCTATGGAGGTCTCGGTTACGAAGGTCTCGGATACGGTGTCGGTATTGGAGAGTATGGAGGTTCTGGTATCGTCAACGTTGCTGTAGCTGGTGAGCTCCCAGTCACTGGTACGACTGCTGTCGCTAGACAGGTCCCCATCATCGGCGGTGTTGAATATGGCGGCCGAGCGATTGCTGCTGGTTGTGTTTCAATCACGGGCAGATGCGGAAACGGATACCTTTATTGAGATTGCACATGAAATTTGACCTTAGTTTGGAAATGGAATATATAATAAACTGATGGTGCATAAATTATTATTTTTTTTAATTTAGATATTTTTACATAGAATTTATTTTACTGACTAAACTGACCGAATTGGATCACGGCTATTTCTATTAGTTATTGATATCATATTGATCCATTAAGTTGTTCTTCATGTAATAATATATACTGAGCCGCAAAGAAAGCGGGTCGGTAACAAAAATCTCAATAACTTCCAAATTATTGGAGTAAACTTTATGAAATAAAGACTGTATTACAGATAATCTTATAGTGATTAAATGAAACTCATTACAGTTTAAGATTATGAAGTTAATTTAGAATTAGATTAAGTTAAGTAACAATGACCATTATTCAGTAGATTTCGAAAAATGTGGTACGGTATCAAATATGAAAATTTTACACATTTTTATATTTTCTATTACCACCACGAGCTCTTAATACAGCTATCATACGGTATGGCATGCTTTTCACCAGATTTCTGAGCCGATGTTGAGGAATATTCTTCCATTCCTTTATCAGTGCTTCTTTCAATTCACGAAGCGTCATTGGAAGGAGTTTCGCTAGCGTACATGTTCTAGTTCGTCCCAGGCATGCTTGATGGAATTCAAGTCTGGGTTCAAGTTGGTTACTCCATCAGTGATATATCAACATGTCCAAAGTATTCAAACACTATCCTAGCTGTATGGGGACGAGCGTTATCTTGCATAAAGATGGCGTTCTTGCCCATATTTACTAAAAATGGGACAACATACTCCTTTAGGATTTCATTCGCGTATCTTTCTGCAGTTATAGTGCTATTTTCTATCATCACTAACTCAGTGCAGATTTCGGAAGAAATTCCAGCCCTCACGTGTATGGAGCCTCCACCGTATGGCACTTTCTCTATACAATTAATAAAATTGAAGTGTCTGTTTGTAATGTCTAAACAACAGTTTTTTACTAAATGCATACGAAAGTATATACGATACCTATAACAAAAATCCATTTTAAAATTTTTTGTCTGTCTGTTTGTTCCAGGTAATTTCAGAAACGGTTAGACCGATTTTGATGGAAATTTTACTAGTAGATAGCTGAATTTATAAGGAGTAACTTAAACTACTTTAATTTTAGAAAAAGAATTAGGGTTTCGCAGAAATAAAAAAAATGGTCATGGTGAATTAATTCGGGTGCTTAAATGGCTTATGCTGAGTAAACCATAAGAGATATAGCAAATTATTGTACTACATAATTATAGGCATTAAAAAGACCTACAAAAAAGTCCGGAGTATGTATGTTCTAAGGAACACCCACAATAATCATTTTTGTCCTTAAATAGCCGGGAGCGGGGGAGCAATAAAGCAATAAAGTTAAAGAGCAATAAAGTTATCGCATTTTTTATAACCGACCTGCTTTCTTTGCGGCCCAGTGTATTATGATCAATAACTATTGTTGCTCATTGAATTCATCGGAGCTAGTAGTTCAAACTGTATTACAGAGCTTTCTCCCGCCCTTATTTACTATATATCTTATGTATTAATAACACAAAATATACTCTAGTATTAATCTAAAAATTTTAATTTATTTATTTTATTAAATGTTAAAAATGTGCTTTTTATGATGTGAAGCTACAGGCTAAACTAGTTGGTAAATGCACGTCGGAGACGGATATTTATGGAAAAAGCCTTTTATTATATTACAGCTCATTATTGTAATTTACATGTATTAATAATATAATTTATAGTTTCTCTTAGAGTTACATTATATATCAGAGTTAATAATTCGTTGTTATAATTGCGTTGTCGTAGCAACCGTGTCGTTCCTAGGTAATACAATTATCCGGTATAGAGATGTGCTCTTTTCTTTCATAGTTATTTATGTACTAAAATCGCCAACACTAGTTTTATGTATTATAGCACCTTATAACCCCAACTCTACATGTGAATTGTATGTTTCCATATGATATTATAAATTACTAACAGTGTGCCCGCGGCTCGCCACGCGTTTATAGCTGTGCAGTAGTTATTTACATAACGTAATTTTATTTCTACTCATATTGTTGAAAATTATATGCCGTATCAATTGTTGAGTGGCATGTATTGCCTGTGTATAATTTTCATTAAATTTTTAATGCATTATTAAAGATTGTTATAGCCTCATATGATATGATATATGCTTCCCGTCTACAAAATTTGATCAGAATCGGTTGACAATGGCTATAATTTTATGATTATCGGCTTACAGTTACTTTTATAATTGAATCAATAGCATAGTTTGATAAACCTCATCTTATCGAAACAACTTATCGATTATTGCCTCAGATCTCACAACTTACATAAAGTTTTATGTAACTTTTGTACAACATCCTTTCTTCATTTTGTATATATACTCCATCTGTAACTTGATAGTCATATTCAACTGCATTGTTTCATAAATTAACATCAAAATGGTATCAAAAATCTGTCTCACAATCTACGTTTTGTCTATTTTCGTATCGGTAAGAATAGCAAGTAATGTTATAGTAATTTCCTTGTGATATATATGGTTTTTATATTTCATGTTATTTCCCACAGTCAGTATTAAGCCAATGCATTGGTCGAGAAGCCATCGGCGCGAGTCTGCCTGGTGCCTTCGGAGGTCCCTGGTCGTATGACGCTCTGTCACCCTTCGATATGCCACACGGAGCGGCTTGGCCGTCAGTTGGTTGTGGAACTGGACCTCTCGGTTCAACCGCTGGTTTTGCACCAGCTGCGGGATACGGTGGTGGACTGTCCGTTACCAGTGCTTCTCCTATCGCTCCTACCGGTTTGACTATTACATCAGAAAACACAATCGAAGGTGTAGTTGCAGTGACGGGTCAGTTGCCTTTCCTGGGCGCTGTGGCTGCTGATGGTATATTCTCGACTGTCGGTGCTGGTGACGTTTGGTATGGCTGCGGTGATGGAGCTGTCGGTATCGTGGCGGAGGTTCCCTTCGCTCCCGCTGCTGTAGCTCCGGGTTACGGGTACGGAGGTGCTCTGGGTGTAGGAGTCGGATACAACGGGTTCAATGGACCTATTGGCTACAATGGATGTGGATATGGAGCTTTATACTAATATAATATTTATTTAAATTTATAATAAAATTTATTGAAACTTTTTTGTGTGTTTATAATCAGTGTCCATTACATTTAGTATTGTCTTTTTCTTCTTAGTAAGGTTGGTTTTCATCTTCAATTCTCCTTTACTGGTTATCATCACATGTATTTATATGTTTAAAACAAACTAATATACTCCATTACTTTATTTAGGTCGAGAATATGAAAACGTGTTAAAAAAAAAAAAAAATTAGGAGCGTAGTTTTTTATAGGTGTATATCGGTGGTAATAATGTGAATTCATTGTACAAAATTTTATTTATTTTTATTGATGTAAAAAAAAATACCTTGCATAAATAATCGTTATTTTAATTTAATTTGTTTCGATTTATAAAATAAATATTAATACTACTTATTTGTTATGTACCACCATGTTACGGGGTATCATTAGAAAGGGTTGGCTGAGAATAATACGAAAAACCCTTTTATTGATACACATTACATGGGGGTGCTTAACAAACAACTGTGCCGTAATCTTTGGGAGTCTTTGGAAAACTTTTTTTATCTTTATAGATTTGGCGTTATGGCCAAAATCTCACCTGATATTAAATGACGGTATGACCCAAGATTGTAGCACGCTAGGGCTAGTGGAAGACTGGCTCTCAAGTGCAGTTGCCGGAACACACCCATTGGTTCTAGACGACAGATTTTCAACTTGTGGGTGGTAGCTAACCAGACGGACATTAGAAAAAGCCCTACCACCGTGCTATGGTTTCATCACAATGTTTTTCTAAACCGAAAAAAATTTTAGCTCAATCGGTTGGATATAACTGTTTTAAAATTAATATGCAAGATTTGAGTCATACCCAAAAAGTAAATTTATTAATATAAAGCTTGTATTAAAAATCAGCGACAATGAAGTTAGCAAATCAATGAAAATAATGTAAATTTATTGTACTGGCTTGTGTAAAATAATTGAAAATTGTAGATATAAATAAATAGTAGTTGATTTAATTATTATGTATATATAAAAAAAGTCACTAGTAAGTAAATAGAATTCACAGTATTATCAATCATTTACTAACTTCATCGTCGCTGACTTTTAGAGTTAGGGACCATCCATAAATTACGTCACACGTTTAGGGTGGGGGGGAAAGGGAGTCGACGAAGTGTGACATTGTGTGACAAGGGCAGGGGAGGGGTCCCAAATTTTGTGATATCACATTTTTTCAAAATATAATATTTTATATCTAAGTACATTAGAACTTCTTTAAGTCGAAAACCTCCCAAACTCGAAAGAATGTGTTCCCTTCCATTCAAGCCCCAAAACCTCCGTTGCACTAAATCTCAACCCTCTAGTCAAAATAATCAGAGAAAAAATTAAATTGGACTTCTGTATCTCGAACATAGCAAGCAATGTTTTATTTAACTTTTACAACTCGATTATTTGAAATTTACACACAAATGTGACCAGCTGTGACAAGGACGGGGGAGGGGTCAAAAATCATGAAATTCGTGTGACGTAATTTATGGATGGCTCTGTTAGCTTTGTTTTGTCTCGCCAAATAACTATGTATAAACTCTTCTTAAATGTTTTGTATTTCTGCTTTTTAAACCACTTTCTAATTATTTTTGTTAATAGTAATAACCGTTCGCTTGCTATCTAGTCTAAAGTTAATCAACAGGTTACGAATAAAAACTATTTTTTGATATAAATTGTCGGAGAAACGCAGAATTTATTTAATTCTCATATCTGTAAGGCTAGTTATAAGAATGTATAAAGAAAAGACACAAATTTAATTTGCTGAATCTTCGTTGTTTATTTAACAAGGTATTGTCATCGATATTAGTACAGGCCACCGCAGCATCCGCATCCGCATCCACCGATACCGTAGCCTTCGTAGCCAAGACCGTAGCCATCACCAAGGCCGTAACCAGCTCCGTAACCAGCTCCGTAGCCAGCACCATAGCCTCCCTCAGCGGTGATATCGACAGCTCCGTCACCGCAGCCGTAGTTGATAGCTCCAGCACCAGCGGTGGGGAATACGCCCTCAACACCCGCGGTACCCAGGAAAGGTAAATTACCGGCAACACCAACACAGCCTTCGTATGAGTTATCAGAGCAAACATGCAAACCGACGGGAGGAATGGCAGAGGCGCTGACGACGAAGAGACCACCACCGCAGAAGGCACCGAGTCCACTAGCGAGACCGATGTCAGCAATGCCAGCTTCGTAGCCAAGACGTCCTCCACAGCCACCGCAACCACCATATCCACCACAACCAAGACCCAAGCGGCCAAGGCATTGACCCACAGCGGACTGATTATTAAATTTCAAAATAATAAATTGGTATTCTGTACATTGAAGATATCTGAGAAAAAATACTACGGGGGATTTAGAATTATGGACAGAAATCATTTCGATAGTTTTTGAAATTTTTATCTGTCTGTATGTTTGTACACCAATCACGCAAAATGTACTGAACCAAGTTTAATAAAATTTTGTGTGATTGTAGTTTATAGTATGAAGGTACGTTTAGAATGCTATTTTTACACTTATGGACATTTTTATAGTCTAAAAATTGCGTTTAGGTTATATACATATAAAAATAACAACACACGCCGTACGCCTTTATCTCCGAAGGGTTATGCAGAGGTGTACTAATATACACACCACAGTTAGCCGTGTATGTTTTTTTAGGTCCCATGTAATAGGGGGCGAGCCTATAGCAAATAATCGGGCACAAAGCCAAACTCCGAGCTGCTATTGAGAATTCCATAGAAAAACCCAATAACACTTTGCTCGACCTGGGAATCAAACCCAGGACCACGATCGTAGCGGTCGCGCTTAAGACCACTAAGCTAATTTTGTACCTAAGTAATGTGTAATATAATTAAAATATTTACTGAAATAAAGTGAAATGATACCAAATTAATCCAAATTATTTTATCTTTAAATAATTTTCAATGAAATTGAATAAATGGAAACGTATGTGATTTTATTTTTCAACAATTTTTATAAATGAGTTCGGTATTCATTGTCACACTTATGTATATTTTCTCTAAGCGCGTATATAAATAATTTACTGGTATTTTATTTTAATTTTTTAAAATGTTTTTAGATAAATTTTAATGTTATTTTTATATGATTAAGTAATCAAGAATATCTAATCTATATCTACATTTTTACGATTTATGTTTTGTGTTTTTGCGTTATTAAGATTATTATTAAATTACACTAGACATATATACTATAAAACATTATTATTCACTATCATAGCTTTTCGTTAAGGATTGCAAAACATAACATCTTTGTATGCCTTCATGTCTTTTAATTATATCTGTTGACATTTGAAATTATTTTAGTTTTGCATTCTCAAAGCTAATACGGGTTCAATTACCGCCAGGAAATATACCACGTGGACGAAGTCACGGGCACAGCTAGATTAATATTTAAGTCAAGTAATTATTCATAATTAATATATCCAATATTTCTTACCTGAATTAAAAGCGCAGAAGCGCAAAGGACAAGTACGGCTTTAGCGTTCATCTTTTTGTTCAATATTAAAACAGTGAATGATTTTCTCTTTCTGTGCCTGTTATTTTATACTCATTTATTACACATTGGAAAATAATTCATCTAAATTAAACTAACTGTAAGTACGTGACTATCTTAAAGTAGTACTATAAACTTTGCTCGACTTAGGTATGTGCACGTATTTTTGGATATAGGAATTTCTTTAGTAATAATTTCAATTATGTAGTAATTACATGTTAATCTAAAGTTACTTTATCAAAATATATGTCCTTCAAATAAACTAATTAGTCAATACATTATCTATCAGGAATTGTGGAAGTTAAAAACTTGTATATAAACATCTCTCTAAATGTTAAATCTCATTCTGAATTCAGTATCTAATTCAGTGTGAACATGTCTACCTTCGCTTTCCTTCTTCTCTGTGTTCAGGCTTGCCTGATCCAGGTGAGTAATTCTTAATAATAGATTTAACTATTTTAACTCATATTCTGGAATTCAGAACATAATGCTCAATCTTTTAGCAAATGATAAGATTTTTTATAATTCCATTTCATTTCCCTATGACCTTCCTTATGGCTATCTTAAACCACGCAGTGTCTCTTGGGCACAAAAAAAACTGTGGTCCTCTTTAGAAAGTAAGAAAAAAAAAGTCCCTTTCAGTATAGTATTTACAGTTACGAAAATATTTAGTAATGTAATCTGGTTTCTATTTTGTAACTAAACATTTTAAGATTACACTAATGATTGAGCTTTCTTTTCCATGTAAACAAATATGTCGTCATTTGAAACTGCCTATGACAAAATGTTAAAAAATAATTCATTAACTTATTTTATAGAGAAATTTTAAAAAGTACGAGACTAATATACTATGAAAAAAATATTGAAAAAATTGATTTGTGGATACAATAAAAATAGTTAAAAAATATTTGGTGCACTGGTATCTAACCGGCAAGCCTCTTCAGGTGTAAGCGGTATTTCATACCAAACTAGGTTTTAGTTTGAACCTTTTACAAATACAGTTGCATGTGGAATACTGTTGTCACTTCTGAGGTAGATGAGCAAAACATTAGTTAGCCGCTTTTGAATTAACGTCGTACTTGACGGCTTTTTGGCGATGAAGCGCTGACAAATGTTCAAATGCTTAGCTAGCTAAATTACGTATTAGATATGTGCGCAGGAATTACATGACATAAGTCTATAAGATGATCACTCATACGTTGGACATTAACTCGATATTCCCACGCTTCTTAATAGATAATGCAAAAATCCGCTCCATAGTAAAAATCTCTTCCGCTTCTTTCTTCAACTTCCCCTCCACCTTTCTTCCCATCTACATATCGCACGTCACAAAAAAAGGGTAGTATTTTAAAAAACCATGTTTAAGATAATCGATTTTGGAAGTTTCAAAATTCATTGGTGCATAACTAAAGATGTACTAAATTATACTACTTTCAAAACACGAATACCTCATATATGGTTTTTGAAGATAATAATATCCTTTTGTTTGTGACGTGCGATATGTTTATAAATTTAGGAGACTCTATAAGAGTGAACAAGCTCGATCTATCTAGTCGTCAACTTTATCCTTACTTACCATCAGGTAAGATTCTCGAGGTTAAGCGCGCGCCCATATTATATAAAAAACTTGTACGTACATATTAGTTGTATATATATTTAACTAAACAATTTTATTTCTCAGACTGTGTATAGCAGCTGCGGTCATGGTTGCGGCTGTGGAGGTGGCTGGGGCGGTTACGGCTCAGGCGGTCTCGGATATGGGGGCCTCGGCTATGGTGCCGGTTTTGGAGGAGAGTACGGAGGTTCTGGGAAGGGGAACGTTGCTGTAGCTGGTGAGATCCCTGTCGCTGGTACCACCGCTGTCGCTGGACAGGTCCCCATCATCGGCGCTGTTGGTTTCGGTGGCACCGCTGATGCTGCTGGCTGTGTCTCCATCGCTGGCAGATGCGGATGCGGATGCGGTAACGGATACTATTACTGAGAACGGTGAACTTATACACAACCATCATTAAATAAATATGCTTGAACAGATTGATTAATAAATTGACAGCAAATTAATAAACTCTTTTATTTATTTTCACGTGACTCTCTTGTAACTGACTTTGTTCTCCTAATATATACTGGACAATTTAATGAATGTATACTAGCAAAAGCATAGTCATGCTTCATTTTGTGACCGGCATAGTATTAAAAATATAAATAAATACAAATTGGTCATTGCATAGTAAGATCAATATATATTTTTTTTAGGTAATATTATTAAGTTCTATAATGAGATCTCTATGCGCATTACTGATTTGCCGAACATTCAGTTCAAGAATCATGTCAAGCAGGTTTTATTTTTAACGGGATAGATCATTACGTGAATAATAGTGACATCAGAAGATGACTTCCTAACTGTACGTCAACTAAATATCATTATTAATTTTGAGCAAATTAAGTAATTGTAGGCCCGATCGAGGCCTACCCGGCTTTTCTCTATAACTGGATTTTTCCGTACCGGTGGCAATGTCTTGAAGTTCACGAGTGCATTCTTAGAAAAAGTTATATGTGTGGGTAACCGTTGAAAAGGGAGGATCCTCGGATCAGACTGATGTTATGTCTGGCGGGCTGCTGCCCCCACGTTTGTTGTCGGGTTTTTGTATACATACTCAATTGTTGGGTTAATTTCAATATCGCGATGTAGGATAGTTCGTATGTGGCGAGATAGATGTCGCTATACCGATGTCGTTACATAATATGTATAAATATTTTAGAACTATTCGTCAATATTGTTTATTTTCACTTTAATCTACACGTATACGGATACAGACACTTTTACTAAAAAGATCCACATGACTTAGCTTCAGTTTGAAAATGGAATGAAATGTAAAGTAAAGGCAAATTAACTTTATAGTTTTAATTAAAATATATTTCTCAAACATGCATGTAAACATTATTGCCATTATTTTCGAAAAAAGGACATGAGAAGAATTGAATTTGCAGACATGCCCAGAATGATAAAAGAGATCCGATCAAAGAGTATTTAATAACCCCAGCACGCCGTTTGATACAACATTGCTGGAGCGTTATAATGTTCCAAATTAAAAAAAAAACACTGCTGCAATTTGATTTTCTTTGTCCGTAAATTCGATACTTCGCGTGATCTTTTTTCGAAAATAATGGCAATATTTTCATGCATGTTTGAGAAAAGCACTATATATGCCTCGGGGGAAATGGAAATTGCCTGTCTCGTATTAGTGAAGTCCTCGCCTATGGGTTGACCTTCAATCTCATATTCGACCTGCATTTGCCTATTTCACGGCCTTTGCAATAATGTACTTTTATTTTCAGATAGGATACTACTTAGGCTTACGAGATGCGAGTCCATAGAATGTTTTATTCTTTATATATTAATCTCACCTAATGTAAAGTGGCGATGTGGCCGAAGATGTAAACACGCTAAGTCCAGACGGACTAGCTTTTATGTGCATCTGCCGGGAACACACCGCGATTTGTGTGGCAGTTGATTTTAAGCATATGGATATAAACTACCAAGGAGAGCATAACACAATGCCCTACCAATAAGTTAAACGTATTTTTAAAATCACTAAAGCTATTATTATTTATAAATCATTGTTTAATATATTTCAATTAAATGTGCTTGAGGCTCTGCTCGTTTGGACTACAAAATAAAACTGAACAGTATATGGTTTAAATAAATCTAAATATTAATTGCACAATAGAGGTGGGCGATTATGAATGACGTACATAATTGAGATATTCAATAATGAATTATTTACATAATCGAGATAATTCGATTATGAGTGATAATTCATAATCGAATTTCGAATATGGATGATCATTCATAATATAGCCTTTGACGCTATTCTCAGAGGTGGGTGAGAGCGGCGACAAAAAAAAATCGATCGGTTGTTTAGTAACCTGGTTTCTTCGATAAAACCGCCCAAATCTACTGACATACTACGGCCCACCTCTACGACAATGGTAAGCAAATAAAGGCTGCACATTCGAATGACCTACAAAAAAAATGGCCGTCACCGGACGTCTGATAAATGTGAAACATCTTACTGAATAAAAGAAAGAAATAGCGTGGCGTTACGTCGCCTCACCAACAATCAGGTTTACCCTCGCCTATAGAATGATACTACGTATGGCACATATATTCCATCATATAACGTACCGATGCATCACCACCGTCTATATCGCCACGCCAACAATCAGGTATACCCCTCGTCTATACACGTTTCACATCAACAAAAACAAAGGTCACACAGTCGTAAACTAAGGACACATAACAATTACCTACCTAAAAATATAAAAGGGCGAACGGTCGTAATAATTACTCCTCGGTGTGAAGCCCTTGGGTCAGGCAGCCGCCCGCGCGATACAAAGTGACACTATACGTGCAACACTTAGTTACCCACACACAACATTACACACGTATGAACACACACACGTGCATACCACACAGGTACATAGGTTCTGTAAGGGACCTTTTTTTTTTTCTTTTTTTGCGCTAGTTAGACTATTGCGCTAGTTAGTGTAGAAAAACCATTCCGATTATTAAATACACATACGCATGGTCCACTCCTTCCTCCCAGGAGGAGGGAACGTGCATATGAGTATATATTAGTTAGCTCGAATTCTCATAAGATTAGGGAATTAGTTAGATCGCGACTTTTTCGCATTTGCGACGACCGCCCGAGCCGAGGTTCGGCCACTCTGGCACCCTCGTGCGGGTCGTCACAAACTTTCGCGGCTGAGTGCCCTAAGCGCTCGCCCCCAAGTCCGGTGAAGCTGTAAAAGCCGCAGCGGCTCTGTTTGACGATAGGGCCCCTAAGGCTAACAGTGTAGTCAGTTCTAAAAAAAAAAAAAAAAAAAATAAAAAAATAATAATTACTCATTTTATCAAATTACTAACCTACCATTACCAATTACTAATGATACCTCGATTATGAATGATCACTCATCATTGAATAACATTAGTAACTAGCTGTGCCCGTGGCTTCGCTCACGTGGACTACAGAATGCCCGCGCGAATCTTGCTCCCCGCTCGCGGCTATTTTAAAGACAAAAATGCTTATTGTGGGTGTTCCTTAGAAGATAAGTGTATACTTTTCGCAACTTTTTTGTATGTCTTTTTAATACCTATGATTATGTAGTACATACATTATTTTGCTATATCTCTTACGGTTTACTCAGCATAAGCCATTTAAGTGCCTAAATTGATTCACCATGACCAGTTTTTTATTTATTTGTCGGAACCCTAACTATTTTTCTACAATAAAAGTAGCCTAAGTTACTCCCTATATAATCAGCTATCTATCAGTGAAAGTCACGTGAAAATCGGTCCAACCATTTCGGAGATTATCCGGAACAAAGAGACAGACGGACAAAAATTATTAAAATGGGCTTTTTGTTATAGATAACTTTCATTACACTTATTACACTTTGTTATACTTTCATATGCATTTAGTAAAACACTGTTATTTTGACATTACTAACAGACACTTCAATTTTATCAATTTTGTAGATTACTAATGGCTATAATCGAAATCTCTCGTGATATCCTCATAATCGAATGATTACATTAGTATATCTCATAATCGCTCATCGCTATTGCACAAGAATAATGCCTAATGTAATGCGAGGACTCACCCCATTCAGCATGTATGCTGACTCGAGACCCATTTGGTACACACACATATCAACCGTAAAGACTAACAACAAAATACACAAAAATAGGAAACCTTTAGATTTTTATTAATTATTTTTTTTCGTTATTTTTATTATTATTATTTATTCATTTATTAGGTATATATTACTTTATATGTTGTGTTATTGTCCTTCATCAAGATTTTAAGTATTAATGTTTGAGTGCAGTGGAAGACTTGTCATCTGACCTCTTGATGGAGTGTGGTATAAATACACAAATGGCCTGCAAGTTTCCAAGGCTGGTAAATTTATTTTAATTCAAATTTCTCGCGATTGTTGGTGTCTACGCTAAAGGGAGAAGCTCTACAAGTTTCTAACTAACTAACTAACGCGTATTCAATCAACTGACAATAATTAATAAGGCAATGTGCAATTTGTATCTCGATCATGCAAACAAAAACATAACTTCTCGAACAATCACAAAACGGCGCGCGGTCTCGAGCAAATAAGCAAGCAACTCATAGACAACTTTGCCCTGTCACATTCCGGTTTCGAACATGTTCTGTAACAAAAAAAATGTATCTCTTTCTTTCTTTCTTTAACATCTTTATAGCGTCCTAAATAATGCGACCAAATTGAATGCTCTAGAGGACTAGTATGCTTCATTATTGAAATGAAATCATTTCGTTTGATATTGCTAAATGTTTTTAATATTTTGAATTTGCTTATTCTGCTAAAAACTGGTCATTGTTGCACAACATTTACTCCTATTTTTATAAGTTATTTATACATCAAAATAAATAATCAACTAGAATATATCGGTTAATAATAATATTTAATTATTTAGTAAAAGTACTACAAAATAACGTATAGGTAGCAATTTTATGTTGACTTCATTTATTATTATTTATAACTTGTTTCTCACAATACCATAACCACTACAAAATATATATTAATACCTTGCCAGAGAAAAATAACATTTTTGATTTAAAAAGCTAAATTATTAAAAAGGTATCAAAAATCCGATTGCAACAAGAACATTTGAGTAATTTTTATTTTTTATTTTAGCTTCTCAGACGTCGAAATTAAATATTAAATAACCTGTCACTCCCACACTTAAGGCGAGTCTAATAGTGGGTTACCAGTTTCCATCGAGTCGCTGCCGATCAAAATAGCTGCGTGTATACCGACTATAACGAAAGCCTCGTATGCTAGAATCCTTTAAGAGGTTTAGTCTACAGTACGTGCCAAAGAAATAGACATACATGCATAGCTCGAAAAATATAAAGCTAATTGTACAGTTAAAACGGAACAAAACGTTCACATTCCAATATGGGCCGAATTGATTGGTGAATCCCAGTTGCCAACAATTTTGATGCACCTTTCACCCTCAACCTCTTCTTATTCCAACTGCCTCTACTCTCGCGCGTTCACCGACGCGAATACCGTTGCCGAAAGAAAATCTCATGGCTTCCAAATATCCTGACCCTGACCTCATCATAACTTATCAGTGATTGTGATATATCCAATACTACTTTTACCCAGTCGGGTAAAAAGAAAAATGTAAGTTAGTTGGCGTGTTTGAGTTATAAATTCACTAACGGACAGAGAGAGACACGTCTTTTAGAATATGGTAATTAAACGATAAAAACTTTCATTATTAGCACTGTCTTTCAACTCTTACAAACTTTATTGAAGTCCAAATGAAGCACTAGTCTCCGAAATTTCCTATAGGCTCCCCTCATAACTTAGTATCGTGGAAAAATGGACATTCGTATATACTTTAATCATTGTGCATCAAAACGTGGTTCTATTAGGATATAAGAATTATTAACAAATTTTGATAAAGCTCAGTTCGTCGAAACGCACTTGTATCTTATCAATTATTTCTACAGCTCTAATAACTTACATACAGGTTTAAGTAACTTTTGTACAACATCTTTTTGTTCACTTTTGTATATAAACTCCGTTTATATCATATCAATGGTATTCAACTGTCTTATTTTATAAAGTAACATCAAAATGGCATCTAAAATCTGTCTCATAGTCTGCACTTTGTCTGTTATAATATCGGTAAGCCTAACAACAATTTAACGATTTTTAACCAGCGATGCAAACAGAGGGATGTTATAAGTATAATCTGTGTATCTGTCTATGGCATCGTAGCTCACTAATGGCTAAAGCGAATTTGATCTATTTGTTTTTTGTTTGAAAGGTGCCTTGATAGAGAATATTCTTATTTACGATTCAAGAAAATCTGTTCAACCATTTGCGGATTATCAACTCTTTTTTTGTTGATAAATAGATGTGAGCATCTTCATTAAGTCTGAATGAGTCGAGATTTCGTATACTGTTACTTCAATGATATAAGAAAAAACGTTGTCATGATACTGCAGCGTCATCTGAAATATAAAGAATACTTAACTCTTCACCCACTTACAGCAGATGTGGTCTACTTAAATAGCTTACTTGTATCAGGAGCTTATTATTATTTTTAAATATTAATGTTATATGTTGTTTTCTACAGTCAGCTTTAACCCAATGCATCGGTCGTGAAGTGATCGGTGCAGGTCTGCCTGGTCCTTTCGTAGGTCCCTGGCCACATGACGCACCCTACGATATGCCATATGGACCAGCTTGGCCGGCAGTGGGTTGTGGAGGTGGACCTCTCGGCCCAAACCCTGGCTTTGCACCAGCTGCGGGATACGGTGGTGGACTGTCAGTTACAAGTGCTTCTCCAATCACTCCAACCGGTCTGACTGTTACATCAGAGAACACAATTGAAGGAGTCGTTTCAGTGACGGGTCAGTTGCCATTCCTGGGCGCTGTGGTTACTGATGGAATATTCCCGACTGTCGGTGCTGGTGAAGTCTGGTACGGCTGCGGTGACGGAGCTGTCGGTATTGTGGCGGAGGCTCCCATCGCTCCCCCTGCTGTAGCTCCGGGTTACGGGTACGGAGGTGCTCTGGGTGGAGGAGTCGGATACAACGGGTTCAATGGACCTATTGGCTACAATGGATGTGGATATGGAGCTTTATACTAATATAATATTTACCAAATGTAATGTAATGTAATTGAAATAACAAAATTTATTGAAACTTTTTTGGGTATTTATAATCACTATCCTATTACATTTCGTATTGTTTTCTTCTTCTTAGTAGGTTTGATGTAGCTAGAAAGAGACCTTAAATATTAGGTGCGGGATGCGGGTAAAATATGGAACTCACTGCGTTAATATGGTGACTCGTGGCTTATGTAATTTAGCTCGACGTTAGCTGTTCAAGCTAAATTATATGTCACTCGCGGCGAAGGCCTTCCAAGCTAGAAAGTTCAACGGTTATATCACTATTTTAGGCGTATGGCGTTGTCCGCGTGGCGATGCGCTTGCGTTCCTAGACGGACTGTTTTTCAAGCGGGGAGTAGGGGGAGGGGATGGGTTATGAGTTGGTAGGTATAGCGGGAAATATTGAAAGCCTTATAATTAAAACGCGCCAACAAGGTTCAACTGTCATCTTCACTCCATTACTATAATTAGAGCGAGAATATGAAAACGTTTTAAAAATAAATTATTACATTGTATGAAACACTACTAATAATATAAAATAATAATATTATTAAAATTTATAAAAAAAATTGTATTACCAATTATTTGGTATACACCTCCATGTCACGGGTATCAATAGAACGGATATTTAAATTGGAATGACGTCACATACCTAACCCTGCACTGATATCTAACTTTTTAATTTTTTTATAGGTTTAGCGTTATGACCAGAATCTGATCTTAAATGATGATGTGACCTAATATGGTAGCACGCTGAGCGTAGTGGAAGACTGGCTCTTAAATGCAGCTGGCGGAAAACACCAATTGGTTCTTGGTGTCAGTTTTTCAGTTTAGTAGCTATCCAGGTGGTTAACCATAATGGTCGTCGCGAAAAAATGAGTTATGCGTTTCGACGACCATTTCGGTCTTTTCACAGTTGCTTGTCTTTGGACGCTTAGTATCGTCATACTAATATTACTATCCCTTCCAAACATATTTATTATTAAAGCTAAAGACAAGGACAAAATGTATAAGCGAAAATAAAACGTCATACAGACGCCATTATATTCGTAGTTCAGTCCGTTGCTAACCGCTGGAAGTGGCGAGTGATTGTTGTTTTAAAATTGACTATTTCGGTGTTTGTGTTTGTTTTTGTGCGGAAAAATATTACAAAAAAATGAATAGGTATGTACTTAATCATTGTAAGATAATACATTTCAAATTTGAGAAGTTTTTAGTTCATTTTTCGTCAAATTCCCACACCAAGTCGAGTTGTATCCTAAAATTTTTTCTTTTTTTTTTAAATAAATTTAATAAAGTAGCTACATTTACGGTAGGAATATGATTAATATCTATAGTATAACTAATCATTAACGTAATAAAAGTGTTAATTCGTTACATTCTTTCCCTATTTCACAAAAAAACACGCATTTTTAACGGTCGAAAAGCACTTGACGCTTGTTCAACGGTTCTGTCAAACATATGATGGCGATCGTGTTGGGCAAGATAGAAACGGCTTTCAAGTTAATAATTATTGTTGATATTTTGTGATTGGTTTTTTTATTCTTATTTTTAATGCTAATAATATCTGATATCACTATTAATTTACATGTATTTTATTATAAATAAAAGACTTTCAAGTTCGTAATTATTGTTGATATTGTATATTTCTTGTAAAAGTGCTATCTATACTTTTCCTACTCGCCGGCAAGTTTAGGTATGTAAACCAAGTGCATTTCGGCAAAAAATGTGAACGTTTAGCGTCGATTTATGAAATGTTCTTGGAAGATAACATGGTATTATATTTTATAATTCTATTAGTAAATTTAATCTAAATTGAAAATAAAAAGTTTGTTTCACAAAATAATGAGTAGAACTTACTCTAAACTGGTAATGTTCGATTATACCTTTTTTCTATAGATTTTAACGTCTTTGTTTATGTTGCTTGTAATTAAAAAACTATAAACTTTTACAGTGCTAAGCTTTTATGAGCCATTGTTTATGAACCCGACTTTAAAATAAACACTTGACAAAGGGATTCCGACCGTCGTTGTTCTCGGAATTTAATTTTAAACCTTTGTTTATTTTACTTCGCTCGACCTTGGGGTCCCTTGAGAGTGTTATCTTTCGAATGTAATAATATAAAAAATTGCTACGAGAGGTGCAGGCATTTAATTTTATGTTATAGTTATAGTATTTGTAATGTTAATAAAATAAATATTTCTGACATTAATTTATTATGCAATCCTAACAAATATTCTCATATCTTATTTTTAGTGTAGGTTTACAAAATAAATGAAACACATATCAGTTTAAATTGTTTATTTATCAGTTAATTCAGTTCATAAAGAATTGACAAACTATTTTTTTATATATAGGTACTAAACAAAATTATTGCTAAATAATTTAATTACTCCATGCCCGCGAACTTTAGCATTTCCCGGGACCCCCTGTGGCGCTTAACCCTTTTTTTTTCAAAATGGTGTGTGCCGCCGAGAGGATAGTAAAAACCCTACCACCATGCTAGATTTCATCACAATGTTTTTCTAAACCGAAAGCTGCATCCAAAATTTTAGGATATAACAGTTTTAAAATGAATTTGCAATTCTAAATCTGTCTGGTTATGGTAATATAACCTTTCGCTTGCTATATAGCTGAAAGATAAGCAACAGGTCACGAACACAATCTTTTAGGTGCTTTGAATGATCGGTAAACATCTGTGATTCTAGTTATACATAATATAACATAAAGTCACGCCAGTGTTCTCGAAGGGTTAGGAAGGGGTGTAGTAATGTTCACCCACAGTTAGCCGTGTATGTTTTTCAGGACCTATGTAATAGGGGGCGAGCCTATTGCCATTAATCGGGCACAAAGTCAAACTCCGAGCTGCTACTGAGATTTTATTATAAAAAACCCCATAACACTTTACTCGACCTGAGGATCGAAACCAGGACCTCGGTCATAGCAGTCGCGTTAATGAATGTATAAAGAAAAGACACAAATTTAATTTGCTGCATGTTCGTTATTTATTTTTGAAGTTATTTTCATCGAGATTAGTACAGACCACCGCGGCATCCGCATCCGCAACCACCGAGACTGTAGTCTCCGTAGCCGTCACCAAGGCTGTAACCAGCTTCGTAACCAGCTCCATAGCCAACTCCGTAACCAGCTCCGTATCCTCCCTGGGCGGTGATACCGACAGCTCCGTCACCGCAGCCGTAGTTGATAGCCCCAGCACCAGCGGTGGAGAACACGCCCTCAACACCCGCGGTACCCAGGAAAGGTAAGTTACCGGCAACACCAACACAGCCTTCGTATGAGTTGTCAGAGCAAACATGCAAACCGACGGGAGGAATGGCAGAGGCGCTGGTGACGCCAAGACCACCACCGCAGAAGGCACCGAGTCCACTAGCGAGACCGATATCAGCGATGCCAGCTCCGTAGCCGAAACGTCCTCCACAGCCACCACATTCACCACAACCAAGACCCAAACGGTCGAGGTATTGACCCACAGCGGACTGTATATTTTAAATCACAATTATTTTTATTACATTCTAAATCATTAATTAATTTTAAAAAGCATAATATATTTGAAATATCACTTACCTGGATCAAAAGCGCAGTAGCACAAAGAATAAGGACGGCCTTAGCGTTCATATTTACTTTGGAATCAAAGTTGAGAATGATTCTCCGGTGCTACGAAGTCCATTTTATAGTAATGTACACTTCGATGGAAATGATTACTTGGCCATAAACATTCACTAATTTAATAAATTGCACGTAGGTAACTATTGACTTCTAATTAATAGAATAACACTAATTTCACCTTCACTTTTTATCAAACATTTGGTACATACTAATTTCGTAACTCGCCGAGTAAAATTATAAATACGTGAGAAATAACACGTTCTCAACCCTGAGATAGACATTGTCCTTGAAAGGATTTATTACAATTTTATAATAATATAAAACAATATTCTTGAAAAAATACAGTTTGTATATAAATGAATATTGAAACCTTAGATGTCATTCTGAATTCAATATCTCATTCAGTGCAAACATGTCTACCTTCGCTTTCTTGCTTCTCTGCGTTCAGGCTTGCCTGATCCAGGTAAGATTTCTACATGTTTTGATGATAATCCTACTATACCTTTTTACTTTTATTACTTTTGCCTTTGCGTAATCCACAGCCACGATAAATGTTGACTATTGTAACCAATGGAATATATATATATTTTTTAATCTTGCAATTTTTCCATTAAAAATATGGAGTATTAAATTTGAAATTAAACTCTAAGCTTGAATAAGACTTTGGGATAAAGTAAAACTGTTTAATTTAATAAGTCAAATCGATTTTTCTGTGCTGCTTAAGGTGCTTTAATCAAAGTTCCTTTTTCTCAGACGTGCGCTGGTATCGGCCATGGTTGCGGTTGTGGAGGTGGCTTGGGCGGTCTTGGATATGATGGTCTCGGCTATGGAGGTCTTGGATACGGAGGTGCCGGGTGTGGGGAGTACGGAGGTTCCGGCGTCGGCAACGTTGCCGTCGCTGGTAAGCTCCCCGTCGCCGGTACCACCGCTGTCTCCGGACAAGTTCCCATCATCGGTGCTGTCGGTTTCGGTGGCACCGCTGATGCTGCCGGCTGTGTTTCCATCGCCGGCAGATGCGGAGGTGGATGCGGGTGCGGATGCGGTAACGGAAACCATTACTGAGCACTTCAATTGCAACTACATTTTGATTTGAACAGAACATTGAATAATAAACCATCAGCAACTATATATTGGGCCATTTTATTTATATTATGTACGCTCAAGTTCTTCTTTTTTACAACTAAGGTGGCAAACAAACATAAGTACTGCCTATGTATTACATGCCTATAGATGATTGTAATTCCATAGGTATTAACAGCGCTTTGCCGACCTTGTGCCCCTCTTCCCAAAGAATACAACACACGGTTATTTGGTCGGCATATTGATGATACTTTTCCTGATGGTAAGCACAGTATAAACCAAACACAATGGCAATCGCCGCTATAATACCAGCCTGCATAAATATCCCTTAAGGTTACGCTTAAAGGGCGTGATATCCCGAAAGAGGAAACACACTGGCCGTGAGAAGATTCTGTAGGTTCATGGTACGATAAAGATAAGTTACAAAGAACTTCTTAGTTCGTGCCGAAACGGTGGTTATCGTAAAACTGTGACTTCGAAGCCCAGCATGTGTGGTTCTATCGTAGAAGAGACAGGAGGGAATTAGAGATCATTAGATCATTAGAGAAAATTAAAATCACTGGAGTACGTCCTTGATAACTTAATGTATGTTCGTAAAAACTTAGACAAGTTGGATTTTGTCAAAGATCAACACAATATTAATACTAGTAAGTTAGATCAAATAGTCGTACCGTGTTTTAGATGTAGTAAGACTAAAAAAAGTTTTTTAGGTAACAGTGTCAGGTTTTATATTTATAACAAGACCCCGAAACACATTACTGATTTGCCGAACAACAAGTTGAAGAATAATGTATGTCATGCCGGTTTTAATGTTAAAGATTATTATAGGTTTAATCATTAAGTGAATAATAGTGACTCCTTCTTTATGCATACACTAAATTATTATTATTGTACTTAATACAGTTGAAAAAAATGGTAAAGCCGATCGAGTTTCTTTTCGATTACTGGGATATTTTCCAAACCGACAGTAGTGTTCTTGACATTCATAAGTGCCTTCTTAGGGCCTAAATTAAATATGCAATTTTTTAATTTTCATTTTAAGGTAGTAGGTAGATATCTGTACCCGACTTTGTTGCGATCACCGTGGACTGGTGATAAAACAGTCAGTGACTCTCTTTTGGATGACCACCATTCGAGTTCCTGTCAGTGCTGAGAGGCTAGCAGTCAAGGATGACAGCGGCGATTGTCGATAGATTACCTATGTCATTAAGCTCTTCATTGTTTTTCAATTGTACTCTTTAGTGTTACCTCCTGTAGCAACAATGTATCGGAGAATAGTCCCATTTATAGAATGTGTAGGCGATATAACGAAGTTAATTTACAACACGAAATATTTTTCACCAGTTTTCCTAAATTAAAACTCATTTGTTTAATATATTAGTAATTCATTTCTTTTCAATTATCTGACCTTTACCGTCTGTTTTCGATAAGGTGTTATATTATTTATTTGGAAGATAATCTTATTTATGTTATTTAATATCTACTTTATATTATTCATCATAAGTTCATTTGATTTACCTTATTATTGTTTTGGTGTACCTATTCTTTTATTTCCAGGATACCAATTAATTATAGGTTTATGTATTGATGCGTTTAGATAATTTATAACTTGATAATTTTGGTTTAATAACAGCTTTGTTAATATTTTAGGTTCGTATTGTTTACATTGATATAATGACAATCTCTGTCATTGATAATTCTTTGATAGTAATAGAACATGCGCAGTTAGGAGTTTCTCAGGTATAGACAAATATTCTATCCAGGTTCTAGTTTAGCAAAATAAATCTATGATTAGATTTATTTTGAATTTTTAAAATAAGAAAAGTCTAGTAAGATGAAATTTTGAATTCAAACGAAAACAAAAGAGAAAATTAGAACAGAGAGTATGACAGATTCTTCAGGATGGATCTGATCATGTTTTTTGGATTGTACGGCAGACCTTGGAATCGAAGTAACGTTTATATCATAATTATCATGTGTTTTGATAAAAACCAAATTATTGTACAACAAACCTGGGAGTCGAAAAGACAGTTTATTTTATAACATATTTATATAGAAAAGTTATTTTAATTGTTATAATTTATAATTTTAATATTAATATGGGTGAAATACCCTTTGCCAAAACGACAAATACCTACTGAACATTGAAAGAACACTACCGGGAAAGTATCACCTGGATTTTGTATTTATAATACAAATAATAACTTTTCCTTTTACATATGAGGAAATCTCAATAGATAAGATATTTGGTGCTGCGTCGTCTGCTTGAGCAGTGTATCCTGATACGGCCTACACCATGCTGACTTCTATTCTAGATCCTAGGCAAGGATCTCTACGCTGAGCTGTCGGAACAAGAAGAACGTCTCGGTTATGGACTTTCAAATTGTGTAATAATAATTTGTAAAACATATATTAACTGAAAATTGTAAGGTATGCTGGAAAATTATTCATAACTATCCTAAATTAAATTATAATCATAACAAAGGTTCGCGAAATATGTGCTGGGCCCTTAATTCAATCAATCGCGAATCAATCCCTCTAGAAGCTATTGCTGCGATACACAGTAATTATTGTAATATCAAATCATTCGTATATCACATCGTATTCGTAAATCACAGCAATCGCAGCATCGTACGATGCGGCTAATGAACCCGTATTCTAAACACCGTCTATTTACTTATATATAATCAGTAGTTATGAACAATGTAAGTCGTGAACTTATGTCATAGGTTATGAGATTTAAACAAGTATTTAGAGTTAAGTTATAATTTTTTTTAATCACGTTTTGTATTTGTGTCTTATGAAATAAAATAAAATACTTTCTATTAGACTTAGTATTGACACACTAAACTAATCTCTTTAAATTCAATATGGTATGTCGATCTAGACCACTTTGTAGTCTAGTTCCTTAAAAGTTATTTTCAATTTTATTAGTTATTAGAAACCGCCCGCGACTTCGTTCACGTTATTTGAAATAAAAAATTTAATAAGAATGAAAAGGTAATTTAAAAGTTTAAGAAACATATTCAATTAATCTATTCATTGAGACAATTCCAATGAGCCCAAACACGATAACACCTGTAAGATTGCAGTGTTTTTTTATGTGTTTGAAGTAACAGATTACCAAATTTCAACTCGTTCAGACCTGTAGAAGATGCTCACATCCATTTATCAACTAAATAAGAGCATTTTCTTGTATCACAGTTAAAAACACAGTCGATCAAGTGAATTTTGAAAGAAAAATAACTAGATCAAAATCGGGTTTGAGAGCTACGAAGCCACAGACAGACATTCATATACACGGATCAACAGATACCTGTTTGCGTCGGTAGTTAAAAAAGAGCCTATATAACTCGGAAATAATATACCAAAAGGGTAACTATAAAATAGGTATATAAACTTTTAAAGTAATATATAGACGTTGAGAAGCAAAACCCTTTTTTAACCGTCTTCATATACGAGTAAAGGAGAAGGAAAGTCAATTCGATTATATTTTTTTATGAATGTTCAGTCATAACTTCTTTGTTTTTAACCCATTTAGATGATTCTGTTTCATTGGCAATAGAGTTTCTACTTCGAAAATACACCAGCGTACTCCTCCTTAAAATCACTAAAGTTGGTTTTCCTTTTTGTTAGAAATTGTTGTGATCTTTCATGACAAAGCGGCTTTTATTAGATCATTGATATATCCGATTTATTAAGCCATTAACAAGACCTTTTAAAGGTTGTCAGAACGAAAAAATATATACAAACTAATTTTTCAATATCAACTTTGAGATTAATAGCTTATAAAATAACTATCTAGCAAATAATAAAAAATAAAAATAATATTATATGTACAGCCAGAACTACAGTTTTATTAAAATAGATATTATTCATAATTATCAAAACAAAATAAGTATATTGATCAATTTCTGTGAAATTTTAACGCAATGAAACCTTATTTCAACTTTTCCATTATTACTTCAGTTTTCATCATTTTTATGCCACAATATCTCTTCATTCATTTTATATATATACTGGGTGTTTATTGTGTTTAGATATAATCAAAATTAATCTGTTAAAGTGAGCATTAAAATGGTATCTAAAATCTTTACAGTTTACGTTTTGGCTGTTTTTGTAGCGGTAAGAATAACATCCATTATTGTAGTTACTGCCTTTAAATTTTTCGATTCTTATATGTTTTTTTGTTATTTTCCATAGTCAGCATTAAGCCAATGTATCGGTCGAGAAGGGATCGGTGCAGGTGTACCTGGCTCCTGCGGGGACCGTGGGCGTATGATACTCTGTCACCCTTTGATATGCCCTATGGACCTGCTTGTGGAGTTGGACCTCTCGGCCTAAACCCTGGCTTTACACCAGCTGCGGGATACGGTGGTGGACTGTCCGTTACGAGTGCTTCTCCTATCGCTCCCACCGGTATGACTGTTAAATCAGAGAACACAATTGAAGGAGTCGTTGCAGTGACGGGTCAGTTGCCATTCCTGGGCGCTGTGGTTACTGATGGAATATTCCCGACTGTCGGTGCTGGTGACGTCTGGTACGGCTGCGGTGACGGAGCTGTCGGTATTGTGGCGGAGGCTCCCATCGCTCCCCCTGCTGTAGCTCCGGGTTACGGGTACGGAGGTGCTCTGGGTGGAGGAGTCGGATACAACGGGTTCAATGGACCTATTGGCTACAATGGATGTGGTTATGGTGGTATTTATTGATTAAAACAACTTTAAATTTCATTAAAGCTATTTTTTTATTAAATTGTGTTTTTGTTTCTTGAATCGTCTTTGTTCTATAAGGCTTCTTAGAGTATTATTTTTTTAATAATTTAAAATGGAATAGCAGATAATATATTTTTAAAGGC
The DNA here is from genome assembly GCA_033032175.1 of Saturnia japonica. Taxonomy (NCBI): domain Eukaryota; kingdom Metazoa; phylum Arthropoda; class Insecta; order Lepidoptera; family Saturniidae; genus Saturnia; species Saturnia japonica. The sequence continues at coordinate 2,727,514 of CM065331.1, forward strand.
ACTTAAGACAGAACTCTACGAATATATATTAATGGACGGAAGGAGCTGTCGTTATTACCGCTGAGAGAGGATACGGTGCTGGTTACGGAGTCGGCTACGGAGCTGGTTACGGCCTTGGTGACAAAGTTCATCAAATTCACGCACCTGTTACTGGGCGGATTTTTTTAAAAGTGTACCAAAATTAAGCATTCCTTTGTGTAACAAAATGCTCCACTGACTACCGTTTTTAGAAGAATTACTCAGTAGAATGTAACGAAATGCCATCATCTTCACAAACATATTTGTATTGTTAATTATAAAACTACTTCCATCGAACTCATATCGCCATCTATCGATAAAAAGTAGTACTTAAGAAATAATAACTAGATAATGTATTTAATTATATCATAAATTATCTTAAAATATTCTTAGACATATTATTATAATTTTGTATGTTAAAATTTTTAATTACTTTTAGGTAATTTCTTTATAAATAACATTATTAAATTGTTCCTTAATTTACAGCTAACATTGTTTAAGTAGGTATGTAATACAAAGTTTAGGATAACCACAGAACAAAGGACAACCACGTCTCATTTTTTAAAAAGTTTCACTTCTTTCAAAACTATTTAATCTCACGGATCCATTATAACTCGATAATCTATTCAATCTAAAGGAACTCCAATCTCATAAAACTATTCACTCTCAAGGACATATTCAATCTCAAAGAAATATTCAATATTTAAGAATTCTAATCTCATAGAACTGTGCCATCGCACGGATCTATTCAATCTCAAAGAAGTAATAAATTTAAAGGAAATGCGATCTCATAGAATTATTAAATCTCGAGGTACTCCAATCTCATAAAACTATTTAATCTCACAGATCAATTCAATTTCAAAGTACTATTCCATTTTAAGTAACTCCAATCTCATAAAATTATTAAGTCTCACGGATATATTTAATCTCAAACTATTCAATACCTATGAACTCCAATCGCATAGAACTATGGCCATCGCATGGATCTATTCAATCTCAAAGAACTGATCAGTCTCAAAGAACTTCAATCTCTTAAAATTATTCAAATTCTCTGATCCGTTCAACCACAAAAAAAAAAAAACAATTTAATCTCAAGGAACTGCAAACTCATTGTTAAATCTCATGTCAAGGAACTTAATCCTATATAACTATTCAATCTCGCGGATCTATTCAATCTCACGGATCTATTAAATTTCAAAGAACTATTCAAACTCAACAAACTCCAATCTTAAAAAACTATTCATTTTCGCGAATCTATTTTATCTCATAGACTATTTAATCTCATAGATATATTCATACAACTATTCAATCTCAAGAAACTTCAATTTTATAAAACTATTTAATTTCAAGTATAATTTCAGTCTCAAAGAACTATTCAATGTAAAGGAAATACAATTTCATAAGAAGTATTCAAACTCACGGATCTATTTAATCCTAAAGAACTATTCAATCTCACGGATCTATTATGAACTCTTTGAATTGGCCAACCAAAGACGGGAACCCACGCCATGAGATAGACGAGAAAAAAAATATCAACCACTAAACGTTTAAGGTATACCCATTGTACAGACAAAGACTGCATAAAACGGAACAAAACATAACGTTCCAATATGGGCCGATTTTATTGGTGCCGATATAAAATCAAGAAATTCCAGTAAACTGTCAATCTGGTGGAATCCAAGTGTCCTGACGCTGGCCTCATAAAATTGTTGAGTAATTGTGATATATACAACACAACACCCATGTCAAATTACGGATTTCTAGTACTATGACTCTCTGCCCTAAGCTGCGGATAGACAATCGGACGGACATGGCGAAACTGTACGGGTTCATTTTTAACCCTAAAAATACAATACTGAAATATAATGTTGTAACAGTTTATTTATTTATTTGAACACTTACATAATAAACACTAAAACAAGTAAAGAAAAATAGACAAAGAACATTGCTTAGTGCTACTACAATTAAAAGTGTAGACTACATGATAAATAGAATATAGCGAGTAACAAGAAACAGAAGAGAGATCAAATTAAAGATAATAAACAACTTAAATTCTAATAAATCGTAAACTACTGGATCAAAATTACTCTTCTAAGTGAGGAAAATATTTTTTGATTGCCGGAACGTCGTCATTTAAAATGTCTAGCTTGTTAGATTTATGGAGTATGTTAACAAGTCTTGGTATTCGCGCTATGGGAGCATTATATACCCCATGTTTGAAACAACTCCTTCTGTTGCAAACAGATTAAAACTAGCTGGTCTTGGCAATTTTCTTGGAACAGTAAATGACAAAGATGATAAAAGATTCGGTGCCTCTATGAAGCCTTTAGTCAACTTGGTGAGAAAAAGAACGTCTAGCATGCGTCTTCGATTAGTTAATGTGCATATATTAAAGTGTTTCAGACGGTCGCCATAACTTTGCAGTTTCTTACCTAAGTAGCAAGCATAAGTAAGATGCCATAGAAATCGCTTCTGTACTCGCTCCACTTTATTATTATAAACATCGTCAAAATTGTAAAAGATGGCACTATTTTCCACTAATATTAAAATGAGAATTGCTATTTCACAATTGATCATAAAATGTAATTTGTAAAATGAAATCTGCTGCGCTGCGAACAACACTTGAAATATATTAATGGAGTAAAAAATAACCAATTCTAAATAATGTTTATTATCGCTAGTAGATGGTGTTGCTCTAAAATTATAGTAGTTTTTAATATTCAAGGCAAATGGAAACGTGTACCACAATTCCCGTACTTTTCCTCTGATGCTCACTATACCATGAGCTTAATTTCTGTGGTTTAGAATATTTGAATAGACGTGCACGTGTTTTATTTTATTTAGTATAGAGCTAGATATACTATATAAGTATTAAATAGTTAGTAGTATAGGACAAAGGTGGGCGATGATGAATGAATACATATTTATGAATGATTTACATCGATTATGTAAGTCGATGTAAAAATTGTTAGTCTATGTAATACTTTGTTTTCTTTCTATTTTTTGTACAACAAAGATGGCAAATAAACATAACGGCCGTCTGTTTGTAAGCGGCCACCGTAGCATATGGGCGCTTGTAATACCATAGGTACCTTATACCAAAGAGCTCTGGAAATCCTACGCATCGCAAAAATATAACACAAAGCTATTTGGCTGCGATCATCGGTATGGTAGAGGTGTTTCACCAGTCGGATTATTCCAAGTAGAAAGAAATCTCAAAAGGGGAAAGCCAAAATAATGATGGTTCTGCGGTAACGTGTACGGACACCGCGTCGATCGACGGGGGGCGATTTCAGAGCCTGGTGTGAAGAAAAACATCATAATAAAACCACAGCATGGTATAGACCTTCTAAAGCTGTACTTGAGAGCCAATCTTCCATAAGGCATAAACTATTATACCATCTTGAGTTACACCTTCATTTAAGATCAGGTGATAACGATAATGATAAAAAAAATCCTCTTCTCGGTACTATAAAAAATGCAAAGTACGTGATAATTTTTTGAAATATATCTTACGATAAAAGTAATATAACTGATAATATTGAAAAAACTATGTCGCACTATCTATATATTGTATCATACAAAATTGTTACAATAATTACATCGAAATATTGATTGTGAATTTTTTATGACACCATTTCTTAAGTAATATTGATTTTATTTCGTTTATATACGGCTGCTGTTATATCCAAATGCATTCAGTACTTCGTTTCGTGAAATAGAAACAAGAACAAAAAGAAACACAGATCAAAATGGTCTTCAAGTGTTATTTTCTCTTCTGTTTCTCTGCTGTCCTTATTAACGTGAGTATGTTTTATGTTTAACTACAAAAAAAAAACTTCGCTTTAATTTAGCTTCTCCTGTATATTTTTTATTTCAACGATCAGTGATTTCGTATGTAGTTCATCTAACCGAAAAATTGATTTGATCTGAAAGCTTAAAAGCCTTCATTGGATCTTGAAAATGACAGGCAGAATTTCAGTACTAGAAATAGACATTTTTATTCATACCGTACTTTAGATTTACTAAAAGCAAAACTTTTTGGGTAATATTGTTAGGTTCTATAATAAAATCCCGAATCACATTATGATTTGCCTGACAATAATTTCAAGGACCATTTCAATGTCAAGTAGGTTCTCGATGCAACCGTTAAAACAAATGTAAAAAATTATTTGCATATTATAAAAACTGATCGAGGATGGCTAGGATATTTTCCGAACCGGTGGTAGTGTTTTATCGTTCATAGGTGCCTTATTAAGGCATATATTAAATAAAAGGTATTTTTATTTTGGTCTTCTCGATGACGGGGATAATTCTGCACCGGCGGTTGTATTTTCGACGTTCATAAGTTTTTAATTAGGGCTTAAATTAAGTATTTTTGATTTAAAATAACACTTGTTACAGTGTGCTTTAAGTCAATGCCTCGGTCGTGAACCAATTATTGGAGCGGGTTTGGGAAGTTCTTTTGGATGGCCTTATGAAGGACCTTTCGACGGTTTCGGACCTGCTTGGACGGGAGCTGGATGTGGGATGGGGTCTATAGCTCCACCGTCCGGCCTCGCTGCTTCCTACGGTGGTGGTCTTTCTGTCACCAGCAGTTCCCCTATCGCTCCCTCCGGTTTAACGGTCAACTCTGAGAATACAATCGAGGGTACTGTCACCGTGATTGGACAGCTGCCATTCTTGGGTGCTGTAGCTACTGACGGAGCTTTCGCTACAGCTGGCGCTGGTGCTGTGTCATATGGCTGTGGTGATGGAGCTATTGGTATAATTGCAGAAGTGCCTATCACTTCAGCTATGGGACCGTCGGGTTATGGCCCAAATTCTGCTTCCTACGGTTATGGGCCTATGGTGGGCTATAACCCAAATTTACCCCTAGGTTGTGGTTGTGGAATCTACTAAGAACGGATTCTTGTTTCTATTATAATTTTTTTAGTTTCTAATAATCTGTTTTCTATATTTTATAACCAAATAAATTTGATATTTTTAATGATATTTAAATATGATTTTAATTATCTACACCCTCTTTTCCAACTTTTACTTTTTTTTATAAATGATTGCCTTTATACGTGCATTACACAAAAACTGCTGGACAGATTTTCATCACTTTTTAAATGTTTTTTTTGAATGGAAACTGGATTATCGATAGCGGTTGTACGAGTCATTTATGTAACGATAAAACCTATTTTGGAAAAACTTTACAGCCTTCTGACGGTAAAGTGACTCTGGCTTCTAATCAGAGTGCTCTAGTACAAGGTAAAGGTACAGTAAGATTGTCTGCATATAATAATAACTTCAAAAGTGTAGTTGAACTACCTAACACGTTATATGTTCCTGATTTGCGAACTAACTTGATTTCAGTTGCAAAAATTACCGATAAGGGGTTTCATGTTACGTTTAGGGATGATAGGGCTCTAGTGACTGATACTGATGGTAATGTGAAGTTAATCGCATTTAGAAAAGATAATCTTTATTATGTAAAGGAACAGTGTGCTCAAGCTTCATCGGTTTCTAATGAAAGCGATATTTTAAAATGGCATGAGCGTTTGGGTCACTTAAATGCAAACGATCTAACAAAACTCTTAGACCATTGCAATTTACGTGTCGGAACTAATACGAGTACCGTCAATAGGTTGCGTAATTGCGAAATATGCATACGTGGTAAAATGAGTTCTCTTCCTTTTTCTTACTCGAGCGGACCGTGTAATGAAAAACTAAAAATAGTTTATTCCGATGTATGTGGTCCTATGAAAAATGCAGCCTTAGGAGGCGCGAAATATTTTGTGACGTTTATCGACGATTCTACGAGATGGTGCGAGGTATATTTATTAAGTAAGAAGAGTTCGGTTTTTACTGTGTTTAAAATATACAAGCAATCTGTAGAAAATATGACTGGCAAGAAAATAAAATACTTACAAACTGATAATGGCGGTGAGTATTGTAATAAAGAATTTGATGACTTCTTGAGTAAAGAAGGAATTTCTAGAAGAAAAACGATTCCTCATACTCCACAGCAAAACGGTGTAGTTGAGAGGATGAATAGAACACTGGTTGAGATGGCAAGATGCATGTTGTTATCATCTAAACTTTCAGGCGGGTTTTGGGCGGATGCTGTAGTGACGGCATGTCATGTTAGAAATAGGTACCCATCTACCGCGATTAATGGCGAAATACCATATGAGAAATTCTTTGATAGACGTGTAAATATAAATTATTTAAGACCTTTTGGAAATAAAATTTTTATTTTAGATAAGGATATAAATAAGGATAAATTTACAGCTCGTAGTAAAGAAGGAATTTTTGTCGGATATCCTAGAGACCAAAAAGGATATAGAGTATGGTTGCCGAATGATCGTAAACTGATTGTTGCAAGAGATGTAAGGTTTTTAGACGTGAACACATCTGAAAAAGAGAACAACATAGACCCATTACAGGTTGTGACTGAATCACAAGAAGGGAGGCCAGTCAAGTATGTGGACTTAGAAATTAAACAATCGACTTCAAAGACTGATATTGAAGGGTCAGCTCAACATGAGCCTCCTTTGAGTAATAGTACTGTCCTAGAAGAAGTACGAGAAGAAGTTCGAAGAGGTCCAGGCAGACCTAGAATTCAAAGAGGCCAAGTAGGTAGGCCGAAGAAGGTGATTTTAATTATCTACACCCTCTTTTCCAACTTTTACTTTTTTTTATAAATGATTGCCTTTATACGTGCATTACACAAAAACTGCTGGACAGATTTTCATCACTTTTTAAATGTTTTATTCCTTAAATACTTATGAAAAAAATGATCACGATATATTCATTCAATAAGGAGTTATTAAAATTTTAAGAAACTACAATTTTTATAAGCATTACGCATTCTTCTGTCGTCCACGCGAGCGAAGCCACGAGCACAGCTAGTGTTACATATTATTAGCGTCAAACTCTGCAAAAATCGTGATGAAATCTTAACATGGTGGTAGGGCTTTTTCTAATGGCCACCTGACTAGCTACCAGCCTCAAGTTGAGAATCTGTCGCCAAACACCAAAAAGGCGTGTTCCGGCAGGTCATATTGAGAGTGAGAAAAAATGTTGTTAAAAATATTCCCTAAAACAAATATTGACGACAAACCCGATCGAGGTTTTGTTGACTTTTCCGATCCGGCGGTAGATTTTTGATATTCATAAGAGGCTTTTACAATCTTTTATTTGACTTGCCTTTTCAAATCTTGCAACAGAATTTTAAAGCAGTTATCCCCATGCACCGATTGAACTGCACTTTTGCATACAAGTTTAGCTTGGATAACAATGCATGGTAGGACAAGAGATGTCGTTATAAACCAAATATGGCGCACTTCCAAAGATGTCGGACAATATGTTTATGTACCCCCATGACATGGGTGTATCCTAAAAAGGTTCTGCTAAGAAAAATAGGAAAAATAAGCTTTTATTCAATAATTCTAATAGCTTTTAGCGCAAATTAAATGAGAATTTAATCTAAATCAATTTATTGAGTATTACAAGCTTTAAAAATTGATTGAATAAAAGCTGATTTAGTTAAATAGCTTTATTTCATATATTTTTATGGCTTAAATTGAATAAAACATTTTTGAGTGATTGTTTATTATTACTAGAATACTAAATAAGGTGATAAAGGAAAGCGAATTTTATTTTTAATATTTTATTTTTTAAATAACAAATCTCCAGTCACTGTTACCATTTTAACCACGTTTTGGAAATTAAATAATTTAGTTACAGTTTCTACTTACTTTTAAATATTCTCATATAATTTAACAAGAGTTAGATAATCGGGCACTTGATATAACAAACAAAATTATTAAGAACGAAACTTGTACCCATAAAGTTTAAAAAATTAAGTTTAATGAAAAAAAAACACGACAAAAATGCCGTCCTTAAATGAAAATTAACAGAACAGGTACCTACTGTGTAATTTGGATAGGAATGGAAATTATAGTGTCTGAAATATAATAGCATAGCAGTGAAATGGTTTTATCAATGCTATTTCACAGGTGATACGTGAAAATTACTATATAGGTGCGGATGCATTAAGTAAAGCAAAAATAGTTTTAATAATTGTCAGCCAATCAGCGCGCAGCTAACGCAAGGCCAGATTATTTGAAGCTCAAAAATCATAAACTACAAGTTTTTTTTTTTTCAAATCATCGTAGCTCGTTTAAAAATTATTTATATCACACGATTCACACAAATACTGAAGCGCAAATATTAAGAAGGTACAAATATAATGCAACAGAATATACGTAACCGAACAAGGTCAATAGCACGCAGGTAATGCAAAGCAATATTAGTTGAAGCCCAAAATTCTGCACCTACAAACTAGTAATTTTTGGTAAAATTTAACTACTTCTTTAACAGAAATGGCAACAGTGTTTTTAATCATCTTTATTTATCTATGCACACAACAAACTATACTCTAAAAGTGATGAACACCATAAGTGTTGGCGGGCAATAAGAGATATCGAAAGTCTACGTTGATATCAAATTAAAATAAGTCAGTTTTAAGAAAATGGTAAAAAAATTATAACGATTTTCGTAGCTAATTTCATGTAATACGATTTTATTTATTATTTAGCTACATACATAAATATAGATTATACACGTCTAGCAGAGATGCGAATATTAGGATGGATGTGTGATCTAACTAGAAACGATCAGATCAGCAATTAGTATATCAGAGATAGTATGAAAATAGCACCAGTTATAGAGAAGATGATGGGATAGAGGATATCGTGGTGTGGACATATCGTCAGTAAGGATGGAAGTCATTTAACTAGAAGAATGTTAGAGGAATGATATACGCGTAAAAGTGTGAATACTAAGATTTTTCATACTCGTTCGACTAAATGACTGTACAGTACCTGATAATAAGTACAATAATAGGCCACAAACAACGGCGACCGTCGGTGACACAAATTTCATTCTTCGATGCCATGGTGGATTGCTGAAATGTGTTTTCACGCTTCGTTTGAAAAACTCAATATTCTACGAAGGAAGGAATACGTTAGCTTGAGACTATTCCACATCTGCACGGTATGTCAAAGGTAAGAATTTGCGAACTTCTTTGATAGATTGTAATACTTTACAGAGGCGAGTAGAGAACGGGAAGCATGTTAAAAATAGTGTAAATGAAGTTTGGAAAGCGTGAAATCGGCCATAAGAGTACATTTTATTGAGTGATGAAATTGTTGAAGTAAGAAATTAAGCATAGAAAGGACTGGTTGAGAACTGAAGCTGCCGAAACACGCCGATATGCGCATGGTGATAGATTTTCAATTATGTGGAAATTAAGAAGAAATTAATGTAAGTATAGAAATTAAAATATAAGTAATGACTCGTTCACATTTCTATTAGTTATTTGTGCTATTTTATTATCTGACGTAGTTTCGATATTACTAAATATAAAGTTTTTGTTATCCCTTATGGAAATATTTTACAGTTAACATGTATTGTTTCCAGAAATTGTATCAATAAGCACTATTCGTGCGCTAAGTAATTTCGTAACCCACTCAACAGTAATTAATCATCATCGTCATTTCAGCCGCAGGACGTCCACTGCTGAACATAGGCCTCCCCCATAGATCTCCAGAGCGACCGATCTTGTGCAGTCTGCACCCAACGGCTCCAACGGCTAATACACTGAATAAAATACTAGGCAAAAGTTTTAATTTTTGCAATACATTATTTATACGACAAAATTATTTTTAACACATTTATCAAACCATAGGAATAGTATATAGTAAGAATTATTTTTGTAATTTTTAAATTCGTAACACACTCAAAAGTACACACTGAATAATACAGTTTTAGTAAGAACTATTAATATATGTGCAATGTAATGCAATATATATATATATATATATATATTTATATTATTACTTCACTCAGCTTAAAACCTTAACAGATTTATCAAATCTCAGGAATATTATTAGCCAGCAAGAATTATTTTTGTAATTTTTAAATTCGTATCACACTCTAAAGTACACATTGAATTATCATAGTTTTAGTAAGACTTATTAATTTGTGCAATGTATAATAAATATACTTCTCATCAATAAAATTGAAACACCCGTAAAGTTTGGTTTTGAATGAGTCTTATAGTTTTTTTACGCTAAAACAAAAGAAAGAAATAATATTATAAGGTATCGTGTGTTTCAAATTAAAATTAAATTTCTTTAGCTAGCGTGTTTGGTTCAACAGATATGTTTTTACCCTTTGTGACGAATTTGTAAAATGTTAGAAACAAAGACGTAAGACAAAAAAACAGTCATGAGGACTGCCGACAAAAGTGAAAACTTAAAACTATAGAAAAACAGTTGTTATTTTTTTATATCCAAATAAATTTTTGGATCCTAAATTAAAACTTGTAAATTAAAACTGTTCACAAAACAAATTTGTTTTATCAAGTTAGTAAAATATCTCCTAAATTACTATAAAATACGCATTGCATAGTAATTGTTGGTATAAAAAATTATGATCTTAATTTTTAAATTATATTGCTAAACACCCCCTATTTCTTCGTTATTCAAACTATAATTATATCTACATGAGAACATTAATATATTTTATACTCACTTTTTACTGCACAGTAATCGATCGTATACTTAAGATTTAAAATAAAAATTGAAGAAAAACATTATTTTAAAACACATTCGATTCACATATGCCCTGCACTAATGTAGGTACAGGGACTGAAGAGGCGTATTAATGAGATATGTATTGGTATATGTCGTGTGCATTACATGTCGACCATTGTTATGTGTACTAGCTGTACGCCATATACAGGGTTATTGGTAATTCGCCGTATTCCCGTTAGGAAGTGATAGGGGTGACTATTTGCGATAATTTTAACCCCGATATACACTATGCAAAAATAAACCATTTTTCAGTTATCATGTTTTTAGTTTTTTTTCAAAAAAGTCAAAAATGCAACCTCAAAAATTTATTTACCAAAAAAGTATCAATTGAAACCTCATTTTTTCTTTTGATTTATAAAAACATTTAAACACTGGTTATTTATCAAAATTAGAATAACAAATATCGGTCCAAATTTTAAAATGCGAGATGAGAAATTTTATTATTTCCATATTTCTTGAGAGTTTTTACCACTAAAATGTCTTAAAAACAAAAAAAAACGTTATGAAAGTTGGTTGCAGATTATTTTACAAACATAACGTTTTCTTAGTTTTCCAACAATGCTTAACAACTAGGAGCTTATTTGAAAGAAACTGAAAAAAAAACGATCACAATGGAAGTAGGCGGAAATTTGTATGCGAACTAAACTTAAGGTCGTTCTTTAAAATTTCTATAAAATTAGCTAAAAACAATACCCAATATAAATATAAAAAAAAAATACAAATTTAAAATAAAACTTAGAACCAGTAAATTTTAGTAGTAATAACAATTAATAACAACAAACAAAGTGAGAATTATTCTTTTTTGTAGTTATTATTTTTAGTACACTTAACACTAACACATTAACAAATTTTAGCAAATCTTAGGAATAGTAGATAGTAACAGTAATTTTTGTATTTTTTTAATTCGTAGTACACTCAGAAGTGCAGTCTGGAAAACAAAGTGAGAATTATTCTTTTTTGTAGTTATTATTTTTAGTACACTTAACACTAACACATTAACAAACTTTTAGCAAACCTTAGAAATAGTATATAGTAAGAGTTATTTTTGTATTTATTATTTTTAGTACACTGACCACTAACACATTAACACACTTTTAGGAAACCTTAGGAATAGTAGATAGTAAGATTTATTTGTGTATTTTTTTTAATTCGTAATACACTCAGAAGTGCACTCTGGAAAACATAGTGAGAATAATTGTTTTTTGTAATTATTATTTTTAGTACACTCAACACTAATACATTAACACACGTTTAGCAAATCTTAGGAATAGTAGATAGAAACAGTAATTTTTTTTTTTTAATTCGTAATACACTCAGAAGTACACACTAAATAATATTGTTACTAAATACTATTAATTTGTGTAATATATAATATACTTAACACTAACACATTAACACACTTCTGAAAAACCTTAGGAATATAAGTTATGAAGAATCATTTATCCAATGTATAATTTTGTAATAACAACAGTAATCATGTGGTTGATATTCGTTAAAAATCATTTGTGCTATATATAATTTCGTAATACACATATCAATAGATAATACACTGAATCGTATACTTAGAAATATATTGTGCAAAATATGAATTTCTGACACAAAACTCGAGGGTGCATAATAATGCAATAATTATAATCTAAAATTGTTGATTTGGATATATACAATTACGTATGTAATACTAAGACTTATGATGCCGATTGGAACGTTTATATTAAGAGGAATAACTCGACAGATGGTGTATTTGAAAGGTCGGCGTACAATATACTCAAGGAGAATTCCCAACTCGAAACGAAGCGATTCATCTATAACAAAAAGAACTGATTATATGTAATTGGACGGTGAAGATCTAACAATGAAAAAAAAACAAGTATATGAAGTGAGTTTTTAAATTTATTAAGACTATAGAAAAATATGTCGTGCTGTAAATTAACTTTATTACAACGAATACACATTCTCTAAATGGGACTATTCTTTGATTAATTGTTGCTACAGAGGGGAACATTAAACAATTGTTGAAGTCTTATAATGAGTTTATCCAGCAATTCACTACCAAGATTACCGTTTCAAACTTTATGAAGCATATATAGGTCTGCAACATTTCTTCTATTCTCAATACGCTGTACAAGACAAATGACAGTGTTGGGTCCCACATCAGCTTTGTTGGTGAATTTCATTGAAATACGAGTATGATATTTTAATATTTTACATGTATTAAAACATTACGGGCCGTTTAAAAAAGCATACAAAGCGTTAAACTGTCACAATACATGGATTGCAGAGAGGATTTGGAATAGATCGGATATCATTAACATGGCTACATTTTTTTATATATACTTTTAAACCACAACAGATCTAGTAAACTATAAAAATTGGGGCGCATAAGTAGTAAATGATGGTTGAGTAATGATTATGGTCGTCGAGACTTAAATTATTAGACAGAATAATAGATTAAAAATAGATAAATGCTCTGGCCCAGACAAAATAACAAATGGAGCAATAAAATTAGCGAAATATCACCTAGCAAGCCTTTTTGCACTCCTGTTTGATATGATATTAGATACCTGCTCTACACCTAAGCAATGGTCTTAGTTAGAAATTATATTGATATATAAAAAAGAAAATCTAAAGGATATAGACAATTATCGCACAATTAGTTTACTTCTATCTCTTTATAAACTATCTTCGTCACTGATTGAGAAGAGGATCAGCGTGATTTAGAAAAATACAAACCGGTCGAACAAGCAGGGTTTAGGAGAGAGTACTCTACAATAGACCATATGGTCCATATGGATTCATTAGAACAATCCATCGAAAAGTGTAGTGAATATCAGATATATCAGAGACCCTTCTATATAATTTTCATAGAGTACCAAAAAGCCTTCAATATCGTCCTTCACCATTCAATAAGGGAAGATATAAAATCTCAAGATGTAGAGATCAAGTATATACAAGTTATAATAAATATATATAGCCATTGTAAAAGCAGAGTGAAACAAGAGATAACTGGAACATATAAACCAATAAGAAGAGGAGTAAGACCAGGTGATCCACATTCACCAAGGATCTTTATAGCTGTTTTGGTGTCAGTAATTAGTAGAATTCACTGGACTAAAATCGGGCTGAACATAAATGAAAAATACATCTGGCATCTACGTTTCGCTGACGATAATGCTTTATTTTCAAAAAATGCTAAAGTAGCAGAATCAACCATTTTTTCATTACAAATGGAAAGTAGAAGAGTGAATCTAGAAATAAATTTAACTAAAACCAAAATTATGAGAAAGACTGTAAACCATTAGAATATATTATTACTTATATTTATCTAGGCGAATAGATTTCTTACTCCAATCAAAATAATAAAGTTAAAGTAAGGCATATAATTGCAGGCCCATGGAAAAAAATTTAGAATTTAAAAGAAATATTTAAAAGCTCTTATCTCTGACGCATGTCAGACGTGAAAATATACACATCGCGTGAAAAATAATACAAGATCTTCCAACGGAGTATGGAGAGGATTAATATTAACGTCAGAAATACACATAAAATACCCCATACCGCTATTATAAACCAAACTAAAGTAACTGAAGAACCTAGCTATTCATTAAAACTAACTTATGATCAATGAACAAGCCGGTTAACAACATGGTGTGGTCCAATAGGTATTAGAAAGAGAGGGAGACCTAAATGGCAGACCTAGTGGAAGACGACATTAATAAATAAATTAGGGAATAAATAGCTGTTGGAATTCAAATACAGAGACCGCTGGAACAGTCTAGAGGAGGTCTTAACCCATACGTTAGGGGCTCTTGTAATGAATTTTAACATTATGGGGAGACATCATGACAAATAAAAGGCTTTTTTTACTTTTTTATTTTTGATTTACTTATTAGGCGTGTTTTGATAAAATGTTGTTGTTTTTGTATTATATACCTATTCTAAGTGAATAATAACTAAAATCAATTTAACGAGCTCTAAAGTTTGTCATTGTTACATCTCTTTCATTTATATAATGAATATTTTAAAAACTCGTATAAGATTCGCAGTAAAATATGAATACGGATCTCTTTTCTCCCTTGTATATCCGCGCATATTCTTAATGACTAGTTATTATTAGAATCGAATCTAATATATTAATTACTATTCGTGTACTGTGCTACTATTAAATAAAACTAACCTAAACATTGAAGCTGTTGGTGGACAGCGATCTCTCTGATTCTGTTCACTTCATTAATTGTTATTTCTGCTAAAATTGCAGGAAATGATACATAACCAACGGTATGAATGAGATCAAACATATTCCTCCATGCACCGTGGGTATCGCCCTGTGAAAATATTTAATTATTAACGTTAATCCTTCAAATTTTTTTTTGTGTTGCAGAAAAAGCATGGAAGTAGAATAAATTCAGTAGAAATGAAAGTGCTAAGAGGTATGTTAGGAGTGAAATTGAGTTATGAGGTACGAAATTGTATGATTGAGAAAGGGATGCTTAAATGGTTTGGTCATGTAGAGAGGATGAATGAAAGAAGAATGACTAAACAAATTTACAAGGCGAGTGTGAATGGAAGCGTTGAAAGAGGAAAGCCTAGACGAACATTGATCGATCGTTCTTGAAGAAAGGTCAGGTTAGGAATACTCTAAACCGACGTGTGTGCGTTAAAATAATAATTAATTTAGAAGAAAATTTTTGCTCTGTGCCTTAGGTTCGTAGCTCAAAGATATATGCTTAGAACGATTCTTAAAAATGGTCTATCTAACAACAAAATATAACTTTTCATATCGGACTGGTAGTGCTTGATGTTATCACATTCATTTTATGTAATAAAGATGGCATACTAGCCTACAGCTCATCTTGTGGTACGCGTTTTTCGTAGCCTATGGTCGCTTTTATTTAGCTCGTGCCAACTTTGAACCTCCCTTCTCCAAGAAGCTCTGGCTGCTCTCTTCTTTAAGAAGGAGGAATTTAACTAATAATGCTGTCCGAATTAGAGAGAAATCTCTCTCTGTGCCCTTCCTCTCTCGCTTTAATTAATATTGGTAAGATATTATGAATTACTCACCAAAATAAAGCTTTTCACAATCCTATATATAAATGCAATTGATTTTGGTAGAATACCAAGCAATGCGAATGATTTCTGTAATGCGTACAATTTTATTAATATAATAAATAATATTAATAAATCTTAATATATCCTACAATTTTATTTATTTTCTGTAGTAAATATCTCCAGGTGAATATTAGAAAAATAATATTGGTGTAAGTGACAATATGGTCGAAGGTGGTAAAACGCTTAGACTTAAAATGACTCTTAAGTGCAGTTGCTAGAAAATATCGACTTTCAATTTAAAGTGGTAACTTAATTCACTAATTGTAAACTACCTTATAAGGTTCGATTTTCTTTTTCGTCTGATGATAATCTTGACCTTGAAACTGGTATAATTTATGTATTAGTAGCGGGGTCCGCGGCTCCGCTCGCGTGTACTACAGAGTGCTATCGGTATTGTGGTGACTCCTCTTCCACCCATGGTGGTCGCCCACAAATTATTTTAAAGATAAAAATGTTTTTCATCTAATTTGCGTTGAACACTAATTATTTTTCTAAAATAAAAGTAACCTAAATAACTCGCTATAAAATTAGCTATCTGCCAGTGAAAGTCACGTTAAAATTGGTCCAACCGTTTCCAAGATTAGCCGGAACAAACCGAAATGCATTTATACATATGCATTTAGTAAAAAGCTGTTGACATTACAAACAGACACTTCAATTTTATTTATTTGTATAGATTTTTATTTATAGAAGTTATCTTAACTTTATAAAACTTAGGAGCCACGTCCCATTCTACGCTTATCATATTACTATTTTTAGATCCTACATTTAAAAAAGACTATGATTTAATTACTGTAATTAACCTTAAAAGGGCTTAAAAAAGAGAAGAAGGTTTGCAAAATTACTCTTGATATAGATGTAGATGGGACGGTGCTTCACACTTTTACCTATCCCAATGTGTGATGGTGTGATAGATTCAAAATAAAAGTTACCAAAATCTGCACTTGAAGATTAATACTAAGCAGGGAATCCAATAAGTAGTTGTACATCAATAAGGACTTCCTGATCGACTTCGTCTTCATTTTGATCTCGTCTCTACCTATTATGTTCACCGGCATTGTATTTATCTCCATTGATTTTCTAATCATCTTCATTCGGCTATGTATCATTAAAAAAACCAGGGCGATCGTCAAATAGATCACTTCTTCAGTCAGCATCATGTAACCGATACTTAGATGTTTTCCAAATTTGTGTAATGGTAAATAATAGACTTTGCTTGTAACGGTAAATATTTTGGATAAGAAAATGACTATTACAATTGGAAAACAATAGCAAGGTACTATTGAAACATCCTTGTCATGCATCATAGCGTCAAAAGATTTTATATTGTTAACAAAGTTAATTAAGTATTTCTCAGCTGTAAATAAGCTAAGAGACATGATAAAAGCGTACTCGATAGCAGAAAATATGTGAAAATAAAAATAAAATATGGTTCTTATATAAATTATTACAGGAAAAATTGTAACAAAGGCGCAATATATTTTTAAAAACAAACATAACAATTTTGATCTGCAGATACGGCAGTAGCAACCGAAAATAAGACGAAAACATAGGAAAAGATGTAAAGATGAAGATTTTAAACGTTGTTTTAATGTTAGTTTATGTGGTGGCATCTTTTAAGCAAGACGTGTTCACTGGAGAAGGAATAAAGAACAACTGACGTAAAACAAAGCTTTTATTAGAATAAACAGGAATAGATGAAGTCCTTGATGCTGATCTTTTTAAACACAAAATATGCACAATGTACAATACGCACAATGTAAGATACGTAAAGTATGACATAGAACCTATTTCTCTGAAAATAACTTGACCATTTTGATAACAAAATATACACAATGTTATAATTCGTGAAGTATTAGTATGTAAAACTTATTTCTGTGGAATATACCTTGAACTTTTAATTACAAAATAATGTATACAATGTATGTTCTCTTATAACATTGTGCTGGACATGTTTAAGTTAAAAATAAAATATAGAGTTAATGAAATTAAATTCAAATGGATTAATCTTTATGGCTTGTGCGACATTTTAAATTTGTCCTTTCAACTGATGGATTTCAATAGAGATTTAGTTGTGGCATGCTTCGATAACATGCCAAAAATATATAGATTCGTCATACTACCAGTCATTGCTTTGGGTGAAGGAAAAACATCGTAATGAAACTATAGCATGGTTGTAATGGGTTTCCTAATTATTTGTTCATTATCTACTATCCTCAAGGTAAAAATCTGTCTTCGAGCACTAATAGGTATGTTTCGGAAACCGCACTTAAAATCCAGTCACTCTAGACTGTCGAGTTTTTTTTTTAAATCGGAACCACACTTGATGTTTAGTGACCCAAGACGATGATACTTTACCTAGTGGAGTATCTCGCCTTCA
Source organism: Saturnia japonica (assembly GCA_033032175.1). Classification (NCBI taxonomy): domain Eukaryota; kingdom Metazoa; phylum Arthropoda; class Insecta; order Lepidoptera; family Saturniidae; genus Saturnia; species Saturnia japonica. The sequence continues at coordinate 2,745,670 of CM065331.1, forward strand.
AGTGCACCTGCTGGAAGACACATATAGGTGCTTGGAAATAGATTTTTTACTTGAAGATGGTAGCTAACCAGACGGACTTTAGAAACTATTTTATCTAAAGAAGGAAACGAAATAAAACGCTTCTTATGAACTCATCTTTGCTTATTTATTTAATTAGTCGTTTTGTTATTAGTGCATGTAGGGAGCACCGCATCCGCAACCGCAAGCACCATTGATGGAAACAACGCCTGCAGCGGTAGCGGGTCCGCAGAACTCAACAGCGCCGATGATGGGTACCTGTCCGGCGACAACAGTGGTACCGGCGACGGGGAGCTCACCAGCGACGGCGAGGTTACCAATACCGGAGCCGCCGTACGCAGAGCCGCAGCCGCAACCACCGTTGTAGCCAAGCGGAGCGTACGAAGCACCGAGAGCGGGACCAGCGAGGGGCAGAGCGCTTTTACCGTAACACTGACTGTACACATCCTGCAATAAAATGAGTCAAGTATTTAGTCATTAGATATACAAGAAGTGTTTTTATTATTAACAATCTAAGTTAATGTAATCATTTAAAATTACTAGTTGACCCGTGCAAATATTTTGGACATTAAACAATGTAAAGAAATCAACAGCTGTCATATCAGTTAAACAGATTTGTAATGATAGATGTAGACTACATCTATATTTTTAATATACACCACTTCCTATGGATTAGTTGAATATATTTTCATTAGAAATGCCATAATATGTATTTTTCGTTGTGTTGTGTAGGATTTTTAGAGCTCTTTGGGGGTAGGGGAAGCAAGATCGGTTTTTATTAATACAAGCATCCATAGACCACGGTAGACGCTTACCATCAGGCGGGCCGTTAATTTTGTTTGCCACCTTTAATAAATATTACAAAAAAATATATATTTTAAAGGAAAAAAAATATTTTGTAACGTATATCTTTGGTCAATAGCCTGGAACTAAAGTTTTAAAATGATGTTTGGTTTATTAACTTTGATGAAGAATTATGGGAGATATCATAGAAAACATTGTGATGAAACCATAGCACGGTGGTAGGGCTTTTTCTAATGTCCGCCTGTATAGCTACCACCCTCAAATTGAAAATCTGCCGCCAAGCACCAATAAACGGGTTTCGGTAGTTGCCCATCGACACTTAAGATCAAGTGAGAATTTGGCCACAACGCTAAACCTATAACGATTTTCTTTTTAAATCACTAAATCTTCTATGGGAAATAATAAATAAAGATACTCACTTGGATCAGGCAAGCCTGGACGCAGAGGATCAAGAAAGCGAAGGTAGACATGTTTATGATTTCCTATTCAATAGTCGTGCGAATACAGAATGTTATAAAGAGATTCTCCTTACATATTTATACTTACAAACTACTTAATTACAAAACAAAACTTTGATAATAACTAAGAGTGGCGTTATAAATTATATAACGTATTAAGTAGAAAGGCAAATCAAATAGGTTATCAGTTTTAAGCATTTCGTTACTTATTGATTGCAAGATACTAATGTATGTAATGCAGTCGATAAACAATGACAAATAATTTATATACAACTGTTAGTAGAGAATTTGATATTAATACAGAATTCATTCTTGTATAGAAAAAACATGTTCGCTAAGGGTCCTCTGGTCTTTTGCGCTTTTGCACTTTTCGCTCAGGTTTGTACTGAAAGGGATTTTAATATATAAATAAAGCGCTGTGTTCTGAAGCCACAACTTCGCAATATCCATAACGGAACGAATAACCAATTTCGCTGTGATATCCTTGTCGTTCTGTGAACCAATGTAACTGTCTCCCGGTATATGTTGCCTCCGTCCTACAATATGGAGCCCTTCAAACATTTTTATTTCTTTTTTATATTACAAAGGTGGTAAATAAGAATACTGCCAACCTGTTGATGAGCTGCTACCATTGCCTATAGATATTTGTAATACCGTAGGATCATTAGCGCATTGCCGACCTTGGACCCCCTTACCTCAAAGAGCTCTGGAAACCCTACTCACCGCAAAACACTACAATAGGTCATTTGGTTATTATCTTCTGTAAGGTGGAACTATTTCACCAGTCAGACTGCCCCAAGTAGAGAGAAATCTCCAAATAAATTTCTGTGTACCTTACCTCTCTTATATATAACGTGAAGAGACATTTGAGCAGGCATGACAACGACGATTGGGTATTCCCTGTTCCACAATAACTGTACTGTATAACAATTCGATTGCAATGTGATTAACATCAGGTAGGTACAGTGAAAAAATTACCCTATTTGGTCTAATAATAAATTTAAACTTACAGTCTGCTCTGAGCCAGTGTCTCGGACGTATCGGCAATGGCTGGGGATACGACGGTCTAGACTACGCCGGCACCTGGAACGGTCGCCTCGGCTGCGGCTGTGGTGGCATCGCCCCCGCTGCTGAGCTCGCTGCTTCCTACGGCGGCGGCCTTGGCATCACCAGTTCCTCTTGCACTGCTCCTACCGGACTTGCTGTAACCTCTGCGAACATGTACGAAGGCCCTGTTGCTGTTGCTGGTAACTTACCCTTCCTGGGTAGCGCAGGTGTTGAAAGCGTGTTCCCTACTGCTGGTACTAGTGCCATCTCTTACGGTTGCGGTGACGGAGCCGTCGCTATTACTGCTGAGAGACCTTTCGATGTAGCTTTCACTCCAGCTGCCATTGCCCCTACTGCCATTGCTCCTGCGGCCATCGCCCCAGCTACCCTGCGGGTATGCAGGTGTCCCAAATAGAGGATGTGGTTATGGCTCTTCCTATCTTTACTAAATATGTCCAAAATGTAATTTTTTAATAATTAAATCAAATGATAACTTGCAAGTGTATCATTTTTGGTTACCCTTAATCCATACTCACTTAAAATAAAAATTATATACAATCAATAAATTTGATTTCTGAATAAATTTATTGTTCGTAAATATCTTTTTATAATAATAATTAAAAGTGTTTATTTTCAAACTTTATATACTAAAAGAAGTTTCTATTAAAATTGCGAACCATCAGCCACTCAAGCTGTACATACAACAATGCATAGAAATCTGGTCACAACACAGCTGAGCCAATTCCACGACTGGCATAATTTTGAACAATTGTTTGTTTTTATTTTAGTGTCGGTCCTGACGGTCATTTTTTTCAGTTTAGCTTCCACTCTGCTATAAGTAACTTCGTTAGAAAGCTTCTTTACAATAACAAATCTATCACAATTTAGTTTAAAAAAAAACAATACAGTACTTTGTGAGAAGCGCAGGAATTGAAGACAAATTTACTTCCATTGTAACGGTTCCCTTTTGGTTTATCGTGAAAAAAAAAGAAGTATCTAAGGAGTAAAACAACAAAAAAAATTATCAAAATCTATCAAGTAGTATTTTCGTGATGCGCGCACAACGGGCAACTTCAATCATTTTATTTATTTGGATTACATAGATACTAGCTGTACCCCCCACGTTTTTGTTCTTTGATTGATTGAGTCTGCTCAACGTTGAATATCCAGGCCGACGCATCACTAAGCCGACCACCCGGGTACACGCGGCCAGGGCGGCGGTTCCTGAACCCAACCTGCATTGCGTTGAATGCACTGGTTGATACCTGACGTAGCAGCTAAGGCGTTGGATCTTAGTTCATACCCTTTAAATCAAACACTGTCTCGTGAAGTGTTAATGTTATATGAGAGATCTTCAATATTGGACTGAAAGTTTTAATAAAATTATTTATTAAGATAACATTTTTATTGTTTTAAATCTTATTGAACGAACTTTAGGAAAATAATATCACGTAAATTTGTAAATGTCCTGGAAATATATTTATATTAGATTTTATTTTTCTTTCATTCCATATTCCCTTTTGTCTCTATAAATTTCCTTTATACTAATAGTTTTATATCATAACAATATCTAAAAATAATAATGTTTATAATAAATCATTTTTTAATTTTCAACAAATCTTGTTCACAAAATACCTTATTGTGGTTTATGTATAAGAGATAGGCATAATTATGCTATCGCGGAATTTTTTTTTGATATACCTAGAATCAATTTATTTGTAGAACATTGTATTTCCGCATCGTTAACGATTACGCCAACGCATGCGGATAAATTAGTTGGGGAGAGGCTCGACTTCCGACTTACGTAACAAAAATCAATATTTAAAGCTATCTGAGAGTTGTAGCCTAATGTTACATAGCCTAATACTATTTCCCGTGAGTCTGGCTATCATATACAAAAAGAATTTTTCGAATCCGACTGGTAGTTATATAATCAAAATAACTCAAAAATGCAACATCTAAATTTAAAAAAAAAAGTTATCAATTTTAATTTCATTTTTCTCTTATGATTTATAAAAAAAAAAAACAATTTAACACTGGTTACTTACTGATATTAAAACAACAATTATCAGTCCAAATTTACAAATGCGAGGCGAAAACTATATTATTATTTTTTTGAGATTATTTTCCACTAAAATGCCTGAAAAATATACAAAGAAAAACGTTATGAAATTTGGATTGCAGATTTTTTTAGAAACAACCGTTTTCTTAGCTCTCTAATAATGCATAACAACTGGGAACTGATTCCAAAGAAACGGAAAAAAATGATCACAAAGGAAGCAAGCGGAAACTCGAATTCGAACTAAACTTAAGGTAGTTCTTTAAAATTTCCAAAAAAATAATACCCAATGTAAATAAAGCAAAAAAATACAAATTTAAAATAAAAATTAGAACAAGTAACAGTTTAGTAGTCATAATAATTAATAATAAGTAGCAATTAAGACATTTTGTAATTTAGCCTAAATAAAGTTCTTGCTCGAAGTGACTTCCCCTATTGCGTACGCAAAGTCGCATTCTTTTTCTGAGTTGTGACTTAACTACCGAAGTAGTCAAATTATTCGGCATCGCATTTGCTGCGTTTATAATTCTTGTTTTGAGTTCTTTCGCGGATGACACAAGCGAGACGTCGTAAACAAGAGATCTCATGTAACCCGAGACATAAAAATCAACCGGCGTTAAGTCCGGACTCGGGCCACGGAATAAGTCCTCCTCGTCCTATCTAACGATAATAGGAAAATCGAGTCATCGTCTAACATTGACATCAAAATGTGCAGGACATACGACTTGTTGGTATATCATGTTTTACCTTGTAGCTTTGGTTTAAATACTTAACGCCGGTTGATTTCTATGTCTGGGGTCGTAAGATCAAGTCTGTCTTGAGTGCATCAAACCGTTTAATTTCTCATTCAATCAATTTTAATTTGAATCTCTCATAGGTATTCACGATACCATACGAAGCCGAAATGATCATTTGAAATAAGTGTTTATTAATAATGGTAAAGAGTTGACCATTGTCACTTGAAAAAGGGAATTTTATTCATCAATAACAGTGAATAAAATACTCCTTTAAATTATATAAATTGGTATGTATAAAAAAATTTCACGTTTACGTTATACAAGTGAAACTTCTTGAAATTAAAATTAATGATGGGATTATTACTATTTGTATGGTTATCGCGATCTTTATTGTCTTTCGCTTACCTTTTTTTATCTTTAATTTTCAAGGTAATAAATTTATTTTCATTCTTTCTTTCTTTCCCCTCTCTTTCTTTCTTTCCTTATTTCTTTCTTTATAACCAGTTTCATTACCGCATTTACACTGACTGCAGTCTAAGCGCGATAAACCAAAAGAAAATCAGTAGTAGGTTTATCACTATGTTTATGATGATTGAGATCTTTACCACCCCGCTTTATTACCCTATATAATATCTAACTATGTACTTTCTCATCTAACGAAATGAACTTCAACCTTACGCGTCCTTGAAATTTCACTGCTTATCTCTTACTGAAGTTTTCTCGTATTAATTGGTAAAAAGTAGAGTACATAACTCGTAAAAAAAATTAATATCGGTTCTTGTATTCCTCGCTCTGCTCGTGATTCTACTCTAGAATCCTTCGCTGCTCTCGGGATCCAACTCAGTCCCTCGAATTAAATTTCCTCTTTTTTCACTTGTTGTGTAAGTTACTACATATTTCATCACACTTGCAAGTAAATGGTGTCATAATATGCAGGCTACCTTGGGTGTAAGTAATCCCTTAAATAAAACTCGAGGACTTTTCTTCACGCTAACTCGTCGGAGGGAGTGATGTTAGCGACATCTCTCGCCACAACTGACATCCAACATCGCGATATAGAAATTAACCGTACAAGTTCGGTGAAGCTGTAAAAGTTATTTCTGCAGTCGAATCCTGCATAGTTTCTACCACTATTGTCTTTGCACCTAATAAAATTACAGCACATATGTAACACCTGTTTCTAGAATTCGCACGCATGTTACGTACATATCTACCGACGTACGTGACCTATCCGCAAAAATGGAGAAATCAATATCAATGATAAATATAATGCCTTTTTGCTGTGTTCAGTTGCGAAAATTAGCGCAAGTTAACTTATGATATGAGCGTCAGATAAAGCAAATTAAATGTTACAGACTTCCATATGCTTCGATGAAAGATATGATCATTTACGTTGCCATAAACTTAACAGATATTTTTCTGCCACTAATAAATTTTGAATGTACAAAATGTGGGGAAAGAAAGTTCGTAGCGGTTTGTTAAAAGACACCTTCCTTCCCGTTACTGCATCTCATGAGAATCCTCCATTAACGGCGCATAATGATGAGTCGTATAATAATTTAGAAATTAATATGTACATGAATATATATGAATGATTTTAAATGTATATACATACACAGGAGTAGGTTACCGATTTGCCGGATAACAAAGTTCAAGAATCATGCAAACCGAGTTTTATTATCGAAAGGGTGAATATTTACGTGAGGTTCGAAAGTGATTCCCTCTCTGTATATCCACAAAAAATATAATAACTGTAAATACACATATAGTTTTAAAAAAGAGAACTAACTTCAATTATTTTAAGAAGTACATCTTTGAAGACTAAGGTCCAATGCCAATGAAATTAAAAAAGGATCATTCAAATTGGTCCATAAACAAAGAATTCATGTCTGAACATACATAAAAAATACATTCGATACAACGGATATATTAATATATTTTTAATCAACAAATTTTGAAAAAAAAAACTTACGTGAGGAGGAGGTCAAGCCAAATCTCACGACATCTCACCAGGCTCAAAAAATGGACCAAAATGCCTCACGTAGTTAATTGATGCCCCCTAAGTGCTTCTACGGTCTTTGTGTCTAGTTGTCGCCTTATCGGGTTGCGAACTCTTGGTCTGCTTTCTTCCAGATTTTCCGTGAATATCAATTTAGACTAATAATTTAGAAGTTTATATGTTATATTATGTATCAAATATGCAATATTATATGATACTAGGATATGCAAAATGTATATTTTCAACAGCTTATTTGTTTTCACAATTTCAACCCAACCTAACCAATCCTACGTAAATGTAAACTTTAGATTTCATGTTTTTGTCAGTTCAATCTTTTTAGACTGTTTGTGAACTAACGTATTATACAATTATTCGGTGACATATACACAGCATGTAATCGAATTGTATCAAACGTATCATAAAAATAATCAAGAAATCAAAGACAGTGTAAAAATCGTTAGGAAATTGGTACTATTTCTATTTAAAATTGATTTATTGTAGTAATACATATGAAGAAATCATTTATATTATACTATGTATATAAATGTTGTATGTATGTATGTATGTTTTTTACTTCTAAATTTCATTTTTTTTTTAAATTAAAACTCCTTTATCGTAACTAAACTTATTTTTTCAGCTAATCGTAATTTTTTTCCCTTCACCGGTTGATAATTAATAAATACAATTTTATATTTGGAACTTTTTATTGGCTCAAACATGGTACTTGACTTATTTCTTTTTAATAGTTCGCTTTTTCACACTAATCAAATATCTAGTGAACACATAGACATAATTTCCTATGTATTGATTGGTTGAGTTTAAATCATCCTTTAAAACAATATTAGAAAGGTTTTACTTATGTACGATATCGAAATACCTATAAAACAAGAAAAAAAAATAACGTAGATAAATTGTTTTCATTCAGGTACTATCGCGTTTTAACACTAGTTCATAATAGATAATAACGCATATAAATGTGTAACGGAAATGGTTTCAAGTTATTCTACATTCAGGTTACTATTGGATACACTGACATGTCTCCCTTCACTTTCTTCTTGTTCTGCCTCAATCCACTGATAATTCAAGTGAGTACCAATATTTGAAATTTACTCAGCGTTTCGGAATCTGTACTTCTAGGGTATTCCCTAAACTTTGAAAAATCTTAAAATTAACCGAAATAGCGTTTAAAAATTAGTTTATAAAATTTATATATTAATACGTGGAGCAAAAGCTTTCAGTACCTTTTTAAGCGTATTGCGTGCACGGAAGACATTTGAGATTTGGCATGGTTGAAGTTTATATGGAGAAGGAGTACAGAAAGCTAAAATGTATCTATAATATCTGTTACTAATATTTTAAATTTAATAAATTAATACTGCGATTCCTAAACCGACCAGTGCCATTGAACTTAGACCCGCCAAAATATTGACATTGTCACTCAACGAAAAGTGACAGCAAGTGATGTAGATAATTAATACCCATTGTTTATGAATACTGGAAATGTCAAACAGAAAATAGTCTATGATCAAAAAATCGCATATCGAATTTCTAGCTTAGAGCGATAGCCAGTTACTATAAACATACAACCATGGAAATCATGGAACTTTTTAGGAAGGTAGGAGAAAGATATTTTTTTTTGGAAATTTCTTTCTTCTTGGGACAGCCCGACTAGTAGAATACATCTACCCAACAGAAGATCGCAGGAAAATATTACCTTCTGTTGTATTCCTGCGATGAGTAAGGTGTCCAGAGCTCCTTGGGGATGAGGGATTCAAGCTCGACACCGTGTTGGTAATACCTATTGTATCACAAGCGTCCATACGCTATAGTAGCCGTTTGTTAATACTAGAAATAGAGATAAATTTGTCGTATCGTGTTTTAGACTTTTAGAATAGTGTTAGGTTCTATAATAAGATCCCGAAGCACATTACTGATTTACCAGACAACAAGTTCAAGAACCATGTCAAGCGAGTTTTACTGTCAAAAGGTTATTATAGGGTGGGATCGTTATGTGAATGATAGTGATGTATGGAAGTGACTCCCTCTCTGTGCATCCACTAAATTATTATTAATGTTTTCTATTAACACTGTTGTATAGTGGAAGTTTTTAATTTTAGTTTTGTTTACCATTAAGCTGGCCATATACTTATTTGTCACCTTTTTAATATATAAAAAAACAATGCTGGTTATACTTAAGAACTTGTTAGAAACACCCAAAAATTACTTTTAAAAGATCGATATATTGTTACCGCAAAACTCACATACCCTTAACGCAGAATTCAAAGAACACAAAACAAAATACAAGCTACCGTTTAAGCGCTATATAGGGCATAAATATCTCAAGGTACAAATACTGTAGACAAGATTATTATATTATTTAACTCAGCTTCGTATCTACATTCTATTGATAGCTATGTCAAATCTTTATTTCTCTGACAGTGCAGTACATTTTGCATTCTTCCACGACATAAGTTTCTCTTTTTATGTGAAACATCTAATGCGAGGGGTTAGACCAGTCGCTGGACTCAACATTGGCGGATATTGGCGTGGCGAGGCTTTGTTCCAACGTAGCCGGTGTGGGAGCTTAGTTCGTTTTTTTTTAATAGACAGACTGAATCTTTTCAAAGTTACATGTTAAAACATGGATAGATTCAAAGCGGTTGCTACGGATCGCGAACATCTTATACATAGAAATAAAATAAACATCTTCACAGTTGTTTTCTTTTGGTTTATCTGGTTTCGGGATGACTCGGTGTATTCATTTATCAGGTACAGGTACCTAAAGCTAGGGCTCAATGCAGGGATTTGAAGACTTGTCGATCGATGCGATGTTTTCGAGCCTTTAAACTTCATCTTTGACATGTGATCCAACAAAATGGTTGCCTCCTTGTTAGAAATTTCCAAGGAGTTTTTAGGTAGTTTTAGTCTTAGGAGCCCTTAAGCCTCTGCGGCTTTTACAGCTTCACCGGACTTGTTTTTAGGTAGCCTCATGGGGTACGTGATATTGTGGGAAATGTGCAGTGCGTGGTTGTCCGGGCTCGTCGGCCGTGCGTGATAATCAGCGTATATATTACGGACCGTGGGAAGCCACCTTTATTGTTCATGTTCCATATTATTTAAAATCCACTTCACTTGTGCACAATAACCAAACTACATTAGGTAAAATTTCACCAATAGGGTCCAATAACACAAATTTTCTACAATGTAATTCTAATTTCAATTTCCCTTTTTTTTATTACAGAAAGTCTCCAGCGAGTATGTCAAGAGACGCAATACCCTAGATCCGGTTATAGCATCGGGCATGCCTATCAGGTTGTATTCGGATATTGATATGTTGCCTTTTCCGGACCCTTGTTATACCGTCCCAATGATATACGTTCCAGACCAACCCTACGCCCCTGAATACGCTCGTCATGTGTGTGAACGCCGACAGATTGATTGCCCAGATTATCACATGCCCGCTGCCCTTTGCGGTGGATTCGATAACTGCGCGATGCAATCTGCTGTTGCTGAGGAAAATGTTGTTGAAGCATCAGCAATTACACCATCACCACAAACCAAAGCTGTAAGTTTTGGTGGTGATACGTTAGCCCTTGCGCTTAGTCCCTTACTAGAAGCTGCGGACGCTGATGTAGCACTTCTTATGTTTACTAAATTTAAATCTTGTTAACTGATCATATTATTTCAGATTGATCTTGTTTAAGGTAAAAAATAAAAACCATATTACTAAAATTTGCATTTTTTATTTTAAATTGATTCCGAATCCCAAAACTCCAACACAAATCTGAAAATCTCAAACGCACATAGGAAAATACTGATAAAATGCGAAAGATTTATTATAAAGTGGATTATTACGTTAATCATATTGGTGTCTGAAAATGACTCCTTCTCTGTAAGTCTACTAAAATAATATATATAATTGTTTTTCTTCTTCTTTTTACTCCTTGTACTACTTAGGTAGGGTTTCTTCTTCCACTCTCTAAATATCATCTCAGTATTCACACTTCTTATATGCATATCATTCTTCACACAATCCATCCATACTTTCTTCGGTCTTCCTATACTCCTGTATCCATCCACCTTCATACTTAACATTCTTCTATTTGTAATCTCGAAGTAATCTTTGCAATGAAAATGATATGAAATAAATTAGAGTTAGCACTTTAATAAACATTATAACACAATACACAAATAATTAAAATATACACCCATAGTACTTAATGACAAATATTTTCTATTTTTATTACTTATTTTTATGTCACAGAAGTCAAAATAAACATTTATAATAGTGATTCGAACTCGGATTAAAAATTAAACCTAACATAACCTAACTGGTCAAATTTAAAATAAACAGATCTAACGGCTACAGACTTGACCCACCTTGCCTACCACCCAACATCTACGCATCCCCTACGCGTTCGTAGGTGGTGGTGCCCTCTTTTTTATTGGTGGCCTACACTTACCGCCACCCATGTAATGGTCCGCCGGCCTCTCGGCGTCGGCACACAAGCCACAGTGCAGCTTTTTAGCTACACACTGCAGTGCCTTGTGGCCTGGCTCCCCACACCAGAAGCACAGAGCTCCCCTATTCACCTCTGATATGCAATTAGGAAGGGTATGGCCCATTTCCAGGCACCTATAACACCGTAGCGGTCCTCCCTCTTGTAGGTATCTCGCGCGCCCTTATGAGGGATGACTCGTACCCCCCTTTCGCCACCGCGACCGCGACGACTTCTACCTCCGTCACCGTCTCATCCAGCCCAACGAGCCGGATGTTTGCTCTCTTCACTGGTATGGCCACTGTGGCCACATCCGCCAACGCCTCCTGGAGCTTTTGAGCTAACCCGCCAGCCTGCTCCGGGCCACGGGGGCCTGGAATTTCTATAATTCGAGACCCCGTGGGCACGGGGCGAAGAGACAGGTTCTCTATGCCTAATTCCACAACTGCAGCCCGAATCACCTCCATGAGTGCTGCTCTATAGGTTATTCCCTTTTCCACCGCCCCAAGCTGCAGTGTAACGATCACCGCGCCCGATCGCGGATTCGAGGGAAGCTTCCGCTTTGGTTTACCTCCGGGCACCCTACTTCCTTTGTTGAAGCCGAAGACTTTGCCGCAGAGGTCGATGGCGAAGCAGCTGGTTTTTTCTTGGCTTTGCGTCTGCGGCGGCAGGCCACAGTGGTCCATCTGACCTCCTCAGTTTCCGGAACAGGAACAGCGCTTGGAGTCACAGCGGGTACCGGTGACAGGACCAACTTCATTTCCATCTTCTCCAGAAACTTGCGCTGTGCGGTTTTGGGCCCTGCAGGCTTAGGAGACGCACCCGTAATCTTCTTCCTGTCAGCCGCCAGTGGTGGTCGGATCACCTTGGCGGGGTGGAGATGGTCGTCCAGACCCTCTATGCGGGCGGTAACTACCTCCACCACAGACAGCCCGATCGACCGCTCCATCTCCGCAAAGTGTTTCTCCAAATAGCAGATTAGAGCTTTCGGCAGGGCGTCAAGTTCCCGGCCAGAATGCTCCAGCATTAATTCCAGCTCCAGTGCTGGCTGTACCTTCGGAACTGGCAGCACCTCCGGCACTGGCGATGGAGGTAGCGTCTTCGTTGAGCTTCGCAGAGCGACAAATTCCGCCCTGAGTTCCCCGACCTCTTGGCGGAGCTTACGTGTCTCCCTGCGAAGGATGAGCGTTTCGCTCGCCACAGTGCGCGTCAGGGCAGTAGAAGTAACCTCCTGCAAGGTCCAGGCTGCCTCCTTCAGAAACTTAATGTACGTACCCTTGAAGTTGCCAGATTTCTTGGCAATCGCAAGAATCGCGTCCACCTTCTCCTTGGCAAACGCCCTAAACCTTGCTGGGTCGAGGAGTCAATGCCCTCAAGCACCATCACGTCCGCCTCATCTTGTGCCTTTGCACTGTAAGCCGGTTCGGCAGGGGGAAAATCTGTTGACTCACTTGCCTCCCCAGCAGCTGTCGCACGAGTAATCCCTCCAGATGACCCCGAGTCGTGCGTCTTTCCTCTCCTCCAGGCTGTGTTAACTTTGAAGGAAGCAGCTACCACTCCATTCCCTTCAGTAACATTAACCAGATGCGACCGCTTCCTGCTGTCACTCACCAAAGGCATTAAGCTACTAGACCTGTCAGCCCAGTGCTGGACTGCAAAACAGTCAAGCTCCCGATCCCTCTCCGTAACCACAGATACAGAATCAGTTATCCGTGTAAAGGTTGCAGGTGTCGTCGTTTGGTTTTTCGAATTACGCAAAAGTCTGACCTCATCGGCCCCAGCCCAGTACTGGGTGCGCTGCTCATACGCCACACCCAGGAGCTTTTAACGGCACTCCAGCTGGCGGTCCTCCACGGTCCCCTCTGATAAGCAGAGGGATACCAGCAGAAGCGCCTGAGGTATCAGCCACCGACCAAAGTGGCCAACGTTACCCGGGTTACACCATGGGGAGGTTCTTGACATCGCATCCCAAGACCTGTGACCGTCCTCGTCAACCATCACCAACTTGTTTCAACTGCGGGTGCCCGCACCCCATGAATTATTCTCGGTTCCCGGTCCAATTCATAGAGAAGCGTAACAGGCGCGCTGGAACTATTTCAAGGACGATACCCGTGAGAAAGCCCATAGGTCGAAAACTGATACTGCGTAATGCCGTGGAAAAAACAGCTCAGGCGTCCTTGATGGGGCTGACCAATACCACCACGCGACGTGGAGAGATAATTGAACCTAAGAAGAAACGCCGGTGAACCACGAAATCAGCCAACACCACGGTTACACAGACTACTCGAGGTAACACACCATCCCAACCAGCTAGCCAACAGCAGCTGGCTAAAGGGCAGCAGTTGCAGATAGCATTGCAAGGAATAGATAACCTACAGAAAGCCATCCTCCATATGAACGAGAAAATATCATCCCGAATAGCCCAAGGACTGTTGAAGCTCCATAATCAGAGGACCTTTTTAGACGACTCATAGAAGGCCAAATATCACGCAAGACATCCCGCAGTCACAAAGAACCAGAGAGAAACTGAGGTGCCCGTGCGTGTGTGTGGCCCGCGATAACGACGGACAGATGGGTATAGTGAAACAAGATTACAAGTCGGTCCCGTGTATTATTTAGCAGGATAACGACTATAAATAGTCCAGAGACGCTCCCGTGAGAGTGGCAGAAGTAGAAGCCACCGAAAAAGGCAAATTCTTAAAAAGACCATCCAAATCTCTGGGGTGTAATAAAGATTGCCAGACAAACGGCTGTCACCCGCTAGCTTCGGAGGAGTCAACATCGATCTGATGATGAAGAGCATCGTTTCACGTCGCATGCAACACAGTTTTTATTTTTTGTTATTATTTTTCATTTATTAATTTTTATTTATATTATTGTTTAACATTTTGAAAATTTATTCCTTGTGGTTTAAATATAGATCGGGTCCACGGGCTCCACAACATCTCTTTAATCGTTTCAGTTACTAAGATTTCTCTCGTTTTTTTTTAATTCTTTTCTACGATTGGTTTCAGATCTTCAGATTCATCTCAAGAATTTAATAATAACAAACGATTTTTGTTGCAGAACGATGAAGCAAATATTAATCAGTTTTTAGGCAGAAGTAGCAAAGTAAAGTCGGATAAATTAATTATATAAAATTGTGCATGTAATAAAATATTGTTACAAAAAGTTTGCACCAAAAATCTGTAGTCGCCGCAGATAAAAGAAAAATATATGGAATCTATTTTAATGCATAAGTCCATCAAAATAAATACCTTCTTATACATTATAGGCACTAAGGAAGTACTTATGATTGTCAAAACACTACCACCGGTTTGGAAAACACCCGAGTCATTGAGAAGAGCCGTCAAGAAACTCGATCGGGCTATTTTTTTTTTAAGTACAATAATATTTAATGTTAGTTATCAATCAGTCAAAACTACTGCAGGTTCGAAAACATCCCAGTAATCGAGAAGAACCAGTAATAAACTCAATCGGGTTTATCTTCTTCTTTTTTTTAATTGTATGAATGATATTTTCAGTTATTTAATAATCAGTCAAAACACTACTACAGGTTCGAAAACATTCCAGTATTCGAGAAGAGCTGTGAAGAAACTCGATCGGGTTTATCTTTTTTTTCAACTCTAAAAATAATATTTACTATTAGTCAATAATCATATTAATAATTTAAAGGATGCAAGAAAGAGAGTCACTTACAGTTGGCTAGAAAGCATTTAAATTAAATGACTTTAATAATTAAATAATCGTTAACGACCTCCATAAAATGAAATATTAAGTTAATATTTATTATGTCAACTTTAGACAACGATTACCTGATAAGAAAAAGTTTGAAAAAAGACACTATTTTGAAACAATTTGGAAAATTTAAAAAAAAATTTGACCGACCTCTTAAAAAACTTTTCGAGTTGTTTTTTGTGACATTTCTTAAAGTGTGTTAAATTCACATATTATCGCGAGAGAAACAAAAAAATAACTATTTTTTGAACCACCCCATGTGCCGGTGGTGGCCGGTTTGACATAATTGTCGTATCCTACAACCCAGTTAATTGACGTAGTAATAGCGAAACCGTAAAGTAATCGAGTTAATTTACACAATAAATTTCAGTGTGTTAGTAAAAGTAAGCTATCTTACAATATCAAGATATTTCAATAATAATATCACGTATATTTAATTTTTTTTTTTTTATTTATTTGAATTTATTTAAATTATCACAATCAATACGTGAAACATCTTGTTTTTTCTTGGTATATAAAAAGTACATAATATATTCACTTAAGACAACATAAGATGTAATTCACAAGTTTGTTCCTGCCTATACAACAGAAACAATGATACCGCTAAAACTTTGTTCGTCTGCGCTTTTTGTTCAAGTAAATGTCTGGTGTCATTAAATTTTATTTTCGGAGCTAAACTAGAAAAAATGTCCCACTCGACAGACAAAAAAAGAGACGAACACAGGACTTCAATTGAATGTACGAATTAACTTTATAATCTGTATTAAGAAATCTGTAGTCCTGTCTGTATTTTTAATATTTTTCCAAAATTTCCCGTTACGCATATTATATGAACAAAACTGATCACGAATACGCAATTTTTTTTGGCTACATGTTTGTATGTCCGGATTTAACTCAAAAACGGCTTGACCGATTATTATGAAACTTTGTACACGGGATGCTTATACCATCGGTCAATTGATAGGGTAAAAGAAATTTCAAAATTCGTTTTGAAATCGTTAAAACAAAAATATTTCCAAGAATACCTGTTTTGATTTATTCTTGGTCTATTTTATGAAATTTTGTACAAGGGAAATATAAGTCATTGCACGAATGATAAGTCAATAGCACTTTTAGGAATCATAAAGAAAAGGATTTCCAGAAATTTAAAATTTATAACAACACACTCGAGCACCCTATGGGCGTAATGTCCATAGAGTTCCCTACAAGAGTGGACCGGGTTCGTGAAATGAAACGAGTTCACTTACCGAGACTTTAGCGACGGACCGTATGCGACCACTGGAATTCGTAGTGAAAATATTGAATGACAGTTATCAATGGGTAACACTGCGCTACGCCGCGAAAATGCTCCAACTCAGTTTACTGCGCCGGGAGTGTAAGAACGGCCAGATACATTCGTAATTCCCTTTCGAAATATCGAATCGGGATTCCGTACATATTTTGCACACATACGTTTATTTCCGTTCGGAATAACAAGGCTCAGTTGAGAGACGATGACCATTGAGTTCAGACATTTTAACAGCGATGGACAACGATTTTCTACTTGCGATTGCATTGTTGCTGTATCTTGTGAAGAAGACAATACGTCGCCGTTACTGGGTACATTCACTTAACACTAAACGATTACAAGACAGCCAATATTATATAAAATATAATAAATTAATATATAATTATGAATTATATAATATTAAATTCCGTACGGAATTAACGAAAGTGTGATGCAACTCATACAAAATCTATGAAAGAGATGCATTCTAAACTGTTTTTTCCCGTGCGAGATTCCGGACGCACAGACTACCATGCGGAATTTCGAATCGGAGAAAACTACGAACGGAAAACTACTATATATTTGTGGTAGGGGCTTGGGGACTAGGGAATTCCGACTGTATGTGGCCGCTCTTAAAATACATATTCCAAAAGTGTTGACGGACAGCGCACTTTAGCGCAGCGAGCCGGCTAAAAGACAGTGTCACACCCGCCGTACCCCACCGCTCGCATCTGTCAGCCAACTCATTCACTTGCCTTGCGAACTACTTTGCTCGCGCAGTGGCGCAAGTTTAAGTTAACTCAATGCGCCGACGCAGTAAGCTGCGCATGAGTTATTGAGTTTGCGCATGGAATTTTGTTGAGTTACCCATGTCTACTGCCAGTTGAACGTGCCACCGACATTGCCCCACGCATCCATCAACTTCGTCCGATGTTGTGTGTGAGTGAGTAATAAGATAGGTGTGTTATGAGAGATAATGAGAAAGAGTATTAAGAAGATTATATTCGACGTACCGGGACAGTGCAATCTCTAATAAAAAAATAAAGAATAATGTTATACACTTCATTACTTTTTATTTATTTTAAAGATGCGCCAACAGCGCGCATATTATATTTGACCCATTTTACAATGAATTCTAAGTCTAATACAGATATACGAACCTATTATAGAATCCCACACATTGTCAAAACACAAAATTGCAAATGTAATAAAAAAATAATTAAATTAAGTTAGGTACAAGTAAGTTATTAAAATACATGTAACACTACTAATAATAAAAAATATTAATTTAAATTAATACTAATATAAATAACAGAATACAAATGTAATTAACATTGTAAGATTAAAATAATTAGAATTAACAGGGACAATATTATTGTAGTACCCATAATTTTATAACTATACTTAAACATATTAACAACTCAACGTCTCTCTATCTGTCTGTCCATTTAAGTTATGTTCATCCGAAAACGACTTACCCGATTGATATGGTTTAAAAAAAATTATAGCTAAGTTATCTGGCCAGGATATAGGATATAATATTTTGATATAATATAATATTTTATACATTATTCGCTATCATAATATCGACATGCTTTCCATCAAACCAATGTAACCTGTGGCACAAATACAAGGATAATATGTCAGAAGATATTTTACATCAAATTCGTGTCACTTCCAGAAATCACAATGTTGAGATGAATGAGGAGATACATAATCGTGCTTTACTCTTGATCGAAGATATGTGTTACCTCATGTGCGGTAGTTTATTAATCAGGTTAGGAATGCCAGCGCCCAATCGTGAAATGAATGACGCATTTAATCGAGAATTGGAACGGGAACGTAAATATGATCACCAGGAATTAGATTTAGTAGTTCAAACAAATGTACCCCTGTTGAATTCAAAACAAAAGGATGTTTATGATACTTTAATGAAGGCAATCGATGATGGAAATGATGGTGGTTTATATTTCCTAGATGCCCCTGGTGGAACAGGTAAGACATTCCTCATGTCAGTAGTTTTAGCCACTGTTCGTGCGCAATCCAACATAGCGGTTACAATTGATTCTTCTGGAATAGCAGCCACATTGTTAGAAGGATGCCATACGGCTCATTCAGCACTAAAATTACCGTTAAATCTTCGAACTATTGAAGAACCAACGTGTAATATTACAAAAAATTCAGCAATGGCCAAAGTTTTATCGGCATCGAAAATCATCATCTGGGACGAATGCACAATAGCGCATAAACGTGCATTAGAAGCTCTTAACCGAACATTGAAAGATTTACGGAATGGCTCGAGATGTTTTGGAGGAGCAATGATTTTACTGTCTGGTGATTTCCGCCAAACACTGCCAGTAATTCCAAGATCTACGGCTGCCGACGAAATAAACGCTTGCCACAAATCGTCAAATCTATGGCGCTATGTGAAGAAACTGCAGCTGACAACAAGCATGAGAGTTGCATTGCTTAATGATACATCTGCTGAAAATTTCTCTGAGCGATTGCTGACTATCGGTAATGGTCAAGTACCTGTCGATGAATCGAGCGGATTGATATCATTTCCAAATAATTTCTGTAATTTTGTCTCATCAAAAGACGAACTTATCAACAATGTATTTCCAGACATTATTTCTAACTACAAAAATAATGAATGGTTGATTTATGAAAAATAATTTACGCGACGATACTGAAAGGAAAATTCAAAGGTGCGGAAGTTCTCATTCCGAGGATCCCGATGATCCCAACCGATATGTCGTTTGAATTTAAAAGACTTCAATTTCCGATCCGTCTTTCATTTGCCATGACCATCAACAAATCACAAGGCCAATCCTTAAAAGTTTGTGTTTTGAATCTAGAACATCCATGTTTTTCCCATGGTCAATTATATGTGGCATTGTTCACGGGTCGGAAGACCATCTGCGTTGTTTGTTTTTGCGCCTGATAATAAAACAAAAAATGACGTGTATCACAAGGTACTTATGTGAAGAGCAACCTATGTACTAAAATGCAGAAACAATAATATATGATTAATGTACTTTTTTTTTCTAATAAAAAAATTAACTTAATAAAATACAAAATCTGCTTATTTATTGCCTTTAAGGCTGAATAGAGTTCGCCGGGTCAGCTAGTATTTTGATAGATAAAATGGTATACGAAATAAGTGGTGACAATGATGGGGAACCAGTTCCGAAAAAATACGCCTTTGCGGGCGCTTAAATGGTTTACGCTGAGTAAAACATAAGATATATATCAACATAATGTACAACAAATTGTACATCTTAAAAAGACCTACAAAAAATATCTTGTTATGATCACCCACAGTAAACATTTTTGTCTTTAACATAACGGCGGGCGAATTGATTCACGCATGTGCACTATGTACAATATTATGTAGTCCATACGGTTAAATTGACGATGTTAAATTTCAGGACCCCAATATATCTTTTTTCTATATATTTTTTCATACCCAAAATTCCACTCAGACGAAGTTGCACACACAGCTAGTATTTAAAAAATAAGTCAATTTATTTCAATGTTAATATAATAAATACTATAATAATACTAAAAAAGAAAGAAGATACAGACATAATTTTCTAAACGTAAACTTTATTTTGAATTAAGGTAATAATCAAAATTACTAGAGCGCGCTGCAACCGCATCCACGAGCAGGGTTCCCTTTGTTGCCACATGAAGCTATAGTGGGAGTGACGGAAACTGGAGCAATGGCAGCAACGGGAGCGATAGCAGCATCGATAGGACTCTCAGCGGTAATAGCAACAACTCCATCACCACAATCATAGGAAATAGCACTAACACCAGCAGTGGGGAACACGCCCTCCATAGCAGCGGTACCCAAGAACGGTAAGTTACCTGCAACAGCTACAGGGCCTTCGTAAGAATTGTCAGAGGTTACAGCGAGATCGGTCGGAACTGTAGCTGAAGCGCTGGTGATTGGTAGACAACCGCCATAAGCAGCGTTAAGGGAGCTAGCGATGGTGATGTCGACGGCCGGAGCAATGCCTCCACAGCCGCAACTTCCAGACCAAGCGGGCCCGTATGCCATATTATCGTAACCGAAGCGTCCCGTGCACTGGCTTACAGCAAACTACAAATAAAACTATGTATTTATATTTGGCAAAACTGCTTCACAACCATCATAAGTTTTCAATTGCAATATAAAAATATCGTTTATAGTTAATTATTCGTCATCACATATTTTGTTGTATTGTAATTCCCTATAGACAATATCTGAAATGTTTTTGATGTTAGCAGAATTACAAGAATAACTTAATTTCCAACAATTGAAGAACTGTCAAAATTTTCACTCCCCAAATAAGGTTAAAATCCATAAGGTTAAAATCACCCTATTACAATTCCACCTTATGTTAAGCGATAATGTAACCCACGGTTAGGTTAAGCCTAGTGAAAAGACCGACTCTAAAGTTTAGAGCTGCTGAAACGCATCTTTGGGATCTTGATGACAAATTTTAATCTTTATCGTGTTGGCATTAGAAAATTTCCTACCACCATGCTATGGTTTCCTCGCGATGTTTCCCTTTACCGAAAGCTCAGGTTCATTGAAGGAATTAAAACTAATACACTGTTCCGCTACTGTGCCATCATTTAATGAAGCTTTAATCCCAACCTATATTATGGACGGGAAAGGAGTTTTGTAACGACAGCAAAAATAAATAATTTATCAAAAGCGTAGAGATAAATCCTGCTCACTTTGAGCAGCACAATAACTATTGTTTGTCATAGATGAATTACCTCAATGAAGAGTGCAGACGCGCAGATAACGAGGTAAGTTTTGGCTGCCATTATTGCTTATTACTTCTTGTCAAAGTTATGAATATTATTCAATCTTAGTTCAACGCTTTTATAATAGTAATTACCTCATTTAAATTTTATCAAGAGCCCGTATTAACCGCTTTAATCACCGTTGTGAAAGTAGTGGAGAAACTTTTTCCTTATCCAATAACTTTACATAAGCAAAGCATCTATAATTATTAGCAAATTTAATATGGATCAATATGTCATGTATAAATATGTGTAAAGCTTGTTGCTGAAAATCACTCTACATTCAATACACGTCGGATTAATTTTAAAAATATGTCTACTTTCACTTTCTTGCTCCTCTGCGTCCAGGCTTGCCTCATCCAAGTAAGTTTAATCTTATTAAATTGCAAAAGGCTTTGAATATGAGATCAAGCGTAATGAGGTTCATCTATTAAGATCAGGTCGACTATGTTCATGGGTGACTCAAAAAGCTTAGTTACAAATCATAACTTCAATGAAAACTTACTGTCAGATCTTTGACAATGAAAAAGAAAATATACAAATAGAAGCTGAAAGTAGAACACTATTGAGGTGTTCCTTTTTTTCTAAAATTGAATGCCATGGTTGGAAATTGAAGAATAGGACAGGAAAAATGATTGTACTTCGTTTAACTTTAATGTTATGTTATTTATTGCAGAATGTGTACAGCCAGTGTTACGGTAAGGGCGCTCTGCCCCTCGCTGGTCCCGCTCTCGGCGCTCCGTACACTCAGCTTGGTTATAACGCTGGTTACGGCTGCGGCTCTGGTTACGGCGGCTCCGGTATCGGTAACCTCGCCGTCGCCGGTGAACTCCCCGTCGCCGGTACCACTGTCGTCGCCGGACAGGTTCCCATCATTGGCGCTGTTGAGTTCTGCGGACCCGCTACCGCTGCCGGCGTTGTCTCCATCACTGGAGCTTGCGGTTGTGGATGCGGTTCTTCCTACATTCACTAGACATATACTTCAAAATTTATAAATAAAACTTACCCTTTGATTAAACTATTTGATTATTTACATACGAATATTATAATCTCATCCAATTTCGATAAGCCACTATGATATACTTTACAAATCTCATCTGAATTTACAATACATCAATATGAGTAGTAATACAATCACTAAATACAATACTAGAACTCTCCACGAAGCCCTAGATTATTTAAAAATATCATATTATAAAATAGAGTTAGACAACCTATGTGCCATACTTATTCACTGAAGTGAAAACTTCTTTAGCTGCGTTGAGCGATTTTTGGTAGGGGAAAACTTATGGGTTCGAGGCACCGATGACCTCGACATGCTAGTGGCGTATTGCGCTTCCGTCATATCAGCGACGCGTAGTATAGTGGCCTTAATACATATGTATACGCATATATACATTGTATATACTCGACTGTATCATATGTGTGTGTTGATTTTTGTATGGGTAAAAAATCTTGCGATCTCGCATCACCGACATGCTCTGCAATAATTCAGACTATAACTTATTTAAAAATTCAAACTTGAGTTTTTACATCTGTCGGCAGTCCTTATGACTGACTGTTTTTTTTATTTATTTGTATAGCATTTTAAACTTTTTATCTTAAAGTTAGAATGCGATTGAAGATCATAGTATACACAGTATAGTATGTACTTGTTTTACTTGTTTGTGATATAACGCTAAACCTCAAAATTACCTTTATAAGAGAAGTCTATTCAAAGCAACTGTATAAAACAATATTTTTCTTGAGAATTGTAGCTAACCAAACTTTCTCACTATGTTTACTATATGGCTATAGAGAATAACTAAAACTGCGTTTGTGTTTTGAAAGGTTAGTTTTATTATAGGACTATGTAACATCTCAGAATCTTTCACTCGGTATTTAGATATTAAATTTTCAAAAATCGCTTTCTACTTGGCACTGGGTTTAATTGAAAATTCAATCGTAAAACTTCTTGTGACAACTAACCCAGAATTAAGCAGCGAGAAGTATCGCAGTATAATCGGTAATTAGTGCATTATACTATTTGCTGTGTCTTGGTGAACGTGGTGTCAATCAAAATATCGTAATTCGATTACCCAAAAGTGGGTAGGCGGTTTGTTCTGCGCACATCCGTATATACTTCAATATCAATTTAGTAAAATGCTGTTATTTTGACATTACAACCAGACAATTAAATTTTATTTATTTTAATAGTTAATATTTCAGGGACAACAAAGTATGCCTCAAATTATTGATGGGCCCAGCTATGAACCAACCAAAAAGCATGAAATTTTATTTGAAGCAAGAAAAACCACTGGTTTAATTAAGCTGTGTATTGTTTGTCCGTAAGTCCTAGGAATTTTATTATGTATATTAAATTTATGATTATTTTCATATTTTTTTTTGTTCTCATGGGTTACATTTAATTGTAGTCTATAAATTATTTCATTTATATTACTTTTGAAATATTAGGATTCTTATCTGTTTTTCTCCAAGTTATTTGTCAACTTATAATAATAATTTTTTGTCTTTTTCCTTTTGTTAGTTATTAATCATTTCTATTCAAATTTGTTTTTAATTTATGTTGATTAATATATTTTTTATGTTTCCATGCACGGGGCCATCCGAAAAGATGTGTATTCATATCAGTAACATACACATCGGGTACACTACTTACTCATCTGGGATTTAACTAATATTGTTTAATATTTCATGTGTATTGTTATTGGAGTTACAAATAAAATAAAACAAATCTTCATTGTAATTTAGCCACTAAGCTTATATGTAAAAAAATTAAAAAACACAAACTAATGAGGAGTCGGGCCTATTTATTGGAATAACATAAAAAAACCTACCTACCTGGTTGGAAGAGAGGCGTGCTTTATGTATGTACGAACGGTTTTTTTTTTCATTTATAGTTTCATAATACTCGTAATAGAGATTTTCAATTTTAAGTACTTTGGCTTATTTTTGCGTGATGTATCATCTCTGTAACTTAATAAAAAATAAAAACGATTTTAATAACCATCACATCGTGCCGTATTTCTCATGAACTATTTTTTATGGGTGAAACCCATTATACAGAATGTGCAGAGAATACAATAATAACGCAAGGGATTTGGGCATATTTTTCGGAAATATAAGCAGGAATTTTCAATTAACAGAATCATGTTTTGATTTGATATAAAAATGCTATTTGCACGCAAGAACACTATTTCTTTTTTTATAATATATTGAATAGACTTGTTTCGTATTTAGTAACTTCCACTATTTTTTTTTTATTCTTTCTATAATATTTGTAAAATGTTACTCCCAACTATAATCGGAAGACAAATTTATTTCTGTAACTTATTATTATTAATGTGTATTTTGTGTATAATTAATTTGTTTTCGGTTGTTCAGCCAGAATAAATAAATGAATAAATATTAGAAATGTTTTGCTAAGAATGGTGCATTTTCTAGTAAAATATTTGTGGGATAAGCGAAAAGTTCAACTTTGGCAGCAACTTATGCAGTATGGTTATAAACGCGCATTAGCATACGGGATATTTTACCTCGGTCCTCAGGGGTAACCTATCATTGGTTAACCTTAGGACTTTACTGTGTTATATTAGGTCGATGTGTTCCGCTTCTATTTATCTTAATACTCTTATTTACCTTGTATTTCCTGTATTATTTTGTATATATTATGTACTGCTTGTTGTCAAATTTATCAAATATATTTGCCCGTCCAGATATCATTTATAATACGATCCCTTTAGTTTAATATAGTATGTTTCACATAATTTTATCATATTTAATTATAATACGTTGTTTGTTTACTTTTGATCTGTTAACATGCCAATTTCTGTTACGTCTGATAGATTTAGGACATGCGCAAAGATAAAAATATGTTTTCTTAATGATAGGTCTTATTTATTTACATAAAACCTATGATTCTATTATTTCTATAATATTTATATATGTAATTTCAAAAACTGAATAATTTGAAAGCTAGGCAGAAAAACGATTGTCATTATACGATAGACTTTTGAATAGTAAAAACTGATATTTTTTTAAAAATTAGAAAATAGTATTTATAATCATCGATATTTATATATTTTATTTGGTAATAAGTTTAAAAGTACCAAACGAATATAGGAGTCGGAAGTCTCAATCCGAGCTATTTATTAATTGCATTTTTTTAATTCTATTTTCATGGAATCAATCTCACTTGTCAGAATTATTATTCCTTTTTTTCATGGGTACACACCCGCCCGGGAGGACGGGTGGTTATGTGAGACTCCTACTTACTAAAACTCCACGGTGTACCATCCGCCGCCACAATGGGGCGACGCGGGACCTATGGTAGTATGCAACCGCGTCGCCCCGACGGCCGTCTCGACAATTCTGGGCCCCGGCCTAAATAGGAGACAACTTAGTACACCCTAGCTGTCTCCTCCGTCCACCGAACCTGTGCAATGGGAAGACGGCCCCCCCGACCCATCTCTCCTTGTTCAGTTAGGGTGGCGGGAGTTGGCGTATGAAACGCCTCCTCCGGCCACCCGTTCGTCTTTGGCGGAGAGGGCCGCTCAGAGGATCCTCCTCGCGAGCCCTCTCCGCAGTCTCCTTCTGTGAGATGACCTCCTCGCAGAAGGAGACCATAGCAAGCCATGCTCTCTTGCTGCCGAGCATGGCTCTCACCACACACGGCAGCGAGAGATCTACTCTTACCGCCGCGACCAGAACGCGGCGCTGTCCCTCCCAAGCAGCGCACTCAGAAAGAGTGTGCTGCGCCGAGTCTTCGACAGCACCGCATTCATGGCACGCAGCAGTCGGCTCCCTTCTTGCAATCCGATGCAGGTACCAGCCAAAACACCCATGGTTTGTCAGCACCTGCACCAGACGAAACATCAGGGAGCCGCGCTCCCTGGCACACCACCTCCCGAGGACCGGGCGGACGGCGTCTATAGCAATAACGTCCATAACGCACGTCCGCCAGGTCCTCCTCCCATCTCCTTAACACCTCCTCTCTTGCCCTCCGCCTAATTCGGCAAACCTCTGTGGGAGCCGGAGACCTCCCTCTTTCCTTCATCGCCGCCGTAAACTAATATACGGCGGCGAGCACTTGTGCCTCCAGCTCCCACGGCGGGGAGCCGGCGAGCACAAAGGCCACCCCCGCAGACACAGACCGGTATCCGCGAATCACCCTCAGAGCTACCACACGCTGCGCTACACGCAGCACACGAGAATTATTATTCCTGCGTCGAGCCTGCTCAACGCTGAATATCCAGGCTGACGCATCACTAAGCCGACCACCCGGGTAGACACGGCTAGGGCGGCGGTTCCTGACCTCAACCTACATTGCGTTGATTGTACTGATTGATACCTGACGTAGCAGCTAAGGCGTTGGATCTTGATTTATATGCTTTAAATCAAACACTGTCTGGTAAAGTGTTAATGTTTTATGTGAGATATTCAGTATTTGACTGTAAGATTATATAAAATTATTTATTAAGGTAACATTTTTTTTAATTGTTTTAAAATCTTATTGAACTTACTTTAGGAAAATAATATCCTGGAAATATACTTATATTAGATATTATTCTTCTTTCATTACATATTTCCTTTTGGCTTTATAAATCTCCTATATACCTACTAAATATCATAACAACTGTTCATGTAAATATTGTAGCTAACAAGCTAAACTAAGCTTCTTGAAGCAATGATGGCTCAGTAGTAACGTGTATGGATATTGCGTTGATCGAAGTGAGTTCGAATCTCTGCAACGAGCCTAAGTTTCCGGAGGAGGACAGAGTTAAAAATCTGAGAGCCAGTCTAACACTGTGCTTAGCGAGAAGCCACCTTAAGCCATGTCGTTAGTTAAAATCAAGTGGGATTATAACCACAACGCTCAACCTATAACGATTTAAAAAACAGATGCTTAGCACCAAGTGAACTTGTTCATTTAATCACTCGACCATTTTACGACGATTGTCTCCACATAAAGTTGGAGATCTCATATCACGTTTAATTAAACATTGTCATTGTATAGCAAACTAAATTTAAAATAGTATTATACTATTTCATTTCTTATTGAGTTACTAAATAATTGGTATCTATATAATAATGCGTGAAGCAAAAGCTTTCGGTACCTTTTTAAGATTATTGCGTGCACGAAAGACTGTGAGATTTGGAATTGTTAAAGTTTGTATGGAGGAGTACAGAAAGCTAAAATTATCTATAGTATCTGTTACTAATATATTGAATTTAATTAATTAATTCTGCGAATCCTAACCTAACCAGTGCCATTGAACTTAGACCCCCAAAATATTGACATTGTCACTCAATGAAAAATGACAGCAAGCGATGTAGATAATACTCATTGTTTATGAATACTGTAAATATTAAACAGAATATAGTCTATGATCAAAAAGTCGCTGGTCGAATTACGACCTTAGGGCGATCGCTAGTATTCTATAAAACTATTAAAAATCAAACACTTTAATGAAATAGCAATGTTTATTTTTAACTTAAAAGTAATTATCACTTGAGTTTAGTATAAAGCTCCGCAACCACATCCACCTACTTGGGGAAACCCTTTGTATCCTGACATAGCAGGTCCATAGCCATATGTTCCCAATCCGGAACTATAACCTGGGGCAGAAGGACCAATAGGCGTCTCTGCAACTATACCAATAGTGCCATCACCACAACCGTACGACACAGCACCAGCGCCTGCAGTAGCGAATGAACCGTCAGTCACTACAGCACCCAGAAACGGCAGCTGACCAGCAATAGTAACGGCACCTTCGATTTCATTCTCAGAGGTAACTGTCAATCCAGTGGGAGAAATGGGAGAACTACTAGTTATAGATAGACCGCCGCCGTAAGAAGCGGCAAGTCCTTGTTGTGGAGCTACAGGACCAGTACCACAGCCTGTAGTAGGCCAAGTAGAACCGAAACCATCGAACGATGCAAGGCCGTCAAATGTTCTGCCAGGGAAAGGTGATGGAAATCCGGCACCAAGGGCAGGCTCTCGACCGAAGCATTGTCCTACTGCAGTCTGCAATATAGAATTAAAGCTATTATGTTTTGTCAGAATAAAGTTACGGATAGATTAAAGATTAAAACATTATTACTAAAATTCGATTCTAAAACAAAAAAATAATGTGTGAAATTCACACGTGGTGGAAGTGAAACCGTCAAACAGAATGTCATAAGTGTTGTCTAAAAAGTTTTTGTTTCGTGCTTTTTTGGTGAGGTAATAAAATTAAATATTGCGTGGCAACAAACCTCTTTTGTACCATTTTACCATTGCCTAAAACTTTTCTATCTCATTTTCTCCCACGTTAAATCTTATGAATTTATGTGTCTGTCTCTTTTTACTGTCGCTTTCGCCATAATATCAGTTGTGATCAAACTCCAACACTAGTTTTATTCTATAACTAGCTGTGCCGGTGGCTTCGCTCAAGTAGACTACAGAATGACTGTGCAAATCTTGCTCCCCCGCTCCCGGCTATTTTAAGGACAAAAATGCTTATTGTGGGTGTTCCTTAGAAGACAGACATACACTCACCTTGACTTTTTTTGTAGGTATTTTTAATACCTACAATTAATTTACATTAATTTGCTATATCTCTTATGGTTTACTCAGCGTAAGCCATTTAAGCGCCCTAATTAATTGACCGTGATCAGTATGTTTTTTGCACGGAATACTAATTATTTTTATAAAACAAAAGTAGCCTAAGTTACTCCCTATAAATTCAGCTATCTACCAGCGAAAGTCCCGTCAAAATAGGTCCAACCGTTTCGGAGAATTCCCGGACCAAACAGACAGACAAATATTTATTTATTTTTTGTTATATGTTACATATATACTTTCATATGCATTTAGTAAAAGGCTGATATTTAGACATTACAACCAGACTCTTCAATTTTATTAATTATATATAGATTAACAGCAAAGGAGTTAAGTACACTGCCTAAAATAGATTGAACCTGGATTCTGTCTTAATAGTCTTGAATAGGTTTGATTAAGGTTACTTACCAATTAAATATAGGAAAAATTTACAACAGAGAAAGAAACTTACGCTTATGAAGCATGCTGAAGTGCACAGAAGAATTAAAAATTTATCTGCCATTTTCACTTCTTAGCTATTGAATGTGGAAGACTTAAAGTGATTATGCTTTTACAAGCATTTAACTAAAGTTTATATACTATCTTATTTCATAATATTTTCGTATCAATAAATTAATACAATTATCGATAAATATTACTACATTATTTATAAACTTTGGTTTGCGGAACACAAATAGATAAATTTGTTGAAATATTATTTCCCATTTTATTATCAGTATATTTTCATATTTATAAAATAAAATTTATGTGTTACTAATTGCGCTTATGCAATAAAGGCTTAGATAACATTCGAAAAGTTTTTACTAATTTAAATAAACAAAAATGCATCATTATGTTCATTTGACCGTATGTGACGATATAATGAAATCAATGGTTATGTGTAAAGTTAAGTTTACTAGAATTTTTAGTTGAAACTTACGAAATTTCTGTTGCACCTATAAAATTCTAAAGTCAATATTTCTACGCTAATCATTTTACAGTGCATTGTCAGAAGTAACCTAATAAGAATAATAATAAAATGTGTATTAAAATATTGTAAGATAACATTTTACTGATTTGTGTTTTCAGTCACGTGAATTCCTAACAGAAAACTCAACTTTCCCAACGGAAAATTAAATAAATGAAATAGGATTTTTCGCCAGATTTGTGTTATTTTAAACTTATTGTCAAATCGCGAACTATTTTTCATTAACTTTACAATTCACGCAGTAGCTGCACGCTGCACCGTATTTTCAATTTGAATTTTTCATATGAAAAATAAAAATTACTTTAGGTAAATTTCGGTCACACTAATCGTTTTATGTCCGATGATATTTTTTACAATTCCTCTATTTTTGTCACCTTTATTTCTTCAATAATCGATGAATCTCAATATGTCAATTAGTTTCAAAGTTTATACCTTGATTTTTATTAGAATGTCTCACTCGGGGCGTTTTATTGCTTGTTTCTCCCGTTGAAAGGCTACGTCATAATTTTCCTTATAATAATTCAGCATTACTTAATGTCTTAAAAGTTGTCTACTAAGTTTGCGATTGATTTAATTTAGATAATATAAAATTTGGAAAGATGGTAAGACATAAAAAAATATGTAGCCGAGTTGTCCCCAGAGATAAAATGCTTGTACCACCTGTCCTACATCCCTGGTGCTGTGTCCCAAATTCGGACAGAGTCAAATACAAAGCAACCAAATTTTGGAATAATGTTCCACCATCCTTAAGAAAACTGCAATATTTTCACGGGTTTCGATTAACGTTTAGAAGGTTTATTTGCGAACACCAAACGAATCAAGAAGATCAGGGCCATGGACTTAATGCTACTTATTCTATATGTGCTAAACAAACATCTGGTCTTCTATTGAGAATGACGGTGGATCTGCTGAATCGTATGAGCTATTGGTTATGAGTACATATAATAATAATAATAATAATAATAATAATAATAATAACTAGGTACCCTACTTCTTTGGCGTAACAAAATAAAAACATCTCCGAAATTGAAGTTAGCCATCCATGACAATAATGTGAACTCGGTTTACTGGCGTTTATTTATTTTTTATTGTCTAAAATTAACATAAATCATTAAAATAATATGTATGTTATTATTTAAGTAATGCATAACATAAAGTCATTAAAATATAGTAAGTTCTTTTAAAATAATTTAGTTGTATATAATATTAACATCCATTTATTAAATATAGTGTCATGATACTAGTGCTATTTCAAAATGGATGCAATCAAATCTATGTTAATAAATTTGTAGTTCTGTCTGTACTTTTAATATTTTTCAAAATTTCCCTATAGGCATACTATATGAAGGATACTTATCACGAATATGATATTTTTTTGTCTCTTTATCTGTCTGATGTATGTTCGGATTTAACTCAAAAACGGCTTGACTGAAACTTATGAAATTTTGTACCCGGGATGCAATATGATTTAAATTAAAATTAAATTTGTTAATGTCTTAAGATCTTGTTTGTCTTGAGATCGTAAAAAAATATTAATTTATTTATTTATAAATGATTTTAATTATAAGTAATTCCTTAATTGATATCCTATAAATAAGTCAAAAATATTTTTAAAATTATAAAAATAGAAACACAAAATTGAAATTATTTTATTTCTACACCACTTTTTACACAATTTCGTAGTCGGGATGCATTCGTAATTACCTAAAGCTATAAGAATCGTCAACAATAATTTCAGAAATATAAAACAAAAAAGAACAATTTTGATAATTCGCAACCAATTGTGATGAAAATGATACACGGGAATTACATGCCATTCTTCAACTGATAGGTTATATTAATTGTCAATAATATGAGTGAAATTAAAATAATAACTGCTTAATAACAAACGCGTGCGACGCCGCGGGCATACCGCTAGTTATTTTATATTTCTTAATATATAGCTTTCTTTGTAATAATTTAAAACTTACTTGCTTCTGGTGTTCTTATAGGTTTTTGGTCTCTTTCTTATTTACAAATATTTATAGTTGAACTGATTTATAGAATTTAGTCTTGTTTTTATATTTATAAAAAAAGATTATTATAATATATACCTATTACCGTTTTTTCATAGCATGAGACTCAGGTTTTAGCTTTTCCTTTTTTTGTTAGTCTTTTTATAACAGTATAAGGTCTTGTGGCGTCACCATACGGCCCCAACGGAAGACCAGCGCTGGTTTTTTACAACCTGCATTATGCTAGGCTGAGGCCGTTTCGTAGCATCTGGAATTTCATTTTTGTTAATTTATGTACTTGTAAATAATATTATTATTAAATGTACGTCTGTAGTTTCAAATGTGCTTGCTACAAATAAATCCTTATTTCTTTCTTTAAATGCACAACCGATTCCCAAATAGGGGGATCGTTCAGTACTTAGCAAGTACCACTCATAGTTCTATCGTCAGTGTTGTCTAAGGCTGAGAAGCCGATCATAAATACACAGCTTATCTGCTACCTAGAATGGCTTTTATCCAAATCAATGAACGGGTCATCTTTTAGCATACGTGTTGAGGGAGAGAAAGTGACTTCCCTTATTGCGTACGCAAAGTCGCGTTCTTTTTCTAAGTTTTGACCTATATACCGAAGTAGTGAAATTATTCCGCGTTTATAATTCTTGTGTGTAAACAATTATAGACATTAACAAGTCCTACAGAAAAATCAGCGAGAATATATGTCTATCTTCTAAGGAACACCCACAATAACTATTTCTGTTTTTAAAATAAACGGGAGCGGGTGAGCAAGATTTGCGTGGACATTCTGTAGTCCAAGTGAGTTAAGCCGCGGGCACAGTTAGTTATATATATATATATATATATATATTATATAATTATTTATAATTCTAATTATTAAAATTACAATTTTATTTGAATATAGATATTTAAAAATACGTATATTACATTTTGTGTTTAAATACTTATAAACTATTTTGCACGTCTCTAGGTACAAGCACTGAAGAGCTTGTCTTACGATAATGCTTAGAAGTTAAACCTCACGTATGTTTCCACAATAGAGTACTACTATATTATGATCATTTACATGTTCAAATATTATTACAACCTTTTGCAATACTACTGCTCATAAAAATAATAATAATAAATTTAGAATTAAAAAAAAAAATATTTTGTGCACGTTTCTACATGCGTGTATTTGTTTTTATTTTATAGTTGGTTAACTTCGGGGGAGCCTTTTTTTTTAAATAAAACTAAAATCAATTAATTTAAGATTTTATTTTTTTATGATAGTCATACAAGATTGACTTAAAAACGTAACTTACTGCTACTTATTCTAAATGTGCTAAACAAACATCTGGTCTTCTATTGAGAATGACGGTGGATCTGCTGAATCGTATGAGCTATTGGTTATGAGTACATAGGTATATAATAACTAGGTACCCTACTTCTTTGGCGTAACAAAATAAAAACATCTCCGAAATTGAAGTTAGCCATCCATGACAATAATGTGAACTCGGTTTACTGGCCTTTATTTATTTTTTATTGTCTAAAATTAACATAAATCATTAAAATAATATGTATGTTATTATTTAAGTAATGCATAACATAAAGGCATTAAAATATAGTAAGTTCTTTTAAAATAATTTAGTTGTATATAATATTAACATCCATTTATTAAATATAGGGAGCACGGCATCCGCAACCGCAAGAGCCAGTGATGGAGACAACGCCGGCAGCGGTAGCGGGTCCGCAGAACTCAACGGCGCCGATGATGGGAACCTGTCCGGCGACGACAGTGGTACCGGCGACGGGGAGCTCACCGGCGACGGCGAGGTTACCGATACCGGAGCCGCCGTACGCAGCGCCGCAGCCGCAACCAGCGTTGTAGCCGAGCGGAGCGTACGGAGCGCCGAGAGCGGGCCCGGCAAGGGGTAGAGCGCCCTTACCGTAACACTGACTGTACACACTCTGCAATATAGTACCAAGGTAAAATAAAATATGCATTTCATGAAGCATTAGAAAACTTAGTAGGCTTAATATTGAACCCAGTCATACTTAATAAAAAAAATCCTACGTTGTCACAAAAGTTGATAATTTCTTTATACCTTTATGCCTACGGTGTAGGCACAGACCATGCCCTTCCATTTGCTACGGTTCTAGCATACAGCTTTCGCTTCTTCAACATTCATCAATCATTTCACGCACGCCCGTCGGTTTAGAGTACTCTTGACCTGGCCTTTCTTCAAAACGACCCCGATTTGTTCGAGGAACGTTCGTCTAGGCCTATCTCTTTCAACTTTCCCATTCTCACTCGCCTTATAAATTTATTTAGTCATTTTTCTTTCATTCATTCTCTTTACATGCCCAACCCATCTAAGCATCTCTTTCTCAATCCGTGTGACTATATCTTCTTTCATGCCATAACGTTCTCCTATCGTACTATTGCTTATCTTGTCACTCAATTTCACTCCTAAAATACCTCTTAGCGCTCTCATTTTTACTCCATATAATCTACTTTCATGCTTTTTTGACACACCCAGCTTTGACTTCCAATTTCAATTTCTTTATATATTTTACTGTCAAAAGGTTATTACAGGGTGGATCATTATGTGAATTATAATGATGTCTGGAAGTAACTTCCTCTCTGTGCATTCACTAAATTATTATTATTGTGCCTGTTATATTAACACTTGTACAGTTGAAAAAGTGAAAATTGATCGAGCTTCTTGCCAGTTCTGGTCGATATTCGGAATATTTTCCGCACCGGCAGTACTACACACTACTGTTTTGACATTTATAAGTGCCTTGTTAGGGCTTAAATTGAATAAGGACTATTTTGATTTTGATTTTATAACTTTAGCCTTTGGTCACAATCTCTTCTATATTAAATGACACGCAGGAACATGGTATGGTAACACGTTCAACCCAGTTAAAGAACTTACTTTCAAGTGCATCTGCCGGAACACACCTATAGGTGCTTGGCGACAGATTTTCAACTTGAGGATGGTAGTTAGGCAGACGGGCATTAAAAAAAGCTCTACCACCATACAATTTCTTCACGATGTTTCCTCAGTCTCATTGTAGGAATTCGAACCTATATCGATTGTACATGCTTCTACTGAAACATTATCCGATACGACAAGAAAGTAGTTATTTCAAACACGACCATAGAACTATACTTATAAACATAAAAACAAGACATTATTTATTCTAGATTTTTGAATCTCTTCTGAAATTAAGTTACTTTTATTTCTTACATTGATCTTATAAATGTCATACAGAAGTTTTCACGCATAGCAATAAGTACTTTGTTAACATTATATTAGCCAATTTGCATCGTTTAGTACCAGAAATGAATTCTATAATGTAAGCTTTATCCACGCTATTATCAACCCATCAAATCGTTACACGACTGGTGTGTATCGATTGACAGAAACCTCTAATAAAGAAGGGTCCATAAATATTGTCAAATCATATCATCATTTATATTTGAAATACTTTTTCTTTTGAGGTTTACAAGTATTCAGTATTATTGCAAAGAACGAACAATAATTCACTTTGAGAGAGTTTTTTGCGTTTTGATCTTTTATATTATGGTGTTTTTTATTTTAATTCATAAATGCATTTTATTACCCGACTGCAAAATGGAGGGTTATGTTTTTCGAGTGTATGTATGTCTATTTCTTTGACACGCTCTGTAGCCTAAACAGCTTGATGGATTTTAGTATACGAGGTGTCGTTAGATTCTTCTTAATTATGGGTATAACACAGTCTATATAATATTTAAGTAGGACGTTTGGGAATCAGTTAAAAAGCAAAAAAGTTAAAAAAAATTGTGCTTTTTCGTTTTAGTTGGGTTTTTGTTTCCTTTTTAATAATTATCGCTTATTTTAAGCTATGTTATGTAATTTTGGAGGTTTATATATACAACTAGGAAAAAACATTTACCATAAAAATTTCCTGGAAAGTTTTAACCAACCACCGTCTTGTTATAACACTATTTTAAGATTACAAAAATATTTTATTGATGTTGAATTGTGGATTAACACAGTTACCATTAAATAATTAAAAAGATGAAACAACTCACTTGGATTAGGCAAGCCTGGACGCACAAAAGTAAGAGTGCGAAGGTAGACATCTTAGATAGAATTCAACAGTCGGACTAAATGCAGAATGACGTTGCTTGTAAATTTAGTACTTTTATAGATGCGCTAGTGACTTACATAACTAAAAATATATGACGACTTGATTTCAAATAAAGCTAACACGTTTTTACTGCAATATACATGTGACATGTTTCAGGCTAGTCGAATAGATAAAATTATAGTCATGAAATAGCTGTGCAGTGAGATTAAAGATAATTATTTTCCCATATTGGGTTAGTATGAGAAAGTAATACATCCCAATATATCCTTGATAATGCAATGTATGCCCCGCAAAAACTAGGATAAGCTGGATTTTGCAAAGAACCGGCATATTTTTTGTACTAGAAATAAACAACAAGTTTTTTTTTTAGGTAACAGTGTGTTAGGTTTTATTATAAGATCTCTAAGTACATTACTGATTTCCCGGGCATTCGTTTCAAGGACCATGTTTTACTGTGAAAAGGTTATTAATACTGAAAAATATAAATACTGAAATTCACAGATAAAAAAATAATGTATGCAATTCACACGTGTTAGAAGTGAAACCTTCACATCTATTTTTTTTTTTATTCATAAAATGATCAAATACACAATAATTTAAAGTTTATGAAAATGTACATACAAGTACTCACAATCATTATTCACAATATCATTTTCAATTAATGCACATTTGAAATATCCATGGTAACCTAACACAATAGCAACCAGTAACAGAATGTCATAAGTGTTGTCTAAAAAGTTTTTGTTTCGTGCCTTTTTGGCGAGGTAATAAAATTCATTATTGCGTGGCAACAAACCTTTTTTGTATCATTTTACCATTACCTAAAACTTTCCCATCTCGTTTTCTCCCACATTAAATCTTATGAATTTATGTGTCTGTCTCTTTTTACTGTGGCTTTTGCTTTTTCGTATCATCGACTTTCAAATCACAACGATGCTAAAGAAGTTTTCACTTCAATAATAAAAAAAAGAAAACGATACACCCGATGAAGTTTCTTGCCAGTTCTTTTCAATAACTGTGATGTGTTCCAAACCGTTAGTAATGTTAAAACATTCATAAATGCCTTCTTAATGCCTTAATAATGTTTTTTATTATTATTGATTATTTGAATAAACCATTACATTAAGGACACAGATATTATTTATATTTATATTATAGTCTTAATTACTAAAAAGTCAAAATCAAATAAAAGTAATAATAGAAATGACATAATTAAATATTTAAACAATCCGTGACCTTAACATGAACATAAAAGAAGACGCGAATTTATCAATTCCGCGACGTTCTCAAGAATTGGGGTTGTGAACAACGATCACATGGTTAATTTTACTTAAGGATTTGGCTTTGAATACTTAAAAGGCGCAACTGGTGCAAGAATTGAAGTCAGCCGACTATTCACATCGCCGTAGATTCGATGAATTCATTCAAGAACAACCCGCTAGTTTTTGAAAGAAGCCCATTTTCATTTGTCTGGATACATCGACAATAAAAACTGCCGCATTTGGGGTTCTAAAAATCCGAGAACGATATTTGAGAAGCCTTTTCATGCTCGGTGAGCATGTCACTGTACGGTGTGCCATGTGGTCTGGAGTTGTGATTGGGTTCCAAAAAAATCTCTTAAAAAATGATCTAAAATCTCTCAAAAATTAAAGGAATTCTCCAAAAATTCGGTTACGGTCATTGGATTACGCTATAGAAAGATGTTAATAACTCAATTTTGACCTATTATGTGACCTATCACTGACATGTGATTTCAACAGTATGAGCTACAAGTCACACAGCCACCGAAACAATGAATATAATATTGCAAACCAAATTTCTCGATCGCATAATTTCACGAAATTCATCTGTTAAGTGTTCGGTCCGATCACGTGATTTAACACCGCTGGATTATTTTTTGTAGAGCTATGTTAAAGACGGAGTCTATACGGAGCCAATCGAATTGTTTGCAGCATTAAAACTCAAAATTCCGTGACGTCATTAATGAAATAAACAATCCATTTTGCGAAAAAGGGATTGGAAATTTTAATGAAAGAATCGACATTTGTAGGCGTGATTGTGGTGGACATTTGTCCGATTACATTTTTCATTTAGAATTGTCAAACCTTATACTCTTTCTAATACAATAAAAAATTTAATTATTTTCATCTCAATTTTTTTTTTATAAACAAAATTTCTGTTGTTTTTTAAATAATGATTATTAGCATAAATTTACAAACTCAAATGGCATGAATTGAAGATTAGGATGAAATAGTTTAGAAATGACATGGTTATCCAGTATATCTGCCAAAATCTTAACTGATATTAAAAATACGAAATTAAGTTTATCTGTTTGTTTATTACTCAATCACGCAAAAACGGCTAAACGGATTTTAGCTTATAACTTTCTAATGTTTTTGTTCACGCGAGCTGAGCTGCAACTGATAAATTCTAGGCGACTTGAAATGATAAAAAAACACAAAAAGCATCCATCAATCTATGAGTAATCATAATTTAAAAAAAAATACTTTGTCTTCTTCAACGAATCGACACATCTCTTGAAGTTGAAGCAAGAAGTATTTTCACGTTATCTAATAAGTGAAATAGGTTACCTAAAATCGTTGCTGTAATTACTTATCACTGAAATTAATACTTTCATTTTGAATTAAAGTCACGTTTTTACCAGTTGATATATTGATAACAATCAATCTATGTAATCCATATTTGATATAAAAGGGCTGTAAACATTCTGAATATCATTCATAAGTTTGATTCTTGTACAAACAATTAGAAAAATGGCAGCTAAGTCTATCTTCATTATCTGTACTTCTGCGCTTGTCGTTCAGGTTAGTTTAGCGTTGTTTTTTTATAATAACCCTATCTGCTATAAAAAATTCTTTTGCAGTTTCCAGTCGAGCCTGCAATCTCAAATCTATTGTCAATTTGTGGATTTAATAACAAGTGACTTGTAAAGGTGCTAGGTAAAAACAGATCTCTTCTTACGGCTTTCATCTTCCTTCGAAATATTGGTGATTTTTAACGATGAGATATATGTAGTTATCTATTTTACTTATATGGTAGTATAATGTAAAGTATTCTCAAGCGTTCCAAAGTTTCTTCATGATAACTACCTTCACCGTCAGTCATGATTATTAATTTATTTTAAATTATTAGGAAATCTATATGAATTGCGAAAAGTTAGTAAGTACTGAGGCTCGAAATAACGGACGATGCATCGATATTTAATTGCTCTTCGTTATTGGGTTTGGACTTGTTAACATATTAAATATCATTTTAGACATCAAAGCAAGTTTCATTTGTATCAGGCTCATTGTAGAGATTTGAAATAACTTCGATCGACACGGAATGCGCTACTACTGAGCTATATTGCTTCTATCATTAAAACGATAGAGCAATATACAATATGAGACCTCGCGAATAACCACAGAACAAGTTCCTTGAATTTAACGCTTAACTTTTCCCTCAATATATTCTTGATAATTTAACATATATTCCAAAAAAAATTTGAGAAACTAGATTAAAGAACAGCGCAGTTTTAATGCTAGAAATAGACATAAGTTAATCGTATCGTGTTTTGAACAGTAAAACTAATAAAGGTCTTTTTTAGAGAATAGTGTTAGGTTCTATAATAAGATCCCGAAGAACGCTACAATTAGTTCAAGGGCCATGTCAAGCAGGTATTATTGTCAAAAGTTTATTATAGGGTGGATCATTATGTGAATGAGAGTGATGTCTGGAATTTACTTCCTCTTTGTGCATCCACTAATTTATGGATAGACAGTTATATTACATTATTACTATTAAAAAAAAAGAAAAGATAAATTCGATCGAGTTTCTTGCCTGTTATTTTCGATGGCTGGGATGTTTTCCGAACCGGTGGTAGAGTTTTGAATTTCATAGGTGTCTTTTTAGGGCACAAATTAAATAAAGACTTTTTGATTTTGTTTTTATCATTGCTGCATGTCTATTACAGTCTGCTCTTGGACAGTGCTTCGGTCGTATGGCTGCTCCAGCCGCTCCCTGTCGCGCTGGTCTGGGCTTCGGTGAACACGCATACGACGGGCCAGCTCTGGAGGGTACTTGGCCGAGACGCGCTGGTTGCAATACTATCGTACCTGCACCCGAGATCGCTGTCTCCCATGGCAGTGGTCTATCTGTCTCGAGTTCTTCAGCTACCGCACCCACAGGACTTGCTATAACTTCTGAAAATAAGTACGAAGGTCCTGTTGCTGTTGGTGGTAACTTACCGTTCCTTGGTACCGCGGCTATAGAAACAGTACTTCCTACAACTGGTGCTGGGGAAATTAACTACGGTTGCGGTGACGGAGCTGTTGCTATTACGTCCGAGAGTTCAATTGATACTTCTATAGCTCCCGCTATCATAGCTCCTACAACTATCCCTTCAGCTACCGTATTTCCTTCTACTGTCAACCCCGCTATACCTTCATGGGGTTTCAAAGGACTACCGTTCCGTGGTTGTGGATATGGCGTCTCACCTTTTTACTAAACACAAACTTTAAAATAATTTATTTAAATTTGATGTACTAAATAATCGTACAAATATAAAATAAACAAGATTGTATTAAATTATAACCATGCTATTATTTTTTTCAATGACTTTTACCTGCGACTTCAAATAGAATATCAAAATCTTATTTGAAGGTGATATATATGTAAATTAGTTTATAAGTTATACCAATGGATTACAGAACTACATATTTCTAAGTTCATCAGTTTAGGATAACTATTATTGTATAAAATAAATAATATTTCATAGTACCTGCTTTCGTAATACCTGCAATTTACTAGATTTATTTACCTGAATTACAAACTTTGGAGTATTTACGTATATTGTGTAAGGGATTTTTTACATGCGATTAGTCTACGTAGAAGCGTCTAAATATTTTAAATTTTCTGTAAAATGAATGAACGAAATTCGACAAGTGACTTTTTAATCATAGACTATTTTCTGTTTGACATTTCCGGTATGAACCTAAACAATTAAATATTATATTACTTGCTGTTACTTTTCGTTCAGTGACAATGTCAATATTTTGGAGAGTCTAATTTTAATGACACTGGTTGGATTAGGATTCGCAGTATTAATTTGATTAATTTAATATATTGGTAACAGTTATACTAGATAAACTTTAGCTTTCTGCACTCCTTCTCCATATTATAATCTTTAATCATGCAAAATCTCACAGTCTTCCGTGCCCGCAATACGCTTAAAAAGGTACCGAAAGCTATTGCCTCGCGTATTACGCATACAAAAAAGCCTCAATGAAGTGATTTTTTTTTAATCATTATTTAAAACCTTTTTTGTTGCCTTGAATGATGTCGTAGCTCCGGTAAAATTTGTTTATTAACAATCGCCTAGCTTATTGAAAAAATTACTTTAATATTTATTTCCAACGAATTAATTAAAGGGCGTTAATGAAAGAACATGACTTTTTAAGTAAAGCAAAAATTTAAATTAAAAATGTTTTTAGGATAGGTATAACTTTTCTGTGATAATTGGTATAGGAATTCTTTAAGAAAGTATTTCCTTAAAGCCCACGATCTATATTGCTTTGACGACAGTTGAAATATCTGTTTATTACTCAATCACGCAAAAACGGCTAAACGGATTTTAGCTTATAACTTTCTAATGTTT
Organism: Saturnia japonica; assembly: GCA_033032175.1. Lineage (NCBI taxonomy): Eukaryota > Metazoa > Arthropoda > Insecta > Lepidoptera > Saturniidae > Saturnia > Saturnia japonica. Next base: position 2,787,462 of record CM065331.1, read on the forward strand.
TTGTTCACGCGAGCTGAGCTGCAACTGATAAATTCTAGGCGACTTGAAATGATAAAAAAACACAAAAAGCATCCATCAATCTATGAGTAATCATAATTTAAAAAAAAATACTTTGTCTTCTTCAACGAATCGACACATCTCTTGAAGTTGAAGCAAGAAGTATTTTCACGTTATCTAATAAGTGAAATAGGTTACCTAAAATCGTTGCTGTAATTACTTATCACTGAAATTAATACTTTCATTTTGAATTAAAGTCACGTTTTTACCAGTTGATATATTGATAACAATCAATCTATGTAATCCATATTTGATATAAAAGGGCTGTAAACATTCTGAATATCATTCATAAGTTTGATTCTTGTACAAACAATTAGAAAAATGGCAGCTAAGTCTATCTTCATTATCTGTACTTCTGCGCTTGTCGTTCAGGTTAGTTTAGCGTTGTTTTTTTATAATAACCCTATCTGCTATAAAAAATTCTTTTGCAGTTTCCAGTCGAGCCTGCAATCTCAAATCTATTGTCAATTTGTTGATTTAATAACAAGTGACTTGTAAAGGTGCTAGGTAAAAACAGATCTCTTCTTACGGCTTTCATCTTCCTTCGAAATATTGGTGATTTTTTAACGATGAGATATATGTAGTTCTCTATTTTACTTATATGGTAGTATAATGTAAAGTATTCTCAAGCGTTCCAAAGTTTCTTCATGATAACTACCTTCACCGTCAGTCATGATTATTAATTTATTTTAAATTATTAGGAAATCTATATGAATTGCGAAAAGTTAGTAAGTACTGAGGCTCGAAATAACGGACGATGCATCGATATTTAATTGCTCTTCGTTATTGGGTTTGGACTTGTTAACATATTAAATATCATTTTAGACATCAAAGCAAGTTTCATTTGTATCAGGCTCATTGTAGAGATTTGAAATAACTTCGATCGACACGGAATGCGCTACTACTGAGCTATCATTGCTTCTATCATTAAAACGATAGAGCAATATACAATATGAGACCTCGCGAATAACCACAGAACAAGTTCCTTGAATTTAACGCTTAACTTTTCCCTCAATATATTCTTGATAATTTAACATATATTCCAAAAAAAATTTGTGAAACTAGATTAAAGAACAGCGCAGTTTTAATGCTAGAAATAGACATAAGTTAATCGTATCGTGTTTTGAACAGTAAAACTAATAAAGGTCTTTTTTAGAGAATAGTGTTAGGTTCTATAATAAGATCCCGAAGAACGCTACAATTAGTTCAAGGGCCATGTCAAGCAGGTATTATTGTCAAAAGTTTATTATAGGGTGGATCATTATGTGAATGAGAGTGATGTCTGGAATTTACTTCCTCTTTGTGCATCCACTAATTTATGGATAGACAGTTATATTACATTATTACTATTAAAAAAAAAAGAAAAGATAAATTCGATCGAGTTTCTTGCCTGTTATTTTCGATGGCTGGGATGTTTTCCGAACCGGTGGTAGAGTTTTGAATTTCATAGGTGTCTTTTTAGGGCACAAATTAAATAAAGACTTTTTGATTTTGTTTTTATCATTGCTGCATGTCTATTACAGTCTGCTCTTGGACAGTGCTTCGGTCGTATGGCTGCTCCAGCCGCTCCCTGTCGCGCTGGTCTGGGCTTCGGTGAACACGCATACGACGGGCCAGCTCTGGAGGGTACTTGGCCGAGACGCGCTGGTTGCAATACTATCGTACCTGCACCCGAGATCGCTGTCTCCCATGGCAGTGGTCTATCTGTCTCGAGTTCTTCAGCTACCGCACCCACAGGACTTGCTATAACTTCTGAAAATAAGTACGAAGGTCCTGTTGCTGTTGGTGGTAACTTACCGTTCCTTGGTACCGCGGCTATAGAAACAGTACTTCCTACAACTGGTGCTGGGGAAATTAACTACGGTTGCGGTGACGGAGCTGTTGCTATTACGTCCGAGAGTTCAATTGATACTTCTATAGCTCCCGCTATCATAGCTCCTACAACTATCCCTTCAGCTACCGTATTTCCTTCTACTGTCAACCCCGCTATACCTTCATGGGGTTTCAAAGGACTACCGTTCCGTGGTTGCGGATGTGGCGTCTCACCTTTTTACTAAACACAAACTTTAAAATAATTTATTTAAATTTGATGTACTAAATAATCGTACAAATATAAAATAAACAAGATTGTATTAAATTATAACCATGCTATTATTTTTTTCAATGACTTTTACCTGCGACTTCAAATAGAATATCAAAATCTTATTTGAAGGTGATATATATGTAAATTAGTTTATAAGTTATACCAATGGATTACAGAACTACATATTTCTAAGCTCATCAGTTTAGGATAACTATTATTGTATAAAATAAATAATATTTCATAGTACCTGCTTTCGTAATACCTGCAATTTACTAGATTTATTTACCTGAATTACAAACTGTGGAGTATTTACGTATATTGTGTAAGGGATTTTTTACATGCGATTAGTCTACGTAGAAGCGTCTAAATATTTTAAATTTTCTGTAAAATGAATGAACGAAATTCGACAAGTGACTTTTTAATCATAGACTATTTTCTGTTTGACATTTCCGGTATGAACCTAAACAATTAAATATTATATTACTTGCTGTTACTTTTCGTTCAGTGACAATGTCAATATTTTGGAGAGTCTAATTTTAATGACACTGGTTGGATTAAGATTCGCAGTATTAATTTGATTAATTTAATATATTGGTAACAGTTATACTAGATAAACTTTAGCTTTCTGCACTCCTTCTCCATATTATAATCTTTAATCATGCAAAATCTCACAGTCTTCCGTGCCCGCAATACGCTTAAAAAGGTACCGAAAGCTATTGCCTCGCGTATTACGCATACAAAAAAGCCTCAATGAAGTGATTTTTTTTTAATCATTATTTTAAACCTTTTTTGTTGCCTTGAATGATGTCGTAGCTCCGGTAAAATTTGTTTATTAACAATCGCCTAGCTTATTGAAAAAATTACTTTAATATTTATTTCCAACGAATTAATTAAAGGGCGTTAATGAAAGAACATGACTTTTTAAGTAAAGCAAAAATTTAAATTAAAAATGTTTTTAGGATAGGTATAACTTTTCTGTGATAATTGGTATAGGAATTCTTTAAGAAAGTATTTCCTTAAAGCCCACGATCTATATTGCTTTGACGACAGTTGAAATATCTGTTTATCAATAGATACATAAATAGATGTCTCATACGACCTAAGAAATCAGTTACTGCTGTCCTTTACGACCCCATATTTCAAGAATATATAACAGACAACAATTTTTTAAATATACCCTTATTTCACGCGGCGCAGTTGTATCATACACGCCTAAAATTGCATGTTTCAAAATGCTTTTCTCCTACACTCGTTTTATGTTTTCTATATAAGTAGCATGTCTTGTATGTCCTATTGATTTGAAAATTCACCTTTGAGAAGAAACAAAAAACGTGGATCGTATATGACAATTTTTAGCAAATATCACAACGGGTATAATACATATCAAAAGAGCGTAAAAAATGTTTATGATACCATTATAAAGACATTTTTGCCAAGATTTCATTTACACCTTTTGTAATACAAAGTGCCGATACATAGTATTCCAATAAAATGGTCAATAATAATTATATCTTAATGTATTACTTGTAAATTCTATTTACTTCTTTAACTTCTACTTCTTTAAATTTAAAAACTTCTGGGCGACCGAGCTGTGCTCGGTATCTTAAAATAATAGAAGAAAAACACCCATCTAGCAAAACTTGGAATGTAAAACATTATCAAAACACAAAATTTCATCCAAATCTTTGGAGCCATTTCCGAGAAACCAATTAATTAAATACAATATTGGCTCACTTAATAGTATTAGCTAGACGGCGATACTCAACACTCGACACGCAATCTATAGACCGAGTATAAACCATTTATACACCGTGCCCCATCGCGTTGAACACAAAGTGTCACTGTCACTGCCATGAAGACATATCAAATGTCGACATTTAAATCAAGTGTCAGTGTCGTCGTGTATTTTAACCTTTATGAGTGTTATAAAAAAATGTGAGAGTGATTGTTTAGGGAGTGCGTGCACGTTGTAATAATAATTCTACACTATGAAGTTACTTCTTAAACATATTATTTTATTGATAGATATTTATAGAAATATATCCCTTAGACAGTTTTAAGTGTACATTATTTTAAGTTAGTTTACTCGGGGAATAATTTTCAATAAAAGATTGCTATGGTGAATGAATTTCAATAAAAGTGTACCATAGGGGCGTTATATTGTAAAACTTTACCCAAACCTGTAGATGCGAATGAAATAATTATTGAAGAAAACAATATTTATTAAAACAATATTTTAGAATTAGTAGACTCCGCAGCCAAAGCCAACTCTTCCGGGAACGCCGTAACCAAGTCCTGGACCGTAGCCTACACTTGGAGCAGCTGGTCCATTTGTAACGATAGGTGCCTCCGCTACAATACCAATAGCTCCATCTCCACAACCGTATGAAACAGCACCGACACCAGCAGTAGCGAAAGCTCCGTCAGTAACCACAGCACCCAGGAATGGCATCTGACCAACCACTGTGATAGTACCCTCGATGTTATTCTCAGAGTTGACCGTCAAACCAGTGGGAGCGATAGGAGAACTGCTGGTGACGGCCAAACCACCGCCGTAGGAAGCAGCGAGACCAGATGGTGGAGATATAGAGCCCATACCGCATCCAGCTCCCTGCCAAGCAGATCCGAACCCGTCGAAAGATCCTTCATATGGCCATCCGAAAGGACTTCCTAGGCCAGCTCCAATTGTTGGTTCACGACCGAGGCATTGACTTAACGCAGACTGAAAAAGATTGAAGATTCAATTTTAAATTCAATTATTTAAAACATTATTTATAAAATACGTGTTAATAATTATCAAAATTTTCTAAATAATAATATCAAAACTTACTTCAAAAAAAGCGCATGCACAGAGTGTTAAAATAAACTTAGCTGCCATTTTGAATTGACCTTGCTTTAGTAGTTTAATTATTAGTTTAAGCGTGTGGTGATTAGAATAATGTACTCCAGTTTTTACATGTGTATTTATATTATTTGTTACATAAATATGATTTAATAATATTAAGTAATAATAATTATGGAATATACAAACAATATAGGACTGTAGTAATGTGTGTACACTGATGAAGATAATTTATTGCTAAGTATTTTATCATGTAATAGTTTTGAAATATATTATCATTTCATTTTTACTTTCTAATGAACATAAACAGGAATATCAGCATAGGACATCACTATAATAAAGGTAAAAAAGGTAAGGTAAAAGGTTATTATCTATGATAATACTGGGTGGTGAAGACAAAATAAAATTTTCAGTTATTAGAAAAAACAACAAATATATTAAACGCTGTAGAACACTGTAAAAAAGTCAAATTGAAGTACGCTGGTGATGTCGCACGTATGAATACACATAAATGGACACAAAAATAACTACTTACTTGGTTAGAAAGAAACAATAAATGCAAAGTGGGAAAACCAAAAGGGATATGGGCAGATGAGAAAATCAAGGTGGCTGGTAAAGACTAGATTAATTTAGCTAAAGATAGAAAGCTTTGAGAAGTAATCGAGGAAGCCTTTTCTACTGAGAGGACTTTAATCGTATCTGTAGTTTATTGAAATAATTATTGCTGATAAATATTAAGACAACATGGAGCATATGTGTTGCACCCGCGCCTACTCACTCATGATCATACCAGGACAAGGAAATACTTGCACATATAAAAAAGAACATCCAAGAGGTCATCCTAACTGCACAACAGTGCGAAAACGGTGACCGCATGACTCCCATCAAAGAGATGTTAAAGGAATTAGCCGTAAACCCGATCGTGTGAGCAAACACCAACGACCACCGCAAAGAGAGCCATAAAAAAAGGAACTACCAAAACGAGCGCACAGTGAAATCAATAATAATCACAGACTCTGTTTATATCGTCATTATGGGTGTCGCAAGACACCACCTAGAGAGGGCAATAACCTGAAGAGGTAATCCCACGCGAATCTTTCCTGTGAGAAGATATCATTATTATTAAATATCAAAGCTATTCCTGGATCAGCCAGTAAATATTTATGAAGGAACCAAGTGGTGTGGCAGAGATCTGTGCACGACTGGATCGTGACTATCATACACATAGTAGTAAACTCGTTACTGTGCGCCTGCGAAACCACCGTTCCCTCTGCAGGGGGCGGACGGCTAATTTTGCTGCCGCACTCCCGTCACATCCTCTCTCTCTTGCGGTAACTCAAGCCTAGATCCGTTCCCTCGGTGTGGAACCTTTGAGTCATGCAGCCGCTCGCGCGATACAGGTGATACCGCACTTGTAATTACTTAGCTACCCACGTACATCATTACACACAATATGTACATACATACGTGCACACCACATAATTTTCTACGGATAGGGAATTAGTAAGTTCGCGATCTTTTCGCAATCACGACAACAGTCCCTGCAGAGGTCCAGCCACTTTGACACTCTTGCGTGCATGTTGCCCACGCTTTCACGGATGAGTATCTTAAGCGCGCGCCCCCAAGCCGGGTGAAGCTTTCAAAGCCATCAACGGCTCTATTTATATAGGGCACCTAAAGCTAACAGTATAGTCAGTCAGAAAAAAATAATGGATAATGTGACTTTAGTTTAGTTTGTGGCTTCTGAAATCAGTCAGTGTATATGCAGTTGCCATGAGGCTTGTAGGCCGATATGACAGCTGTGACCAGCGATGAAGTACTGATCTGTTGTTAGTCGCCATTGTGTTTGGATTGTACTAACTCATCAGCCAAAAATTCTCCACTTCGCCGTCCTAATATAAAAAAACCACTTCCAATATGATCCTGGAGGATCTGGAGGCTGAATGTTTGATATTCAAAGATTTTGATGCAGATTTTGAAACTGGCAAGACTTCTGACCAGGTCACTAATCTACATAAAACTGATATGGTTTAAATTATTAAATACATATTTCACATATAGTCACGTATTTATGCTAACAATCTGCGATTATTATTTTCATTACGGAAAAATGATTACGCAATATAAGCCATATATAATGAAATGTTACTAAAACTGTAACTCAATAAAAAATTAATAAATATTTTAAAACACTAGTTAACAAGAATTAAGTGAAATGGTTGCTAAAATTGCACTAAGTTTCTGCATATCAGCATAGATTCGTTAAGAGAGGTAAGGCACAGAGAAATTTCATTGAAGATTTTTGTCTATTGGGTGCAGTTTGACTGGTGGAATTCGGTAACGCGCTAGTTATACCTATGGTGATACAAGCGTTCATAGGATACAGTAGCCGCTTACCACTCAGGTGAACTGAAAGCTTGCTTCCCACCTTATATTGAAAAAAAAAATTAAAAATTGAAGATCATTTAATTGGTGTATTAAGGGGAGAAAATTCATATAAATATAAGATTGTTAAGTATGAAGGTAGACAGATATAGGAGTAGAGGAAGACTATGCGGGGTATTTAGCGAAGTATTAGTGTAAGGAATGACATGTGTATGAAAGGTTTGAATACTGACAAGAGAGCTGACAGAAGAGAGTGAAAGAAATAAAACATGTACAAGTAGGGTCAGCTACTTAGGTGGAATTTGGACGAAAAGAAGATAAAACCTGTACAGATTTATGTGCAGACCAGTAAGTAGAATAAAAAGCTCTGTCATTCTATAGGCTTAGCATATTTTCGATCGAATGTATGTCATGTTTGTATACATATCAAAATAGAAGTTAATTTTTGACACGGCTCTCACTAATATAATTCTAATAAGCGAGGTAGATATAGGCACTATAAGATTCCGCACTTGTATTTTAAAACAGTTTATTAAAAGTAAGACTTCTAAAGATTTTGAAGTTTTTTTTTTTTCGGTTTGTGCACAGCCAGTGTCTTGGACGTGGCCTTTCCGGCCCTGGATGCGCCTGGCCGTACGATGGTTTCGGATTCTTCGATAGCTTAGGCCCTGGTTGTGGTTTCGGGCCTTCAGCTGCCCTCGCTCCCGCGAATGGACTGGCCACTTCATACGGCGGTGCTTGGTCTATAACCGGCTTACTTTAGAGAATGCCATAGAAGGCACAGTTACCATTGTTGGTCAGCTTCCGTTTTTAGGTGCCGTGGCGACAGACAGTGTTCTTGCTACCGTTGGCGCTGGTGCAGTCTCCTACGGTTGCGGGGATAGTTTCATTGGTATTACTGCACAGGCACCTACCACACCCGCTGTTGGTTCAGGACTAAGTACGTATTGGTACGGACAAGCTATAGCGGGATTTAAAGGTGTTGGTCCTTTTGGCAGTTGCGGATGCGGTGGGATCTACTAATTTATAGAAAATTGTGATTTTTAGGTTATGAATATATTATAAGAAACTTATAACTTTTATTTATGTATCCTTGCTTCCTAACTCCATAATATTATTAATTCAAGCATTTTTTATTCAATTTAGACCCTAAACGGGCACTAATGAAATTTAAAATACTATTACTGATTTAAAAAATGCTGTAATGTTATATTGTATAGTATAGGAGCCGACAAGAAACTCGATCGGGTTTTTCTTCTTTTGTACCCGACTGGAAAAAAAGAAGAAGACGGGTTGTGTTTTTCGAATGAATGTTTGTATGGCTATTTCTTTTGCACACTCTGTAGCCTAAACGGCTTGGAGAATTTTTGTATACGAGGTATCGTTAGAGTCGTCTTAATTGTGGGATTGATATAGGCTATAACATATTCAAGTAAGACGTCTGGGAACCAAATAAAAAGAAAAAAATGGACTTAAAAATGTTTAGTCAAGCGTTACAGTCGAGGGTTTTTTTTCCTTTTTCAAAAAACTTTATCCATTTATCTTTTATATAATCCAATCTTTTCTATGAATGCAGTAAAGGCTTATGAACACCCACTTTTTTTCATGTTTAATAAGTCATTGTCAAGTGATATTTCCCTGAAGTATGAAATAAGCCCTAGAAGTACCTATAAATAAAAATGACAGTAAAAAAGTGAAAAATTATCGACCCATCTCGATGTTGTTTATGTTCGCCAAACCTTTAAAAAACTTGAACAGTCAATTCTATCGTGGCAAATGCCACGTTTGTTGTTATTGTTAAACGGGTTGTTTTTAATATAAAAACATTATCTTTTCTTCATCGCCATCTCTGTCAGTGTGATTTACACATATTCCACAAGGCGTTCGATAAAGTGATCTATGTCATATTACTTGATAAGCTTTCTACCCATGGTATCGCCCATTCCTTGCTCAATCACATAATCTAGCGTAGTAGTCAATGGTCATTCCTCTGTTTGGATTTCAGCTTGTCGTGGTGTGCATCAGGCTCCCACCTGGGCCCTTTTTTAAATTAATGATGTAGGTAAGTGCTTCACTAATTCTAACTACTTTATATTTGCTGACAACCTTAAGTTTTTCCGGACTGTTAATAGTTAATAAATTAACATAAGAAAATATTTTTTGATAATCGTTACCACGTCACGTGACTATGTCGATGACGAATTTACTCCCTATCCAAACCTTCCTTTATAAATTTTCAGTTCAAAAATAAATAATTCAACCTAAACACATTATTTAAATGTTTTTCAAATCCGCAACTTGCGTATTATTCTGAACAGTAAGCTTCGAATTAACATTCACATAGATTATATTGTTTCAAGAGATTTCAGGCAGCTAGTTGATGTGCTGCGCGACTGTAAGAATTCAAATCCCCAAGCAAAAAAAATTTACTATACAATGCTCTAGTACGTTGTATTTTGAAATATTGCAGTACTGCGTGAAATCCTTTCTGCGATGTTTATAGTAAGCAAGAGGAACGAGTACAAAAGCGATTTCTATGGCATCTTAATTATGCTTGTTACTTAGGTTAGGATTTGCAAAGTTATGGCGACCGTCTTAAACATTTTAATTTATGCACATTTACTAATCGAAGACCGATGCTAGATGTTGTTTTCCTCAACAAGTTGATTAAATACTCAATATAAACTCTGAACCTTTTATCGTCTTTTTAATTTATTGTTCCACAAAAATACCAAAACTCGCTACTTTTAAGCTGGGGTGCGAATTTGGTCCTACCTCTACGCGGTGCATCCTGGGCAGTGGCCAGTAGTATTCTTAATTGGGAACTGCTGACCATTGGCGAAGAGGACCATACCAATCTAAGGTGTTATGCGAACCGTGCCGAGGGATGCGTGGCTGAGGGTGAGCTCAGTCTCCAACGGTATCTCTCCGATACCAGGGCACCTCGGAGAGTAATCCTGCCCTTCTACCGACATGTGGGGCTCTGTCGGTGTGTGACCCCATTTCCCTAGTTACTCGTGGGAACAAAATGGATGAAACGGAAAACATTTTGAACAATTTAAATTCTCTTGCTGACGCCCTGGAAGAATCTAGGGTCGCCAACTTATCCGGGATGAAGGGAGGTAAAATCACTCCAACTCCTGGATCTAGTACCTCCTCAGCTCAGAGGACGAACCTTGGGACGGAGGTTGCAAGGAGACGGACTCTGAGCAGAAGAAATGTGAAAGACGCAAGGTGTCTGGAGCATCAAGGAGACGGTTTAAGAGGCTGTTGCAAGCGGATATTAGCCCCGACGAGGTGCTGACGCTGTGCAAGAAGCCTTGAACCGACATCCCAGTGGAAAACCCTGTAAAATCGTAGGTGGTCAAACGAATTCGGTCTGAAGAGGAATCTCCTAATGCTCAACCCAAAAAGGCGTTTAAGCCTTCTTATGACACCAAAGTAAAACCTAGGTTTGTGGAGGTCACTGGATCTACACGAGTAGGCATTCGCAATGTGAATTCCATGAGTGTGGAACAAATGAAACTGGTCCTGTTAGAGCATGCATATATTCCTTCATAACTTTTCCTACCTCGGCCACTATTAGCGCCATCTACAAACAAAATCAAAAACTCACGTGCGACGAGTGACAGTTGAAAAAACAGAAAAGACAAAACGTGTCGCCTAACAGAGCGCATAAAACTATTGCGTGTCCGTCCCAAATTAAAAGAATAATTCAAATAATAGTTAAGCTCGGACTTCACAAACCCCGGGGTTCCATAGTGCTTCAACAGTGCATGATGTGCAGTGCATAGAAGCCACGAAAATCAACATCAGCATGCCCGAGGTGAGTGGCCGGCAAAATACCTATCCAAATTCCTACACCGCATGCTAGGGAGAAAACAATTAAAACAATACAGGTTGTAGCATCCGCACCGAACCGAAATAGCGGTGGCTTAGCTACATTGGGCAATTTCGATACGGTAAAAAACGATGTTCAAAAACTCGATAGCGCTGGAACAAATACAATGCTCTCACGTACCATTGGACTGCTCCAACACTTGCGATGATATCCACCGACACGATTCAGGTCACCATACGAATTCAGATTCGGTTTTGCACAGCGATTCTTGTTGCGTGCCTCGCGATAAGAGCTCCAATATTCGACGAGTACATAAAGCATGACAGCTGTCAGCTACGTTTGCCAGTCCCATCGAGTATTGATAATAAGGTTTTATATGAGTACGAAACACAGGTCCATAGTGTCCTTACACAAGAAATCCTTAAAATAGGGATTAAGGGTGCTGGACCATGTTCCTTAGGATTTATCCATAAGCCAGGCTGGATGAGAGGAGCAGGAAATGGTTAACGGAGACAGCTCCAAAAATAAAGTCTGGCCGGAGGCTAATTTATCAGTTATGTCGGAGAGTGAACTCCCGAAGCCGGCAACTGGTTCGTCGTTCTTGATGGACAACGAGGATGCGACTCTACAGGACGCACTCGAATTGTTACGGTTACAGAACCCAGAAATGAATCCAGAATACTGGAGAGTGCTGCATTGTAGTGAGTAAAAGGGAGGAAGATTTGTCGCTTTCGCCCTTGACGATCCCTCAGTGCAGACTCTTCAGAAAAATAACTATAAGGTTATGTTTGGCTTTAGATGGACCATGTTTAAAGTCAAAACCGGAACGAAAGGAACCCAGGCGACTAAACCACTGGTTGTTCCTCCTTCCAACACCAGTCAAGGAGAGGGGTCGGAAGCTGTAATCGCGACACAACCCTCACTAAACGCCGGTGTGACTACAGGTGATCCTGCCTCCTCAACCTCCACGGCCTTTGTGCAGGGAGAAGGGTCGACGTCATTAGTGGAGCAACGAAACCTTCTCCCAAAGCCCCTTGGTAGGGGAGGCCATAAGGGAAGCAGATCTGGGAAGGCTGGCGGAACTCAACCCTGAGGTGGACGTACGCGTCCCCAGAGGGGCAGGGCAACCGCTGGTCGACTACCTGTATTTAAAAAACAATAGTGTGAGCTACGGGTCAAGCGAGGTTCTTCCAGATCAACCTCCATTATGCTGCTGCAGCAACGGCAGTACTAGAGAAATGCCTTTCGGAGGGCATTGCGGACCTCGTCCTTATACAAGAACCATGGCTCCGAAATAGTAAAATCATGGGACTGGATACCGCAGGGAGTGTTTTGGCGCACAACTGCGGGACCAGACCCAGAGCCAGCGAAGTTTTTAGCAAGAAAACTATTTTTTTACCTGTTCCAGAGCTCTGTTCTGATGACCTGGTTGCAGCGTCTATAAATCTTGACGGATGGCAGGGCTCAAAACTACTCGTGTGCTCAGCCTACCTTCCATGCGAGAAAATCAACCCATCGGAAGAACTTGTGCGGGCAGTGGAATATGCCAAGAAACACAACGCCGAGCTACTGGTGGGGTGCGACGCAAATGCCCATTATACAGCCTGGGTGAGCACTAAAGTCATCGAAAAGGGTGAGTTACTTAATGATTTTATCACCATCCATAGTCTAGTAATTTTGAACAAATGATGTATACCGGACCTTCGTTACACGCACTAGGCAAGAATTTTTTAAACTATTTCATTCGCCACTAACAACATGGGTAGAAATATTACCAACTGGACCGTAAGTGACGAAAACTCAATGTCAGACCATCGACATATATACTTCGAACTCTCTGCATCAATACAGATTTTCCGAATATTGTGTACAGGGATCCCAGAAACACCTCGTAGGAAACCTATAAAGAAACCCTGAGGACTAATCTGGAACCAATATTAATATGCAAAAGGCCTACGTTAATCACACGATTTACATTCAGTCGGACAGTCAGGCCGCTCTCTTGGCACTGGTTTCAGATTCAACAGAATCGATGCTTGTGGCCAACTGTGTAGCGGTGCTGAACAGTCTGGGTAAAAATAAGAGACTAATCCTGCGATGGGTCCCGGGGCATGCAGGAGTTCCAGGCAACGAGTCTGCGGACGAACTTGCAAGAGCCGGAGTGCGGAAAAACAAATTGGTCCTGAACCTTTCTGTGGTATCCCAAAAAGCCTTGTTCGATTGACCTTAAGGAACCATTACAACCAAGAGGCAACAATGTTCTGGTACAATTTATCAGGACAAAATCATTCCAAAGAGCTTATTGGTGCTATTAACCAGAGTAGGACTGGAGAAGCTCTGATGCTCAGTAAGAATCAGCTACGAATCTTATTGAGGGCACTCACTGGACACTGTTGTCTAAATAAACATTTGTACAACATAGGTGTCCAGGGCACAAAAGATTTCAGATTCTGCAAAAGTGCGGACGAAACTCCAAAGCACCTCTTGTGTGATTGTGACCCACAAATACCTAAACGTAACCGGATTCTGGGAAAGCACGTGCTGCTTCCAGAAGAGGTTCAGTTGCTCTTTGCCAGTAAAGTCCTGCAGTTCATCAAAGCTATAGGACTTGATGGGGAGCTTAAGCAGTGGGGCGCGATCACAATAGATCTCATTGGTCGCAGTGACACAGGACTGCATAAGCCTGCACAGCCCCCATTTAGAATAATAATACTTTTTAAACTATTTTCTACAGAAAGAATGCTCTCTGACATGGGGTATAATTCTCCCGTAGCTCGAATAATGACATTTAATTAACAAAGTCCACAAATCTAACAAGTAAGACATTTTACATGATGATGTTCCCGTAATCAATAAATATTTTGCTCAGTTAGAAGAGTTACGTCGTGTAGTTGAATAGTATTTCAATTGTTTGCCAATTTTTAGAATTAAAGTCGTTTATTTGTTTGTTAACTTTGTACCGGTTTCTTATTACTCTATATATAATGTTTATCATGTAGTCTACACTTTTAACTATAGTCCAATTTTAACCACTAAGCAATGTCCCCTGTCTATTTTTCTTTTGCTTGTTATAGTGTTTATTATGTACGTGTTCAAATAAATAAATTATTTAGCTTAATTGCTGTATAAATAATATTTACATTTAGATAATTATCACTGTAGCGACATCTCTCGCCCCAACTGACGCATCGACACAACAAAGTAGCGACACATAGCGACATCTATCGAGCCACATAGGATGCATCCTACTATCCTACATTGCGCTATAGAAATTAACTCTATCGTTGAGTATATATACAAGAACCCGACTACAACAGTCGGGGCAGCTGCCCGCCAGACATAGCACCTGTCTGGCCGGAGGATCCTCCCTTTTCTATGGCGGATGAGGAACTTTACTCTCTGTTCCTCACCTCCACTAAAATCACTATCATTCACTTTATAACCCAATCTATATTTTGATAGTTAAACCTGCTTATGGTGATTATAGTTATTGTCCGGCAAATCGGTAATTAACTGAGGAACTTTATCATAGAAGCTTACAGAGACTAAAACAAAAAATAAATGAGTTATTTGTGTTTCTTGACATTTCCTCTTCGCCGGGCGTTTACAACATCTTTAATGACGAAGCTCCTTGAAAATTAATAAATAATAACATGAAACGATACTGTAAGAATTAACTAAAATAAAAAATTTAATATAGAACATATTGATACACTTAAAATTGATATTACAATTATTTCGCATAGTAAAAAATATGGTAAAAATATATTACGTAGAAACACGTATACGCTCTATATTAAAAAAAAGACATGGATAGCTTGATTCAAGGTTCTCTAGTTTTTTTTGTTTGAAACGTGTTTTGACCGAGATTGTTCTTTGCTATAATTCAAGAAAATCTGTTCAGCCGTTTGAAGATTATCAGCTCTTTTATAGTTGATAAATAGATGTGAGCATCTTCCACAGGTCTCATTGAGTTAATATTAAGTATTCAGTTACTCCAATGATATTAAAAACCTTAAGCTGATGCTGCAGCGTCATCTTGAATCCGTAGGATACCTAACTCTTCACCAACTTATCACCAACTTACAGCAGAGGTATCGTATTTGGGCTAATTGGAATGGTGCTGGAATAAAATTATCAATTAATGCACATTTGAAATATCCATAGTAACCTAACACAATATCAATCAGTAACAGAATGTCATAAGTGTTGTCCAAAAAGTTTTTGTTTCGTGCCTTTTTGGTGAGGTAACAAAATTCATTATTGCGTTGTAATTGTTGTTGTTTAAATCACAACGACTCTAAAGAAGTTTTCACTTTAAAAAAAAAACCTTTTTTAAACACAATTTTGTTACTATTATTTTATTACATGTTCTATAACAAAAGTGTCAGTCGGGTCGGACACTTTTATCTGTGGAAGTCCCATCTATCAAAAGCGCGATTAGAAATATCGATTAAAAAATATATAAACCACATCGAATTTCTTGTTGGTTCTTCTTAATAAGAGCGATGTTTTCTTAACCAGTGGTTCAGTGGAATCTCAGAAAGTTGAAAAATTACAGATTTTATAAACTACAATTTCAACTAATTACTAATTTATTAACAAACAAACCGTATCTTAAACAAAGCTACTTCCCTAACAAACGTTTACATTTGTGCGTGTGTAAACTATAAATAAACTAAATAACATAATTATAAAAAACTTTGCAACGTACACGATAGTACCTATCTTTACAAAATTAGAAATTCTTAATAGTTTAGTAATCGTGTTTGATATAACGACATAATATATAAATGGAATCTTTGTTCTACGAACATCATTCGAGTTCGCAACGCAATATTTACAATGGCTTCTAACACTCTCTTCATTCTTGCTTCTGCGCTCTTCGTTCAGGTCTTAAACATATTATTATAATTTATTGGTTCTCCTGGAGATTATTTTTCACTTTAACAATATTCTTTTATTCCTTGTCAAGTACTTTTAGTTTACATTTAGCTGTTTATAAATTACCTGTCCAGATCAGGTTTGAATAACTTTTCAACACTAATTTATTCCAGTCTATTATTTAATCAACCAATGTACTGATATTTTCTTTTTGCCTTCCTCTCATTGTCATAGTATTTTAGCTTTTTTTTTTTAACGTTGAGAAAACCGTCCTGGGTACACATCCACCCGGAGGGACGGGTGTGTACCAGACATTTCATCTGGGCCTCAACGCAGACCCTGACCTCGTCTATCAGAATGCTGGCCCCAGGTGGTGGCCCACACACTGGCCCACACCATTGCCCATGAAAAAGTAGGGCCGCAGTTTTTTCTAGGGCCACTCTGAGGCCTAACATCCTGATGCGCCTGACCACCAGGGTTGCTCCCTCCTTGACCAGGCGTGCCAACCTCCTTCCAACTCCTTCCTTGGGCTACGACCAGAGTATCATCCGCGTAACATATGATGCGCACTCCTGAAGGGAGTGCGCCGCGGAGCACCCAGTCGTAGCCCAGGTTCCACAGGAGCGGCCCCAATACCCAATACCGACCCCTGTTGAACCCCACACTCTACCCGACGCTGGACCATCATCCCTCTGCTATCCACGATAGCGACCTCTCTGCCTTAAAAATAGCCCCCCAACAGCTGCCGCAGGTACAGGGGCACTAAATGATATCGGAGCGCCTCCCGTATAACGCCATGTGGCAAGCTGTTTAAGGCGTTGGCGATGTCCAGAGACACTGCTAACAACCGCTCCCCTCTACTGGTCGCTTTCGCGGACAGCACCTTGAAGGAGGTCAGAGCGTCCACCGTGGAATACCCGACTCGGAAGCCGAACTGCTCGTCCGACAAGTCCGGCCCAACATCTGCTAGATGCCGGGCGACACGGGAAGCCACTATTCTCTCCAGCAGCTTCCCCGTGTCGTCTAACAGCACCAAAGGCCGGAACGCGGACAAGCAGTCGATCGAACATTCTCCGAAGCTCTCC
This sequence comes from Saturnia japonica, assembly GCA_033032175.1. Classification (NCBI taxonomy): domain Eukaryota; kingdom Metazoa; phylum Arthropoda; class Insecta; order Lepidoptera; family Saturniidae; genus Saturnia; species Saturnia japonica. The sequence continues at coordinate 2,804,639 of CM065331.1, forward strand.
CCACCAAGTGTTCCAGCGCCAGATCTAATACTCGGCCCGGAACTCCGTCCGGGCCCGGTGCTCTCCGCTTACTGCGGAAGCTCTCCATCACCAGCCCCATCTCCGTGTCTGTGACGAAATGAGGCGCGACTGGCTCCTCCGCGTAGTTTTTTTGCTACTGTAAATATATTTAACAATTCATAACTAAAAGGTGGTGATTGTCTCACCAGGCGTCAAATATCTCTTCCAGAGGAAAGAGCAAACGGACCAATTCTTGCCGTATTAGCAATTTTTAATGACAAGAAATCTATTGTAGAAAAAGTGTATAATATTGATATAAAGTTAAATATTGTGTTGCTCAAACTTAATCACAAAGAGTAATACCTTAACTTCGGATAGGGTTATTATTCTATTTGAAGGTGGTTAAAGTTAGATCATTGGCTGCTTTACCACTTTGTTAAAAGTTTATGGCGATTATTACTTTCACTAAATGTTGCATGGTATTAAATTATTATAATTTTTTTTACAGTCTGCTTTGAGCCAATGCCTCAGACGTATCGGCACCGGCTGGGGTTACGACGGTCTGGACTACGCCGGCGCCTGGAACGGTCGCCTCGACTGCGGCTGTGGTGGCATCGCCCCTGCTGCTGAGCTCGCTGCTTCCTATGGCGGTGGTCTCGATGTTAACTAGCTCCTCTTGCGCCACTCCCACCGGACTCGCTGTAACCTCTAAGAACTCATACGAAGGTTGTGTAGGTGTTGTGGGTAACTTGCCTTTCCTAGGTACCGCGGATGTTGAGGGCGTGTTCTCTACTGCCGGTGCTGGAGCTATCAACTATGAATGTGGTGACGGAATAGTCTCTATCACCGCTGAGGGTCCGATCAACGGTGCGATCGTTCCCGACGCTGCTATTGCTCCCGCTGGAATTGCTTCGTTCGGTCTTGGCTATAGAGGCAATGCTGGACGTGGATGCGCCTGTGGATGTGGTGGCATCTACTAACTGAATTCTAATGCATTTTATAATGCTCCTAAAAAGAAATAAAAAAATTATAGCATAAATGGTCTATGATTCGTCGTGAAAAACCTAATGGCGCGTTTGGACGGGAGTCAAAACTTTCCGATGGGACGTCGCTACGTGCCATCCGGGCAACGTCGAGTCTGGTCAGAATTTTTGACTCAGTGCAATCCTCTCAAAATGTATAACTGAACGCTTCACTGCCTCTGCTACACACATTCACAATTTTACCTGTGTAAATCTATCGGCGTAGCATGCAAACTAATCACGAAAATGTCCATAAAAAAAATCTCTGTTTGTTTGTATGTGTGGATTTAACTCAAAAACAGCTTAACCGATTCCTATAAAATTTTGTACACAGGAAGCTTATGTTGTTGGTCAATTGATTGGTTATAAGAGTTTTACGAAAATTAAACTTTTACAATAAAGTTTTGCTTTTCCTCTAATCGAATAATAATTTAAGACCTACTTTAAAAAAGGGTCTATTGTTGTCGCTTCCCGCGATACATATTAATTTAATTTTTCATTATCTCCTAAACTACGTGTCCATATAACAGACTATAAAGGGCAAAATTAAAACTACATAAAATTGTCTTTATGATGAAAAAACTTTTGATAATAAAGGTTAATATGCCATGACTAAAAATAATGCTCATAAATGTATTATTAATCTTCATCAAAAAATAATCGCAAAATGCCTTATTTTTCCTTATGTATAAGATATAGGAATATGCTATCGCGAATTTTTTACCTAAGAAATTGCCGTTTTGTATGAAAAAATTGAAACGAATTTTTTTCATTTGTTTTTTATTTGTATTAATCGAAGTAATCACCCATGCAATCAATGCATCTTTGCCAGCGCAGTGGCAGTTTTTGATACCCTTGTTAAAGAAATAAGCTGGACGGGAGGCAACAAATTCTTCAAAAACATTTTCTACTGCCTCTCGGGTATTGAATTTTTTCCCCACCAAGGAGTTATCCAAATTCTGAGAAAAGTAGTAGTCTGTAGGCGCAAGGTCTGGTGAGTAGGGCGGATGACGGATAACTTCCAACCCCAGTTCTTGCAACTTGGAGACCGTCTGCTGTGCAGTATGAGGTCGCGCGTTGTCGTGCAGGAGCAGCGGAGACGATCGATTGACCAATGCTGGTTGGAGGTGGGCCAGCTTCTCCATCATTGCGTTCAGTTCTTCACAGTACACATTTGCAGTAATGCTCACCCCATTTGGTAAGAAGCTGTGATGAATCACACCGGCGCTAGACCACCAAACAGTGACCATCACTTTTCTAGGGGTAAGTTTTCGTTCAGAGCATTGTTTAGGTACTGAACCAGGATCCAACCAACTTGCTGAGCGCTTGCGGTTATCAAACAGAATCCATTTTCATCGCAGGTAAAATGCGGTTCAAAATTCCTTCATTTGTGTGTCTGTTGAGCAGTGCAAGGCACGTCTCGACGCGTACTTCGCGCTGGCGATCATTGAGTTCGTGGGGCACCCATTTGTCAAGCTTTTTTACCTTGCTAATTTGACGCAAATGGACCAATATTGTTTTGACGCTAACGTCGAAAGCTGCTGCTAATTCAGCCGTAGATTGTGTATCATCAGCTTCTCTAATCGCCTTTAATTCGTCATTGTCGACCAAAGTCTTCGAACGACAACGAGGTTCATTTTTCAGGTCGAAATTCCCAGAACGGAAGCGAGCAAACCAATAACATGTGGTGCGTTGGTTTGTAGTGTTAGCTCCGTAAACGTCGTTGATGTTGCGTGCCGCTTTTGCTGCGTTGCTGCCACGACGGTACTCATATTCCATAATTACTCGAATTTTTAACGTATCCATGATGACAAAAAAGATTTAAATGCGATGAAAATGTAACACTAATCAATAAACAAATGACTACTTTTGGAAAAAGAATTCGATGTTTTTAAAATAAAATTAATTTGAAATTAGAATTCCTAGCCAAACAAAAATTATTTTTATTTGAAATGGCCAGTACTGCAGAACGGCAATTTCATAGGTAAAGACCTATTATTAAGGACCAATATTTTTGTAGAACATTTTATTTACATATCTTTAACCATCACGCCAGCGCACGCGAGTAAAGCAGTTCAAGAGGGTTTCCATTTCCAACTTACTTAACAAAAATCAATAATATGTATTTAAGGCTAGCTAAGAGTTGTAGCCTAATTTTAGTGGTAATTGTACATCGTTGGGTTCTTATCTTTGTTTTTTGTTTGTAATCTAACTATAAGGCACCATGACGTCACCTTGACATACTACTATAAAAAAAAAGTGAGTACTTAATGTACTAACGTACATTACTTATAATTTCAGGAAGATAGATTAATAAAAAGGAAACATAAACCCGACTGCAACAAAAACACTTGATTTTTTCAAGTAAAAACAACTTTAGCATCGTTGTGATTTGAAAGTCGATGAATGAATGATTTGAAACGTGGGAGAAAATGATATAGGAATGTTTTAGGCAATGGTAAAATGATACGAAAGAGTTTTGTTGCCACGCAATAATGAATTTTATTACCTCATCAAAAAGGCACGAAAAAAATCTTTTTAGATAACTCTCCGCTCAAGCGGCACGCGCCATTTTGGAGAAAAAGAGTTAAGCGGGAAGGGTATTCCCGCGAAACGCTAAAGTTCGCGGGCATGTAGTAATTTAATTATTTAGCAGTAATTTTGTATAGTACCTATATATGAAACTATAATTTGTCTATTCTTTATGAACTGTATTAACTGATGAATAAACAATTTAAACTGATATGTGTTTCATTTATTTTGTAAACCTAAACTAAAAATAAGATATGAGAATATTTGTTAGGATTGTATAAAAACTCCAATAATTTAAAAAACTCACAATGAATGTCAGAAATATTTATTTTATTAACATTGCAAATACTATAACTATAACATAACATTAAATTCCTGCACCTCTCGTAGCAATTTTTTTATATTATTACATTCGAAAGACAACACTCCCAACGGGCCCCAAAGTCGAGCGTCATAAAATAAACAGATATCTGAAATTAAACTACGAGAACAACGAGGGCCAGAGGCACTTGGTTGAGTATTTATTTGAAAGTCGGGTTCATAAACAATGGCTCGTAAAAACTTAGCACTGTAAAAGTTTATAGTTTTTTATTTACAAGCAAAATAAACAAAGACGTTAAAATATATACGAAAAAAGGTATGATCGAAAATTACCAGTTTAGAGTAAGTTCTACTCATTATTTTGTGAAACAAACTTTTTATTTTCAATTTAGATTAAATTTACTAAGACATTCTGTTATTGATTGATATTGTCTTAGGTTACTTTAGTCGTTGAAATAAAATTATTTTTGGTTAGCGGCCCCTGTACAAACAGTATTGGAATAATTTTGAATGATCAATAATGAGAAATTACACCATTTCCAGTTCGTACAGAGGGCGTTAAAATGAGAACTCTAATAAAATAAAATTATGGATTTTGCAAATTACGCTACCAAAGTACAAGTTTGCATTTTTCCACAAAAACTCCCTAGAGAGCGCTAAAATAAAAATATGTAAGTTGCAAATTCCAACACTACAAAAGTAGGTACGAACATTTAAAAGTACGAATTTTGAGATGTCAAATAAACTTCCTAGATAGATTTGACAAGGGAGCGAAAATCTTGTTAAAAGATCCCACTTTGTTTATTTATTAGTTGGGAAAAGGCATCACAACAACCGTACTTTTTTCTACTTTTTTCAGATGATATTCCCATGGATATTTCAAATGTGCAAGGTGATGCCTTCATTGAAAATTATATTCTGGATAATGATTGTGAGTAGGTACTTGTATGTACATTTTCATAAAATTTAAATAAGTGTGTATTTGATCATTTTCTCAATTTAAAAAAAAGCATAGATGTGAAGGTTTCTACCACGTGTGAATTGCACACATGATTTTTCGTTAATTTATTTATTTGAACACTTACATAATAAACACTAAAACAAGTAAAGAAAAATAGACAAAGAACATTGGTTAGTGCTACTATAATTAAAAGTGTAGACTACATGATAAATAGAATATAGCGAGTAACAAGAAACAGAAGAGAAAGCAAATTAAAGTTAATAAACAACTTAAATTCTAATAAATCGTAAACTACTGGATCAAGATTATTCTTTCAAATGAGCAAAATATTTTTTGATTGCCGGAACGTCGTCATTTAAAATATCTAGCTTGTTAGATTTGTGGAGTATGTTAACAAGTCTTGTTATTCTCGCTATGGGAGCATTAAACCCCATGTTTGAAACAATTCCTTCTGTCGCAAACAGATGAAAACTAGCTGGTCTTGGCAATTTTCTTGGAACAGTAAATGACAGAGACGATAAAAGATTCGGTGCTTTTATGAAGCCATTAATCAACTTGGTGAGAAGAACAACGTCTAGCATGCGTCTTCGATTAGTTAATGTGCATATATTAAAGTGTTTCAGACGGTCGCCATAACCTTGCAGTTTCTTAGCTAAGTAACAAACATAAGTAAGATGCCATAGAAATCGCTTCTGTACTCGCTCCACTTTATTATTATAAACATCGTAGAAAGGATTGCATGTGCTACTACAGTATCCCATTATACTACGCACCAGCGCATTGTATAGTAAAAATTTTGTGCTTGGGGATTTGAAGTCCTTACAGTTGCGCAGTATAAAACCTAGACGCCTGAATCCCCTTGAGACGATGTCATCTATGTGAATGTTTAAACGAAATTTACTGTCCAGAATGATGCCCAAATTGCGGATATGAGACACATTTAAAAGTATATTGTTTCCAATATTGTATATAGGTTGAATTGTAACTTTTTTTCGGGTAAAATGGATGGAATAGCACTTTGAAACATTTAGGGCCATATCATTTGAAATACACCATTCACATAGCCTATTTAAATCATTCTGTATCAAAGATATATCGTCACAACTATCAACAGACCGGAAAAACCTAAGGTCGTCAGCATATAGAAAGTAGTCAGAATTAGTGAAGCACTTACCTATGTCATTAATAAAAATGTTAAAGAATAAAGGGCCGAGATGGGAGCCTTGAGGCACACTAGAACAAGCTGGAAACCAGGCGGAGGCATGGCCATTGACAACTACACTAGATTTTCTGTCTGATAAATAGGATGAGCACCAACTGAGCAAGGACTGGGCGATATCATGGGTAGAAAGCTTGTCAAGTAATATGTCATGGTTCACTTTATCGAATGCCTTGCTGAAGTCTGTGTAAATGGCACTAACTGAGAGACGGCGATCAAGAAAAGATGAAACATGATTGATAAAGGACACAAGAATCGTATTCGTAGATCGCGATTTCATAAACCCGTGTTGATGTATTGAAATAATGTTTTTGAAATGCCACGATAGAATAGGGTGTACCAGTTTTTCAAAAGTTTTGGCGAACGTAGGTAAGATCGAGATGGGTCGATAATTTTTCACTAGTTCTTTACCGTCATTTTTATGAATAGGTACTACTAGAGCTTTCTTCCAAGTTTCAGGGAAAATACCACTTGACAATGACTTATTAATTATAAGACAGAGTGGGTGCGCAAGAGCCTTTGCTGCCTTCACAGCAAAGATGGACGGTATACCATCCGAACCAGTGCCTTTAAATGGAATGAGTCTCTTTATATTTCTTTTTATGAGAAAAATATACTTTTGCTTTTATTTGATTCCCAGACATCATACTTAAATATTATATTACTACCACAACTAAGACGACGTATGCCAGAATCCATCAAGCCGTTTAAGCTATAGAGCGTGCCAAAGAAATAGACATACATTCGCTCGAAAATCATAACCCTCCACTTTCGCGGTCAGGTAAAAGTAACTTCAAAAGATTTATCCCTCGTGCCAACAATATAATCATGATGTGATCATAAAATGAATTCCTTTTACTGACTTCTTTTTTTAATTATGTAAAAATAATTTAGCGGAGTATTTTGATTGAATTAAAATAATGCTTAATTAAATAACGTTAAATTGTTTTACACAATATAAAACGAGGTAAATTATAAAAAAAGGAAATAAAAAACCCGACTGCAACAAAAACACTTGTGAGAGATCAGGGGTGAACGAATGATACCACTTCCAAATTGATACTCTTTTATTACAATAATTAAACCTATATTTATATAAAAATACCAAATCGTTTGACCAACGAAAAATGTGCTTATCACCTTCATAAAAATGGAGCTGTGGAGCTGACGTTAGTTGGAGGCATCTCGCTCCCACTAGTTGCCAGCGCATATCGCGGCCTTCTCGCACACTATAAAAGTAATCAAAAGCGATCGCCAATCCATCAGTGCATAGCTGTTTCCCGCCGAAGATGCGTTAGCTTGAACTGGTGACACGGGTGCAACCATCTCACTCTAACGCGTGTGTCACGCATAGCGCGGCCTTTTCTCACACTATAAAAGTGCGAGAGGCACCCGTTGACCTCTCACGGGCATCCGAGGGGCCACAAGGATGCCCGAACCTAAAACGCATGCTTCCAATGAAGAGATCCCGGCCCAATTAAAGAAGACTGTCCAAAGCAGCATTGAAGCCGTTAGTGGGAGCCGAGGCTAGAAGCTGGCGACCCGCATAAGAGCCGTCCTACAAGAGATGGCCAAAGAAACAGCCTAAAACCCAAGGAAAACCGACCACGAGCACTGCAGTAAAGGCTCGCCCTTACAACTAGTAAGAGCAATAGTAGTCCTCTTAAGAGCAATAGATAGCGAATACAGTGGTGCCTAGCTGACGACGTCGCTAGGCAACCTTAAGAGAAAAGAGCACCCGTAGTTACGGGCGAAAGAGATGCCTCAGCAAGAGGGTTCGCCCTGAAGCCGAATCACCTCGCCCATTTAGGGACGAGAGACGATACCAGTGTTGACCTTTCCGTGCGCATTTGTTTCAGACGGCGGATGCACAGCTGTATGTGGATCCCACACACGACCAAATTTTTTTAAATATATTTTTGCTTTTCATTTGATTTCCAGACCTCGTACTTAAATTATTATATAGCTTATGTCACTACCATAATTAAGATGAATCTAACAACACCTCGTATGCTAAAATCAATCAAGCCGTTTAAGGTTACAGAGCGTGCCAAAGAAATAGATATATTTACATACATACGCTCAGAAAAACATAACCTAACCTTTTTGAAGTCGGGTAAACATAAAGGTTAGTGAGACGAATTCACAATATAATTATTGGTGGTTAACTGCATCATGTTGTACTTCTGTGACGCGATGTGTTCACAGCTTCTTATTCTACCCTCTACTAAACACGATAAAAGAATAGAACTTCAAAAAATGCATCGTTTATGTTCTCGTGATTGCTTTTAAGAGCGGTTAAATCTAATTCTCGGCTCTCTTTTCCACAACAAAACCACACCTGATAGACCTCGGAATCACAGTTTTATGGTAACCTCCATTCCGGTACGAACTAAAATGTTTTCTGTAATTTATCTTTGTTGTATCGTGAAACTGTGGAACCATCTCCAAGTCAGTGTGTTCCCTCCTTCATACGACATCAAGTCCTTTAAGAGTAACGTCAATAGAGATATATGCAGATAGATATGATAGCGGTAGTCGCGGTATGGTTTGGATTGTACTCTGCTTATCATCAAATACTGATAATTTCATTTTATTTTAAAACTATCGAAACTAAGCTCCCTGTCGCCATGCATCTACTTAATAAATAGCTAAAAAGTACCAAAAATGTGCGAGATTCCAGGAATTATAATAACGAAATTGGTATTTGTGATAAAATTCAAAATTAAATAATATATTGTCGACAGTCTAAATCCCTGTAAAATTAGTGGTTTTGGCTAGTGTTAGACTTTTATTAAAATTAACGATTTGATTTTAATGTATCTAGAAATATTTGCTAAAATGATTTGAAAATTTTCCAGTTCAAAATATAGGTTTATTGGAAACATTCGTTGATCACCAGATATGCCTAGTGCTTTGACATTAGCAATTAAGTTTATTATTTATGTGGGGTAGATTTATAATTAGTTTTTCTTTATATTATTTCGCTACACCGCACACTATCTGTGCTTAAGGACAATCTATGATTGTCCACCACCGCCGCAAGTCGATCTATCTCGAATCGCAAATTATATTATCCCGCTTGTTGGAGTTGTGCACGCTGCACGACATCCAGCTGGTCCACTGCTAACTACTATCAAAGAAGCAAACCTAAAGGTTGAAAAGTAGGTTATAGAAAAAGTTGCTTTGTAAGTCGAGACATACAAATAATTCTTTCTCGGAGATCCAATTTGCATATCGTAATCCCTCGGGGAATTTTGAAGTTACGATGACTTAGTAGTAGCGTGTACCAACACTGCATCGATCGACTTGAGTTCGAATCCCTACCACTGCTATCAGAGCTTTCAGTAAAGGAAAACATCATGATAAAACCAAATCAGTTTGGATATTTTATAAAGCACGCCTAGCCCGCTACGACCCTCAAGTTGAAAATATCTGCACTTGAGAATCAGTTTCTCCTCTAGACTTAGTATGTCAATCATGTGGCTATAACTCTAAATATATGAAGAATTTATATTAATATGGTCTGGAGGATAACCAGTCCACTGTCTTGTCATTGTTTGCCAAATAGCACCTATCACAATGCCAGCCTATAAAAACCTAACATAATGAAATTCACCACGACATTATGCATGAAAACGTATTGTTAGATTGAAATAAATATATGGAATAGACCATCAAAAACATTTCAATTTGTTTTCGATTGTTTCCTAAGCGTATTTCTGCTTCAATCTAAGGGAACTCATCTTCTTTTTTATACAACGTTACACAAAAACCGGTATTTCTGATTTATCGAGTAAAATCTAACAGCTATAATTAGAAATATTTTTTGTCCGTGGATGTGTAAGTATCAGTAAATGTAAGCAAAACTGGAAACAGAACCTGAGCACGTAAAAACTTGTAACCAATTTTAACACATATTAAAATTGATAAGGCCGTCTGATATACTATCAAAATTATTATATACCAATCTCCTACTATCAATGCAATATTGCAAAATTGATATATTTTACAAAAATTTACTTAATCACTAAAATAGTTATCTTTTACGAAATTTCCCTACAAACCTTTATAATGCTGATAAGGAAGTCATTTATAATCACGAACAACTGATCCACAATTCACTACACACCCACGAATACAGTTGATGATGAGAAAAATGGAAACTAAAATTTTCGTCGTCTTCTTCACCCTTTATCTTTTCGGGCAGGTAAAGATTACTAATAAAATATCAGATTCCAAAATAGAATTTATCGGTAAAGCCAGTTATAACAATATTTATTATAGTTGTTACTATAAGACATGAACGTCTTACAGCCAAACACAATATTAGGAAAATACTGGGCTTTTTCTTTAAATTATATTCAGGCTCATTTTAATGCTTCCCGGTAAAGACGTTGGTTATGAATTTCTCATATTGTATCTTATTCATGGCATACTGTATTTTTTCTTCACTTTCCACTGCTAGATCGTTTAATAGTAGAGTTTTGGATTTCATATTATTCTGACAATGTTATGGTTTCCGTTGTAAATAAGGTCACAAACCTTCATTTCCTGCAAACATTTCATTATTTTCCTTTTGTTCCAGTCTGTCCTCAGTCAGTGCATTGGCCGCGAACCTGTTCTAGGCGTCGGTCTGCCGAACTCTTTTGGCTGGTCCTATGAAGGGCCTTTCGACGCACCCTACGGACCTGCATGGCCAGGAGCTAATAACCCCCTATCTCCTGCTTGTGGTCTCGCTGCTGCGTATGGTGGTGGACTTGCTGTAACCAGCTCATCACCAATCGCTCCCACGGGACTGACTGTTGCCTCTGAGAATACAATTGATGGCGTCGTTGCAGTGACGGGTCAGTTGCCATTCTTGGGCGCTGTAGCTACTGATGGAATATTCTCTACTGTTGGTTCTGGTGCTGTGTCTTACGGCTGTGGCGATGGAACTGTTGGTATTATTGCAGAAGCACCTATAGCCACCGCAACTGTAGCTCCAGCTTTAGGGTACGCGCAAGGAGTTTCTCAATATGGGTACGGAGCTGCCATGCCTGGCTATAGTAGTATAATTCCGTTCGGTGGGTACGGCTCCGGAGCTTTATATTAAATTTAATTGCTAATTCGAATAATAATAGTTGTTTTTATGTTTAATTTTGACCTGTGTGTGCGTATGTGTGTGATTAAATATGTATACAAACATTTTGTTTTCATTTATTATAGTGTATCTATGTTATACGCCAACTTACTATAGCGTAGTTATTATCTTTTTCATTTATTAATACAACTGAAATTTTAAAACAGACTTTGAAAAATATAGTTTTAAAAATATATTGAATGAATTCCGACGAGCATAATAATATCATTATTCGAACTTCATATGCTGCCACCGTAAGAGGCTGGTCTAATTAAACTACAAACCAAATAATTGTCAAAAAGCCTGGAGGGAGATACGTCTATTTCAGTTTTAATCTAAGTGTAATTCAAGAATGGAAGGTTTTTGAAGTGAAACTTCTTTATCGGGGTTGGAAAAAAATTTAGTGTAACATTTTTTCATTACGCGTCACATTTTTCCGTTACGCGCCATCTTTTTCTTATCCCTACCACGCGTGATTCGAAGTATACTTTCTCCAGCGGAGTAGGGATTGGTAAATGTCTCCAATGTATTTTGCGGCCCGTTTTGAGTAGTTATATTTTTGAAATCCAGGTGGCGATTGCATCGACTTCCATAAGAGCCCATGACCCGCTTTGAGTAGTGATGACTTTGACCACTAGGTGATGTCGTGCAATTGCCATTCACCAATAGCATATCGTCTTAACGGACTTACTCCCACCACTATACTTGACCGTTTTTCTATTGCACGCTTATTTATTCCCAACGCTCTATAGTCACGTGATAAATATATATATATATGTTATATTGAAGTGATCAGCAAAATCAAAGGGTTTATTTTAATTCTAATTCCAGGGAATTTCTAAAAAAAATAAGTAATTTCTAATTGTTTGCGCCTAAACGTGCACTTAATGACCTAATAATCGGGTACAACCCTACCGTGAATGACGGTGGCAAGATCTCTTCCGCGTCCTAAGGCATGGCTCATTACCTTGGACCCCCTCGCCCCGCGCCATGCGGGGATGAGGAATGTTAGACACGTCTTGCGCCGCCGTGTGTGTACCGCGCCGCGCCGCAACCATCTCTACTATTAAGAGATACAAAATATTATAAACTATTGGTGTCTGCAGTGCAATTGTGTAACTGGACCTGCGCAAGAGATTCTCTAAAATATAGGAAGAACCCGGAGTTCAAGGTAAGTGGTAAGCCCTATTATTAGAGTCATCGAAGTGCACGAGGATTCTAGGTATTATGACCACTATTATTAGAGTCAATCGAAGCATGCACGAGGGATTCACGTCAATATTTTTGATCATTCAAACTTCATGTTAATCAAGTGACCTGTAGAATATAAATACAGTCACTAACGCATCGCTACTACTGTTCAAGTTGATGTCCATCATCGGCATTGTTCACAACTCAGTGCATCAGTTGCTACCACAAACCATGTCTGTGTGAATGAAACTCAAGCAACGAGTGATGTTTCTTCAATCCACTCTGGTTATCCAAAAACAGCTGCAGAGCGAATGCGAGAGTATAGAGCTCGGAAAAAAAAAGAAACTCTAACGGTGAATCAACAAAAACAGAAAAGATTAGCCGCAGAGCGTGCCAAAGAGTACAGAATCCGAAAAAAAATTAAGATCCATTCAAGAGGTAAGAGTTTTTCAGTTATCTACGATCAATATTATAAAAAATAATTTATTTAGTAAATTAATTAATCAATTTTTTTTTTACATTCAACGATGGAAATATCGCCAAATCCTGAGGAATCTTCAAATGCAGTTACTGTTCAAGTTGATGTCCATCATCGGCATTGTTCACAACTCAGTGCATCAGTTGCTACCACAAGCCATGTCTGTGTGAATGAAACTCAAGCAACGAGTGATGTTTCTTCAATCCACCCTGGTTATCCAAAAACAGCTGCAGAGCGAATGCGAGAGTATAGAGATCGAAAAAAAAAGAAACTCTAACGGTGAATCATCAAAAACAGAAAATATCAGCCGCAGAGCGTGTTAAAGAGTGTAGAATTCTATTACAATTAATGAAATTCAATAATAATCTTTGTAGTAATAAGCTAAAATGAAATAATTGTAGAGGTTGTATATATGTCTATGATAATAAAAGTCTTTTATTAAACTTTATCTAATTTAACTTTATTTAACCAATTTCTGTAAAGTTGCATATAGTAAATTATTATTTAAAAAATAACGTCATAAAGAAGTTTCACTTCTTACGAGTGTACGCTAGTACACGCACACATTTTTTTTAATTCCGAATATACATATATAAATAAAAAATTATTAGCAAAATATTTAGAAGCGCCCTTCTTTGGACGGAAGGATGTTCTTTTATCAAAAGCATCCAAATTGCTTCGCAAAATCGAACGGATATGATTATTTGCTACGATATGTAATATAAACTTGGAGATTAAGCAAAAAAATGTATTGTATTCCAGCTGGTCCCACATACGTTGTTCTGCCTTTTTCAAGATTTAATAACTTAATCACATCACCAACTATCCTAATTTTTTTCTTGAAAACTTTACTACAATAATCTACTTAAAAAACAAAACTTAAGCTTATTAAAGAATATCAGAAATTCTTACATAAACACATTGGCTACTTTTCACCTGAACTGACTTTATTTATTGGTTGTATGGTATTTGTACCTAACCCCGGATCTTTTGTACATATAATGTATAGCAAACTTAATGAAATTTATGAAATAATATAACGACTTCTCAAAACCTTTAAGTCTATGCGAAGACTTCACTTCCTTTTGCGTGTTATATTTTTTGCACAATGGGTTGTATTCCGAGAAATTGTTCGGTATGTTACCAACGGCTACTTTCCACCACCGCACGGCTCGCTATCAGCTTGTAGTTCATCCTCACACCTTGGAGCCTAATTGGTCGCGAACACTCCAGTTTCAAAGGAGTTTTCTTCCGCGAAAGCTCCTGATTTGGAATGAGCTTTTTGCTGAGGTTTTTCATTATTCTAAAATATGGGGTAATTCAAGAAAAACAAATTGAAAAGGTAAAAAAGTATAATTTTTTTTAAAAAAAACAACTTCACTAAATATATGGGCCTTTACTGCCGCACCCACATGAGCAGGCTCCGGTGATGGTAACAGTGCCAGCGGCAGATGCGGTACCACCAAACTGCACTGCACTAACTATAGGCATTTGTCCTCTGATGGCTGTGTTACCAGCCACTGGTATATCTCCATCAACAGCAACGTTTCCAGTACCGGCACCACCGAAAGATCTAAAAATAGGTGCACATTTGCCATAACCGAATCGACCGCCGTAGCCAGCCAAGTTTCCATACCCACTCCAAGGGCGACCAGTCCATCCTCGATATCTCAAAGGTCCTTGCAGACTGAGAGCGAATTTAGTAGAGCCAAGTGCGGGACTCACAACTTTTCTAAGCGGTGTTTTAACGCCAACGTACTGACTGAAGGCATGCTGTAAAGGAAAATATTTTATATACTCTCCAGTCAGATTTTTTAATTTCCTAATTCTTAATCTAAAAGCAATTTTTTTTGTAAAAAGTTTATCTGAATCGAAGGTTCTATAGTTTTGACTACTGATTTAGTTGCTTCTAACATCAAATAACTACAAACAAAGCTAATATATGAACCACTGCAAACAATGTTATTCGTTTGGTGACAAATTTTGATGACAGAACGAATTAAGAGATACCAATAGAACTAATATGGTGACAAAAATATTTGTTAGGAATAGATATTATAATTAAGGGATAAATATTAGTGATGAATATAAATTTTGGTCATAGAAAATATTAATGCCATATTTTTTTTATTTATTGACAACCGTTATTGATATTAAAATTTTGTATACAAATTTATAGTCTATAAAAGTTATCAATAATATTCATAGAAATCTTAAAAAAAAAATATCTAAAAATTACACATTTATTTATTCTCTACCGTATTGAATGAAATTCTGTATCCACCATACATAATATGTCATTTTGAAATTAGATGGCTAATATTTTTCGATATCACCCTTCAAAAAGTCATAATATATGTACTTATAAATAAAATAAATAATTAGTGCGTAATAAACGCGTGCGGAGACATGGATGCTGATCCTATTATATAAATTTAACAAAGCTGACCCATGACAATATTTAACATATTATATAAATAACCTAACTAACCGCTGTAATGTTATTTAAATAGTTTGTCATTAGACTTCGCCCTAAATATATTTTCGTTAGCCTCATTCAGATGGCATTCATGATCATGCAAAAGATTTTTAATCAGTGGTTATCGTGGCATATGGACCTTTGTAATACCATAGGCATCATTAGCACGTTGCTTTTTTTAACGTGGAGAAGTCCTGCATCGGATCCACCTCCCGAGCCGGGCGAACTCAAGGGAGAGTTATGTCGTACTCTTACTGACTAAAAACAACAACAATCTTCTCGCAACAATGGCCGGAGAGCGGAGACTTCATCGTGGTCGGAGGCAATTGGAACTTCCCACAAGCCTCAGAAGGCGCACGAACACCAATGCGCCGCTTCCTTCGTCTCGGGCCTACATTTACGCAATGACTGACATGGCCAAGTCCGCCACCTGTAGTGCTCTGGAAACCCTACTTATCGCAGGAACACAACACAAGGTTATTTGGCTGCGATCTTCCGTGGGGTGGAGATATTCCACCAGTAGGCCTGCTCCAAGTTGAGAGAAATCTCCAAATAAATTTCTATTGTGCTCTACCTCTCTCATCTATGTTTTGTCAATACCAGGGAGTATACGATTTAAAATGATGATTTAAACATTAATTCAGATAAAGAATAGAGCGAAGAATTCGTTGTCAGGCAAGCAACACCTTTGAGAAATAATATAACTCTAATGTTAATTATAAGCCAAATATCATTTCATTATTTATATCTTACGGTTTTTGTGGATCATTTGAAATTTTTTGAAATTGAAACACTTATGTAAAAGACAAATGTGATTTTTAAAGGAAATATTGGCCACATATCAGTTATGTGTCAATTCAAAATGATAAAAAAATTTCATAGTCAAAGTAGATATTAAAATCAGTTTAGTATTTCATCGTCGTATTAGATGTGTTATGAAAGTAACACTATATAGAGTCAAACATAACCATGGAGCATGCATAAAGTAACTCATATTTATCGGGCAGACTATTCTCTCCCTTTATTTTATTTCCCATTCCAATTTCATATTAAGAAAAAAAAACAATTATTGAGTCCCAATACAAATTCATTGCTGTTTATTATACTTTGTCATTGTTTCAAAAGAGTAAATTATAAAATCGTCAAAACGATACACAGGCAGAATTTAAACCCATAAAAGCTAGTTTCAATTTACAGACAAAATTAATTCGTCAAATATTATTAAAGATATTCTCTTACCTGGATTAAATAAGCCTGAAAACAAAGAAAGATGATGCCTATATATGACATGCTAAGTTACAAGTCAATCGAATGTAGTTAACACAATGAAAAATAATGCAATACCCAACGTTTATATATAATCCTAAAATCTAGCGTACACGATTACGTAATAACATTTATAAATTTTAAGAAACTCACAAATGCAGAGCATTCACCATTAAAAGATCAAACGCAGAATTACAAAACCATCTATATGACTAAATATATTATAGCAGTATAACTGAATATTCCAGTTACCAGATTAGCAAAACGACTTTCATAATAGTACATGAAACTGATAAAAGTTTTGAAAATAATATGACCCAATTATGAATTTTCCTCGTAACCTATATAAACTTTACGACATCGAACATCGCGTAACCTTAGTTACTGTACAAATGTCACATATATGTGATAATGTTATGATCCGCTTCGTATAAAAATAAATAAAAATCTCACAGCAGCCTACTATATAGCCACTTCACCGTCCCCAGCGGACACTGAGGATGGTGACTAAGGCTACCCTTATTTTATTTGCTCAAGCGCTACTGGTCAAGGTATAGTTTTGCAATTAATTTTTATTATTTATCTCAATCAATAGACAAATAGTTTCGATATAGTTTCCTTCATCGTCAAATAGTTAGCTAGATTAGATAAATTGGTGTTTTGTTAAGATTGTGAAGTGTATTCAAAAGAAGTGTACATATACAATTATACTCTTTTGTGTTTTTTTTAATTTTTTCGGTATACATATTTTACTTTCTACTCGTGTTAGTGTTTCTCGTATTGAATCATCTACTGGTTTTCCATTTAATGTCCTTAACATGGTGGAAGTTTTATCATCAATTCCAGAATAAGCTGATTATAAGCTACTTAAAATTCTGTGGTGTTTATTTTATTATGTTCAAAGACTTTATGTTATAGAAGGTAGATTAGGGCAAAACTCATCAAGGAAAATCATTTTAGAACTAGATTTTTAAAATTGTAATTTGATCATAAATTAATGTTTTAAAAAAAAAAGATAGACATGTTAGAATAAATATATTATCAATTATTGTTAAATATTGTAGGTATTTAGTAGATTCAGCAAACGTGATTTTTGAATTCTCTAGTGTAACCTACACTGACCAAGAAACTTTTATGTCACGTTTTCAGTGTGCTCTGAGCCAATGTTTGGGACGAGGAGTATTGGGACTTCCCTACACGACACGAAGATACGATGGCATTGCACCGTTCGATTACTGGGGTAACGGTGGTAGGTTTAGGTATGGTGGATTTCGTCCATTAGGATCGGCAGGCGTTGACAAAAGCCCTTCCTTTGGTGGTAATTTAATGGTGACCAGCTGTTCTCCCATTGCACCCACTGGCTTAAGAGTAACTTCCGAGAATACTATAGAAGGTATACTGGCTGTTGTTGGAAAATTACCGTTTTTGGGCGTTGTGGTTACTGATGGTGCGTTCCCATCTGCTGGTGCCGGTGCTGTCTCCTACGAATGTGGTGATGGATCTCTTATTATCACCGCTGAAAACGGTATAACAGGAAAAAATATTCCTGTTATACCTCCAGCCATCCCCCGTGGATTTGGCTTCACTGCTGGAGTTCCTCCGTTCGGACTTCCGTACGGACGTGGACTCGTGTTCGGTTGTAAAGGTAGATGTGGCTGTGGCTATGGTGTCTATTAAACTGTTGTTGAATTACATTTACACTCAGGCACTATGACTAGTAGTTTATGTTTTTTTTTTTTTTTTAAATATAATTTTGCCTAAATATTAATAACTGATATCAAAACGAAGGTTAAAATGAAAATTCAGATTTTTCGAAGCACTAAAATCTATTTCGGAAAATTCCTGATTATTATTCCGTAAATAAGAAATGGAATAAATATTTATAATACCAAAAAAGCGACTTGATTATATAAAATAACAAAACAAAAACAACCGAAAAAAAAATGTGTGCGTGTACTAGCGTACACTCGTAAGAAGTGAAACTTCTTTATGACGTTATTTTTCAAAAAATAATTTACTATATGCAACTTTACAGAAATTGGTTAAATAAAGTTAAATTAGATAAAGTTTAATAAAAGGCTTTTATTATCACAGACACAAATACAAATTCTACAATTATTTCATTTTAGCTTATTACTACAAAGATTATTATTGAATTTCATTAATTGTAATAGAATTCTACACTCTTTAACATGCTCTGCGGCTGATCTTTTCTGTTTTTGATGATTCACCGTTAGAGTTTCTTTTTTTTCCGAGCTCTATACTCTCGCATTCGCTCTGCAGCTGTTTTTGGATAACCAGGGTGGATTGAAGAAACATCACTCATTGCTTGAGTTTCATTCACACAGACATGGCTTGTGGTAGCAACTGATGCACTGAGTTGTGAACAATGCCGATGATGGACATCAACTTGGACAATAACTGCATTTGAAGATTCCTCAGGATTTGGCGGTATTTCCATCGTTGAATCTAGAAAAAAATTGATTAATTAATTTACTAAATAAATTATTATTTATAATATTGATCGTAGATAACTGAAAAACTCTTACCTCCTGGATGGATCTTCATTTTTTTTTCGGATTCTGTACTCTTTGGCACGCTCTGCGGCTGATCTTTTCTGTTTTTGATGATTCACCGTTACAGTTTCTTTTTTTTTCCGAGCTCTATACTCTCGCATTCGCTCTGCAGCTGTTTTTGGATAACCAGGGTGGATTGAAGAAACATCACTCGTTGCTTGAGTTTCATTCACACAGACATGGTTTGTGGTAGCAACTGATGCACTGAGTTGTGAACAATGCCGATGATGGACATCAACTTGAACAGTAACTGCATTTGAAGATTTCTCAGGATTTGGCGATATTTCCATCGTTGAATAATATACAAAATATATATCTTTCAAAATCATGTACATTATGGAAGTATATATGACACTGGATTACAAAAATAAACTACTCAAATTACATAACCATAAGATAATTAGAAAGAACAGTATGTACAATCCTACTGTATTTAAAATTACTTCGAATCACTGCGTATGGTAGAATAAAATAAACTTGATTTCTGCTGATAACTGGACAAAATGTGACGCGTGACGAAAAATGTTACACTAAATTTTTTTCCAACCCCGATAAAGAAGTTTCACTTCAAAAACATGTTTTTCTGTAGATTATATCATCGACGAAGTTGTATGATATTTACGAAAATATAATGAGAGATACGAAATTTATTATACATTTTACTTTTTATATTTTCAACATAAAACACAGACGATTTATTAAATTCAACACTTAAACTTGCATACTTAGGGCGACTTGAACCAACTGTCTTAATTGTGTTTAAGTTTTATTTAAACAATATTTTTTATTTAAATGTAACAAGCGTCTTTTACCAACACTTTTAAGGCGCTAAATACGTTTACCGATCTGTCAAAGTTAAATACGCTCTGGACACTGTTTAGCTGCGTTAAACACGTTTAGTGAACTATCATGGCGGGTAATTGCACTATGTTTTGTTGCATTTTTTCGAAATAAACATGAGTTATTCCGATCAGCTGCTCTCTGATGATGACGAAGAAATTATACAGTTTTTGAACAGACCTATGCGGCAAGTTTTTGAAAGGAGCAATTTATTTGAAAGTCTTTCTGACGAAAAATTTATAAGGAGATTTCGCCTTACCAAATGTACCGCTACATATTTGTTACAATACAATACAAATACAAAATGTCAAAACGTTCATACCGCGATATGACATGCGTTTCTTTAACGCATACTGTTTGGATATTGAACTTAGGTTTTATTAAAATTCTTGTTTAACTATTACTCAAGCGAGAAACGAAACGTCAAAACTACTTTGCCGACATGATAAATACATTTAGCTAAATGTAAAATTCAAACGCTTGGTACAAGACAATGCTAAATGCATTTAAATTAAAAACGTTTAGTTAAACGAATTTTAAATAATTTTAAGCAGTATTTGGTTCAAGCCGCCCTTACAGTAATTAAGCAATTGAGTATTTTAAAATAATGTCCTCACTGTTTTTGGCTTGCTTTGTAAAAATTCGTATGCTTTAGCCATTGATTTAGAGATTTTAGAATTAAATATATCTGAAGATTCGTGTAAAATGTTGTAATTAAATATATTATATCAGATATATTTTAAAATGTGTGTTTAGCATTTACATTGGAATATGTAACCATTTTGTTTTATACAACAATACACATTTTGTTGTCTTTATTGCTCAGACCTCATTGTAGATATTAGTAAAAGCAGATTCGAATGATTTTTTTTTATTTATTAATTTATTTTAACCCCCATATGCACTAAGCAAAAGTGAACCATTTTTGAGTTATCATGATTTTTAACTTTTTTTCAAAATAAGTCAAAAATGCAACTCAAGCAATGCAATGCAAGCAATAGACTCTAAATCCCTCCAAATATAATCATTTATAAACAATAAATATTTGGCGACATCTACATAGCGACATCTATCGAGCCACATAAGACGCATCCTACTATCCTACATTGCGCTATAGAAATTAACTCAATCGTTGAGTATATATACAAGAACCCGACTACAACCGTTGGGTAGCTGCCCGCCAGACATAACACCCGTCTGGTCAGAGGATCTTCCCTTTGAAATAGTTCTTCTACACTGGGATAGACACCACATAATATGCACATAACATAATACACCACTTTGTAAACTGTACCTATGCGAAGCTGGGGCGGATCATACTATTTATAATCGGTGAACTATCTAACTGGGTACTATGAATGTTTATAATTATTTGCGTTAATGTTATGCTTACGTTATTTTTGGAATTAATGGAATCAATACGGTCACAATTGTCAAAAACAACCTCTTCTGATGAAATGGCTACAACTTTTTTACCTACAGAGCACATGTTCTCGATAGGAGAATATGTTCCCTCATAAAAAAGGAACTTGCTACTGAAAGAGTAGGTATGTCATCCAAATATGCTTCATTCACCAGAATGTGTTGACTTCATTTAATAATAAAATCTAAGCAGTTTCATTAACTCACTTCATTTGTAAAACTTTTAGTTTTAAATACGGTAGAAAAAACAAAAGTGAACAAAAACTTTAAACCGGTTTTCAGGAAACTAATTGCTTTTATACCAGATCAGAAAATTGTTATCGATTCACACCTGCAATTCTAATCGTATAATGCATTCAGACGCCAGAACCACCAGTAAGACTAATTTCTTTGTAAGCTTTGTTAAAAATACATGGGATTATAAATGAAAAGATATATTAAAAACAACAATTTATTATAAATATAATACAAATATATTAAACTAATAGATAGGGCCATAACTGCGTCCCTTATAAGGTACAGGACTCGAATAATCTTCAACGAAAGCTGGTCCATAAGAATATAATCCTTTGTAGTCTATGGGATCAATTATTGGTGCGGCTGGCATAAATGAGGATGATATGCCACCATCACCAATAATCCGAACATCACCATTACCGCAACCGTATGAAACTGCACCAGACCCAACTGTTGGAAACTCGCCTGACATAGACACACTAGCTATGAAAGGTAGCTGACCTATAACAGAGAGTGTACCGTCGATGTAGTTTTCTGACAGTACAGAAAAACTTGCAGGAGGAATCGAATAACCGCTAACTTGGGAAAATCCTCCACCATATAGTGGACCTGGGAAACCCAGACCAGAACTGACACCATCTGACCATCCAGAACCATAAGGACTATCGAAAGGACTGAAGCCGAAATGATTTAAGGCACCAACACCGTATCCATCCAAGGGTAATACGCCCATACCGTCGTAAGGAAGGCCGTTGTAACCCCAGCCAAGTCCGTATGAGTTAAGAAATCCTCCACAATTACATTGGCTGTATGCAGTCTGTAAAAAAATTATATCGTTAGTAAAAATCGTGGCGGTTGATTAGTTTACACGGGCGGAATATCAAATCGACGTTCGATTGTTCGAACCATGGTCTACACATCTTTCAATTAAAATTTATGCGACTATCGACTGACAGCAAAGGAAAACATTGTGAGGGAACCTGAACGCTTGAGAAAATTTGTTGTATTACCACTATATATAAAAAAAAACTATACAATCTTGGAACCCCTGTAACACCCCTTTAGGAGTTTAATTTTCAAAAATCCGTTCTTGACGGTTGTCTACGTCGTAATAACTATATGTGTGTCAAATTTCAGACCAATCCGTTCATTGGTTTGAAATGTGCGTTGATAGATCAGCCAATCAGCCACGGTGTCCTTTTATAATAGGTCTTTCTTTACCTATGAAATTGCCGTTCTGCAGTACTGGCCATTTTAAATCAAAATAAGCTTTGTTTGGCTAAGAATTCTAATTTCAAATTAATTTTATTTTAAAACATGGAATTCTTTTTCCAAAAGTAGTCATTTGTTTATGATTAGTGTTACCTACATTTTCATCGCATTTCAATCTTTTTTGTCATCATGGATACGTTAAAACTTCGAGTAATTATGGAATATGAGTACCGTCTTCGCAGCAACGCGGCACAAGCGGCACGCAACATAAACGACGTTTACGGAGCTAACACTACAAACTTCCGTTCTGGGAATTTCGACCTGAAAAATGTACCTCGCGGTCGTCCGAAGACTTTGGTCGACAATGACGAATTAAAGGCGATTGTGGAAACTGATGATACACAATATACGACTGAATAAGCAGCAGCTTTCGACGTTAGCGTCAAAATAATATTGGTCCATTTGCGTCAAATTGGCAAGGTAAAAAAGCTTGACAAATGGGTACCCCACGAACTCAATAATCGCCAGCGCGAAGTACGCGTCGAGACGTGCCTTGCACTGCTCAACAGACATACAAATGAAAGAATTTTGAATCGCATTGTTACCTGCGATGAAAAATGGATTCTGTTTGATAACCGCAAGCGCTCCGCAAGTTGGATGTATCCTGGTTCAAAACAATGCCCTAAACGAAAACTTACCCCTAGAAAAGTGATGGTCACTGTTTGGTGGTCTAGCGCCGGTGTGATTCATCACAGCTTCTTACCAAATGGGGTGAGCATTACTGCAGATGTGTACTGTGAAGAACTGAACACAATGAAGGAGAAGCTGGCACATCTCCAACCAGCATTGGTCAATCGCTCAAATTTGCTGCTCCTGCACGACATCGCGCGACCACATACTGCACAGCAGACGGTCTCCAAGTTGCAAGAACTGGGGTTGGAAGTTCTCCGTCATCCGCCCTACTCACCAGACCTTGCGCCTACAGACTACTATTTTTTCCAGAATTTGGATAACTCCTTGGCGGGAAAAAAATTCAATACCCGAGAGGCAGTACAAAATGCCTTTGAAGAATTTGTTGCCTGCCGTTCAGCTGATTTCTTTAAGAAGGGCATCAATAAACTGCCACTGCGCTGGCAAAGATGCATTGATTGCATGGGTGATTACTTCGATTAATACAAATAAAAAATATATAAAAAAAAAAATTGTTTAAATTTTTTCATACAAAACGGCAATTTCATAGGTAAAGACCTAATATATATTTAGACTAGCAGACACGCGTAACTTCGTCTGTGTCACATATGGGATGGAGTAGGTCGTAGGCACCTATAATACAATTCTAAAAGAGCTGAAACTGATACGAATCATTTGAGACATTATGGGTTCTTCATACAAACTTTCACCCAAGTTTTATGATCACCACACGTGGAATAACACAATGAAATAATTAGAACTGTATAATCCAGATAACTTACAATAGGAATATTGCTTAAATTATATAAACTCCCGCGAGCCGCGGCTTGATAGCACACGTCACATTTCAATCATAAAATAAAACAGTAATTATGCGATACTGCGTAGTTAAAGAGTTTAAAAATTCTTCGGCTAATCTCAAAAAGAATACTGGACTATTATTTATTAGGTGAGTATCAGAAATACAATACATTGCTTATTAAGTATAGCAATGTCAATAAATCAACAAACCAGTTGCGATTGACAACGTTATCATTTCATAATCACTGCAAATATGCATAATACATCAACAAACCTGTTATCGTAGAAGTTGATGTCATTTCACCATAACCACGCATGCATGTTGGTGTTCCCATATTTCCCTCTTACATATTTTCATTCCTTATTTTCTACCGTAAAAATTTTATTTTCGTTACAAAAAGTACTCTATGTCCCTTTCTCAAGGTCCAATCTATCTCTGTACCAAAATTTATTAAAATTGGTTCAGTGGTTTGGGCGAAAACGTAACAGACAGACAGACAGTCAGAGTTACTTTCGCATTTATAATATTAGTATGGATGTTCTAGTCCTTACCATTTCAAATATCGAACTCTACGCCCGTATGAGGCCGTGTTCTAAAAGTGTATAACCTCTTTAAGCTTAAAACCCTTCAAATGAGGTACTAATATAGTACGGTGACTTTCGAGATATTCCAATTTTAAAGAGTATTTGCTTATGTTTCTAAGTGAGTTAAATCTTTTTTGTATAAAATCGGATTGAGTTTTCATACGTGTTAAAATAAAATGTAATTTAAATCAAAAGCAATAAGGTGAATTGATATTAACTTCGAAGCAAATCACCGCCAAAATAACTTTCTACCCTATTTTAACCCCGTCAAGGGATGAATATAAATAAAAACGAAACACGTCTCATATCAATTTAGTTAATAAAGGCTTATGCAAAATTTTCAGTAGATTAGACCAAGAAATCACGTTGTCCCATACAAAATTTGCCCCCCTTTTTCATCTCCTTAGGGGTAGCATTTCGAAAAATCCTTTCTTATCGGATGCCTACGTCATAAAAAGAACACACTATCCAAGTTTCAGGTCTCTACGATCAGCAGTTTAGGTTGTGCGTTGATCCGTATGTCAGCCATTCAGGACAAAACATTTTATATGCATAGATTAGATACATATTATAGAACTGTTGATTTGGGTTTGATATCACATATATATCGTGTGCTCACGTGGTGACTAAGCTCGTAGTGCTTTGAAAAGGGACATCATTGCCCAGAAATTGGATACTTACACGGGTAATATCATAATAGATACTACTCGTAAGTCATAAAAGAGTTTATTAATACTTTGTAATATAATTCTTATAAGTTGGAATTTTTTTCCTTATGTTCTGATGTACATAAGTAAGATATAAATTATTTACATCATTACATGCCCGCAAGAAGTTGTTTGGCGTAAAAAAAAGCTCCAAAATATGTATTCTGTGTGCTAACAACATGGCGAAGCTAGCCATCAACGAAAATATTGTGAATTATTTTTACTGAATTTTTTTTTTGCATAATTCATTAACGTACAAATAAACATTATTTTAATCAAATAAAAATAACTTAACTTTCTGTAAAATAATTTGAAATTGTTTTATTGTGAAATTAAAGAGTTGCATTATTTTTACTCAGTTGAAAAAAAGTCTGTAAAATTAATTAATTTTATTATCATTAGTAAATAATTCCATTACGTCTCACTTCCATCACTTAATGCAATTTTATTCCTCTATTAAACGTGCCAAAAAAGTTCTTCAAAAACTTAACTTGGAGTGGTCAAGCACTTATGATGAACTGAACTAATTTATGTATCACAATTTAACCCGTCACTATAGTTAACTTCAACGTATTGTTTCGAAAACGATCACGTCATTATGATGTCTCGACAACTGCAGTTGTTGGACATGTTTTTATCGACGATCACCGTTGTTCTTGAATCAGATTGTAGTTACAATAAATCGCACTGCAACTATATTTCCCAAAAAAACCGATTCAGTAATGACGTTACACTACCTACACGGCTGGGTTACAAGAACAAATGTACAACTGTCATAGCTTTACTGTATTAACCTGTAAATAACAGTCAAGTTCTGCGGATTTATCACCTTGTTTTGTATTAAGAACTTCAAATGCAGCTTAGACTTTTTTTTCTAACTGATTATACGTTTAGCCTCAAGGTCTCTGGAGCCATTAGAGGCTTTAACAGCTTTACCGGGCTTGGGGCAAACGCAGAAGGCACTCAGCTGCGAAAGCGTGGCAACAAGCTCAAGGGTGTCAGAGTGGCTGAACCTCGGCTTGGGCTGTTGCCTTACATTCAACGTGAAGCTTAAAGGGTTAGGATTTTTATGTAGAGCGCTTAAATGCTAACGGCATAAACTGCAGTTTTTATTTTATGCGTCCATGTAAATCCTTTTGTAATAATTTGTAACCAAGTGAAGCGTTTTTGAAATACCAATTTTATTGACCAAGAAATTGCAGCGATTAATGTGATTTTCGAAACATTATCAAATATCATAAATGCACTGACAATCAGCATAAATTGCTGTATTTCCTCATCGTTTTGGGGATCCGTAGATCTTTGAAATCTGCCTAATATTCTAATTTACGATGCAGGCGTGACAATTTTTGTAGGCCTTTTTTGTACCACTAGTCAAGATTGGAGACAAGTCCAAAGGTTTCGTCATAAAGCTTAAAGATTTTATAATTCACTCATGTTATAAATTTATTGTACACAATAAATTATAGATCCAATCGAACATTAAAATTAAGTGATTAGAACAAAGGTTAGTCGTATTGCTAATGGCAATTTCTTCTAGGCAAACTTTAGATGTATATGTTTAAAAAAGATAACCATTATATTAGTAGACGATCGAAGTAGACGAAGAGAACAATTGGTGATAATGTACATATCATCGGCTCATTTTATATACTTTATGTAGAAATATTAGAAAAATACAATAATAATTAAGTTATCCAATTAAAGTTAAAATTACCTGAGCAAATACTGCTTCGACGCACAATAAAAAGAAGACCTTAACTGCCATAGTGATAAGTCCACTCAAAATTCCCAAGACAATTGACATTCAAACAAGACCGATATCCGTTTATATTATCCTTATCAAATCGATTTCTGTAACAGAACACAATCAATATTACCCACTGAATCAAATTTAGTAATCGATAAGCCTTTATTACATTATAAATATGATTAAAAATCTACTATTACCTAATAAAGTGATGTATAAAAAGATCCATTTTGTATTGTCTATCATTCTATGTTCATCATTGTATAATACAATGTTAACCTTCACTATCGTTTTGATCTGTCTTCAAGCTTCATTGATTCAGGTAATAGATTATTCCTTTTTTAGTAAATAAAATAAAAGGGTTTAAAAATCAGAAATAATTTCTTAAGTTAATTTTTCACAAATATAAGTTTCCATAATTTAAATTATAGTAAATATAAATTAAATAATCCTTAATAATATTCTTATTTTTAGAATGTTTTCGGCCAGTACTATAGCTATGGTGGTATCGGTGCACCAGCAATGGTTAGTTCTACTTTAGCTACGCCATTAGGAATAGCTTCACCTGGTTATCCTTACGGCTTTAAACTTAACTGTGATGCTGGTTATGGAGGATACGGTGTCGGTAACTTAGCTGCTATGGGAGAGCTACCAGTCACCGGTACCTCTGTTATTGCTGGACATATTCCTATTATTGGAATTGTTGAGTTCGGTGGTACCGCTCCAGCCATCGGCTACGTGTCAATGGCTAGTAGCTGTGGATGCGGCTGCAATAGCCCTTACGTATATTAAGTAACTAAAGAACTTATTTTTAATTAAATAAATTATTCTATTTTAAAACAAACGTTTCAATTTCCTATACTTTTATTTATTGATTAATTAATGGAGGAAAGAAGCAGTGAATTTCAACTAACTTATATTATTATATACTTTATTATTATTATTATACTTATATATTAAAAATTTTGACATACTTCAATGGTTAACATAACAACTATGCACTCAAATAAGTATCAACATTTCAATTCGTTTTTGAGCTGTTTATCGATAGTAGTTGAATCTGTTGAACATAATAGCGCCGTCAATTTTTTTTATAAGCGGGATTTTACAGGTATGTTTGTTCATGATCACGTGAATGTGATGCAAGTACTGTGACAATTTGTTACAACTTGTAAAATATTCATACATAGATATTTTCATATACTTAGACTTATTGCTAACTATCTAAAATTTTACTATATACAAATTTATACTAAAAGCACTTGTCATTTTGACAATAATCAAGTAAATTACTACTCACCCATGCAGTGTGACACTACATGGTTATGTGAATTGAGGGTTTGTCATTTTTTAGGCATTTCGAGTACATATTTTTCATTTTTTTTAGTGCCAAAAGTAGAAGACTTCGAACTCTATCACTGAAAAAAAATTCAGTACCGTAGGTTACATTTTACATACGATCTCCTCGATGTTTTCACAACAATTTTGGAGAATGTGCCATAAAATTTGAGTTCCACTCATAAACAAAATCGGTTTATCGCGTCAGCTTTCAGACCTATTAGAATTGTTAGGAGGTATATTATACATGGAAAAAAGAGAAAATGCTAATTAATTATTTCCATCTTAGTATTGAAATCCTTGTTTTAATTTAGTAACCACAGGCACCACCGCAGCCACAATCACATCCGCAGCGTCCGGCGATAGAGACGACACCGGCAGCGGTAGCTCGTCCTCCGAACTCAACAGCGCCGATGATGGGGACCTGTCCGGCGACAGCAGTGGTACCGGCGACGGGGAGCTCACCAGCGACAGCGACATTGCCAATGCCGGAACCTCCGTAAGATCCGCATGCGGGACCGGACCAGCCAGCTCCGAAGCCAAGTCCATCGTAGCCGAGAGCACCGTAGCCACGGCCTCCGCAGCCGCAGCTGGGAGCGGCGATAGTGGCTAGACCTTCGCGGCAGACGCCAAATACATTCTTTAAAATGAACACGATTAATTAAGGCTTTCATCACTATTCACAAAGACAAATGCATATATTGTAGAAATTATTAAATACTACCAAAAAAAAATCACATTTCTATTTCAAAGAATAGTTAAAGTTAACATGGTGACTAAAGAGACAATTAGAATTAAATAGAAAATAGCTGTTGGTGATTAGAAAGTTAAATATGCGTGCGTGCGTATGCATGATTGTGTATAAGTGTGTTATGAAGATGGACCAATTCATAGCAAATGCTTTATAACTCAATAATAATATATTTTAAGTTATTTTTAATATAGATGCTTTTGGTGTTCAACATGTTAAATATACCCATGCAACAACATTTTAACTTTTATGAGATTTATTATAAAGCTAATAAGATTATTACGGATCATAATGTACTTTTGAAAATGTTAGAAATTAAATAACTAACAATATTAAAATAATGAAAGAAGTGGCTATGATATAAATCGATGATACTATAGACAAAATCAAATGAAGAGAACTAGTTCAAACTTAGTTTGGATCGATGTAGCAATAAATACAAAAAATGAAAATCATAGAACTTTTACCTGGACCAAACAGGCCTGGAGGCAAAAAAGAAGTACAGTGAAGGTAGACATGATGCTCTATTTCAACGTAAAACGAAGAATGGTTATAAATCTTATATGATTAATATTTATACCGAGAATTAGATATTCTTGCAAGTATATTTCCTAACAGAGAATAACTACGGAATTTACAATACCCATTTCTTCATTAGGTAATGACCCAAATACGTGTGTTATTACATTATGTAATAATTGATAATCATGTTTCAAAATAAAAAAAACAGCTGTGTGCTGTAATAGATGATAACTGAAGTATGGATTGCATATAAAATGTTGGCGTGGATGAAAATTATCATTCTTGTGTTTCTTCTCATAGAACTACTACAATGGCAGCTAAGGCTTTTCTTGTTCTGGCTTCAGCCCTTTTAGTTCAAGTAAGTTATTCTACTTGTATATATTTTAATGTTCCTGATACTTATACATTCTTACATACTTAGTCTGGAGGGACTGGAAACCCTAGCATTGTTTTAGGAGATATTCAAACATTAATCTCACAAAATAAATTAACTATAATAATAATACCTACTATACATAAGGCTGCATGTTCACTGAAGCGAAACTGTGCAATTCTTGACCAATAGAATTGAATAACAATCTGGTAATGCAAATCTATTGGTCTAAATTGGTAGAGATGCATTTCTATTGGCCAAAATTTACACAGCTCCGCTTCAGTCTCATCTAATAATTGCCTCATAATTGGTGCAATCCAACACGTGCACTTGAGTGGTACCTTTTTTTAGACATAACGTATTACCATATACAAACTTAGCCCTAGCCTACATTACATTATATTAGCCTACATTAGCCCTACCATTCTTAACTAAATATTAACCTTACATGTTTATGTTTTATCGTTACAGTCTGCTCTGAGCCAGTGCCTCGGACGTATCAGCAACGATTGGGGTTACGACGGTCTGGGCTACGGCGGCGCCTGGAACGGTCGTCTCGGCTGCGGCTGTGGTGGCATCACTCCCGCTGCTGAGCTCGCTGCTTCCTACGGCGGTGGTCTCGGCGTCGCCAGCTCATCCTGTGCCGCTCCCACCGGACTCATTGTGAACTCTAATAACGCCTATGAAGGCTGTTTAGGCGTTGTCGGTAACGTGCCTTTCCTGGGTACCGCTGGAGTTGAGGGCGTGTTCCCCACTGCTGGTGCTGGAGCTATCAACTACGGCTGCGGTGACGGTGCTGTCAGTATCACCGCTGAGGGTGGTTATGGCACCGGTCTCAGCTACGGTGCTGGTCTCGGCTACGGTGCTGAACTCGGCTACGGTGCCGGTATCGGCAACGCAGGCTACGGTCACGGAGGATGCGGCTGCGGATGCCTATAAACGATTTGAATTGTATTATTGATTACCTTTAAATATAGTGAAATTGCAAAATAATTTATTTTTTTAATTTTTTATTCATTCTATGCACTATATTAACTAACGATTTCTCTAATTTTTGAGGGATTTTTTTACTAAAAGTTTTTTAGAACCTAATTTAACAGTATTTCAATATATTTACGAAGAAACAAAATAAATTATACATTACGGCCGTTTGTCACGTGATATAAAATACAAATCAGAGTGCATGACGTCATTCATTTTATGTAAAAATTTTGTGTATGGCTTTTGTTTATCGATTGTGCCCTAAAACTCTTTTTTTACGTATCTCCTACAACTTCTTTATGTCTTGTAAGTAGTCAAATATTAGTTTTTCATAGTAAGTATTAAGTAATTTTTACCTCCGTTATGGTGTGTAATGAAAGTATAATTTTTACAACAGTTATTACAAAAAAAAATTATTACATAATTACATTACATACACGTATTATTGGCAGTGGTCTCGGTGTCACCAGCTCGTCTTGCGTAACTCCTACTGGACTCGCTATAACCTCTGAGAATGCATACAAAGTTTGTGTAGGCGTTTAAGGTATCTTGCCTATCCTGGGTACTGCAGGAGTTGAGAGCGATGTCCCTATCGCTGGTGCGGAAACTATGTAATATGGCTGCGGTTACGGAGCTGTAGGTATCACCACTGAGGGTGGTTACGACACTGGTCTCGGCTACGGTACTGGTCTCGGCTATGGTACTTGTTTGGGCCAAATAGTACGTGGTTGTTAGGGTTTCTTATCATGGTAAAAGTTAGCTACGAGCTTGCTCAAATTACGCGCACAGTTTTTGTATCAATCATCGGTGTGCGTGAGAACCCCGGCCGCCTGCGCCGCAGTGTGAAGAAAGTAAGAACAAATGGGTCGTAAGTCGAGTTCACTGCTGTCACCGTTTTTGTTGGTTGATAAATAAGAAAACTTTGCCGTTTAATTTTAACTGTGTCAATTGTATTATAAATACGGTTTAAAGAATTATATATCAGTGAATCGTCTGGATGAATGTTTTCGAGTGTGGATTTGCGATTGAGAGACGATATTCGCCAGCCGGCTGCGTGACTACTTACCTACTTGGTGCAGTGCTAAGAAACATCCAGATGAGTGGACTTAGATGTGTAATTTTTCCTAGGATAGGTGAATCCGCAACCACGTATAACACCAGTACACTCAGAACCCCAGGCGTCTGAACTGGGAATACTTTGCCCAGGTATAATTATATAGCATCCGGAACCAGTCTCGGCTACGATGCTGCTATCGGTCACTTAAGCTATGGTTTTGAGGGATGCGGCTGCGGTGTCATATAAGGGTGTTACAATTAAAATAAAATATACAGATCTGAAACAAAATGTTTTCTTTATTAATTTTCTTTTACAAGCCACAATATGACAGCTACACGCTAACACACCAGAGGGAGAGAGGCCATATTGAATATTGACCATAGACTATAAAACTTTATCTTTATTATGGATGTAATTACATTGCTATAATACTAATATTTTAACACACCCCCTCAATGCAATTACATCAAATTTCAAAAAAAACTAAACATCATATACCTTCAAACACTCATAAAGAATTAATAACCTACAACTGTTTATAAATATAAAAAACTACACATCCTTAACATGAAGACCTAACATAATACTTAATAACAATATTATACATTACAGCTCTATATTTAATATACCACATTTCTTTAAATATCTATTAATCAATTCTCTACTTAGGCCTTCGTAAGCATATCTGCTGGTTGCTCACTACTTTTAATGTATTTTAAACGTATTTTATTATTTTTAATCAAATCTTGAATAAAATGATACCGGATATCAATATGTTTTAAACGCTTAACATTGTCTGTACATGCAACTGAAATGGCAGATTGGTTATCACAGTACATATCAACTGAAAAACTATTTATAACACCAAATTCTTTTAATATGTTGATCAACCAACAAGCTTCACTGGCTGCCATACTCATAGCTACATATTCAGATTCAGTTGAAGACAAGCTTACAGACATCTGTTTCTTTGAACACCAAAAGATTAAACATTCTGAAAACATAAACATATAGCCTGTGGTAGATTTCCTATCTTTGGGATCTCCTCCCCAATCAGCATCACAGTATCCCTTCAAAATAATACCTTTACAATTGTAAGTTAGTTTATAATCCAAAGTATACTTTACATAACGCAATACTCTTTTCAATGAAGTTAATAACATACTATTTGCACACTTCTGATATCTGCTAAGTAAAGAAATAGCAAACCACAAATCAGGCCTAGTGCCAGATACCGCATACATGAGGCATCCAATAATTTGTCGACATAACTTTTCAATATCTTTGTTTATAGATTTGTTGCAATTTTCAAACAACTTGACATTAATATTAGGATCCATAGGGGTATACATAGGCTTACAGTTTTCCATATTAAATCTTTTAAGTATATTTTCTAAGTAATTTCTTTGATTTAATTCAGTAATACCAGTTTCTAAATTTTGCTTCACATTTATGCCTAAAAATTCTGTCACTATTCCTAAATCCTTCATTTTGAATTCCCTGTTCAATACATCTTAAAATTGAGTAATTAGTTTATTACTTGTTCCAAAATATAAAACATCATCAACATATATCAACACAAATAATTTATCTTTAGCATTACATTTCATATACAAACAGGAATCACAGTTAGATCTCACAAAACCTTCATTTACTAAAACAGAATTAAATTTATTATTCCAACTTTTTGGTGAGTTTTTCAGACCATAAAGTGATTTGTTTAATTTTACAATATTATTATTTCCTGAATAAGCTCCTTTTGGCAAACTAATAAAAACCGTTTCATTTAACTCTCCATATAGAAAGGCACCTGTCACATCCATTTGATATATTTTTAAATTTAACATAGTTGCGATTACTACAAAGAGTCTAAAAGTTGATAATTTTGCTACTGGACTGTAAATTTAATTAAAATCTAAATTATCACACTGTTCGAAGCCTCTAGCTACTAACCTAGCTTTATGCAGAAAAGTGTCATTTACTCTTTTTATTTTAAATACCCACTTACTACTAATTATCTTCTCATTTTCTGGTAAATCACAAACTGTCCATGTATTATTCTCCTTTAATGTTTCCAACTCTCTATTCATTGCATCACACCACTCACTAGCATCTTTTCTTTTCATTGCTTCTTCACATGTGCACGGCTCACTCGCGTCACTGTATACATTATGACAATGGTAAAAAGATGTTTGTTTTCTCACACGCCTGCTTCGCTGATGTTGATAAGACTCTTCTGTCTCACTCAAATTTGATGAACTTTCATCATCACTTGGCTCATATTCACTTCCCAGCTCACAATTAATCATTGTGATATCTTCCTTAGGATTTTTAGTATCCAACTCTGACTGGACATGTGATTCTTGAATTTTATTGTCTGTTTCTTCATTTTTCTCACAATAGTCTTGCAAATTAATTTGTACTATAGGTTCTTTATTTTCATTTTTTTCCTCCTCCAAGAATATTATATCTCGTTTTATCTCTACCATATTTC
Organism: Saturnia japonica; assembly: GCA_033032175.1. NCBI lineage: Eukaryota > Metazoa > Arthropoda > Insecta > Lepidoptera > Saturniidae > Saturnia > Saturnia japonica. The sequence goes on from CM065331.1 coordinate 2,839,566, forward strand.
TTTTTGAGAAGTATATTCTGTATCCCTTCACATCATCACTATATCCTACCATATATCCTTTTTCTCCTTTTATATCCCATTTTCTTCTCTTTTCCTTAGAAATGTGTGAATAAACATTTGTGCCAAAAACTTTCAATTGGTGAATATCAAAACTTTTATTTGTCCATACTTCATATGGTGATCTACCATCCTCTTTGCTTTTCCCAGTTCTATTCAATACATAAGCTGCAGTATGCACAGCTTCTGCCCATAATTTCTTTGGCAAATTTTTAGCATACAGCATTGTCCTCGCAGCTTCAACTAATGTTCTATTTTCTCTTTCGGCTTTTCCATTTTGTTGTGGGGTATAAGGGACAGTAGTTTGATGGCTTATCCCTCGTTTTGATAACATTTCTTTCACCTCTTTATTTATAAATTGTAATCCATTGTCACTTCTTAATATTTTTAACCTATTTCCTGTAATATTTTCAGCTTTGTGTATAAAGTATTCTAAACACCATTTTATTTCAATTTTATTTTTAACAAAATAAACGTATCTGTAGTTCGAGTAGTCATCCTTCATCAGTACAAAATATTTTGAACCACCGACAGATATTTCTTCCATCGGACCACATGTATCCACATGAATTAATTCACATGTTTTAGTAGTTATACTTCCACTGTTACTAAATGGTAAACGATGAATATTTCCTTCTAAACAACTTTCACACTTAGGAATAGAAGTTTGTTTCACAGCTATGTCATTATTCACAAGAAATTTCTTCACATAATCAAAGTTTTGATGTGCTAATTTTTCATGCCATTCATATAGTGTATCTTTTGTTGTTTTTGTTATATTAGCTGATTCATATTTAAAGCGAAAAACCATGTAATATGAACTTCCATTTCGATTTGCAATCGCACAAACTTTGTTATTTTTGTAAAATCTATATGAATTGTCATCTGTCACTATGACATAGCCTTTGTCAGACGCACGGTTGACAGAGAATAAATTCGTTTTCAATTCAGGAACAAACAAAACATTGTTTAGAGTGGTATCAATCCATTCACTTCCATTGTATACTTGTACTAACATTTGTCCACAGCCTAGCACACTAATTGCCGCTCCGTTACCTACAATTACTGACTTTTGTGTAGTAGTTGAAAATGATGAAAATAAAGTTTGATCACAACTCATATGTTCAGTAGCTCCAGAGTCCAGAAGCCACATAGATTTATGATATTGTTCCCTTGAATTCGACACTACAAAGGCATTACTTTTCTTACATTCCTTATTTTTCTTAAACCAACATTGTGCTTTATTGTGCCCACCTTTACCACAGTAAAACACTTGTTAATGATTTTATTACTGTGTTTTTCACTATTACTATTTTTATTTTTACACTCACTTGAATTATGTCCTAATTTACGGCACTTGTAGCACTTTATGTTCCTTTTGTACTTTACAACAAAAGCAGAAGATGGTTGAGTCTGTTGGCATGCTTCACTCTTATTCTGAAGCCTTTCCTCTTCTATTAATAATCTAGCCACCAAATTATCAATTGTTTGTTTATCATCAGGGGCTGATTCCCAGCTGATACAAAGTGTTTGTACTCATCGGGCAATGACATCAGCACTTTAGTTATAACAAATTTATCTGAGACTGGTTCGCCCATTTGTTTTAGCTGGTTCTGGAGTTCTTGAACTTTTGATAAAAAAAACTGACATCTCCATACCATTATCATATTTAAATTGGAAAAACCTTTGTTGTATTATGTGGATATTTGTTTCACTCTTTTGCTCATAAACACTCTGCAATTTTCTCCACATCTCGGCGGAAGTTGAACAAGAAATAATGTGTAACATAACGTTTTCAGCCATTCTGGTAATCAACAGTGTCTGAGCTTTGGCATCTTTGGATTCCCAAACTGCTCGATCACTTGCATCCTCAAGTTTTGTGCTGCGTCCCTCGACTATATCTATTCAACCTTGACCTCGCAATAAGACGGTTGTTTGAAATTTCCAAATATTCCAATTACTGGATCCTTCCAACTTAATGACGTTGTGATTTCCTTCCATTCTGCTTTTTTTATTATTCCTGCCTCGCTCAATTCCAGAACAAGTATATTTCTTTCTCGACGTAGGTAGCTCCCAATATAAAAACGGGTAACCTCACTTTTTCGTGTGATGTCGATATAACAATTTGTCTGTAATTTTATTAAATCATTCAGGATTATGTGTCTGGGCCCATAACCTGTTACAATTAAAATAAAATATACAGATCTGAAGCAAAATGTTTTCTTTATTGATTTACTTTTACAAGCCACAATATGACAGCTACACGCTAACACACCAGAGAGAGAGGCCATATTGAATATTGACCATAGACTATAAAACTTTATCTTTATTATGGATGTAATTACATTGCTATAATACTAATATTTTAACAAAGGGTTTGTGATATTATGATTTTTGTTTCACAATTCAACAAAAAGTTACAGCATTTTACTTGTTTTTTTTATTATTCTTATAAATATTTTACACAAATAATGATTCACGTGTTTGTCTGCAAGTACAAGGAACATCTTTTAGTACCAAAATGAACTTATAATATAATATGTAAACGTTTTGTACTTGTATCTATTACTCATCATGACAAAAGAAGAGGTTCAGTTCATTGTCATGTCCTTGGATCTACTCGCTTTAATTTATGTAAATATATATGATATAATAGAACGCTGTGTCTTTAAAAATTAAAAATAAATTAAAGAAACATTCAATTAATTTAATTACATACGTACAGGCATACCATGACGCCTGTATCCCCGAAGGGTTAGGCAGAGGTGTACTAATGTACACCAACAGTTCGCCGTGTATGCTTAGGTCCCATGTAATAGGGGGCGAGCCTATTGCCATTAATCGGGCACAAACCAAAACTCCGAGCTGATACTGAGAATTTCATAGAAAAACCCAATAACACTTTGCTCGACCTGGGAATCGAACCCAGGACCTCGATCATAGCAGTCGCGCTTACGATCACTAGGCTAATGAGACAGTTGAATTACCTTTAGTACCTTATTGTGAATTCGTGAGATAATACGGTAACATTAAATTGAAAAGGGCAACGTGGAGGACTATATGCAGAAACGAGGAGATCCGTAGGAGAACCAAAGTCACTGACATAGCCCTTAGAATAGAAAGACTTAAGTGACAGTGGATATGCCCAGAAGCTCGTAGAACGAATGGCCTATGGGGCCAAAGAGTTTTCGAGTGGCGGCTGCATACCAGAAAACGCAGCGTAGTCAGGTTAGCCACAAGGTGGTCTGACGTTGGGGTAAAGGTAGCGGGTAGTCGATGAATGCAGGCAGCACAGGACAGGTCGTTGTGGTGATCTTTACAGGAGACCTAAGTTCAGCGGTAAACATCTTTCGGTTGAAATGGTGATGATATTCATGATGATTGAATTGAATTAATTGCACAATCAGATTAATGGTGAAGAATAAGCGCAATTAAGAAGTAATACAGGCTGCGTTTAGTCCATACGAACCTATTCCTTTGTTTTATTTTCATATAATGGTAATAAAATAATTATTTTGATAACACACAATTTATATTAACTTCTGCAATATTTCTTAGATGTAACGTTTATAATATTTTTTTATCAAATTAGGAGCCTTTTAAATTAACTAGGTGGTCTCGTTATACCGCCTTTATATATTAATAGGAAAACATGTAAGTACAGTAAAAGCTCTTTATTCGCGGGATACGTTCCTAGGTGACAAAATAAAAAACAAGTATATAAAAAAAAATTGAAGTTTTTGACCATATTGATTAATTATTTTCTTCAAGCTTAGGCAATGGTTTAAACAATTATGTATTTTTTTCTCGCATCTCAGTTTTTAAAATCTTCTTCAATGCAGACTGATATTCAGCAGTGGCATTAGCAATTTGCTTCTTAAAAATAAGACTTCGTTCCATAGACGTATCAATTTTTATAAAGAAATTTTCCATTCATAAACCTTCACTAAGATTTTTCAAATTATATGTCGCGTTTCCGTGCTTGTTGAAGCCTCTTCTTCATTGGGCTGTAAACTAATATTTCCTCCAGGTCGGTTTCAGTCAAATCTTCATCTTGCGATTCAAGCAACTTCTGAATGTTACTTGATTCTATCTGTTCGGACCAACCTCGTCCTCTTCCATTCACAATTAGGTTATGTTTGCAGTCAAAGAAGTCAATGTACCGATTAGATCCGCGAATAAAGAAATCTTTAGTCGCGAATATAGGAATTGGTTCGCATTTTTTAATCCGCGAATAGTGAAAACGTGTATGAAGGAAGCGCGAATAAGGAGCTTTTACTATATAATCAAAGCCTTATATTATTTTTGAAGGAGAAAACCATCTTGGCCTTGCAGAATCTAAAATATTATTTAAACAGCTTCCGTTGATTGAATACAGCACAAACGAACTGAGTTCATGGAGAATTCAAGGGATTAGTCACAGTTCATTGGTGACGTATCTCATGCCTATAACAGAGTAGTTGAGACTATGTATAATCATTAAGTAACTCCATCGGCAATTCCTTTTTTGTAAGGTATCGATTGATACTATCGACCTCTCTCTTCCAACAATTCGGGTAGATATTGAAAATAAACATATCATGTCTCACAATATCCTTAAAGTGCAGTCAGTGCGTCCCACAAATCGTTTTGCTTAAGCAACCTCTATTACGAACATTTGTCTTGATAAATTAGTAATACTCCATGCCATGTACCTATCCTAGTCAGTAAAGCCCCTTCATTTTCTGTAGTGTATGAGATGTTCAGAATACAAAGAAGATAGCGTATAGGGAAGTTGTTTAACTTTCGCTCCTGTTTAGAGTAACACAACGGCGACCACCAAAGATCCACAATCCATCGACGGTCGAAGCTGTCATGCTGGTCTTCATAAATTTTACTCGATATGCACAGGCCCATCCCAAAACACGACACGCAAAAGCGAGTCATTATGAAGGACTGGTCGTGGCAAAGTCGGGCTAAAGTAATCTATCCTACCACCGCGCTATCGCCATTACCACGTTCTTTACTCAACAGAATGCACCATTTGCAGATGACGTTAATTTGGGCATCTCGGATCTATAGATGTAATTCGACATCGTTTACACCCCAAAAAGTTGTATAAAGCGTCAGCGTAATCCTACCCTTCCCGTTCTTTCACAGGACAAGTAGACGTCGTTAGGGTTACATTCATGTATTGCTAAGATTTTGACAAAGCGTCTCGGTTCTTCATTTATAATGCGAATGCCAATGGCCCTAATCCTCATTAATTTTTAATTTTCATTTTATCTTAATTTTGTTGTTTGTCTCATAGATTTCATTTAAGTGTTGTCCTACATAATTTTATTAATATTAATTTTAAAATATTAGAATTTTACCCTTTTTTTCTCAGTTATTTTGTGAATTTGTAAAAATATTATGCCTTGTTCCTGTTTGATAGTTAATATAGTTATTCCTATTCTAATTTGATTATGCTTTAAGTTGATTTACTTTTTATGTTTTCATGTATGGAGCTATGGGACATACCATTGTGTACTCCTATTAGTAAGTAACATACGCATCGCATATATCTATAATCCAACCAACCAATGCTAATTAAAATAATTAATTAAAGTAATTCATTATTTCTTAATTTCCAATACGAAAAATGTTGATTCTGGTGTAGTAACCATAGGGACCACCGCAGCCACAGCGTCCGGCGATGGAAACAGCACCAGCGGCGAGCGCGTCACTTCCGAATCCAACAACGCCGATGATGGGGACCTGTCTGGCGACAGCGGTGGTACCGGCGACGGTGACGTTGCCGATGCCGGACCCTCCGTAAGACCCGCAAGCGGGACCGGTCCAGCAAACTCCGAGGCCGAGTCCGTCGTAGCCGAGCCTCCGCGGCAGACGCTGAACACATTCTAATCAAAAATAACAGTAACTATAAACTGATGGTGATGTCAGTTCACCAAAATTATATTTCTAAATTTTATAATGATTATTTAAAAAATATTGACTTCAATAATTGTTCTAAAATCTGTAAGTTATGAATTAAATAACATGCGATGAAATAAGTAAAACAATTTTCAACAAGAAAAAATCTCATTCAATAAGATATGTATTTCAAAAAAGTAGAAACAATTTCTTACTTGAACTAGGCAAGCCTGGATGCAAAGGTACAATAAAGCGAAGGTAGACATGGCACATTCTCCAAATTTGCGGCGAAAGCATCTTACATCGAGGAGATCGTATGTAAAATGTAAGCTACGATACTGATTTTTTTTCCAGAGATAAAGTTAGAAGTCTTCTACTTTTGGCAATTAAAAAAAATTAAAAATATGTAGTCGAAATGCCTGAAAAAAAATACCAAACCCCCCAATTCACATAACCATGTAGTGTCACACTGCATGGGTGAGTAGTAATTTGCTTAATTATTTTCAAAATGACGAGTGCTTTTAATTATTTTTTATATATTAAAATCTTAGATAGTTTACCATTAAAATAATACTAAGTATATGAATATTTTACAAGTTGCTACATATTGTCACTGCACTTTCCTCACATTCACGTGATTATGAACAAACACACCTGTAAAATCTTGCACATATAATAGTCTTGACGGCGCTATTATGTTCAACTGATGCAACTAATATCGATAAACAGCGCGTGCAAACAAAATGACATCTTAGTTGATGATTCTAAGTACTTTGTCAGAGAATCGTTCACACTCTTTGGACATTAATTTACTCTTTACAGAAATGTGTAATCTTAATTTTATAATTTTTTTCATATTTAAGCGAAGATTTACTGTTATGAAAACTACTTAAATATTGTAAAACTTGTTTCATGATTTAGTTTTAAACAAAAACAATAAAAATCACATAACCATGGTTCACATTACTGTAATTACCAAGACTAATTTGTGCATACGGTGATGTAAGGATGATTATGACATTGTGAACTTTGCTTGCTTATATCAATAAAACTATCATTTTCCCTATAGTTACTTTATTTTTAATAGTAAAAAAGACAAAAGTATATTATCTAGTTGTTTAATCAAATATTCAATTTACCCATACAGCCGAAAGACGTTCACTGATAGACATATTATGCCTTCTTCAAAAGTCATCACAACGACCGATGCTGCGTTACTCACATCCAAGGGGTATCCGCAAACTTCACCAGGTTGACCAGGTAGGACCGCTACCAGAGAACTCTTCAGCCCATCGACCATCCGTTCTACAAGCAATGTGCTTAACCTTCTGCCAATAATGTCTACTGATTCTGAGGACTATATCGGTGACTTTGATTCTAATACGGATCTCTATATTTCTAATTCGACCACGCAGAAATACTCTGAGAATAGCATACTCCATTTCCTTTTGAGTGATCAGGAGTTTTCATATGAGGCCCATGGTCATATCTGAGTACCATATGTCACGATTGACAACACAAACAAGTCAAAGATCTTGAAACAAGATACCGCATCTTCGACGAAAAGACGTTACGTAACTTCCAGAAAGCTGCCTAGCAAAGTTGGATTCGACAATTAACCTCTGTTTCGAAGTTGGGTATACCTAACAGGACAGTTTGTCCCAAATAAACATAGTCAATAACAACTGTACGGAAGTTGAACTTTTTACATGACCTTGGTTTGATCATGTTCATTTTATGATCAACTCCTTCTAAGAATCTACATTCAAGCATTACATTGAAAACCTCTGTATTCTAAGCTATGATTACTGTGTCGTCGGCAAACCGTAGGTGACTGATGTACTCGCCGTTTACATTGATGCGCAACCATTCCCTTTCCAGAAACTTGAAAACATCTTCCAGTGCTGCGGTGAACACTTTTTGAGTAATATCGCCTTCTTGTGTGACTCTTTACTACAAAATGATAGGACTTTAAAAGTCTGGTTCCACAGTCAGGCTGCCATATTGGCGTTTTTAGTACACTAATGTTAAGCAAAGGGGCATTCTTCGGTCTCCTGTATAATTTGACGTAACTTATATTGGTGATCTACGGTAATGAAGTACTTTCGTAGACCTTGTTTGGGAGGTTGGAAATCATCAAACCTGTACATGAGACCGTTCGTAATATCTCTCGACACCTTCTTGTAAACTTGGCTCAGAAATGGCATATAATATTTCAGCAGCGCATTGTTGCCTTTTTTTAAGAAAAGTACCTTCACAGTTGTGATCCATGTTTGCAGCGTTTTTCCTTCGTGAATTAAACAGGGTCCGAAGGGCCCTAAGTATTGGTTTAACTTCAAAAGTTCGGCTGTTTTTCTGTCATCGCTGGCAGCTTTGATGTTTCTAACCTCTTTAAGGATCATACTAATCTCACACAAACACCGGTATGTCTTCGGTATAGTGCCTGGTTCTACACGGGTTAATCTAGATCTTGATTGATCTAGATCTATATCTTGATTGATCTATTGATCTTGGTTGGGTTGATCTAGATTTTTAACGGGATTCTGCGTTGTTGTCCATAGTTCTCTATCAAAAGTTCAGATTTGGATGATAGGATCATGCTGTCGTCAGTCTTCAGCTTTGTTAGCTGGCTTTGTCCAATAAACAGATTTCTTGCTAATCATTTGTTTTGTCCTATTTACCTTTGATAGGATTAGATGGGATACGTTTAATAGGATCGCTTTGCGTAAGCTTTCAATAACTTGGAGATTCGCCTATTGAGCTTCTTATACGTACACACATCACCTGAAGATTGAGAATCATTTCACGCCTATCCTTCATGAGTTTATGAGTTGAGTCATAGAGTTTTTTGGTCCTGTTTGTACGTCAGATCTTAAAGAACTTAGACCAGACCGTAAAATTACATTACCATATCGACTATCTCATTACCATACCACCATTTAACATAAGAATGACTGTTAACATTGCCGAATAGAAAATATCTTTCTGAAAACCGGGTCATCACCAGTGCCTTCTACATTTCGAAAAGTAGGGTAGTCAGTCCCCTATTCCGCAAATATAATTAAAAATAAAATTGGTAAAAAAAAATGTTGTTCTCCTACAAATACAAATTTCGCCACAATTTTGGAGAATGTGCCACATATAGATCTCAAGAGTTCTGTTGAATCTAGAATGATTATTCTTTGTAAAATGATGTGCCTTTATACTTTGTTTTAGTACTGACTTAAGAGTGCAGTAGTCTGTTTATATTACTTAAGAATCTTATCAAAAGTTGGGTAACACATATTCATGTTATATAGGTGAATATGTCTGTGGTGATATTATGTTTCTATACTCACATTTTGTAATAAAACTGATAATGGAATATTAAAAAAGCATTTCTAATATCGTAATGAAACGATAGATAAATTATTTCAGTATAAAATAGGGTTCTAAGCCTCTCAATATCATTATCACGTTTTCTCTCATACAGTCATAATGGCAGCTAAAGCTCTTCTCCTCTGTGCTTCTGCGCTCTTCGTTCAGGTAAATCTATTTTTATGTTCTTAAACAACTAGTTACTTAAAACGTCACCTATTTAACAATTATTTCACAAAAAAAAGATAATCGTAAAGAAGCTTCTTATAAGGCTGTAGAATTATTAAATATTGCATAATAAATAATCACATTTTTACTTTTTTATGAATAATTTAAGAAAGAAAAGAAAGAAAGAAAAATCATTTATTCGACAATACAAACAAACAACACACACAAATGTTTAAATAAAAAAAATAAAAATAACAAATTGACACAATAAATGAAGTTGTAATTATTTGGGTTCGTGTGTGGAGGGAAAATGACATGTACAGACCTGTTTTAAACATGCCTTTTAATAACGAACAATAAACATTATTATGGTCTAAAATCTTTACCGAGACCACTATAGTTTCGACATACGACTATAATAATTAGCCTTATTCTAACATTTAAAAGTATAACATAAAATGCAACTAATGATGATCGCCCCAAGAGCATCTATGAATAAGACCTGGTGCGTGTTCTTAGTAAGGCAGTTCCAAATATGAGGAGTGAAGGTGAGCTTGATGCCAATAGAGTGGGTGAAGTTATCCCGTAAAGTGAACAGGGAAGCCCTTATCCCCAAGAGTGATTGATGGGCGTTTCCGTAAACTGCAATAAAATTTACGTCCTTATATAATCCCAAATATATAATTAATTTATAATGTAAGTTATTTGTTATACTATCACTTAGCCCATGTCGCCCGCAATTTCCAATTAAATTTCACAATTTCTGATCAAAGAACCCGATTAAACTACGATAACATTCAGTTTATTTTTTCTCGCACACAGTTGGTAGGTACCGTGGATATTTTCTATTCATACGCGAATCGTGCGGACTACCGCCATCTATCGGTGTCATTTAATAAACGTTCATGACAAAATGTTGCATGGACTCGAATAGGTCCCTGTCTCAGTAAAATGCTGCAGGCCTATGTAATATCTCGGATAATTTAGATTTAAACTAAAACACTCGTGCACTGTCAGACATTTATTTCATACTGAAACATGTACCCTCCACCCCACATAACTGTATCTTTATTTCTATGTACCTACATATAAAATACTCTTAATACACTACATCTCTCCACACTTAATTAACCTTACAGCTACCTAAAACAATTATTTATTATTATTTTACAATCATAGTAATACATGGTTCTTATTCTTTATAGTTTGGCTTTTTCATTGTACATTTTCTAACAGGCCGAGATTTACTTATTAATACAGGTTGCTGTACAGGTAATGGTGTAGACGGGTTATCTTGAAGAGGTTTACGGGATTCTGATGCACTGTTTGTATCCCGAGTAGCTTTCGAACTTTGGTCTAAATCTGGTGGCTGACCATCGTTCTCTTTCGCCCGCTCCGGCTGCGATCTCTCCACTCGGTCCCGCTCGCGTTCGCTATCCATATGTTGGCCTATATTTGGGCAAACTAAGGAATTCCTAGTCCTCCGCTTTTGCTGATCGATATGACGATGTACTCGATTACCCTGCTCATCGGTTACCTTATAATTAGACGGTCCACTGCAAGCTTCCACTCTACCTGGAAGCCATTTCTCCCCTTTGAGATATTGGCGATACCAAATATCCTCCTCCGCATCTACTACTCTTTCCGCGCCCCCCGCGTCTAATACTTGTCGCTGCTGCGCTTGTTTTACTCGTAATTCCCTATTGGGCTTAATAATATCTAATCGCGTTCTTAATCGCCTACCTAACATATAAACGGCTGGACACTCGCCAGTAGACGCATGTTCGGTATTCCGATAGTATAAAAGATATGTATTCAATGCCTGTGTGATATTTTCCTTTTCAAACACTGCCTTTTTGACAACTCTTTTAATGGTTCTAACAGCATTTTCAGCGTCACTGTTCGATGCTGGATGGTATGGAGCTGTAAATATGTGTTCTATTCCATGAGTCTGAACAAATTTTTCGAATTCTTTGCTGGTAAAAGGAGGACCGTTATCTGTTACTATTTGTCGGGGTAGACCCCACCTACTACAAAGCTCATTTAACTTTTCTAACGTACTACTCGCTGCAGTACTGGCTACATTAAACACTTCGATCCATTTAGACATTGCATCGACTACCACCAGGTAAGTTTTCCCAAAAATTGGACCCATGAAGTCTAAATGTATTCGCGACCAAGGCCTACTAGGCCATGGCCACGGTCGTGGTGTTTGCTTGGGTGGCGCATCCGCGTGCGCCGCGCACGTCTTGCACCCGCGACACATCACCTCGATAGCCTCGTCTAAACCTGCCCACCATACGTAACTACGAGCCAATGACTTCGATTTTACGATACCCATGTGAGGTTCATGCAATAGAGTTAAAACTTTTCCCCTACAATTTTCCGGAATTACCACCCTATGACCCCACATTATACATCCTAACTCTTCATATAACTCATTTTTCCGATTGAAGTATGGCTGCATACCTACTAACTCACACTTCTCCGGCCACCCATCTCTAATGTAAGCTAACACTCTACTACAAATACTATCTTTTACCGTACCCTTCCTAATATCCTTGTGATTTAACAAAAATACGTCCTGAGCAAAGTGCAAATAAGTTTGCTCTGGTGGTTTTTGCGAAACCGAATTCTTATCTGGCACCGGCAATCGCGACAACCCGTCCGCGCTGTTTAGTGTCGTACGAATGTACTCAATATCATAATTATACGCAGATAGAATTATAGCCCATCTCTGCATACGACTAGCCGTCATTGTGGGAATCCCTGTATTTGATCCGAATATGGAAACTAAAGGTTTATGATCAGTTCGAAGAATAAAATATCGGCCATAAATATATTGATGAAACTTTTTTACACTAAAAATTATTGCCAATGCCTCCTTGTGTATTTGGGAGTAGTTTTTCTCAGCACTGGTGAGTGTACGAGACACGAAGGCCACGGGGCGCTCCGTGCCGTTCGCGGTCGGCTGTGACAGTACGCCCCCCAGCCCCGCCGCACTCGCATCACACGTCACTATCAACTCTTTATTTGGATCATAATGTGCTAATACTTGTGAACTAATTAAACTTCTTTTGATCCCTTCAAAAGACTCTTTACAATCAAGAGACCAGTGCCATGGAACCCTCTTCCTAAGTAGATTATATAAGGGAGTTCCCTTATATACACACTACACTAGACTAACTAGACTAGTTGTCTGTGGCTAAAATTATGAATAAACTTTGAAAATAAATTGGCTAGACCCAAAAACGAACGCAACTCGGACACGTTTTGTGGACTCGGTATTTTACTGACGGCTTCTATTTTCTTTGGATCTGCTCTGAGACCATCCTTAGAGAGGACGTACCCGAGATAGGATACTTCTTGTACCAAGAAAACGCATTTTGTTTTTTTTAAGGCGTAGTCCATTTTCAAGTAAACGCTGAAACACTAGTTCGAGCGCGTTTAAGTGTTCCGACTTCGTACGACCTCCTTAACGACAAAATTTATAATTATGACCTGTCGCTCCACAGCCCCTGCAGTTATCTCCTGCCAGCATTTGTTCCCGGCGTAGCGTTGGCCCGTTCTGTAAACGACCACGTCGATCTCGCCCGCTGTAGGTTCCGCAAGCATACACAGTATGAACCCCAATACTCTGTAGCTTATCCGTTACTGTATCCACGGCTGCCGCGTCTCTTTCTGCCGCCTCGAGTGACGTTGCAATCTTAATTGAATCCGTAAATGTTAAATTTTCGTCCTCAGCGAAAAGTCGTTGACGAATGACGTCACCTTTAACTCCACAAACGAACTGATCCCGTAAATTGCCATTTAATGTATCGTTGAACTTACATTGTAATGCTAACTTCTTGAGTTCTGCTACATATTCGGTGATACTTTCGTCAGCTTGTTGCCGTCTCTGACGAAATCGAAATCTTTCTGCTAAGACAGATGGTTTCGGCTGTAAATGTGCACTCAACAATTCCTTGGCCTCTTTGTAGGTCAACTCCGCAGGTCTTTTAGGACTTGATAAATTTACCAACAGTTCGTAGGCGTCGTCTCCCATCACCGCAATCATGGTCGGTAATTGTAGGTTTTCAGCTACATTATTCACCTTCATAAACATGTCCATGCGATCAGTATACAAGTTCCATGAACCTGTTTTTAAATTAAATTCGGTTATTTTGCCGATCGACATCCTCGTCGCCACTGTAATATCTCGGATAATTTAGATTTAAACTAAAACACTCGTGCACTGTCAGACATTTATTTCATACTGAACCATGTACCCTCCACCCCACATAACTGTATCTTTATTTCTATGTACCTACATATAAAATACTCTTAATACACTACAGCCTACAAGCGCAAGCACTACCGCGCTGATATTCTGATAGAGCCTGTAGGCATATAAAACCTTACGGATGAACTAACATAATAATATATATATAGTCATATCCCATACACATTGAGAAAAAAATATTTACCTACTGAGCCAACATAATTGAATTGTATAGTAAATTCATTCTTGCAATAGCAACAAATATTTATTCAATTTAGCTTTGAAACTGAAACGAAACATCGGGGTAATATTTGGAATAGGAGGTGGTATGTTGTTCCAGCACTTAGTGGCTGCATATCTAAAAGAACCACGAAAAGCTACAGTTTTATGTCGTGGTATAGCAAATACGTACAAGCGGTATGCGGTAAGCGGGCCACATAAACTTATTATATAGGTAACTTGGAGTTTTAGTAGACATTATATCAAAGAGCATGCTAGCCAAATGTAGTTTCCTCCTCGCTTCCATTTTTAACAACTTGGATTTATTTATTAATAGTGTGATGTGCGAACATGGTGGGACCTTATAAAAAAAACGCACACTGGCATTCTGAACACGCTGAATTAATTTCTGAGTGCGTCCCAGAAGATACGGGCCGTAAACATCACAGTAATTTAGCTTGGAAAGGACGATATATTCACATAATTGTAGTCTGAGGTCCTCACTTAAATATGGTCTAATTTTGTACAGTATCTTAAGACGATAGAAACAGTTTCTTACACTGTTATTAATATGTTTTTTGAACCTCAATGTACTGTCAAAAATTAGTCCATGGTTTCTGGCATCTTGAACATGCTGCAGGGGCTCTTTGTTAACTACTATGTGAACTATTTAATTTTAGCATGTTACGTTTAGAGCCAATAACCATAAAACTGGACTTCTTTGGGTTTAGAACCAGGCAGTTTGAGGTAGACCACGTGTATATTTGTTCCAAGCCCAGATTTATTTTATTTACTGCCTCAGTATGATCATTTGGTCGGAATGAATAATAAAGCTGAAGATCATCAGCATAAAGTTGGTATTAACAGTAACTGATGTTATTGATAATATCTGCTGTATAAGAAATAAATAAAATAGGACCAAGAATTGACCCTTGAGGAACTCCACGAGGTACATGCCTAACAGAGGAACACAGTTTTGTACCGTCTGGATTCACTACTTCTACATACTGCTGCCTATTATGAAGGTAACTATGAAACCAACTGATTGCATTATTGTCAAACCCGTAAAAAGAATGTTTTGATAAGAGCAGTAGAACATTTAAGCAATCAAACGCACGGGATAAGTCAAGTAAGACCAGAATGCTACACATACCTTGGTCTTGACTGGCAAGAAGATTATCAGCAACATCCATAAGAGCTGTTGATGTACTATGGAACTTTCTAAAACCTGATCAGGCCCATGGAAGAAGCAAGTTGTCTTCAATGTATTTTATGAGCTGTTTACTTACTATTTTATCTAGAATTTTAGAAATACATGGCAATAAGCTAATAGGTCGTAAATCCTGTAAAGTGCAGGGATTTTTGATCTTTTTAATTGGTTTAACAACTGCAACCTTCCAGCTATCAGGATAAACACCCGACATCATCAACTGATTAACCAAGGCGGTAATTGGTTTTAAAGAGTAGGGAAGGGTCATGCGAAGCATTTCGAGTGATATACCATCAACGCCTTGCGCGTTAGATTTTAAGCTATTGATGGTTTTTAAGATCAAATCCTCACTCACAGGACATAATGAGAAGGACACCCGAGTATTCTTCTGATACTCATAATATGCTAGTTGTGAAATTGTTATATTTTCTTGACCTGGTACATTAAGAAAATGGGCATTTATTAATTCTGGGTCAAGAAGATATTGTGGAGTATCTACAACATTAGTGTAACAGTTTAAAACTTGCGTTTTCAAGTTTTTTCCATAATTGTTTGGAGTTCTTAATGTGTCTATTAATGTGCTATGAAAAATAACTCCTCTTTTCGTTTTCAAGTCCTGTAATAGTTATACGCTTCGTAAATTTATAACTGTCTTTAATAGAATCTGCCTTAGTTTTTCTATATTTCTCACGGTAATTATCTCTAATCTGTTTAATCTTCTTTACGGTTTCAGTGATCCACGGATGAGGCGGTGTTTTAAATATTTCAGTTTTTGTTGGTACATGGATATTAAATAGTGTAATTACATAATTAGTAATGGTTATGGCTTAATCTTGAATATTAGAGTTTATTAGAAAGTATTCCTCGTTAATAGTTGATAAATGGCTGTTAAAAAGTACAATAATTACACTATTTAATGGCATATATGTTACACATCTAGGACATATTTTATCTTTTTTCATAATAAACTCTACAAAAGCATAGCATGTTCACCCAGCTCAGGGCTATGTTTCACTGTTGTACTACGAACGCATGCATCTGTACACACAATATCTATCAATGTTTGACTCTGCTCTGTAAAGTGTGTGGGTTCCTTTATCACTTGTGATATGTTTAAATGATGCAGAAACTGATTTAATAAAGTTTTCTTCTGGGTATTAAGATTAAGCAAATCTATGTAGAAATCTCCCATCAATATGACTTTATCTATATATGACTTTATAGAAAAAGACGTGATAGAATCCGTTAAGGCATCTAGAAAAAAGTTACGTCCTGCCACGGTGGTCTATAAGCAGGGCCAATAATAATAGACACGCCACCCGTGCACATAATAACCACATCTGCTCAATCGAGGGGACGAGAGGGTTATTGCAGACGAGAGCATTTATGCCCTTGCGAGTATAAAACCCAATCCCACCTCCCCGGCCAGACCGGATATGTCCTGACCTAGGGGGGTGGATGAATTTAAATTCAGGTAAAGCTTTAGCATCCTCTCCCTCTCTCAACCAAGTCTCGTTCACTGCCAATAAATCTGGTTTTAAAGAGTCTATAGCAACAATAAATTTATCATGGCGTGTATTAAGTGAACCCGCATTAAATAGCCCAACTTGAAGATTCTTACAAGAAATCATTTGAGATAAAAAAAATTATAGCTAAAACTATATTTGAAAATGTGTAAATATATAACTCCTACTAATATATTCTAACAAAACACGTCATTATTGTATAATTTAATAAGTATGTTGAAGCGCTTCGTAGATAGAGCAAATGATATTATTAAACAATTATATTCCAATATTAAAAACCCCACCTACACATTACTTACACATTAACGCTACGAAAATACAATAAGAAATAGATACAGAACAAACTTAAAAAGTAATAAAACATAAACAAACTAAATAAAATACCACGGCAAGCAAGCAATATTGTGTACAATTTTTTTTTATGTAACAAAATTTCCAAAAACACGATAAATATCAACTCTCTGCAGAATAAATAAACCTGTTTACCTACACCCTGACGGGCAAAAAAACGAACTCCTTTGTCCAGCAAAAAAGCCACAACCGCTTGCGGCACTCCTCGCGTACTCGAAAGAATAGCTAGCGGCTTATGCGCGTCAATTGCTCATTTACATATATAAGTCGCGACTGTGTAGTCTGCCCTGCGTCTGTGCCTAAAATTGTCCTAGGAACTTGAGCAGACGATATAAGTTTATTACGAAGAGGGCAACGCGTTAGCCGTACTACGACTCGCCTGCCCCGAGATCCAGCACTAACAATCTCTTTCTCACGGAAAGAACGGACAGAAAGGAGTCCTTCCTGATCTTTCTCGTTTAGATCAAGTTGAAGGCAGGCCACAGTTTGCTCAAGGTCAGCTATTTCGCTTGTGGCCGGACCCACTGTTTGAATGTCTCTAGCCTTCACTCAAGTCCACCAAGACGTCTATTAAGACCTACGGCGGATACACGAACCTAAGCCATTTCCTTATGCAGCTCCCGTATCTCAGTGACACACATAACAAGCTCGCGTCGAAGATCTTCAACGATCTTGTCACCTGCATATTCCAGAGATGACTGTGGACGTTTATAATAAATAGAACTTCCAGCCGCCTCCTCAGTGTGTCCCCCAATACTTTCAGAGTCATCACTAACAGCCGTAAAGCTAGTATCAGTCTTCTTGATCTTCTTTTTACATTCCGGGTAAATCCTGTCTTTACTGACACAGGCTGAATCCGGCAGCGCGACGCATCCCTTGCGATATTTAGCAGTACAGTTGCCGCAATTAACAATATACCCGCCGGCGAAATGAACTTTCCACAAGCTAAACACTTGTTTGCCGTTGAAAAAATTGTAGTGTGCAAAGCTCACATAACGTTGCGCTACTCACTGCTAGGCGGCCCAAAAAAACCTTTTTTTTAGTTACCTCCTTTTCGACCAAATTCCAAGCAAGACTATAACCTTTATTTACTTTAAGACGTAACATCGACTATCAGAAACACGAACACAGACAGAAAAAATACATAAGATAACACTTTTGGATCAATTATTCAATTTAAATCATATTATTTTTAACACAGTTCATGCAGTACAACACGTCCGTACGTATGCCTTAGTACGATGTGCCTTACGAGTTTCAAATGATTAATTCTATGTTCTACAGTCTGCTCTGAGCCAGTGTCTCGGTCGAATCGGCAACGATTGGGGTTACGACGGTCTGGGCTACGGCAGCGCCTGGAACGGTCACCTCGGCTGCGGCTGTGGTGGCATCACCCCTGCTGCTGAGCTAGCTGCTTCCTACGGTGGCGGTCTCGGTGTTGCCAGCTCCTCTTGCGCCGCTCCCACCGGACTCGCTATAACCTCTGAGAACTCCTTTGAAGGCTGTTTAGGCGTTGTCGGTAACTTGCCGTTCCTGGGTACCGCGGGAGTTGAGGGCGTGTACCCCACCGCTGGTTCTGGAGCTATCAACTACGGCTGCGGTGACGGAGCTGTCGGTATCACCGCTGAGGGTGGTTATGGCACCGGTCTCGGCTACGGTGCTGAACTCGGCAACGGTGCTGGTATCAGCAACAGAGGTTACGGTCTCGGAGGATGCGGCTGCGGATGCCTGTAAACGATTTGAATTGTATTTTTTGATTATCTTAGAATATAACAAAATTGAAAAAAATATTTATTGTTTTTTTTTTTTATTTATTCAGATTTTATTGAACTAAATCTTCTTTGGATGTTACTTAAAACAGACCTTTTTCGAACGGATATAACATAACGAAAGTGAAACTATGAAATTCGCCATAAAGCCATAGATTTTTTAGGTAATTGAGTTTTATAATAATATCTAACATTACCGATTTGCCGAACATTAAGTTCAAGGAGTATGTTAACCAGGATTAACTGACAAAATGTTATTATAGGGTGGACGATAACACGAATGATAGTATTTTATGGAAATTAGTCTCCTTTTGTACATCAACGAAATATAATTATTAATTGTAAACAATGATTACACAGTTAAGTTACCAAAACAATTTTTAACAAAAAAGAAAACCAATATCAATGATTTTGAGAAGTTACCAAGTGTATCTTTGATGTCGAAGGTCCAACGCCAATGAAATTACAAAGGGACCACCCTTGAGGTATATTAGCTTTCTAATAAAGGAAGAATTATCTAAATCGGTTTGTAAACAAAGAAGTTATGGCTAAACATACAAAAACATATACATTCGAATTGAGTAAGTAACCTTTGAATAAATCGGTTAAATATATAAATAAAATAATTGAAAAATCCGATCGAGTTTCTTGCTAGCTCTTCTTGATAATTGGAATGTTATCTTATCCGTTGGTAATGTTTTAACCTTCTTAGGATATGAATTGAATAAAGTATATATGATTTTGATTGTAGGTGCACGTTTTGTTCGTACATATCAATCAATCAATCAAAATATCAATCAATCGTAATAATAGGTATTTACCTATGAAATTGCCGTTCTGCAGTACTGGCCATTTCAAATCAAAATAATTTTGGTTTGGATAAGAATTCTAATTTCAAATTAATTTTATTTTAAAAACATGGAATTCTTTTTCAAAAGTAGTCCTTTGTTTATTGATTAGTGTTACATTTTCATCCCATTTCAATCTTTTTTGTCATCATGGATACGTTAAAAATTCGAGTAATTATGGAATATGTGTACCGTCGTGGCAGCAACGCGGCACATGTGGCACGCAACATCAACGACGTTTACGGAGCTAACACTACAAACCAACGCACCACCTGTTATTGGTTTGCTCGCTTCCGTTCTGGGAATTTCGACCTGAAAAATGAACCTCGCGGTCGTCCGAAGACTTTGGTCGACAATGACGATGTAACCCGTATGCTAGTCGCGGTAGGCGGTGGGAATTAATAAAAAGCCCTTGACAGTAATAATTAATTTTATTCCCGCTTCCGCCCACTGAGGTGTTCCGCCGGTGGGTAGTCTGAAGTACTGGCCTGATAGAACAACTCCAAGATGCCGTTGGCAGTCTCTGCAACTGCTAGGCCGCTCCCACGGATTTGGTGGAATTGTCAGCAGGAGGGTAGATGATCAGATGGATGCCGATGGTAATGTATCTAACGATAAGGTGATCCTGAAAGCCCCAAGACAAGGCAAGCATTAGCGACAGGCTTAGACGGCCGAGTAGCCCCAATCAAGCTCAGCGCCCCCATAACTACTGGTTGATCCCACGCAAATATGGAACCAACCTGCGATACGAAATAAATAGCAAATTATGATGCGAATATCCAGCGAGAGAAGTGTATGCAAAATGTCATGCCAACTCACCGGTACTGCGTTCCGTTATAATTCCTGGTCGGCGCCGACGTGGTTTAGCTATACATTATATATTCAAAGTTCCTGAGCCTCACGCACCCACTGTACACACACTGGCTTGATGACACTAAATTCTGGAGAACGTGGTTGACGAGGAATGTCTGAGGCGAGCGACTTTGCACCGTGCGGACGCGACGGTGTTCCGACGAGAGTGTATATCGCGAGAGCCGGTGGCGACAACAACAAATCGAAAACCACCCCCACTGGATATCATAATGCTTAGCGACGAGAGAAAATAATTAATAACAAACTACCGTGATGGTTCTAAATTACGCGGCTGCAACAACTACCCTCGCGTTTTTCAGCGCTAAGTAGACCCAGCAGGAATTACTTGCTAGACAGAAAAGTTATGATACACTATTATTACATTATGAGAACTCACCCCAGCGGGATCCAAGTAGTTTTCACTAGTTAAAGTACGAAATGTAAGATTGGTCGTGAGCCATGACAATAATTAATATACGCGTAGGCAGCAACTCACAATTAATAAGTGACGCGGCCGAACCTTATAACAGCTCAGGCGCATCTAACTGAAGAATTCCGAGCACTCTCGAAGACGCCCGATAGCGATCCGGCCGTAAATGCCTTTGGGTACCGTACGAGCGTTAAATGATTTTATTATTATTATTATTATTATTATATTTGGTAAGACACACTAGCAGCTAATTAGCTGATGCGTGCGTATCAAATAGCTTGGAGATATCTTCCTTGTCCAATCTGCTTTTAAAGGAGGTTATGGTAGGAGCCATCACAACTTTTTCTGGAAGTTTGTTCCATGCTGTGACCACTCTGTTAGGCAAGAACTGCTTCATTGGGTTTCTTTTTGCTGGGAATTCCCAAAGTTTCAAGGGATGACCTCGTAGGTGTTTATTTTCATTTGACTTAAACATATCTTTAAGGCTGGGCACATCGTAATAATTAGTGAGGATTTTATAAGTTTCGATTAACCTGCCCCTTTGTCTACGGTGTTCTAGTGTGGTAAGGCCAAGGTTTATGAGGCGCTGTTCATAGGGTAAGTTACGCATTGCATACACCATCTTAGTAGCCCTTCTCTGTACATTTTCAATGAGCTTAATGTCTTTTTTGAAGTAGGGATCCCAGATAATATAAGCATGTTCAAGAAGTGGTCTAATATAGGTCTTGTATAACTTTATAAAAGTTTTAGCTGTTAGGAATTTAAATGCCTTGCGAATGATATAAAGGATCGAATTAGTTTTCTTCACAACCCCAAGCACATGAGTTCCCCATTTAAGATCTCTGGATACTGTAACTCCCAAGTCCCTTTGTGTTTCAACTGCGGTTAATTGTTCACCACCAAGATAGTATATCTGACAAGGATTATTACTACCAATGTGTAGCACGGAGCACTTATTCACATTTAAAGTTAGAAGCCAGTCATGAGTCCACTTAAAAATCGCATTAAGGTCATTCTGTATAGCTCGCCAGTTGCTTCGAGGGTTAGCAAAAAATTTGATATCATCAGCAAAAAGCGAAAAAGGTAGTTGCAGAGTACTTTTCAAGTCTGAGAGGAACAAGATAAAGAGCAATGGACCAAGCACCGAACCTTGAGGAACGCCACTGAGGACACTTCGCGGATCGGACATGACTTCGCCAATGCGCACCCGAAACGTTCTACCAGAAAGGAAGTCGCATATCCAGGCTAAAATGCTTCCACGTATGCCAAGGTGTTCCAATTTATGTATGAGGCGTTTCAGAGGAACACGGTCAAATGCCTTCTCATAATCCAAGTAAATGATATCTGTTGGCTGTACATTACTATGGTTCCGTGTCCACTCGTTTAAGCAATTTAGTAAATTGGTTGTAACAGATCGTTTTGGGATGAAACCATGCTGCTCATCCAGGGTAATCTTTTCATGTATTAGAAATTCTCTTATGTGGCAAGCTATCATCATCTCCATGGTTTTGCACAATACACTGGTCAAACTTATGGGCCTATAATTGACGGGCAGTAATTTATTTCCTTTTTTATAAATCGGTACTACATTTGCCGTTTTCCAGTCAGCTGGCACTATTCCATCCTTCAGAGATTTGTTCATCATTTTCGCTATTTCGTCGCTTAGAGCTCCTGAGCATTTTTTCAATACCACTGAGGGTATGTCGTCTGGCCCTGATGCTGTAGTATCACTGAAGCTAGATAACTTCTTTCTTACTAAGTCTCCAGTAATACTTAAGTCTTGAATAGCGTTTATGACTCTAGGAACGTTGATATTTGGCATCGGTCCATCAGGCTCGTTGACAAAGTTCAATTTAAACTGATCAGCGAAGGCTTCGGCAATTAGTTCAGGCTTCATAACAAGTTCATTTGAGACATTTTTTATTACGTTAGGGATGCAGATTTTAGAGTTCAGTTGTTTTCTTATGTAACTGTAAAAAGCCTTAGGACCTGAGTCTATAATAGTTGATTCAAAAGTGGTTCTTCTGTTTCTAGATAGACTAATAATTTTGTTATTGACCTTTCTATATTCTTTATATGAGTGTTCATTTTGATCAATTCTATAATTATTCCACAGTACTTTTTTCAGTTTAGTTAACTTGACTATATCTTTGTTAATCCAGGGTTTGTTGGTGCAATGTTTATTATATATTTTCTTTTTTGGTATAAAATTATCTACTGCGTAAAGGAATTGGTTTTTAAAAGTGAACCACACATCGTCTACAGATTCTTCTACTATATTCAAATTATTTGCAAAATACAGAGATAATTTATCGTAGTCTGCTTTGAAATAGTCATATTGAATGGTATTTCGATTTTCATTAGTTTTAGTGCTGGTACTGATTATTTGCATTGTAGCAGTGATAACAAAATGATCACTTTTACCTATTGGAGGGTGATATTCAATATCACATATTAATGAGTCATCATTGCATAATATAAGGTCCAAAAGTGACTCTTCTTGGTTTCGTTTCCTGGTAATTTGCGTTATAAGTTGGTTTAAGTTGCTGTTCGAATACATACTAACAAAATTTTCGCAGAGACTGCCATAACCATGAGTTTTGTAAAGAGGCCATTTTATCATTGGTAAGTTAAAATCTCCTGCAATGACTACAGTATTTTCAGATGCAGCTTTTCCAATGGTATTAAAAAGAATCTCATCCAATTCAGAAAGAGACCCTGAGGGCGGTCTGTATACACAAGCCATAAGTAAGGTAAGTTCTCTGTATTGAATATCAAGCCATAGTGCTTCGACCATATTATTTTGATATGTGCTATTAACTTTAGATATAATATTTGATAATGATAATTATATAATGATTTGTACAAAACCTTTTCTATATTTTAATAAAAGACCAGGTTCTGTACATTTTTTTTTATTACGTTATTGTAGATATAACGTTACAGTACCCCGCCGCAAAAGGAAGGATTTTGCGTAAGTACTCAAAAGTAAAATCCGTCTGTACTAACTTGGATACCACAAAGAATGTTAACTATACTGTATAATTGACTAACTTTATGTCCTTTATATGCCAAAATCCCAAAGAAACACCATTCATAGTAGCCAGTTCATACACAAGAGGTGATTTTTTAGCCAATTCTTGGCATTTGGTAAACTTCGGAACTAATTTTTTATTGAAATATTTCTCCTTGTCACTTAAATAAAATGTTCGCTTCCATACTACGTCTCCTACATTAAATTCTGCCGGGCGGCGACGTAGGTTGTAACTTTGACAGTTTCTAGAGTGTGCTTGTATGAGACGAGCCTGAACCTTGTCGAAAATGCTAGGAAGAGAGGACAAATTTTCGGCATAAGAGTCTTGCGGTTGATAGATCACCTCCTCGGAATCCGCATTCACATAATGAGACCCGCATTTAACTAACTCTCGCCCGTAAACAGAGTCCACTACAATCCGGTTTCAGGCCAGGTCACAGTACAGTTACAGCTTTGCTTAAAGTGACTGGTGATTTGAGAAATGGAGTGGAGAATAAAATGATTACTGTGCTGGTTTTAGTAGATTTTTCCAATGCCTTTAATACTGTTAGTCACGACATTCTCCTGGCTATTCTCTCTCATTATAATATCTCATTAGAGGCACTGGCATGGTACGCTTCATATCTAAAGGGACGACAGCAATCGGTTCGTATAGATGGGGCTACGCCTAATTGGTGTGAGCTTGGTGCTGGCATCCCTCAGGGAGGTATACTTTCACCTCTTCTTTTTTCCCTCTTTATTAACCTTTTAACTCATGAACTGCGATGTACGTATCATTTGTATGCTGATGACCTGCAATTATACACACAGGCCGCAGTAGATTCTCTATCAGATGCAATTTATACTATTAACCGGGATCTAAATGCCTTAAGGGATTGGTCTGAGAGATTTGGCTTATCAGTTAATCCTTCCAAATGTCAAGCAATTGTAATAGGGAGCTCTCGTATGATTACCAGAATAGACTTCATCTTGCTGCCTCAGATTATTTTCAGTGATCTTGTCATACCGTTTAGTACGGAAGTAAAGGACCTTGGTTTACACATTGATGCCAAATTGGATTGGAGAACTCATATTTCCAAGGTTAGTCAGAAAGTGATCGGTACTCTAAAGTCTTTTTATCGCCTGAAAATTTTTCTCCCAGTTAAAACGAAAACCATGCTAGTGCAATCTATAATATTTCCTATAATTGACTATAGTGATGTGTGCTTTTACGATCTGAACGCTGACCTTCTTAACAAACTTGACAGATTACTCAACAATTGCATTCGATTTGTTTTTAATCTTCGTAAGTATGACCATGTATCGAGCCATCGTTCAGAGCTTAATTGGTTGCCCATACGCCAGCGTCGGAGTTTACGGGCTCTGACAACTTTGTATTCTATTCTATTTTCTCCCAACACTCCCTCTTACTTAACTCCACATTTTCAGTTTTTATACTCTAATCATGACCTTAACCTTTGCTCTTCTAATAATCTTATTCTTTGCTGTCCTGTCCATACTTCCGGTCTAGTACATTCTTCTTTCTATATCCAATCTATTCTCCTATGGAATGCGCTTCGTTATGAAATCAGGATGTCATCTAATCGTTTCAGTTTTAAAATCATGGTACGTCGGCTTTACCAGTGTCATTTAGACGAATTATCTGGTTAATGCTGTATTTAGTACTTAATGTTGACTAATTATATTTTTATTTATTGTATTGATATTTATGTATGATGTTGTTATGTGTATATATTGTATATGTGTAGTATATATGTATTATATATGTCTTATATATATTATGTTTTGGTGTTGATATTTTATTTATATACTGTGATTTTAAATTGGTTAAACATAATTTCAATAAACCCCCTTACCTTTTACACCTACCAATATTTATCTCTGCATCACCTAATGGTTGACTGGCAGAGAATGCCTTAGGCATTAAGTCCGCCATTGCGTATTTAACGCATAGTGTGTAAATAAATAAATAAAAGAAGGAGAGTAGCCTGTAACTTCATTAACCGCGCTGTTAATAGCAAATTGAATTTGAGGTATCAATTTATCCCATATTCGGTGATCATTTTCTATATATGTAGATACCGAAGTCATTATAGTTTTATTATAGCGCTCAACTGTATTTATGTGTGGTGAGTATTTTGGTGTGTAGTATAAATTCGGAACTTTATACTTAGAAATCATATTTTTTAGGGTAGCACTGACGAATTGTTTACCATTATCTAAGATGACAGTAGAAGGAACTCCATGTATTAAGAATACGTTTTCTTCAAGGATTTTAGTAATGATTTCTGCGGTAGCACGTTTAATAGGAAATAAAAGGCATTATTTACTAAAGCAGCATACAACGACAAATATATAGCAATTTTGTTTTCTCGTTGACGGAAGAGGTCCGATTAGATCTACACTAATAGTTTGAAATGGACGAGAACATACTTTAGGGCGACCCATCTCACCTAAGGGAGCATGATTTTGGTGTTTGTGAGCTATGCAAGCGTCGCAAGATGAGACAAACTTTACCACATCTGCGTGCATTCTCGGCCAAAAGTAACGAAGTGTCAGTCGTTTATATGTTTTAAAAACACCAAGATGGGCAGCAGCAGGTGTCGAATGGTTCTCTTCTATAATCGTATTACGAGCTTCCATAGGTACTACCTCTTTCCATTCGAACTCTTTGTGCAGGAAACATTTAGCTTTCATGAGCCTGTACAATTTACAATTTTTAATATAGTAATTTGGAACAGATGTAAGGGAATTTAGACAACCATTATAGATGTTGAGGTACCATTGGTCGTTAGTTTGAGTAGCACTAGAGCTGTCAATTGCCGAAATTGGACATGCACGAGAAAGTGCATCAGGAATAACGTTATCAGCACCGCGACGGTGTTTAATATCAAAGTTGAATGTGGATAAACGCACTCCCCAACGTGCCAACCGACCTGTAGGGTTGCTTAAATTAAGGAAACATTTCAAAGCAGAATGGTCAGTATAAACGGTAAACTTGAGGCCATTGTCTAAGTAACACCGCCAATGTTCTATAGCCACTAGAACTGCTAAGGCTTCTCGTTCCGTAATACTATAATTTATTTCCTGTGCGGATAATGATTTGCTCATATAAGCAATAGGAAGTTCTACACCGTCGATAGTCTGGGTGAGCAAAGCGCCCACTCCATAATCGCTTGCATCTGTTTGCACTTCGAACGGTTTATCATACTCTGGACAAGACAGGATTGGGGCAGAAACAAGGCATTCTTTTAATTTGATAAATGCCTCATCGGCCACTTCCGACCAAGAAAAAGCTGTAGCCTTTTTACCGGTAGATGTAAGTTTGTTAAGCGGACCCGCGATCGAGCTAAAGTTAGGGACGAACCTCCGATACCACGATGCAGTTCCAAGGAACCTCTTTACTTCTTTTTTATTGGTAGGTGTAGGAAAGTTTACAATTGCTTCTACTTTGCTAGGATCTACGTGTAATCCTTTAGAATTAATTACATATCCTAGATATTTCAATTAGTTTCGGAAAAACATTGATTTTTCTAAGTTTATTGTTAAGTTGACAGATTTTAATTTATCGTGAACTTTCTCGAGGAGTGAAGTGTGATGCTCAAAAATGGATGAAATCAGGACAATGTCATCAAAGAAGACAAATACTGAGTTTTCAAATTCAGGGCCATTAAACATCTGGTCCACCAAGCGCTGTTGCGTAGCAGGTGCATTAGTCAAGCCAAAGGGCATGTTGACAAATCTAAATGTTTCATGGGTAGGTACATAAAATGCAGTCTTGTCACGATCTTTTTCGCAAATAGGGATTTGTCAGTACTCCTTAGAAAGGTCTAGACTAGTTAAGTACTTTGCGTTTTTAAGATTATCTAGAATTTCAGAGACATACGGCAGCTTGTATGCGTCTTTGCGAGTAACTGAGTTAAGTTTTCGACTGTCTAGACAGAATCTTAATATTCCGTCTTTTTTAGGCGTGAGAAGTATAGGTGAAGACCATGGGCTTTCGCAAGGTTTTACTACGTCCAGTTTAAGCATTTAGTCAAGTTCGTTGATGATAATTCCTAGTTTTTCTGGTGGTAACCGGTAATACCGTTGGCGGATTGGAGGAGAGTCTCCGGTATCGATTCGGTGTTCAACTAAGTGTGTACAACCCAATCCTACTTTTTCCTTAGATATAGCCTCAAACTTAGTTATTATAGTATTGGCTGCATCCTTTTGGACTTCATAAAGTTCATTGTAAGAGTGTAGTGCGAGAGTATCTTCGGACACAAAAAACAGCTGTAAGTCGCTAGTACGTGAAAAGGAGATAGAGCTAGAAAATTTAGGAAGTAATTGAAATTTCTCCCAGAAGTCAACACCTAATATAAGTGATGATGTAACTAATGGAACAATGTAGGCTTTTAAGTGATGAAATAGATTTTTAAAAGTAATTAGGTAGGTTAATAAAACCTATTGTTGGTAACTTGTGGCCGCCAGCTGAAATAAATGATTGGAAGGCATCACATTTAGTAATTGTTAGGGAAGAAGATAATAATTTTTTATGTGAATTATTACCCAATATAGTCACAGCTGATCCTGAATCAAGAAGACCGCAAACTGATAATTCTCCTATATTAATCGTAACATACGGACGTATATCATTGTCAGGTTTTTTATCAAAGATTGTTGCAATAGAATAACTGGAAGCAAAAGTTTTTACAGTAGCTAACCAAGTTTTCCAGTCTTGTTTATCAAGTTTGTAAGATCTTTGAGTATTTTTGAGCGCCGTGCAACAATCTTCCGCAGCTAGTTTTTTTGGTTCTGGTCAGGGTGACATTGTGGACAGTTTGGGTAAATAAAGTTTTTTAGACCACATTTGAAGCAAATTGGGTAGCGATCCTGTGTACATTGTCTCAAGGAATGATCGTTATTGCGGCAACGTGGACAGAATATAATTTTTGAGGCTGACGTACTAGAGCTAGGTACAATAGCCGATACCGGGCTGTTATTGTGATTATTCTTAGAATAATAACTTTTATTGTAATTATTATTAGATTGGTGATTCGATTTTCTAGAATTATAATAATTAGTTTTATACTGTATATGCTTGGGTTCAGCCCCAACGTAAGCTAAATCAGGAGCCAGAGTCCCAATAGATGGCTTAGGTGGTTCATGGAATTGAGACGACAGGCACTGAATTTTTTCATAATTTGAGCATAATTTACGAAGTGTTGCAATCGAATCAATTCCAGTTATATAGGATGCTAATACAGTAGAATAGCAAGGGCGTATATTGTGTACTAGGATGTCCAACTTATCCTGTTCCGAAACAGGACTAGATAATCGTGAAAAAAGTTCAGATATAATAGACAAATATATTATAATATTTTCTGTTTCACCTTGAGTTCTATTACGAATTTCTGCTATGAGTTTGTAATTATAATCAACCGGGAACTAATAGTGAGATGAGTTGTTCCCAGGTCGAAACTGAATCACGAACGCTACGGTACCAGTGTAGTGCGTTTCCCGGTAAAAATCTCTGAAGCGTACATTATTAATTTATCTGTGGATAGATTGCGCACAGTTCTGTACTCGTTAACTTTTTGCACAAACGCACGGACACATGTCATACCATCATATTTTAATTTGGCAAGTTCGCTAGTTAACGTGTGTTGACATTGGACTGAAATAATAGGTGTTTGTTCTGGTAGTGGAGATGACTGTGCTTGACTAGTGTTTTCAGCTGTAGCACTCTGAACAATGTCGATGTTTTGCATAGAAAGTAGTTTTACTGATAATGATTCGAATTCTTTATTTAGGGAATTAATTTTCCAGGTAAAAGAATTATTCAGATCTATCAATTCGCTCGAACAAATTATAAATCATATTTTTTCCGACAGAACGTTAACCCGGATAGATAGTTCAGATAAAGGAATTATTAATGCCTTCACAGTCAACGACAACCTCAAGCCCTGATTCGCAAAGTTCATCTGTAAGTATTATTGAACAAAGTTTAGGTATCTGTTTACGCAACCCTAATATATTAGACGCCGGTTCTTCGCCACGGATAAGCACTTCGTATGTGAGCTCCTGTTTATTAAGTAGGAAATACTTGGTAGGATGAGTTCCCATTGTAAAACAAGAAAACAGAAAAAAATACAATATGCAAAAAATAAAAAAATAATAGAACAAAACAATAATAATAATAAGAAGTAATGCTGTTGGTACTTTATTTGTCACTACCTACTATAAGATACATATATTAATGAATTAACCACAAGCACTACAAAAACTAGCGGAATAATAAAAATTACTGCAGGTATTTAAACAACGTACCAGTTCCCGATGCAGTCACCTTCTCGTTCACAGGCTGGCTGAGACCTACAAGCGATGAAAAAAAACGCAACACCGCAATGATTGGAAGCAAGGTTAATAACGTTGCGCGCCACTGTAACCCGTATGCTAGTCGCGGTAGGCGGTGGGAATTAATAAAAAGCCCTTGACAGTAATAATTCATTTTATTCCCGCTTCCGCCCACTGAGGTGTTCCGCCGGTGGGTAGTTTGAAGTACTGGCCTGATAGAACAACTCCAAGATGCCGTTGGCAGTCTCTGCAACTGCTAGGCCGCTCCCACGGATTTGGTGGAATTGTCAGCAGGAGGGTAGATGATCAGATGGATGCCGATGGTAATGTATCTAACGATAAGGTGATCCTGAAAGCCCCAAGACAAGGCAAGCATTATCGACAGGCTTAGACGGCCGAGTAGCCCTAATTAAGCTCAGCGCCCCCATAACTACCCTCGCGTTTTTCAGCGCTAAGCAGACCCAGCAGGAATTACTTGCTAGACAGAACAGTTATGATACACTATTATTACATTATGAGAACTCACCCCAGCGGGATCCAAGTAGTTTTCACTAGTTAAAGTACGAAACGTAAGATTGGTCGTGAGCCATGACAATAATTAATATACGCGTAGATAGCAAACTCACAATTAATAGGTGACGCGGCCGAACCTTATAACAGCTCAGGCGCATCTAACTGAAGACGCCCGATAGTGATCCGGCCGTAAATGCCTTTGGGTACCGTACGAGCGTTAAATGATTTGTACAAAACTTTTCTATATTTTAATAAAAGACCAGGTTCTGTACATTTTTTTAAATTAAATTGTGGATATAACGTTACAACGAATTAAAGGCGATTGTGGAAGCTGATAATATATAATCTACGGCTGAATTAGCAGCAGCTTTCGACGTTAGCTTCAAAATAATATTGGTCCATTTGCGTCAAATTGGCAAGGTAAAAAAGCTTGACAAGCTGGTGCCCCATGAACTCAATGATCACCAGAGCGAAGTACGCGTCGAAACGTGCCTTGCACTGCTCAACAAACGTACAAATGAAGGAATTTTGAACCGCATTGTTAACTGCGATGAAAAATGGATTCTGTTTGATAACCGCAAGCGCTCAGCAGGTTGGTTGGATCCTGGTTCAGCACCTAAACAATGCCCTAAACGAAAACTTACCCCTAGAAAAGTGATGGTCACTGTTTGGTGGTCTAGCGCCGGTGTGATTCATCACAGCTTCTTACCAAATGGGGTGAGCATTACTGCACATGTGTACTGTGAAGAACTGAACACAATGATGGAGAAGCTGGTACATCTCCAACCAGCATTGGTCAATCGCTCGTCTCCGCTGCTCCTGCACGACAACGCGCGACCCCATACTGCACAGCAGACGGTCTCCAAGTTGCAAGAACTGGGGTTGGAATTTCTCCGTCATCCGCCCTACTCACCAGACCTTGCGCCTACAGACTACTACTTTTTCCAGAATTTAGATAACTCCTTGGCGGGAAAAAATTCAATACCCGAGAGGCAGTACAAAATGCCTTTGAAGAATTTGTTGCCTCCCGTCCAGCTGATTTCTTTAAGAAGGGCATCAATAAACTGCCACTGTGCTGGCAAACATGCATTGATTGCATGGGTGATTACTTCGATTAATACAAATAAAAAATACATGAAAAAAATTCGTTGAAATTTTTTTTATACAAAACGGCAATTTCATAGGTAAAGATCAATATTATATTAGGTCCTCACATATGAAATTGGCGTTTTGTTGAACTGGCCGCTTTGATCACAAATATTTGGTGTTTGGTTAGGTATTCCAAATTCTACTTTATTAAAAATTTAGGGTTCTGTATTTGTGTTTCGAACTTAGTAATTCTTTTATTTTCGCACCATTTCATTTTTCTTTGACATCGTTCTTTTCACAAAATGGAAAACTTAAAATATCGCGTTATTTACGAATACGAGTTCCACCGTCGCGTCAGGGCTGCAGAAACAGCTCGAAGGATTAATGATATATATGGAGAAGCTACTGTAACACGATATGTATTTTGTTCCAACGTTATCGTTCTGAAAATTTTGACCTACAAAACAAACCCCGTGGACGACTGGAGATTCTAGTTGATTATGAAGAATTAAAGGTAACCGTGGAAGCGGATGCATCGCAAACTACGTCAGAGTTAGGTGCAAGCTTCAGCGCAAGTGATAAAATAATTTTAATTAACTTGAAAGAAATTGGAAAAGTGAAAAAGTCCAAGAAATGGGTACCGTGTGGATTGACTGAAGCACATCAACAAACACGCATTGAGTGCTGCGTTATATTACTCAACCGTCACAATAACGAGGGAATTTTTGAATCGTATTGTTAATTGTGACGAATAATCCATTATCCATCCTGTACGAGAATTGGAAAGGCTCATCACAGTGGTTGAGCCCAGAAGAACCGACCAACTCCTGTCCCAAGCGAAAATTGACTCAAAAAAAGTTACTGGTGAGTATTTGGTGGACCATTGCTGGTGCTGATGCGTGTACTCGACAAGTACTGAATACTGTGCAGTGCCTGAGTTTTATGTGTTATTTAGTAGTGTTTTTTTTTTCTTGTAATAACTATTTTCAAAAATATACTTTCATTACATACCGTAACAGAGCTAACAATTACATAATACCCACTACTTACCCGCCCGTAATTAACTAATATGTGAGTACTTACAAGACCTAAGCAATTATCCACATAAACCGACGTAAACAAAAATTTGATAGACAATAAATCTCGCGCTCTGATTGGTGTTGGTGACAAACGGTTATGTAATTTTATATATATATAAATATATATATATATAATTTTATAATCCATACTAATATTATAAATGCGAAAATAACTCTGTCTGTCTGCTTCATTTTCACGCCTAAAACGCTGAACCAATTTTTAATGAATTTTGATATAGTGATAAGTTGCTCGAAATGAGATCCATTATCTTGTATGCACAGATTATGACGTCATTGTATTTCATTCAACACGAGTACGACTGATGTTTTAACTTTCAGCAGCTCAGCAGTAGCAACTCTCAAAGTATGTCAACACAAGTGGATTTGTCTTTTATTCGTTGTGGACATTGTACGCGTCTCTTGAGACTTTAACGTTTACCAAATTTTTTACCATTCGCAACAACATCACAGAGAAATTTATTTGAAGATATCTCACTCCTCAGGGTAGTCGGGCTGGTCGAATACCTCCACCCTAAATACCAGATGATCGCAGCCAAATAATTCATTGGCAACACGCTAGTGATACCATAGTTTTGCAAGCGTCAAGCGGACCATATGCGTATGCTTGTGGACACCTTTTGTTTAAGCATCGGAAGAAACCTTTTTAGTTATAATTGATTTTTTTTTTTATTTTAGACATTGTCATGTCACAATATTTTTTTTTTCTTCTTTATCCTTTTTCATCAATGTAATCGTTGGAAATATTATAATTAATTTAAGACCCATCTTGCTCTTATTAATAATCCCAGTAAACGAATTTAAACACCTTTGTTATATAAAAAAACATGCAGTATTTGTCGATGCGGATACCTCTCATAGTAATTTGAAACTTTGTGGGTTTAAAAGCTAGCTTCCAAATCATCAAATTATTCCTTACTAGCGGCCGCCCAATGATTGAAATTCGACAAGCGACTTTTTAATCAAAGTCTTCTTTCTGTTTGACATATTTTGCAGTATGAACCTAAACAATGAATATTATATCACTTGCTGTCACTTTTTATTGAGTGACAATGTCAATATTTTGGGGGGGTCTAAGTTCAATGGCAAAGGTCGATTTGGGATTCGCAGCATTCATTTATTTTATTTAATATTAATATAATTTTATATTAGTAACAGGTATTATAGATAAATTTTAGCCATATAAACTTTACCCATGCCAAATCTTACAGTCTTCCGTGCACGCAATACGCTTAAAAAGGGGTATAAAGTTTTTGCTTCTCGTATTAATATTATATGGTGATATGTCGTTATAAATTACTATTATGGAATAGCTATAAAAAGAACACAAACCGTAAACAAACAACAAAATAAGAAGAGATTATCGAGATATTTGTTCCAATTTCAATATTACAGCCCCCACATAGATAGTCAAATTTCATAATATATAATAAACATACTAACTTTCGGGTGCGAATTTGGTCGTACCTTCACGTGGTGCATTCTGGGCAGTGGCCAGCAGTATTTATATTCGAGAACTGCTGACCATTGGCGAAGAGGACCATACCAATTCAATGTGTTATGTGAACCGTGACGAGGGATACGTGGCTGAGGGTGAGCTCAGTCACGAACGGTACCTCTCCGATACCATGCCCTCGGAGAGTAATCCTGCCCTTCTACCAACATGCGGGGCTCTGTCGGTCTGTGACCACATTTCCCTAGCTACTTGTGGGAACAAAATGGACGAAACGGAAAAAAATTGAAATGATTGTCGACAACTTATCCGGGACGCCAACGCCTGGAGGACGTACCTATTCAGCTCAGAGGACAAACCTTAGGTCGGAAGTTGCTTCGGTGACCACCCCGCCCTTGGAGACGGACTCTGAGCAGAAGAAAGGTAAAAAAGACGTAAGATGTCTGAGGCAGCAAGGAAACTGTTCAAGAGGTTGTTGCAAGCGGATATTAGTCCCACTGATGCGCTGACGCTGTCCAAAAAGCCCTGGACCGACATCCCAGTGGAGAACCCTGGAATGCTGAAGGCGGTGAAACGAATTCGGTCTGAAGAGGAATCTCCCAATGCTGTTAATTGTTTATATTTATTTTTAGCTTATATTTATTTTAATATCTTATTAGTCTTATTTACCTTATATTATTTTCGTGTATATTATGTATGTTATTTTTATAATTTTCAGGGTATCGGTTTGGTTTATGTATTCGTCCGTTCAGATATCATTTGTAATACGATCCTTTTAGTTTATTATATAATGTTTTATATAATTTTTATCATATTTAATTATAATTCAAAGTTTATTTACATTTTAGGATTGACAACATGTCAATTTCTGTTACGACTGATAGTTTTAGATAGAGCATGCGCTGTTAGCAGTTAGGAAAATATAATTCTATCTAACAAGGTTTTATACAAATTAATAAAAACTTGAGATACATAGTTCGATTTCGAGTATAAATTAACAGGAATTTCAAAAAAGAATTCAAATAATGAATAGAAAAAAATGTATTGGAAAATGATAGAGAAAACGATGGGCATTGTACGTCAGACCTCGGTGTCGAAAAGATAGTTTATTTTTATAACATATTGATATAGAAAAGCTATAAGACTCAGTTTAATTGTTATAATTTTAATATTAATATGTGTGAAATACCCTTTGTCAAAACGATAAATACCTACTGAAGATTGAAAGAACACTACCGTGATAATAGCACCTGAATTTTGTATTTATAACACAAATAATAAATTTTCCTATTACATATGAGGAAATCTCAATGGACGAGATATTTGGTGCTGCGTCGTCTGCTTGAGCAGTGTATCTTGATATGACCTACACCATGCTTACTCCTGGAGGCGAGCTTCTTGGTGTGAATTTGCTTGTGCCAATCTACCAAGACCACGAGATACTGGTTTGTGGTCTCAACGCGGAGCTGTCTGTAATTGGAGTTCTTCTTGTTTTGGACAGCATATTGTGGTCAAGTGAAGGAAGAATATTAAGGATTTTGTATTGTATTATGCGATTAATTTACGATATAGTAAACCTGTATATAATTTTATTAACTTTTATGTGAGGTATCCGGGAAATACACTTTAGTTTAATTTTATCTGATTTATTCATTCCATATTCCCTTTTGGCTCTATAAATCTCCTAAATACCTACTAAATGTTATAACAATGCTCAACCCAAAAAGGCTTTTAAGCCTACTTATGAATACCAAAGTAAATTCTAGCTTTGGGGAGGTTGCTAGATCTACACGAGTGGGCATTCGCAATGTGAATCCCATGAGTGTGGAACAAATGAAACTGATCCATAGTGCCCTTACACAAGAAATCCTTAAAATAGAGTTTAAGGGCGCCGGACCTTGTTTCTTAAGACTTAGCCATAGTCCGGGCTGGATGTTAATTACCTGTATGGATGAGAGGAACAGGAAGTGGTTAACGGAGACAGCACCCAAAATATTGGGCAACACCTATCTAGGTAAACTAAGTTCGGTGAAGCTGTAAAAACTTCAGCGGCTTCAGGGCCTCTAAGGCTAACAGTATAGTCAGTTCTAAAAAAAAATTGGTAAACTTGGAATGTGAGTGAGTAAACAGTGAAGTGAGCAATACATATATATGTAGGATTAAGTTTCTGAACTATGATAAGATTGTAATTCTAAACGGAACATATTGATACAACGAGTGTTCAGGTCATTCAATCGGTCAGGGTTCACTCTGCAAGACGATACGATTTATTTAAGACGTAATAATTAAGACGAACGACGTTGTGTAATGTTACTAATAAGGTGTTTCATGTAAAATAAAAGGATTATAAAGTATAACTAAAGTGAGCCTATAATTGACGAGCTCCCCTGCATATATATATACAAGAATTGCTCACTTTATATCACTTTATAAGTCCTCTAGGGACTTTATCTTCCTCCCGTACAAAACGCCAATTTCATATGTAAGGACCTAATAATAACATAAAATTTATGGCTAACTTCATAGACTCACACTTATCATACTATATCTGCCAGAAAAACATCTGTTTTAAGTGAGATCCTAATAAGAGTTCAATAAAATCCTTTAAAAATTTACAGATATTGTTGTTATATAGTACCTACGTCGAATAAATATAAGACAATTTAAAAAAAAGAAAAAGAAATGTATCTTCAATGATTTTAAGGAGTTCCGTCATGTATCTTAGAAGTTGAAGGTCCAATACCAATGAAATTAAAATGGGACCACTCCTGAGGTATTTCCTTTCCAAGGAAAAAAAAAACATCCAAATCGGTTCATAAACAAGTTATGGCACAACAACAATAAAAAATATATACATTCGCATTGAGGAAACTTTTTTTTTAAGTTGGTTATAAAATTAAATAAATAAATTATTTTGCAATTTCGTTATATTTTAAGGTAATCAAAAATACAATTCAAATCGTTTATAGGCATCCGCAGCCGCATCCTCCGTTACCGTAGCCTGCGTTGCCGATACCGGCACCGTAGCCTCGACCAGCACCATAGCCGAGTCCAGCACCGTATCCAAGACCAGCGCCGTTGCCAAGACCGGTGCCGTAACCACCCTCAGCGGTGATACTGACAGCTCCGTCACCACAGCCGTAGTTGATAGCTCCAGTACCAACGGTGGGCGACACGCCTTCAATACCCGCAGTACCCAGGAAAGGTAAATTACCGGTAACACCTACACAACCTTCGTATGCGTTGTTAGAGACTAAAGCGACTCCAGTGGGACCGGCGCCAGAGGCGCTGGAAACGTCGAGACCACCGCCGCAGGAAGCAGCGAGCTCAGCAGCGGAGGTGATGCCGCCACAGCCACAGCCGAGGCGACCGTTCCTGGCGCCACCGTAGCCCAGACCGTCATATCCCCAATCGTTGCCGATACGACCGAGGCACTGGCTCAGAGCACACTGTAAAGACAAGACATAACAGTATTTCAATTTCTTGTGGATACAGGCAGCTAAGATCTTCTGATTCTTTAATTCTAAGTATACCAAGTCATCATACTAATTTTTGTGACCGATCTTTCGCCGGAACTCCAACTAGCATCCAACTAGCCAACTCTCGGGATTCCTTTAAGTATTCGCTACGTTGGTTTTACTAGGAGCTGTTGAATATTAGCTAGATTGCATATATACCTTTCTCTTCCTACCCTAGAAGACAAGTAGAGGCTGCTTTTTAGCTTAAGTCCTCCATTGTACTTTTATGTATATATAATAAAGTGGCTGAAATTGAATTTACATTATTATCATTGAAAGCTATGTCCTATATGTTGCGGGCGCAAGAGATACAATTTTTGGAGTTGTTTTTATTTTTCGATTCTAAAAAAGTATAATATCTGAGCGTTAATAAATAAACTTTTTTTAATTCACAGTGAATTTAGTGTTTCACCAAAATACCATATGATGTTAAGTATTTATGTGACCCAAGGTAAGGCCACGCTAAGTATAGTGAGTAGACTAACTTTCAAGAGCAGCTATCGAAAGAGTAGTGGCTATACAGGCGAGCATTAGAAAAAGCCCTACCACTTGCTATGGCCTCGTCACCATATTATCCTTCACCTAAAGCTGAGGCCCATTACGTTGATCCCCAAAAAATAAAATAACCGGATAAAATAAAATAACTTACCTGAACTAAGAGGGCCGAAGCCAGAACAAGAAGAGTCTTAGCTGTCATTGTAGTAGTTCTATGAGAATAAACACAAGAATGATAGTTTGCATCCGCACTAAGCTTTTATATATTATCCATAATTTATTTATCATCTATTACAGCACTCAGTTATTTTCTAATTTTGTAACACGCTTATCAATTTTATTATAAAATGTATTAACATACGTATACGGGTCATTACCTAATGAAGAAATGGGGATTGTTAATTCTGTAGTTAGTCTCTATTAAGCAACATACATGCGGGAATGTCCAATTTTTTGTCTATATATTAAACATATGAAATCTATAAACATTCCTCGTTTCACGTTGTAATATACCTACCTTCACTATACTCCTTTTTTGCATTCAGGCCTGTTTAGTCCAGGTAAGAGTTCTCTGACCTTTCTTTTCTATCTAGTACACCTGTGACCAAAGATAACGTTCTTCATTAGTTTTTATTTTTTGCTTCATCATTAAGGGAAA
Organism: Saturnia japonica; assembly: GCA_033032175.1. Lineage (NCBI taxonomy): Eukaryota > Metazoa > Arthropoda > Insecta > Lepidoptera > Saturniidae > Saturnia > Saturnia japonica. The sequence continues at coordinate 2,878,705 of CM065331.1, forward strand.
GCTAGTGATGTTTTGCTGCAACTCAAGTCTAGGTTCATTCCTCCAGCATGGAGCCCTTGAGTTAGCAGCCGCTCACGCGACACAGTGACACAGCATTCAGTAGCAAAGAAATTTAAGGAATAAACAATTATATATATTTATATATAGTTTGTTGGATCGAATTTTAGGGATAAATTAGTCAGATCGTGACTTATTTGCATGTATGGCAACAACCCAAGCTGGAATTAGTAGACCCTTTTACGTGGCTGAGTGCATTACGTACCCTGGATCAAGATGTCAAAGCCCCTAAAGGCCATAGGGCCCTTAAGGGTAAAAGCGTAGTCAGAAAAGAAGAATTCTCTATACAAATATATTCCTCTATTTTAGCCCTAAATAAATGGTAGGTACTAGATTAAATATTGTTTCGACCTGTTACAACCCAATTAAAAAGTCAAAATCCTGTTCCCGAAATATCTCGAAGCAACTAGAAATTTCTCAGGAAATCGAAATAATATTCGCGTCGTAAACAACCGCGGTGCACGTTTATGTAAACATCGCTGTTTACACACACATGTATAAGGCTCATCGCCTCGATTACGTCATCGAGTAGGCATTTAAAATAAACATCAAGAAAAGTCGCGACGCTTCACGATGTTTCTGCGGTCGTTTAGTGCAGGTATATAAGCGACTCAGGCATGGCTCCGAGGCAGTTCAGTTTTGAATTATAAAGCGATAACAACGAGCGATAAAAGGAAGCGAAACCACAGTGTTATGAATTCGTGTAATTTGTAACTATGTGGAATTCAAATAAATCTTTTTCAGATCAATCATCGGCATTTTTAATACCCACGGGTGTAACAATATTTCATGTGTACAAATTATATCCATCTTACTTATTTCTGTTTTGTGATTTTCTACATAAATAAATAAATTTTATTATAAGAACTGGGATGTTCTAAATATCATTAAATTTCACATGGCTATAAATAGTGAAAGTTGCGCTGCAGTTGTCTCTCTCGCAATAAATTTGTTTGTTCGGGTGTAGCACGACAGTAATAGATTTCTGTTAAAACTTATTCTTCAAATGTTTTTCTAATTAACTTATTACCTACGCGCATCTTCCTGAATTCTAGGCTCTATTAACTTCAACTCAAAACGTGTTTCATAAGTTTCATAACCCTTGTATTATTTTTTATTATCCGTCTACAACAAAAGACGGGGTTACTCAATTCGAATGGATATTTTTTATGGATGTTCAGGCATAACTTCTTTGTTTATGAACTTATGAACCGATTTAGATGATTCTCTTTTTGTTAAAAAGGGGATACCTCAAGGATGGTCCTATTTTAATTTCATTGGAAATCGACCTTCAACTTCGAAGATACACCAGGGTACTTCTGAAAATCATTCACGTTGGTTTTCTTTTTCGTTAAAAATTGTCTTGTTTAATTTTCAAGTACTTCAGAATAACATTATAATTTGAATTAAAGTTGTTAATAAATGCGATTCCTTGGTAGCCAACATCGTAAAACTTAAAATATCACAATAAAGCTTTATATATTTATGTATATATGTGTATATTTTCATAGAAAAAGCGTATTTTTATTATTAAATATTAACAAAAGTAATACCTAACCGAAATTGTTTCAAATAAAATCATAAATATGCTTCTGAAGGTCAATTTTCTGTGTGAGGAAGAGGATAAAATGGACAGTTTTGTACTGAGTAGGTTTTGTTTAACGAAATAAAAATGATATGAGATAGAATAAGAGAAAGAAATAATATGGTCATGTTTAATAAATAGTGTTATTAATGAAATGATTTCTCATAAAGGAATAATTAAAGATATGGGTCTGAAATTTTATAGTTACATTGAGATTGTATTTGCTAACAATGATCATTAATTGATGGAATTAATTTTATAGAATGTATTCGGCGTGTGCCGTGGAGGTCCGCTCCCAGCTGCAGCTGCGGAGATCTCGGCTACAGTTCTCTTGGCAACGACGCTGGCTGGTCCGGTCCCGCTTGCGGTTCTTACGGAGGGTCCTGCATCGGCAACGTCGCCGTCGCTGTTGAGCTCCCCGTCGCCGGTACCACCGCTGTCGCCGGACAGGTCCCCATCATCGGCGCTGTTGGGTTCGGAGGCGACGCTGTCGCCGCTGGTGCTGTCTCCATCGCCGGACGCTGCGGTTGCGGCTGTGCTTGCGGTGGTTCCTACGCTTACTAAAACTAGAAGTAACGCATTTTGTATACGAAATAAAAAAATAATGAATTGCTATTGGTTTTCTTATTTTGTAATTAAAAGTATTCTCTAAGACGAGGTTTGCAAAAAAAATCATGTTATACCAATAACATACTCGAATAGTCGCTGCCGAGATAAAGTGCGACTATATTACAGCAAGGTAAACAAGGTACCATTGATTTTAAGGATCTGTTGGAGCGAATCCAATTCCCAAAACAAAACAAAACAAACCCCTTTATTCTGTTTTTACAATGAAAGATGATTTTAAATAAGGAAACAACTTTACTGGAGTCCATAAATCTTCATTTTGAGGGAAATCGAATAACTACATCATTATAAAAAATGTCCTTTATTTATGCCACAAATGTGTTTCACAATTGATACAATTTTTGTTCTTCTATCGAATTTAATTTTACAAAAATACTTCAAAACTGATTACTGGCATTCCGATTGCAGTTCTTATACAAAATATTAAAAACTTTTAATGTCTTCTAGAAATGCCTTATATTTTCAATTTTATTTAAACTCGAGGGTGGAAGTAAAAACAAGTGAACTTTAGGATTTATTTAACTTTGCATGTCAGATTACATTGTTTTAAATAAGAATTTTACAATTAATAATATTTATGCAATGGCAGCGCAATCGACTTGGTGATAGGTGCAGGCATGTGGCCATATTTAAGCGGGCGTGTCTTATCCTATTGTTCCTTAACAAGGTGTAATGAGTTCTTATCTCTCAACGGAGCCTTTGAATGGACTAGCCTACTATCATATTATTTAAGATAGTATACTTGCCAGTGATTCGCTACACTACTTCCCCGCCGAGACCGTTACTACGGACGCAATCTGATCCGATGGCCGCTCCTGAGAACTTTCTTGAAGGGAAGATTTTGAACCGTGTTGGTTTTGCTAGTATTAGGTGGTCTATAGAGATACGTTGTTGTTTGTCCTGAACGTCCACATCGAAGGCCTTCTGGTCACGGAGTAACACCTTGTATGGACCTAGATATGGAGCTTGAAGTGGTCTTAGTTCAGGACCTTAACTAACAAAGACGGATACAGTAGCAAGGTCTTTCTGTGTGTAGAATGTCCTACTTTAATTACCATGCCAAGGTGTTGGTTGCAGTGTTAGCTTGCTAATGGGAGCACGCAATTGACTTAAGATGTCGCTCATATCTACTTCCGCTTGTGTACTTGGAATTATGAACTCTCCGGGTAAACGGAGTGCTTCGCCGTAGACAAGTTCTGTGGTGGATGTGTCTAAATATTCCTTTCACGCGCTGCGGATTCCAAGGAGAACCCAAAGCAGTACCTCGGCCCAATTGAATGATAAGTGGCAGGTCTTGGTAGACTTTAGCTGGTTATGTAGCCTTTCCACGAGACTATTAGCTGTAGGGTGATATGCTGAGGTTGTGTGGTACGTTGCACCAACCAGCGCAACAAGCATTTTGGATGTATGTCATACAAATTGCCGGCTGTGGTCCGTTGTAATATACTCCGTACATCCGAAGCGCGCAATCCGCCCAGAAAAATGGGCAGACTCGCAGCTTTCAGCTGGTATATTCTGGAGTGGGTACGCCTTAGGCCAATGTGTGAATCAGTCGAGGATCGTGAGGCAGTACTTGTAGCCAAATCAGATGTACATTCCAATCAAGTCGATCAGTTTTAATAATATATTTCTGAAAAGGGCAGATGAAGCATGCAGAACAACTTTAGGATCTGCATTTGGCTGTGTGTACTTGACAACCTGGTAGCATCATTGTACAATCACCTACATCAGTCTGCGTGTAAGCTTAGTTACCATATTATTTTTTTATATATTGGTACTCCCGTATATTTTACGATACAATTACCTATTTAAATCGTAAGATTTTAAATATTCAATTGAGAGTTTCTATAAATTAATTTAAATATTTTCTGTTAATCAACACATCCCAATAATTTACTATTATCGTTGCATAATTCAGGAAACTAATTATAAAATGTACATACGAAGAACTACTTACAAAAAAAATCCTACAATAAAAGAATGCTAGCCCACGATAGACGCGATTTCATATAACTTATTCGACCTTCATCTATGGAGGTTTCAATATTTTACAGAAAACTCAACAACATGTTTAATATCTCGTACGGTTTCATAGTTAGTTCAGTTTGGTGAACATCACTATTTCAAAATCCAATCAACTATACCATTTCCATTTCTTTATTTTCTCGATGACAGCTCCTATGAAAACTTGAACGAGCGTATTTTTTACATTATGTATGCATTATTTAATAAAAATATGACGTTTGCACACGTACAAGGTTATACCAAAGTCGGAGAAACTGATAGGGATGGAGCTATATCGATAAACGTAACACGACAACAGACCCGATATTTTTTTACAAAATGTAAGAAACTGAACTACTGACGGATACTTTTGTACAAATTTATTAACTAATATTATATTTTATTACAAGATGTTACACGTATTAATTCTTGATTGATAATGCCAACTTCTTTAAAATTTTCGAAGCTGTTGTCAATGTCAACACGACAATGAAACGAAATAATTATAACGATAGGTAATCTTTATTTATTTATTTTAATCAAAATCTGATGAATCGTCACTGTCACTCGATGAGCAATCGATATCATTACTTATTTGGTCACAACACTACAACTATCAAATTAGAACTGTCATCGAGGAAATAAAGAAATGGAAATAGTATAGCAACACATAAAATGTTATTTTACTCAGTAAAAAAAAAACGCACATTAAAATTGATCAAAGCTTTATCAATTTGAATAGATATCTCCAGCAGTGTAATCTTTCATTCAATCTACATCGAAAAACTATTTTTGAATCTGAAATCAAGGACCAGATCAGACTAACAAATGTATAGCCGATCCTCTTAATTCTCAATATGTAAATTTTTTGTTGTTTCTGTCTATGGTTATTATTTCAACAAATCACACAAATCCCTATTGGTTTTAAAGTGGTACAAGTTTGAAATACTTTAGAGTTTTTTTAAATATGGGAATCTATATTGTCCGGAGTTCTCCATGATTTACGTTTTGGTACTATATCGCTACTATTCAGAATTTAAAGTGTTATTGTAATAAAAATTACAGTTATTTTGATTTCGCTCTTATAGTCAGGTTGTAAATAAATTGATCTATCAACGACAAGATTTCTGAGGTCGTTGTACCCCCCCCCCCCTTTAAAATAAAATGATTTACCTTTAATTACGGGAAAATATATAAATTGCCGTTCTTCAGTACTGGCCATTTCAAATCAAAATAATTATTGTTTGGCTAAGAATTATAATTTCAAATTAATTTTATTTTATAAACATGGAATTCTTTTTCCAAAAGTAGTCATTTGTTTATTGATTAGTGTTACATTTTCATCGCATTTCAATCTTTTTTGTCACCATGGATACGTTAAAAATTCGAGTAATTATGGAATATGAGTACCGTCGTGGCAGCAACGCGGCACAAGCGGCACGCAACATCAACGATGTTTACGGAGCTAACACTACAAACCAACGCACCACCTTTTATTGGTTTGCTCGCTTCCGTTCTGGGAATTTCAACCTGAAAAATGAACCTCGCGGTCGTCCGAAGACTTTGGTCGACAATAACGAATTAAAGGCGATTGTGGAAGCTGATGATACACAATTTACGGCTGAATTAGCAGCAGCTTTTGACGTTAGCGTCAAAATAATATTGGTCCATTTGCGTCAAATTGGCAAGGTAAAAAAACTTGACAAATGGGTGCCCCACGAACTCAATGATCGCCAGCGCGAAGTACGCGTCGAGACGTGCCTTGCACTGCTCAACAGACACACAAATGAAGGAATTTTGAACCGCATTGTTACCTGCGATGAAAAATGGATTCTGTTTGATAACCGCAAGTGCTCAGCAAGTTAGTTGGATCCTGGTTCAGCACCTAAACAATGCCCTAAACGAAAACTTACCCCTAGAAAAGTGATGGTCACTGTTTGGTGGTCTAGCGCCGGTGTGATTCATCACAGCTTCTTACCAACGGGGTGAGCATTACTGCAGATGTGTACTGTGAAGAACTGAACACAATGATGGAGAAGCTGGTACATCTCCAACCAGCATTGGTCAATCGCTCGTCTCCGCTGCTCCTGCACGACAACGCGCGACCCCATACTGCACAGCAGACGGTCTCCAAGTTGCAAGAACTGGGGTTGGAAGTTCTCCGTCATCCGCCCTACTCACCAGACCTTGCGCCTACAGACTACTACTTTTTCCAGAATTTGGATAACTCCTTGGCGGGGAAAAAATTCAATACCCGAGAGGCAGTACAAAATGCCTTTGAAGAATTTGTTGGCTCCCGTCCAGCTGATTTCTTTAAGAAGGGCATCAATAAACTGCCACTGTGCTGGCAAAGATGCATTGATTGCATGGGTGATTACTTCGATTAATATAAATAAAAAATACTTGAAAAAATTCGTTTAAATTTTTTCATACAAAACGGCAATTTCATAGATAAAGACCTAATACATTGTAAACCAGCAACATTTCTGAAATATGTGTTCCGAGACAAAACATCAGTAACAAACAACACGTAAAATAAAATCAATATATTCATTTAATACCTTTGAAACGATACTCCACCACATTTTTTAAGGAATAATTTATAATTTTATTGAGCATTATATCCGTTCGAAAAAAATCTGTCTGAAGTCACATCTAAATAGTTTTAGTTGAAGAAAACACTCAAACTCTACAGAAATCGTCAAGGTAATATATAATGCATCAAGTAAATCAATATTTTTTTTGCAATTTTGTTATATTATATTTTAATGTAATCAAAACAAACAATTCAAATTGTTTACAGGCATCCGCAGCCGCATCCTCCGTGACCGTAGCCAGCGTTGCCGATACCGGCACCGTAGCCGAGTCCAGCACCGTTGCCGAGACCAGCGCCGTAGCCAATACCGGTACCGTGACCACCCTCAGCGGTTATACCGACGGCTCCATCACCACAACCATAGTTGATAGCGCCAGCACCAGCGGTTGGGAACGCGCCCTAAATTCCCGCTGTACCCAGGAACGGCAAGTTACCGATAAAGCCTACACAGCCTTCGTATGAGTTATCAGAGGCTACGGTAAGTCCGGTGGGAGCGGCACAAGAGGAGCTGGCGACGCCGAGACCACCACCGTAGGAAGCAGCAGGAGTGATGCTACCACAGCCACAGCCGAGGTGGCCGTTCCAGGCACCGCCATGGCCCAGACCGTCATATGCGCAATCGTTGCCGATACGACCAAGGCACTGGCTCAGAGCAGACTGTAAAAGACATAGAATTAATAAATTTAACATTGTAGAGTTTAAAATTACAAAAATATTAGAAACATTTAAACCTGTCCAAATATGTACGTACAGACTAGAAAGAAACATTTTTATTTCAATATATATTTCATAAAATATAATAAACACAATAAAATAGACACCGTCGCCTATTTTGAAGTCCGGTTAGTCAATTTCCATGTATTTGTTGTATTGATAGAAAATAGTTGCAAAAGAATTCAAAAAGTAATTTACCTGCACCAAGAGCACAGAAACGCAGAGGAGAAGAGCTTTGACTGCCATTTTGTCTGTATGAGAGAAAACTCGAGAATGATACTGAGGGGTTCGACGCTCCATTTTATACTGAAATAATTTATCAATAATTTCGTTACTATATTAGAAAATCTTTAACATTCCATTATCAATTTCATTACACAACGTGAGTTCTGTCACATAATTTTACCACAGATCTACTCACCTATATATTATGAAGTTGTATTACCTAACTTTCGATATGATCATTAAGTAATATAAGCAGAGTTACAATACATAATTATTAGTCGCTCTATACTAACTTAGAGTATAAAAGCACATAATTGTACAGGGAATCGTCATTCTAGATTCAGCATAACTGTGATCGTATGAGATGATAACCGAAATCAATATGTCCACATTCGTTTTCTTGTTCCTCTGCATCCAGGCTTGCCTGGTCCAGGTAAGAGATTGTTTCAAATTCTTAAATATCTTCAAGAGATATATTTTATAGTATTCAGTTTTTACTTTTGAAATTAACTCTATTCAGTCAGTTACATACTTGTAATTTTTTTTTAAACTTATATAATTATTATATCTATAAATATCCCTAAATATTGCTTTATTGAACTGACTTATTTTAAAATAAACACGGTTCATATTCCACATAGATTTACTTCTTCATTTATAGTTATTATTATTTTTGCTTAGAATGTATTCGGCGTCTGCCGCGGAGGTCTAGCTTCCCCCGCTGTCGCCGCTCCCAGCTGCGGCTGTGGACGTCTCGGCTACGGTGCTCTCGGCTACGACGGACTCGGCCTCGAAGCTGGCTGGTCCGGTTCCTCTTACGGGTCTTACGGTGGGTCCGGCATCGGCAACGTCGCCGTCGCCGGTGAGCTCCCCGTCGCCGGTACCACCACTGTCGCCGGGCAGGTTCCCATCATCGGCGCTGTTGGGTTCGGAGGCGACGCTCTTGCCGCTGGTGTTGTATCCATCGCGGGACGTTGCGGCTGTGGCTGTGGCTGCGGCGGTTCCTACGCTTACTAAAACTAGAATTAACGCCTTTCGTATACGAAATAAAGAAATAATGGATTTCTATTGGCTTTCTTATTTTGTAATTAAAAAATATCATCTAATATGATATTTGGAAAAACTCTTTGTTTAATGGTATATCAATAACATACTTGAACAGTAGCATTAAAAAACAGAACGATTCCATTAAAGCAAAGTAAAACTATTGAGTACAAGGATTTGCTATGAAACAAAGAGTGTATTCAATTATAACCATAGTAAAACTCTTTGTTTTTTTTTTTTATAATGAATGATGATTTTATAAATGGAAATAACTTTATTGGAGTCCAGTAAACTTCATTTCAAAGGAAATCGAATAACTACATCATTATGAAAAAATGTCCTTTATCCATGCTACAAAACAGTTTCACAATTGATACAACTTTATAAATTTCGTTAATAAATGTAATTTTACACAATTAATTCAGAGCTGAATACTGGCATTCTGATTGAAACCCTCATACAAAACGTGAAAAACTTTAAATACCTCTCAATAATATAATAGTTCTGAAAAGGGCAGATTGAGCAAGTAAAACAACTTTCACAAATTTCGCAGCCTTGCGAAACACAGGCTATTGTTTTGTCAACCAACTAAATCGAGAGTTCGAATGGTAAATCTTCCACTGCATCTAAATGCTTATCCCTAAGCTCTTGACGAAGGATAAAACTTGCCCTGGTAAAAGTCATAAATTAACCGTTTCAAAAAAATCAAAATCAAAATAATCTTTATTCAATTTAGGCCTTAAGAAGACAATTATGAACGTCAAAACACTACTTCCGGTTCGGAAAATATCCCAGACATCGAGAAGAGCCGGTAAAACACTCGATCCGGTCCATCTTTTCTTTTTTTTTTTTTTTAACTGTACTAGTGTTACAAATATAACAGGTATAATAATATATTCGTGGATGCACAGAGAGGGAGTCACTTCCAGACATCACTATCATTCACATAATGATCCACCCTATAATAACCTTTTGACAGTAAAACTCGCTTGACATGGTCCTTGAACTTGTCAGGTAAATCAGTAATGTGCTTCGGGATCTTGTTATAGAACCTAACACTATTACCTAAAAAACTTTTATTAGTCTTACTAAGTCCAAAATACGGTACGACTAATTTATCTTTATTTATAGTATTTATATTGTGCTGATCTTTCACAAAATCCAGCTTGTCTAAGTTTTTACGGACATACATTAAGTTATCAAAGATGTATTGGGAGGGCAAAGTTAAAATACTGAATTCCTGGAACTTGTTATCAATTTATGTTCGATTGTGAAATATGAAATAACGATTTTTAATAAAATTTGGCATACAGATAGTCTACGACCTGGATTAGCATATAGAGCTGCGGTATGAGTTTAACTTTTAAATAAAATAACATAATAAGAAGAAAGTGAAACCAAAATAAAATAATGAAATACAAAAATGAAAAAAAAAACAATGAAATTCCGCGAACAGGAGATAAAAATAAATCTCAGGAGGAGACAGGAGGACGTGATCCTGGACTGGTGTCTAAGGGGCGAATAAAACAGTGACCCTCGCTAGTTACTTATTATCAGCTGATTGTGGAAGAAATTACGTGACTACAAAAGTTATCTGGTAGACTGGAGTGCGGCCCTTATCCTAGCCCAACGCTAGTTCGAATTACTGCTCGAAACCACGACCCAAGGATGACCAGGTGCTGAGGGTATATAAAACCCCTGTAGCGACATCTACATAGCGATACATAGCGACATCTATCGAGCCACATACGACGCATCCTACATCGCGCTATAGAATTTAGTGTAGAAGAACTATTGCAAAGGGAGGAGAAATGTATATTTTGTGTTAAATGTGCTGTGAAGCAATATGTACCAAATAAATAAATAAATACTTTTAAATTTTACTACGATTCGATGTTTTGACAAATGTAATTTAAAATCTTTTTAATGAAGGTTTAAAATATAAGGAAAGAAATATTGTATTATATTCAGGAAGCTTTGTAATATGTATTGTGAATAATATTTATTTAATAATATGTAAAACAAAATAAAATCTTTAGTTTTTACAATTTTGCAATCATAGACAAAAGATGACTGATCAAATTGACCAATCAGAGGTGATGTAAAGAAATTTAGTTAGAAGTAATCAATAAATATTAGGTTTGCTCCTAGCCACTGGGGGGAGTTAGGAGAGTTTATGTATGAAATGATATGAATAAGATAGAGGATAATAAGAGCGAGACGCAAAGAAAACAAACGAAAGAAATAATGGGACTCTGGAAAAAAATTACAAAAGACGAGCTAGGATTCAGGAAAACCAACCGTGGGAATAGAGTGAAACGTGGGAAACCAAGGGATATTTAAGGGGCTTGTAACAGTTATTCAGAGTCAGTCTCAAGATCAGTCTGAAAGAACAGTTTTACAGTGCATTTATTACATTATATACCAAAAGTGAGTAAATACTAAATAGGTCGTTATAATGCTGGTGAAAACAGCCCCAAGTTCTGCTAGTATTAACAGTGAAATTAGCTAGGGGAAATTCAGGTCTTCGTTCTTGCTCGTTGCGTCTTGAAAAAATACATCAAGAAATTCGCGATCGGTTTCAGGGAGATCCCACAGAAAATCTAGGAAAAGTTGTTATGGTTAGGTTAGAAGTCCAGTTGGAAAGCAATACATCAAGAAGTTCGCGATCGGTGTCAAGGAAATCCCACAGAAAATATAGGAATAAGTTGTCAGAGTTAGTTTAGAGTACGAATGTAGAATCTTGCGATATCAGTAGCCTTATTTCAGGTTTCATTTTGTATTATTGTGTTCGTAAATATAGTGTTAAGAAGTGCGGCTTAATACTCTACAAGACTGTAAGTAGTTTAAATTATTTTTTATGGACAACAGAGACTTATCATACAAACATCTTTCTACCCTACATGGTCTACTGTACAAATTCTGTAATTTTCTTGTAATTTTAAAATACTTGGTTAAAATGAGGTATAAGTGATCTGTATAAATACATAAATAGTGTACTCTAATGAAAGTGAAGTAAATCCAGTGAACAATCTTTTAACTTCGGTGTTTTATCTTAGAAATTCCCAATAGCCGTTCTCGTATTTCAAGTTTTGTCGTACAACGTGATAGCGACTTGTTCGTTCAAAGATTACTCTTCCTGGTTTGTAATCAAAATCGATTGCTTGCCAGGGAGATTTGAATTTTGAATCGCCATTAGATTTGCTGGGTGACTGTTCGGTGGTTATGTTGCTTTGATTTGGTATTCAGTTTGGCATCTGAAGGTGAATTCTTTCTGCCAAAGTGGTCCAATAGCAGTAAGTACCAGATATTGTCATCCTGTAATTATTTTTCCTGTGTGATAGTCGGCCTTTCAGGTTAGGCGAGGCTCCACACGGACATCCTCTTGTGTTCATAATACAAAGGAATGTGTGCTGGATTGTACTGAAAGTTAGTACAAAATCTTGCGGTATATCACAATCCCACACTTAACATACAGACATATATTTACACTAATCTTAATAAAACTTGTTATAAATGCTATACAGCATAAACATGTTGAATAACATCTTTGTTTGGAAATTCTATAAAAAAACCTAGAATTTTAATTCTATATAACTAATTTATATTTATTTTATTCATGTAAAAATATGTGAATACCTTGGTAAATAAATAATTATAATGGTATTATGACCATAAACATATATTATTAAATATAAAGCAAACTAAATAAATTCAAACAAAAATGTTTCAGATTTATAATAGGTAAACTTATAATTAGAATCTATAGCTTATATTTAGGTGTTATAAATATTTACTTAGATAAATAAGGAACTATTTGTTTATGTTATTGTTATTTGTAATACATAATATTCTCATGAGAATATAAACCACTACACATTATCAACATGTAACATTTCACATACAACATTTAATACACAGGTAAGGTAAGGTGCATAATATGGTTGTTCAAAGGTAATATTTGTGGCAATACCAAAGTGACAAACAGTCCTTAACCCTAAGCAATCACCTACCGCCTTCATTGTTCAAAATTTGTATTGAATACAGTCAGTACTAGTTCAATTAACAACTTATTTGGTTCATTATAACATAATGGTAATGAATATTCTGTGTGGTTGGCGTTAGTACATTATAAAGTAATGGTGACTGGAATCAAGCAGATGTTCAAATGCCTATCCAAATTATCATTTATAATATTATATCATAGTATAAGTACTATTACATTATAGTACAATACTCAGTGATGATTTAGTTCAACACATATAAATTCCAACTACATATCCACATTCCTTTTGGAACTAGTGTAATATTAATATTCAATTATTGGTTCCGCCTACCATTCAATAAGGCAATATTATATTTAATCTGATCGGTTTTAGCCATAATATGTACTGGCTTCTATACCCTTCTAATCACAATACTTGTTAGGGCGTGGCTCACCAGAAGATGATATATCTACATATATCTATATATCCATGTTTTTTGATGCGTACAGTGGTAGGGAAATTTGTGACTAGAGGATAGGAGTCGTGGCTATGTCCCTCTCCATACATATCCCACAGTCGGTAGATTCTAGCTTTGTTTTCCTGTATGGGGAGGTCTGGATTGATAGTGAGTTACATATTTTCTCCCTGGTTGACCTTGGAGCTTTCTTTATCATCTTGAAGGGATATAGTTGACATTTACTGTATCTGCTATTACTAAACATTAGATTGAATCATTAGATTAATTTATTCTACCTAAATAAGGAACTGGTTTCAGTACCCTTATATACAGCCTTCTTACCCTTAAATTCTTCTAGCAATGCTGGTGGTGGTTGATTGCTGGGCTTCACTAAGAAGCGGGATTGAAGTGGTAGGCGTATAACTCAAATTAAAAAAGTTCTTTTGTATAACTTTTATGTGCAATTGATCATACTTCCTCTAAGGTAGACACAACTACAGTTTATTATAGTATTAATATCAACTGTGTTTTCATATAATTGATTTTATTATATATTGTCATGTGTTTGAGTAAGTTCTAATATACTAATTTGATTTAATGTTATGTTTTCTGAGTACCAGATTAAAAGATCTTGTTTACTATAAATTTGTTTAATTCACACCGTAAGTCCTTAATACTAGACGATCACGTAAATAAGTAACAATAGTTAATTATCTATTAATTAGATTATCCAGATCAAACGGATTGTAGTGTATAAGTAACACAGTTAGGAAGGGGTTGTTACAAATTCATTATAATATTTTACGAGATATTTTAATCTTATGACACATTTAGTTCATCGGCCTCTGTTATGAATAGCGTAGCCAAACATTATAATTACTCAATAATGGAAGACCAAATCATTAATGGTCCATACAAAAAAATACAATAGACGACGCTTAAACGAAAATCCTTGAACAGGAATACTCATGAATATTTAGAAGTAGCAAGACACAACGCTACTAGGATAAGTTCTTTTTGTCCCGGTAAAAATGATAGCTGAACCACTGTTATTAATTTATGTTTGTGGTTAGTTTATGTTCGACTGTGAAATATGAATTACATTCTATTATTGTTTTCACTTTAGTATCTACGTTCCGAGTGACAAGTTCGTCAAGTAGTGCGCGAGCTGAGGACTTTAAAAAATGATTTTTATTTTTCGAAAAGCGTTTATTCGCGACCATTAATGTCTTAAGACAACTTAAAAACACTCTTAAAACTCCAAGCAAACAACAGACGCGCCTTACATGATGAGCTTATTGCAAAGTTTCGTCTGGCTTCTCTAGAATACAGACTGCTGAGTAGCGATATTCATAGATGGTGATTCTATATCTAGTTTATCAATACAGTGTAAACTCTTTATAACGTTATCCTTTATCACGATAAACTCCCTATAACGTTGAAGTGAGCCCAACTTGGTTGGTTTGCGTTAAAACCCACATATTGAAACACTCTTTATAGCGATACGCCATTCTCTATTACGAAGAAATGTGTTCATATTTTTTGACAGTAAATATTTATTATCGGTATTATTGTTTATTATCAGGTAACAAAAGACTTTGAAGCTCCGAAACATCCGAGATCGGTCTAGCTTTTGTTATCCTTAATTGCCTTGAACACGTGCAGTATGACGCATTGTTTTCTCGGAAGTGATGGTCTTCGACCAAGCATACTGGGTACCTATTGTATTATGATCAGTCGTAAACCTACTTTGAACTGTTAACATGACCAGTAAACGGAAAGCGATTAGTGTTGACGAAAAAGTTTGATAGAAGAAGATATGAATAGAATACAATATAAGTACTGGCATAGCAAAAAACGTCAGACAAGGTTATCAGACTATATGTGTAAACAATAATTTATAAGCATTAATTATCTAAGACATACATATTAAAAATTCTTATTAATTTGGTTGTTTTTTGTTCTCTTCATATAACGAAAAATGCTCAGTCCCTTGAGTTTCGTTATAAAGAGTTTACACTGTATTTACAATCTATATTACAATATATCCAACCAATAAGGACAACACCGTAACTTTAATTAAATTAAAACACAACTTTATCCTGCTGTTCTATATATTCTATACTACGTAATACTAACCTATCCTACTAACATAATTTATGTGAAAGTTTGCGCGTTTGGATATTTGGGACGTGATCACCCAAAAACGGCCGAACGGATTTCGATGATATTTAGCACACGGTTAAACACATAAAATACTAAACGCTGTTGTTTTCCAAAGAAAACGCGAGTACATCTAGTATAAATAAAATTTTCTTGTTCAAATACTTGATGGTCATATTGGATCTTTTTTTTTATCGGAAAACTAAAGCGTCCAGCTTTCTCCATAATTTACGCTTTGGAACCATGTCGCTACTATTCGGTATTTGTAGTATTATTCCAATAACTTGCTAAATTTTTAAAAAGGAAACAAAAAAACTCGACTGCAACAACAAAAACACTTGACTACAAAAATATATTTTTCTATTAATGCTACTTGATTCGCAGAAGTCATACTTAAATATTATATAACATGATTGTGTCAATCTCACAAATAAGAAGAATCTAACGACACCTCGTATGCTAAACCAAGCTTTGAAACGATACTCCACCACATTTTTTAGGGATAATTTATAATATATTGAACATTATATCCGTTCGAAAAAAATCTGTCTGAAGTCACATCTAAATAGTTTTAGTTGAAAAAAACACTCAAACTCTACAGAAATCGTCAAGGTAATATATAATGCATCAAATAAATCAATGTTTTTTTTTGCTATTTTGTTATATTATATTTTAATGTAATCAAAACAAACAATTCAAATTGTTTACAGGCATCCGCAGCCGCATCCTCCGTGACCGTAGCCAGCGTTGCCGATACCGGCACCGTAGCCGAGTCCAGAACCGTAGCCGAGACCAGCGCCATAGCCGTAACCAGCGCCGTAGCCAAGACCAGTGCCATAACCACCCTCAGCGGTGATACCGACAGCTCCGTCACCGCAGCCGTAGTTGATAGCGCCAGCACCAGCGGTGGAGAACACGCCCTCAACTCCCGCGGTACCCAGGAACGGCAAGTTACCGGTGACACCTACACAGCCTTCGTATCTGTCCTCAGAAATAACTTCAAGACCTACGGTTGGGACAGCAGAGGCGCTGGCGACGCCTAGACCACCACCGTAGGAAGCAGCGAGCTCAGCAGCGGGAGTGATGCCGCCACAGCCGCAGCCGAGGCGATTGTTCCAGGCGCCGGCGTAGCCCAGACCGTCATATCCCCAATCGTTGCCGATACGACCGAGGCACTGGCTCAGAGCAGACTGTAAAAAACATAGAATTAATAAATCTGTACGTAGTATAAAATGGATTTGCGTCCCGCTGTCTATCCCCTTTTGTACGCTTAGATATTTTAAAATACGCAAGGGATTTTAATGCGGTTTTTACGAAGATTTAAAGATTTTTTTACAGAATGTTTATTGTATACTTAATACATTCCAATTTAGAGAAAATTCAATTATTTGTAATCAAGTCTTCAAAAAATGATATGACATAATTTATCAGAAGAGTTTTGTTTGATTGTTTGTTTGTTTAAATACGCTAATCTCTGGAGTTCCAGGTCGCATTCAAAAATTTCATTATGTATATAATAGCCAGATTCGCGAGGCATAGTATAGGCTACCTAACATAAGACTACGCCTCTCAGCTAGCTTTAAATATTTCTTTTTGTTAAGTAAGTCGGAAGTGAAAGCGTCTCCGAACTGTTTTATCCACGTGCTCTGGCGTAATGGTTAGTGATATGTAAATACAATGTTCTACAAAAATATTGGTCCTTAGTTTATCTAAAAATAAGTTAAAAGTCAATTGTATAAGTCTGTGTAGTCTTATACATAAGCGACAATGGCTATTTTGTGACAAAAAAAGTAAATGAAAACGTAAATACGGAGCATTTTTTTAGGCATAGTATATTAATACTTACGAATGATGGTTATTTCATCATCAAGACAATTTTATGAAGATAAACATTGCACTTTACAGCATATTATTTGAAGAGATAATGGAAAAATTAAATAATTAAACACTCAACTCGGGTCTACGACTATAGTAGTAGTGGCGCGAACGATTCGTGCGATGCCGAAATGTGTCTACCTGGACGCCCGATAACAATATTGTTTATACAGAAGTATTATGCTGGTAAATCCCTGGAATTACACCTAGTTTTTTTATAGGAATTAGAGACATTTATTTTTATATTCGGTTAGTCAATATAACGTCTTTGTATTGTTAGAAAATTTAATATTTTTACAAGAATTTAAAAAGTAATTTACCTGAACGAAGAGCGCAGAAGCGCAGAGGAGAAGAGCTTTAGCTGCCATTTTGAAACAAAACAAAACCCTTTATTCTGTTTTTACAATGAAAGATGATTTTAAATAAGGAAACAACTTTACTGGAGTCCGTAAATCTTCATTTTGAAGGAAATCGAATAACTACATCATTATAAAAAATGTCCTTTATTATACCACAAATGTGTTTCACAATTGATACAATTTTTGTTCTTCTATCGAATTTAATTTTACAAAAATACTTCAAAACTGATTACTGGCATTCCGATTGCAGTTCTTATACAAAATATTAAAAACTTTTAATGTCTTCTAGAAATGCCTTATATTTTCAATTTTATTTAAACTCGAGGGTGGAAGTAAAAACAAGTGAACTTTACGATTTATTTAACTTTGCATGTCAGATTACATTGTTTTAAATAAGAATTTTACAATGAATAATATTTATGCAATGGCAGCGCAATCGACTTGGTGATAGGTGCAGGCATGTGGCCATATTTAAGCGGGCGTGTCTTATCCTATTGTTCCTTAACAAGGTGTAATGAGTTCTTATCTCTCAAAGGAGCTTTTGAACGGACTAGCCTACTATCATCTTATTTAAGATAGTATACTTGCCAGTGATTCGCTACACTACTTCCCCGCTGAGACCGTTACTACGGACGCAATCTGATTCGACGGCCGCTCCTGAGAACTTTCTTGAAGGGAAGATATTGAACCGTGTTGGTTTTGCTGGTATTAGGTGGTCTATAGAGATACGTTGTTGTTTGTCCTGAACGTCCACATCGAAGGCCTCTGGTCACGGAGTAACACCTTGTATGGGCCTAGATATGGAGCTTGAAGTGGGCTTAGTTCAGGACCTTAACTAACAAAGACGGATACAGTAGCAAGGTCTTTCTGTGTGTAGAATGTCCTACTTTAATTACCATGCCAAGGTGTTGGTTGCAGTGTTAGCTTGCTAATGTGAGCACGCAATTGACTTAAGATGTCGCTCATATCTACTTCCCCCTTGTGTACTTGGAATTATGAACTCTCCGGGTAAACGGAGTGCTTCGCCGTAGACAAGTTCTGTGGTGGATGTGTCTAAATATTCCTTTCACGCGCTGCGGATTCCAAGGAGAACCCAAAGCAGTACCTCGGCCCAATTGAATGATAAGTGGCAGGTCTTGGTAGACTTTAGCTGGTTATGTAGCCTTTCCACGAGAATATTAGCTGTAGGGTGAAATGCTGAGGTTGTGTGGTACGTTGCACCAACCACCGCAACAAGCATTTTGGATGTATGTCATACAAATTGCCGGCTGTGGTCCGTTGTAATATACTCCGTACATCCGAAGCGCGCAATCCGCCCAGAAAAAAGGGCAGACTCGCAGCTTTCAGCTGGTATATTCTGGATTGGGTACGCCTTAGGCCAATGTGTGAATCAGTCGAGGATCGTGAGGCAGTACTTGTAGCCAAATCAGATGTACATTCCCAATCAAGTCGATCAGTTTTAATAATATATTTCTGAAAAGGGCAGATGAAGCATGCAGAACAACATTAGGATCTGCATTTGACTGTGTGTACTTGACAACCTGGTAGCATCATTGTACAATCACCTACATCAGTCTGCGTGTAAGATTAGTTACCATATTATTTTTTATATATTGGTACTCCCGTATATTTTACGATACAATTACCTATTTAAATCGTAAGATTTTAAATATTCAATTGAGAGTTTCTATAAATTAATTTAAATATTTTCTGTTAATCAACACGTCCCAATAATTTACTATTATCGTTGCATAATTCAGGAAACTAATTATAAAATGTACATACGAAGAACTACTTACAAAAAAAATCCTACAATAAAAGAATGCTAGCCCACGATAGACGCGATTTCATACAACTTATTCGACCTTCATCTATGGAGGTTTCAATATTTTTCAGAAAACTCAACAACAGGATTAATATCTCGTACGGTTTCATAGTTAGTTCAGTTTGGTGAACATCACTATTTCAAAATCCAATCAACTATACCATTTCCATTTCTTTATTTTCTCGATGACAGCTCCTATGAAAACTTGAACGATCGTATTTTTTACATTATGTATGCATTATTTAATAAAAATATGACGTTTACATACGTACAAGGTTATACCAAAGTCGGAGAAACTGATAGGGATGGAGCTATATCGATAAACGTAACACGACAACAGACCCGATATTTTTTTACAAAATGTAAGAAACTGAACTACTGACGGATACTTTTGTACAAATTTATTAACTAATATTATATTTCATTACAAGATGTTACACGTATTAATTCTTGATTGATAATGCCAACTTCTTTAAAATTTTCGAAGCTGTTGTCAATGTCAACACGACAATGAAACGAAATAATTATAACGATAGGTAATCTTTATTTATTTATTTTAATCAAAATCTGATGAATCGTCACTGTCACTCGATGAGCAATCGATATCATTACTTATTTGGTCACAACACTACAACTATCAAATTGGAACTGTCATCGAGGAAATAAAGAAATGGAAATAGTATAGCAACACATAAAATGTTATTTTACTCAGTAGAAAAAAAAACGCACATTAAAATTGATCAAAGCTTTATCAATTTGAATAGATATCTCCAGCAGTGTAATCTTTCATTCAATCTACATCGAAAAACTATTTTTGAATCTGAAATCAAGGACCAGATCAGACTAACAAATGTATAGCCGATCCTCTTAATTCTCAATATGTAAATTTTTTGTTGTTTCTGTCTATGGTTATTATTTCAACAAATCACACATATCCCTATTGGTTTTAAAGTGGTACAAGTTTGAAATACTTTAGAATTTTTTTAAATATGGGAATCTATATTGTCCGGAGTTCTCCATAATTTACGTTTTGGTACTATATCGCTACTATTCAGAATTTAAAGTGTTATTGTAATAAAAATTACAGTTATTTTGATTTCGCTCTTATAGTCAGGTTGTAAATAAATTGATCTATCAACGACAAGATTTCTGAGGTCGTTGTACCCCCCCCCCCCCTTCTAAAATGAAATATGATTTACCTTTAATTACGGGAAAATATATAAATTGCCGTTCTTCAGTACTGGCCATTTCAAATCAAAATAATTATTGTTTGGCTAAGAATTATAATTTCAAATTAATTTTATTTTATAAACATGGAATTCTTTTTCCAAAAGTAGTCATTTGTTTATTGATTAGTGTTACATTTTCATCGCATTTCAATCTTTTTTGTCACCATGGATACGTTAAAAATTCGAGTAATTATGGAATATGAGTACCCGTCGTGGCAGCAACGCGGCACAAGCGGCACGCAACATCAACGACGTTTATGGAGCTAACACTACAAACCAACGCACCACCTTTTATTGGTTTGCTCGCTTCCGTTCTGGGAATTTCAACCTGAAAAATGAACCTCGCGGTCGTCCGAAGACTTTGGTCGACAATAACGAATTAAAGGCGATTGTGGAAGCTGATGATACACAATTTACGGCTGAATTAGCAGCAGCTTTTGACGTTAGCGTCAAAATAATATTGGTCCATTTGCGTCAAATTGGCAAGGTAAAAAAACTTGACAAATGGGTGCCCCACGAACTCAATGATCGCCAGCGCGAAGTACGCGTCGAGACGTGCCTTGCACTGCTCAACAGACACACAAATGAAGGAATTTTGAACCGCATTGTTACCTGCGATGAAAAATGTTTTCTGTTTGATAACCGCAAGTGCTCAGCAAGTTAGTTGGATCCTGGTTCAGCACCTAAACAATGCCCTAAACGAAAACTTACCCCTAGAAAAGTGATGGTCACTGTTTGGTGGTCTAGCGCCGGTGTGATTCATCACAGCTTCTTACCAAACGGGGTGAGCATTACTGCACATGTGTACTGTGAAGAACTGAACACAATGATGGAGAAGCTGGTACATCTCCAACCAGCATTGGTCAATCGCTCGTC
Organism: Saturnia japonica; assembly: GCA_033032175.1. Taxonomy (NCBI): domain Eukaryota; kingdom Metazoa; phylum Arthropoda; class Insecta; order Lepidoptera; family Saturniidae; genus Saturnia; species Saturnia japonica. The sequence goes on from CM065331.1 coordinate 2,900,327, forward strand.
TCCGCTGCTCCTGCACGACAACGCGCGACCCCATACTGCACAGCAGACGGTCTCCAAGTTGCAAGAACTGGGGTTGGAAGTTCTCCGTCATCCGCCCTACTCACCAGACCTGGCGCCTACAGACTACTACTTTTTCCAGAATTTGGATAACTCCTTGGCGGGAAAAAATTCAATACCCGAGAGGCAGTACAAAATGCCTTTGAAGAATTTGTTGCCTCCCGTCCAGCTGATTTCTTTAAGAAGGGCATCAATAAACTGCTACTGTGCTGGCAAAGATGCATTGATTGCATGGGTGATTACTTCGATTAATATAAATATAAAATACTTGAAAAAAATTCGTTTAAATTTTTTCATACAAAACGGCAATTTCATAGATAAATACCTAATACATTGTAAACCAGCAACATTTCTGAAATATGTGTTCCGAGACAAAACATCAGTAACAAACAACACGTAAAATAAAATCAATATATTCATTTAATACCTTTGAAACGATACTCCACCACATTTTTTAAGGAATAATTTATAATTTTATTGAGCATTATATCCGTTCGAAAAAAATCTGTCTGAAGTCACATCTAAATAGTTTTAGTTGAAAAAAACACTCAAACTCTACAGAAATCGTCAAGGTAATATATAATGCATCAAATAAATCAATATTTTTTTTGCAATTTTGTTATATTATATTTTAATGTAATCAAAACAAACAATTCAAATTGTTTACAGGCATCCGCAGCCGCATCCTCCGTGACCGTAGCCAGCGTTGCCGATACCGGCACCGTAGCCGAGTCCAGCACCGTTGCCGAGACCAGCGCCGTAGCCAATACCGGTACCGTGACCACCCTCAGCGGTTATACCGACGGCTCCATCACCACAACCATAGTTGATAGCGCCAGCACCAGCGGTTGGGAACGCGCCCTCAATTCCCGCTGTACCCAGGAACGGCAAGTTACCGATAAAGCCTACACAGCCTTCGTATGAGTTATCAGAGGCTACGGTAAGTCCGGTGGGAGCGGCACAAGAGGAGCTGGCGACGCCGAGACCACCACCGTAGGAAGCAGCGAGCTCAGCAGCAGGAGTGATGCTACCACAGCCACAGCCGAGGTGGCCGTTCCAGGCACCGCCATAGCCCAGACCGTCATATGCGCAATCGTTGCCGATACGACCATGGCACTGGCTCAGAGCAGACTGTAAAAGACATAGAATTAATAAATTTAACATTGTAGAGTTTAAAATTACAAAAATATTAGAAACATTTAAACCTGACCAAATATGTACGTACAGACTAGAAAGAAACATTTTTATGCCAATATATATTTCATAAAATATAATAAACACAATAAAATAGACACCGTCGCCTATTTTGAAGTCCGGTTAGACAATTTCATGTATTTGTTGTTTTAATAGAAAATAGTTGCAAAAGAATTCAAAAAGTAATTTACCTGCACCAAGAGCACAGAAACGCAGAGGAGAAGAGCTTTGACTGCCATTTTGTCTGTATGAGAGAAAACTCGAGAATGATACTGAGAGGTTCGACGCTCCATTTTATACTGAAATAATTTATCAATAATTTCGTTACTATATTAGAAAATCTTTAACATTCCATTATCAATTTCATTACACAACGTGAGTTCTGTCACATAATTTTACCACAGACCTACTCACCTATATATTATGAAGTTGTGTTACCTAACTTTCGATATGATCATTAAGTAATATAAGCAGAGTTACAGTACATAATTATTAGTCGCTCTATACTAACTTAGAGTATAAAAGCACATAATTGTACAGGGAATCGTCATTCTAGATTCAGCATAACTGTGATCGTATGAGATGATAACCGAAATCAATATGTCCACATTCGTTTTCTTGTTCCTCTGCATCCAGGCTTGCCTGGTCCAGGTAAGAGATTGTTGCAAATTCTTAAATATCTTCAAGAGATATATTTTATAGTATTCAGTTTTTACTTTTGAAATTGACTCTATTCAGTCAGTTACATACTTGTAATTTTTTTTAAACTTATATAATTATTATATCTATAAATATCCCTAAATATTGCTTTATTGAACTGACTTATTTTAAAATTAACACGGTTCATATTCCACATAGATTTACTTCTTCATTTATAGTTATTATTATTTTTGCTTAGAATGTATTCGGCGTCTGCCGCGGAGGTCTAGCTGCCCCGCTGTCGCCGCTCCCAGCTGCGGCTGCGGACGTCTCGGCTACGGTGCTCTCGGCTACGACGGACTCGGCCTCGAAGCTGGCTGGTCCGGTTCCTCTTACGGGTCTTACGGAGGGTCCGGCATCGGCAACGTCGCCGTCGCCGGTGAGCTCCCCGTCGCCGGTACCACCGCTGTCGCCGGGCAGGTTCCCATCATCGGCGCTGTTGGGTTCGGAGGCGACGCTCTTGCCGCTGGTGTTGTATCCATCGCGGGACGTTGCGGCTGTGGCTGTGGCTGCGGCGGTTCCTACGCTTACTAAAACTAGAATTAACGCCTTTCGTATAAGAAATAAAGAAATAATGGATTTCTATTGGCTTTCTTATTTTGTAATTAAAAAATATCATCTAATATGATATTTGGAAAAACTCTTTGTTTAATGTTATATCAATAACATACTTGAACAGTAGCATTAAAAAACAGAACGATTCCATTAAAGCAAAGTAAAACTATTGAGTACAAGGATTTGCTATGAAACAAAGAGTGTATTCAATTATAACCATAGTAAAACTCTTTGTTTAATTTTTATAATGAATGATGATTTTATAAATGGAAATAACTTTATTGGAGTCCAGTAAACTTCATTTCAAAGGAAATCGTATAACTACATCATTATGAAAAAATGTCCTTTATCCATGCTACAAAACAGTTTCACAATTGATACAACTTTATAAATTTCGTTAATAAATGTAATTTTACACAATTAATTCAGAGCTGAATACTGGCATTCTGGTTGAAACCCTCATACAAAGCGTGAAAAACTTTAAATACCTCTCAATAATATAATAGTTCTGAAAAGGGCAGATTGAGCAAGTAAAACAAATTTCACAAATTTCGCAGCCTTGCGAAACACAGGCTATTGTTTTGTCAACCAACTAAATCGAGAGTTCGAATGGTAAATCTTCCACTGCATCTAAACGCTTATCCCTAAGCTCTTAACAAAGGATAAAACTTGCCCTGGTAAAAGTCATAAATTAACCGTTTCAAAAAAATCAAAATCAAAATAATCTTTATTCAATTTAGGCCTTAAGAAGACAATTATGAACGTCAAAACACTCCTTCCGGTTCGGAAAAATCCCAGACATCAAGAAGAACCGGTAAAAAACTCGATCCGGTCCATCTTTTCTTTTTTCTTTTTTTAACTGTACTAGTGTTACAAATAAAACAGGTATAATAATATATTCGTGGATGCACAGAGAGGGAGTCACTTCCAGACATCACTATCATTCACATAATGATCCACCCTATAATAACCTTTTGACAGTAAAACCCGCTTGACATGGTCCTTGAACTTGTTGTCAGGTAAATCAGTAATGTGCTTCGGGATCTTGTTATAGAACCTAACACTATTACCTAAAAAACTTTTATTAGTCTTACTAAGTCTAAAATACGGTACGACTAATTTATCTTTATTTATAGTATTAATATTGTGCTGATTTTTCACAAAATCCAGCTTGTCTAAGTTTTTACGGACATACATTAAGTTATCAAAGATGTATTGGGAGGGCAAAGTTAAAATACTGAATTCCTGGAACTTGTTATCAATTTATGTTCGATTGTGAAATATGAAATAACGATTTTTAATAAAATTTGGCATACAGATAGTCTACGACCTGGATTAGCATATAGAGCTGCGGTATGAGTTTAACTTTTAAATAAAATAACATAATAAGAAGAAAGTGAAACCAAAATAAAATAATGAAATACAAAAATGAAAAAAAAAAAACAATGAAATTCCGCGAACAGGAGATAAAAATAAATCTCAGGAGGAGACAGGAGGACGTGATCCTGGACTGGTATCTAAGGGGCGAATAAAACAGTGACCCTCGCTAGTTACTTATTATCTGCTGATTGTGGAAGAAATTACGTGACTACAAAAGTTCTCTGGTAGACTGGAGTGCGGCCCTGCTCCGAGCCCAACGCTAGTTCGAATTACTGCTCGAAACCACGACCCAAGGATGACCAGGTGCTGAGGGTATATAAACCCCTGTAGCGACGTCTACATAGCGATACATAGCGACATCTATAGAGCCACATACGACGCATCCTACATCGCGCTATAGAATTTAGTGTAGAAGAACTATTGCAAAGGGAGGAGAAATGTATATTTTGTGTTAAATGTGCTGTGAAGCAATATGTACCAAATAAATAAATAAATACTTTTAAATTTTACTACGATTCGATGTTTTGACAAATGTAATTTAAAATCTTTGTAATGAAGGTTTAAAATATAAGGAAAGAAATATTGTATTATATGCAGGAAGCTTTGTAATATGTATTGTGAATAATATTTATTTAATAATATGTAAAACAAAATAGAAATCTTTAGTTTTTACAATTTTGCAATCATAGACAAAAGATGACTGATCAAATTGACCAATCAGAGGTGATGTAAAGGAATTTAGTTAGAAGTAATCAATAAATATTAGGTTTGCTCCTTGCCACTGGGGGGAGTTAGGAGAGTTTATGTATGAAATGAAATGAATAAGATAGAGGATAATAAGAGCGAGACGCAAAGAAAACAAACGAAAGAAATAATGGGACTCTGGAAAAAAATTACAAAAGACGAGCTAGGATTCAGGAAAACCAACCGTGGGAATAGATTGAAACGTGGGAAACCAAGGGATATTTAAGGGGCTTGTAACAGTTATTCAGAGTCAGTCTCAAGATCAGTCTGAAAGAACAGTTTTACAGTGCATTTATTACATTATATACCAAAAGTGAGTAAATACTAAATAGGTCGTTATAATGCTGGTGAAAACAGCCCCAAGTTCTGCTAGTATTAACAGTGAAATTAGCTAGGGGAAATTCAGGTCTTCGTCTTGCTCGTTGCGTCTTGAAAAATACATCAAGAAATTCGCGATCGGTGTCAGGGAGATCCCACAGAAAATCTAGGAAAAGTTGTTATGGTTAGGTTAGAAGACCAGTTGGAAAGCAATACATCAAGAAGTTCGCGATCGGTGTCAAGGAAATCCCACAGAAAATATAGGAATAAGTTGTCAGAGTTAGTTTAGAGTACGAATGTAGAATCTTGCGATATCAGTAGCCTTATTTCAGGTTTCATTTTGTATTATTGTGTTCGTAAATATAGTGTTAAGAAGTGCGGCTTAATACTCTACAAGACTGTAAGTAGTTTAAATTATTTTTTATGGACAACAGAGACTTATCATACAAACATCTTTCTACCCTACATGGTCTACTGTACAAATTCTGTAATTTTCTTGTAATTTTAAAATACTTGGTTAAAATGAGGTATAAGTGATCTGTATAAATACATAAATAGTGTACTCTAATGAAAGTGAAGTAAATCCAGTGAACAATCTTTTAACTTCGGTGTTTTATCTTAGAAATTCCCAATAGCCGTTCTCGTATTTCAAGTTTTGTCGTACAACGTGATAGCGACTTGTTCGTTCAAAGATTACTCTTCCTGGTTTGTAATCAAAATCGATTGCTTGCCAGGGAGATTTGAATTTTGAATCGCCATTAGATTTGCTGGGTGACTGTTCGGTGGTTATGTTGCTTTGATTTGGTATTCAGTTTGGCATCTGAAGGTGAATTCTTTCTGCCAAAGTGGTCCAATAGCAGTAAGTACCAGATATTGTCATCCTGTAATTATTTTTCCTGTGTGATAGTCGGCCTTTCAGGTTAGGCGAGGCTCCACATGGACATCCTCTTGTGTTCATAATACAAAGGAATGTGTGCTGGATTGTACTGAAAGTTAGTACAAAATCTTGCGGTATATCACAATCCCACACTTAACATACAGACATAAATTTACACTAATCTTAATAAAACTTGTTATAAATGCTATACAGCATAAACATGTTGAATAACATCTTTGTTTGGTAATTCTATAACAAAAACCTAGAATTTTAATTCTATATAACTAATTTATATTTATTTTATTCATGTAAAATATATGTGAATACCTTGGTAAATAAATAATTATAATGGTATTATGACCATAAACATATATTATTAAATATAAAGCAAACTAAATAAATTCAAACAAAAATGTTTCAGATTTATAATAGGTAAACTTATAATTAGAATCTATAGCTTATATTTAGGTGTTATAAATATTTACTTAGATAAATAAGGAGCTATTTGTTTATGTTATTGTTATTTGTAATACATAATATTCTCATGAGAATATAAACCACTACACATTATCAACATGTAACATTTCACATACAACATTTAATACACAGGTAAGGTAAGGTGCATAATATGGTTGTTCAAAGGTAATATTTGTGGCAATACCAAAGTGACAAACAGTCCTTAACCCTAAGCAATCACTTACCGCCTTCATTGTTCAAAATTTGTATTGAATACAGTCAGTACTAGTTCAATTAACAACTTATTTGGTTCATAATAACATAATGGTAATGAATATTCTGTGTGGTTGGCGTTAGTACATTATAAAGTAATGGTGACTGGAATCAAGCAAATGTTCAAATGCCTATCCAAATTATCATTTATAATATTATATCATAGTATAAATACTATTACATTATAGTATAAATACTCAGTGATGATTTAGTTCAACAAATATAATTTCCAACTACATATCCACATTCATTTTGGAACTAGTGTAATATTAATATTCAATTATTGGTTCCGCCTACCATTCAATAAGGCAATATTATATTTAATCTGATGGAGTTTAGTCATACTATGTACTGGCTTCCTATACCCTTCTGTTGAAGTTAGTTACGGTTGTCAAGCAATGAAGTTAGTTACGATAGATAAGAAGTGAAGTTAGGTACAATTGCTAAGCTGTCAAGTTAGTCGCAATAAAAATATAATCACGGAACGGTCGTGTTTCATTGTATAGCAGCAGCTAGCAACTTTTAAAGAAATCAAATATTACACATCAACACCTTCTAATTACAATACTTGTTAGGGCGTGGCTCGTCTTCTATATATCCATGTTTTTTGATGCGTACAGTGGTAGGGAAATTTGTGACTAGAGGATAGGAGTCGTGGCTATGTCCCTCTCCATACATATCCCACAGTCGGTAGATTCTAGCTTTGTTTTCCTGTATGGGGAGGTCTGGATTGATAGTGAGTTACATATTTTCTCCCTGGTTGACCTTGGAGCTTTCTTTATCATCTTGAAGGGATATAGTTGACATTTACTGTATCTGCTATTACTAAACATTAGATTGAATCATTAGATTAATTTATTCTACCTAAATAAGGAACTGGTTTCAGTACCCTTATATACAGCCTTCTTACCCTTAAATTCTTCTAGCAATGCTGGTGGTGGTTGATTGCTGGGCTTCACTAAGAAGCGGGATTGAAGTGGTAGGCGTATAACTCAAATTAAAAAAGTTCTTTTGTATAACTTTTATGTGCAATTGATCATACTTCCTCTAAGGTAGACACAACTACAGTTTATTATAGTATTAATATCAAGTGTGTTTTCATATAATTGATTTTATTATATATTGTCATGTGTTTGAGTAAGTTCTAAAATACTAATTTGATTTAATGTTATGTTTTCTGAGTACCAGATTAAAAGATCTTGTTTACTATAAATTTGTTTAATTCACACCGTAAGTCCTTAATACTAGACGATCACGTAAATAAGTAACAATAGTTAATTATCTATTAATTAGATTATCCAGATCAAACGGATTGTAGTGTATTAGTAACACAGTTAGGGGGGGGGGGGGGGTTGTTACAAATTCATTATAATATTTTACGAGATATTTTAATCTTATGACACATTTAGTTTATCGGCCTCTGTTATGAATAGCGTAGCCAAACATTATAATTACTCAATAATGGAAGACCAAATCATTAATGGTCCATACAAAAAAATACAATAGACGACGCTTAAACGAAAATCCTTGAACAGGAATACTCATGAATATTCAGAAGTAGCAAGACACAACGCTACTAGGATAAGTTCTTTTTGTTCTGGTAAAAATGATAGCTTATCCGCTGTCATTAATTTATGTTTGTGGTTAGTTTATGTTCGACTGTGAAATATGAATTACATTCTATTATTGTTTTCACTTTAGTATCTACGTTCCGAGTGACAAGTTCGTCAAGTAGTGCGCGAGCTGAGGACTTTAAAAAATGATTTTTATTTTTCAAAAAGCGTTTATTCGCGACCATTAATGTCTTAAGACAACTTAAAAATACTCTTAAAACTCCAAGCAAACACCAGACGCGCCTTACATGATGAGCTTATTGCAAAGTTGCGTCTGGCTTCTCTAGAATACAGACTGCTGAGTAGCGATATTCATAGATGGTGATTCTATATCTAGTTTATCAATACAGTGTAAACTCTTTATAACGTTATCCTTAATCACGATAAACTCCCTATAACGTTGAAGTGAGCCCAACTTGGTTGGTTTGCGTTAAAACCCACATATTGAAACACTCTTTATAGCGATACACCATTCTCTATTACGAAGAAATGTGTTCATATTTTTAGACAGTAAATATTTATTATCGGTATTATTGTTTATTATCAGGTAACAAAAGACTTTGAAGCTCCGAAACATCCGAGGTCGGTCTAACTTTTGTTATCCTTAATTGCCTTGAACACGTGCAGTATGACGCATTGTTTTCTCGGAAGTGATGGTCTTCGACCAAGCATACTGGGTACCTATTGTATTATGATCAGTCGTAAACCTACTTTGAAACTGTTAACATGACCAGTAAACGGAAAGCGATTAGTGTTGACGAAAAAGTTTGATAGAAGAAGATATGAATAGAATACAATACAAGTACTGGCATAGCAAAAAACGTCAGACAAGGTTATCAGACTATATGTGTAAACAATAATTTATAAGCATTAATTATCTAAGACATACATATTAAAAATTCTTGTTAATTTGGTTGTTTTTTGTTCTCTCCATATAACGAAAAATGCTCAGTCCCTTGAGTTTCGTTATAAAGAGTTTACACTGTATTTACAATATATCCAACCAATAAGGACAACACCGTAACTTTAATTAAATTAAAACACAACTTTATCCTGCTGTTCTATATATTCTATACTACGTAATACTACCCTATCCTACTATATTATTGTCATTATATCCTACTAACATAATTTATGTGAAAGTTTGCGCGTTTGGATATTTGGGACGTGATCACCCAAAAACGGCCGAACGGATTTCGATGATATTTAGCACACGGTTAAACACATAAAATACTAAACGCTGTTGTTTTCCAAAGAAAACGCGAGTACATCTAGTATAAATAAAATTTTCTTGTTCAAATACTTGATGGTCATATTGGATCTTTTTTTTTATCGGAAAACTAAAGCGTCCAGCTTTCTCCATAATTTACGCTTTGGAACCATGTCGCTACTATTCGGTATTTGTAGTATTATTCTAATAACTTGCTAAATTTTTAAAAAGGAAACAAAAAAACCCGACTGCAACAACAAAAACACTTGACTACAAAAATATATTTTTCTATTAATGCTACTTGATTCGCAGAAGTCATACTTAAATATTATATATAACATGATTGTGTCAATCTCACGAATAAGAAGAATCTAACGACACCTCGTATGCTAAACCAAGCTTTGAAACGATACTCCACCACATTTTTTAGGGATAATTTATAATATTATTGAACATTATATCCGTTCGAAAAAAATCTGTCTGAAGTCACATCTAAATAGTTTTAGTTGAAAAAAACACTTTTTTTTTGCTATTTTGTTATATTATATTTTAATGTAATCAAAACAAACAATTCAAATTGTTTACAGGCATCCGCAGCCGCATCCTCCGTGACCGTAGCCAGCGTTGCCGATACCGGCACCGTAGCCGAGTCCAGAACCGTAGCCGAGACCAGCGCCGTAGCCGTAACCAGCGCCGTAGCCAAGACCAGTGCCATAACCACCCTCAGCGGTGATACCGACAGCTCCGTCACCGCAGCCGTAGTTGATAGCGCCAGCACCAGCGGTGGAGAACACGCCCTCAACTCCCGCGGTACCCAGGAACGGCAAGTTACCGGTGACACCTACACAGCCTTCGTATCTGTCCTCAGAAATAACTTCAAGACCTACGGGTGGGACGGCAGAGGCGCTGGCGACGCCGAGACCACCACCGTAGGAAGCAGCGAGCTCAGCAGCGGGAGTGATGCCGCCACAGCCGCAGCCGAGGCGATTGTTCCAGGCGCCGGCATAGCCCAGACCGTCATATCCCCAATCGTTGCCGATACGACCGAGGCATTGGCTCAGAGCAGACTGTAAAAAACATAGAATTAATAAATCTATACATAGTATAAAATGGAGTCGCTTCCCGCTGTCTGTCCCCTTTTGTACGCTTAGATATTTTAAAGTACGCAACGGATTTTAATGCGATTTTTACGAAGATTTAAATATTTTTTTACAGAATGTTTATTATATACATAATACATTCCAATTAAGAGAAAATTCATTTATTTGTAATCAAGTCTTCAAAAAATGATATGACATAATATAACAGAAGAGTTTTTTGTTTGATTGGTTGTTTGTTTAAACACGCTAATCTCTGGAGTTCCAAGTAGGATTCAAAAATTTCATTATGTATATAATAGCCAGATTCGCGGGGCATAGTACAGGCTACCTAACATAAGGCTACGCCTCGCAGCTAGCTTTAAATCTTTCTTTTTGTTAAGTAAGTCAGAAGTGAAAGTGTCTCCGAACTGTTTTATCCACGTGCTCTGGCGTAATAGTTAGTGATATGTAAATACAATGTTCTACAAAAATATTGGTCCTTAGTTTATCTAAAAATAAGGTAAAAGTCAATTGTATAAGTCTGTGTAGTCTTATACATAAGCGACAATAGGTTATTTTGTGACAAAAAATAAATAAAATGAAAACGTATTTAACAGTTTTTTTTTAGGCATAGTATATTAATCCTTGCGAATGATAGTTACTTCATCATCAAGGCAATTTTATGAAGATAAATATTGCACTTTACAGCATATTATTTGAAGAGATAATGGAAAATTAAAATAATTAAACACTCAACTCGGGTCTACGACTATAGTAGTAGTGGCGCGAACGATTCGTGCGAATCCGAAATATGTATACCTGGACGCCCGAAAACAATATTGTTTATACAGAAGTATTATGCTGGTAAATCCCTGGAGTTACACTAGTTTTTTTATAGGAATTAGAGACATTTATTTTTATATTCGGTTAGTCAATATCACGTCTTTGTATTGTTAGAAAATTTAATATTTTTACAAGAATTTAAAAAGTAATTTACCTGAACGAAGAGCGCAGAAGCGCAGAGGAGAAGAGCTTTAGCTGCCATTTTGACTGTACAAGAGAAAACTTGAGACTGATATCGTAGGGTTGAAAACCCTATTTTTATACTGAAATGTTTTATCATTATTTTCATTGCAACAGACCAAATGCTTTTTAATATTATCAGTTATATTACAAAATGTGAACTCTGTCACATAATTTCACCACAAACCTAGTCATCTATATAATAATTATGAAGTCATGTTATCCAACTTTCGATATGATCATTAAGTAATATAAACAGACTCTTCACTCAAGTATAAAAGCACATAACTGTACAGGGAATAATCATTTTAAATTCGGCGAAACTGTTGAGATCAATATGTCTACCTACGCTTTCTTGTTCTTCTGCATCCAAGCTTGCCTGGTCCAGGTAAGAGATTGTTTCAAGTTCTTAAAGTTATTTATAAAAGCCCGTTTTACATAGTATACATTTCTATCTTCATAATTAAGTTAATAGAATCCAAAAACAATACAACAGCATAAGCAAGGTTCCCAATATAGACATATTTAGCCAAAGTTACAAATGCTACAGAGGCAATGTTTTGAAACACAAACATGTAGTGACTAAGTAGGTACCTAAGTTATTTAACTATATTCTCTTGATTTTATGTAGATTTAAACTTATTTACGGTACTTATTTTTAGCATGCCAAAGCAACCTTTAATTAAGGCACAACACTTAGATTCTAATTTAATCATGTTTAGTATTTTTAATTTTTGTGAAGTGTATGTCTTGTTGGTAGCTTAATAAAATAATATAAAATAGACTGTATTTCGTGAGATACTCATTATTTGTTTTATAATAAAATTGTATTTATGTAGTAATTATTTCTATAAAAACTCGGAAATATTATGTTATTGAACTGAATAATTTTAATATCAACACGTATCAAGTTCCACATAGATTTGTTTCATCTATTGCTATTATCGGTTAGAATGCATTGGGTGTCTGCCGCGGAGGTCTAGCTGCTCCCGCTATCGCCTCTCCCAGCTGCGGCTGCGGAGGTCACGGCTACGGTGCTCTCGGCTACGACGGACTCGGCTTCGGAGGTGGCTTATCCGGTCCTGCTTGCGGGTCTTACGGAGGGTCCGGCATCGGCAACGTCGCCGTCGCTGGTGAGCTCCCCGTCGCCGGTACCACCGCTGTCGCCGGACAGGTTCCCATCATAGGCGCTGTTGGGTTCGGAGGCGAAGCTGTCGCCGCTGGTACTGTCTCCATCGCCGGACGCTGCGGCTGCGGATGTGGCTGCGGCGGTTCCTACGCTTACTAAAACCTGAAACGAAGCTTTTCTTATACGAATTAAAAATATATATTGCTAATAGCTTTATTATTCTATTTCTGTAAGAGTTCTATATGGTAAGCCGGTAGACGTTGTTTTGCCTTTTCCGGTAGCTAATGCAATTCACTCTGCATCTTCTACCGCATTTATCACGGGGAGTGTTCCGAGGAATTGTTTGGATTGATCCCGGCTGCTGAATTTCACCATCGGACATCGCGTCAGAATCGTAAATTCCATCCACACCACCTCGATGTCCAGCATTCCACAACAAAGCGTTTCTTAAGGCACTTTCTGCCTCGCACAAACACTCTGTGGAACTAGCTGTCGCCTGAGGTCTTTCCGAGCCGTTATGACCTGGTGGCCTTCAAGAAGAGAGCGTATTCTTCCCTAAAAGGCCGGCAACGCATCAGTGAGCCCTCTGGTGTTGCGGATGTTAGTGGGTGGCGGTGATCAATTTTTATCTGGGGCGCCACCTGCCCGTTTGCCCCCTTCTTATCATAAAAAAAGTCAAAATCCAAGCTGCTACTGAGATATCATAGAAAACCCCAATAACACTATACTCGTCCTAGGGATCGAAGCCAGGACCTCGAGTATAGCAGTGGCGCTTAGGATCACTAGGTTTTTATTGTTTCACCATCTTTATTGCTCGTTGTTTCCAATTTCGCTTTACGGCTCGCTCATAATAAAGTCAAACAAGAAGATTACCAAAACACTAGAAAGTACTTGAACGTCTAAAGAAATAGCAAAAACAACATGCGTCATCGTTTAAAAAAAATAAAAACGTTATATTTGAAGACCGTTATTTATTGACGCAATAAGAGCGATAAGGTTTTGTGCGTGTGAGTAAATATAATGCTTTCTCAACCCTATGACTACATACTGGAGGTTTCGAGTACATTCTAGACAAATCCAGAGATTTCTAGAATAGTGTTTTTTTATATATCGTTATTGGGGCTTATAATAATACCATATTAAAATTGATAGAAAATTTAATAAACATTGGGACCATTTTAATGAACACAAACAAGAGATATCTGCTATTAGTTGGTGAAGTGTTAGGTATCCTGCATATTCCGGATGACGCTGCAGCATCAGGTGAAGGTTTTACTAATATAGTTGAAGTAAAGAATACAAATTTCGTCTCAATAATACCTGTGGAAGATGCTCACATCTGTTTAACAACTAGAAAAGGGATGATAAGCTTCAAATGTCTTAATATGTTTTCTTAAATCATAGCTAATGTACACTTTCGATCAAGTTATCTATCAAACAAAAAAAACTAGATCAAAAATAGGTTCAGCCATTTGGGAGTTACGATGCCACAGACAGACACACAGATACACACGTTAAACTTATAGGGGCTTTTAGCGTTGGGAATAAAAATTTACTTTTGAAAAAAAAGTACCCGTAATTATAGCCTATTATAGCGAATGGTACAATGAGTTCGAAACCTGGAAACATTATAAATTCTAATTGGTAAAACTATCGGGTGACGATTAAGGAGATCCTGTGGAATCTTGAACATTTGAGAAATATTATACATTAGCTGTGCCCGTGGCTTCGCTCACGTGGACTACAGAATGCCCGCGCGAAGCTTACTCCCCGCTCCCGGCTGTTTATTAAGACAAAAATACTTAATGTGGGTGTTCCTTCGAAAATAGATATATACTCTCGCTATTTTTTTGTAGGTACTTTTAATGCCTACAATTTTTTATTACATTAATTTGCTATATATTTTATGGTTTACTCAGCGTAAGCCATTTAAGCGCCCGAATTCATTCACCATGACCAGTTTTTTTTTATTTGTGCAGAACCCTAATTCGCTTTCTAAAATAAAATTTGCCTAAGTTACTCCCTATAAAATCAGCTATCTACCAGTGGAAGTCCCGTCAAAATTGGTCCACCGTTTTGGAGATTACCCGATTAACAAACAGACAGACAGACAACAAATAAAACAATGGCTTTTTTCATATAGGTATTGTATATACTTCCATATGCATTTAGTAAAAAACTCTTATTTTGACATTACGAACAGACACTTCAATTTTATTAATTGTTTAGAAGATGTAATATATATGTGCCACAGTACACTAAAGTATCACTAAAGAACAAATTTCAGGAATATAATATCTTAACATTGCCCTCCCAATACATCCTTGATAATTTAACGTACATTCGTTAAAACTTAGTTATGTTAGATTTTGCAAGGATCAGCACAAAGTTAATACTATAAATAGAGATAAATTAGTCGTACCGTGTTTTAGACAAGTAGTTCCAATAAAAGTTTATTAGGTTCTATAGTAAGATTCCGAAGCACATTACTGATTTGCCGGATAACAAGTTCAAGGACCATGTCAAGCAGGTTTTACTGTCAAAAGGTTATTATAGGGTGGATCGTTATGTGAATGATTGTGATGTCCGGAAGTGACTCCCTCTCTGTGCATCCACTTGATTATTATTATTGTTTTATATTAACACTTTTTAATAGTTGGAAAAAAAACAAATCCGATCGGGTTTTTATCGGTTCTTCTCGATGTCTGGGATATTTTCCGAACCGGCAGTAGTATTTTGACGTTCATAAGTGCCTTCTTAGGGTCTAAATTGTATTTTTAAAAATTGATTTTGATTTTGTTTTTGTTTATAGAAAAATTATAGTACTGTTTATTTCTCGGCGTTTGAAATCGCCGAAACGATGTGGGCTGGCGTTGACCTTTGCCCAATAGAGGGACATTTACAAACTGATACTACTATAACGGTACTACTCAATAATTGTATCTGTTTCATCTTCCGACTTCGGAAGTTTGATCTTGTATCTGAATACCGAGACAGGTTGAAATGGCTACCTATTCGGCAACGTAGAAACGTAAGAATTCGTCTTTTTTTCTCCGTAGATATTAATCACAAATCCCCTAAATATTTCAATACACTATTTCAATCTCTCGCGTATACGCTTAATAGACAGCTAAGATCTTCTGTTTCTTTAATTCTCAGTATACCAAGTCATCATACTCATTTCCGCAACCAAGGCTTCACCGTAACAGCAGCACGACTGTGAAATTCGCCTCCTATCAACATCCAACAAGTCAACTCCCGGTATTCCTTCAAATATTCGCTACGTAGGTTTTACTTGGAGCAATTGAATATTGGCTAGATTTTTCTTTTTTTACTGTAATAAATATTATGCACACCTAGCATACATCTTTCTCTCGCTCCCCTGGAAGACTGGTAAAGAATTCTTTTATGCATTAAGTCCTCCATTTGTACTTTTTTCTGCAATAAAGTATATAATTACAATATACTTTATTGTAGTCCGTGCTGATAGAGAAAAAGAGGGTCAAAGACAGTTACGGTATATTGAATTTTCTTTAGAGATTTCTCTCTTGTTGGGGCAGTCTGACTTTGTGGAACACCTTTACTCTACAGAAGAACACAGCCAAATAACCTTGTGTTGTGTTCCTGCGGTGAGGATGGTTTTCAGAACTCTTTGGGTTGGGTTCTTTGGGTACCTATGGTATTTATTGCAAGCGTCCATAGAATAAGGTAGCTGCTTATCTTAAAGCGGACTAATCGGATTATTGACTAGTTATTTTGATGCTTCCAAACTTCATGAAGTGTAATAATAAATATATATATTAATACGTGAAGCAAAAGCTTTCTACCCCTATTAAACGTATTGCGTGCACGGAAGACTGAGATTTGGCATGGTTAAAGTTTATATGGAGAAGGAGTGCAGAAAGCTAAAATTGATGTATAATATATGTTACTAATATATTAAATTAAATAAATTAATACTGCGAATCCTAACACGACCAGTGCTATTGAACTTAGACCCCTCAAAATATTGATTTGTCACTCAACGAAAAGTGACAGTAAGTGATGAATATTGCAAATGTTTAACAGAAAATAGTCTATGATCAAAAAGTCGCTGGTCGAATTTCGAGCTTAGGGCGAACGGTAGTAAATATAAATTCAAAAGGATTATCTTCAAGATATAAAATGTTTAAAACAACTTTTCAAACGTTCCCAGATTACGTCATATAATTTTTTTGTTAAGGCTGGTCTAAGTTATTGTTGCCTAATGTCTTATCTGAAAACATAGATACGATAAGTATGTTCGTACGTGATTTAATATAAAAATAATATAATAATATCTAGAAATAATTATCATTTACTGATTGATGTAACTTATCGATTATGTAACTTGAAAAATTACTTCATTACTTTATGACTAGCTTCGAACGGTATAATAATCTCTTAAATAAAATTTGTGTCTGTTTTTAATGACAACATAACATAACATACCATCACGCCTGTATTCCCGAAGGGTTAAGCAGAGGTGTACCAATGTACACCCACAGTTCGCCGTGTATGTTTTTAAGCCAAACTCCGAGCTGCTACTGAGAATTTCATAGGAAAACCCAATAACACTCACATCATAGCAGTCACGCTTACGACCACTAGGCTAATGAGGCAGTAAAAATAACAGTGTTTACTAAATGCATATGAAAGAATAATCGGAATGCCTCCGCCATATAGAAGATCGCTTCCAGAGCTCTTTGGGCTATGGGGGTTCTAGGTTGGCGACACGCTAGTGATATATATGGGTATTACAATTATTAAAACCGAGAAAGCATCACGTCAAACGTCTCTTGCTGCCTACGGCCGGTAATACAATATCTTATTGGTTGGCCTTTAAAAGATGTCTATATCAAACATTTTTTTTTTAATTAACATTGCTATACAGCGTTTTTGTTTATTATATATTAAAGCGGACAGGAGCTTGTTCCATATAAAACAAACAACTTTTGTTCTACGACTTTTCGAAATTCATTAGGCAATTTTTTCATACAAAAAATAGTAATGAATTTAATAAAAGTGACTGACTCTATGGAAACTCGGTAGCACCACTGAATAATGCACGGTTAGGTACATTCGCTTGCGGGCGGGCGCGGCGTTCTGTGTGCGGTGCCTTTCTTGTGTCGTAGACTTTAAAGAATTTAAACAGTACAAAAAATCTTTAGTATTTTTTTTTTTTTTTTATGTATTATGAATTCGGTAAAGTCGTAGAACAAATGTTGCTAGATACGATGTACAGAAGTAGCACACGCTCGGTTTTACACATAATAAAAAATAACGCTGTATAATTTTATAAGGCGATTCAAAACTGAACACTTGTTAGTTCAGAAATATGTTTTAGAAAAGGTTCTTTGAATGGGTAATCTAGGTATCATCCTAGGAATATTTAAATTTAGTTCTTGTAATACATCAGGGACTAATATAACTAAAGAAAAATTTAAATAAAAGAACAAGGTCGAATATCTTACGCCTATTTTGCAGCGATATAAGGTTAAAGTTCTCTATACGAGTTTTCAAGTCCGGTGAAGCTGTAAAAGCCGCAGCGGCTTTACGGCCTCTCAGGCTAACAGTGTAGTCAGTTCTAATATACGAGTTTTATAATTAGCGCGCTTAGAGCATTTCTGGTCTTTGCGAGCCAGGAATTTTATTAAATTGCGTTGAATGCACTCTAAGCAATCAATATGGGTATTATAGTGCGGGTTCAAAATACTAAATAATAATATTAAATCTTTAGATTTAATAATGTTTTTATGTCATGGAATTCATTACAGATGCGCTTAGCAAACCCGTATATCTTTCCAAGCCTAGTACTTAAAAGTAGTTTGTGTGAATAAAAATATTTTTTACATCTTTTACTATGAAAGTATATATTGCCGTTTCTGCATCTAAATTAGTCATTATCTATTTAAATATCGTATCACTATCTAATAATTTCACCACATCATAAAATATATTACTAAATACAACCGTATTTAAGCATCAATCGATATGAATTACGATTATTATACATTACATTGTTGTGTGTACATTACTAAAAAAAAAAACATTAACAAAATGGCGTTTAAGTTATTTCTTTTAATTTGTGCTCAGGCATTTTTAATTAAGGTACGTTTTTAAAATAACAGGTATCTACTTGTAGAGTCTGTACATGTAATTTTTAATCCAATTTCGTCATTAATTAATAAATATGTATCTTATAATATATTATAGTACTCACTGATCACGAATGATGACACTGAAAACTGTTTTTGCCTGTCTTTCTGAATATCCAGATTTCATTCATAAACGACTCTGCCGATTTGAAATTTTGTACACGGGAAGCTTATGTCATTTACTCAAATAATTTTTAATAAATCTTTTAGAAATCGTAAAAATAGAGTTAATAATTCTCAACGGATTTTGTTGAAATTTTGTACATGGAAATTTTCACTTCTATTTTCTGTTTTAACTACTCTATCGATCTCCATCTGCCATCTTCAAGCAGATTGACGACCCTCAACATCAAGTGGTAAAATGTTAATAATAAATACATCTTCATTTTTCAGATAATCTGCGGTCAATGTATTTCTAATCCTGAAACCAGAGCTGCATCATTACTTCAAGACGGAATTAGTATTGCTGACGGACTAACTCTTGGATCCAACTTGGGAGCGAACAATATACCTATTGGTACAAACATGGCTGCGAATTTACCCATACCGTTGAACAACATAGGAATGCCGGTTGGGTCAAATATAGATATAGGTGCAAACTGGCCTGCAGGACTGGGATCAGCTAGGTTAGGTTTCCCCGGATCTATATCGCCAGCAGCAATGGCTCCGCCTATGGGGATAGCTGCTTCAAACGGTGGAGGTTTCACAGTGACCAGTTCATCTCCTATAGCACCAACTGGTCTCACTGTTAACTCAGAGAATGCTATTGAAGGATCTTTGATTGTTTCCGGACAATTACCATTCCTAGGTTCGGTAGCTACGGATGGAGCCTTCCCCACTGCTGGTGGCGGCATGGTGTCTTACGGTTGTGGAGATGGGATTGTAGGTATAGTAAACGAAGGCTTAGTGTCAGGTTCTATGGGTCAAACATTGGCTCCTAATCTTGGATATGGGAATGGTATCCCCGGTGGACAATTTAATGGTCTCCATAATAGAGGATTTAGTGGCTTATATTAAAATTGTATTTTTGATATATTTTATATTTGCTATTTATTAAATAATAAAAGTTATGTTCTATGCAAAACTCGATTCCATTTTGTTTAAAGGGAACGTATGAGACGTCGTTACCAATACATAAACCAGTCATAGTGACACACGTTTGGGTATACAGGTGCGCGGGATCATATAAACTTATACACAGTGTCGACAATTTGTCTTACTGCTTTAAATAATAACCAATAAGTTGTATGTAACAATTTCATATATTATACGCATTTTGTGAGGAAATCCTATTAATGTGAATTTAAAAAAAAAAAACAATTTCTTTAAGGGTCAACCAAGTAATATTAATAGTAAATAGGCTAAATCTTTTTTTCCAAAATAAGTTACTTTCATTATTCTGAACTAAACATCACTATGACACTAAACACACATTTTATGTGGTTTCTTGAAGATAACTCAGTGTGTAGAGAGGTATACGTATTTTTGTACGGGACACTATTAAAAAAGATTTATATTTTTGTAAAAATGTTTGTTTTGCCTTTTTGTTATTTTGTATTAAACACGATAAACTATAATATATCGTATTCTTCTATAATAAAATGAACCACAAGCGAAAAGTTCATTTCAGTTAATGTGATCTTCGGACAGAAAGGAGCATTTTCTATGGAACGGATATTTCGTATCCTAAGTTACTATGAAGTTACATAGAAATATGAATTGTGATAAGAGTCATATGCTTTTTGCATTTACAGTTTTAAAAAAAAGTGTAGTTAGCAAGAAAATGGGCAATTTACACATACTTTTTTTCATATCAATCGATTCTGTTTCTTATAATCAACAATAAACTCTATTGGACCAACTGAGGTTAAAGTAGATACTAAAAATGTCAGAAATCGCAAAAAAACTTTTACCATACATATTGTACGAAATCATCGTGGCCTCGATAACCTTTTGCGAGAAACATGACACCAATTTTTTTTTAATCCTTATTCAAACTTTTTATTATAGATAGTCTGAGCGCTACAAAGAAGAGTGAACGAAAAAGATTAAAAAAAAATGTAACTTCGTATTTCGAACACAAACATGTCATTATTTTATTACCTTTGAAAATGAAAATCTACATAATTTGTTGCTTGTGACTTCTGACATATTTAGACAAAAATGAACTCAAATTAAAAACGTTTAAACTTACTAGAAGCTAATTATTTTAATAATATAAACACGTCAACAGCTTTGAAGTGCACAACAAAATACAAAATGCGACCAGTGCCAACAAATCTTTTAAAAAATCTTGAAGAGTCGTATCGCTACAGACGTGTTTTCTTATCCAGCCTACTTTTTAGCGCTCAGGCTACTCGTAATAAAAAGTTTGATCAAGGACTAAGCTAGAGTCCGCTTGTTTGCCACTTTTTTGTATATAAAAAAAAAAAAAACTAAAAACCTAGTTAAGAAGTTAAGTTAATGATCTGGCCATGACGAGTGCACACAGAAAACTTATTCGTTAAAACTTACACTATTTTCATAATAAAGTGATCTAGAGGTTTACATATAACCTCCCGAAGATTGTGTTTTACTATACTTAATCAAAAAGGGTTTCGCTCAACAACGTTAATACTAAAGACTTGTAATTATCAATGGACCATTTGATTAACTTCAATTTTTTCCATTCTATTAATATTTATTTTGTCCCAAATTATTTTAATTTTATTATTCTTAAAAAAGTAATAACTTTGTTCACAAATTGAATTTATTGAACAGTCAATAGCTGGTGGAGCTTAACACAATAGATTTTGTACCGGTCTTATTGAAGCCTGACGGAATACTAGCTCAATCGGCGATTGACAAGGCTACTGTTTTTTCTAATCTCTTTGCAGAAAACTCAAATCTGGGTGTCAGCAATAAAACTCAGTCTATCATTCCTATGTGCGATTCTACAATGCGAAAAATTGTTATACGCAACAAGGACGTACGTAGCATACATACTTCGAAATCTAGATTTGAGCAAAGCCAGAGGTCTTGACGGTAATTTAGCTTAGGTTCTGCGGAAATGCACAGCAGAGATATCTCCTGTTCTTACACGCCTGTTTCGTCTCTCACTTGAATCTCGTGTTGTTCCATAGTCCTGTAAGCTTGCATACTTTAAACCTATTCTTAAAAAGGATGACCGTGCCGATCGTACCAATTATCACTCAATTGCCGTCACCTCTCTCCTATGTAAAATTAAGGAACGAGTAATAACCGACTCGTGGCATACCTATAGTATAACAACATCCTGAGCGATCGTCAGATCTCGTGGTGTATGCCACACATAAATAGAGTGAGGCTATTGAGGGACTTGGTCAGGTCATTGATTCTTGACGTTTCCAGGGCCTTTGATAGGGTATGGTACAGAAACCTTTTAGGTAAGCTTTTGTCATATGGCATCCGTGGCATCTTCCTGAGTGAATGGTCAATACGAGAAGTTGTTGATGGCTGCTTTTCTGTTCCTTTGACAATTGATATCAGAGTTCCTCAGGCAACTACCACTACTAATATTACTAGTTAGTCAGGAGACCTCTTTGCAAAGCTATTTTTGCTATACATCAATGACCTGCTCAAGCCAAGTATCCTTGGATACGCAGACGATAACACCACTGCAGATAACAGTTATCTATCGAGGCCTGTAGCTGACAACAATGAAATTAGCAAACTCCATATCAACCGCTTGAACTCATTCCTTGGGTTAGTAGTTCTTTCTGTTTTACTTCAACTCTCTAAGGTGTATCCGTTCTGGTTACTGATAGCCTCAAGCTTATTGAGATGCATTTAAATGCAGATCTAAACTTTGGAAGCTTCGAGCCAAAGCAAATACAGCTGCCAAAAAAAATGGTGATTATTTTCTAGATGAAACGTTACCTATTTTTAACCGGCGTTGCTCATTAATTTATATCAAGCGCAAATACGGCCGTGTGTTGATCATCACTGACATCACTGATGAATGTATCACTGACATATCTGGGACAGGTCCGCCAAATATCAGCTGGCCCCACTGGACTATATCTTTCGACGATCTCGTAGGCTTATTGATGCAAAAATGCACAGCCTGGTTCTATCGGCTTCACTTTCGATTTCATCACAGAACTACCCGACGCCGTATAATGGGTATCCATCTGTATATAGTTGATGTTCTATTTATCCGTACAACACGCTTTGCATCGTCGTTTATTATGCGAACTGCAAATGAATGAAACTCTCTACCCGCGTCTATTTTTCCGGACTCATATAACATATTCAAAAGAAGAGTAATAACTTTTTACTGAGAAATTGCGTACCATCTTCAGCCTCGTCTTCACTTTCCATCAAATGTGACTGAGGCCAAGCATTGAGCAGTATATTATATATAAAAAAACGATTGCCGTAGAGGTAAGACTCGCGCTACCAGTATAAAGCTTCGTGTGCTTTTGACTGTATCTACAATTCATACATTTCCCATCCTCCATATTCTCCCTGGGCGCCCTGGTGACGCTCTTGAACCTACAATTTTACTCTTATAGTAGTTTCAAATTATTCCCTATCCGTTGAAGTCAAGGTTCTCTTCAGTACTTTGACTATTGCTTTTTTTTATTTATCTCATTTAGGAATTCCATTGACAACGTAAATTGTGTTTTTTTCTGGTAACTTCGTCAACTGTTGTACTAAAACCTTCACTAATAATTTTCAAACAATAGCTTTTTTTGTTGCGATCTTTGTATTCCTGATATGTACATTTTTTTATACAACAAAGGTGGCATAGTACCTTAATGAAAAAGGGTATGATTGTAATTATCGCAATTAGCACGTTCAATGGCATTCAATCCTAATTTAATAAGACGTGTCCTCAAAATATGTCATCAGACTCGAAATCATCAAACAATATCAAAACGCTTAAGTACCTACCTAAAACTCGATCAATATTATTAGTATCTGGCGCTCTGCGGGTCCTTCCCTGGTTTCTCAACCCTAACCTAACACAGTCATATGCTCCGTATCATGTAGTCTAAGGATTTTTTCAAATCTCTGTTTTCATCATATCCATTTAAGAACTGTTTTCGTTAATACGATGACAAAAATGTTTGTTGCGACTAAATATTATATTTAATAGTTACTTAATGGTAAAGAATATAAGAATGGTGACTGAAAATATTGTTTGCATTGCGTACTATTTTAACCTAATTAAAAGCTATTGTAATAAACGAGCAGAGGCTTGGGAAAATTTTGTCTTAAAATAAAACACCCGAATACAAAATCAGTAAATTTATTTATATAATCCACACGGTTTATAGCCCCTATATCCAAAACCAGATGACAAAGTTGCCTTAGGAGCGATACCTGCCTTAGAAACTATAGGACGTTCTGATAAAATACCTAAAAGCACCATCGCCACAACCGTAAGAGACTACACCAACACCCGCAGCTGGGAACATGCCGTCCATGGCAACCGTTCCGAGGAATGGTAATTGTCCACCGACGGCAACACCACCATCGATAGCCAAATTCTCCGAAAGGACTGCTAAACCTGTCGGGGCGATAGGCGAGGTGCTAGTAACTGGAAATCCACCACCGTTGGAAGCGGCTAAACTTGCTGCTGGGGATATAGCTGGGGCTATAGCCGGGGCTTTAGTCGGGGCAAACGGGCTATACCCGTATGATGATCCATAGCCCGGATTGAGACCACCGATGCATGTACATGAAATTATCTGGAAAATAAAATATGCTTCAAAATCACAGCTGTTATAAGTGAACATTCAAAAATGGTAACACGCTTAGTCTAGAACATGAATCAATCAAGAAGATGACATGTCATAAATCTATACTAGTTTGGAAAATGACGTTCACTTCCAAAAACGTACATACATAGCATGAAGCCTGTATCCCCGAAGGGTTTGGCAGAGGTTTACTAATATATACCCACAGTTCGCCGTGTATGTTTTTTGCCATTAATCGGGCACAAAGCCAAACTCCGAACTACTAGTAAGAATTTCATAGAAAAACCCAATAACACTGCTCGATCTAGGGGAATCGAACCCCGGACATCGATCAGAGCAGTCGCGCTTAAGCCCACTAGGCTAATGAGACCTGAGACCTGACCTGATAGGCAATGAAATGAGAATGATACCTTTTCCAAAATAAGGATCAATTACAGGGTGCTATATCTTTCTATTACTATAATTTAGTCTGGACAAGGTCATATTTATTGTATCTCTCTAAGAGAATAAAGAAAAGGTTGAATGTAAAAGAGCACAATTCCTGGAATCTTGGCATGCTTAGGCGTGTTGGGCATCCAGTGTTCAGACGGTGAATATCCAGTAATTAAACAGGGTGGTAGGATCTGTACACGACTGGGTCTTGACTATCATGCACCGTGCACTTGATAGAGAGGAAACTTCTTAAAAAAGGTGACCTGCATAGCCTAAACCAAAACTGTGTATTAGATATACAATGTACCTTGTAACGTGCCTTTCTTCTTAACTCTACGTAAGAATGTCTTTCTTATCTCTCATGTAACGAAATATTCCAAAACGTGACGCGTCCTTGGAATTTTACTCTCAATTTTTATCCAATTATCAAATCGAGTTCTTGACGGGATTTTGAATTATTCTCTAACTTATATTATTTGGGCAATTTTGTTGGCATTTTACGTTATGTAGTTTTGTTTAGTGGATTATAAACAATAACTAGGAGCATGCAATTTAAGTTGCATCAAAAACTCGCTGGAGTGTGTTATCAAGGAGCCGCCATTTTATTAAAGCTATGTTTGAAGATTCCAAGATGGTTGGAAAAATATTCTATAAACTTGACTAGCATAATTGTGCAACAACACAATCACCATTAAATAAAAAGAAGGGAAAGACTGAGTATCAAATTTCCTACTAAAGCCTAGTGTCGACTACGGTTGAAACGTGTCGAGTCGCATTTATTCTATGTGCGCCCATCTCAGCCGAATCGAATCGAATCAATCATTCATTCAATTCAACTCTACATCTAAGTAGCTAGTTTTTGCTTGATGGACAGTTTAAATAATAAAGTGTTTTTATTTCAAATACTTTTTTGTGAAGAAGAGAAGAATATAAGAAAAAAAACGGCGCGGTCCAAAATACTAGGTACCAGATATAAATATGTAAAGAAGTAACTACGGCGAATTTCATCTTTTACATATTTATACCCAGACACGACAAAAAACCCCTATTAATTTATTCAATATTTTCAATTTATTCAAATAAAAACACGTCGGCGCGTAATAATTTCCGAACGTCGATTGAGGAGCGCCGAGTCGAATCGAAACTTTTCGACGAATTAATTCACCTGTATAGCAATGCGCACGAGAGATTATTTTTAGCGCACCGCGGCTCGTTGCTAATGGACGCAGTTTCATAGTAGGCGAATTTTTTCGATTCGGTTCGAACGGCGAGGTTAGTGGACGCGAACCTTAAGAAGTTTCACTTTAAAAATGCAGTAAATTTGTACCAGACAACTTACTTGCACTAAACAGGCCAATACACACAGAACGAATGCACCAAATAACATTTTCACTCTGCACACGTGACAATATACATAATTTTATGTTAGAATTATTCTTATCATTTCATTTATATAGAAAAGAATTTTCATAAATTCATATTACAAAAGATCTCTGATTAAATAATTACATCAAATAAATAACGTAATAATTTCTCAATTTTACAATCGATAATTATAACGATAAGTCATAAAAATTGGTTGTATAAAAGGCTAATCGATTATCAAGATTAATCATTATCGAATTAGATTTGGAAAGAAACATGTCGTCTTTATTTTTCTTTATTGTACAAGCGGTCCTTCTAAGGGTGAGTTTGTTTAATAATAATAGTGTATTAAAAGGGCAATTTGGGCGACGTTTAGTCCATACAAACGTATTCCTCAGTCTCGTCTCAGGATAATGGCCCTAGAACCATATAATATATATTATATCATACGAAATAATATATTGTAAAGCGCACACCCGCGAAAGTTCTATATCACTTTACAATAGATGGCTCTCATTTCATAGACAACTGAAACTAAGTACTGGGCACACACTAACTAATAAATTTTTAAATTTTATCAAATAATCAAGGCGCTTACTAACTCACATTTAGTTGTTAATGCCATTATACATAAAATACAGTCAGTAATATTGTAAAGTGTGTAAATCTAGTCATATTTGTGACATTTATAAGCAAATGGTATGGTGTTTGCGACATTTATCTCATAAATATCCCAATAATTGTATAATTAATTCGTCCATAAAATAACAATAAGTGCAATCAAAATAAAATAATATTTTATTTAATTTAGGCTCTAAGCAGTCACTTATGAACATCAAAACACTACTGCCGGTTCAGAAAACATCCCAGTCATCGAAAAAAACCGCCAAGAAACTCGATCGGGTATATCTTCTTTTTTTCACCTGTACAAATAATATTTACATTTAGCAATCATATTAATAATTTAGTGAATGCATAGACAGAAAGTCGCTTCCAAACATCACTATCATTCACTTAAGAATCCACCTTTTAATAACCTTTTGACAGTAAACCCTGTTTGACATGGCCCTTGAACTTGTTGTCTGGTAAATCAGTAATCTGCTTCGGAATCTTATTATAGTACCTAACACTATTAATTAAAACCGTGGTTTTACTAAGTCTCAAAAACCGTACGATTAATTTATGTTTATTTCTAGTATAAATGCTAATCGTTGACAAAATGTAGATTGTCAAAGATTTTACTATTTAGTTAAATATTGTACTATAATATTTGCGATATTCAATAAATTTGATTTGTTTAGTTAATATTGTATATTCCATTTGAGAATTTAACGTATTATTACGATAATATCCGGGCGACCGATCTCTGTTACTTGTCTGGAAAAAAAAACATAAACTTGTATAGTAAAACATTTTCTAAATATTACACAATACACAAGAATTATCAACTTTGTAGTTTTACATTTAGTTTCCAACAGACTTGATGTAGTTTTATACTTATATGATGACAAATATGGACAGTAATTTAGATCTAAACAGTAGCTATTGTTTATGAATTGTAATAAAACTGTTTAAGAAACTAACCTAAAACTAAATACAATTAAGTGAGCGATCCGCGAGTCGACTCTATGTCTAAAATTTAAAGTAATTTTAAGAGTAATATTGGTCTATAGATAAAAAAAGATTTAAAACAATACAAATTTGGAAAAAATACATAATTGTTTATTTATTTAATTTACCCCTTGGGAAATTACTAATTTTTGTCTGTGAGCTACGTGATTTGAAACGTAGCGCCGCGCCGCGCCGTTTAGAAGATGTGACGTCATCATTCAGTAAAAAAAATTTCAACATTAGACTCTTGCGTAAGTTGTCACATTTGTCACTGTTACCTTACAAAATGACATATAAAATTAACGATGACATCATGGGACTACAATTGCGCGTTTTTGCAGCGTGTTTTTTATTCAAATTAAAAAATATTTTTAAATCCCTTTTTATGATGTATTATTTCAACACATAATACATAATAAACAATTTTCCAAAATTTGTTAACTCCCGGTATATGTAATTGGTTTCTCGAAAACGGCTCCAACGATTTGGATGAAATTTAGTATTTAGATAATGTTTTACATTCCAAGTTTACCTAGATCGGTTTTATTTTAAGGTACTGAGCAAAGCTCGGTCGAAATATTAGAACTATATTTATCTTCAATGTTACATTAATAGTATGATTTTTTTGCAGACCGTATTCACACAAATGATTGGACCAGGGCAAATGAATCCTGTCGGAATGGGATATAATAATGTCCTCGGAGGTCTTGGTTATGGCAACGGCATGGGCTTCGGAAATCCTGCTCTAGGATCTGCAATGAACGGTCTCGGATATCCAAACGGTATGGGAGCAACGAATCTTGGTATAATAGGAACTGGTTTAGCCACACCTGGCATGATGGGATCAAACATGGCTTTACCTGGGATGATGGCACCTGGTTTATCAATGCCAGGTATGATGGCTCCCAGTTTATCAGGAACTGGAACTTTGGGACAAGGTTTCAATGCTCCTGGTTTAACAGGAACTGGGTCTTTGGGACAAGGTTTCAATGCTGGTATGATGACGCCTGGCTTAAACGGTTTCGGGGGATCAGCGGTTCCGAATGTTGGCGGTCCTTATGGTGGCGTGGGTAGTGGTGATTTGAAAGTCGCTGGTGAATTACCAGTAGCTGGTACGACTGTTATCGCTGGACAAGTTCCAGTAGTCGGAGCGGTACAGTTCGGCGGTGACGTCAGAGCCGGCGGAACGGTCACCATCAGCGGCAGCTGTGGATGCGGTAGCACATTCTAGATTACTTATTAAAATTTAGTCATAAATTTCGTTGAATAAAATTATATTTATTTGTTCTTGTTTAGTTTTTATTTTGTTATGGTCTGAAGTTGGTAAATTATATAGTTTACTAGCTGACCCGCGCAACTTCGTCTGTGTTACATAAGAATGAAAGAGAGAGAGAGGGTTAAAGAGACTGGGTCGTAGGCACCTATATTACAATTTTAAAAGAGCTGAAACTCTCTTTATTTTGCTGCGGAGTTATTTTAAAACTGTGATATCTCCTAAGATATTTATTGAAATCCATTGATGTGAAGGGTGAATTCGTTTAAAATTAAATACCTAATTGTAATGAATATTGTATTTATTTTAATAAGGATTAATACCACGTTTATAAAAACACCTTCGCAAATAATGCATTATTTTAGACCGTAATTGTATTAACATTACAAAGGTTTATATTGGGTCAACCTTAAAAGATAGATATATGCTATCCCGGTTTTTTTTAGTACTTTTTAAGAGAAACAATTCCGTCACGCATGATTGTTTCGTAACTTTAACCATTTATGCAGCGCACGAAATGGAATCTCTCAAAAGCAATAAATTATCCCGTTTTTGCAATAATTTTTAATGATACTCTGTTCCTATTCGTTGTAGTATAATGTTTTATAGCCTATAGCCTTTCTAGATAAATGAGTATCTAATACAAAAGTAAATTTTTCATTAAACCAGAAGTTGCTGAGATTAGCTCATTCAACCAAACAAACTCTTCAGCTTTTTATTATTAGTAGAGATGACTTTTCGAATTACTTAATACTTCCTGTGTACAAAATCTCATTCAAATCAATCAAGTCCGTTATCCAAATCCAAATACGAATTTCCAAATTCCAAATTCGAACTTCAACGAGTTATCGCACCTATTTAAACTCGCAGTATAACAATATTTAACACTAATTTAATTAATTTAACTTGTTGAATAGACTAGTCAATCCCCTTACATAGGAAGCGACTATTCGGTTTTTTTTAAAAGCAGTAATAATTATTACTAGCGATCGCTCTATGCTCGAAATTCGTCCAGCGACTTTTTGATCATAGACTATTTTCTGTTTGACATTTACAGTATTCATGATCCTAAACAATGAGTATTATCTACATCACTTGCTGTCACTTTTCGTTGAGTGACAATGTCAATATTTTGGGGGTCTAAGTTCAATGGCACTGGTTGTTTTAGGGATTCGCAGTATTAAATAATTTAATTTAACATATTAGTAACAGATATTGATAAATTTTAGCCTTCGGCATTCCTCCATAAAAATTTTAACCATGCCAAATCGCACAGTCTCCCGTGCACGCAATAATACGCTTAAAAAGGGGTAGAAAGTTTTTGCTTCACTTATTAATATAAAGTATATAATACTAGATGACCCGTGCAAAGTTTCACATAACAGAGAATGTAAAGAATCTAACAGCAGGTATCTTTGTCAAACATATTGTTAGTTAAATAGGTGACGCCTTGAATATATTTTCATTATTATATACAATGTCTTTGTTAATCTATCTATACAATTAATCAAATTGAAGTATCTGTTTATAATGTCAACATAAGAACTTGTTACTACATGTGAGAGTATAGGCGATGCCAATAAAAATACTAATTTAAAAAAAAATTGTCCTATCTGTCTGTCTGCCTGTCTGTTTATTCCGGGTAATCTCCGAAAAGGGCGGACCGAATTTGACGGAAAATTCAATGGCAGAAAGCTGATGTTTTAAGGAGTGACTTACTCTGCTTTTATATTAAAAATGAATTAGGGTTCTGCAAAACAATGGTAATGGTGAATCAACTCGGGCGCTTAAATGGCTTACGGTGAATAAACCCTATGAGATTTATCAAATTAATGTACTATATGATTTTAGAATCTTAAAGAGACTCATAAAAAATCAGTAACGCATATATGTCTCTTCTAAGAATCAGCCACAATGAGCTTTATCTTTAAAATAACCGGGAGCGAGGGTGGCACGATTCGTACTTGAGTTCGATCGACGACATTCTGTAGCCCACGCTAGTGCAGCCGCAGGCGCAACTGGTGACAAATACTTGAATATTTTTTTTAAATTTTTATTAGAGGATGTGGGTGTTTCGTCATCCAGACCAGACATATTTCTTTATTCTCGTGAAACCAAACGTATAGTACTTGTAGAGCTTACTGTATCGTGGGAAACTAATACACCTAAAGACCACGCAATAGAAATGAATAAATATTACGATCTATGTAACGAGTTAACCAAAAACAGCTATGCGGTTAACTTATATGCGGTGGAAGTGGGAGCGAAAGGTATTCCAGCGAAATCTCTTTTTAACTTGCTAAAAGACCTCGGTCTGTCGAGAACTGCAGTAAGTTCCATTTTAGAACGGGTATCTAAAGCAGCATTGAC
The DNA here is from genome assembly GCA_033032175.1 of Saturnia japonica. Classification (NCBI taxonomy): domain Eukaryota; kingdom Metazoa; phylum Arthropoda; class Insecta; order Lepidoptera; family Saturniidae; genus Saturnia; species Saturnia japonica. The sequence continues at coordinate 2,931,887 of CM065331.1, forward strand.
AGGCTCTTGCCAAATCTGGCTTAGAAAGGAGGGTATCGCGGGCAGTCAAGGTGAGCGCTGATTTACATCATAAGGGGGCCCCTTTATCCTACAAATGGGTCGCAAGTGCCGGAGACTGCTCGTGTTCCCTCTGTCTGCCACACGATGGACCCGGCACCAGCACGGTGAATCCATAGGATGCTAAGATGTTTGTCTCATATAAGCTTTAAAATGATTTTAAATATACAATTAATTTTAATTAACATTTTTAGTAACAGACATATTATGCCTGAACAATTAATAATAGAGCTATGACGTTGCCAAGAAAAAATACATTTGAGAATAGTGTTTAATAAGTGAAAAAATATGTGCGCGAATTGATATAATACCTAAATAGTTCCACAGATGGCACTAAAGATGAAATAAAGTTTTTAATTTTTGACCTCAAGAGATGGCGCTGTACAATATCTGTACAAGTTACCAAATTATCGTATTAGAACCTTAAAGAATCTTTATGATAATTACCATTATTAATTATTAGTACAATATACACATTAAATTTATAATCGAATACTTACAGCGTTAGGCGTTTGAATTAGCGAAACATACCTATAACTGTATTTGTAAAATATAGGTAAAGATGGCGCGGCGCTTCAATAAAAACTGTAACCTGTAACTAGGTACAATCTTTCACTTTTTTTAGTCCTCAATTTATTGATTACTTTATTATTTAAACTTTGCTTACTGTTGCGACATTTCTCGCTACAACTGACGCATCAACGCATCGACACAACTACGTAGCGACACATAGCGTCATCTATCGAGCCACATAGGACGCATCCTACTATCCTATATTGCGCTATAGAAATTAACTCTATCGTTGAGTATATATACAAGAACCCGACTACAACAGTCGGGGCAGCTGCCCGCCAGACATAGCACCCATCTGGCCGGAGGATCCTCCTTTTTCTATGGCGGATGAGGAACTTTTCTCTCTGTTCCTCACCTCCGCTAAACTTACATTAACTTAGCCCGCATAATCATTTTCGTTTTTGTAATTCCATAGAAAAAAGAAGAGTGTTACTAATTACTTACTAGATTAATTGATTACCTACCTCAGCAAATAAAAGCAGTATATCGTATATTAATAATTAGCGAGGTATTTCATTTGTTTTACTGTATTATATCAAACTTGTTGCCAAATATTTCAAAATAAATCGAAAACAAGATGCATAAATGAATAAAAAAAAGGAAATAAAAACGATTATTTTATTTTTGTAGATCTCCGGCGCTAAAGAGAGACAGTCTGGTACAACTCCAACTGTCTCCCAGACGGCTGAACCAGTGCAATGGGAAGAATACCCCCCCCCCCCCCGAACCGTCCCCCCTTGGTCCAGTAAGGGTCACTGAAATGTCCTGGGATTTTCAAGTAATTGTACGGCATTCTTCGGATTTGTCCTCGAAGTTGGGTAATATCAACCCTATAGTCGTACAAGTTCGTGCGCAACCGTCCTACATTTCCGACAGACGTTGGCGGGGGCGAGGTACATTAGACGACGACTAGGGTGAGTAATATAGCGGTGAAGGGAAGCGCGTGAAATTGAATGACGTAGGCGCGCAAGTCACAGTACACTGAAGTAAACATTATAACGTCTTCATAGAAACGGCTGAAATGAAATCTAGGTAAACTTCAGTACACAATAGTCGCAATTACGCAATTTATAACTAATTTGATATTCCGATAGTTTATAAACTTGGATTAAAACTTAGGATACTTTTGTCCCGGTAACGACCCAATTCTGAAGTCCACGCAGACGAAGTCGCGGACTGAAGCTATTAATAATATATATAAAACAAAACTTTAAATGGAACAAAATTTATTTATTTTAACAACTCAATAGATCCCTCTTGAGCCACATCCAAAGTTCGGTGCAGTAAAACTATTGTACGCATATCCGTCAATAACACCGTACTCAAATGGAGAACCAACTGGTGCGACAGGGATCTCAGCTACAATGCCAACTTCATCTTCACCGCAGCCATAAGTGACGGCACCAGCACCAGCGGTCGGGAAAGCTCCCTCCACGGCAACAGTACCAGTGAACGGCATACGGCCAGCAACGACTACTGGTCCTTCGATGACCAAATTGTCGGAATAGATGGACATTCCTGGTGGAGGCATGTTCGCGGATACTGCGGAACTTGGTAGCGGAGCAATAGCAGGGCCGATGCAGAAAGGCACAATGGAATTGTCAAAATCGCATCCTATAGGACCGTAAGAGCCTGGGTATGCTAATTCAGCTAGACAAAGGCCTGGGACGCATTGAGCAGTTATTGACTGTAACAGAAGAAATTCGTAATTTCATTATTTGTATTAATAAATCTGTAGTTGTGTCTGTACACGTATCTTTTTTTCCTAATTTTCTGATAGACGTCCTATAAAAAGGACAGTGATAAGGGATATGATATTTAATTATTTTTGTCAATCTTTTCGTATCCTATGTATTTAACTCAAAAACGGCTTAACCGATTTTTATTACCAGACACCCATGTCATTCCTCAATTGATAGCTTATAAAGAACTGTCAAGAGTAGTTTTAGAAATAACAAAAAAATATCTCGATCGATTTGATGAAATTTTAAAAACAGAAAGCATATTTTATTCTATGATTTTTAAGCTATCAGTAATGTTTTTGGAAACTGTAAAAGAAATAATGAAAAAAATATGATTTTTATTATTTGTTAACCGATTATGATATAATTAAAAAGATAGCATAATAAATGTAATTCCTCAATTATCAGGGTACATGATAAATAAAATTGAAGTAATGTTAAAATAACAGCTTTTTAATAAATGCATGCATGGACCGTGCTTTGGGAGCCTTTTTAATCTAGATGGCAGTGGAACACTTTTTAATATGTATAAGAGACCTCCCAACTGCAATGAAAATTATATATTATCTATTTGATCAGCGAGTAAATGAGTGACTTTTTGCTTTGTATACACAAATTATCAGACTAATACAACTTGTTTCTTACTTTTTGGAATTGTATTTTAAAACATTTTGTGCTAGGTGGCTGTAATTTATAAGAACTAAAAGTAGTTTTTTACTCTCACGGCGAGGCGAGGCTTGGATGGGTAAGGTATATTGCCTAATGTAGTTCGTCAAATTCCCGATAGATGTCGCCGATTCAGAAAATCGACTTGCAACTCTATCTCAGTATGTATAATGTATTCTGTGACAAGGACGACAACGGCTTCCTCTTGGTCGCGTGGACGCGCTCGCCGAATGATAACGTAGGTAATAAAATTAAAATATAGTTTAACACAGCGCCACCTTTTGGCAGATTGTGATAACCAATAATAAATTACCAAAAACAATAAAATGCGTTTTAATACCGAGACGATGGCATCTATCGGTTTCTGGCACAAACAAATTATTTTTATAGTTTTGGAATGTGTATGTAGTAGCTTTATTGTTATTTTTTTCATAACATTTATAGTTAGTGTCAATTGGGATGATGTAAGTATTCTAACAATACCTTGTACATCGAAATCTGTTGAGGAATTTTTCCAACACTCATGTACGGAAGTGAAAGCGGGTGTGGTAGAAAAATCATGAAAATAAAATAAATGCGCGCTAAGAGGTATGTTCGGAGTGAAATTGAGTGACAGGATAAGAAATTGTGTGAAAGAAGATATAGGCACACGGATTGAGAAACGGATGCTTAGATGGTTTGGGCATGTTGAGAGGATGACTGAAAGAAGAATGAGGTCAATAAAACAATTTTAACCAGGAAAGGAAACTGTTGTATCAAACCTTATTCTATGAACCTTCTTACGAAGACCATAATTTTTATAAACATGGTGAGCAATTTGAGCTAGTAATTCACACATTAACTGTAGATGGTACCTTATTCCTTGACAATCCCTACTGTTTATAAATTGCTTCATATATGTGTATATTGTTATTATAGTAGCTCCAAAAATTGACGGTAGTTTACCTGATGATAAGCACAGTGCAATTCAGAAACGATGGCGACCAGCGAGAAATCTACAGTCCATCGTACGAAAAAGCAGGACTGAGCAGTATTTATCAGTACAGTTCAAAATAACAGGTATTTACAATTATTAATGAACGACACTGTAAACAATAAAAAGCTGTTTCTAAATACTACTCGTACCTGTTCCACATGCTGGTGTGTGAACAGAAGTAAACTGTTTCTGTTTGTAACAAATTCTTTGCTCTTTTCAAATTATAGTCAAGTAGGAGGCTGTAATTTTCGAAAACGTTTTCGGAAGTGTTTTTTCCTCTGGAACAGGTTTCTTATTTACGAAGGAGGAAAACATAATACCCGAGAGTCGGATTAACAGCTTCATAGTATCGAAAAGACATTACATTATTTTACTAAGTCAGGTATAAAAACATTAAAAGTGTCCTACAATTATAATACATACCTGAATACATATAAATGATAAACTAAACAAAACTCCAGTGAACACCATGTCTAGTGCACTTCCTTGAAATTTAAACAATTGAATAATCTTCATAATATCGGCCAATGTTTTTATAACACACATTATCAGCGAATTCGCAATACACAATTCATTTTCAGAATCATGTCATGTAATGCATTATCAGATTGGGTCACATTCATGACATAATTCTGTTACATGTGTCATTTATAGTTATATGTTATGTTGCAAAATTTATAGTTAGGTCGAAATAAGCTTATATATAATTTTGGGAAAGTTTTTTTCTTATGATCTGTGTTACCTTTTGTAATTTATATCATCATCATCATCATTTCAGCCGCAGGACGTCCACTGCTGAACATAGGCCTCCCCCATAGATCTCCAGAGCTACCGATCTTGTGCGGCCTGCACCCAACGGCTCCCAGCGACCTTTATTAGGTCGTCTTTCCATCTAGTGGGGGGCCGTCCTACGCTGCACTTTCCGGTGCGTTGTCTCCACTCGAGAACCTTTCTGCCCCAACGGCCGTCAGTTCTCCGAACTATGTGCCCCGCTCCCAGCGACCTTTATTAGGTCGTCTTTCCATCTAGTGGGGGGCCGTCCTACGCTGCGCTTTCCCGTGCGTGGTCTCCACTCGAGAACCTTTCTGCCCCAACGGCTGTCAGTTCTCCGTACTATGTGCCCCGCTCCCAGCGACCTTTATTAGGTCGTCTTTCCATCTAGTGGGGAGCCGTCCTACGCTGCGCTTTCCGGTGCGTGGTCTCCACTCGAGAACCTTTCTGCCCCAGCGGCCGTCAGTTCTCCGAACTATGTGCCCCGCCCACTGCCACTTCAACTTGCTAATCTTGCTTGTAATTTATATAAATATGTCGAATCTAGTCTTTTTGTTAATCGGGATTCAAGCTTATCTAATACGTGTAAGGGTTTAACGACGGTGGTATAAATGTATATTTCTAAAATATTGCTATTAATATTAGGCAATGAATTAGAGTTTTTAGCGGCATTCAGATCTGTCATGTTTTGGTTTTAATTCATAGGCTTTTTATCCTATTATCCTACAATCGGTTTCAAGGCAAGTGGCGGATACCAACTTATCCTTCAGGAGTTACGTACAGCGGTTTCGGCAGCGGACTTTTAAGAGTGGCCGGAGAATTACCAGTTGTCGGCACAGCTATTGTTGGAGGCCACGTACATATTATCGGAGCGGTCAAATTTACCGGAAAGCTGCCGGCGGTTGGTAGAATAGCCCGTACTGGGAGTTGCGGATGTGGCTACGGTTGTAGGTAATATACTTTACGTGTACTTAATAAAATTAATCATATATTTAAACTGTTATTAAATGAATAAATCTTGTTGAGTTATACTTAAACATGTCTTTTAAACTTTATTTATCATCATAGCATCATGTGTCGGAAGTACATGATGAAGTCTGGACATCGATGATAATAATTATTGTTAATTCATTTTACTTTTTCCAGGTCAATTTCTAGATTAAAATCTTGTTTTGTTACGCAAAGATGAAAGATGTATAAATTCTGACGTGCCTACGTAACTACATTTTTTTACAATTATTATTTATTATCATCATCATCATCATTTCAGCCGCAAGACGTCCACTGCTGAACATAGGCCTCCCCCATAGATCTCCAGAGCGACCGATCTTGTGCGGCCTGCACCCAACGGCTCCCAGCAACCTTTATTATGTCGTCTTTCCATATAGTGGGGGGCCGTCCTACGCTGCGCTTTCCGGCGCGTGGTCTCCACTTGAGAACCTTTCTGCCCCAACGGCCGTCAGTTCTCCGAATTATGTGCCCCGCCCACTGCCACTTCAACTTGCTAATCCTTTTGGCTATGTCGGTTACCTTAGTTTTTCTACGGATCTCCTCATTTCTGATTCGATCTCGTAGAGAAACACCAAGCATAGCCCTCTCCATAGCTCGCTGAGCGACCTTGAGCTTTCTTATGAGGCCCACAGTGAGCGACCACGTCTCTGTGCCGTATGTCATCACTGGCAACACACACTGGTCAAAGACTTTCGTCTTGAGGCACTGAGGTATTTTGGACGAGAAGACGTCGCGCAGTTTCCCGAACGCTGCCCAGCCGAGTTGGATTCGTCGACTGAGCTCTTTTTCAAAGTTGGACCTGCCTAACTGGACTGTTTGTCCCAGATAGACATATTCTTCAACAACTTCTAGACAAGAGTTCCCAACTGATACTGGGGTGGGCACCACATGGACATTCGACATGATTTTCGTCTTGTCCATGTTCATTTTTAGGCCCACCTGTTGAGAAACTTTGTCGAGGCCATCGAGCATTGTGCGAAGATCTTCCAGCGATTCTGCCATGACAACGATGTCATCAGCCAATCGAAGGTGAGTGATGTACTCGCCATTGACATTGATGCCGAGTCCTTGCCATTCCAGGAGCTTGAAAGCGTCCTCTAGAGCAACGGTAAACAGTTTCGGAGATATTACGTCTCCCTGTCTAACGCCTCTTCTCAAAGGAATTGCCTTCGTGCACTGCTCCTGTACTCGGACCGACATGGTGGTGTTGTTGTACAAGCACTTCAACACTTCGATATATCGGTGGTCAATACGGCACCGCTGGAGAGAATGCAACACTGCCCAGGTTTTGACCGAATCAAAGGCTTTTTCGTAGTCCACGAACACTAAGCATAAAGGCAGATTATACTCCTCAGTCTTCTGTATAATCTGCCACAGCATATAGATGTGGTCTACGGTGCTAAAGCCTTTTCGGAAACCGGCTTGTTCGGGAGGCTGGAAGTCATCAAACTTGTGCTCGAGACGATTCATGATGACCCTCGAAAACAGCTTATAAACATGGCTCAGCAACGAGATGGGCCGATAGTTCTTCAATAAGGTTTTATCACCTTTCTTGAAGAACAGGACCACCACGCTGCCGCCCCACGTTTCCGGCGTTTTACCATCGAGTATAACGGAATTAAAGAGCTTCTGCAAGACCTTAAGTACCGGTGTTCCACCCGCTTTAAGAAGATCTGATGTAATTCCGTCATCACCCGGCGCCTTGTTGTTCTTAAGCTGCTTAAGGGCCATCCTAATCTCGTACAGGGTGATGTCGGGGATATCTTCGGTATAGTGTCGAGTCAGCCCGGCTCTCGGATCTTTAGCCGGGCTGGTAACAGGCTTAGTTGACGAGGTATATAACTGCTCATAGAATCTTTCGATCTCCCTTAATACCTCTGGCTTGGTGGACGCTACGCTGCCATCATCCATTTTCAGCTTCGTCAACTGGCTCTGCCCAATAGATGCATTCCTTGCGAACACTTTGGAGCCTTTATTCCGCTCTATCGTCTCTTTAGTACTTTTGGTATTGTAAGACCGGACATCGTGTCGCAAGGATTTATGAATAGATCTATTGAGCTGCCTATAGGACTTAGCGTCATCGGAAGACTGCAGCGCCATACCACGCCGATCAGCCATGAGTTTTCGGGTTTGATCTGATATCTTTTGAGTCCTATTGCTACGGTGAGTTTTAAAGAACTTGGACCCAACCGCATGGATAGTTTCTAACAGCCTAATATTAATATCATCTACGGAGACGCAACTATCTAGGCAATCGAATTGGTTTTTCATTTTCGAGTTGAAAGCTCTCGGGGTTTTGGAGTTGAGCATTAGAGGGTCGGAGCGTAGACTTCATCAGGCGAGACCTTTCTATTTTTAGATTGATATTCATTGTGCCTCTAACCATTCGGTGATCACTACCGGTTTTCACCCTGTGGATCACAGTGACATCATTGAATATTTGTCTCTTCGTGGTCATGATGAAGTCTATCTTATTTTTCGTGGAACCATCGGGGCTCATCCAGGTCCATTTCCTATGAGGTGGCTTCTGGAAGAAAGAGTTCATCATAAAGAGCCCCTCTTTCTCCATAAAATCGGCCAACCTCTGGCCCCTAGGGTTCCGTTGCCCATAACCAAATTGCCCCACTCCCAACTCTTCACCATCTCTTTTGCCCACCTTTGCGTTAAAGTCTCCCATTACAACAGTGAAGTGGGTTTTCGAGGTATGTATGGCCGTACTAATGTCCTCATACAAAAACTCCACTTCATCATCAAGGTATGCCGAGGTCGGTGCGTAAACCTGTATGACCTTCAACGAATATCTTTTGGATATTCTGAGTATCAGATACGCTACCCTGCTCGACACACTGTCGATGGTCACAATGTTGTTAATGAGAGACTTCCGGACGATAAACCCGACACCACCTAGGGACTGTTGGTCACCCTCTTTGTAATAGAACAAGTTACCGGATTTCATGATTATCGTGTCCTCACCCTCTCTTCGGACTTCTGATAATCCTATAAGATCCCAGCGTAACTTGTCTATTTCCTCTTCCAGCTCGACAATCTTCTCGATTATTTATTTATTATATTATATTAAGTGAGTAATTCTTGTATATATATATATATATATATATATGTAATTGGATTCTCGGAAACGGCTCCAACGATTTCGATGACACTTTGCATTTAGATAATGTTATACATTCCAAGTTTATCCAGATAGGTGTTTTTATTTTTTTTTTGTTTATAAGACACCGAGCACAGCTCAGTCGCCCAGATATTATTACTAAAATAACAAATATTACTGTCTAATAATAAACATTTAACAATCAAGAATTTACTCATGATGTAGATACGGCATTGATGTAGTAGTAATCTTAGTAATTATATTTGTCTTTGCAAACCTAGGAATACTGGCATTATCTCAAAAAAAACCTATCGTAATTACTTTTTTTCTGAAACTACATTCCACTCGTTACATGGATTAAAACTTAACCTGTTTATTAAATTGATTTAATTACTGTCAATCTTATTCTATACCTATATTACAACATTTCATACTAACCAGTACTTCACTGAATTGAATGAATACTTTATTGCACTTTTAGTGTTTTTACACTGGTGAGCTTATCTAATTCTTTAAAGCATTTTCTTCCAGCTATCTAATTTTTTTTTTTTTCGATATTACTATAGGAAATAAAATTTAAAATAAAACAAAAATGAGCAAACACAAAAATATAATAAGTACATATAATACATAAATAAAATAAAGTAATTATTAATATAAATTGAATACAAGAACATATATATACATCATCATTATATTATTACGTGAGAAGAAAACTTCGGACACTGGTTAAAGTTTATATGGAGATGGAGTGCAGAAAGCTAAAATTTATCTATAATATCTGTTACTAATATATTAAAATAAAATAAATTAATACTGCGAATCCTAAACCGACAAGTGCCATTGAACTTAGACCTCTCAAAATATTGACATTGTCACTCAATGAAAAGTGACAGCAAGTGATATAAGTATATAATATTCATTGTTTAGGTTCATACTGCAAATTTCAAACAGAAAATAGTCGTATGATTAAAAAGTCGCTGGTTGAATTTCGATCATTGGTTGACCTCTAGTCGCTCATAATTATGTACAAACACAAGTTATAAATGAAAATCGTAACAATTTTGATCACCCTGTCTCTTGTTTATAAACAAATATCGATACCGTTGTGAATGATTGTTTTAGGATCTTGAAGATGACGGAGTAACGTAAGGTTGATATAATCATTATAGGTTAATTAACGATTTTGCTCATTATTTTGTTATGATAGTTAAAAATTCTACTTAATATTATAAATAATGTGAAAGTATGTATGTTTGTGGTTCAATCACACAAAAACGGCTGAATGGATTTAGATGAAATTTGGTACTCAGATAGTTTATAACCTGGATTAACACAGAATACTCTTCATCTCGGTAAGGAATCCAATTCTAAAATAAATAAATAAGAAACATTTAATCAAGATATTCTTAATATGACTCATTTTAATTCAAGAATATATGAACTGCATCGAATCCGGTTTAAAAATTGTTTTAAACTCTTTATATGATAAAAATAATACCTATGAATAAATTTTTGTTCACTTTCATTAATACACCATAAAAAGTTATTTCAAAATATTTTTTCATTTTAATAACAGATACGCCACAAAAACTATGCATTATGGTACCGTGACGACATCATTATTTTTGTATGATAACAATCACAACTGTGACAACACACGCAAGAGTCTTACACTCATATTTCCTGAATGGTGACGTTACGTTTTCTAATCGGCGTTTCAAATCACGTGACTCACATACAAAAAATATTAATTTTCTTTTCGTAGTGTAATCATTCGATTATGAATATATCTCGAGATATCCCGAATATAGCCATTAGTAATTAATAATATCAGTAGTTCTATGATGAGTGTTCATACATAATCGAAGTACCATTAGTAATTACTAATATCAGTAGTTCGGTGATAAGTGTTCATACATAATCGAACTACCATTAGTAATTACTAATATCAGTAGTTCTGTGATGAGTGTTCATACATAATCGAACTACCATTAGTAATTACTAATATCAGTAGTTCTATGATGAGTGTTCATACATAATCGAAGTACCATTAGTAATTACTAATATCAGTAGTTCGGTGATAAGTGTTCATACATAATCGAACTACCATTAGTAATTACTAATATCAGTAGTTCTGTGATGAGTGTTCATACATAATCGAAGTACCATTAGTAATTACTAATATCAGTAGTTCGGTGATAAGTGTTCATACATAATCGAACTACCATTAGTAATTACTAATATCAGTAGTTCTGTGATGAGTGTTCATACATAATCGAAGTACCATTAGTAATTACTAATATCAGTAGTTCGGTGATAAGTGTTCATACATAATCGAACTACCATTAGTAATTACTAATATCAGTAGTTCTGTGATGAGTGTTCATACATAATCGAACTACCATTAGTAATTACTAATATCAGTAGTTCTATGATGAGTGTTCATACATAATCGAAGTACCATTAGTAATTACTAATATCAGTAGTTCGGTGATAAGTGTTCATACATAATCGAACTACCATTAGTAATTACTAATATCAGTAGTTCTGTGATGAGTGTTCATACATAATCGAACTACCATTAGTAATTACTAATATCAGTAGTTCGGTGATAAGTGTTTATACATAATCGAACTACCATTAGTAATTACTAATATCAGTAGTTTTGTGATGAGTGTTCATACATAATCGAACTACCATTAGTAATTACTAATGATAGGTTACTAATTTGATAAAATTAATAATTTTACGACCGACCGACCCTTTTTTAGCTAAGGCTCGATTATGAATGATCATTCATATTCGTAATTCGATTATGAATTATCACTCATCATCAAAATATCTTGATTATGTAAATCATTCATAATCGCCCACCTTATAGTCTTATTCATTCTAATATCGATTTAATCTATACGAAATGTATGTTAAGATAGGGAATTGGTTGGTTGCTCGTATACTAAAAAACTAAAATGACAATATTAGTGACATAATTATTTATTTTTATAAGCAACATAATATTATTAATTTAAATTATATTATTATCAAAATTTAAAACACTGGTTTCCCAGTGCATCCACAGCTACCACAGATATTTATGACCCCGCCAGCTGGCATGTTGCCGCGGAACTCCACCGCTCCAATAATCGGTACCTGGCCAGCGACGACAGTTGTGCCAGCAACTGGCAACTCGCCCGCCATTCGCAAATCACCATTCCCGACTCCGCCGTAAGCGCCACCGCCGGGATTGATTGGTGACGTCATACCTGGCATACCTAAACCAGTATTAGCATATCCTAGGCCAGGATTACCATAACCTAGGTTGCCGTAACCGAGGCCAAGTCCAGCGAATCCGGGAGCGCACTGACTTAAGGCTGACTAAAAATAAAATAAAGATTACTTTTTACTAAATTTTAAGTGACCTTTCTAGTATGGAATTTGATCAAAAGGTAACAACTTAAACACAGAAAATAAAAATAATTTTAACTTCCAGAATAGCTCAGTGCTGGGCAAAGACTTCTTCCGTCTGGAAGGTATGGACTTACGATGCTGTCAAGGCGTAAATAAAATTCTTATTCACTTCAAGCGCAACAGCGCAAGGTCGCCCAGTGAAATGAACATACGTTTTTAAAATAATAATCTCATGTTTTGAATCCGTCAGCCTCTAAAGTTTATAATTTGGAATTTTCTAGTATAATTTTCTTATAAAATGGAGTTGTAGATGACTATAGAAGCTTGTTTAAAATTTCAGAAAGAGGCAACTATGCGTTTTTTTTATAAGCAGTAAAGTATTTCTAATTATATCTTTGAATCCGTCAAGCCCTACATAAATAGGTCAAGAATGACATATATTTTTTCTAGAGCTTCAACACCCAAGATTATAGAGATAAACGAATTTGACAATGTTGATTCCTGATATTACAGCACCTCAATAACATCGCAAGTTCACGGCGTATTGGCGATTTGAAACACTTAAAACATCCACAGTTCCATATTTTTTCCACTTCAGTCGATAGTATTGCTTTTTTATTTCCTTTAAAAGTTTAGCTTTTAGCCACAATATCACCTGATGTCCAGTAACGATATGACCCAAGATGCTAACACACTAAGCCTAGTGGAAGACTGACTCTCAAGATCAGCTACCGGAAGACACCTATAGGTGTTTGGCGACAGATTTTGTTAGAAAATGCCTTACAACCATGCTATGATTTCATCACGATGCTTGTGCGCAAATACAGAAAAATTCTTTGGTATTTTGGGAGTCGAATCTGCAGACATCGAAACTACACTCCGCAGGTCTAAACCACACAACCATCAAGACTTTAAAAAGTAAATTCAACTCACATGAATTAAAAATGCTTGAAGACATAAAACCAAGGTTGTGAATCCTGACATTTCTTTTTACTAACAAAAGACGTACAATTAATAAAGGTACCAATTGAGTTGTAAAACCACCAAGGAATTATACGCTTTTTATGTTAAAAAAATTACTATATTTTGTCATAGCGTGTAATATTTTTAGATGTTATCGTTTATCAAATTATGTCTTAATTGTTCGATAGATAAATTTATATTAATGATAAAAAGATTTTCGAAATATTATTACCGACATTTGGTTTTGTAAATAAGAACGGCAACTTTTTCAAAATAAGTTAACAAGATTATAACTACAGATTGTAAAATATTCAAAGAAAATTTGACATACAATTTGAAATCGTAATTTAAAATTCTAATAACTAAACAGTTTTAACATCGGCCTTTGGGCTGCTGCACTATGGGGGTAGAGTTAAGGGGATAAGTTGGTAAGTGTCCAGTTGTAAACAGAAAATTGCAATTTAAAAACCCACCAATATGGCGCTAGTGTTGCAAAAGGGTAAGGTACTTTTTTGTGATATTAAAGTTTTTACTGTTGTAAAACTTCAAAAATAATTTAACAATGATGGTAAAAGTTTGTGGGGTGAAAATTTGTCCAAGTGCCCGAGAATTAAAAAAAATACTTTTGGCGCTATCTTTAAAATTTACACTCTTGCTATCGTGGCGCCACCCCAATTTGACGTTTTTCGACGGAGATTTTTTCATACATAGAGATGGTATTCTTGGTCTCTACCTTCCACAGTCCATACAAACGTACTCTTCTGTGTTATCCATATGGTAGTAAATGGAATTCGAAATTTAAAATATAAACAAAGATATTGCCAAATCAAATAATTAACCTAATTTGTGTAAGTTTTCCAAAAGTACTACAGTTAAATTTTTGAAGTGAAACTTCTTTATCAACGTATGGGAGAAATTTTGTAGCAAATCGTCACGTTTTTCGGTTACGCACCATGTTGCTTTTTTTATCAAAGTTTAGTATAGTGACGTAAAGAATATAATGTAATATATTATAATAATAACAACAATATATTAGTTTTGAAGTTTGGTTTGAAATAAGAATAACAATATATGTAATGTGAAAGTGATAAGAATAAAAAGACTTAATTCAAATTATAAGTGAATTAACAACAATAGTGAGAGAGATTATGATAGTTTCGTTTTATAAATTCAACACGAATGAGCATGATTTTAATATTAATTTAGGTTAACCTCACTTTTTGATTGTAAGTATCAGTGAATGTATATAAATACTGTTAAAATTAGCAAGTATTAATAAATATGACTGTAAATCTAGTGAACATTATTAATTCTAAGTGAGAGACATTAAAAAATATAAATTAAATAATAATTTAAAAATAAAACTAAACACGATTATGAAAATAAAAATATGTATACGTACATCTTATTTGAGGTTAACCTCACTTTTTAATTATGTTAAGTTATTCATTTTGAATTGTTATATAAATCTGTTGCATTTCTAGCAAGTATTAACTGTCATCATACGACTTGTATTACTCTTGAAAAGATGAATTCCAATTATTAATTCATAACTTGTAAATATAATATAATAAATAAATAGCAATGATATTATAATAAGAACAATTGATAAAATAAATTACTCATTAATTGTATGCAAGATCTAGAATAATAAAATAGCTTTAATGTTAATACGGAAACAATCTGTTTTATAATTAAGTTTTTAATGCCTTATTACCCCATTTTCGTGAAGTTGCAAATAGTAGAAAAATCGATTGCATGTTCGTACAAGAAGTTTAACTGTCATTACATATGTACTCTGGTACACACACACATTTTTTAATGATAATTTCCATACAGGAAACCTTATTTATTCGGAATTAACTGTTTCGTAAATGGATTAACAACTGGAATAAATTGAAATAGCATATCCTGATTCACCTTTACTGAAAATTAATGGATACTGCAAAGCATCATAAAATTTATGATTACTCAGCTACACTCTGTTATGCAAGTATTATCATGTGCCCGTAACACTATGTCTCGTGGAGAGCAGGTCACCAGTAACCAAAACAGCAACTTCATTGACCATTAAGTGCATTATAACGCCTCTCATCGACGCCACGGGGATTTTCGATCAGCATGTATGACAACTTAGTAGATTATCTGAAGGCCAGTTGTCTATTGCACTAGTTAAAGAAGTCTTCACTAAAACATTGTGGCTGTGTAACATTCGTTGGATACTTACACACACATGTTTCTCTATTGGTAATTTCCTTCAATATATTGGCAACGACGGTTAACTTCATTTTAGTTCATCATCCATAAAATACATCTGCAAAAAGTTTATGCTGATCATTATTTTCTGGAAATAACGATCCAATACCGATGATATATCTAGCCTTGTACATGAATGAAGTTGAATGAGAATCCGGCCATTCTGATCTCTGTATCAACTCCAAAGGATGTAAATTTGAAAGCAAGAGTTATACTTGCTTAGTTTTAGCTTAAAAATTGCTTTGACTCATCTGGTAACACTTAATGCAATAAAGTTTTTAAAGGCATCTTCTGGTTCACCAAGCTAACCAGCCACGTGAAACTTTATCACAGGAACAGAACATTCCATTCAGTTGTCATATTAATTTGTTAATAACAATTGCAATTATTTATGTGCTGTAAAATCATATAATATTTTTTTATCTAGACTTCATTCCAAATCCAATATCTATAGCTCATATTTATAGGAGCTTTATCAAAAACTAGTAGTGCCCTGCGGTTTCAACCGCGTGTAGTTTAAAAGAAATCACTGATTGATGATTTAAAATACTTCAGTATAATCAATATTTTTATCGGTTGGGCAGGATTATGCGCCACATGGTCACATCGCACGCCGAGTGTTCAGTTATTTTAATTCTCCATACTCTCACAAACCATGCGTCCAAATAACATGCTGTAAAAGACGTAGTTTATCTTCATTATAAATTGTCTTTATGATGATGTAAACATGTGTCACAATAAATGTAATTTATATCAAAAGTACTAAGGAGTATTGATATCAACTTCGAAGCAAATCAACGCCAAAATAACTTTCTACTCCTTTTTAACCCCGTTAGGGGATGAATTTCAATAAAATATGAAGTACGTCTTCCACCAATTCTGTTAAAAAAGGTTTTGCGAAATTTGAAGTAGATTGGACCGAGGAATCAAGTTGTCCCATACAAATTTTGCCTCCCTTTTACACCCCCTAAGGAGTAAAATTTCGTAAAATCCTTTATTATCGGATGCCTACGTCATACAAATAACACACCTTCCAAGTTTCAGGTCTCTACGATCAGCGGTTTAGGCTGTGCGTTGATGCGTCCGTCAGTCATTCAGGACAAAGCATTTTATATTTATAGAATACTAGCTTTTACTCGCGGCTTCGCTCGCATTGAAGCCATTAAATAAGTATCAGAGATCATTACCATAGAAATGAATCAATATGATAACTCTATGCAATTGCTTAGCTGGGATGATCAATTTTTAAAATTACTACATACAATTAAATTTAAAAAATTTAAAATAAACTTTATTTAAATGCAACAACAAATGTTAAAATATATTTCTCTGTAACAAAAATAAATAATTTTGGATTTAAACAATTTAAATAGATTTTTTATGCAGAGTATTAATGTAGGATATTTTTGTAGACTATATTAAAAGTTTTTCCATCCGGTGCAAATATATGTGAATTCCGCGCATTAGACACACGCAAACAGGCTACATATAGTTGACCTTGAGAGAAGCATGGCCTTTCTAAATGCACTCCCGCTACCTGTAATGTCTGCCCTTGTGCTTTGTTTATAGGAACAGCAAAGCTAAGCTTGACGGGAAACTGAACCCTTTTCAATTGGAATGGAAGGTCAGATGGAATAATTGGAATTCGAGGTATGATAACACTTTCTCCCTTACCGACACCTGTTAAAATAGTAGCACCAAGTATATTCTGCCCCAATTGTGTTATCCGAAGCCTTGTTCCATTGCATAGCCGAGGAGCATCTACATTTCGCATAAGCATGTAGTTTCAATTGAAGTTTATGCGACGGTACACCTGACAGTTCAAGTGAATTCAAAAATTGAACAGGATATGAAGTACTTAGTTCCGTATGCATAATTGTATCCATTGACAAATTTTCCTTCATTTCTCCTTGCACCTCTATTAAAATCTCGTTGTTGATCCTATTAACTACTTCATTTCTTTGTGCTAATATTGCTCTTTCGCACAACCACTGACCACTACTCAAATTTTGTTGTATTTCCGGAAATACATGAGCAATAAGATCCACATAATTTTCTACTAAATTACAAAATTTTCTTGATAGTGATATATAACCTTTAGCGTCGACGTCTAAACAACCATCACCAATTTTGAACAACATTTCTGCGTAAAGTCCCGAATCCACATCATTATGAAGATGAACTCTCATATTCGTTTTTATGCTGAATTTTTCAACTCTCCACCATAAGCTTGATGATTTAATGCATGCTTCAATTTCATCAGCTGATGTCCCCCTCTGAATGACTGGGAGGGTTTGTCGGAAATCACCAGCCAATAAAACTACCATTTCTCCCATTATATCTGTACCATTTCGCAAGTCCTGAAGAGTCCGGTTTAAAGCTTCTATAGCCTTCTTATGAGACATTGTACTTTCATCCCACACTAAAAGCTTACATTCTCGCAGCATCCTACCTCGTGAACTATTTTTACTGAAATTACAAATAGGTGAATCTTCCTGTGTCAGATTCAATGGTAATTTTAAAGCGGAATGTGCCGTACAGGCGCCGCTTAATAGCGTCGCGGCAATACCCGAAGAAGCTACAGCAATTGCTATTTTTTGGTCTTTTCTGACGGACATTAATAATAGGTTATGCAAAAAAGTTTTTCCGGTTCCTCCTGGTGCGTCGAGAAATAAGAGTCCACCATTGCCGGAGTCTATTTTACTTAATACTTGATTGAAAACATGATTTTGCTCTTGAATTAATTTAGGAACTAATTCTGCCACTTGATGTTGCAGTGCTATGAAATCATAATCTAGTTCTCGAGCAATTTCATTATTAATATCATCACTA
Source organism: Saturnia japonica (assembly GCA_033032175.1). Taxonomy (NCBI): domain Eukaryota; kingdom Metazoa; phylum Arthropoda; class Insecta; order Lepidoptera; family Saturniidae; genus Saturnia; species Saturnia japonica. Next base: position 2,950,254 of record CM065331.1, read on the forward strand.
TTTTCTCGTCGAGGGCTTTGTATTCCAAAATCATCTAATTTTTTTCCAACCATTGTAAAAACCTTGTTTTCTATTATAATTGGCGTTCTGTTGTAAATATGTTCGTTGAAAGTTATATCTGTATGTGCTTGCTGCAGTTGATGTAAAATATCTTCAGCCATATATTCTTTGTACTTATCCCAAAGAGTTTGAGGGTTAGACAGACCGCAAGAAGATAAAAGCGTAGCGTAAAGTTCCCTGATTTTATCTGGCGATCGACATTGTGCGGCTTTCTCCATAGTTTCGTCCCAATGATTATCATTTTCTAATAGTCGCCGAGCTTCACCTGCTTCTCTGTATGTTTGACATTCCTGACCATTAACATTTTTAAGTTCTGCCATGCTAGTTGGACCTCTAACATGATGTAATAACATACGCAGACAAAAGCATTCAAAATTTGTAACATGTATGGTGTAGACACGACCAAGAGCATCCGATGATTTTATCCCAGGTTGATTTTCAACAGGTGAACCTTGAATACGACGATGCCATTCTTTTTTGAGTTATTCCATGTATAATAACGGGGAACTTCAGAATACAATAATGTCCTTGCAAAAGTATCATTCTGACAAAGGTGGAAAAAGACAGTCAGTGTGGTCTTAAAAGGAGATAAAATCCTGTCTTGAAAGGTATTTTCATTAAAAAAAACACGCAGTCCGTTTTCTAAATGAACTGCAACATGTGTAACAGTGGGATATCTTTCATGTAATGGAAAGCCAAGCAGCCGCCATGCTGCTTTATTGCTACTGACATATCTTCCTGTTTGATAAGTTTGTATTTCATTGAGGGTCTGTTGAACACCTTCATTACGCAGATTGAAGATCGTCTGATCGGTTCCTTTATTTATATACTTGCAAATATATTTAATAGCACGTACATAATTGCAGGCTTCAACATTAATGTGGGCGTTGAATAATTTACACAAAATCGGCGAATAGGGCACAACCCAGCTATTATCAAAACTCTTTATTTCACCACTGCGAGTCAGAATGTCAACTTGCTTACCACCATCAGCAGGCGCCCTTCGTCTATATAACGTATAACCCTTATTATTGTGAACTGTTTCTCTAATCATTTCTCGAGGATACTTTTTTGTACACTTACCATTTTACATGTAAGGTGATGCTGGATTGCGAGCTCCACAGGGATCGTGAATCATGTTTTTAATAACCGTGTCGTACAGATTTTTATCTCCTACCGGATCTGGAATTTCAGCGCTAATTACGTTGTCAATTTTATTAGGAAGTAGCTTCTGTTTTAGCCAAATTAATATGTGCACATGTGGTAGACCTCGTTTCTGCTATTCAATGGAGTACATATGGCACTGGACATCTCCAAATACTTTTCTTTTTGTCACAACGTTCATTAACTTCTGAACCTTTAAACGAAATACGCGAGCAACTATGTCATGTCGATCAGTGGCTTTTTGCTCATCTATAATCTCTTGAGTTACATCCTGCCACGAAGGATTACAGGTAAAAGTTACGAAGAGGTCAGGTCTTCCGTAAGTTCGTACATAAGTAAAAGCGTCTTGAGTGTACTCATTCAGATAACGGGCACTATTCACAAAAGTGGACGGCAAAATAACCATTTTGGCCATTTCGTTAGGTCTAATGTTATCATCTGCACTAATCGCATCTTGTAGATGTATGTAATTTTCAGATCATAATTTTTTCTGGTTTAGAGAAATGTAACGACGACTTTCGCTCTCGACTTTAATATACATATCTACCAAGAATTTATTGAAAAGTTGCCTTGTACGCAGAAGGAGATTGAAGTCTTGCTCTCGAAGGATTATGTAATACGCATAAAAGTCCATACAGGAAACCTTTTTATTCGGAATTGGCTGTTTCGTTGTTGGATTAACGACTGGAATATTGAAATGATATCCTGATTCACCTTTACTGAAAATTAATGGATACTGCAAAGCATCATAAAATTTATGATTATCAGCTACACTCTTTAGCGTATTATCATGTGCCCGTAACACTATGTCTCGTGGAGAGCACGGGTCACCAGTAACCAAAACAGCAACTTCATTGACCATTGGTGCATTATAACGCCTCTCATTGTCGCCACGGGGAGTTCGATCAGCATGTATGACAATTTTGTAATTATCTGAAGGCCAGTTGTCTATTGCACTATTAAAGATCTTCACTAAAACATTGTGGCTGTGTAACATTCGTTGGATTTTCAATACTGTTTCTCTTTCTACTCCTTCAATATATTGGCAACGACGGTTAACTTCATTTTGTTCATCACCCATAAAATACATCTGCAAAAATTTATGCTGATCATTATTTTCTGGAAATAACGATCCAATCCGATGATATATCTAGCCTTGTACATTAAAAGTTGGTGAGAATCCGGCCATTCTTATCTCTGTATCAACTCCAAAGGATGTCATTTGAAAGCAAGAGTTATACTTTCTTATTTTGCTTAAAAATTGCTTTGACTCATCTGTAACACTTAACAATAAAGTTTTTAAAGGCTCTTCTGGTTCACCAAGTAAAGAAAGTGAAACTTTATCACAGGAACAGAACATTCCAACAGTTTCATCTTTCCATTTAAAAGCATCGCAATAATGACATGTTTTATTCATTCAGCCAATAACAATCAAAGGATGATTATGATATTCAATTGAAGAATCATATTGAAATCCAGTATCATTAAATACCGACCAATCTTTACGCATGAAATTTCGAGGGCGCATGGTCTGCATTTCAGCATTATGAATTCTTCTCTCCTGCGATTGTTCTGGCGTTTCTATCGCTCTTCTAGCTGCCTGCAGCATAGCTTGTCTTTCTGAACGAAGTCGTGCCTGAAGAGGAGTTTCAGATGCTCTCATAATACTTTGTCGCTCTGCTTGCTGTTGTCTTTTCAACTCTACTTGAACCGATGATTCTTGATTTCGTGCAACTTTTGCTGCATGAGCCCGCGAAGAATTTTTGGATATATCAGATTTCCGCTTCCGAGTCATTTTTAAAGAAGAACAAATTAAGAATTGAAACCTAATAATAAGATTAAAACTAAATAATAGCATCTAACCACAAAAATCACATCTAACCTCAAAAATGACATCTAACTTCAAAAATTCAGTTAACAAACAATTTTTTTATTTTTAATATAAAAATTTTGATTTTTTTTTAATAAAAAGTATCCTATGTTACTTTTAAACCTCCAAGAATATGTGTACAAAGTAAACAATTTTTTTATTTTTCATATTATTTTTTTATTTTTTTTAATAATAAGTATCGTATTTTACTTTTAATACCTCCAAGAATATGTGCACAAAGTTTCATGATGATCGGTTGAGTAGTTTTCGCGTGAAAGCGTAACAAACAAACTTACATTCACATTTATATATTAATTATATTATAGTAGGGATAAATTATGTTGGAGGCGGGAGGCACCTATAATACGTTGCCTCTCTAACCTTTTTTCTCTCTCTCTCTTATATAACGCAGACGAAGTTGCGCGGGTCAGACAGTTGCTACATAAATTAGTGCGTGTTCAAATAACGTGCTCCCACAACAATACGTTTAATTACATCAAACAATATTTCGCAAGATTTCAACGATCCACGTGTATCGCTCTCAGCCCTTTACACGTGATCCTTATTTACGTCCAACGATGTTAATGTCACATTTACTTCAATGTTTGCAACTGCTTTATAAATTGAATTCTAGTTTATATCGTCATGCTTTCACTTTAGGGCGTTGTTAGGTTTATGCAAAATCATAAAAAAAACTAATACATATAAATCTATACTAATATTATATTATAAAGCTGAAGAGTTTGTTTGTTTGGTTGAACACGCTAATCTCAGGAATTACTAGTTCGAATGGAAAAACATGTTTCAGTTTTAGATAGCCCATTTATCAAGGGAGACGACTATAGTCTTATAGCCTAGTCTTATATAACATCGCGCTGTGATCAATAGGAGCAGTGGCGGCCTTGGGCCGGCTTTATAACTTTTGATTTTGATTCCTAATTATTTATTATGGTTATAACATAACGGTAAATTAAAATAAAGTTAGTTAACTAATTTATTCATTCAAATCATAATTGATAAATTTATTTTGTAGTACTTGAATATCGCGCCTCGAAACACTTAAAGATCGGTTTTTTAAACGCATAGCACTTGAGACTAGTGTAGTATTATATAGTCTGTGACTCGGGAGTCGGGACATAATGTTCTGCCGGTCTATCGCTCGGGGAATCCCCGTCGCTAGAGGAATTCCCTTGTTTCATTTCGTTCGTCAACTTTTGTCACCTTGGAATTATTTTGCTTGCAGTATGAGTTACAAAATCGTTGCTGTACCGTACATATCTTTCAATTATATTTAATATTACGCTCTTATAGTGTTTCAAGCATCGTCTTGTGTCTAAGCAAAATCTTTTTTGGTTTTGCTACAAAGGTTGTACACTCTGTTTGCCGGCTCAAGTCTGAGGTGGGCTATTTTAAATCCTCGTGTAAAATCCTTATCGCTAAAACCACTTTCTGAAACTAGATGGGAGTGCAGGGTAGCATCGGTGAAGACCGTTAAATACCAACTAAGCGATATATGTGATGCTTTAAAGGATTTAGCAGAAAATACAACAGATTGTCAGTTGGTCAGTGAATGCCATTCTATATAGAGAAGGAAATAACTACCTACGAATTTGTAGTTTCATTTGTCATATGGTATGACATTCTTACAAAGATAAATGTTATCAGTAAAATGTGGCAAAGCGAAAACATGCACTTAGATGTGGCTATACAACACCTAGACGCATTCACAAATTGGCTCGATAATTATCGAGAAAATGGTTTTCAGTCATCCCTTGTAACAGCGAGAGAAATAGTCGAGGAAAATAATATTGACAGACAGTTTAAAGAAGTCAGAAGACGACGTAAAAAAAGGCTTTTTCATTATGAAGGGGAAGATGAAGCTCATGAATTGAATGCGGAAGAGATTATCAAAATAAACTATTTTTATGTTATTATCGACAATGTGCGCGCAAGCTGCCATCCTAGGTTTGAGGCACTTAAATATCATGAGAACATATTTGGTTTCATGTGTAATAAAAAGATTAAATGAAATTAGTGATAGTTAACTTTCGAAGCAATGCAGCGACTAGCAAATATCTATGACAGTAGGAGAATCCTGAGATATTGATGGACATGAATTGTACGAAGAACTGAATATGTTCATCCGTGTGTATGAAGGAAACGATGACATTATCTAGGTGCTGAAATACATAATAGAAAAAAAATTAACTGAAGTTTACCCCACTGTCGAAATAGTTCTGAGAATTATTGCCACCACACCTGTTACGGTTGCGTCTGCTGAAAGGAGTTTTTCGAGGCTTAAAATTATTAAAACATATTTGAGAAATTTGATGACACAGGATCGGCTTTCAGCCCTTGCTATTCTTTCAATCGGAAATGGCGTAGCGCATTCGTTAGATTATTGTGCTAAATTAAAGATTTTAGTCTTAGTAAAAGCTGCAAATATCAATTTTAAAATTTATCATCTCTGTATTTGTTAATTTTGTACATGTTTCAATATAAGTAAAATATTTTAAAACTCAAATTTTATTTATTTGTATTTCTTTAGCATTTCTCGTCAAACATAACGAATAGCTACCAAACAACAAGACCTACTTTCGCATTAAATAGGTACTTTTCCGTAGGACAAAAGGCTTCGCAAAGACCTGCCGCCCGAAGCCTTGCAATGGGTAAGGCAACCGCTGAATAGGAGCGAGCATCAACGAAAAATGTTGGAAAAACGGGCAAATTTTATTTCTTTTAAGAGCTTCCATTGCGTTCGCTGTGTAAATGGTTAAATTTACGCAACAATTTTGTGGAATGTAATTGTTTCTCTTAGAATGTTAAAAAAGTCTGCTATAGCATATAGCTATCTTTTAAGGTTTACTCAATACAACCTTTTATATGGTAATAAAATTTGTTCTAAAATAATGAATTATTTGCGACGGTGTTTTTATATACATGGTATTATTGGATACGCGCGGGAGTAGTAATAATATGCGTAGTGAGTTATTGGGATTGCGCCACCTGGGGAGTTTGTTAGTAACTAATTACCGCGAGTTTTCCAAAGCGTGCTTCTAACTCTCGGTCGATACCGCTTTACCGCTAGCTGCCTAGATGGCGACACATTATTTAGTACTTAGAAGCTACGTGATCTACGTCACACCCTCACCGCCCACGCGCTATCATCGCCAACGCCCGCACCGCAGTCGCTAGCAAGGTCTACAGGTAAGTGCACGTTCTTCTAACTTATAGCCATTTTATTGCTACTTTCATGTGATCATTCGCCCGCCCGCTCGCCTATGTGTATTTATTTCTAGTCTAGTTAGTGTCTCTTTTAGTTTACCGCTTAGGAAGGCTATTTACACGCCTTTTTAACCCCCATTATATGCTCCCGCCGTAGGAGGGCTATTTACAGGCCCTTCTGCTTCCCCATTGAGATGGTCCTTCGAGCCGGATTAAATCCAGCTTAAATTTACTTAGAATCACTTTCATTAAATTTAGTTATTATTAATCATTACACCCATTCGCTATTTTGTTACAATACTGTATTGTACCAGTAAATATAGTTAAAGTTAATTAACCCACCGCCGTTTTGTAATAATAACTTGTTACCGCTTTTGAAGTTATACTATTAACTTATTTAATTTAATTTAGTGTTCTTGTTTCTTTACTTCACTATGGAAAATAGACAGTTAAAGAAACTTATCGCTAAGAAAAATTTAGTTTATGCACAAATGAATGATTTGTATAACAAATCCAAAAACATTTTGGAATTTGATTCGGAATCAAAAGAAAATTTTCTTGCCGAAAGTTATGATAGGCGGTACGAGTTTAAATTAAAAAAAGATTTATTTTAAAAGAATTATAATAGGTGTTTACACTTATGGTTCTTAAACAAGACTAACTTAAAATTAATTAAAGTAATAATCAAGTTGGAGTCACGCCGTCGTTTCCCACGATCGCAATCTGCATGGTCAGCGATCCCACGGTCTGTATCCGCCGGTCCCAAGGCTTATGACGTGGTAACTCCTCCCTCCTTAAAAGGGAAGCGTATCCTGGAGCAGCTTCCGGTAGTGTCCTCACTACCTTTAATTTTCATCTGCATTTTCTTCGCCTGTTTCCACGTATATACTTTCCATGCACCAACGCTGACCAGTATGATGTACAGTAACAGTGTTGTCCAACTAGGGACCGCCATCATAATATGCCAACTAGGGGTTTCTCTGAGATACAAGTTGTCAGCTTTGTTGAGTAATTCATGGATACTGTCTAATTGAATATCTTCGATGTTCAGTCTATACTTCACAGCTTCCTCGGGTATAACTGGTTCTTTGAGCAGCGGAATAATTTCATTGGTGATAATAGTACGTGTGTGAGCTTGGAGTGTCCTATTCATAACGGTGACCTCGCATCCCTCAGGTAGTGTGAGTAGAAATGTGCCGGAGATTTTTCTATATTCGTTTTTAGATTTGCAGTTACTTCGCAGGATTTCTTCATCCTGAAGTATAAGCAGCCAGCTGTTTTCGTTGATCTTTTTTATTTTTCCTATGTTAATATTCATTTTGACCTGGGTACAATTCGCTTTCCTATGATGTATAAGCGATGTGACGCAGTCTTCCGCATCTTGAAATCTTCTCATCTCCAGCGTTTTACAGATATGTAAATTGTCGGATATCAGCGAGCATTCCTCGTCTAGGTAGGTATACTCATCGTTTCCAAGTATCAGGTATTTGGATTTCGGAACAATGGTTAAATTATTTTGGTCGGGAATGGAATAGAGGTGTATAAGATCATATATGTTTTTATCAATAGCGGGTATTTCTAATATAAATGTTAAAGTGTGTTCTGTACTGTAAGCTCTAACCTTAATTGACTTTTGGATCAAATGTATGTTACCTATGTCTATTTTGGCTACTGGTGCAAAAGAGTATAATTTCTGTAAATTTCTAATTTCTTCTAGGAGACTTTGCGGGTTTATAATAGAAGGATGCATTACTCCTAATTGAGAGAATGTCATTGCGTCTTCCAAAATCATTAATCGATCTAAAACTAACTGTAAACTAAAATTTATCTGTACGTATAACTCTAAGAAATGTAACTTATTGATTATCGAATTTGTACTACGAGTAATGTTTTGCAAAAATTGTTCTAAATTCTTTTGATTCTTGTTAATTTTATCTAAATGACGACTAAACTCGTTAATTGAACTACGTGCTAACACGAGGCTTTGTCTTTGTGCGCTTTGTGTGTTATCTACTTTATTTCTAATATCAGAGATTTGTTTCTCAAACTCTATTGCGTCCTCGTAGTCTAAATTCCCGGTAATTGCCTTAACTATAGATCCTAAGCCATTAATTATACCACGCCTAATTCTAGTTTTCGGTATGATAGTCATTATTTTCCTACTAATTTTTGATAGTGACAATTCAATTTGCTCTTTGTAAGTTTTATGTAGTTCTACGGAAGCGGTGCTACTTTCGACGACCTTAGTATTTGCGTATAAATCCATAAGTCTTACCGAAGTTGTATATAAATCAGTGATGTTGTAAATGCAAGCAAGGTTAAAGTAATCTATCATTTTGAGAATTTCTCCTTGTTTGAGCAAAAGGATGCCGTTATTTTTATCAATGGGTTGAATTATTATGTCTGCGGTTGCGTTGAGCACGAGGGCTCCTGCGATGATGATCCTGGAACAAGATGAGGCCTACGTAGTAGTTTAAAATGCACTCTAATAGATTTGGAATTTGGATGATTTCCTATTATTTCAGCAACACTATTGGGGTGTAAATGAATTATCTTATACGGACCTTTAAATACTGGCTTCGTTTTATCGCTGCGCGCCGTTTTCGCCACCTGTTTATAAACAACTTCACCTATTTTAAACATTATGTCCTGTGCTTCCTGGTTTCGCTTGGCTATAATCTGCTCCTTATTTTTGGACATATGTGCGGCAACACATTCTTGTACAGCCTCAGCGTTCCTACGATGTCTTATAACATAATCTTGATAAAATTCTTTAGGATAAATAAGTTCTAAAGGATTTCTAGACGCTGTATGGCCAAATAATAGCTCGTGTGGTGTATATCCTGTTGTAGTATGTATTGTATTATTGTATGCTATAACGGAATATTTCATGATGGTTTGTATAGGGTCTTCTTTATTGGTTATCCTTTGTATTCGTATAATTTCACCTATAGTGGAATGGAATCGTTCTATAGGAGAGTTAGAATTTGGGTTGTAGGGCGTTGTAAAGTGTATGTTGATGTCATGTAATGCGCATATGTCTTTTATGACATCATTATCAAATTTGCTATCAGAATCTGTCGTAATTTTTGTAGGTAATCCTAGTGTAGAGAAAGCTTGAATTAATGCATCTGCTACATGAATACTACTAGAGGCATTTAAAGGTATTACTTGAACGTATTTAGAAAAATTATCTATAATGGTCAAAAATGTGGCACCACCTGTGGAATATAGATCCATAAACATATGTTGCATAGGTTTTGTAGGTGTTTCAGTAAGAGCTAACGGGGGTTTTAATGGATTTCTCTCGTATTTACTTTTAAGACAGGTATCACATTGGTTAATAAATCGTTGTATTGTAAGCAGCATATTAGGCCAGTGGTAATTTCTATGTATTTGCTTGTATGTTTCCTGAATGCCGCGATGCATAGTCTTACCTTCATGATACTTCTTAATTAATTCCTGTTGCTCTACTTTATTTTCGATAACTGTAATACGCGATGTACATCTGAATAATTTTGGACCTCTTTCATTAAAAATAGTTGTATATACTCGAGAGAAAGCGAGATACAGATTTTCATCGTAAAAGTAGCAGTGAAAAGTACGATCAGCAATAGTGTGTTCCTTTAAGAACTGAACTATTTCTGATTCTGTGTTATTAATAGGAATAAATACATCTTTTATGACTCTTCTTGTATTTGTTGACCTATCATCTACTCTGTATTTTGTGCCGGGGCTAGACCTTATGTGAAATTGTTTTAGTTGTCTATCTATGGCATCATTTACGATTGGTATACCTTTATTCTCATTATCTGCTTGTGTGTGGTTTGTGGAAGTTAATAGCTCGGGGTCATTTATAGTGGCGTTTTCTGATACCTCATCTCGTTGGGGTGAGAGGATTAGTCCTGATACAATTTCACTGTCTATGTCCATATCACTGCACGAGATCTTGTCCGTCTCAGGTCTGTTGTCAGTATTCGTTGCCGTACGTGTATTGTCAAATATCCTATTTATCATCTCGTCATCTTCATTATCGTCAAGGTTAACAGCTAAAGAATCTATACTATTATGAAAAATTTTTGCTCTTGAAAGGGCGTCAGCGTTGGTATTTTGTTTGCCTTTTTTATAAATTATCTTATAATCATATTCCGCGAGCCTAAGTCTCCAACGCGTTAATTTCGAGTTCGGATCTTTTAATGACATAAGCCATGTTAAAGGTCTGTGGTCGGTGTAAATAGTGAATTTCTGTCCATACAAATAGGGTCGAAAGTATTTTATAGCCCATACAATTGCCAATAACTCTTTCTCAATCGTAGAGTATCGGCTTTCGGTATCCGACAAAGTCCTAGAAGCGTAAGCTACAGGTTTATCTGAACCGATGTCTCCTTGAGAAAGAACTGCACCGAGAGCAACGTCTGAGGCGTCAGTTGTCAGAACAAAAGGCTTATCAAAGTCGGGGTACTGTAATATCGGGGAATTTGTTAATATTTCTTTACATTTATTAAAAGCGTCTAAAAATTCCGGTGAATGTACTACTTTACGATTCTTTTTAAGACAAAGTGTCAAAGGTTTAGTCAGTTTTGCAAAGTCTTTTATAAATTTTCTATAGTATCCGATTAGGCCTAAAAAGGATTTTACGTCTTTGTGAGTACACGGTAAGGGATAGTTAAGTACGGCTTTAATTTTGTCCTTATTCGGTTTTAGTCCTTGGTCCGTTAGTTCGTGTCCTAGAAACTCAACTTGTTTTTGTAAAAATCGAGACTTTTCTAGTTTAATTTTTAAATTGTGGGTTTTAAATCTTTCAAATACTTGTTTTAATTTCTCAACGTGCTCTTGTAGTGACGTAGAAATCACGATGACGTCATCTAAATATGTGAAAACATTTTCAATTCCTCTTAAGATGTGATCCATTAACCTTTGAAATGTACTGGGGGCATTTTTGAGGCCAAATGGCATTCTCAAAAATTCGTAATGCCCGCGTTCCGTTGTAAACGCCGTTTTTTCGATATCGTTAGGGTGCATCTCTAGTTGGTGGTAACCACTAGCTAAGTCAAGGGTCGTAAAGTATTGTGCCCTTCCTAGTCTGTCGAGTATGTCATGGATATTCGGTAAAGGGTATTTGTCCTCAATAATCCTGTCATTTAATCTTCTGAAGTCAATAACAAGTCTCCACGTTACGTTACCAGATGTATCAGGTTTCTTTGGTACTATATGCACTGGGCACGCCCAAGGTGAAATACTTTCCCTAATAATTCCCTGCTTTAACAGATTTTCTACTTGATTTTGAATTTCTTTGCGTTGTTTGGGTGGTTGCCTATAACTTCTTACAAAAATTGGTGTTTCATCATTAAGTCTTAATTCATGCTTTACAGAATGTGTAAATGACAATGGAATATTATCAGAAAAAAATATCTCTCTGTATTGATAACAAATCCTCATTATTTCTCGCCTTTCTTCTTCATTCATGTGATCATTATGAATATTTTTTAAATTTTCACAAAGTTCCTTATCTAAATCTAAATCTGTCCTTAAAAAATTTACTTCGCTATGCTGATTAATCATATTTTCAAAAAATGGTTTAAGCTTATTCGGATATTTATTTAAAATTATTTTCTTTTCATCAGTAAAATTTATAACAGTTGTCTTAAATGCCCCATTCATCACGTCCACTATTGCTGCTGGAGATCTTAACCCCTCAGACCAATAGTGATCATCACATAAATACTGTCCATCAGCGTAGTTAGTTTTAACCACAATAACCTTTTCACACTTTGGTTCTATTCTAATGTTTCTAACTGGGTAGTTTAAGTAAATTGGTATATTTGCATTTGGTGTATGTAATAATCTGTCGCTTAAATTAATTGTGCAGTTAAGCTCTTTTAATAAATCCATACCTATTAAGCCCCTATATTTAGGATCGAAATCGAATAATAAAAATGTGTGTGTTTTATTAATGTTAAATTCCACCGGAAGGGGAAGTGACGCTACAAGGTCGTGTTGAGTGACTGCATGAGCGCTCCTTACCTGAAATGGTTCATGTTCAATGTAATTTTCAAATTCCGTGTTTTTTATAACAGCTGGTGAGATCATGCACCGAGAGGCACCTGTATCCAACAAAAATTTGCCTCCAAATTCATTTAAAATTATATAGGGCAGATGGTCCTTACCGTAATGGTTTACGTTGATTGTTTTAGCTAAGTCTGTTGGTCGTCTTCGACGTCCTGGGTAAAATCCTCCTGGTACGTTTCTTCGTCCACCAAGGCTGGGAGTGACACTTCGTGTTCCTCTGTGCTATTGTTTTCATAATACTCACCTTGCGTGTAGTAGGGTTGCTCGCTAGACGAATAAAACAGTTGTTGTGCATACTGCGGCTTTTCCGGCTTATTCACTGACCTCATAGTGACGTCAGATGTGTCTTTTGGAAAGTTTACCTGTTGATGTGGTATATTCTGTTGTTGGCGTCTAAAGTTTCCAGAAGTCCTAAAGTTTCCTGAACCACTAGGTCTAGAATTCGGCTGACTATTGCCGGGTGATACTTGTTTTCCTGGTGTGTTATATTGTGGTTGTGTATTAAAATGTGTTGGAATTGGTTGATATAGCTGTGGTCCAAAATTATGCGGGTTTGTATTAAAATGTGTCGGAGTTGTTTGGTATAGTTGTGGTCTAATATTAGGCTGATTTATCTTTGACTTTGCTTGCGAATAAAACTGATTTTGTTTTTTATAATTTATTTTGGCTTCTTCTTGCCGTGCTATTACTATGGCCGACTCAAGTGTCTCCGGTTTCATTATTCTAACGCCTAAAGATACCGGAAAGTCTAAATGGTTCGTATATTGTTCTATCACCATCTCTTCATAATAAGTTTTATCAGTGTGTTTACCTACTGAGTTTAAAGTATCGAGCAACGCCCGAAGTCTCCTACCAAATGTTTCCGCGTCCTCATTTTTAAAACGAAACGTTCGAGTCAGTTCTTGCATTACTTGAATTTCATTTCTAGGTTCCCCTAATCGTTTTTTTAAAGTATCTTTAATAGCAGCCCACGAGGTCAAGGAGTCCTCATATGCAATTGCGTCAGTTGCAGCTCCAGCTAGTCTGGATTTTATTAAACATACTAACGTGGGATGTGCTTGCACATTAACATCGAAAAGTGTTAATATATTATCTACTTGCCTAATATAATAGTTTAATAATCGGGGATTGCCATCGTATTTGGGTAGTAGTTCCCCAACTACTTTAATCAATTGTGCCGACTCCGTAAGCGACATAGCGTGAAGTTTTATATTTTACAAGAATCAAAAGACAATAGCTCGGATATCGGATGACCGCGCTTATCTGTTATGGTTCACTGTACGGTGTACGTCTATAGCAATTTTAGCTTACGACAGAAACACTTTAACACAATATGATATATATAAAAAAAAAATACACAATATAGACAGGAAATATGACAAAAGGAACTTGGATAAACGAGAGTACTCACCAAGCCAGCATTCTGCCTCTCCTGCCGAGTCTTGTTGTAGGTACACCAATTCACCCACACAGGATCTTCAATTTTCAGAAAGTCCTTTCAAAGAGTTCGTACACGCACTTTAAGTTCTTATTATGATCGCGGTAGTAACGACTTAGAAACCGTTCACTTTGCCGAAAATTTTATCCGACGAAAAGTGCCGCGATCCTACCGACTGCGCCAGTTATGATAGGCGGTACGAGTTTAAATTAAAAAAAGATTTATTTTAAAAGAATTATAATAGGTGTTTACACTTATGGTTCTTAAACAAGACTAACTTAAAATTAATTAAAGTAATAATCAAGTTGGAGTCACGCCGTCGTTTCCCACGATCGCAATCTGCATGGTCAGCGATCCCACGGTCTGTATCCGCCGGTCCCAAGGCTTATGACGTGGTAACTCGAATCAGAAACGATTGATGACATGCATGTTAGGTTTGAAAGTAATTTAGATGACATTAATGATTTAAATTTAAAGCAAAATCCTGAAGTTGAGCCTGAATACGCAGCTTTATCGTCTTTTGACACGTTATATAATTACGTCAGACGCGCTCGTAACAAAATTAACACGAGTAGTTCGTCAAAAATATCGAAGGATACAATAACCGCCTTAAATGTAACATTGCCAACAATATCGCTACCTTCCTTTGACGGCCGCTCCCTCGAAGGCTGGGAAACATTTTACCAGGCTTTTAAAGCCAATATTCATGATAACCCGCAACTGTCTGATGCGCAACGTGTGCAGTATTTAATGGGCAAATTAACACATAGTGCACTAAAGTTAACCGCTGGGATAATACCCACAGGTGAAACCTATAATATTATTTGGTCGAACCTAATTAGTAAATATCAGGATAAACGAGCTTTAGGATGTCATTATCTGAATAATATATTAGATTTAAAAAATTGTTCACCTACCGCAAATAGTTTAAATATTTTTATAGAAAAATTTTCATCTTCGATTGCCGCTTTAAAACAATTAAATTTACCTGATTTAACTGATTTCATTTTGTTACAATGCTCACTGAGAAGGTTAGATCCCCAAACATTGCAGTCTTTCGAAGCATCGGTTCGTGGTATTGAAATACCTACCACTGAAACGTTTATTAAATTTATACAGGATCAGATTAAAATATTAGAACGATCAGCACCAAAAAGTAACATAGAGAAATCTAAAAATTATAAATCTTTTATTTCTAGTAGTCATAATGACTCATGCCGCACTGAAGGGGTGAATAAACCGGTTTCTCGCATAAGTAGATCCTTATCTACGTGCGATCTCTGCTCGAGCTCGTACCACACGCAGTTGTATCGTTGTAATGAATTTAAAAATATGATTTCTCCGCAAGCACGTTATGATTTTATTAAATCGAACAAGGGTTGCATAAATTGTTTAAGCTTGTCGCATTCATTAAAAGCATGCCAATCAAAATCAACATGCAATAATTGTAACACATTTCATCATACTTTATTGTGTTTTGGTAATAAAACAGGCGAATCGAAATCGTACAAATAGTAAAAGCGTACTCAGTCAATCGAATGACTACGCTGGTATGGACAGGCAGATCAGTCGGTCGCAGGTGCATGGAATTCCTAGTACCGCGCGGTTCGATTACGGTCAGTCCCAGGTTCAATCTCACGCTCAACCTGTTGTTCAGTGTTACGACAATAATGATACCGCTTCGAATAATTATTCAAACACTAAGAAAACCATACAACAACAAAGTAATACGAAAACTACCACGTTAACTCACAATTCGGAAATAAAATCAAATAGTAATATTTTATTATCTACCGCTCAAATATACGCTCACTCGCATAATGGAGAACGTAAAATAGTTAGATGTTTAATTGATAATGGTTCACAAAATAATTTAATAACTGTCAATTGTTGTAAATTACTTAACATTTCGATCATACCTTTAAATAATTCTTATATTAGAGGTATTGGATTAACCGCTCGCCCGATTCACGGATATGTTTATTTAAATATTGAATCTAGATTTTCACCTAATAAATACTATATTCACGCTTTAGTAGTAGACTGTATTACAGATAAATTACCCGCTTATTTTAAGATTCGTCAAATAGGAATGATATACGTGATTTACCGTTTGCCGATTCAAATTGGAACGTGCCAGGTGTAATTGATATGGTATTGGGTGCTCAGTTATTCCCATATATATACTTAGGTAATCGTATAGATACCGGCTCACTAGCGCCACCTGCCGTAGAAACAACCTTCGGCTTTGTTCTTATGGGTGACGTACCTGATGTGCGTTCCACCGGCACTGTGACACCGCAACATAATAATTTTTTTGTGATAAATAATAATACGTCTTTGTGACTATCTAGTACAGTTTATATTCATAATCCACCCGCTTTCGTAAATACAAAAAATTATTCCACCTTCATTTTAAATAAATCTTTCTCAGCTGTAACATATAAAGACCTTGAGTCATTTTTACATAAATTTTGGGAATTGGAAGAGATTCCTCATGAGCGTCATCTTAGCCCTGAGGAAGCCGAGTGTGAAAATAAATATATTTCTACAATTATCCACGATAATGATGGCCGATATACAGTTGAGTTACCTTTGAGTAGAAATCCCGCTGACCTTGGCAATTCTCGTATTGTTGCTCACCGCCGTTTTCTTTCGCTCGAACGCAAGTTTGTTCAGTTACCCTCACTCCGCGATGACTACGATAATGTTATACAGGATTATATTAGTAAAGGTTATTTGACTGAAATTAACGCCACCGCTAATGAAACCGATAACGGTTATTACATACCGCACCATGCAGTTATCCGCCCAAGCAAGACTACCACCAAATTACGGGTAGTTCTCGATGCTAGTGCTAAAACGTCTAGTGGACTGTCACTTAATGATGTACTGCATACTGGTCCAAATTTACAGGCAGATTTATTTTTGCTTTTACTCCGATTTCGTTTGTTCCCTGTAGCATTGTGCGCTGATGT
Organism: Saturnia japonica; assembly: GCA_033032175.1. Classification (NCBI taxonomy): domain Eukaryota; kingdom Metazoa; phylum Arthropoda; class Insecta; order Lepidoptera; family Saturniidae; genus Saturnia; species Saturnia japonica. The sequence continues at coordinate 2,967,058 of CM065331.1, forward strand.
GGAACAAATGTACTTACGCATTATGGTGACCACAGACCACCATAAATATTTAAAAATATTGTACCGCTTTAAAAATGATAAACTTCGCACTTTTGCTTTTAACTGTATTCCCTTTGGTTTAAAGTCATCTCCTTATTTAGCAATGCGTACTATACGCCAATTAGCATCAGATGAATGTCATCGTTATCCAGAAGCCGCTAGTGTAGCTGAGTCTCAGTTATATATGGATGACCTCGTCACATCCCTACACGAAGAGGTTTCAGCTATCAAATTATCGAAAGAACTACTTTCACTCTTTAAATCAGGAGGTTTTAATTTAATAAAGTGGGCTAGTAACTCTCCTGCTTTTCTTGATAGCCTTCCAGATACGCACCGCTCTTCTGTAAGCTTCTCTGATGACGCCAATAATACCATGAAAGTTTTAGGCCTTGCATGGCTTCCCGCTAATGATTCATTTTTTATGACCAGCTCAAACACTAACGAAAAATGCACTAAGAGAACAATATTATCTTTAGTAGCCCGCTTGTTCGACGTGCTTGGTTTAGTTGCTCCAGTTATATTATTCGCTAAATTGCTTATTAAGGAACTCTGGAACTCTAAAATAGACTGGGATGATACACCTCCCGATAACATTGTTTACCGCTACTCTTCGCTTGTTAAGGAGATTCCATTACTTTCGACTTTAGAAATACCGCGCCATATTGGAGTTTCCAAAGATTGCGAAGTAAATATTGTTGCATTTTGTGATGCAAGCTTGAACGCTTACGGTTGCGTTGTTTATTTGCACATTACAGATCCCGCAGGAGATATTACTTTAAGATTATTATGTTCAAAATCAAAGGTTTCTCCGGTAAAGATAACTACATTAGCTCGCCTTGAGCTTTGTGCCGCTCTTGTTTTATCAAAATTAGTTAAACTTATTTATAACGCTTATAACTCTTTACATCCTATCACCGCTATATACGCTTTCTCAGATTCTACAATTGCTCTTTCTTGGATTAAATCTTCCCCGCATAGATGGTCAATCTTTGTAGGTAACCGCATCGCTCAAATTCAGGAGAATTTGTCACCTGACCGATTTTTTCATATTAATGGTAAGGAAAATCCTAGTGATTGTGTATCGCGAGGCCTGTTACCGTCACAAATTATTAATCACCCGCTTTGGTGGCAAGGTCCTTCTTGGGCCTGCTGTCCTATTTCACAATGGCCCATTGAACCTTTTATCCCTTGTAAATCTGAAAGTGATATACCTGAAATTAAAAAATGTGTAACACTTACCGCTTTAACTGTCGTCGAAGATTCTCCAATATATAAACTTAGGTTAAGAATTTCGTCATGGTCAAAACTTCTTCGCTGCGTTGTTTATGTACTTCGATTTATAAGAAAATTACCGCGAAACAAATTTGTAACCGCATCCGATTTAAATACTGCTGAGAAATTTATTATTCGAGCTCTTCAAGCTAAATATTTTGGTTATGATATTGCCAGCATTAGAAAGTTAGATTTACCTTCGAAAAATATTCGTAAACTTAGTCCATTTATAGACGAAGATGGAATTTTACGTATTCAAGGTAGACTTTCGAATTCTGATTTACCATTTGAAACGCAACATCCCGCTTTATTACCAAAACGCAATCACATAATAAATATTATTATTGATTATTATCATAACACAAATTTGCACACTGGTCCGGACCTTTTGATGTCTATTCTTCGTCAACGCTTTTGGATATTGTCCGCTAGAAACGTTATTACAAAACGAGTGCATATGTGTAAACCATGTTTTCGAGTTTCACCATCTCACCCAACTCCCATGATGGCTGATCTTCCATCAAGCCGTGTAATGGAGGCTAAAGCTTTCCTTCACACGGGAGTAGATTACGCAGGTCCATTCAGGATAACGCTTGTACGCAAACGTGGTCATCACTCACAAAAGGCTTACATCTGTCTGTTCGTATGCTTAACGACAAAAGCTATACATATTGAGTTAGCCTCTGATTTGTCATCGGACTCATTTCTTGCCGCTTTCAAACGTTTCATATCTCGTCGAGGTCCAGTTTCTTTTATATATTCAGATAATGGCACTAATTTTGTTGGCGCAAAAGCTCAATTAGATGAATTATATAAACTTCTCATTTCAAATAATTTTATATCCGCCTGGAATGATGAATTAACCAAATACCGAATCGTTTGGAAGATGATCCCGCATCGGGCTCCACATTTTGGAGGTTTATGGGAATCAAACATCAAATCCGTTAAAACCCATTTAAATAGAGTAATAGGCGCACAAATTCTCACTTACGAAGAGATGTTAACGGTGTTAAATCAAATAGAATGTCTTATGAATTCCAGACCTTTATGTCTTTTATCCGCAGATCCCAACCCTGAAATTCTCACACCCGCACATTTTTTGATGTCCACTCCTTTGCGGTATTTACCCGCGTCTGAATTTTCCGCAAACCAAATGAGTCTAACTAATCGCAAAGGTTTGTTAAATAGTTTGGTTAATTCCTATTGGAGGAAATGGAGATTAGAGTACCTGCATACGTTGCAAGTCAGACAGAAGTGGTGTACATCAGATAACCCCGTAAAAGTTGGGACAGTAGTTCTTATTCATCAAGATGACATCCCCCCGCTCCGCTGGCCACTAGGCGTTATACAAGAAGTGTATCCAGGTGTCGATAACATTATCCGCGTTGCTTTGGTAAAAACGAAATCTGGATTTCTTAAACGTCCTGTTGTAAAATTATATCCGCTACCGCTAGAATAAATTAGAGTACCGCATGTCATCAACCGCTTTAACTTCAGTCGTAAACATTCATAATAGCTTATTATTAAGTAAATTTTATTTCTTCGCTAATAACTTTCCGCTATTGGAGCTTTATGCTCCCCATATCTTTGTTGAAAGTCCTGCGAACTTTCAAGGCGGGCAGGATGGATACGCGCGGGAGTAGTAATAATATGCGTAGTGAGTTATTGGGATTGCGCCACCTGGGGAGTTTGTTAGTAACTAATTACCGCGAGTTTTCCAAAGCGTGCTTCTAACTCTCGGTCGATACCGCTTTACCGCTAGCTGCCTAGATGGCGACACATTATTTAGTACTTAGAAGCTACGTGATCTACGTCACACCCTCACCGCCCACGCGCTATCATCGCCAACGCCCGCACCGCAGTCGCTAGCAAGGTCTACAGGTAAGTGCACGTTCTTCTAACTTATTGCCATTTTATTGCTACTTTCATGTGATCATTCGCCCGCCCGCTCGCCTATGTGTATTTATTTCTAGTCTAGTTAGTGTCTCTTTTAGTTTACCGCTTAGGAAGGCTATTTACACGCCTTTTTAACCCCCATTATATGCTCCCGCCGTAGGAGGGCTATTTACAGGCCCTTCTGCTTCCCCAATTATCCTTATCGAAATTAATAGGTTATTCATCACAAGTATTTAATTTTAAACAAAATTTCCCTTTACAGTATTTGATTTAAATAAATATCTTAGGAGATATCACAGTTTTAAAATAACTCGGAAGCAAAATAATGATCAAGAACCCCGAGTACATTTTTATTATGCTGAATAATGTGGGAGTCGGGAGACACCGTAGATGTAGTGTAATACTACATACATGGTGCTTTTGTTGGTAGAATTTCTTTGGTAGCGAATAATTTGAAATACGTGATATCTTCTACGTTATTCATTTAAATGGACAAGTGTAAAGCACAATCTTAATCTACATTAAATGCCCAAGTTAACTAACGAACTCATCTGGATAAAGAAAAATAGCTTCGCAAAAGTTACCACGCCATAAGCCGTGGGACCGGCGGACACAAGACCGTGGGATCGCTGACCATGCAGATTACGATCGTGGGAAACGACGGCGTGACTCCAACTTGATTATTACTTTAATTAATTTTAAGTTAGTCTTGTTTAAGAACCATAAGTGTAAACACCTATTATAATTCTTTTAAAATAAATCTTTTTTTTTTATTTAAACTCGTACCGCCTATCATAACTGGCGCAGTCGGTAAGATCGCGGCACTTTTCGTCGGATCAAATTTTCGGCAAAGTGAACGGTTTCTAAGTCGTTACTACCGCGATCATAATAAGAGCTTAAAGTGCGTGTACGAACTCTTTGAAAGGACTTTCTGAGAATTGAAGATCCATTGTGGGTGAATTAGTGTACCTTAAACAAGACTCGGCAGGAGAGGCAGAATGCTGGCTTGGTGAGTACTCTCGTTTATCCAAGTACCTTTTGTCATATTTCCTGTCTATATTGTGTATTTTTTTTATATATCATATTTTACATTGTGTTAAAGTGTTTCTGTCGTAAGCTAAAATTGCTATAGACGTACACTGTACAGTGAATCATAACAGATAAGCACGGTCATCCGATATCCGAGCTATTGTCTTTTGATTCTTGTAAAATATAAAACTTCACGCTATGTCGCTTACGGAGTCGGCACAATTGATAAAAGTAGTTGGGGAACTACTACCCAAATACGATGGCAATCCCCGAATATTAAACTATTATATTAGGCAAGTAGATACTATATTAACGCTTTTCGATGTTAATGTGCAAGCACATCCCACGTTAGTATGTTTAATAAAATCCAGACTAGCTGGAGCTGCAACTGACGCAATTGCATATGAGGACTCCTTGACCTCGTGGGCTGCTATTAAAGATACTTTAAAAAAACGATTAGGGGAACCTAGAAATGAAATTCAAGTAATGCAAGAACTGACTCGAACGTTTTGTTTTAAAAATGAGGACGCGGAAACATTTGGTGGGAGACTTCGGGCGTTGCTCGATACTTTAAACTCAGTAAGTAAACACACTGATAAATCATATTATGAAGAGATGGTGAAAGAACAATATACGAACCATTTAGACTTTCAGGTATCTTTAGGCGTTAGTATAATAAAACCGGAGACACTTGAGTCGGCCATAGTAATAGCACGGCAAGAAGAAGCCAAAATAAATTATAAAAAAACAAAATCAGTTTTATTCGCAAGCAAAGTCAAAGTTAAATCAGCCTAATATTAGACCACAACTATACCAACCAACTCCGACACATTTTAATACAAACCCGCATAATTTTGGACCACAGCTATATCAACCAATTTCAACACATTTTAATACACTACCACAATATAACACACCAGGAAAACAAGTATCACCCGGTAATAGTCAGCCGAATTCTAGACCTAGTGGTTCAGGAAACTTTAGGACTTCTGGAAACTTTAGACGCCAACAACAGAATATACCACATCAACAGGTAAAATTTCCAAAAGATACATCTGACGTCACTATGAGGTCAGTGAATAAGCCGGAAAATCCGCAGTATGCACAACAACTGTTTTATTCGTCTAGCGAGCAACCCTACTACACGCAAGGTGAGTATTATGAAAACAATAGCACAGAGGAACACGAAGTGTCACTCCCAGCCTTGGTGGACGAAGGAACGTACCAGGAGGAGTTTACTCCGGACGTCGAAGACGACCAACAGACTTAGCTAAAACAATCAACGTAAACCATTACGGTAAGGACCACCTGCCCTATATAATTTTAAATGAATTTGGAGGCAAATTTTTGTTGGATACAGGTGCCTCTCGGTGCATGATCTCACCAGCTGTTATAAAAAACACGAAATTTGAAAATTACATTGAACATGAACCATTTCAGGTAAGAAGCGCTCATGCAGTCACTCAACACGACCTTGTAGTATCACTTCCCCTTCCGGTGGAATTTAACACTAATAAAACGCACACATTTTTATTATTCGATTTCGATCCTAAATATAGGGGCTTAATAGGTATGGATTTATTAAAAGAGCTTAACTGCACAATTAATTTAAGCGACAGATTATTACATACACCAAATGCAAATATACCAATTTACTTAAACTACCCAGTTAGAAACATTAGAATAGAACCAAAGTGTGAAAAGGTTATTGTGGTTAAAACTAACTACGCTGATGGACAGTATTTATGTGATGATCACTATTGGTCTGAGGGGTTAAGATCTCCAGCAGCAAAAGTGGACGTGATGAATGGGGCATTTAAGACAACTGTTATAAGTTTTACTGATGAAAAGAAAATAATTTTAAATAAATATCCGAATAAGCTTAAACCATTTTTTGAAAATATGATTAATCAGCATAGCGAAGTAAATTTTTTAAGGACAGATTTAGATTTAGATAAGGAACTTTGTGAAAATTTAAAAAATATTCATAATGATCACATGAATGAAGAAGAAAGGCGAAAAATAATGAGGATTTGTTATCAATACAGAGAGATATTTTTTTTCTGATAATATTCCATTGTCATTTACACATTCTGTAAAGCATGAATTAAGGCTTAATGATGAAACACCAATTTTTGTAAAAAGTTATAGGCAACTACCCAAACAACGATTTATTAACCAATGTGATACCTGTCTTAAAAGTAATTACGAGAGAAATCCATTGAAACCCCCGTTAGCTCTTACTGAAACACCTACAAAGCCTATGCAACATATGTTTATGGATCTATATTCCACAGGTGGTGCCACATTTTTGACCATTATAGATAATTTTTCTAAATACGTTCAAGTAGTACCTTTAAATGCTTCTAGTAGTATTCATGTAGCAGATGCATTAATTCAAGCTTTCTCTACACTAGGATTACCTACAAAAATTACGACAGATTCTGATAGCAAATTTGATAATGATGTCATAAAAGACATATGCGCATTACATGACATCAACATACATTTTACAACGCCCTACAACCCAAATTCTAACTCTCCTATAGAACGATTCCATTCCACTATAGGTGAAATTATACGAATACAAAGGATAACCAATAAAGAAGACCCTATACTACCCTAATACTACTATACCCTAATCGTCTAACTGTATTGCTTCAATTAATATAACTGATAGTGATGTGGAATTGGCCCTTAAGTCTATTGATATTAACAAAGGAGCGGGGCCAGATGGTATTCCGCCAATTATGATTCGCAATTGCACAACTTATCTGAAAGAACCACTGGTTCTGCTCTTCAGAAAAAGTATTAATGAAGGCAAATTTCCGAAACTATGGAAATTAGCCAAGATCGTCCCCATATATAAATCAGGAAACAGAATGGATGTGACAAACTACAGACCAATTAGCGTCCTTAGCTGCTTCGCAAAAATTTTCGAAAGCATAATTTATAAGCAAATTAATTATCATCTAAAACATATTATCACTGAAAGACAGCACGGCTTTGTTACAGGGAAATCAACAACTACTAATCTGTTAACTTACACTCACCATTTAAGCTCTGCATTTAATACATGCACACAGATAGATTCGATTTATGTTAACTTTGCTAAAGCCTTCGATACAGTTGATCACTCAATACTTTGCCGCAAAGCTTATCACATTGGCATACATGGATCGCTATTGCGCTGGTTAGCTTCGTATCTATCAAATAGAACGCAACTGGTTGCAGTATATGGCTATGACTCTACTCCATTTGAAGCAAAATCAGGAATACCACAAGGATCTAATTTGGGGCCACTCTTATTTGTTTTATTTATTAATGACCTTATAAACTCATTCAAAACTAAATGTCTAGCATACGCTGATGATTTAAAGGTCTACCATAATATTCTATCATATGAAGATTGTATTGATTTACAAAATGACATTAATCATTTGCATCTTTGGTGTACTCGAAATAACATGACATTAAATATTCAAAAGTGTCATTTGATTACTTTTACGAAAAAACGGTCTCCAATAGTGTATCCATATAAAATAAACAATACATTGTTACAGCGTCAGAATACAGTAAAGGATCTTGGTGTATGGTTTGATTCAAAACTAGCCTATACGTACCACTATGACTACATCACATCCAAAGCTAACAAAGTTATGGGTTTTATATTTAGAATGTCAAGACCATTTAAAGATCCTGCTACATTAATAACTTTGTTTATGACATTGGTTAGAAGCATCCTGGAGTATTGTTCGGTGGTATGGAATCCATACTATCACATACACAATGACAGGATCGAAGCTATCCAAAGACGTTTTGTACGTTATTTAGCATCAAAATGTGGACTGAGGCGTAAACTACCTTCATATGAAACTAGGCTAAATCACTTTGGTATCAAAACACTGTCATCCAGACGTAGCTTTAGCTCATATTCTATTCTACATAAAATAATCAATGCCAAATGGGATACAACAGTGTTGTTAAGCCAACTATCAATAACCACAAGAGTAAACCGGAATCAAAGTATCTTCCACGTTCCATATTGCTCAAATAATGTCTCATACTATAATCCGTTATACAGAATGTGCAGAGAATACAATGATAATGCCAGGGTTTTGGACATATTTGATAGAAATATAAGCAGTAGTTTTCAATCATCTGATTAATCTTTTGATTTTATTTGGAGAAGCTATTTATGCGTTAAACTTTATGTAGTTTTTCTAATATAATTAATTGAATTATTTTGTATTATTTTTATTTTTTTTATTATTTTCTTTATTCTTTGTATTTTGTTTGTAAAATTAAATGTTGTGCCCAACTATAATAGGAAAGCAAATTTAGTTCTATAAGTTACTATTGTTAATGTGTATTTTGTGTTTTAGTTTGGTTTCTGTTGTTGAGCCATAATAAATAAGTAATTAAATAAATAAACCATCACGAAATATTCCGTTATAGCATACAATAATACAATACATACTACAACAGGATATACACCACACGAGCTATTATTTGGTCATACAGCGTCTAGAAATCCTTTAGAACTTATTTATCCTAAAGAATTTTATCAAGATTATGTTATAAGACATCGTAGGAACGCTGAGGCTGTACAAAAATGTGTTGCCGCACATATGTCCAAAAATAAGGAGCAGATTATAGCCAAGCGAAACTAGGAAGCACAGGACATAATGTTTAAAATAGGTGAAGTTGTTTATAAACAGGTGGCTTTTGCACCAGTAGCTAAAATAGACATAGGTAACATACATTTGATCCAAAAGTCAATTAAGGTTAGAGCTTACAGTACAGAACACACTTTAACATTTATATTAGAAATACCCGCTATTGATAAAAACATATATGATCTTATACACCTCTATTCCATTCCCGACCAAAATAATTTAACCATTGTTCCGAAATCCAAATACCTGATACTTGGAAACGATGAGTATACCTACCTAGACGAGGAATGCTCGCTGATATCCGACAATTTACATATCTGTAAAACGCTGGAGATGAGAAGATTTCAAGATGCGGAAGACTGCGTCACATCGCTTATACATCATAGGAAAGCGAATTGTACCCAGGTCAAAATGAACATTAACATAGGAAAAATACAAAAGATCAACGAAAACAGCTGGCTGCTTATACTTCAGGATGAAGAAATCCTGCGAAGTAACTGCAAATCTAAAAACGAATATAGAAAAATCTCCGGCACATTTCTACTCACACTACCTGAGGGATGCGAGGTCACCGTTATGAATAGGACACTCCAAGCTCACACACGTACTATTATCACCTATGAAATTATCCCGCTGCTCAAATAACCAGTTATACCCGAAGAAGCTGTGAAGTATAGACTGAACATCGAAGATATTCAATTAGACAGTATCCATGAATTACTCAACAAAGCTGACAACTTGTATCTCAGAGAAACCCCTAGTTGGCATATTATGATGGCGGTTCCAAGTTCGACAACACTGTTACTGTACAGCATGCTGGTCAGCGTTGGTGCATGGAAAGTATATACGTGGAAACAGGCGAAGAAAATGCAGATGAAAATCAAAGGTAGTGAGGACACTACCGGAAGCTGCTCCAGGATACGCTTCCCTTTTAAGGAGGGAGGAGTTACCACGCCATAAGCCGTGGGACCGGCGGACACAAGACCGTGGGATCGCTGACCATGCAGATTACGATCGTGGGAAACGACGGCGTGACTCCAACTTGATTATTACTTTAATTAATTTTAAGTTAGTCTTGTTTAAGAACCATAAGTGTAAACACCTATTATAATTATTTTAAAATAAATCCTTTTTTAATTTAATCTCGTACCGCCTATCATAACTCAAATAATGTAATATTTTTAATTATTATGTTGATGATGAAAATGGTCACTGTGAGTCAACCTTAGAAAATAAACATATGCCATTGCGGACTCTTCTCGAGGCTTTTTGAAAAACTACAATTATTTAAAACATTATTGTGATGTATCTCGTAAGGCATGGGCAACCTTATGGGCAACCTTTGACATGTTGAGGGCCAAACTTTAGCGTGCAAATACGTTCGCGGGCCGCGTTTAAAAGTACTTAGTGCATTTTAAAGTAGTGATAATATTTTTTGCGATAGATATTAGACATGAAATAATACGACAATATTATTATAGTACAATTTATTAAAATAATAAAATGATTTTTTTTAAATGGTACATATAATTAAATCGTTAAATTTGCAATTGTTACAAACTACGAAAGTTAAATACACCGAAATCATTAGACACTTGAGCTTGAATTTGGGAAACTAATCCATCGATATTTGGATTAATTCCACTGGTACAAAGACGTAAAGAATTTTCCAAATTATCGTCAGTCAGTCTTGTACGATGTGTTGATTTATTAACTTTCATCAATGAAAAGAACTGTTCGCATTTATAAGTACTGCCAAACACACAAATCAATCTTCTTGCGAATTTTCTAAGCTGCAGAAAATCTTCTTCTAGGTATTTTTTGTAGAAATCGCACAACTCTACGTCTTCAAATTTGGATTTTAGGAGTGAGTTTTCTTGAATCTCGATCAACTCCATTTGTAAGTGTATTGGAGCATTTTATACATTACATTTTGTAGGAGTAGCAAATTAACTGAAACAGTCTTCCATGTTTTTAAGTCGCTAAATCTGTTCGAAAATTATTCCGATAGTAATTTGAGTTCTTCAGCATATTGCATAAGCAATATTTTCATACGCAGAGAGCGTGTTGAAATGGTAACTGTTACCAGACAGCATCTGTGACTCCCACAAGCGTAGTTTGATCTGAAACGTTTTCAAATGGCTGTACAAATCATTTACTAACTGTCCTTGTTTTTGATGTTTCAAATTTAAATCGTTCAAAAATGCTAAGTCACATATCCATTTTGGTTTTCTTAATTCAGATAGCGGTTTATCTTTTATTTTCATAAAGTCTGCTTTCTCATTTCTAAGCTCGTAAAACCGTTTCAACATTTTTCCTTTGCTCAGCCATCTGACTTCACAATAATATGTTACGTCGTTATATTCAGCTGATATTTCATCCAAAAACTATCTTTCACAACATTATCAAGTTGTATTCTTTGTTTTTGAAACATTTATTGCTGTTTTTTCAAATTTGCGGTAAGCTTCTGGATTTTGTCTGTTCTTAATTGTCCTGTCAGTGAGTGAAGCGTAGCATGCTTAGTTGAGTAATGCCTATTTATATTGAATTCTTTCATTACTGAAATGGATTCATTATTCAGCAAACAAATAGGCTTACCATTATTGTGCAAGATAAAAAAGAATTCTCCAGTCTATTTTTCTTGAAACTGGCGACACTCTGTATCTACTTTACGTTTCTTTCCACCAGACATAATTTTTGTTTACTTTTCGTTCAATAAACTTAATAACAAACTAGAGTTAGTAACCACTCAAGATGCACACAAAGTCACAAAGCCAGTTGACGTTTCGAGCAGTTCGCTAGGATATCGTTTGTCCAAGTTATCACCTCGGTAGCTTAAATAGAAGTGAACTAACGTTCGGGCCATCCACCCGCTTATATAGGCAAAATGAAGGAATAATCTGGAATAAACTAGTTTACAATAATTGAGAAGCAATAAATCTTTTGATGTGTCGCCCGTGAGGTGGCAAACCTCAAATAATTTGATCGAGCAAGCCGAGTCGCGGCGATTATCACTGAGTGAGGCGGCAAACATCAAAGGATTTCTTACAGCGGGCCGGTTGTTGCCCATATAAGTCGTAAGGTTTAGCCAGTGTAAGCCATAGTGCCATGTAAGCGCCCGAAAATCATTTTTTGACGACTTGTTTACAAATAATTGAAATGTCTCTAGTATACAAAAACTTCATTTAAATGTATTGGTATGTACTGTATGTATTGTACATCTCCGTAAAAAATATCTAAATGTTAGTGAAAACCGCATTGAAATCCGAAACCTAATTTAAAAGATCTAAGCCTACATGGAGGACAGACAGCGGGAAGCGACTTCATTTTATACTATGTATAAAATATATAATTAATATTCCGGGGAAAAAGTTTCTTCGCACTTTTATATGAAAACTCAACACATTTTTTTTTTTTCAAAGTTTATTTACAGTAATATGAGTTGTTTTGTTCGATGACTTTATGCCATTTTGTAGGTAGAGACATGATCCCGTTGCTGTAGAAACTTTGGGACTTCTGATCAAAAAACGCGACAAATAATTTTGCCAGTCTTCTCTTGAACCTTACAGAACTTAAAGAATTCTGAAGAGACCGAAACAGGTGAAAATGTGAAGGTGCAAAGTCAGGGCTATATGGTGGATGCACTAACACCTCCCAGCCAAACTATCCTAATTTTTGCTGAGTGGCTGAAGATGTGTGTGATATAGCGTTATCGTGATGAAAGATGACCCTTCCTGTTGATCAATTTCTCTCAACTGCTTCCTTTAATCTCATCAGTTGTTGGCAGTAAAGATCCAAATCAATGTTTTTGCCGGGCGGTAAAAGCTCATAATGAACAATGCCCTTCCAGTTCCACCATACACACAGCATCACCTTATTTCGTGTTAGCCTAGGTTTAACCACAGTCTGTGAAGCCTGGCCGACCTTAGACCACGACTTTTTCGCACGTTCTTGTCGTACGTGAGTCACTTTACATCGCCAGTTATCAATCTCTTCAAAAAAGCTCGGTTTCATTACGTCTCAATAATTAATCGCAAATGAGTACACGGTTCATTAGGTTTCTTTCAGTAAGACCAAATATCGAGCTTATTGGTTTAGCCAGCTTTTTTCAAATGGGTTAAAACTATTTGAGGTCAATTTCCAGTTCTTCAGCTACATCGTAACTACTGATATGCCGATCTTGCTGCACTTTTTCATAAATGGCGTCCATTTTATTCGTAACAGGGCGACCAGAGCAAGGTGCATCTTTAACATCAAAATTTCCGGACTGAAAACGTTTGAACCAACTTTGTGCTATTCTTGCTGAAACTGCATTAGGTCCATAAACATTACAAATTTTTTTCGCTTCTTATGTTACATTTTTGTCTTTTTTGTAATAATATTTTCAAAGTATCGAATTTCTTCATTAGATTCACTCATTTTTACAGAAAGAAAAACAAATGAAAAATAGCGGGAAACAACTTTTTTCTTTTTTAATTTTTAACGTAACCTTTTTAGTGTTACCAAAACCAGCCAGATACAAATAGTACAGCCAAAGAAATTTTATAACAAGTTATGCAAAGACACTTTTTCCCCGACCACGATATTTATGGAAGTCCAGCCATAATTCCTTTGTTTATGAAACAATTTAGATGATTATGTGTTTGTTAGAAAGTGGTAGTTCAAAGGTGGTCCGATCCCATTTGAATTTTTTGGCTTTCGACGTTCGAAGATGCACCAGGAAACTCCGCAAAATCATTAAAGCTGGTTTTCGTTTTTATTAAAAACAGTGTTGTGTTTGTTATTATCATTTATACATACCATCATGCCTGTATCCCTGAAGGGTTGGACAGAGGTGTAATAATGTACACCTACAGTTCACTGATTATGTTTTTAGGTCCCATGTAATAGGGGGCGAGCCTATTGCCAATAATCGGGCACAAAGCCAAACTCCGAGCTGCTACTGAGAATTTTCATAGAAAAAAAAATAACACTTGGCTCGACCTGGGAATCGAACCCAGGACATCGAACATAGCAGTCGCGCTTACTACCACTAGGCTAATGCTAGGCTAGGTTATTATCCTGGAAAATTTATCAGGATTTTTTTTAATACAACTAAGTTGACAAAACGGCCCACCTGAGGGTAAGCGTCTACCATAGTCTATTGACGCTTATAATACCATACAAATCATTGCCGACCTAAAACCCCCTACCCCAAGGAGCTTTGGAATGATATTTCTCCTTATACCTCGGCTGCGTTGAAAACTTAATCCTGTACAACTAGTATTACAAAATAGACAAAAAAAAACAGTATTAACTGCATATCATTACAACGTAAAGAAGTTAAAGTTAAAGTCACGTTCTCACTATGTTGAAATGCTCGCTGTAAATAAAAACTTCAACATTCACATTCCGAACGACTTTGTAAAAATAAACCTGTGGGGGAAAGATAGTTTTCAAACGAAATCATCGCTTGCAAAAATAATATTGAACATCGAAAGAATTTCTTCGATATCGGGAAATTTTGAAATCAAACTATTTATTGCTAAAAGATAATTATTATTACATAATATTTCCAAACGAAGGAATGATAAAGCCTTGCGATGATAAAGCACGGGCTGAACGGAAAATATATAAAGGCTGTTTTACAATATTAGAACATTCATTTGTCATATTGTAACAGAGATAGATATGTTCTCCAAAGGACTGTTCTTAGTTCTTCAAGCGGTTTTACTGCATGTGAGTGATTATTAACGAATAAGATGTAGTTGATTTTAGCTTTAGTTAATTTATAAATAAGTTAAGTTAATATCTAATTACAGTAAGTAAACTTTTGAATAATTTTAAAAAAGAGACAAAAAAATATGATGCGAGCGAGCGACCTTTCATTTCATTGAGCAGAGTTGAAAACATAATTAAGCTTCTAAAATAATTCAAACTTTTTAGTTGCATGTCGTTAATTACATTGTAAATCTATTTCAATATGTCTTTCGATTTGATAATGTTATTTTTTTATGTTCCCAGGAAGTCTTCAGCTTGTCAATGCCAATGCCAACTGGTTGTGGCAATGGCCTATTGGCAGGCAACATGTACAACCCGTTAGCGTCCTCCTTTCTACCTGCCACGCCAACAGTTGCAACTGGCAGCGCTCTAACCACCGTAACCTCACTGCCAAACTGCATGGCATCTTCATTATTCCCTGAATATACGCCAGTGCAGACTTCTCAAGTGAGTCCGTTGGTGACAGAGATCGTTCCCTCACTGCAGTTTGGCGATATATCTGTGAAAGGAGATATGCCAATCGGTGGCAGTATTAAAGTTAGCGGTTGCTTCCCGATTTATGGCATGGTCGCTGTGGATGGGAATATGGCATCGGCTGGCACGGCCGTTATCAACACGGGCGGTGGTTTTGTGACCCAGGTTATAGAACCGACTTGCAGATGCGGCGGTATATTCTAATTGTTTCGCTAAATAAATTACGTTTTGTTCACAATTGATTATAATTATTTATGAAAATATAAACTAGCCTTTACTGAAGGTTTCGCATGCTTTGCGAATACGAAATATAATTATGTAGAAAATGTATTAAAAGATATTATTGAAACCGATTTGTTAAAGTTGATTTTTGTTTATTTTTTAGCTCGATATATAAAGGATATTTTACAAATACTCCTAATATTAATCTCCTAATCAAACCTCATAGGGCATACATTTTCAAAATCCTTTCTTAGTACTCACTTACGTTATACAATATGTATTAGAAACCCCGTCGCATCGAGGTAACGAGATTATATTTTGTTGATGTTATCTATCTCGGATTATAAGTAAAAAAAATTAGTTGAATGAGGAAACTTACATGCCAACAAAGGCGGCGCGGCGCAGGGTAGCGCCATACGATCAAACGTACCGCTGCGCCGCGCCGCGCCGGGGCTGGAAACGCACGACGGTGTTATCATGTTTTATAAATTTGCTAAACTTTAGGGAAACTAAAACTAAATATGTTAATTATAAATCGCAATAACATTTTCATTTTCATAATAAATAAGTTTTTTTATTTTTCTGGTAATATCATTGGGGTACCTACATACCCTTTTCGGATTCGGCGTGGATATACATATCGTTTAAGCAACTTCAGTGCCAAGTTTTTGCCTCTAGATCATAAATTCTCAAAATTATTGGGCCCACCACCAACTTTCAGTAAAAAAAGTTTTGTAGCGCCCTCAAAAATCGAGATTTTTTAACAAAAAATTGTTACAATTTAATTACTACACATACGACACAAGAAACTCATGATAAAAAAAACTACAAGACAATATATAACAAAAAAGAAAACCATCTTCAATCATTTAGAAGAGTTCCCTGGTGTAACTTCGAAAGCGAAGGTTCCATGCCAATGAAATTATATTAGTATTATCACCTTTACAACAAAAAAAGAGTCCTCCAAGTCGGTTAAAGAGAAGTTATGGTTGTATATCCATTTAAAAAAACAAATATGTATACATTAGAATTGAGAACTTCCATCATTTTCATAGTCGGTTAAAACAAGGAAGAAATAAAGATTTTAATAACATATACAGTTTTATTTAGAACCTATTTGACTTTAGTTTGAAATTTATTACCAAATATTCCATTTTTTATGTTCTAACTATGCAGAACAACCGAAATACGTGAATTTGTTAAAGTTATATAAAATCGTGAATTACGTAAATCAAATAATAAAATACTTTATTGAGTTCAGGCCCTACAAAGGCACTCGTGAACGTCAATATATCCCAGTCATCGATTAGAATCGGCAAGAAACTTGATCGGGTTTTCTTTTTTTTTTACAACTGTACAAAAGAATTAATTAAAAAAACAATCATAACTTATTAAAAAGGAAACAAAACATCCAACTGTAGGCGACACACAAAAGTGGTCTCGTATCCCTATCTCCTTCTAACACAAGCATGCATTATGCTCTATCTCTATAATAATATTAAATCTAAGTGTAAGGAGGAATTTTTAAAACCCTACGTTTTTTCTATCGCTATGTAAAGATTTTACTTTTAGAGGAGATATAGAAATTCTTCTTAATGTTTTACATATAGTGCATTTTGAAGGAGCAACGTTGGCGTTTATTAACATGTGTAACATCACACATTAGAAGACTCTCAACTGACTCTGTGGTACGTGACATCATACGATCGTTTGCGGTGCGGCGTCGGTGCTCCTATAAAGCGCTGAGAGCTGAGTGATGGAGGGCATTCTATTTCTAGTATTGCATTAAAACATTACGCTACCAGGCCATTGTTCGGTCTAATGTTTTGGCATTATGTAAAGTGTAAAGCAATAAACTGTATTGCTTAATAGCGCCTTTTCAAACTCGCCGAGACACCCAGAGACAGGCTGATCTTTTGCACCCGATCCAAAGGATCTCGTTGGGTTTCGTGAGGAAAACGAGAGTAAGCGTTTACACACTTGTTCCTTTAGTTTCCCGCTGACTATGTTTGTGACTTTGTGTGAAAACTCGTCTCGCTATGTAGTCTAATAAGCATAAATTACAGTTTTCGGAGTACTACCAAACGGAACCGGTATTATGGGACTCAAAGGATGTAAAACACAAGGGCAAGCAATTTATCCACCATGCTTGGATGTAAATAAGCGAGCGTATTCATAATTATTGTAGCAGAGTTAAAAAAGAAGAGGGATTCGCTAATGGCGACGTTGTTAATAGCAACAGCAGTAGCAACTTTTAGGTCCATTACCACAGAAACAGTGTGGCCACATTTTAATTTGTCAATCTACTTCGGCAACGTTAAAAATCTACCAAAAACTACCGGAGCCTAGGTATTAAGATATTAGGGATTCGCTAATGGCGACGTTGTTAATAGCAACAGCAGTAGCAACTTTTAGGTCCATTACCACAGAAACAGTGTGGCCACATTTTAATTTGTCAATCTACTTCGGCAACGTTAAAAATCTACCAAAAACTACCGGAGCCTAGGTATTAAGATATTAGATTAAGATGTTAGAGTGTTAAAAGGAATACGGCGAAAAAAGTCGTTCGCGTTAAATCTAGATTGTTCGATACTGCTAATAATATTTGCCTTTTGTATTTCCTTTTCATTTCGATAAATTCAATTTTTAAAACAATACCTAATAAATAGAAAGTTGCCATTTATTTGATCCAAAAACTACCAAATCTTTCGGGAAAAATACCGTAATTGTGTTAATATACAAAAATCTCTTGAATACTTTTTCATTACCAAAACCAAACCCAAAGAGCCTGAAATCTATCAAAAAAGTAGAAAACATGTGGTCACGCTGCTCGAAAATCTTCAGTACAAATGAAAAAACAAGTGTGTACAGGCATGCTAACGTGAACGAAGTTGGCGGTGGTTGCTAGGGATATTTTATTTCAAATATCTTTATAATAAACAAGGTAAAATAAACAACATTCACAAGTAAATATTTTATTTTTATTTTACAAACCATAGATACAATATTTCGCACACTTTAGAATATAAACAATATAACAGCTGCCATGATGGTTAAACAATTTGTTAATAGATGGCGCTTTAAATATATTTTATTAACTTCAATAACTATCATTACTATTATTTTAGGGAATCAAAATTTATAGCTATTTGTCTAGATTTAATCATAACTTTTAAAATAATATTTGAATCATCAATTTTGATGGAGAGTTAAAACTGCGTTTCCATTTTACGAGTACTCTCGGAATGAGCCCATTCCAATTATTACTCGGATGCTACTCGTAACGTGAAAACATGTGATCCGAGCGCACTCGAACATCGGCATCCGACCAGAGTGAACTCGGACGCGGTTCCAGTTTTACAAACTTACTGGGATTATTTTATGAAAGCATAATGGACTTAACTAAGAAAAAGTAGGTGACACTGTGAAATTTGTACAAAAAGACAAATACTACTCGGATACTTAAGGTTGAAATGTATAGAGCTTAGTAAGTCTTAGCTAAGCCTTAAGTTCCGATATTGAAATTTATAGTCGCAAACTTAGCATTAGTTTAGCTCTGACTGAGTAAAGTTCATCTCATCGAATTCGACGACTTACGGAAAACTTGGGTATTATACGACTAAAAAAATAGTATAGCATAATAGTGACCTAACAGTGATTTTATACACTTTTTAAATTATCTGTATTGCTTGAATTTTTATTGTCTATTACATCGAAATGAGTGTTTTTATTACGTACACGTTTTGTTATTCCTGTTGTTTGCAGTTGTTTCTCGTTATTGGTTTGAAACTTTGATCTTTTTATTTTATATACGACCAATCTGTCATTTTTACTATAAAGCAAGTTGATTACTATATAATTACAGAATTTAAATTCTATTTTAAATAGCTTTTTAATTTTCTATACATAATCCGTGATTAATTTATTTGTTTGGGTTGAAGAAATTTAACAGTCGAAACGACACGAACAGTATCGAAACGTCAACTAGACAATCACTGTCAATTAGACAGTTACCAGATACTTCCAAGACGACTATAAATTCGAAAGCCAAGATTACGCTGAGTAAATTCTTAGCAAAGTTTGAGCTAAGCTAAGACTGAGTACGCTCTATAGATTTCAACCTAACTAAAGGCTCGTAACGTGTAAACCAAATTCGGAGAAGACACCTTTATGTACGATTTAGCACGTATGAGCGCACTCGGTCCAAGTGTAGTCGTATGGTGAAAACTCGCCTTAAGAGTGAAAACAATAAACAACTTAGAATAATAATAAAAAAATATAGAGAATAGAGATTGATTAATGTACTATTCTTCATATTGTACTACTATTGTACTATTTTCATCGCAGGTAACAATCCGGTTCAAAATTCCTTCATTTGTGTGTCTGTTGAGCAGTGCAAGGCACGTCTCGACGCGTACTTCGCGCTGGCGATCATTGAGTTCGTGGGGCACCCATTTGTCAAGCTTTTTTACCTTGCCAATTTGACGCAAATGGACCAATATTATTTTGACGCTAACGTCGAAAGCTGCTGCTAATTCAGCCGTAGTTTGTGTATCATCAGCTTCCACAATCGCCTTTAATTCGTCATTGTCGAACAAAGTCTTCGGACGACCGCGAGGTTCATTTTTCAGGTCGAAATTCCCAGAACGGAAGCGAGCAAACCAATAACAGATGGTGCGTTGGTTTGTAGTGTTAGCTCCGTAAACGTCGTTGATGTTGCGTGCCGCTTATGCCGCGTTGCTGCCACGACGGTACTCATATTCCATAATTACTCGAATATCTAACGTATCCATGATGACAATAAAGATTGAAATGCGATGAAAATGTAACACTAATCAATAAACAAATGACTACTTTTGCAAAAAGAATTCCATGTTTTTAAAATAAAATTAATTTGAAATTAGAATACTTAGCCAAACAAAAGTTATTTTGATTTGAAATGGCCAGTACCGCAGAACGGCCATATTCATAGGTAAAGAGACCTATTATATGTTGTTATTTACACCACACCTCCAATTATTGATTTTACACGTATTTAGCCTTTAAGTCTAATTACGTAGTTACCTACATTTTTCTAATCATCAAAAATAGCTTTAACAAGGTAGCGAATCCCTTGTTCAAACTGTCCAGTGAGTTTTTGTGGCAACTAAAATACTTTACTCTTAGTTGTTATTTATAATCCATTTATCTTTAATAACCAAACTATATCACGCAAAATGATGCACCAGTCAAAAGCTCCCGTTGTCACTACCTCTAGAAAAGTCTGGATATGAAAACCTGTACACTGTTAAAGCGAATAGTTTGAATTAGGTTTATACGTTGTAAAACAAATAAATAAAATAAATATGCGTTTATAGAAAATGTATAAATACAATAATATAAACAATGTAATCAGTTATAAAAAAAAAATGTTAGTACTGTTAGCCTTAGGGGCCCTATCCAAAAACAGAGCCGCTGCGGCTTTTACAGCTTCACCGGACTTGGGGGCGAGCGCTTAGGGCACTCAGCCGCGAAAGTTTGTGACGACCCGCACGAGGGTGCCAGAGTGGCCAAACCTCGACTCGGGCGGTCGTCGCGAATGCGAAAAGGTCGCGATCTAACTAATTCCCTAATTCTAAAGAATTGGAACTAACTAACATATACTCATATGCACGTTCCCCTCCTCCTGGGAAGAAGGAGTGGACCATGCGTATGTGTATTTAGTAATCGGAATGGTTTTTCTACACTAACTAGCGCATTAGTCTAACTAGCGCAAAAAAAGAAAAAAAAGGTCCCTTACAGAACCTATGTACCTGTGTGGTGTGCACGTGTGTATGTTCATACGTGTGTAATGTTGTATGTGAGTAGCTAAGTGTTGCACGTATAGTGTCACTTGTATCGCTCGGGCGGCTGCCTGACCCAAGGGCTTCACACCGAGGAACGGACCTAGGCTTGGGTTGCCGCTAGAGAGGGTGGACGTGACGGGTGTGCGGGAGCGAAGTTGACCGCCCGTCCTCTGCGGAGAGAACGGTGGTTACGCGGGCGTGGGTGGTGGCACGCTCTGTTCGAAGAGGCGGTGGAATAAAACGCGTTTGCTGTTTCGATTTGGTCGGGCGGGTCATTGAAGATATTACGCGGCCGGCGTTTACTCCGGCAGGTATTGGGGTCGGGAACATATGAAGCTGCCGCTTTGATTAAGGGATTCGCGTGGTTCGACGTGGTGTCGAAATAAGAGCGAGAAAGGTATTTAGCATAAGCATGTATCGAAGGAAGGTCCATATCTCTATGGAGATCTTCCGTACGAACATACCAAGGGGTGCCGGTAAGGCGGTGAAGAAACCTATTCTGGATGGTTTGTAAACGATCCCAATTATATCTTGGCATATGTGCGAACACAACGCAGCTATATGTCATAATCGGTCGGAACTGTGCCCCACGGTTTCACCCGTGTTTTTATCCGACAAATACCGCGCCGCCAACGTGACCCACCCGTGTAGATTATCTATTATATTTATTCTCACTTCCCGCAAGTACAAATTATTTTAATTTTTCATTGTCTCCTAAACTATGTGTCCAAATAACATACTATAAAGACCAAAATTTAATTTCATAAAATTGTCTTTATGATGAAATAATTTTTGTTCGTAAGGATTATAATATGACAAGCCTAAAAATAATGCTCATAAATTAATTTTTAATC
Organism: Saturnia japonica; assembly: GCA_033032175.1. NCBI lineage: Eukaryota > Metazoa > Arthropoda > Insecta > Lepidoptera > Saturniidae > Saturnia > Saturnia japonica. Next base: position 2,989,108 of record CM065331.1, read on the forward strand.
TTCAACAAAAAACTCGCAAAATACCTTTTTGTGCCTTATGCTATTAAGAAATAGGCATATGTTATCGTGGACTTTTTTTATATATACTAAGGAACAATATTTTTATACAATATTGTATTTACGTATCACTGACCATTACGCCAGCGCATGCGGATAAAGCAGTTCGGGAACAAATCCACTTTAACTTACTTAACAAAAATCAATATTTAAGGCTAGCTGAGAGCTGTAACATAATTTTAGATAGTCTATTATACTATTCCTCCTGAATCTGGTTATCGTAAAGAAACAAATAATTTTCCGAATCCGACTGATAGTTCCAGAGATTAGCGTGTTTAAGCAAATAAAGAAACTTTTACGCTTTATTATTTTATAATACTATTACGACCTGTTACAACCCGATCAAAAAGATAGAAAAATCCTATTCTCGAAATATCTCGAAGCAACTACAAACTTTTTAGGACTTCGGAATAATGTTCGCATTGTAAACAGCCGCGGCGCATGTTTGTGTAAACATCGCAGTTTACACACACATGTATAGGCTTATCGCCTCGATTACGTCATCGAGTAGGCATAGAAACTAAACGTCAAGAAAGCTAGCGACGATTCTCGATTTTTCTGCGATCGTTTAGTGAAGGTATTTAAGCGACTCAGGCGCGGCATTGATGCAGTTCAGTTTTGAATTATAAAGCGATAACAACGAGCGATAAAAGATGCGAAACCACAGTGAAGTAAATAACACTGTTGTGAGTTTGTGAAATTTGTAACTGTGTGGAATTCGAATAAAACTTCTTCACGTCATCATTCATCATCATCATTTCAGCCGTAGGACGTCCACTGCTGAACATAGGCCTCCCCCATAGATCTCCAGAGCGACCGATCTTGTGCGGCCTGCACCCAACGGCTCCCAGCGACATTTATTATGTCGTCTTTCCATCTAGTGGGGGGCCGTTCTACGCTGCGCTTTCCGGTGCGTGGTCTCCACTCGAGAACCTTTCTGCCCCAATGGCCGTCAGTTCTCCGAACTATGTGCCCCGCCCACTGCCACTTCAACTTGCTAATCCTTTTGGCTATGTCGGTTACCTTTGTTTGTCTACGGATCTCCTCATTTCTGATTTGATCTCGTAGAGAAACACCAAGCATAGCCCTCTCCATAGCTCGCTGAGCGACCTTGAGCTTTCTTATGAGGCCCACAGTGAGCAACCACGTCTCTGTGCCGTATGTCATCACTGGCAACACACACTGGTCAAAGACTTTCGTCTTGAGGCACTGAGGTATTTTGGACGAGAAGACGTCGCGCAGTTTCCCGAACGCTGCCCAGCCGAGTTGGATTCGTCGACTGACCTCTTTTTCAAAGTTGGACCTACCTAACTGGACTGTTTGTCCCAGGTAGACATATTCTTCAACAACTTCTAGACAAGAGTTCCCAACTGATACTGGAGTGGGCACCACATGGACATTCGACATGATTTTCGTCTTGTCCATGTTTATTTTAAGGCCCACCTGTTGAGAAACTTTGTCGAGGCCATCGAGCATTGTGCCAAGATCTTCCAGCGATTCTGCCATGACTACGATGTCTTCAGCAAATCGAAGGTGAGTGATGTACTCGCCATTGACATTGATGCCGAGTCCTTGCCATTCCAGGAGCTTAAATGCGTCCTCTAGAGTGGCGGTAAACAGTTTCGGAGATATTACGTCTCCCTGTCTAACGCCTCTTCTCAAAGGAATTGCCTTCGTGCACTGTAAGTCAATCATCGGCATTTTTAATACCCACTGGTGTAACAATACTATATATATTCTTTGAAATATAAATATAATATACAGTTGTGCCCCGCGGTTTCACCCGAATATAATTTAAAAGGAATCAGTGTTGATGATTTTTATAATACTTCAGTACAGACAATATTTTTATCGGGCGGCCAGATGCGTCACATCGCACAGCACGTTCTCTTTTTTTTTATATCTGACTACAATATTTGCCTTAGGGGCCCTAAAGCCGCTGCGGCTTTTACAGCTTCACCAGACTTGGGGGCGAGCGCACAGGGCACTCAGCCGCGAAAGTTATTAGGACGACTCGCACGAGGGTGCCAAAGTGGCCAGACCTCGGCTCGGGCGGTCGTCGCGTTCGCAAATAAGTCGCGATCTAATCGAATCCCTACACCTACGATTCGAGCTAACTAAAATATATACTCATAGGCACGTTCCCTTCCTCCTGGGAGGAAGGAAAGAAACATGCGTATGTGCATTTAGTAAACGGAAGCTCGTTCTCGCCACTACTATTATAGATATAGACCCGAGCCGAGTGTCGAATTATTTTAATTTTCTATTAATTCTCAAATTATGCTTCCAAATAACATGCTTTGAAGGGCAAAGTTTATCTTAATAAAATTGCCTTGATGATGAAGTAACTTTCGCTCGTAAAGATAAATATGCCATGTCTAAAAATAATGTCCATAAATAACTTTTTAGTTTTCAACAAATGTGTATCACAAAACACCTTATTGTGGCTTATGTATAATAGATATGCATATGCTATCCCGGACTTTTTTTAGATATACTAAGGGCCAATATTTTTGGAAACCATTGTACTTACGTATCACTAACCATTACGGCAGCACGCACGAATAAATCAGTTTGGGATCGCGTTGTGTTCCGACTTACTTAACAAAAATAAATATTTAAGGCTAGCTGAAAGGTGTAGCTTAATTCCAGATAGCCATACTATTCTTCGTGAATCTGGCTATCATATACAAAAATATTTTTTCTAATCCGACTGCTACCAGTTGTCCATATATTACCGTGTTTAAACAAACAAACAAAAAAACTCGTCCGCTATACTAAATTGTTAATAGTATAGATATACACGGACTGATCTCGGCACACGACAAACCCAAAGAAAATCATACATGTGTTTATCACACCTCGGTTTGGGCTGTTACCGCGATTGTGAAAAGGTCGCGAACTGACTAATTCTCTGTCCGTAGAAAATTCGAGCTAAACTAACGCATACTTATATACATGTCACTGACTCCTGGGAGAAAGAAATGAAAATGTGTACATATATGTATTTAGTATTCTGTAAACATGATCGAAACTAACTATCGTAAAAAAAGAAAGAAAGGTCCCATACAGAACCTATGTACTTATGTGGTGTGCACGTATGTATGTACATATTACTGAAAAAAAAAAAATCATAATAAGTATAAAAGATTTGGTAAACCCAGAGATTTCGATACATTTTCAATGCTTCGGTGTAGAGCTAAAAGTTTGTTTGATTTATGTTTTAGATTATACATTGATAGAGTCGAAGCAAATTTAAAAAGAGTTATTATGGGGTTTTGGAAGTACTCGAAATCCAAAAAAGCAACAAATGACTTACCGAAAAAAATGTATTATATTGCACTTGTTGCTGAAGATGGTAAAAGCATAGCAGACTTGTTCGCTAAACATTTTGCATCTGTCTACAACGCATCATCTTGCAATACTTACATTCCCGACTTTCCAAAATTAAATAACTGTATTTCATCAGTAAATATATTGGAAAAAGACGTTGTATTTGAGCTAAAATCAATTGATATCAACAAAGGAGCAGGCCCCGATGGTGTGCCACCTATAATTATCCGGAATTGTGCAAACGCATTAATGAAACCATTGTTATTAATTTAAAAAAAAAGTATTAGTGAGGGTTTATTTCCTGAACTCTGGAAAATAACTAAAATAGTACCAATTTACAAATCGGGAGACAAGATGGATGCGACCAATTACAGACCTATTAGTATTCTCTGCTGTTTTGCTAAAGTCTTTGAAAGTATCCTTTATAAGTATATCAATTACCATTTAAAACATGTAATCAGTGATAAGCAACATGGTTTTGTTACTGGGAGATCCACAACCTCTAATTTGTTAACTTATATCAATCACCTAAGCAGTGCTTTCAATTTAAGTACACAAGTAGACTCGGTATACACCGATTTTGCTAAAGATTTTGATAAAGTTGATCACAATATACTTTGTCGTAAAGCTAATCACCTTGGATTACATGGTTCATTACTGCGCTGGTTAATTTCATATTTGTCAAATAGAACGCTTCTTGTTGCCGTGTATGGCTATGACTCCATCCCATTTGTATCTACTTCAGGAATTCCGCGAGGATCAATTTTAGGGCCACTTTTATTTATTTTGTTCATTAACGACTTTTGACCATTACCTCTATCAAATCTAAATGTTTGGCATATGCTGATGACTTAAAAATATACCATGTAAACAATTCAAGCGACTATTGTGTTGATCTTCAGGATGATATCGATCGCCTATACTTATGGTGTATTAAAAATAACATGACCTTAAATATAAAAAAATGCCTTTTAATAACTTTTACCAAAAAACGTTTTCCAGTAATTTTCCTCTACAAAGTACATAATGTGTTATTGCAACGTCATAGTAATGTCTGAGATCTAGGTGTCTGGCTTGATTCTAAGCTATCGTACATACATCATTATGATTACATGATTTCGAAAGCAAATAAAATGATGGGATTCCTCTTTAGGATAACTAAACCTTTTAAAAAACCAGCTAGTTTAATCACATGATATACAAGTTTAGTGAGAAGTATTTTAGAATATTGCTCAGTATTATGGTCCCCGTATTATCACAACCACATAGACAGAATTTAATCTGTTCAGAAACGCTTCCTACGACATTTGGCAGCCAAATTTGGTATAAGACAAGTTACCTTCATATGAGGGCAGACTAAAACATTTCAATATTAACAAATTGTTATCCAGACGTAAGATCAGTGGTTACTCTGTCCTTCATAAGATAGTGAATGCCAAATGGGATACCAGTGAATTGTTGAGCCAATTCTCACTAAAAACAAGCAGCAGACGAACATAAACACTTTTTCATATAAAGTACTGTTCTAATTATGTTGCTTATTATGATCCAGTTCTGCGAATGTGTAGAGGACATAATGAACATAGTAAGAACTTGGATGTGTTTAATTGTAGTGTGAGTGGTTACCTGAAGATATGTCTAAGTAAATTGTAAATTATTATTATGTTACTAATTGTTATTATGAGAACGTTGTGCGTTGCTTTAATCGGAGTGCATATTCTATTGTGTTACATTTATAGTTATGTTTTTATAGTATAAGTTTAGTTTTTTCTCTGTATCAGTGCCTTTTATAAATAAATAAATAAATAAACATAGTATGTAATGATGTTTGTGGGTAGCTTCGTGATTGCAAGTGTAGTGTCACCTGTATCGCGCGAGCGGCTGCATGACTTATGGGTTCTACACAGAGGGAACCGACCTAGACTTGAGTTGCCGCAAGAGAAGAGAACGTGACGGGTGTGCGGGAGCGAAATTAGCCACCCGTCCTTTGCGGAGGGAACGGTGGATTCACGGGTGTGGGCGCGAGCACGCTTCTTTTATTCGTTAGAGACGGTGGAGTAGTATTTGTTTATTTCTTTGATCTTATCAACGGGATCGATAAAGATATTCGCGGCCGAAGTTGTTCGCTGGGGATGTTCGGTTTTAGGGTGTAAGTCACGGCGGCTATCACCACCGGATTCGCGTTATTCAACACAGTATCGAAGTAAGATCGCGTAAGATATCTAGTATACGATTCGACAGAAGGAAGTTCCATATCTTTATGGAGGTCTTCCTGTCAAACGTGCCAAGGGGCTTTGTTAATTTTACGTAAGAATGAGGATGTAAGCGTAATATATCTCAGGGACATTTTGCTTAGTATCGGGGGGTGCAGTCTATGTGTATGGTGTAAATCATCCCTAATTTTTTAAAACGCGAAACACAGCAGTGTGAAATACTAATTTCTTCCGAAAAGCATAAATATGGATTTTCATATCCCTAAATTTAGAAATAGTGGGTTCTTCATACAATCTTTCATCCCCTATTTCACCTCTTAAAGTTTTATTTTCACGACATAAAGTAAGCCAATGTCTTTCTTCAAGGTCCAATATATCTCTATACCAAAATTCATTAAATTTGGTTTGATGCGTTCTTCGTACAAACTTTCATCGTTTATTGCAGACAAGAGTTACTTTCGCATTTATAGTATTAGTATGGATTATCCATTTCATTATGCTGTCATTCTCCATGGTGTCATTTACCAATTAAAATACTATTCATAACAGTAAATTACTCAACAGCTGAATAACGACAACAGTTTATAGTAATAAATTATTGAAATGAATTTTCTCTCTCTATACCTATCTTTGTTTTTCTTTAACTGATACTTTAGTATGCTAAAAATAACAAAAGATCGACTGTTGTAGTGTCCTTTTTGGGATAGGGATTTTTATATTATTAACACAAATCTGAAAAGTGAATAAAAAATGTCGATTTTTTAGAGATTGATCTTTTAGACCACGATTTTTTGTGAATCGATACAACAGAGTTTGATTCGAATCGATCTTTATCGGAATGAATTGTCTAGCAGCGATGCAGCACTCGACTCGCTTGCGTGGTTATATCCTACTGAAAATATCCAACCTAGGGTGACCCCTTTTTAACATGATTTATCATATAGATCTAAGGTCAACTCGTATTGGTTCTTCCAAAATTCTCTGAAACTGTACCTTTTTAACTTTATGTAAACTTTCAATCATCATCATTTTACAAACCAGTTTCAAAGTTTCAGCCAATTTAACTGAAGAGCTATTTTATAGCATTTTTATCGTAATGCGACGTAATTTTTAAATTAATATAAGTTTTTGTATTTATGATCTTATTGAAGTAAAACAAACACTAAATGTTAAGTGAACCTTACCACAATATATTAGTGAAAACCGTTTCCAAATCGGTTAAGCCGTTTTTGAGATTAGCGCGCACAAACGTTGGCAAACAGACAAACAGACAAAAATTTTAACAATCATTGTTTTGGGTTCTACTGCGTTAATAAAGGCCCCGAATAGTAGTTTTTCTGAAATATCTTCTATGTACAGACATAGATGAGTTACGTTTTTATTAAATGTATAGATTAAGAATTACAAAGAAATCGGCTTTTTTTTTAATAAATAAATCATAAGAATAAATAAAATAGTAGCGGTAGGCGATTATGAGATATACTAATGTAATCATTCGATTATAAAGATATCTAGGTTATAGACATTAGTAAATAATTCGATGATGAGTGATCATTCATAATCGAAGTACGATTAATAAATATTAATATTAGTAGTTACTAATTTCATAAAATTAGTAATTATTACGACCGAAAGACCTTTTTTTAGCTAATTGGTATAATATGTGCTTTGTTTACGACTACGCGACCTTTTTTTAGCTTTCCACTCTTCGTTTTTAATAGGTACCAGTTATCGTTCATAATCGCCCATCTCTGGGTAATAGATCAAAGGATCGATTATGAATGATCACTCAATATCGAAAATCTCGATTATGAAAATCATTCATAATCGCCCACCTCTATAAAATAGTTACATAATACTCGTTCGTAATGAGAGTGGCAGACCATACATATTTAAACACTTACGCGACTCGCTCACAGTCAAACCGCTAAACCGGTTTTGTGGGAAACTAGCCTTAAGATTAAATGTAATACATAATTGTGCATTTTCTTAAATGAATAAATAAATACAAACTATTCCCCTGTTTATGGAGATTATCCTATCCTGTGGACTACACAATGCCGTTGATCGTGCAAACGCGCGAATCGAGTTATTTTACCCAGCTCCCGGATACTTTAAAAAAAAATTATTGCGGATGATTCTTAGAAGACAGAAACATACTCTCGCAGACTAGATTTTTGGAGATATATTCAGGATGTATAATTACGTACTACATTAATTTCATATATCTCTTATGGTTCACTAATTAATACATACTTAAATGCATACGTATTGAGTAACTGTTAGAGCATGCATATTCCTTCATAACTTTTCCTACCTAGGCCACAATTAGCGCCATCTACAAAAAAAAAACTCACGTGCGACGAGTGATAGTTAAAAAAAACATATCGCCTCACAGAGCGCATAAAACTATTGCATCTCCGTTGCAAATTAAAAGAATAAATCAAAAAATAGTTAAGCTCGAACTTCGCAAACCCCCGGGTTCCATACTGCTTCAACAGTGCGTAAAGTGCAGTGCAAAGAAGCCACAAAAATCAACATCAGCACGCCCGAGGTGAGTGGCCGGCAACATACCTATCCAAATTCCTACCCCGCATGCTAGGGAGAAAACATCTAAAACAATACATAACAAAATATAAATAACGGCAAAAATGTTATCCTCCATTTCAACGACATAGTGAAATTAGTTATCTATGTTACTATTATTTTAGGGAATCAAAATTTATAGCTATTTGTCTAGATTTAATCATAACTTTTAAAATAATATTTGAATCATCAATTTTGATGGAGAGTTAAAACTGCGTTTCCATTTTACGAGTACTCTCGGAATGAGCCCATTCCAATTATTACTCGGATGCTACTCGTAACGTGAAAACATGTGATCCGAGCGCACTCGAACATCGGCATCCGACCAGAGTGAACTCGGACGCGGTTCCAGTTTTACAAACTTACTGGGATTATTTTATGAAAGCATAATGGACTTAACTAAGAAAAAGTAGGTGACACTGTGAAATTTGTACAAAAAGACAAATACTACTCGGATACTTAAGGTTGAAATGTATAGAGCTTAGTAAGTCTTAGCTAAGCCTTAAGTTCCGATATTGAAATTTATAGTCGCAAACTTAGCATTAGTTTAGCTCTGACTGAGTAAAGTTCATCTCATCGAATTCGACGACTTACGGAAAACTTGGGTATTATACGACTAAAAAAATAGTATAGCATAATAGTGACCTAACAGTGATTTTATACACTTTTTAAATTATCTGTATTGCTTGAATTTTTATTGTCTATTACATCGAAATGAGTGTTTTTATTACGTACACGTTTTGTTATTCCTGTTGTTTGCAGTTGTTTCTCGTTATTGGTTTGAAACTTTGATCTTTTTATTTTATATACGACCAATCTGTCATTTTTACTATAAAGCAAGTTGATTACTATATAATTACAGAATTTAAATTCTATTTTAAATAGCTTTTTAATTTTCTATACATAATCCGTGATTAATTTATTTGTTTGGGTTGAAGAAATTTAACAGTCGAAACGACACGAACAGTATCGAAACGTCAACTAGACAATCACTGTCAATTAGACAGTTACCAGATACTTCCAAGACGACTATAAATTCGAAAGCCAAGATTACGCTGAGTAAATTCTTAGCAAAGTTTGAGCTAAGCTAAGACTGAGTACGCTCTATAGATTTCAACCTAACTAAAGGCTCGTAACGTGTAAACCAAATTCGGAGAAGACACCTTTATGTACGATTTAGCACGTATGAGCGCACTCGGTCCAAGTGTAGTCGTATGGTGAAAACTCGCCTTAAGAGTGAAAACAATAAACAACTTAGAATAATAATAAAAAAATATAGAGAATAGAGATTGATTAATGTACTATTCTTCATATTGTACTACTATTGTACTATTTTCATCGCAGGTAACAATCCGGTTCAAAATTCCTTCATTTGTGTGTCTGTTGAGCAGTGCAAGGCACGTCTCGACGCGTACTTCGCGCTGGCGATCATTGAGTTCGTGGGGCACCCATTTGTCAAGCTTTTTTACCTTGCCAATTTGACGCAAATGGACCAATATTATTTTGACGCTAACGTCGAAAGCTGCTGCTAATTCAGCCGTAGTTTGTGTATCATCAGCTTCCACAATCGCCTTTAATTCGTCATTGTCGAACAAAGTCTTCGGACGACCGCGAGGTTCATTTTTCAGGTCGAAATTCCCAGAACGGAAGCGAGCAAACCAATAACAGATGGTGCGTTGGTTTGTAGTGTTAGCTCCGTAAACGTCGTTGATGTTGCGTGCCGCTTATGCCGCGTTGCTGCCACGACGGTACTCATATTCCATAATTACTCGAATATCTAACGTATCCATGATGACAATAAAGATTGAAATGCGATGAAAATGTAACACTAATCAATAAACAAATGACTACTTTTGCAAAAAGAATTCCATGTTTTTAAAATAAAATTAATTTGAAATTAGAATACTTAGCCAAACAAAAGTTATTTTGATTTGAAATGGCCAGTACCGCAGAACGGCCATATTCATAGGTAAAGAGACCTATTATATGTTGTTATTTACACCACACCTCCAATTATTGATTTTACACGTATTTAGCCTTTAAGTCTAATTACGTAGTTACCTACATTTTTCTAATCATCAAAAATAGCTTTAACAAGGTAGCGAATCCCTTGTTCAAACTGTCCAGTGAGTTTTTGTGGCAACTAAAATACTTTACTCTTAGTTGTTATTTATAATCCATTTATCTTTAATAACCAAACTATATCACGCAAAATGATGCACCAGTCAAAAGCTCCCGTTGTCACTACCTCTAGAAAAGTCTGGATATGAAAACCTGTACACTGTTAAAGCGAATAGTTTGAATTAGGTTTATACGTTGTAAAACAAATAAATAAAATAAATATGCGTTTATAGAAAATGTATAAATACAATAATATAAACAATGTAATCAGTTATAAAAAAAAAATGTTAGTACTGTTAGCCTTAGGGGCCCTATCCAAAAACAGAGCCGCTGCGGCTTTTACAGCTTCACCGGACTTGGGGGCGAGCGCTTAGGGCACTCAGCCGCGAAAGTTTGTGACGACCCGCACGAGGGTGCCAGAGTGGCCAAACCTCGACTCGGGCGGTCGTCGCGAATGCGAAAAGGTCGCGATCTAACTAATTCCCTAATTCTAAAGAATTGGAACTAACTAACATATACTCATATGCACGTTCCCCTCCTCCTGGGAAGAAGGAGTGGACCATGCGTATGTGTATTTAGTAATCGGAATGGTTTTTCTACACTAACTAGCGCATTAGTCTAACTAGCGCAAAAAAAGAAAAAAAAAAGGTCCCTTACAGAACCTATGTACCTGTGTGGTGTGCACGTGTGTATGTTCATACGTGTGTAATGTTGTATGTGAGTAGCTAAGTGTTGCACGTATAGTGTCACTTGTATCGCTCGGGCGGCTGCCTGACCCAAGGGCTTCACACCGAGGAACGGACCTAGGCTTGGGTTGCCGCTAGAGAGGGTGGACGTGACGGGTGTGCGGGAGCGAAGTTGACCGCCCGTCCTCTGCGGAGAGAACGGTGGTTACGCGGGCGTGGGTGGTGGCACGCTCTGTTCGAAGAGGCGGTGGAATAAAACGCGTTTGCTGTTTCGATTTGGTCGGGCGGGTCATTGAAGATATTACGCGGCCGGCGTTTACTCCGGCAGGTATTGGGGTCGGGAACATATGAAGCTGCCGCTTTGATTAAGGGATTCGCGTGGTTCGACGTGGTGTCGAAATAAGAGCGAGAAAGGTATTTAGCATAAGCATGTATCGAAGGAAGGTCCATATCTCTATGGAGATCTTCCGTACGAACATACCAAGGGGTGCCGGTAAGGCGGTGAAGAAACCTATTCTGGATGGTTTGTAAACGATCCCAATTATATCTTGGCATATGTGCGAACACAACGCAGCTATATGTCATAATCGGTCGGAACTGTGCCCCACGGTTTCACCCGTGTTTTTATCCGACAAATACCGCGCCGCCAACGTGACCCACCCGTGTAGATTATCTATTATATTTATTCTCACTTCCCGCAAGTACAAATTATTTTAATTTTTCATTGTCTCCTAAACTATGTGTCCAAATAACATACTATAAAGACCAAAATTTAATTTCATAAAATTGTCTTTATGATGAAATAATTTTTGTTCGTAAGGATTATAATATGACAAGCCTAAAAATAATGCTCATAAATTAATTTTTAATCTTCAACAAAAAACTCGCAAAATACCTTTTTGTGCCTTATGCTATTAAGAAATAGGCATATGTTATCGTGGACTTTTTTTATATATACTAAGGAACAATATTTTTATACAATATTGTATTTACGTATCACTGACCATTACGCCAGCGCATGCGGATAAAGCAGTTCGGGAACAAATCCACTTTAACTTACTTAACAAAAATCAATATTTAAGGCTAGCTGAGAGCTGTAACATAATTTTAGATAGTCTATTATACTATTCCTCCTGAATCTGGTTATCGTAAAGAAACAAATAATTTTCCGAATCCGACTGATAGTTCCAGAGATTAGCGTGTTTAAGCAAATAAAGAAACTTTTACGCTTTATTATTTTATAATACTATTACGACCTGTTACAACCCGATCAAAAAGATAGAAAAATCCTATTCTCGAAATATCTCGAAGCAACTACAAACTTTTTAGGACTTCGGAATAATGTTCGCATTGTAAACAGCCGCGGCGCATGTTTGTGTAAACATCGCAGTTTACACACACATGTATAGGCTTATCGCCTCGATTACGTCATCGAGTAGGCATAGAAACTAAACGTCAAGAAAGCTAGCGACGATTCTCGATTTTTCTGCGATCGTTTAGTGAAGGTATTTAAGCGACTCAGGCGCGGCATTGATGCAGTTCAGTTTTGAATTATAAAGCGATAACAACGAGCGATAAAAGATGCGAAACCACAGTGAAGTAAATAACACTGTTGTGAGTTTGTGAAATTTGTAACTGTGTGGAATTCGAATAAAACTTCTTCACGTCATCATTCATCATCATCATTTCAGCCGTAGGACGTCCACTGCTGAACATAGGCCTCCCCCATAGATCTCCAGAGCGACCGATCTTGTGCGGCCTGCACCCAACGGCTCCCAGCGACATTTATTATGTCGTCTTTCCATCTAGTGGGGGGCCGTTCTACGCTGCGCTTTCCGGTGCGTGGTCTCCACTCGAGAACCTTTCTGCCCCAATGGCCGTCAGTTCTCCGAACTATGTGCCCCGCCCACTGCCACTTCAACTTGCTAATCCTTTTGGCTATGTCGGTTACCTTTGTTTGTCTACGGATCTCCTCATTTCTGATTTGATCTCGTAGAGAAACACCAAGCATAGCCCTCTCCATAGCTCGCTGAGCGACCTTGAGCTTTCTTATGAGGCCCACAGTGAGCAACCACGTCTCTGTGCCGTATGTCATCACTGGCAACACACACTGGTCAAAGACTTTCGTCTTGAGGCACTGAGGTATTTTGGACGAGAAGACGTCGCGCAGTTTCCCGAACGCTGCCCAGCCGAGTTGGATTCGTCGACTGACCTCTTTTTCAAAGTTGGACCTACCTAACTGGACTGTTTGTCCCAGGTAGACATATTCTTCAACAACTTCTAGACAAGAGTTCCCAACTGATACTGGAGTGGGCACCACATGGACATTCGACATGATTTTCGTCTTGTCCATGTTTATTTTAAGGCCCACCTGTTGAGAAACTTTGTCGAGGCCATCGAGCATTGTGCCAAGATCTTCCAGCGATTCTGCCATGACTACGATGTCTTCAGCAAATCGAAGGTGAGTGATGTACTCGCCATTGACATTGATGCCGAGTCCTTGCCATTCCAGGAGCTTAAATGCGTCCTCTAGAGTGGCGGTAAACAGTTTCGGAGATATTACGTCTCCCTGTCTAACGCCTCTTCTCAAAGGAATTGCCTTCGTGCACTGTAAGTCAATCATCGGCATTTTTAATACCCACTGGTGTAACAATACTATATATATTCTTTGAAATATAAATATAATATACAGTTGTGCCCCGCGGTTTCACCCGAATATAATTTAAAAGGAATCAGTGTTGATGATTTTTATAATACTTCAGTACAGACAATATTTTTATCGGGCGGCCAGATGCGTCACATCGCACAGCACGTTCTCTTTTTTTTTATATCTGACTACAATATTTGCCTTAGGGGCCCTAAAGCCGCTGCGGCTTTTACAGCTTCACCAGACTTGGGGGCGAGCGCACAGGGCACTCAGCCGCGAAAGTTATTAGGACGACTCGCACGAGGGTGCCAAAGTGGCCAGACCTCGGCTCGGGCGGTCGTCGCGTTCGCAAATAAGTCGCGATCTAATCGAATCCCTACACCTACGATTCGAGCTAACTAAAATATATACTCATAGGCACGTTCCCTTCCTCCTGGGAGGAAGGAAAGAAACATGCGTATGTGCATTTAGTAAACGGAAGCTCGTTCTCGCCACTACTATTATAGATATAGACCCGAGCCGAGTGTCGAATTATTTTAATTTTCTATTAATTCTCAAATTATGCTTCCAAATAACATGCTTTGAAGGGCAAAGTTTATCTTAATAAAATTGCCTTGATGATGAAGTAACTTTCGCTCGTAAAGATAAATATGCCATGTCTAAAAATAATGTCCATAAATAACTTTTTAATTTTCAACAAATGTTTATCACAAAACACCTTATTGTGGCTTATGTATAATAGATATGCATATGCTATCCCGGACTTTTTTTAGATATACTAAGGGCCAATATTTTTGGAAACCATTGTACTTACGTATCACTAACCATTACGGCAGCACGCACGAATAAATCAGTTTGGGATCGCGTTGTGTTCCGACTTACTTAACAAAAATAAATATTTAAGGCTAGCTGAAAGGTGTAGCTTAATTCCAGATAGCCATACTATTCTTCGTGAATCTGGCTATCATATACAAAAATATTTTTTCTAATCCGACTGCTACCAGTTGTCCATATATTACCGTGTTTAAACAAACAAACAAAAAAACTCGTCCGCTATACTAAATTGTTAATAGTATAGATATACACGGACTGATCTCGGCACACGACAAACCCAAAGAAAATCATACATGTGTTTATCACACCTCGGTTTGGGCTGTTACCGCGATTGTGAAAAGGTCGCGAACTGACTAATTCTCTGTCCGTAGAAAATTCGAGCTAAACTAACGCATACTTATATACATGTCACTGACTCCTGGGAGAAAGAAATGAAAATGTGTACATATATGTATTTAGTATTCTGTAAACATGATCGAAACTAACTATCGTAAAAAAAGAAAGAAAGGTCCCATACAGAACCTATGTACTTATGTGGTGTGCACGTATGTATGTACATATTACTGAAAAAAAAAAAATCATAATAAGTATAAAAGATTTGGTAAACCCAGAGATTTCGATACATTTTCAATGCTTCGGTGTAGAGCTAAAAGTTTGTTTGATTTATGTTTTAGATTATACATTGATAGAGTCGAAGCAAATTTAAAAAGAGTTATTATGGGGTTTTGGAAGTACTCGAAATCCAAAAAAGCAACAAATGACTTACCGAAAAAAATGTATTATATTGCACTTGTTGCTGAAGATGGTAAAAGCATAGCAGACTTGTTCGCTAAACATTTTGCATCTGTCTACAACGCATCATCTTGCAATACTTACATTCCCGACTTTCCAAAATTAAATAACTGTATTTCATCAGTAAATATATTGGAAAAAGACGTTGTATTTGAGCTAAAATCAATTGATATCAACAAAGGAGCAGGCCCCGATGGTGTGCCACCTATAATTATCCGGAATTGTGCAAACGCATTAATGAAACCATTGTTATTAATTTAAAAAAAAAGTATTAGTGAGGGTTTATTTCCTGAACTCTGGAAAATAACTAAAATAGTACCAATTTACAAATCGGGAGACAAGATGGATGCGACCAATTACAGACCTATTAGTATTCTCTGCTGTTTTGCTAAAGTCTTTGAAAGTATCCTTTATAAGTATATCAATTACCATTTAAAACATGTAATCAGTGATAAGCAACATGGTTTTGTTACTGGGAGATCCACAACCTCTAATTTGTTAACTTATATCAATCACCTAAGCAGTGCTTTCAATTTAAGTACACAAGTAGACTCGGTATACACCGATTTTGCTAAAGATTTTGATAAAGTTGATCACAATATACTTTGTCGTAAAGCTAATCACCTTGGATTACATGGTTCATTACTGCGCTGGTTAATTTCATATTTGTCAAATAGAACGCTTCTTGTTGCCGTGTATGGCTATGACTCCATCCCATTTGTATCTACTTCAGGAATTCCGCGAGGATCAATTTTAGGGCCACTTTTATTTATTTTGTTCATTAACGACTTTTGACCATTACCTCTATCAAATCTAAATGTTTGGCATATGCTGATGACTTAAAAATATACCATGTAAACAATTCAAGCGACTATTGTGTTGATCTTCAGGATGATATCGATCGCCTATACTTATGGTGTATTAAAAATAACATGACCTTAAATATAAAAAAATGCCTTTTAATAACTTTTACCAAAAAACGTTTTCCAGTAATTTTCCTCTACAAAGTACATAATGTGTTATTGCAACGTCATAGTAATGTCTGAGATCTAGGTGTCTGGCTTGATTCTAAGCTATCGTACATACATCATTATGATTACATGATTTCGAAAGCAAATAAAATGATGGGATTCCTCTTTAGGATAACTAAACCTTTTAAAAAACCAGCTAGTTTAATCACATGATATACAAGTTTAGTGAGAAGTATTTTAGAATATTGCTCAGTATTATGGTCCCCGTATTATCACAACCACATAGACAGAATTTAATCTGTTCAGAAACGCTTCCTACGACATTTGGCAGCCAAATTTGGTATAAGACAAGTTACCTTCATATGAGGGCAGACTAAAACATTTCAATATTAACAAATTGTTATCCAGACGTAAGATCAGTGGTTACTCTGTCCTTCATAAGATAGTGAATGCCAAATGGGATACCAGTGAATTGTTGAGCCAATTCTCACTAAAAACAAGCAGCAGACGAACATAAACACTTTTTCATATAAAGTACTGTTCTAATTATGTTGCTTATTATGATCCAGTTCTGCGAATGTGTAGAGGACATAATGAACATAGTAAGAACTTGGATGTGTTTAATTGTAGTGTGAGTGGTTACCTGAAGATATGTCTAAGTAAATTGTAAATTATTATTATGTTACTAATTGTTATTATGAGAACGTTGTGCGTTGCTTTAATCGGAGTGCATATTCTATTGTGTTACATTTATAGTTATGTTTTTATAGTATAAGTTTAGTTTTTTCTCTGTATCAGTGCCTTTTATAAATAAATAAATAAATAAACATAGTATGTAATGATGTTTGTGGGTAGCTTCGTGATTGCAAGTGTAGTGTCACCTGTATCGCGCGAGCGGCTGCATGACTTATGGGTTCTACACAGAGGGAACCGACCTAGACTTGAGTTGCCGCAAGAGAAGAGAACGTGACGGGTGTGCGGGAGCGAAATTAGCCACCCGTCCTTTGCGGAGGGAACGGTGGATTCACGGGTGTGGGCGCGAGCACGCTTCTTTTATTCGTTAGAGACGGTGGAGTAGTATTTGTTTATTTCTTTGATCTTATCAACGGGATCGATAAAGATATTCGCGGCCGAAGTTGTTCGCTGGGGATGTTCGGTTTTAGGGTGTAAGTCACGGCGGCTATCACCACCGGATTCGCGTTATTCAACACAGTATCGAAGTAAGATCGCGTAAGATATCTAGTATACGATTCGACAGAAGGAAGTTCCATATCTTTATGGAGGTCTTCCTGTCAAACGTGCCAAGGGGCTTTGTTAATTTTACGTAAGAATGAGGATGTAAGCGTAATATATCTCAGGGACATTTTGCTTAGTATCGGGGGGTGCAGTCTATGTGTATGGTGTAAATCATCCCTAATTTTTTAAAACGCGAAACACAGCAGTGTGAAATACTAATTTCTTCCGAAAAGCATAAATATGGATTTTCATATCCCTAAATTTAGAAATAGTGGGTTCTTCATACAATCTTTCATCCCCTATTTCACCTCTTAAAGTTTTATTTTCACGACATAAAGTAAGCCAATGTCTTTCTTCAAGGTCCAATATATCTCTATACCAAAATTAATTAAATTTGGTTTGATGCGTTCTTCGTACAAACTTTCATCGTTTATTGCAGACAAGAGTTACTTTCGCATTTATAGTATTAGTATGGATTATCCATTTCATTATGCTGTCATTCTCCATGGTGTCATTTACCAATTAAAATACTATTCATAACAGTAAATTACTCAACAGCTGAATAACGACAACAGTTTATAGTAATAAATTATTGAAATGAATTTTCTCTCTCTATACCTATCTTTGTTTTTCTTTAACTGATACTTTAGTATGCTAAAAATAACAAAAGATCGACTGTTGTAGTGTCCTTTTTGGGATAGGGATTTTTATATTATTAACACAAATCTGAAAAGTGAATAAAAAATGTCGATTTTTTAGAGATTGATCTTTTAGACCACGATTTTTTGTGAATCGATACAACAGAGTTTGATTCGAATCGATCTTTATCGGAATGAATTGTCTAGCAGCGATGCAGCACTCGACTCGCTTGCGTGGTTATATCCTACTGAAAATATCCAACCTAGGGTGACCCCTTTTTAACATGATTTATCATATAGATCTAAGGTCAACTCGTATTGGTTCTTCCAAAATTCTCTGAAACTGTACCTTTTTAACTTTATGTAAACTTTCAATCATCATCATTTTACAAACCAGTTTCAAAGTTTCAGCCAATTTAACTGAAGAGCTATTTTATAGCATTTTTATCGTAATGCGACGTAATTTTTAAATTAATATAAGTTTTTGTATTTATGATCTTATTGAAGTAAAACAAACACTAAATGTTAAGTGAACCTTACCACAATATATTAGTGAAAACCGTTTCCAAATCGGTTAAGCCGTTTTTGAGATTAGCGCGCACAAACGTTGGCAAACAGACAAACAGACAAAAATTTTAACAATCATTGTTTTGGGTTCTACTGCGTTAATAAAGGCCCCGAATAGTAGTTTTTCTGAAATATCTTCTATGTACAGACATAGATGAGTTACGTTTTTATTAAATGTATAGATTAAGAATTACAAAGAAATCGGCTTTTTTTTTAATAAATAAATCATAAGAATAAATAAAATAGTAGCGGTAGGCGATTATGAGATATACTAATGTAATCATTCGATTATAAAGATATCTAGGTTATAGACATTAGTAAATAATTCGATGATGAGTGATCATTCATAATCGAAGTACGATTAATAAATATTAATATTAGTAGTTACTAATTTCATAAAATTAGTAATTATTACGACCGAAAGACCTTTTTTTAGCTAATTGGTATAATATGTGCTTTGTTTACGACTACGCGACCTTTTTTTAGCTTTCCACTCTTCGTTTTTAATAGGTACCAGTTATCGTTCATAATCGCCCATCTCTGGGTAATAGATCAAAGGATCGATTATGAATGATCACTCAATATCGAAAATCTCGATTATGAAAATCATTCATAATCGCCCACCTCTATAAAATAGTTACATAATACTCGTTCGTAATGAGAGTGGCAGACCATACATATTTAAACACTTACGCGACTCGCTCACAGTCAAACCGCTAAACCGGTTTTGTGGGAAACTAGCCTTAAGATTAAATGTAATACATAATTGTGCATTTTCTTAAATGAATAAATAAATACAAACTATTCCCCTGTTTATGGAGATTATCCTATCCTGTGGACTACACAATGCCGTTGATCGTGCAAACGCGCGAATCGAGTTATTTTACCCAGCTCCCGGATACTTTAAAAAAAAATTATTGCGGATGATTCTTAGAAGACAGAAACATACTCTCGCAGACTAGATTTTTGGAGATATATTCAGGATGTATAATTACGTACTACATTAATTTCATATATCTCTTATGGTTCACTAATTAATACATACTTAAATGCATACGTATTGAGTAACTGTTAGAGCATGCATATTCCTTCATAACTTTTCCTACCTAGGCCACAATTAGCGCCATCTACAAAAAAAAAACTCACGTGCGACGAGTGATAGTTAAAAAAAACATATCGCCTCACAGAGCGCATAAAACTATTGCATCTCCGTTGCAAATTAAAAGAATAAATCAAAAAATAGTTAAGCTCGAACTTCGCAAACCCCCGGGTTCCATACTGCTTCAACAGTGCGTAAAGTGCAGTGCAAAGAAGCCACAAAAATCAACATCAGCACGCCCGAGGTGAGTGGCCGGCAACATACCTATCCAAATTCCTACCCCGCATGCTAGGGAGAAAACATCTAAAACAATACATAACAAAATATAAATAACGGCAAAAATGTTATCCTCCATTTCAACGACATAGTGAAATTAGTTATCTATGAGCGTTAAACATTATCATAAAAATGGTGATTAGTGCGCTATTGTTCGGCTTTTATTTCGGCGTGAGTTTGGATTACATGACGTAAATCAGTGTCCGAAGGAAAGTGTGATTCGATCGTGGGGCAGAAAGTTCAAAGCTACTGGTTCGACTCTTAAACAGAAGCGTGCGGTACGACCAATGTCAACAAGAATGGAAGACTATTGAACAAGTTAGAGCTCCAGTTCAACGTAATCCTGGTCTATCGACTCACAAGCGATCAGCTGATTTTGTGGTTTCCAGAACAACTTTGCGTCGCATTTTGTTGAAAGATTTGAATTTGCACCCGTATAAAATTCTACTTGTGCAGGATTTACTGCCAAATGACCCAATTTTACGACGAGCTTTTGTTGAAACAATGTTGGAACGCTTTTAGAGTTTCATCAATATTCCGTTCTTCGACGAAGCACATTTTCACTTAAATTGGCATGTCAATAAGCAGAATTGCCGTTACTGGGCTGCAGAGAACCCACGTGCACAATATCGAAAGCCTCTGCATTCGCCGAAAGTAATCGTTTGGGTGGCCATATCAGCACACGGATTTATCGGACCTTATTTCTTTGAAAATCAACAAAGGCAATCTGTCACTGTAAATTTCTACCGATACATAGCCATGTTAAGGGATTTTTTCTTTACACAACTGCAACAATTTGAAGCCTATAATCGTGCGATATGCCATACATCTAATGCTTCGTTGGCGGCCGTAAACGAGATGTTTGCTGGGAAACTGATATCACGCCGAGGTGACATTCCATTGCCGCCTAGAAGTCCGGATCTAACGCCATCGGACTTTTTCATGTGGGGATACCTGAAAAGTAGAGTCTACTCCAATAACCCAGCCACGATTAACCAGTTGACGATAAATATCCGAGAAGAAATGGCAGCTATTCCTCGCGCAATTTGTCAGCGAGTTTTTACCAAATTGAAGTTCAGATTCGAGGAATGTTTGCAGCGGGATGGTGCACACCTGAATGATGTAATTTTTAAGAAATAAATTTCCCAGATATCTATTTTAATTGAAATAAAGATGTGTATGTGTATTGTATTTACTTTTTTAAATTATTTTTTAAAATTCGCAAATCTTTTTGGCCCACTCTGTATAAAGTAACTAATAACAAAAAAAAATTCTGTCTCTCTGTCTGTTTGTTACGGTTTTAAAATTCTACTTTTATTTTAGAAAAATAATTAGAGTTTCGCGCAAATAAAAATCAGTTCGTAAAAACGACGATTTTGGGGAGATTAAAAGGCTTACGCTGGTTGATATATTTCGTAAACCATACGAAATATATAAAATGAATGTACTACATACTTGTAGATCTTAAAAAGGCCTGTAAAAAAGTCAACAAGAGCTTATATCTGTTTTCTAAGGATCGCTCACAATAAGCATATAACTGGGATTGGGAGATTTCAAAGCGCGCGCTTCAAAACGCCTAATGTGTACTCGCAGTAATGCCGCGAACAGAAAAAAGCGGGCAGCGACGCGGTGGCGACTTTATGTAATACTAGTGGTGTGCCCGCGGTTCCTCACGCGTTTGTTTCTAAGCGGTGGTTTTTTTTTAAATCCCTTAATTTTATTTTTGCTCATATCATTAACAATTCATAAATAATCTATCGACTGAGAAATGGCATATACTTCCCGTGTACAAAATTTTATGAAAACCGGTTAAGAACTTTTTTTTACGATTCTTAAGAAATATACGATCCTTATAGCCTATGGAATGACGTATGAATCCTGTCTACAAAATTTGATGAAAACCGGTCAAGAATTAACAATTTTTATTTGAAGGTTTTTCTTTACGACTTCTGAAAGCAATATTGAAGATTATTATAATCTATCAATTAACCAATGGCATACGCATTCGGTGTACATCTCATACGAATCGGTCGAGCCGTTTTTGAGTTAAATGTGGACAAACAAACAGACAGATAGACAAAAAAAATTAATGGCATATTCGTGCTCAATATCGTTCATCTAGTATACCTATCGGGAAATTTGGCCAAAAAAACTAACTGTGCAGAGAGAACTAGACACTTATTGTTATAGATATATATTTGTATGAAGCTTTTCTCTACGACAGCGGCGCGCACATTGGACTGAAATCGGAGCCTCACTTTCATAGGATTTTAGAAAAATTGAATATGTTATTTCATAGTTTTAAGTATATAGTTTTATCAAAACAGTCATATCATTGTATAATTTAGCAATTTCAAGCTTTATTTTTACTTTCTACACCATATAATATGGACTTGTAAATTTCAAATGTATGAAAATGGATTTTCTTTTCGTCATAACTTTTTGTGTTTTGAGTTGTAAAGCTGAAACTTATACATATCGTTACTGGGGTTGTAACGAATCCTTAGGACCTTTCACCTTGACCCCGGGCGTCCCCGTACAACAGATATTTGTTGATGAAAATTTCATACTTTGATGACATTGTATTGAGGTGAAATAATCAAATATGTAGGTTTATTTTCGACCTGAATGCTACAGGTATCGATTAATAAAGTTACCCCTGATTTACCCTACCGCTTCGTTTTCATTATCTTTCTAAAATACGATTCAGAATTAGTTTTAAAAATTCAATATACTAACCTATTTTTCTTTATTAAAAGTTGTACATTATATATAAATTAACACCAATTATCATTAATAAATTATCAATTTAGCAATTTCAAGCTTTATTTTTATCTTATATACCAAATAATATTGACTTGTAAATTTTATATGTATGAAAATGAACTTGCCTTTCTTCATAACTTTTTTTGTTTTCAATTATAAAGCTGAAACTTATACGTATTGTTACCGAGGTGGTAACGAACCCTTAGGCTCTTTGACATTGAGCCCAGGCGTCCCCGTTCAAAAGATATGAATTAATTGTTGTAAGGGGAATTGCTGCATTGCAGCCAACTGCTGTCAATGATACAAATGTGAAACACAGACTTCATATGACCATGATAGATGGTAAGATAACTTCATATCTTTCAGATACCTCAACAGCAGTATACGATATTTGTAAAGCGAAGCCGAAAGATATGAATGCCATCGACTTGATATCGCGAAGAACTCATTCTGAGGATATTTTTAAGTATGGTCTATCTTCCCTCCACGCCTGGATTAAATGCATGGAATGCGTATTGCATATTGCGTATCGCCCAGATTTCAGAAAATGGCAAGTCAAAGGAGACGATTTAAAGCAACTAGTAGATAACAAGAAAAAGATTATTCAAGAAAAGTTTCGAGATGAAATGGGACTGCTTGTAGATATAGTTAAACAAGTTGCGGGAACGACCAATGATGGGAACACCGCAAGAAGGTTTTTTGCAAATCCTCAAGTAACTGCACAGATCACTGATGTTGATGAAGAACTCATCAGGAGATTTGCGGTGATTCTTCTGGTAGTCTCATGTGGAAAGTTTGTTGATGTGGAAAAGTTCCGGCAATACTGTTCTAAAACAGCTCATAAATATGTCGAGTTATATCAGTGGTATTATATGCCTTCTAGAGTGCATAAATTACTCATGCATGGTGCAGACATAATTGAGCATAATAACTTTATCCCAATTGGCAAACTTTCTGAAGAGGCTTCTGAAGCACGCAATAAAGATTTTAAAAATTTTAGAGTATTCCACTCGAGAAAAATTTGTAGAATTGCAACAAATGAGGATATTATCCATAGTTTGTTAATAACTTCTGACACATACCTGTCCAGCATCAGACCTAAGATAAGTCAACTTAGCCATAAACCGCTATCAGATGAAGTTAAACTGTTATTGGTAAATTCTACATCAGATAAAGAAAATATAGAGTTTGTAGATGTAAGAAATTTGTGTGACTCTGATTAATGTATGAGTGTAATTAAGTAGGTATCATCCGAACTATATGTATATCATAATTGATAATATCATAATTTTGTTATAAAATATTTTTATATATGTATTTGGAATTTACATTTACATCATCTATTTAGAGGTACTGTTGAAATCGATAAGTTAAAATGAATATAAGATCTCATGTGTTTTACACTGCTTTCATTTAGAATCCTAATCTAGCCCCAGAAATAACTGTTTAATCTTTTATGACAAACATCAATATCAACGAAACAAATAAACTAATTACCCTAATTAGCATAATCAAGACATTTTGGTACAAATGTGGAACAAAAACAATCAAGAATAGTAGCAGGTAATGATAATTGGTGTTAATTTGCAAATTTATTGGTAATTTACAATTTATAATAAAGAAAAATAGTTATATTGAAATTTTAAAACGAATTCTGAATCGTATTTTTGAAAACGAAGCGGTAGGGTAAATCAGGGGTAACTTTATTAATCGATACCTGTAGCATTCAGGTCGAAAATAAACCTACAGATTGATGATTTCACCTCAATACAATGTCATCAAAGTATGAAATTTTCATCAACAAATATCTGTTGAACGGGGACACCCGGGGTCAAGGTGAAAGGTCCTAAGGGTTCATTACCACCCTAGTAACGATATGTATAAGTTTCAGCTTTACAACTCAAAACACAAAAAGGTTATGACGAAAAGAAAATCCATTTTCATACATTTGAAATTTACAAGTCAATATTATATGGTGTAGAAGTTAAAAATAAAGCTAGAAATTGCTAAATTATACAATGATATGACTGTTTTGACAAAACTGTATACTTAAAACTATGAAATAACATATTTAATTTTTCTAAAATCCTATGAAAGGGAGGCTCCGATTTCAGTCCAATGTGCGGCGCGGCTGGCGGAAAATGAGCATGCTCTAGTCGAGCGTTCGAATTATCATACTGGCCTCCTGTTGCTTAACGACAAAGTTAGAGAAGTCATTGAAGGAAATCATTTCAATGGTTTAGAAAGATCATCAATATGGAACAGTAAACAGAACAGTGAAAATGGGAGGTATATTATAATATTCATATTAACGAATTGAATTTTTCTGGAATTCGTATTTGGCCCTCGTAACTTAATTGAAACTTGCTTATTTGCTTTGTGTATATTTTGTAGTATAGGGTTACGTCATTTTAACCACAATAACTCATATCGAATAAAAGAACTCAGTACTCTAAAAATGGTCACTACGCAGTATCGACATCGTATACTTTATTTTACGTAAGGCATTTATGAGCGAGAAGGGGGTCGCCCAATCTTACATGGGGAAGAGAGGGAATCTGGGAAAATATCACGTAATTTTTTCCGCAAGATTAGCAGTGTAAAATTGGGAGAAAACTAATGAACATGTTTCTCCTTAAAATATGGCTAAATCCTATATCGTGTTAATATGCGAACGCCATAAAGTATGTAGTACAGCTGCAAAGTAGTTCCTATTTAGATATTGTATTGTTCGACCTTCTCAATGTGATTCTAAACCACGTTCTGTCTTAAATAATCTATATATTAATACGTGAGGTGTATTGTTTTAGATGTTTTCTCCCTAGCATGCGGGGTAGGAATTTGGATAGGTATGTTGCCGGCCACTCACCTCGGGCGTGCTGATGTTAATTTTCGTGGCTTGTATGCACTGCACATCACGCACTGTTGAAGCACTATGGAACCCCGGGGGGTTTGTGAAGTCCGAGCTTAACTATTATTTGATTTAATCTTTTAATTTGCGACGGAGATGCAATAGTTTTATGCGCTCTGTTAGGCGACACGTTTTTGTCTGTTTCTGTTTTTTCAACTGTCTCTCGTTGCACGTGAGTTTTTTTTTGTGTAGATGGCGCTAATTGTGGCCGAGGTAGGAAAAGTTATAAAGGAATCTCAGAATACTGTTCTGTATTCTGAGGAAGGAATATATGCATGCTCTAACATGAGGTAAAACCTTTCTACTCCTTTTTAAGCGTATTGCGTGCACGGAAGACTGTGAGATTTGGCTTGGTTAAAGTTTATATGGAGAAGGAGTGTAGAAAGCTAAAATTGGTCTATATTATCTGTTACTAATATATTAAATTAAATAAATTAATACTGTTAATCCTAACACGACCAGTGCCATTGAACTTAGCCCCCCCAAACAAATGTCAAACTAAAGATAGTCTATGATCAAAAAGTCGCTGATCGAATTTCGAGCTTAGGGCGTTCGCTGGTAATAATAATTAAGCATGCTATTTTTTTTTAAATATAAATTGGATGCAGTCTAGCACAGATTAACGTATTTACACCAAAAAATATGAATTTTTTAAATTAAGGGGTATGTTAAGGATGAGCCAAATGTCATCAAGGAGGAAGGGGGGATGAAAAATCGCCTCCTTTTGTCAAGTAACTTCAACGCATATCGAGATATAGAGACGCTTGCGACGGGAATGGACAACCACGTCGCCGCCCGCGCCTCTTTAGCCACCGCGTCCACAACGCCGCCCGCTGTCATCATGTTCACGGTCCAAACCTGCCACTACAGTGGGGGTCACTCTTGGTTTATGATAGTACACAGCAGAACGACAATGTATGAAAATTCAAATCTATGGTGTTAAACAATAACTGTAGTTACTAATTAATCACCAAATTTTAAATATAAAAAAATACCGCAATAATATTTACTTTTATCAGTTCAGCTGAAAGCAATCATCTTCACTGATCCACCAGCCTTTTGCGATAATGTTAGTAAATAATTAAAGCAGAAAACTGTATCCACCACCGCATCCATTGCCGTATCCACCACCGCATCCATTGCAGCATCCACCACTGCATCCATTGCCGCATCCACAACCGCATCCGTAACCGCATCCGCAATCGCATCCGCAAGGCACGTGATGATTACAAGCACAAACTGGCATGCCACAGACTGCGGGACAGAATGGTAAGGTCTGCGCCAACAAACTGCTAACAGTGAGGAGCGATAAAGTATCTGCTAGGGTATTGGCAACGGATGAGTGGACTATAGTGGTTGGTACGCCAATCATGCTGGGTGCTGAGGACACTACGGGCCCACCGCAGCAAGGACCGAGGTTCGGAGCAGCAGCAGCGAGGATATTGTCACAAGTCCTGAGACATTGAGCGTATGTGTTCTGTAATTATAAAAGAATAGTACAATTAAAAACTGCCTTGTTAGCCTAGTGGTCGTTAGCGCGAATGCTATGAGCGAGGTCCTGGGTTCGAATCCCAAGTCGAGCAAAGTGTTATTGGGTTTTTCCTATGAAATTCCCAGTAGCAGCTCGGAGTTTGGTTTCGTGCCCGATTAATGGCAATAGGCTCGCCCCCTATTACATGGGACCTAAAACATACTCGGCGAACTGTGTGTGTACAATTAGTACACCTCTGCCTAACCCTTCGGGTAATACAGGCGTGATGGTATGTATGTATGTACAATTAAATACAATAAAATATAAATAATCCGAGATATTTCATAGGACACCGATAGTCTCGAAGTTTCTTTCGCTATAGGTATATTGTCTAATAGCTGTGCCTCACGGTTTCACCCGTGTTAATTTTATCCAACAAACTCCGCACCACCATAACGCACCCGTGTAGTATATCATAACTGTCCGTGTTTATGCATTAAGGAACACCCAGCAACGCACTTCTGATTTATCAAAGGATTTACAAAAACATGTGCAGCTATGTTAGATGAAGTAAAATTAATATTCCATTTATTTAAATTCATTGATAAATTACTAATTTAAGTATGTGTATATAAATTTGCTCTGAATACTTTTAATTTTTCTAGATAATTAAGAAAATGTGCACGTGGTTCCTTTTAACATTTACTAATTGATAGGTTTTCTCATATACAAAAAAGAACCACAACCCAGGGATTTACTGATATAAATGAAGCTATGTATTTATAATATAGTAATATAGCTTTAATTCACAATAAATATAAAATAATACACATAGAGAGCGTTTATTCGACGTTATCATCATTTCGAAGTCCACCGTGTCTAGTCCATCTATGTCGTCTTCTATAGCATCATCACTAATGAGATCATTATAAAAATTCTTTGCATCTTGTGGAATGAGATGTAATATGGACTGAATATCGGCTAGTTTCGCTGGTGATATTGGCTTCCCTGATGGCCACAAGGGAAATAAATGCTCCGTTAAGATTACAGCTGGTCTGCCGCGAACAGGTGCTCTTCCTATATTTACTTCCACAGAACTACCATGGAAATCTGTTTTAAAATAAATTGAGTTTGGTGAGTCTCTTTTCAGGTATATTTCCCGGGTTTGTATCCATTTAATAAATTCTTTATTAATACTACGTTTTCTGTTAATAATCATTTTTCAACTTTAGAAGTTCCAAGAAAATCAGATTTTTCCATAACCGTAACTGTAAGCGGGTTCTTTTTCTTGCAATCTTTCATAACCTGCATGTGCAGGGTATGTGGAGTGTATAGGCTCGGATATTCCTTCATTGCCGTTTCGATGTGGGAAAAATCTCTGTCATTGGGTAGGTAACTGTCCGGGTATCAAAAATTTTTGTGTTATTATTTTCAATGTGGTATGAGAATGAAAAAATGTTTTTAACATCAAAACTATATTTATGTTACGATTTTGTCATCCACACGAATCGCTCCATAAAATTACTTCCTCGATATCTTCAGAAATATGCTCGCCTAAGTATTTTAAAAGACAAGAACCGACTTCCTGGGCACCTTTACCAGCCATTCCTTCGATCTAAACAAAGCACTCACTCAAGTTAGTTTTTGCAGAATAAATTCCCTTATTGTATAGCCAAAGATATAGTTTATAGTAAATAACTCCGGTAGGGATCTTAGGCATTGGCAGTGTTTTTTGGAGATCAAACGTAAGACATTCTATTTCCTTACATTGAGTAGCCAAAATAAAGTTAGACTTCATTATATGTCGAGCCTCTTCCCATTTTCGGCAATGTTCTTCGCGTTCTGTAACTATGGCCATTTTTTCCTCAGCAGTTTTGCAACGAGTTAATTTAGCTTGTAATGTGTCACACTTGTTACAAGTATCTTTCTTAAGAGGTGCTCATTTAAAGTTGAAAAATTTGTAGAATAACTTTGTATGCATTGCCTTACTGACCTTCTCAGTTTCTCCTATATGTTCACAGTATAAATCGTACATCTTGTCTAAAGTCATATCTGGGATAAGATATTCGGTCTCGCGCTCACTTCTTCTATAGTGTCATTTATACATAGGAAGAGAGTTTATGTGGTATCTCACATATGAAACTATTTCGTCGCTGCATTTGTTCTTACCTCCACTTTTCAATCCTCTTCTATCTATAAAATCCTGTGACCTCATTTTAGTCAAAGCAGTATTAACTCTCTTTGTAGAAACGCCAAGTTTTTTGACAAATAAATCCCGACACACTTCGACTTTATCCAATAGATATTTACGAAAGAATTTTCGCTTCATATTGCTATTAGTCAGCCTTCTTTTTAAGTCGGCTTCTTTGACACTCGCTGCGATGTACATATTTTGGGTATTGTAATTTTCTAGTTTGTAAAAACTCTCAAATATTCTCTGTCGAGTGCTAAAATCTTTTTCGACGTTATAAAAGTCACGTGACCCCCCTTCGTGAGATAAAACAACTATAGTTTCGTTAAAATACGTAAATCCACAGAGGACTCTCTTGTCTTCTCGTAAAAATCGGGAATGAATCAAATGTGGATAAAGCGTACCTACATCTCAGATTCATTAAGTACTTATATGCATTAAATAAAACTACTTACCCGTTGTATCTTCATTATTATCTTCGGTGTTAGTCTCCAATGCTTTTCTTACCAATTGCATGCCTCTACTCAACATTTTCACATTTAATTTTAAAGGAAATTACAAACACAATAAAACTTTCTTCGCGGAGAAAAAAACGGTCGTCACGCATTTGAACTACTTCGTAGAATGTCACATATTATATTGACAGAATTTGACGTTATACCTTGAAACTTGAAGTTATTGCGCTTCAAAGATGAGAGGCATGTAACCAGTCATGTTATTTGGTACCTTTGAGCGATGACGGGTTTCAAAACGTTATATGCAAAATGGAATCACATACTAGTGGTTCTATTGTTTTACAATATTTATTTATATATCATAGAACCGAATGCTTGTGGTTTCATTTTACAAAAAAAAAAAAAAACAATTAAATTATGAATTTATTTTACACAGAAACCTGGTTCCATTTGGTGTATTAAAAGTAATTGTTATTAATTTTATATGTGTAATATTAAATGTTACCAAGTATGTGTGTATCTGTTTTACATAAAAAGACATGATAGTACATAATATCATTTATTTGTTTGAAAAAAATAGTTAAAGTTAAGTGTTGTTGCTGTTGGTTCTGTTCTGCTTTTAGTATACCTTGTTTTCAAGGGAAAAATCATGTGGTTCTCTTTTGTATAAGAATTTAGACCACTTTTAAATGAGTATTCTTCAAAAAAAGTAAAAAACGAAATTTGCCGTGTGGTTCCATTTTGCATAAATACTGACAAAAATATTGTTCTTCCCGCAAGTACACAGTATTTTAATTTTTCATTATCTCCTAAACTATGTGCCCAAATAGCATACTCTAAAAAGCAAAATTTAACTTCATAAAATTGTCTTTATGATGAAGTAGCTTATGTATAAGAGATAGGCATATACTATCGCTGGCTTTTTTTATATATACTAAAGACCAATATTATTGTAGAACATTGTATTTCCGTATCATTAACGATTACGTCAGCGCACGCGGCTAAAGCAATTCGAGAGGGACCTCTACTTACGTAACAAAAATAAATAATTAAGTCTATCTGAGAGTTTAGCCTAATATTAAATAGGATATAATATTCCTCGAGAGTCTGACTATTATATACAAAAAGAATTTTTCGAATCCGACTGGTAGTTCCAGAGATTAGCGTGTTTAAACAAACAAAAATTTTTCCGCTTTATTAAAGTATAAATACTATTAAGTTAGGCATTGTTTCTCGGAAATAAGTCAAATGGTTTGGATGAAACTATATTTAGATAATGTTTTACAAGTTTTCCTAGAGAGGTTTTTTTTTTCTTATATAAGAGACCGAGTATGGCTCGGTCCCCCAGATATTTCCTTAATAAATAACAAACACAATGAAGGAATGGTAATAAAATTGTATTTAATAAAGAAAAATAGCAAGTTTTGTTTATAAAGTTATGAAAATAAATATTTTATTATACGTCGTCGTCGAGTTGTCCTAGACGGTTGGCATAAACTCGGTCAGTACATTCAACTGAATATATTTATTGTTTTATTCGTTCCAAAAATACGACATAAAATGTATACATTTAAGACCCTGAGAGTGTGAAGGAAAACATCGTGAAGAAACCTGCATGTTTGAGAAATATTCACTACGTGAGGTAAACAAGAGAAATGTGGATTTCTCGGCGTGGCTTTTTTTTTACGTCAAGGAATCTAGCAAACTGTGGGCAAGTATTGGAAGAGAGAGCAATGATAGACTACATGGATAGCCTCGACGGCAGCGAGGTGAAAACTTGCACGAATAAACTGAACACGGGTGAAATCGTGAGGCACAACTAGTCTACACAATTAGTAAAATTGAAGTGTCTGTTTGTAATGTCAAAATAACAGCTTTTTACTAATACATATACAGTACCTATAACAAAAACCATTTTTTTTTGTCTGTTTGTTTGTTCCTGGAAATCTCCGAAGCGGTTGGACTAATTTTGACGGGACTTTCACTTGTAGATAGCTGATATTATAAGGAGTATTTTAATCTACCTGTATTGAAGAAAAATAATTAGGGTTTCAAGCAAACAACAAAACATTATTAAAGTCATGGTGAATCAATTTGGAGTTTAAATGGCTTACACTGAGTAAACCATAAGACATATCAAATGAATGTACTAACATAATTGTAGATATCAAAAAGACCTACAAAAAAGTCAGCGCGAGCTTAAGTCAATCTTCTAAGAATCACTCATAATAAGCATATAACCGGGAGCGGGAGTAGCACGATTCGTGCATATGCCCCGATCGACGGCATTTTGTAGAACAACACAGAATATATACTTATAAGCAATAGAAATCGCTTTTACGTCATACGTTGACTTAGTTCCATAGCTTCTATTTGGAACAGAATTTAGTCAAAAATTGGATTTATAGTAGATACTCATATTTCATTTCTAGACAGTGTTTTAAAAATACAGGCAGTAACTATGCTAAAAAACGACTAGACAGTTTTCTAAGACGAGAATGAATGGGAACGTTGGTAGTGGATGGTCTAAACACTCTAAACGAACGTTCCACGATCAAATCGAAGACGTTCTGAAGTAAGGTCAGGTAAAGGGTACTATAAACCGAAGAGCATGCATAAAAGATTGATGAACGCTGAAAAAACGAAAGATGTATGCCAGGATCGTAGCAAGTGGAAGGACGTATTCTCTGCCTACCCCGTTGGGAAAGAGACGTAATTAATGTATGTATGTAAACAAAACATACCTGTAGTAGAATCACCTGAGCGACTAGTACGAAAACACTAAAACTTTTCATTATGCCTATATAATTATATTTATTTCAAAAATGCACTAATTTTGTCCGATATATAAAGCCTTACCGTCTTTATATACGTTCAATTACAACAAAGAAGAAATTCCGTAACTTTATCTATTAACTTGAAATATTTACCCAATAATAGATAATTCATATTACATATTCTGTTATGTAATAAGTTAAGAAATAAGCCTTCAGCTACAATAATACTAGGTACATTATTAGCGCATAAACTTAGGCATTTGATCAAGAAGGCATTCAAGTATTACGTAACGCAATTTTTGAAGATTTTTGGCCCTCTCTCACCCTCCTTAAACGTGACGTAACACCCAAGTCAGCATGAGAGTTTTATAGGCCAAGAACAGCTGATAATGCAAATCTCCCTGTTGTAAAGGCCATTACAGTATGAACACACTATGACAACACTGACTACAGCAATGTGCTTCTGCTTACACACTAACGAATACTGACAACGAAAACAAAATAAAAAAATGACGTACAATGCAGTCGAGGGATTCCCCGTAAAACGTAAACGAAAAGGGACTACACTGTTAGCCTTAAGGGCTCTGAATCCGCTGCGGCTTTTACAGCTTCACCGAACTTGGGGACGAGCGCAGAAGGCACTCAACCGCGAAAGTTGTTTGGACGACTCGCACGAGGGTGCTAATATGGCTGGTTCTCGGCTCGGGCGGTCGTCGCGCATGTAAATTGGTCGCAATCTAACTGAATCCCTACTCCTACGATTCGAGTTAACTAACATATACTCATAGGCATGTTCCCTTCCTCCTGGGAGGAAGGAAGGAGCCATGTGTATGTGTATTTAGTGATTTTAAAGTATTTCTACACTAACTAGCGCAAAAAAAGGAAATAAAATGTCCCTTACAGAACCCATGTACCTGTGTGGTGAACACGTGTGTGTATTCATGCGTGTGTAATGTTGTATGTGGGTAGCTATGTGTTGCACGCATAGTGTCACTTGTATCGCGCGGGCGGCTGCCTGACCCAAGGGCTTCACGCCGAGGAACGGACCTAGGCTTGGGTTACTGCTGAAGAGGGTGGACGTGGGGGGTGTGGCTTGGGAAATTTTAATTGCCTAGTATTTTATTTAAATTTAAAAAACAATGTTATGTATCGCTTGTTCGAAGCAAACCCCCTCTAATTGCGCCCTCTAAGGAATATGTCGTGGCGAAACCATAGCATAGTGATAGAGCATTTGCTAATGCAGACCTGGCTATCTACAACCATAAAATTGAAAACTGTTACAAAACACAAGGTTACAATTACGATAATATTAGATTCATTAATACGACATGAACTTAAGGGCTCGATGAAGGAAGACATCGTGACTAAACTGTATCATGATGGTAAGCCATTTTCAAATATACACCGGGCTATTTACAACGCTACAATTAGATTATGCAAAGCTGAAATTGTAAGGTGAAAGTAGGTAAATATTAAGGTAAAGTAATTGCGATAGATTTACGTAAAGTAACGCTTATATCAATTAATCAAACACTAGGTACGTTATAGGATAAGAACTTAGACTTACAATGAAAGAAGGCTACTTAATGAAATCATAGTAGAACGATGGAGCATTTTGTAATGTGTACCTGGCGATCTACAACCCTAAAGTTGTATATCTGAAAAAACATGGCATTGTTTTTCAAAAGCCGCATTTGCGATCAATTTTCTGAATGATTCTTTGAGCACATCGCCACTTAAAATCTGATTGGATATTGGCCATATTGATATTTTAAAAAGGCAGATTGTAGGTGCAATATACTCGAAAAGCCTAAGTGACTTGCGTAACCAATATATTTCTTTTATCCTACTAATATAAATGTTTGTATATTTGTTTCACAATCACGCAAAAACAGCTAGTCACACAGATAGTTTATGACATGGATTAACAAATGTAGGATAGGAGTTTTTGGCGGGCTCTTGAAGTGACATGTTGTGGTTTTTATTTTTGATTCATTACTTAGGTTTTTGACCTTATATTATGTAATATTAGTGGCGATTTGCGTGATATACTTTGGTTTTTGTGCATAAGTGAAGTGGATTATAAATATAAGCTGAAAGCATTCATTCTGAGGTCCCACAAAAACTTACTAGAAAGTTCTAACAAGGGAGCCACCATCTTGTTAGGATACTGAATCGTCATAACACATGACACTATAATTCACTCGATAATGGCAGTAATGGTCTTCATTAAAGAGGACCGGTTGCCAAGTTAGGAAGAAGAAGGTAGGATAATTTTTATCTCGGTGAAGACCCAGTTCATAAGTCTATGTAGTCAAAATCACGAGCAGTAGCTAATAAGATGTATTATTTAAACATTTCTGTGTCTAATAATTGTAAACTTTCTTATCCCATTTAGTTAAAAAAACTATTTCCTATTAAAAATTATATTTTAATATAAAAACTGGAATCATTATTTAAATATAAGTAAGCCTTTCTAGATGCAGAACAGCTTACATTGTTATTAAAAAAAAAACAAGTAAGAAAGAGTACAATTAAAAAGCGTATTTAAGGGAAAAAAGAGTTGGCAATTAATAACTAAAAATAGGAATATAAAAACTATAAGCAATTAACTCAATACCAAAAAAAAACCTGTGGATTTCTCACGCGGTAAAAGAGAAAGAATCCTTTACGAAAGATAATAACATCTTTAAAATCTCGGGACCCGAACTATCGACCACTCGTAGTGCTAAGCCAAAATTAGACTGCGGTCAATATTATGAAAATCAGGACTTGCATTAATCATGTATAATTCTATCTCAGTCTCACCTTTATGCTAAATCCTATATGTGTATTTATGTCAGTCCGTTTGTTTCATCGCGTTTCAAAAAATTACGGTACCCACTAAAAAAGTTTTTTCTTTAAAAATCTCCAAATTTAATAATATCAAAAATAAAAATTTAAAACAATTGAATAACACATAAATAAGACTACTTCATATAAAATATAAATTTATTTATTTATGTTATATAAATATTATGTTGTTATGGTAACTGATGATGGATTCTTGATCTGTCGATGGTCACTGTTGCTTTTTTACTGTTCTTACCGTAAGTCACATTACCATCATATTGCCAAGGGCGTCGCCAGCCGAAAGGTCCAAAGGGGGACAAGTTGTCTTTTAGTAATATAGTACAAACGTGGCAAACAAGCATACGGCCCGCTTGATTGTAAACGGCTCCATAGCCTATGGACGCTTGTAATACCATAGATATCACCAGCGCGATGCCGATCTTGAACCCACTCCCCTTCTCCAAGGAACTCTGGAAACCCTACTCCCCGCAGAAACACATAACAAGGTTAATTGGCTACGCTATGTATTCCACCAGACGGACTGCGCCAAGTAGAGAGAATTTTCTACAAATAAATGTCTGTGCCGTACCTCTCCTCTCTTCTAATCACATATAACATCATATATATTATTTAGTCTCCTATAAGCGTTATTACACTGAAGGTTTATCGCAGCCGATTTTTGAAAGGGGGGCACAGCCGCAGAGTCGAGCTAATAGCGACGCACGATCTTGCGGCCGCGCCCCCCACACCAAAAATCGGCTGCGACAGATCGTGCAGTCTTTCGGGCATTACATTGCACGATCTTCCACAACCGTTTATCGGAGGGGGGCTTGAATGCAGTACTGTACCTCGAATTTACACAACACTACAATTCTGAACCCTATTAAAATTATTTTTTTGTTTTTGTTATAAAGACCTATTGGTGTTTGACGACAGATTTTCAACTTGCCACAACAATCCAGGTAGGCATTAGAAAAATCCGTACCACCATGCTCCGGTTTCATCATGATATTTTCTATTACCAAAAGCTCGGGCTCATTGCAGGGATTCGAACTTACGTCGATTGACGCGAAGTCCATACAAGCTGCAACGGAGTCATCATCGCTTATTTAACACTCTATTATCTATGACATCACACAACTATTAATAACGATATCCCATAGCCAAACAACATTAATATAGTGTTACACAAACTTTTAAGTACACATATTACACACGCAAGCACACATATATAAATACAAGCACACAAGCGCGTTCAAACACACACACACACACACACACAAAGAGAGAGATAGAGAGCTAAATTTTTGTTATTATTGTTTGATTTTTAATTTGCCTCAATTTTCTATTTTTTATTTTTACCAGACTGCGAAAAAGGAGATTTATATTTTTCGGCTTAATGCTTATTTTTGCATACGAGGTATCGTTAGGTTCGTCTTAATTGTCTAAGTCGGCTGTATAACATTTAAGTACGAGCACTCGAGATGAAAAAAAGCAAAAATAGAAAAAAATATCAGTCAAGACTTTTTGTTGCAGTCGGGTTTTTTGTTTCCTTTTTATTAATAATTTAGTTTATTTGAGATACATAATGTGAAAGTCAGGAAATATAATAATAGAGGAGAAAACACTGTTAACTAAGGCACAGATTGAACGTAGTTCAGGTGACAGGGTTCAGCCATTACTTACAACCCTTATGAATTAATCTTGTAAAAAACAAATTATTATTATTAGTTAGAAAAAATCAAAATTAGGTAAATTAATTCACACCATTGTCAATCATAGCTAACTTCATTATGTCACACTTCCATAAGTAAAGGCTCCAAAGGATATCGACATCGTTCGTAGGATATCGTAAAGTTCAAATTGTTGCAACTAATACAAATGTATGTTGTTAATGGTGTATTGCTCACATGATTGTTAACATTTAACATGAGAATTGTACTTTGTACGTCAAACACTAATTGGTTAGATATCACTTAATAATAAATAAAAAAAGGCTATTTAATCCAGTAACTTCCATGAAATAATAAAACAGTTATATACATGCAAGTAATTAATTTTAAGATATATTTAAGTACCTACTATTATTATAAGATGTAGTATGATTAAGTTACGTGGGCCCCTCTTCGGGTAAAGGCCTCCTCCAAAGAATGCCAAGCGTCACGATTTTTAGCAACAGAAGACCAGCTCGCCTGCGATAACCTCTAATTCATCTTTCCACCGTGTCTTTGGCCTTCCTCTGCGTCTTACTATCACTTAATATAATATAATATTATTACTTAATACTACACTTAAATCTTTATGACAACATATCTGTATAAATCAATATGACGTAACCAAAACAACGACGAATAATGCAATAGTCGTAATTGCAAAACCAATATCATACAAAAGACATGCGATTACAATCGATTGAGTTAATGATAAATTGTAAATATAAGAGAAGAACGTATTCAATTATTAATTTTGGAAAAATGTTTAATTTATTTTTATCTTTAATTTTCTTCAGCAGTTTATTACTTGTAAGTAACTTTTAATATTTTGTCTTTACGCTTTTGTTATTACGCTATATCTCCTTTCTAACTAATACAGGCACTTACTACTTTCACTGTTAACTAGCGATCGCCTTAAGGTCGAAATTCGACCAGCGACTTTTTGATCTTAGACTATTTTCTGTTTGACATTTGCAGTATTCATAAACAATGAGTATTATCTACATCACTTGCTGTCACTTTTCGTTGAGTGACAATGTCAATATTTTGGGAGGTCTAAGTTCAATGGCAATGGACGGGTTAGGATTCCCAGTATTAATTTATTTAATTTGATATATTAGTAACAAATATTGTAGATTAATTTTAGTTTTGTGCACTCCTTCTCCATATAATCTTTAACCATGCCAAATCTCACAGTCATCCGTGCACACAATACGCTTAAAAAGAAGTAGAAAGGTTTTGCTTCACGTATTAATATATAGATACTAGGATTGTATCTAGATAGCCTAAGTCTATCGCAGATCGTCGCCTCACTGTTTAATTGTTCAATCCACCATTGGCTAAATTTTATAGAAGAAGGTTTTTAATTTGTCTTAGCATGTGTACAAGGGCAAATTGTTTTAGCGCGCTGCGTGGCTGGACTAATAAAGTTCATTACGACTGTTGTTCTTGGATCAATTAGATGTTCTGCCTTAATAAGTTACAGCGACGAGAGCTTCCTAGAGAACATAGGATCTATATAATTGTTATTATAAAAAAATTATTTGGTAGTCAATACATCATCATCTTCAGCCCATAATCACCTACTGTTGAACATACGCCAGTAATCCCGATCTAGCCTATCTATACCTATACATGGCCACCAATCCATCAACGCTTAAGTCCACCTGCCTGGCAACATGTCCTGCCCAATTCCATTTTAGTTTTGTGATTATCTCTCCAACGTCGCGGACCTTAGTGCGACGTAGGATCTCGACATTTTTGCAATAGTTAGTGTTATTTAAAAATTAATTTAAGTTTTGAGTTCAAACGTCAGAAAATTGTGCCATCTTCGGTTACTGCACGACTATATCCTTCACACAATTGAAGATACTAAATATCGGGCAGCCACAAATAGATACAAATATCCAAAGAAATTTATCTGTGTCCTACCTCTCCAGATGCATCTCAGTTAGTATCTTAGTTAATTTTTAAAATTTAACTTATCCGTATAAAGTTAAAACATACATACTATTAAGCGCAATACGATGAATATAATATCTTGATAAACATTATACAATTTTAATATTTCATTACAGAACGGAAGCACGCAAAATGTTTACTCAACCACAACATTTATGCAAGTACCAGATCCACCTCTATTCTCTTGTCCATACCAAGAAGACTTGATTTCGTCTATACAATTCCTAAGAGATCAAAGAACACCAAGAAAAAGAAATATTGAAAACTTAATGGATCTCATGAAAGCATCGCCGAGGAAAGTCGTCAAACGAAAGAACAAAGATGAAATAAGGATAGAACCAAAACCACATACGCCTGATGTTAGAGAAAACCACTCGATGGATTTAAATTTTACCGCTTATAACGAAACAGAAAGCTCTAAAGATGAACCCATAATTGTAGAGAGACGTGTAAAAAAAGTTTTAACGCCCATACAAAATATACCACAATCAAATAATGAACAAAAAATGCTAGAAATACTTAAACAAACATTTGATATTGATAATAAATCACAAAAGTCAACAACTGATCACACATATACAAATCAAAAAGTAGAATGGAATGGCGATTATCAAAACGAATTACCAACGAATTTACTCCCAAATACTGAACAAACACATAATATTTATAATCAAGAGAATGCAAATTCTGCAAAAAATAATAAGCCTGTTTTTAATATACCCTACCAAAGAGTTTCCGATATTCTAGAGGAATCGGCGTTTCTGATTCCAGAGGAAGCATATTGTGATAACTCAAACTGGATCTCAGATTCAAAATTAAAACAGCAAGCAATAAA
Source organism: Saturnia japonica (assembly GCA_033032175.1). Taxonomy (NCBI): domain Eukaryota; kingdom Metazoa; phylum Arthropoda; class Insecta; order Lepidoptera; family Saturniidae; genus Saturnia; species Saturnia japonica. The sequence goes on from CM065331.1 coordinate 3,029,076, forward strand.
ATCTGATCCTCATAATTCGAAAGCTATGAAGAATGCCATCATTTGTTCGGAGTCAGACGAGACTGTCGCAATGCTTTTTAAGCCGAAAACCATATCACTTATGCAAGTATGCGATAATTTATTGAAGAAAATTACTGTCACCGTTTTAGTTCCACATCACGTTTCTAAGATTGATATCTGAGAGTTGATTTTAGGTTTGGCAATTTACATTTTATTTGGTACATATGAATCACAAAACATTTCACAATTTCATAACTAATAATTATTCGTTTTTTTTTATCGGTGTAGGAGCTTTTCATTCATCATTGTATATTCTAAGAAACGTCCAACTCTGAAGGAATTCAATAGTAATTATAGAAGACATTGTAGTTATTTCCTAGACAGCTTCAATCCTCAATTTAAAAAATCTGCCATCAAAATTTTTACGATTGGTTCTGCACGCTGGTGATGCACGCTATTTGAGAGCCAACTAACTTTTTAAGCCACCACTTCAGACCAAGTGATAATGTGCTCAAATAATGCTATAGCCAAAATAAATTATTTTCTTTCCTCCCACAATCTGAGGAAAACGCAAGTATCATTATCCGTCTTCACTCTTCAGTTCGCTTACTTGTGCTTAGACTAACACAGTACTCACACTTCTTTGTTTACATAATTTCATCTTAAATTCATATAAGAATACAATCGAGTTCTTTACAATTCATCCAGTCCTTTTATTATGATTAGCAAACAAATAGAAGGAGCATGAAATTCCCTTCCGAAATTTGTACTTGCCAAAATTAACGATAATCCGAAAGATTTTATTAATTACGCACAAAAGCGCACTTTTTAGTTAACATCGTTTCTCTCATTAAAAGTGAAGACAAGCTTTTTAAAAACAAGTAAGCATTTGCTACCTTTTTCTTTTTTAATGATTCCTTTTTCCTTCCTCGATTAACTTCCTAGGGTTCCGATTATAATAATCAAAGCAATGTTTATCGTTGTTTAATATTGTTATACAATATGTATTAAAAACCCCGTCGAATCCGAAAAGGGTATATAAGTACCCCGATGACATTACCAAAAAAAATATCAAAAGTTTATTTTATTTATTATTAAAATGCGATTTAAAATTAACATATTTAGTTATAGTTTCCCTAAAATTTAGCAAATTTTTAAAACGTCACCAGCACCGGCGCAGCGTGGCGGTACGTTTGGTCGTATAGCGGTCCCCTGCGCCGCTCTGCCTGTATTGCCATGTATTTTCATCATTTACCTTTTTTTTTACATTTTATAAGGGGTTTTTTTTTTTACTTTTATGTAGACTGGATGTTTCATAATAATTATAAGGAGAAAACGAGATAGTCTCTATAAGAGACCTTTAGGCGTTTAAACACAAACACGGAGTGTGAAACAGAGACATCTATATGTGTGCTGATTTATATCTGTGTGTTATCGAGAAAACAAGTTCCTATCATTTTTTATATTTAGGAAACGAGAATATTTTAAATTTACTAACTTTTTTTAAGTAATAGCTCGGCACTTGGACGGTACTGTCCCTGGTGGTAAGAACAGTACAATCCAAATAACGGTAACCACCGAGAGATCTAAATCCGTCGACCGTCACCGCTGTCACGCCGGCCTGCATAAACATCTCTTCACGTTACGCTTTAAGGACCCGATGTCATAAGAAGAAGGGAAGACACTGGCCGGGAGAAGGTTCCACGGCATCACTGTACGACAAAGATAAGTCATAGACAACTTCTTAGTTCGTGCCGAAACGGTGGTTATCGTAAAACTGTGACTCCGAAGCCCAGTGCGTGTAGTTCTGTTGTGGAAAGGTGAGGAGGGAATTAGATTGAATAGCTCTTCAGAACACTCACCGTGATACAGACGGTACAACACGCTCAGCGAGGCGATGTTCCGGCACAGCTGAAGAGCCTCATAACATGAACATAGTTCATAAGTAAATTTTATTATTTATAATCAAAGTATTGATCGCTAAATTATATTAAATAACTTTTATTGTTAATAATAAATGTATAAATAAATTATTGTAACACCGAATAAAACACTGTATTATATAATAAATATTTTGTTTTTGTTACATAATAAAAAATATAAAACAAAATAAATAGATGGATGAATGATAGAAAATGGATAAGAATATATTATATGTATATGTTAACAAAAATCTATCACTGTCTCGCTTTGCTTGAACCACCAAATAGAGTACAAAAGACGCAACTGCAGCTTGCATATTTATCTATTTTGTAATGTCAAAATAACAGCTTTTTAGTAAATGCATATTATGACAGTATATACGAAACATAACAAAAAACCCATTTTGAAAATTTTTGTCTGTCTGTTTGTTCGGGGTAATCTCCGAAACGGTTGGAGGGCTTTTGACAGGACTTTCACTGGTAGATAGGTGATGTTATAGGGGGTAACTTAGGCTACTTTTATTTTAGAAAAAGAATTAGGGTTCCACGTTAAAAAAAGTTGTCATGGTGAATCAATTCAGGCGCTTATATGGCTTACGCTGAGGAAACCATAAGAGATATGGCAAATTAATGTACTACATAATTATAGACATTAAAAAGACCTAGAAAAAAGTCAAGGAGTGTATACGTCTATCTTCTAAGGAACACCCACAATAAGCATTTTTGTCTTTACGCATTCGCAAGATTCGCGCGTGCATTCTGTAGTCCACGCGAGAGAATACGTTGTTTGCGTTTCATCAAATTTCTATTTACCTTGTTCAAAATGTCTTGCTGACTGTGTTTTCTTTTGTTTGTTCTTGTCCCTGTTTTTTTAATACACTTTGATATGTGTCCAGCATATGTGACAGTTTATTCTATAGAGTGTACCCGTAGATTTAGCACGGTATAGACCGGCAATAAGTTAAGAAGAGAACAAATGCGGAACACTCTAGTTTGCGTATTATTTTTTTGATTTAACGAGTTACATCAAGTTACAATAAATTCAATGTATCCTACTTCTCGTCTTGAATCCCTCCTCCCATGGAGCTTTGATGGAGGGAACAGGGGAATAAAAAGTTATGATATCGTTTATTTTACACTAGCTACTCCCGTGACTTCGCTCACCTGAACTACAGAATGCCAACGATCGAACACACGCTCCCCCTCCCGGCTATTTTAAAGACAAAAATGCTTATTGTGGGTGTTCCTTAGAAGATAGACGTATACTCTCCCAGACTGTTTTGCAGGTCTTTTCAATGTCTATAATTATGTAGTACATTAATTTGCTATATATCTTATGATTTACTCAGCGTAAGTCATTTAAGTGCACGAATTGATTTACCATGACCAGTTTTTTTTTGTTGATGCGGAACCCTTTATCTAACATAAAAGTAACCTAAGTTACTTCCTATAACATCAGCTATCTATCAGTGAAAGTCCCGTCAAAATCGGTCCAACCGTTTCGGAGATTACCCGGAACAGACAGACGGACAAAAATTTAAAAAATTGGTTTTATGTTATAGGTATTGTATATACTTTGTTATATATTTAGTAAAAAGTTGTTATTTTGATATTACAAGCAGACACTTCAATTTTATTAATTGTATAGATAGGAAGTTGATGGTTCAGTGTTAACGTCTACGGACATCGCATCGATCGACGTGAGTTCGAATCCCTGCAATAAACCTGAGCTTTGGGTGAAGGAAAACATCGGGATGAAACCATAGCATGGTGGTACAGCTTTTTCTAATGCCTGCCTGGTTAGCTACCACCCTCAAATTGAAAATCTATCGACAAGCACCAATAGGTGTATTCAGGCAGCTGCACTTAAGAGCCAATCTTCCACTAGACTTAGCGTGCTACCATCTTGGACCACGTCATAAATTAAAATAATGTGAAACTGTGGCCACAACTCTAAATCTAGAACGTAAAAAAAAGGAAAATATCAGTGATTAATATAAATTGTATTTTGTAAAAATATTAACTTTATTGTTATTATCCCGGAATAAAATAGAGTAAAACGTTTTTGTGGACGGCTGCACGCATTTTGTAAAATATCTTATAATTATTTTCAAACGGTCATATAATACTGTAACACCTTGACATAATGCTCGATAAACCTAATCAGTCAAAATTGACAAATATTATGAATCCTCTATTACGTGGGTATTATATAATTACGTAAATGTTCAAGCGAATACAAATAATTTCATAATATAATTACACTGAAATCATACGTATAAATATAGGTCGTGTTATATGTAAAAGTCAAACCAGATTTTTCTTTAACTAATAAACAAGAGAAATGGCAGCTAAAGGTATTTTGGTTCTGTGTGTCACTAGCCTCTTTGCCGAGGTAAGTAATGACGTTTTTAATAAATGATTTAATTTAGCTATTTCTTCTTTAATTTAAGAGTTGAGTTCTTGTCGGTGGAGCGATTGTCACTATTCCCTATTCTCTGTCTTTCTTTTAACCTCTTAATACGACATAACTCTCTATGTATCCTTCACTTGTTAGAAAAATCTACGTCCAGGTCTAATTCTGCTTCGTTTTACTTATTTTTCATCATTGCACAAAAAAGTACATATCGAGGACTTAATGCTAAAAAGCATTCTCTACCAATCTTCCAGGAGAGCAAGAGAAAGGTATATGCGAGGTGTGGATAATATTTAGTAAAAAAGAAAAATCTAGCCAATATTCAATTACTCCAAGTAACGAATACTTGAAACAATCCCGAGAGTTAGCCAGTTGGATATTGATGGGAAGCGAAATAAAACTCTCGCTTAAGTTACGGCGAAAGATCGATCGCAGGAATTAGTATGATGAGGATTAAAGAATCAGAAGATCTTAACTATCTATTGTGATGCGAGAGATTGAAATAGTATTTTTAAATATTTTGAGGATTTGGGATTATTTAGTACGGAGAAAAGAAGACAAGGTATTCTTACATTCTTATGTTGCGAAATAGGTAGCCATTTCAACCTGTCTCGGTATTCAGATACATGATCAAACTTCCGAAGACGGAAGATGAAACGGAAACAGTTATTGAGTAGACGGTCTAGTTTATTTGTAAATTGTCTTCAATAACTTTTCGTGCGGTACAAGTGTCCAATCATCTTTCCTCATCTGTTATCTGTTTCCCAACAACTCTTTTTCCTCGTCAACCATTATTAACACTTCCTCATTTGTAATTCTTTCTGGCCCACTTGTGTTCTCAACCTCCTTCTATACTACTGCTGAAACGCTGTCAATATTTCTCTGTTCCTTTGATTTAACGTCCATATTTTGTAACCATACAACAATTAGCATTAGCATGTTGAATGTAGAAAATAATCATTGAACAAAAAAATATTATTAGTTGTTTATTGAAAACTTTAGTGTGCTAATAAAATCCATTTTATTCATAAATAAACGTCAATTATGTAATGTAATTAAAAAACTAGCTGATCCAACAAATGGTTTTATATAATTTCCAGTAGATTACGCGACATCTAAAAGTTCAAAATATTGTGACTAAATGTTGGCTTTGTGGTAACGGGTCGATCGACACGAGTTCGAATTCAATGCTTTCGCTGAAGAAAGACATCGTGCTGAAAACATAATGTGGTAGTAGATCATTTTCTAATGTCATCTGGGTAATACAAAATAAAATTTGACTTCTAATAATAATATTAAAACAACTTTTGACCTGAAATAAAAGGCAATGCCTATAATAGTATTAATAGCACAGTCTTTGAAAATCATTTTCGGTGTAATAAAACCAAATATCGGGTTCGAGTGAATTGCTGACTTGCATAAACAGGCAAACTTGCGACAAGCAATCGCAGTCGCACATCAATAGACGCCTCAACTGCCACAATAAAACAATTGACAAAACTATGCTGTATTAATTATTAATACGTATATTATTATTGTAATAGATTAACAGTTAAAAATAAACACAAATTAACAATAATAATGAGCTTCAATTGAGACATTACAGCAGACCCAACCCCTACACATATTTTTAAGAAACTAAATGTACATCTTATTTACACTACCAAATCTTATCTTCAAATCTGTAGTCACCAAATATAAACTTGTGTATTTCTAAACATACGTTGGCAAAAATTGATCCATACCGATAATTATCTCACAGGTTTTATGCCAATGCATTGGACGTGAAGCGATTTTTGGCTCTTATGAAGCTGGATGGCCTTACGATGGATTAGCATCTTGCAATCGCTTGGCGCCTTTTGGTGAATTCGGTCTTGGCACAGCGTGGCCTGCTATGGGCTATGGTGCAGGAATTGTTTCATTTGCTCCAGAAATCACTGCCGGATTCGGCGGTGGACTTTATGTAATCAGTAGCTCTCCTATCGCTCCTACTGGTATTATTGTTACCTCTGAAAATGAAATTGAAGGTATTGTGGAAGTGGTTGGACAATTGCCGTTCTTAGGAGCTGTGGTTACTGATGGCGCGTTCGCTACTGCGGGAGCTGGTGCTGTCTCTTATGGTTGTGGAGATTGTGATGTTGGTATAGTTGCTGAGGCACCTATTGCTCCAATCGCTCCTATTGTCCCAACTTACGGATATGGAGTAAGACCTGATGCGTTAAGTTGTGCTGGTGTCGCTCCTTATGGCAAATGGGGTTGTGGTGGCGTCTACTGAAACATTTATTGTTAAATCTTCACACAATCATTTTAAATAATAAAATTGTAAAAATATTACTTTTGTGTTTCATTTTATATGGTCTATTATTCCTGGCAACTCATCCTCCATTATTTCTTCATCAAAATTAATGGTTCAAGCATTTATTTTAAAGCTATTGACGAAACATAGACATATCGTTTAAAAATTAATATTATTGGTTTAAATAAATATTAACAATTTTTTTCATTAGCAATTCTTTCAGTTCATATTAATCGATATTTGTAATAAAAGAGTAAACCGTCGAAATCTTTACATTGAAGATATTTGAGAAAAAAATTATATGTAGGGTTTAGTATCATGACCAGGACACATTACGATAATTTTTGAAATTTTTGTCTGTCTGTCGGTATGTTTGAACGCTAATCACACAAAAACTACTGAATTACAGTGTGATTTACAGTCTGAAGGTACATTTAGGATGTATTTTTACACTGATAGGCATTTATATGTTCTGTAAATTTCTTTTAGGCTATGTACATTTATAAAAAAGTGTGTATTTGTAATATATTTAAAATATTTAATGAAACAAAGTGAAAAGATACGAAATTAGTCAAAATTATTTTATCTTTCCATAATTAAAAAAAAAAAAACTATAAATGGCTAATAAGCCTCATATTTTGTATCTTATTAAGGTCAAAATAAATGTTATTATTATATGTTTTTTCCAGGAGTTTTCATAGAGGGCGCTGTACGGCTTGATTTAAATTATCATGAAATTGATTTGGTATTTATTGTCATATTTAAATATATTTTCTGTAAGCATTTATATTAATAATTTAAGGCTGGGCTTTTATTATTATTTTTAAATGTTTTGTAGATTGATTTTAACGTTATTTTTAAATGTGGAAAGTAATTATAAAAATATCTATTTGATCTAAATTTTCTATGATAGATGTCGATGTCTGGTGTGTGCGCTGTAAAGATTTTGATTAAGTTATACTAAACAGAGACATACATACAGCATTATTTAGAGGTGGGCGATTATGAATGATTTTCATAATCGAGATATTCAATTATGAGTGATAATTCATAATCGAGTTACGAATATGATTGAAAATTCATAATGGAGTCTTCGATGTAATACGCAGAGGAGGGCGACAGTGGAATGCTAAAAAGCTTTTAAAAAAATAGGTCGATTGGTCGTAATAATTACTAATTTTATGAAATTAGTAACTTAACATTAGCAATTACTAGTGATATTTCGATTATGAGTGATGTGATTATTTATAATCGAATATTACGACCGAACGACCATTTTTTTCTTATTAATCACTGGATAATAACGGCTTATAAAAATAAAGTTATTAACTAAAGTTTTTCGTAAAGAACGGTTATCATTTAAAATGATTTTAGTTAGATAGAAGCATAAAGCTACTGGTCAAATACCGTAAGATGAGGTGAGGTTTTTAATTAACTGTTGTTTCTCACGAATAAAATATACCACGCGGGTGAAGTCGCGGTCACTGGTAGATATATATATGAACGATCTCTCTAAGTTAATTAGATTATGTTAGGTGGAAATAGCAAACAAAAAATTGGATAAATTATTTACAGTAGATTTCCGCAAAATACAGCCTTTGTCACTGAAATATTATTGTAGTTAAATTGTTTATTTATAGTAATTGATATATTTATTGTGTGCTTGACCCAGCCCCAGACAGACGGACAAGAGGCTAGCATCAAGGTGATTGATCTTTTATAATTTTGGAATGCTGCCTATATTGTTTTTTTTTTCTGTATTAATGTGAAAAAAGGGGCAAATTCGGTAGAAACGGTGTTTCTTAGTATTCGCTGTTACTGATAAAAGAGACGTTCCTTTATATATAACTGTAGGAATGTACGTTCTTCAATACATTTACAAAATAAGGTGTTACTTTCTTCGATATGATATACCTAACTTGTAAATTTTATATGTTGAAATCATCTTGTGAAAAATTGCACAACGCCATCTGTTGGTGTGCAGGTGGAAACGCCGTTATTGTTGACAATTATTACGTTTATTTGGCGTTTAAAATCAATAATAGTACTTTATTGACGATTTTTATTTTGTATGCTGAATGAAGTATCCTGATGCCATATTTTAAGTTTCTGAGTTTCTATGAGTTTTTATGAGTGAGTGAGTAAGTCTCAATGGTAAATATGCTACTCTTCAAACCCTAATAACTCATGAACTTGAAATAGGTTTATTCGTGAACATTATGTTTTTGAAGTGTTCAAAAGAAGAAGAGGATTTTGACTTATGGAGGGGTGCAAAATAGCCGCTGTGACGCCTTTTTCTTTTCTGAACTTATGTGACACTATGCCGTGTGTTAAGAGTTGTTAGGGAAATCGCCGTCGCATCTAGAAATATGGTTTTGACGCGGTCCGGAAAAATCGTAAATCCAGAACTGCCCCGTGTGTACAGTCAAAGTCTGTATAAAACGGAACGAAACGCACGTTTCAAGAGAGGGCCAATTTGATTGGAGAATTGCAATTGCCAACCGTTTTTGGTGACCCTTTCACCCCCCATTTTTTTTTTTTAACCTGGAGATACCCGTCATCGTTACACACCCGCCCGAGGGGAAGAATGGTTATGTGAGATTCCTACTCACTAAAACTCCACGGTGTACCATACGCCACCTCGATGGGGCGACGCGGGACCTGCGGTAGCATATAATCGCGTCGCCCCGGCGGCCGGCTTGGCAATTTCGAGCCTCGGTCTAATTAGGAGACAGCTCAGTACACCCTAGCTGTCTCCTCCGTCAGCCGAACCTGTGCAATGGGAAGACGTGCCCCCCGATCCGTCTCCCCTAATTCGGCTAGGGTGGCGCGAGTTGCCGTATAAAACGCCTCCTCCGGCCACCCATTTGTCTTTGGCGGAGAGGGCCGCTCAGGGAATCCCCCTCGCGAACCCTCTCCGCGGCCTCCTTCTTCGAGATAACGTCCTCGCCGTATCCTCCTCAGCCCCGCACTCATGGCATGCAGTGGTGGTCTCCCTTCTGGCTATTCGATGCAGGTACCATCCGAAGCAACCATGTCCGGATAGCACCTGTACGAGCCTAAACGTAAGGGAGCGGCGTCTATGGAGTAATGCCCATAGCTCGCGTCCTCCAGGTCCTCCTCCCACTTCCTCATTATCACGCTGCGGCCCTCTTGCCGCAGCTGCGCAATCTCCGTAGGAGTCGGAGGCTCCCCTATCTCTTTCCTCGCCGCAGTGAAACTATACACGGCGGCGAGCACTCCACCTCCAGCTCCCACGGCGGAGAGTCGGCGAGTACAAAGGCCGCCCCCGCGAACACCGATCGGTATCCGCGAATTACTCTCAGCGTCACAACACGTTGTGCAGCATGCAGCACGCGTCTATTCGTGGCGCTGAGAGCATCCACCCAGATCGGTGCCCCGTTGATGACCATGCTCCGCACGACTCCCGCGTATAACCGACGCCAGATGGCGCCCGGTCCTCCCAAATTCAGGAGGAGCCGACCGCGAGCCACCGCCGCTCCCACTATGCGTGGTCCGAGTTCCTTGAAATGCGACTCGAACCGCCACCGTCTGTTCAGGATGAGGCCCAGATGTTTCTACCAACCCGGACCCCAACCCGGACCCTAATACCCTCGACAATAATGTGGAACCCAGGAGGCGGCCCACACCGAGGCCCATGAAACATTAGGGCCTCGGTTTTCTCCATCGCCACCCTAAGGCCCAACGCCTGGATGCGCCTGACCACGAGGGCCGTGCCATCCATCACCAGGCGCGCCAATTCGCCAAAACTACCCCCCTGGACTAGGACCAAGGTGTCGTCCGCGTAGCATATTGGTCGAACCCACTCAGGGAGCGCTACGCGAAGCACCTATTCGTAGCCCATGTTCCACATGAGCGGCCCCAGCACCCACCCCTGTGGAACCCTACACCTGACGTGGCGCCGGGCCACAACGCTTCGTCCGTCCTATCCGTCTCCCTATCCTGGAGGTAGTTCTCCAACAGCCACCGGAGATATGAGGGCACTCCGAAAAACCGGAGTGCCTCGCGGATAACACCATGCGGCAGACTGTTGAAGGCGTTGGCGATGTCAAGCGAAACCGCCAACAACCTACCTCCCCCCTCGGTCGCCTCTGAGGACCAAGACTTCAGGGTAAAAAGGGTGTCCAACTTTGAACGCCCACTCCGGAAGCCTTACTGCCCACCCGACAGCTCTGGCCCAACCTCCTCCATGTGCCCGATGACACGAGAGGCCACTATTCATTCCAACATCTTTCCCGTGTCATCCAGCAACACAAGGGGTCGGTATGAAGACGGGCAGTCCGGAGGGCGACTCTCCTTTGCAAGAAGGCAAAGTCGCCCCCCCCCCCCTTCCAGAGCTTCAGGAACGTCCGGCCGACAAACAATGGTCGAACAACTCCCGAAGCTCTCCCCCCATGTGGCCCAACGCCACACTCAGCAATTGGCCCGGAACTCTGTCCGGGCCCGGTGCCCCCCGCTTGTTGCGGAGACGCTGCACCACCTGCCCCATCTCATCATCATTGATAATATGGGGCAGTACCAACTCCTCCGCAACAAAGTCCCCACCAGGCTTGGCATGTGGGAGAACCGCCGGAGGGTCGGGAAATAGTGTTTCCACGCCCTCGTCAGGGCCTCTGGATCAAAAGATTCCGTTAGCGGAGGCGCCCGCCCTCAGAACTTTTTCCGGGTATACTGGTGATGCCCGGAGATTGGCAATCTCCGGGGACCACCAATATACTGCTCGCCTGTTTTGCGGGCGGTTATTGCCCCGCGGCATCGACGCATCGCAGACCGCCGTAAGGGCCCTACGGAAGCGGTCCGCGGTCGCGTCGATATCTTCTTCAATAGGAGCCGGCGCCCGCCAACTCTGGACGATGGCCGCCTCTTCCGCCAGCTCCCGGTCGAAGCGGAATAATCCAACGGGGAAACCACGCTTCCCGACAGCGGCGGTGCGCAGGTTCGCCTGGGGAGGATGCCCATTCACCCCCCAACCCCAACCTGTTCCAACCGCCTCTTCACTCGCGCGCGCTTCGGCACGAACATGGTTGCCCATACAAAATTAAGAAAAAATCAAAAACCGTGAATCTGGTGGGATCCAAGTATCCTCATCCTGCCCTCATCAAAACTGGTGAGTAATTGTGATATATCCAACAATCAGTAATTATTTTCGTCTCGTAATTTTATTTTTACTCATGTTACTGTCAATTATTAAAGCCCCATTAATTTTAAACACCTACCTATCTAGGCATACTTGGAATGTTAAACATTATATAAACACAAAGTTTCATCATCACAATCAAACCAATTACATATATATGTACAGGAATTGCTCACTTAATATAATAAGATTATGGAATGAAATATGCTTTCCGTTAACAAATTTTCATCAAAATCGGGTAAGACTGATTAAAATATTTTTTATTTTTTTTACATTATTTATAGTAATATCGACAATTCTTATAGTCTATCAATTAAGTAATGATATAAATAAGCTTAATACAAAGTTTTATAAGGATCGGTTAAGCCGTTATTAAGTTAAATCTGGGCATACAAGCAGACAAACACATTCATGATTAGTGTCTTTTATAATAAATGTCTATCGGAAAATTTTAAAAAAATTTACATACAGAACAACAGATTTATTAATATAGATAAGAAGCGCCACATCTACACCTACGGGCTGGTAGACCTGAGTAACCCCAAGAGCCCATATTTGGGGCAATGGCGGCAGAAGCAATGACATCAGGGGCAATGGCGGCAGGGTCAATGGCAGCTGGGGCAATGGCGGCGGTGGCGGTGGCAGCGGGGGCAATGGAAGTACTGACAGCTTCCTCAGGAGTGATAGCGACAATTCCGTCACCGCAACCGTAGGAGATTGCACTAGAACCGGTAGTAGGGAACACGCCCTTCATAGCCGCGGTACCTAGGAACGGCAAGTTACCGGCAACAGCCACAGGACCTTCGTACACGGTATCAAAAGTTACAGTGAGGCCGGTAGGAGCCGTGCAAAAGGCCAAGACCACCACCGTAAGAGGCAGCGAGATTGGCTCCGCAACCAGCACGTCTCGTCCAAGCACCGTCCAGAGCGAGACCGTCGTATGTGAGTCCATCGAAGCCCAGACTAGCATGGCAGGGAGTTACTGGAGCAGTCTTGCGATCAAGACATTGCCCGAGAGTGGACTGTAAATTTAAACAATTACCTTGTAAACACATGATCTTAGATTGACATCATATTTACGTCAATATATGTCTTATTTTCATAAATTGTACAAAATTATGACGTAAGGGTGATCTCAGTTGTCGGTCATATTTTTACTGAGTGGAACCAATGAAACTTGATAATTATAAGTTGATAAAAGCTATGAATAACATCGTGCTTTGAAAAGTATGATCTATATATTTGAAATGTCTTGACCTTTTATTTGATGCCCAAAACGGCACATTGCAGGATTTGTTTATTAGATGGCTTTATATCCACTAGAGGCCACCATATTGAATTCACTGTGACATCTTAAATAGATTATAGTCTGCAGACAATCAAGACACTTCTAACAATATACCACTTGTCAAACTATGGTGAGTAATTTAAAAGATATGCGAAAACATATGAACATATATATACCTAACTACCCTGCAAAAATCATAACTCTTCTTTTGGCTCGGCCGTAGTCGGTTATAGCTTAGAAGTATGTTTTTTTCAAGAAGTTCCATATGGGGCATTGCGGAGGGGTACCCTAGTCGGCAAAATACGTCCGTAACGTAAGATATATATGTATAGTCTATGTATGATAGCTATACAGTGTCTAATGTATAGTCTACGTGATGACTGTTATTATTATTGCAGTTTGCTATTATTATTATATCATTCGATAATTAGACAAATATATATATATATCTAATTTTAGTTACAATAAAGCTATAGTTTCTATGATAGAACATAATTAGGCTTAATTATTATTATTCATGTAAATAGCTGTTCCTTTGTATATTATTATTATTTATTTTTATAAATTATTGTAAATAAAAAAAAGATGTTAAGATAATTTTGTAAAGTAGTTTTTTTTTTTTATCAAAAAAAAAATCATAATAAAAAATGTATATCCGAATAATTATTTTCTTTATACCTCGAATAGAACTTAAAATTAATATTTTATAATAAGGAGCGTCGTTCCTATCTGGTGTCCCACGACACCACACGGTTTTTTTTCTTTTTTTTTTTGTTGAACGCTCTAATCTCTGGAAGTACTTGTCAAATTTCATTTCTTTCTAGCCTATTTCTATTTTTATTTATAGCCCATTTATTGAGAAATGTATTTCACTATCGAACTGAAGCAATAGGCAAGTACAGGATGTGAAAACAACAATAGGTTTCAACAGGGTTCAATAATTAATTTGTAATAATATCATGGAAATAAATTGAAATACTAACATTTTCTTATTATTATTATTTTTACTATCTGACTTTAAGTTATCTTTAAATTGATAAAATTTTAATATCATGTGACGAGCCGAGCCGAGTTACCAATTGCACGTAATATTTGACTATTGATGAATGAGGGACATACTGAACACCAGCGCTGTGCGGTGCGGTTATACCACGGCATAGCTAGCGGCTATAGCATCAGCTAAGTCTGTCCCATTGCAAAACTATCTGTGTAATTATCATAATTTGTAAATTACTATTGTTATCTATTTATAATACATGAAGCAAAAACTTTCGGTATCATTTTAAACGTATTGCGTGCACGGAAGACTGAGATTTTGCATGATTCAAGTTTATATTGAGGAGTGCAGAAAGCTAAAAATTATCTATAATATCTGTTACAATATATTCATTAAGCGAATAAGCAAGCAATAAGTGAATCCTAACCCGAACGTACCCGAACTTAGACCTCCCAAAATATTGACATTGTCACTCAACGAAAAGTGGCAGCAAGTGATGTAGATAATACTCATTGTTTATGAATACCGTAAATGTCAAACAGAAAATAGTCTATGATCAAAAAGACGCTGGTCGAATTTCGAGCTTAGGGCGATCGCTAGTTAATATTATTAGCGGTTCAAATCACCACTATATACCTGAGTGAATAACGCAGAGGACGAGGAAACCCTTAGCGAACATTTTGCTTCTATACGAAAATGAAGTCTGTAATGATATCCAATGATCGACCAAACGTATTTATACTATTTGACATTGTAACACAGTGTTCAAAATGTTATTAACATAATATCAATTGTGTTATAGGCGTGAAATTTATCAAAAATATAACGAAATTATTAACGCCGATAACATTCTTATTTACCGCTTTAAATTAAAACCGCCGTCTTCTATTATATCAAAGTTTAATTATCAAATTACATAAGCTACAGGTATATAAATGTCATAGGAGAATATATTCAAAACACTTTACATTGAGCTGTCTGTTCATAATTAATAACAGGTCTTTACTTCGCTGTTTTGCTTCTCTGGGTTCAGGGTTGCCTGATTCGAGTAAGTTATGTTCATTTTATTCCAAAGGTTTAATAATATATTATAGTGGGGGTCGATTATGTATGATTTACTTAATCGAGATATTTATTTAATGCTCATCTTGATTAGTAAACCTGTACAATTCATAAAATTGAAGTGTCTGTTTGTAATGTCAAAATAATAACTTTTTACTATACTATTTCCATTTCTATATTTTCTCGATGACAGTTCTAATTTGATAGTTGTAGTGTTGTGACCAAATAAGTAATGATATCGATCGCATATATTTATTATATCGAGTGACAGTGACGATTCATCAGATTTTCATTAAAATAAATAAATAAAGATTACCTGTCTTTATAATTATTTCGTTTCATTGTCGAGTACCTACCTATACCTACTTATTTTACAACAGCTTTGAAAATTTTAAAGAAGTTGGCATTATCAATCAGGTATTAATACGTGTAACATCTTGTAATGAAATATAATAGTAGTTAATAAATTTGTACAAAAGTATCCGGCAGTACTTCAGTTTCTTAAATTTTGTAAAAAAATATCGGGTCTGTTATCGTGTTACGTTTATCGATATAGCTCCATCCCTATCAGTTTCTCCGACTCTGGAATAACCTTGTACGTGTGTAAATGTCATATTTGATGAAAAAAGACGCTCGTTCAAGTTTTTACAGGAGCTGTCATCGAGAAAATAAAGAAATGGAAATGGTATAAGAGCCTGTTAAAATTACGAAAATTACCCTTTTTTACCGTCATATTCAGACGTCTAGAAAACAAATTTGACAATTAAAAAAAGAAAAAGAAAAAACATACAGACATAACCAAAGTCCTTATATTTTTCTCGAAAAAAATATTAAAATCGGCTCAGTTTTGGAGGAGGAAACAGGGGATTAAGAAACTATTACTTTGTCAATTTTAGTATAATCAGTCCGAACTGCAGTTGGCCCTATAGCACTCTATTCAGTGAGGTTCCGGGTACAGCGCGACAGCAATAGATTTTAGAAATACCTATTCTTGAAATGTTTCTTAGACCGCGTATCCTCTTAAGGTTTAGCTTGCGTAAGCCATGTGAGCGCCCGAAAATCGAGTTTTTTGACAGCTTTATTACAAAACATTTACAAAAACGCAATCAGGCTGTATTTTTTACAAAACCTTCTGTAAAACACCTGTAAATAAGAGCGGAAACCACATAAAAGTCCGTTGCGTGGTATAGAAGAAGTAAGCGGAGAAACAGCTAGACACGCGTCTAGCGACATTCTCTTATACTTTGTATTGATTGTTAACTAAATACTTAAATTGTTTTATTGCAACGTTGGTTGCGGCTGCGGCGCTGCGTACGGCGGCTCCGGTATCGGTAACCTCCCCGTTGTCACAATCAACGGTGCTTGCGGTTGCAGGTGCGGTGCTCCCTACATTTATTAATCCAATATGTTTTATAAAAATTAAACGAAATAACTATTGACTTCTATATTAAAAAACTCAATACTAGCTGTGCCCGTGGCTTCTCTCACGTGGACTACAGATTGCCCGCGCGAATCTTGCTCCCCCGCTTCCGGCTATTTTAAAGACAAAAATGCGTATTTTGGGTGTTCCTTAAAATATATATGTATACCCTTACGGATTTTTTGTTAGGTCTTTTTATTGTGTTATCAAGTAACACATAAGCGCCCAAAGGTTGTAACGTATAATAATTACTCCCAATGTTATTCTAGTGATTTACCTATATCTTATTATTAATACCTATAATTCATAATTAATATCATATACATTGATGTTGTAAACAATATTTTAAACTTATTAATTCATAATTTCACTTGCGATTTATTATGTTGTACATTAATTTGCTATATATCTTATGGTTTACTCAGCATAAACCATTTATGCGCCCGAATTAACTCCCCTTTTCATTTGTACTATAAGCAAAAAAAAAATATATTGCATTTTTTTATTAGCTACAAACTCTTTCATTTGATACCCTTAACGTGGGGGAACTTAAAAAATAACTGGTCCGCATCTTTAGGAGTCCGCCATATTGGATTTAGAACGACGTCAATAATGCTAAGCTTGCGACTATAAATTTGAATTTCGGAACTTAAGACTGAGTTAAGTCTGAGCTAAGACTAAGTACGCTCTATAGATTTCAGCCTTAGAATTAGAGGCCTTGGTAACCTGGTATTATTAGATTTTACAAACTATCTTCATGCCTATACAATCAAAGCCCATTTAAACAAACTTTTTGATAGATCTATCAATTTTACCTTAAGGATGTGAAAAAAAATACATTTAAAAAAAAAATATTTATAGTCGATTTTTTTTCGTTGAATCTAATGTCATTTTTTTGTGAAAGTAGGTATGTATTTAATAACCCTTCTGTACTTTTAAAACAGCGTTAAATTTACCAAAACTGCTATTTCTAAATTGTTTGCCCACAGAGATGTGGTAATTTGTTTTTAAATATTTTTATACTTAATTGTTGTTGATTTTATTACTGACTGATGATTATTATTGTTATAAACATTGATTATTTTATTAACAAAGTGATGATTTAGAATATTTCAGGCGTATAATTCAATTTCTTAAGAATTTATGAAAAAAAAATCGATTATTTAAAACCATCAATTATTTTTTTTATTTAAAAAAAATCGATTTTATTTAAAAAATCACATCCCTATATTACCTCCAGTCTACCCATCTTGCACTATAACCTAAATCCAACTTATTTTCAGAATATTGAGACACAATAATGAAAGTGATTTTTTTTAATTTAAAGAAAAACAATTACCTACTAAAAAATCGAATGTTTTGTCATCAATTTATTACTTTTTAAAATAATAATTGCTTTTTTAAATCGATTTTATTTACTAATATTCTAGTATTTCACAATAATTCCATAATTTAAGACGACGTGTACTGCGTTAGCACGCGCGCCTATTTAAAAATTAAACCATAGAGAGAGAGAGATACTCTACTAGGCGGTTTGTGAGTTTGTTGCGAGAATTTTGGTAATATTATATTATGTTCTCATTGACTATAATATCAAAAGCTACTTTAATTTTAGTACAGCGCTATCTATTGACGATAATGAACATCATTTAGAATTGGTTAGTTCATAGCCATTATTAACTCGTTCAGAGCAGCTGTTCGCAGCGGATGCCCTTTAAATATTTGCTGACGGACTGTTTGGTCTATTTCACAAAGTAGTTTTTATGACTTAATTTAAATATGAACTAAGCAATACCTAACCACTCTAAAATTAATTGAAAATATCGCCATCTCTTATAATTTGTAGAAACTGTTACAATATTATTATTGAAATACTAGAATATTACTAAATAAAAATCGATGTACTTATGTACATCCTAGTATTTTTATTTATTTTATAGACACGTTTAAAGTGATTAATTAGATTGATTATTAACAAACTCCTCGTGTTAATAATGAAATAGTTATACGTAAACATAATTAAGTTTAACATCCGAATAGAAACTGAAATGTAATGTCTCAAAATCACATAACGCTTATATACAATACGACGATACGACTGAAATATGTCATCTAAATTATTGTTCAAGAGTATTTATATGTTTAAAAATGCGTGCGTGTACTTATGTACGCGCGTGAGAAGTTATACTTCTTTGGCATCATTAAAAAATTATTTTTTAATTGCGTGCAAATAATTAATTACAATAAAATAATAGAAGGATTGGAAAAGGATAATCAACAAAGTTCATTTTAAATTTGAAAAATTAAATAAATAAATATTTATTTTCTTACATTAAGTCTAACATAAATTGTCTTATTATTCGAATTGTATTTTTAATTAAATGATGTCCACTTCCATAGTATCTTCCGGTAATGTCTGAATCGGTACTTATATAATTAATTATATATATATATATATATATATATATATATAATATAATTATTAAAAACCAAATTTAGAGAAAAATAAATATATAACACATAATTTGTACTAAATATTATAAGATTATTAATTTTAAATGTTTATTATTGATTATTTAATATTTTAGAAATAAATTTAATAATAAATTCAAAAATTGAATTTAAGGTTGGTCATTTTTTAAATATTTTTATTGATTTCTTAATTTAATATTTACTTTTCATTTTTATCAAAAAAATTTCATTAAATTTATTTACTTATTTTTATAAATATTTATTATTTATTCAATTTAATAGCAAATATTAAAAATTAATATTATAATTTGATGTTCAATTTTAATTTTTATCACAAACTTTTTATTAAATGTTTTATTAAATTTATTTCTTTATTTTGTAAATATTAAATAACCAATAATAAGTATTTAACATTAATAATTTAATAATATTTAGTGTTAATTATATTAAATAAAAGTATTTTAATTTATATCAATAAATAATACATACGGATAGTTAACCTCAATTATATTTGAGCACTTGAAAAAGTATATAAGCACAATTTTTTTCACTAATATTCACAAATAGTAAGTAATATCAATCAAAATATTCAATTTAAATCACTACTGAATATAATTTATTAGCACATATATAATTCGCACTTGTATGAAACTAAAACACGTGTTGGGAATGTATAAACTAGAAACATGTTGATAAATATTATAAATATGAAAACTGATCAGAGGTGACGAGCGTACCAACATGCGCGACTAATATCGAGGTTCAATTTCTATTTTGTTGGTAGCTTTTTTTTTCGAGGCTTAATGAGCGGTTAAGCAGACAACTTCTTACTGTTAATTTTGTGTCACAGATGCGCGCGCATCTTAAAATTTCACTCTCATCATTTTTTCATAACGCGCCTAAAGAAGTAGTTATACTTCTTTATAAAGTTTTTCTTTAGTAAGTTATTCAATAAAAAATTTCAATGTATAGTGCCACCAGTATACTAAAGCGCCTCGCGGTGGCAAAGCGAGGAACTAAAGCGGCCATCTTGGCTCTTACTAAGTTGTCACAGGAGTCACAGCTACGGAACCATAGAGTAAAGTTACCCGCTACTTAGTCTGTGAGTAATAACATCGCACTGAACTCGGCCTACTCATTCGGTTCTAGTGAGTGGATTTCGTATCGAGCTCAATTCCAATTTTACAGCCAATCATGGTAAAGTCTAAATAGTGGCAGCACCGGTTATTTGCACAGTAGTCAAGATTAGCACAGTGCCGTGCCAGCCTGTACTAATATCACCACTAAATCTTTATGAGTGATCTCCAGTAGAATTATCTGGTTTCCAAAACAAAATCTATTGGAGTCTTCAGGGATGTCAACGACGGAAAATCATATTTTTGATTTTTTTAAATAATTAATTGAAATCACATAATTAATTAACTGCATATTTTTATTAAACTATTTATATTTCTTTATTTTCTCGATGACAGTTCTAATTTGATAGTTGTAGTGTTGTGACCAAATAACTAATGATATCGATCGCATATATTTACCACAGTGACGATTCATCAAATGTTGATTAAAATAAATAAATAAAGATTACCTGTCGTTATAATTACTTCGTTTCATTGTCGAGTACCTACTTATACCTACTTATTTTACAACAGCTTCGAAAATTTTAAAGAAGTTGGCATTAGCAATCAAGAATTAATACGTGTAACATTTTGTAATGAATATAATATTAGTTAATAAATTTGTACAAAAGTATCCGGCAGTAGTTTAGTTTCTTACATTTTGTAAAAATATATCGGGTCTGTTATCGTGTTACGTTTATCGATATAGCTCCATCCCTATCAGTTTCTCCGACTCTGGTATAACCTTGTACGTGTGTAAACGTCATATTTTTATAAAATAATGCATACATAATGTAAAAAAGACGCTCGTTCAAGTTTTCACAGGAGCTGTCATCGAGAAAATAAAGAAATGGAAATGGTATAACAATTCTCAAAAAACTTTCCTTGCAATCAAACGCATCATAGCATTCGACTTTCGAGATTATAATGCCAGGAAAAACTAAACTAACCTACAAATAAATAATTATATTTACAAATTATAACTATAGGTACTAACTCATAAAACATACAAAAATGATATCTATATTTTAAAAAACATTCTGTCTGTCTGTTTGTTAATTCAAGAGAATATAAATATTTATGTACTATTTTTAATTCGTTTATGTACGTGTTATTTTTCCAAGTAATATATCTTATATTAATTTTAATAAATCTGTGGATTTGAACACGAATATGCTATTTTAAAAAATGTTGTCTATTTGTTTTCTGTCCAGATTTCACTCAAAAAAGTCGTTCCATGATTAAGTGAATTTTCAAGACTTTTAGAAATTGTAAAAAAAGGATTTCCAAGACTTAAAATTTCAACAATTTTAACCTATTTTGATGATTTTTGATTACGCTGGTGCGAGAAATGCGAGAAATTCTATTTCGCTCCAGCGTTAGAGTTAAGACTGGTACAAAAAAGTGTTTACACGGAGCCAGTACCTTGTAGCCAGAGAGACATATAAGCGCCATTTATGATGATGCTCCAGACCGTTGTCGGCCACAGCGACGGCTTCAACTCTGATGTTCGTTTGCTCTCCAATAGTCAGTGGCTAGCCTATTTTCGTTCGGAAGGCCGATAGTGAACATGTGAGTACACTATTTTCGTAAGCGTAATTCGACTCGGATGGTCGGCTTTTTAATTCATCGGGTTTGACATCAACTGCAGCACGTCGATGATCTTGAAATGTATTCAACCTAGTTTTTTTTGTTTGTCACGTTTTGCTGCCAGTTACTCCAGCTTTTTTTATCTGAAGAGTTGGCCACCCAGCTTACGCTTGCTCGACAAGATCAACGTTAAAAGTTACGCTTTGCCACTCTCATCTCCGATTTACTTGACACCTCAGTGCAATTTTTTTTATTTTTTTTGGAGGCATTTGATTTCTCTAAATCTTTTATAGGTTTCAGCGTTATAGCTACAATCTCGCCTGATGGTAAGTGATGATGTGGCCCAAGATGGTAGCATGCTAAGCCTAGTGGAGAAACTGGCTCTCAAGTGCAGCTGCCGAAAACCTATAGATGCTTGGCGACAAATTTTTAACATGAACGTGATAGCTACCCATTCGGGCATTAGAAAAATACCCTACCACCATGCTATGGTTTCATCACGATGTTTTCCTTCATCCGAAACCTAGGCGCATTGCAGGGATTGCTACAACTAATACTAAAAGAAAATCTGTCACGGGACGCCTGGAAGATGTAAAACATCGAATTTATTTTGTCTAAGTTATAAGCATATAAGAACAGATTACGACAGGAATCAGATATTGGCATAATGAAAAGATAAAAGCATTACAAGTTTATATTATAAAATAATGACTGTTTATTACATAAATATTCATTTTTATTAAATAAAAAAACTTTAAATTTAAAAAATGATTTGAAATCGCGACAACTCAATTATTTTCTTAATTTCATAATTCATAGTGCATAATATATTCCATCATATAGCATGGCGATTCGTCGCCACGGCCTGTACCGCCACACCAACAATCAGTTTTACTCTCGCCTAAAGATGTATCACATCAAAAAAATGGTACTGAAATTTTCGTTCAGTCCTTTAGAATAAAAACGCATACCTTGACAACAAACAATCGAATATCGAGGGGTATAAACAGAAGGTGACGTCATCGCAGGACGCATAGGCCGCATGCGCGCTTGTTGAGACCGTGTCATACGGGAGGATTCTTTTTTATGACTATTTATTTTTGTTCCACCGTTTCTATTAAGACGAGTGTTCTGAAAAGCTGTTTAATTTAATTCCCACTTCATATTTTCATAAAAGAACGCGCTTGGCTTCGGAGTCACAGTTTTACGGTAACCTCCATCTCGGCACGAACAAAAAAGTTCTCTACATCATACTTTTTCCGTAGTGTGAAACTGTGGAACTTTCTCCCGGCTAGTGTGTTCCCTCCTTCATACCACATGAAGTCCATGAAACATAAAGTGAAGACACCTTTGAGCAAGCCGGCATGACAGCGACGATTGACAGTTTTGTTGAGTTACAACATGCTAACCATTAGGTACAGTGCCGTTACTTTACTACAAACAAAAGCTGAGGAAAAATACTGCACAGAACCTTATGGAAAGCATTTTACAGTCCAAAAACAACATTGACCTCGTTTTATACTTAGTAAGACCAATAAAAGTGTTTAGTTAATAGTGTTAGGTTCTATAAAATAAGATCCCAAAGTACATTACTGTTTTGCCGGACAACGGGTTCAAGGACCATGTCAGGCAGGTTCTACTGTCAAAGGGTTATTATAGGGTTGATCATTATATGATGACAGTGATGTCTCGAGGTAAGTCTTTCTGTCTCTCTCTGTCTCTCTCTCTCTTTCTCTCTCTCTCTCTCTCTCTCTTTCTCTCTCTCTCTCTCTCTCTCTCTCTCTCTCTGTGCGTGTGTGTGTATGTGTGTTATCGCGAATCTCCTAGAAAAACTAAATCAAACCAGGATGGCTTGGTTTCCCCAATCCAGGTGTTTTCATAAAACCATATGAAGCAAACCACTAACCTTGATCGTAGCGAATTCTGCTTGCGGTGCACCGCTATACTGCCACACACTCGTACACACACATGCACTAAAGTCAACTGTAAGGGTTTGTCCCTTATTTCCAGGATTTCTATATAAATCAATAAAATAACACCCAGAGTCCTCCGCTCTCGAACCGTGATTAATTTTTACTGACCGTCGTCACAAAAAAAGTCTCACCTAGCCGCCAACCCCGGTATCGCGATTTACCCACATATGAGATTATAAAAACCGCCTGGACACTCTGCATTCACGAAATTATAAATTATTAATCCGAATCTACTATTACTAGCGATCCCCCTAAGCTCGAAATTCGGCCTGCGACTTTTTGATCATAGACTATTTTCTGTTTGACATTTACGGTATTCATAAACAATGAGTATTAACTACATCACTTACTGTCACTTTTCGTTGAGTGACAATGTCAATATTTTCGGGGGTCTAAATTCAATGGCACTGGTCGGGTTAGGATTCGCAGTATTAATTTATTTTATTTAATATATTAGTAACGGATATTATAGATAAATTTTAGCTTTCTGCACTCCTTCTCCATATAAACTTTAACCATGCCAAATCGCACAGTCTTCCGTACACGAAATACTTAAAAGGGTACCGAAACCTTTTACTTCACGTAATAATATATAAATAATTATATTAGTGTTTCTTACTCGTACGTATTCGTACCATATCTCGAACTGTTTTATAGGTACGGTTCTTTGACTACTTTTTGGGTTTAAAAAGTTAATAGAAACGGCGGTAGAAAATAAACCACGTTTTTCGTACCTTAGTATTAATCCTTATCCAAGTAAATCAATTTGTATTCACAGCTGTTTAAGGATATCATGAATTTAAAAGTATTATTAAAACAAAAAGCAAGAAAAATATAGTATCGCTCTATGTAATGTACGCAATGGGTAAAAACTTCGTTAGTCCTTACCTACTATAAATAAATCTCAGGGACAAATAATTTCGAAAACAGGAGAGTGTTTTCCCTATGTACAGTTATTTGTTGGTTTTTCTCGAGTAGGATAGTCTGAAATTCCTTAAAATTATGGATTTATGGATTAAACTAGCTGTGCGCCGCGGTTTCACCCGCATATAATTTAAAAGGAATCTCTGATTGATGATTTGTAATACTTCAGTACATATAGACAATATTTTTATCATGCGGCCAGATGGTTACAACGCACGGCTCGTTTGTGCCACTACTACTATAGACATACCGAATACGATTTTTGAATTATTTTAAATTGTCATTACCTTTCAAACTATGCGTCCAAATAACATGCCGTTAATGACAAAGTTTATTTTCATTAAATTCTCTTTATGATGAAGTAACTTTTGTTCATAAGGATTAATACGTCATGCTTAAAAATAATGCTTATAAATTAATTTTTAATCTTCAACTATAAAATGTATCATGTAACTATGTATATATGTATCATTAACCATTAAGCCAGCGCACGCGGATTAAGCATTTCGCGAGGATTTCGACTTCCGACTTACATAATAAAAATAAATATTTAAGGCTAGCTGGGAAATGTAGCCTAATGTTATTTATAGCCTACTAGTGACAAGCCCCAGCTTCGCACGGGTACAATTTACAAAGTGGTTATATTATGTAAAAAAAATCCTGATTTAGAGTTTATCAATGTATTGTATATATTATAAACCTTCTGTAAAAAAATCTCTAAATGTTAGTGAAAACCGCATTAAAATCCATTACGTAGTTTAATAGATCTAAGCGTACATAGGAACTGACAGCGGGAGGGGACTTAATTTAATACTATGTACAGATACTATTTCTCGTGAATCTGGCTACCAATTATGAAAATATTTTTCGAATCCAAAGGGTAGTTTCAGAAATTAGCGTGCTTATACAAACAAAGAAACAAGAACACTTTTCCGCTTTATTGTATTAGTATAGAATACAAAAAAAAAGAAAAAAACGAACGAAAACCTTTATGTTTTATTTAACACTTTAATATTAATCGGTTGCAAGTATTGATCGTTCACAAAATGTCACCCGTGTGAACATACTCGATAACACCGTAGAATCAGTTGCGGATCCAAGGGAGTTTAATAGATTCATGACCACCCATTTAAGTACATGCTCCATACTATATTAATTTGTCATCCATCCGGTTATAATAATTATTATCGTTCGAGGTGTGTGGACTGTGGAATTATAATTGGTTTTTTACGCTTAAATATTGTACGCTGTTTTGCCACGTACAGAGTTACAGGCAGGGCGAACGAGTGCTCAGAATGTTTGCATATTTCTCTTTTTTAGAGTCTAAACTATTGCAAAATGATTAATAAAATATTTTAAACTAGCTGATACCCGCGACTGCGTGTGCGGTGTTTATTATATTAATACCACGCCAAGAAAACACATCGCTGAACGCGCAGTGCTTAAAAATCGTAGTTTCTTGAAACTTTAATAACTTTATTGAATGAAAATATAGTTTTTTTGTTTGTATGTATATATATATATATATATATATATGAGGACCAAAGTGTCTTAGGAGCAAAACAAAAAAAAATATCAATATTTATTTAGTAGTTTTTGCGCAAGATACGTGTACAACGGCAAACATTTATCATTTTATATATATTATATATATATTAAAACGTAAAGTAAAAGCTTTCTACCCCTTTTCAAGCGTATTGCGTGCACGGAAGACTGTGAGATTTGGCATGGTTAAAGATTATATGGAGAAGGAGTGCAGAAAGCTAAAATGTATCTATAATATCTGTTACTAATATATTAAATTAAATAAATTAATACTGCGCATTCTAAGCCGACCAGTGCCATTGAACTTAGACCCCCAAAATATTGACATTGTCATTCAACGAAAAGTGACAGCAAGTGATGTAGATAATATTCATTGTTTAGGTTCATGAATACTGCAAATTTCAAACAGAAAAGAGTTTGTGATCAAAAAGTCCCAGGTCAAATTTCGACCTCAAGGAGATCGCTAGTTTATATAGACACATAAAACAGATTTCTTTATACAAAATTCCACATAAGAATTGTCTAATCCTGAAATAATAAATTCACCAACTAAGAAGTTTCACCTCTTTAATGCGTGAGTCTCACGCAAATTTTTGATACTTTTTCTAATTAACTCACCCAAGTTAATGTGAAAAATTCACACAAGGCTTGACAACGTATCTGGCTCTCATATACTGCTTCTATATACGGGCGACTATAAGAATCAGGGCATGTGGAACATTTGTGGGAGGTCTGCATTCTGGGTCCCATACTCTTCCCGCATCACGAGACCACTGGTAGCACTGTAAGCTGCCATGTAGCTGCCCGTCATAGACTCTGCTTTGACCTAGACAGTCTCATAGTCATAAATGAACGCTTTTGTTTCCCCAAGCTAGTCCTCAGCTTCACGAGTTCCAGATGATTATTTTCCAGTATTATCGTGCAGGTCAGCGTATCGACTGCTAGAAGTATTGGTAAAACTTTAATTAACTATCGATTAATAGATATAAATAATTAAATAACACTATCGAACAATTGATTGTTCGAATAAAACTATCGTTCGTTCGCGTTCGTTCGTCTTGTCTGTACGCGGCCTCAGACTTTCTATAGCGACCTGTTGTGTATTGAATGCTTGAATGCTGTGCTGTGCTGAATTAATGATGTGTGGGTCAAATTCACTCTTAACATTGTTTTTTTCCTTAAGTAGAAATATAATTTCTTCTACGATCTCCCGACAAACCTTGATTCGACCCTGTATAAAAAAGAGGATGTTATATATACGCTTCTATAGTAAGTACCATAGAATTGAATGCGGACAAATGCTAGTCCTGAAAACGCCTTCAAACCTGAATGTCGTATCACACGCCCAAGCCTTCTAGAAAAAGCAGACTAAGTGTAATCGATTTTAATGTGTTCTATGATAAAACTAAGCAACGCCCGCTAAACAAAAGTGATTGTTCCCGTGAAGTGTGAATTGAAAGATAAGTAATGACGTTACATGCCTTGCCGGCAACCAGTTACATGATACAAGAAAGATTTAAAAGTATTGATTCTTCAACGAGTAGTATGCCGTCGTTAATATTTCGTAATTGGTAAGTTTGTAGTTTGAATCGATTGTCACAATTGTTTACCCGTGTAGTGCGCATTAATATTTTTTAGGGTTGCCAGGTATTGTATGTACAATTTCGGGGGTTCTTTTCTAATACCACTTGGACAGACGGATTTGGATGGACGCTTGTAAGACTATAAATAATAGTATCGTGTTGCCGACCTTTAACCCCCCTACCTCATGGAGCTCTAGAAACAGTACTCGCCGCAGGAAAACAGCACAAGGCTATTTGGCTGCGTTCTTCTGTAGGGTACAGGTATTCCACCAGTCGGACTGCCCCAACTGGAGAGAAATCTCCAAGGACATGTCTCTGTGCCCTAGCTCTCATCGAATAGGTATTTTGCGAGTCCATTCCAGAGATGTGAACAGTATTTCATACACAGCCGAATTTATGCCTTGTAAAACAGATACAATTAACCGGGCGTGAGAAACCGACGCACCGTGTTCAGGATACCGAGATTCCGTAATGTAATTAGAAGTAAGTAAATGTAAATGAAATACCTATCATTAAATTACAATCAGAATCAAGGCTGAATTGGGACATAGGTATCAACAGGATACTGAAAATCGAATCTTTCCATGCAAACCTGACGGCTGACAATACTGAATCGAATTTAAATACAATTTAGTGTACTTTATTATTATTCATTAAAGTAAGTAAAATCCATTAAGTAGATTTATTATTATTTATTTTGAAAATAGAAAAAAAAATGAATTTACTTTGTATGGATGTTGTCACATACCTAACTATTACTGCTATTTCCGGTAGCCATTATGGAAAAAGTAGCAATTATAAAGCGACAAATTTAAAAATCTTTTAAAGTTATGTGTTTGTTAAATGAATAGGTTTCTACAATGTTTTTCAACGTTATATTTTAGTGTGGCTATAGAAAGTAATCTGGTCTAATTGTGTACCTTTTTACCATGCAAAGAATTTTAACTTGAAGCTGAATAATAATAAAAATACATGTAATAATAATAATAGTAATAATAGATGCAACAGTAATTCACGTAATCAATAATATTAAACTTAATTCATATTAAATTATTTTTCAATTAAATTCTTTATGAAAATTATACAATTTGGTAAGTATATTGTTACTTTTCATTTTTATATCTAAATAGGCTTGCGGTCCATAATACTATCTCTGGTCAATACAATCTCACTTGCAGTGAAATGATAATAAAGTGGAAGACTGTAACGCGTTAAACCTAAAAAGATGATTAATATGTACAACTCGAATACATTTCATATAGTAGCCATGATCTTGAACGTAATATTCTCCGAAGAAGCCTTTACTAACAGGTACTTTTGCTGGAATAAAGCGTATTAAATGACGACGAATTTTTCACTACAGCACAAAAATAATATTTTCGAGTGCCTCTTCCTGTAACAGTCAAATCAAGTCCTGAAATCGCTCTTCATAGTATGAACAAGAGAATTATATTTGTCGTAATACATTAAAGACTCGAGCATGCATAAATCTTGCCTTGCACAAAGAAAAAAGTACCTATTGTATGTACATTTTGTACTATTGCATACATTGGTTATGTCATAATCATAACTCATTTATGTAGTAAATAAATCTATGGGTTGTGTAACATTTTATTTTTTATTGTGGTAACATTTTGGGATTAATTTTCAATTTACTTTCATAAATCATTTGCTCTGCGTGCATTCGTTGTGTACCTACGCAGTTTCTCGAAATCCTGACGGTTTTTGCCGTGTTTTCGCTCCCAAGTAAATTGAAGGCCTAAATACGGTTTGCCAAGATGACTATGTTAATACAACCGTTAAGTTTTAGTAGTAGTATTAGTAATTACTACGAGAGTAAAGGCGTTGAAACCAATCCTGTTGAAGCCCCGAAAAAATACTACTCGTAAGTACACCTTTTCAGTATCCATCTTTATTCTATAACGAAAAAGTATAAAAGTAATTTGTATGGAAACTTTTTGTTTTGAATTCAAATAGACCGTACGTGCCAGTGGTGCATAAACATCTTAGTCGTAACTTTGTTCTTTTTGTATAATACGTCATCAGTTACACTTGTTTCGCAACCTCTAAAAAGTCTAAACACTATAATCATGTTGTTTTTTTTTTATTATAAATGATTTACCGTTTATGTATTCTGTGGCACAGGTTTTTGTTTCAGGTTATAATATTATGTTCGTATTTATTTGTATTATAGCTAAGAGCGTTTGTTTGAGCACATCAGCTGGCTTAATGATTTTTTCTATAAGCAACAACAGTACAGCCGTAACATTTTTAAAAATACTTTGTTGTAATCAACATTTGGTTACATGACCAAAGATGACTAAACATATTTTCATAAATGGCTATTCAAAATATTGTAACAGTTTACTGATATCAAAATTCGTTTGTTAAATAGGTGTACCTATGTCAACATGAAAAGGATAGGCATAATATTATTATCACTTCAGCCAATATTCAGCCAAAATTGGGTGTTAAAAATGTCCATGTAGTCAAAGGACAATGTGTAATCTAAAGATGTGTCTCTGTTGTTCATTACAAACGGATTAGTATTTAGTTTTAATATTTTAAAATTACTATTGTTAAATACAGTCCTTTAATAACCAGCAAGACTAAAAAAAAATACACTTCATTGAAAAAAAAAGTAGGTATTTTAGCCAGTGTTCTTTTTGGTATGTTCTTTCCTTCGTTAAATGACAAGGCAAAGGTATCTAAAAGAACATGCTGTCAAGTCAGACACATGTTTAGGTGTCATTTGTATTAAGGTCAAAGCCATGTTCTCTGTTTTTTCTTCTTGTTGTTTTTCTTTCCAGTGTCAATGTTGTTTTCTTCAAAAACTTCCAACACCTTTTCTAATCTTCAGAGAGAGTTCAAACAAAATGGTAGCTGTCTTGTTTTTGACAAGGTGTTTTTGTGACAACCCAAAATGCATGTTTTTAGTCTATATTTACAATTGTCTACCCTTATGCACAACAACCAAACAATATGCAAAATGCTACCAATATAATTACCACAACATGTCACTTCAAGATCTTGCCAAAAACGGTTAAACTAAGAGTTTTAATTCTTTGTCTTTTTTTAAATTTAACAGGCCAATTAAGTATAAAATATCTACTTATTCTTTTAAATCTTAAAACAGCTCAACGGCAGGTATGGTGGCCTCCTTTGCTAAAACTGTTCAGGGAGTTCTTGTGGCAAATTAAAATGCCTGTTTCTAGTTATTATTTTAAATTAATTTCACTTGAGCACCATTACCTAACCACATCACGTTAAATGCCGAAAAAATGATATAATATAGAGCCAAATAATCGAAGTTTATGAATTAAAATAGAAAACCACTATGTGACAGTTCTAAATCCTACCTAAAGCTTGAGTTTTATATTAAAAGTGAAAAGATATATAGGTTAAAAGAATCATATATTAACTAATATTTAGTAGACCTATTATATTCAGGAATGTAAAACATTATCTAAATACAAAGTTACACCTAAATCTTGGAGCCATCACTGAGAAACCGAGAAACAAGTATCACTTCATAATATTAGATATTCAAACACCTTCAATTAATTTTTATCCAAAACTTTCAATTAACAATGAAACCTTTCTAGGAGGTTTTTAGTGGAATCTTGACTGTGATGTGATTGTTTTTTTTAAATTCATAAATGTGTATTGTTTGATTCTTAATAAGTAAAATGGCTTCGATTTTGTATAATAAAGCTTGGTTTATTTATTGTTCAGAAGTCAAGTGTATTGGAAACATTAACATGAACCATGAATTCTGAGATGCCATAAAAACTCCCTAACAAGTTAACAAGAAAGCCACCATTTTGGTTGAATAATGAAATCATAGTACATTAGTACATTCTATTTACACTTGATAATGGCAAAAAAAAAAAACAAATCAAAATCAGTAATGATCTTAAATAAAGAGGACTCCTGCCAAGTTAGGAAGAAGAACTTTGAATTATCAGGGGCATATAGGGAGGGCAAAGTTAACATATTAAATTTTTGGAACTTGTTCTTTAGTGATATGCGAGGTCTCAAGTTGTAGATTGAATGAATTGCCTGCTTTTGTAATATAAATATGGTATCTACATCAGATGCTGTACTCCACCGCTAATCAAGCAGTGGTTATATTTGGTAACTGGCGAATTTTATGTACTGTGAATGCAGCAGAGCTTAATCTTCCCTTAAAAGACTGCAGCATCCCTGGCCTAACATGGCCCCTTTTTCACATTTATGTTTTTGTTGGGATGCAAATATACACATACTATATGTATTCTGATAACTGTAGAGACATTGAAAAATATATCAATCCTGTAAACTACAGAAGATACATATACATACATACATACCATCACGCCTGTATCCCTGAAGGGTTAGGCAGAGGTGTACCGAATGGTACACCTACAGTTCGCCGTGTATGTTTTTAGGTCCCATGTAATAGGGGGCGAGCCTATTGCCATTAATCGCCCACAAACCCAACCTCCGAGCTGCTACTGAAAATTTCATAGAAACACTCTATAACACTTTGCTCGACCTGGGATTCTAACCCAGGACCTCGATCATAGCAGTCGCGCTTACGACCATTAGGCTAATGTGGCAGTTCAGGCTACAGACGATCGCAGCCGAATAACCTTGCGTTGTATTTCTGTTGTGAGTAGGGTTTCCAAAGCCCATTGGGGAAGGGTTTCAAATCGGCAACGTGTTAGTGTTACCTATGGCATTGCAGGCATCTATAGGTTGCGTTAGTCGCTTGCAATTAGGTAGGCCGTATGCTTGTTTTTCTACTTCAAAAAACACTTAACACTTTGGCTCCTTTACAACAGAAATGTACGTAAAATTCGCGAATTCGTCATCCAAGGGAGCTGACAGGTTAAGAATGTTTTGTGGAAAATTACCAGCAACTAATACCTACGGTAACTGCGAAATGACATTGTAAATACAATTTAGACGTTTGAATATAAACACCAAGGACTTATGGTGTGTTTGCTTACAGATAAAACAATAAAATTTATTGTTATAATTGTAGTATTCTTTTCGTGCACTGATAATTATATTACACGGAGTTATCAACCACTTTCGTCATAGCATGATATTTTTATCTTCCATATGTAAATAAAATGATACGAGTTTTGCCATTGTGCGCGCATCACGCAAAAACTCCTTGGTAGATTTTGACCACTTTTTATTTGTTTTACTTAGAATTTGCGGTTCCTAACCTTTTTCAATATTGTTTCCCCTATAAGTTATTAGGAAAATTCAATTTAACCCCCCCCCCCCATTAAAATTTTTTTGTCATAGAAAAAATAACACATGAAAAAAAATTGTCTTTTTATTCATATAATATATTGCAAAAAATCATTAGGTGGAACCTATGAAATTGCCATTTTATATCTATACAATTCATAAAATTGAAGTGTCTGTTTGTAATGTCAACATAACATCTTTTAACTAAATGTGTATGAAAGTATATAGGATACCTAAAACAAAAAACCAATTTAAAAAATTTTAGTCTGTAGGTCTGTTTGTTCCGGATATTCTCCAAAACTGTTGAACCTATTTTGACGGAACTTTCACTGATAGATAGCTGATGTTATAAGGAGTAACTTAGGCTACTTTTATTTTAGAAAAATAAATAAGGTTACGCGCAAATGTAAAAAAGCTGGTCATGTTGAATCAATTCGGGTGCTTAAATAGCTTACGCTAAGTAAACCATAAGAAGAGATATTTTGTTTATTTATTTTATTTTATTTTAGACATTAAAACAACCTACAAAAAAGTCAGCGAGCGTATATGTCTATCTTCTAAGGAACACTCGCAATAAGCTTTTTTGTTTTAAAATAGCGGAGCGGGGGAGTAAGATTCGCGCGTGTGCCCGATCGATTGTATACTGTAATCCACGTGAGCGAAGCCGCGGGCACAGCTAGTTTAAAATAAATGAATTAAATTTTTATCATAAAGACTTACAAAGAAAGAGTTTCAAAATGCTTAAAAATACAATGTAATTAATGTATGCAGCTTACCTTAAAACTGCAAAGTGAGCCTATTTTTTCCCGGACAGCGAAAAAGGAGGGTTATGTTTTCATGCGTATATGTACCTACATATGTCTATTTCTTTGGCCCGCTCTGTAGGCTAAACGGCTTGATGGATTTTAGGATACGAGGTGTCATTTGATTCCTCTTAATTGTGGGATTGACATAGGCTATATAATATTTAAGTACGTGTTCTGGGGATCATATAAAAAGCAAAAATAGAAAAAAAAATTCAATTGTTTTTGTTGCCTTTTTAATAATTAACTTGTTTGTTAGGTAATATTATTAGTTGTTGTAAGTTGTATGTATGCTACTTTGAATATTTCCCTTTACTTGGGGTAGCCAGGCTGGTGAAATACTGGAGGTTAGAACGAATTTAAAGTATGCTTTGTTTAAATTAAACGCAAAACAAATGACGTAACAGCTGTTATATAATTTGTGAATCATTCCATTTTGTTTATAATTACTGCTTCGGTAGGTATTTGTAACGGCCATTTTTGTTACTTGATTAACTCAATTCTTTTATTTATTTCCTGGAATTTTAACAGTACAAAGTCATATAGTATAGATAGCGCTGCTTGATACAAGCGATAAGAAAATTGTGATATAGATGGTAAAAATTCATTGAAGATTCCAATATAAATTAGATTAAGTCGCTTCCATAAAACCTGTCAATGTAACAAAATATTTGAAATGTTCTTTTTAATCCTCGTAGTAAACGGAGGGGTGTTATTTGTTTTACATGTGTGTAACTGCGTGTCTGTCTGTGCCATAGTAGCTCCGAAACGGTTAAAATTATTTAGATTTTTATTTTAGTTTGAAATATGTATTGATCGAGATTGTTCTTAGCTATGATTTAAGAAAATCTGTTGAGCCCTGTCACCTTTTTTCTTGTCGATAAATGGATGTGAGCATCTTCCACATGTCTTATCGAGTCGAAATCTGTAATTCTGTTACTTCAATGCTGCAGCGTAGTCTGGTGGAATCTTCAACTGCCTAACTCCTCACCAACTTACAGCAGATGTATCGTGTCTGGGCTCACTGGAATGGACTCGGTGAACAGATATGCCTTGTCTCGGGGGTTCCTTAACATTCCGATGGAACCTGTTTAGTGTATTGGTGAAAAGTGTACGTTGGCTTTGGAGTTACATAATTGGCAACTAGCTGTACCCGCGACTTCGTTCGCATGGACTGCAGAATGCCGTCGACCGGGCTTACGCGCGAATCGTGCTACTCCCACTCCCGGTTATATGCTTATTGTGGGTGATCCTTAGAAAATAGACATACGTTTTGGCAGACTTTTTTGTATGTATTTTTAATATCTAAAATTACTTATGCAGTAAATTAACTTGATATATTTGTTATGGTTTACTCAACGTAAGCCACTAAAGCGCCCGAATTGATTCACCATGGCCATTTTTTTTTTTTATATTTGCGAGGAACCCTAATTATTTTTTTAAAATAAAAGTAGCATAATTTACTCCTGTGAAAGTTCCGTGTTAATCGGTCCTACCGTTTCGGAGATTATGATATTATTTATTATTTTACATATTATTATTATTATTATTATACTGGTGTTTTGTTACAGGTATCGTATATACTGTCTCATATGCACTTAGTAAAAAACTGTTATTTTGACATTACAAACAGACACTTCAATTTTATTAATTGTATATAGATATATATACAGTTGAGATTTTAGGAAACGATAAACGAATCTTTAAAACAAAAATCTATCCCTACTTGATATACGGCCGTTTTCAATAAACTATCTATCCGTTGTTTCAGTTACTAAAGATAGACAAATACAATACAAATACAAATAAAATACAAATAAGTACTAAACGGGGATAGTCAACTCAGACGGCTGAAGAGTTTTTTAGATCGATAAGCCACAATAAGATGGTTGTTTTTTTGTTACTAAAAATATTGTCTGCACTCATCAATCAATCAGTGATTTCTTTTAAATTATACGGAGTAAAACCGCGGGACACCGCTAGTTTATTTTTCTTAAAAATAGAACTCTTTCAAAGTTCATCAATTGCAATGTGCAACTGTCGTGAACTCAGTTCGTTATAAATGTCTATTGTGCTTGTTATAAATGTGTATCTATTTCATTTTATCGCGTATAGATAAATAGAGATAGATATAATTTTCATATGGCATTCGTTTCAAGGTGAAATTCGTATTGACACGACCACGTGATTACATTTACCGTGTTCGAGTCACGGACTGTGAATTGAATTGATTGTGTTTATTCAGATTGTAAACGTTATATTTAATTCTTTCGTTAAATTTCATCCGAAGATCTTCATTTTGTACGCGCCTCCGCTCCCGTTTATCTATACTAATATTATCAAACTGAAGAGTGCGTTCAACGCGCTAATCTCGGAAACTATTTTATGGAATGGAAAAAAATATTTTAGTATTGGATAGCCCATTTATCGAGGAAGGCTATAAGCTATATAACATCACGCTACGACCGATAGGAGCGGATCATCAATGAAAAATGTTGCAAAAACGGGGGGTTCAGAGCTTCCATTGCGTGCGCTTCATAAATGGTTAAAGTTACGGAACAATCGTGTGCCGGTATTGTTTCTCTTAAAAAGTTCTAAAAAAAAGCTCGCGATAGTATATGTCTATCTTTTAAGGTTTACTCAATATAACCGTTTTTTTATGATAATAAAATGTGTTCTAAAATAATGAATTATTTTATCGAAATAAATACGTTATTCATCACAAGTATTTAATTTTCAGCTAAATTGTTCTTTACATTAATTGATTGAAATGAATATCTTAAGAGATATCACAGTTTTAAAATAACTACGCTGCAAATAATGATCAAGTACTACCCGTGCGCAATAAGTTGAGACCTGGGGCGGTGACGCCACAGACGCATGGTTGTACTGTGCACAAAAAAATATCATAACAAATTTCCACCCGCGACTTCGTTTCTGCTTTTTTTTTCGAAACTCCCGTTGCCATACAGGTCCTTTTTACTGTCTGATCAACAGGTAAACACAACTGTTTGTTCCGTTTTCAAATAAGTCCAAAACTTTTAACACGAGATTTCTTTCTCCACTATGTAAAGTTTTACCCTTCATTATAACAATAAACTTAACACATAAAATAACAATAAAATATAGCGGTAACTCTAATAACTATTAACGAAACAGTATGAAATATCATAAATGACGGTCTCTTCTACTAACCATCACTATGTAAAAAATGCGTTCCTCGTCCTCGTTGACTGAAGTTCTGCTAGCTCGAGTTCATCTTAATCGCTACAATCTCTCATCTCTCTCTCTCATCTCTCGTCAGATTCTGCTCGTCTCTCTCTCTCTCTCTCATCTCTCTTCTCTACTCTCTCTCTCTCTCTCTCTCTCTGTCTTCTCTCCTCTCTCTCTCTCTCTCTCTCTCTCTCTCTCTCTCTCTCTCTCTTCTCTCTCTCTCTCTCTCTCTCTCTCTCTCTCTCTCTCTCTCTCTCTCTCTCTCCTCTCTCTCTCTCTCTCTCTCTGTTATGTGACGCAGACGAATATGCGCGGGTCAGCTAGTTTTAAAGATAAAAATGCTTATTGTGGTGATGCTAACAAGATATTCTCTCACTAACTTTTTTGTAAGTCTTTTTGATTAATTGATTTACCACGACCAGTTTTTTATTTGTGCGGGAGAATTATTCTTCTAAAATGAAAGTAGCCTAAGTTACTCCATATAATATCTATCTGCCAGTGAAAGTTTCATCAAAATCAGTCCTACCGTATCATAGATTACCCAAAACAAAAAATTTAAAAAATGTTTTTTTTTAATTATAGGTAGGTACTTAGAGTATAATATATGTACATTCATATGCATTAAGTAAAAAGTGTTATTTTGACATTACAAACAGACAATTCAATTTTATTTATTGTATAGATCGTTTAATTAAATTGACTTAATTGACGTAATTAATAATGAGAATAGATTTTCTTTTTTAAAACTATCATTTTTCCTCTTTTTGTGATATACATATTATTATAATATATAAGGTTGTGTATAGGGTATCTGTGTGAAGGACGGTAAGCCTATCGGCGCTTGTAAACACTACCGCGTTGCCAACATTAAACCTCAGACTTTCAGGAAACCGTACTCACCGCAGAAACACATCTCAAGGGAGTAAATTTATGTAAGTTGTCATCAACATGGTCACGTGACGTGTTAACGAGAAACGGAGTTTTTGTAGCAATATAACCTAAATAAAGATGATAAAGATCGCGACCACCATACACATAGTAATAAATCCATGAAGTGAAAACTTCTATAGGGAAGTTTGGATTGGGAGTAAATTCATGTAAGTCGTCGTCGACACGGTCACGTGACGTGATAACGATAAACGGAGTCTTGGTATCAATATACCTAACGTAAAAATTAAACGACAACAAAAAAACAATTCATTTGGATATCCAAAAATAACAACTGTTTGTTTATAGTTTTGTTTTCACTTCTTTCGGCAGTCCTCATGACTGTTTTTTTTGTTGTTTGAAAGGTGACTTCATTGAGCCTTTTCTTAACTTATAATTCAAGAAAATCTGTTCAGCTTTTTGATGGTCTTCAGCTCTTTTCTTAGATAAATAGATATGAGAATCCTTCACAGATCTGATTGAATCGAGATTTGGTTTTCCGTTCAATGATATTAGTAAAACCTTGACCTGATGCTGCAGCGTCGTCAGGAATCTGTAGGAGAACCTAAATTCTCACCAACTTACTTATGAATGGTCTCAATGAGAAGGTAGACAGGTAGACAAGAAATTATCGAAAAAAAAAGTATGTGTATACCTAAATATGATAACCCAATTATAAAAAGTTATAAAATTAATGTGAAACGTGATAAAGTTCAATAACACGACAATGAACATAGTATCGCTCACACATAAATATAAACAATATATATAAAACTATAAAGAAAATTCTATCGAACTTAATCGTTTTGGAACCTAACTAGTACCTAAACAAAAAATACAAGACTATAAAAGAAAATTCTCATTACATTAAAATCGCCTTAAATTTTAAAAATAGCAAATACTTAGCCAATACGGAAATACCACCTCAAAAATTTATTAAAAACAAACACACTGATGATAGAGATCTTGCATAATAGAGCAGTCCACCTTGGCATGATACATGGAAAGCCGATTAAAAATAAGGAAATGATGAAATTCCTGTACTCGTCGCCACTCAAGACCACCAAGCCAAAGTCCCTGCCAGAACCTATACAGGAGTTTTTCCGAATGCAGTCCAGTCTGGCGTAAAGCCTAAAGGGCTGCAAAAAAATTAATAAGTTATTTGTGTCAGGGGTTTATTAAATTTTCCTTTTCAATATAATTAATGCAACGTTCATTATGTAGTACAATGTAAAAATCATAATGTATTTTGTAAATATTTTGTATTTTGGTATCTTGCCAAGAAATGACGCGGAGCCACGCCTTTGCCGAGCTACTGTTTAAAAATAAAACATAAACAATTCGCGCGCCAATATTTACTTTCACGTGACCGTTTATTATGGTTACCTGATAAATTTATCATAACAAAACCGTTTTTTTTATTTATACAAGTGTTTGTATAGCCATATATAATTAACTAGCTTTCCCACCACGGTTTCGCTGACCATAAGATTTTCTACTGTTTGAGTAGTAGTAGTAGTTTTTTTATAAGGTTTAAGAAAGATGTTAATAATATACCCGGTATAGGTACTAGGACTAGCTTCCTGTAGGATGACCGCCGTACACGCGACTCTCTTTATGATCTGCGGGACGCGGGAGGTGAACAAGATCGACCGTCCGTCGGCAGCAATAGACGTCTGACGGAGCGGATTTCGTGGTATTATTTTTGTGACTGCTACATATGAGATTATTTTCCCAAGATGGAATTAACGATGAAGCGTTACAAAAACTGTACAGTCAATCAAAAGAAATGATTTAGTGTGTTTTGTGTAAAGTATATTGTATATATATACTATTAAATTCTTAGAAGTTTTACCTTAACCATGTGTAAAGATTACACGTACAATTGTTCAATAAAGTAGATTTTTGTTTACCATTTTAATTAAGACAGCAATATAATGTATATTAATTATTCTATTTATTATTATATACCTGTCGCAGTTGCAAATCTCAATACTGTGTATATCCGTGCATACCGCCGTCCTGCGTCCCGTAAACCATCAGAACGATCGTGTTTGCAGCGGTCGGCCTATAATAATTAAAAGAGATTGTAAAATTACGTACAGGTCACGTTGGAAAATCACAGTGTATTTTTGTTTTATTACGACCGTACTATTTGTACATAATATATGCTATTGTACAAGTCTCATCATTGTTAAGCAATCAAAGTCACGTTTTAATAAGCATTTGGCTATTTGAAATTTTGACATATTTAACTTGAAATTAACATTCCGTGTTGATATTTAAAATGCGTTCACTGTATATAAACAGCTGTTATTACTAAATTGTAAAAAAAAAAAAAAAAACATATCGCTGCCAAGAGGGAGAATGAGATCAAACTTATTTTTTCGAAATTGACTTTATTGCTTTGTATTTAAGTCTACAGTACAACGTATCTTTTGGTCTGACCCACGCTCTGATATATTAGTTCGAGCTCGATATATGTAAATTGGTGAAGAGTTGGGTACCTTGCAGATTACAGATGATGATACTCCATCAGGTCTATGTTACCATGTTTTGCATATACCATTAAAGTAACAGAATACCAAATTTCGACTTGATCAAACATACCATGTGGAAGATGCTCACACCCATTTATGAACTAGAAAAAACCTGATAATCTTCAAACGACTGAACAGATTCTCGTGAATCATAGTTGAGAACACTCTCGATCAAGTCAACTTTCAAATGAAAAAAAAACTAGATCAAAATCGCTTCAGCCGTTTGGCAGCTCCGATGCCACAGACAGATCCTGTGACTTCCTGTGACAATAATTATCTGTGGTCCTGATATGTCTTCAAATAAAGAACAGTATCATCAAAAGTCGTCACGCTAAAATAGCTCTTATTTCATTGTTTTGAGACAATTGTCCGAAAACACCCCTTTTTTGCGTCGGGAGTTAAAAATAAAGCACCTAAATTCCAAAACGTCAAGATCGGAAAAAAATTATAACTATTTTTTTTTCACATAAATGAAGAGAGCCTAGCTTTGTTACTGAAATAGTAACATACTGAAAAGTTTCCATTGTTTTTATGTATTACATATAAAAAAACGGCAATAAATTTTTTAATGTAAATATTTGCAATACGTTATACACATTTATTATTGGGGCAACGAAACAGGAAAATGCGAAAAACAACATGTCACGTTGTGGTGTGCATTGTAGATATTTATTTTAAAAAAAACCTTAACAACAAAAGCTGCTAAAAAGATACGAAAATAATTTCTAGACCAAAGCAATAATTTATAATAATATGCCAATGTCACGAAAAAGAAAGCTGTTTGGCAAAGTTCTAATATATTGCGAGTGAGGTAAACGTTACTGTTATTGATACTTCTATTCTTTGCTCCAATTAAATTAATAAAAAAAAAAAAAAAAAATTTTTCTGGTATCAGGTTATAAACTGGCATACAATTAACCTCAAAAGGGACGCGGTCCTAACGCCAATCGTATTATACAAATCCTGAGGACTAATTTGGTAGAACTCATGTTTTTTGTTTTGTTAAGGTCACTGTAATCGTATCCTTTAAGCCTAAATGCTTATTTGTTTCAAGATGGTAGTTCTCATAAAAGAAATGTGTAGGATGGTTTTGTGACAACTGAAAATGCATGTTTCTTCTAACAAAAAATCTACCACACGAAAGGTCAAGATCTCGCTAAAAACTTAATATCTAATGTGTCAACATTTGCTACTTTTTCGTGGTGCTGGTGGTGGTGGTAAAAGTGGTGTTGGTGTGCTTCCTTAGTAGAAATATGTAATAGATTTTTGAGATTTCCCTCACACTGTTTGATTTGGAAAGTAAAACTACAAATACTACAATACAATTTTTTTATTATTGTAGCACGGTATAACGATTGAGCAGTACCTAACTGTAAGGTCGTCATTGTCATTCTGGCAAGCTGAAATACCTCGTTTGAAAGACTGAATATGTTACAAAATATAGAACGTGTTGCTGGGAGACCGTTTTGTATATTAAATAGTGTTAATTTTTAGTAACGGTGCCGACGCTAGTTCCCTTTACCCTATTATTGACTTTTTAAGACTATTTCACTCACAATATGCTATTTCTGTTCTTGGCAAGGCTATGTTTATATTCGGCGGCAGCTTTTAATTCCGTCTCGACCAGTGCTCGCTAAGTTTCCTTTAAAATCACACGTTTCTAATAAACATATAGGAAGAAAATACAATAAATTCATTTCTACATAAATAATATGCTGTATAAACTATACAGCATAGAGATATTCTATCGGAAATTACCGGCAAAAAATCGGTCATTTTTGTTTTTGTAAAAACATTTTTGTTACAAAGTTTTCATTATATTTCAAAGTGACTACATTCCATTATATGTGATATTATTTATTTTATTACATTATTTATTTAGTTTTATTTCCTAAAAAGAAAAATGGTTAAGCTGTACTGGTAAGATTTGTTTTTTATTGAAATATTTTTGTCTATTTTAAACGTCATTTTTTGTTGACTATTCTGTTTTGCTTCCATCATCTTCTCGTATACGATTATCGCCTAATCCAGTTGCGGGGTTTCCTCAGTTTCTCCATAACGGTTGTAAGTACTTAAATGCAATGAAGTATCATTATAATATTATTAATACGTGAAGCAAAAACTTTCTACCCCTTTTTAAGCGTATTGCGTGCACGGAAGACTGAGATTTGGCATGGTTAAAGTTTATATGGAGAAGGAGTGCTGAAAGCTAAAATTTATCTATATCTATTGCTAATATATTAAATAAAATTAATTAATACTGCGAATCCTAACCAGACCAGTGCCATTGGTCTTAAGACCCTTCAAATATATTGAAATTGTCTCTCAATGAGGAGTGACAGCAAGTGATAAAATATTCATTGTTTAGGTTCATACTGCAAATGTCAAACAAAATAGTCTATGATGAATTTCGGTCATTGGGCGACCGCTAGTATGTGTATGAATTTACAGCCGGACTAAGTGCACGATGCGAGCTTCTGTCTGTGTAAGATTCGGGTCACCACTTTACAGTTTACATCTGTTTCTATCGCAAAGCAGTTACTGTTCGCGCTGCTGTGTTTTAGTGAAGGGCGTAGTTGGCAACACATTGGCCCACGAGGAGTTTCGACTTAGTCGTTTTGATTAAAATCCTATTATGTCTAGTCTCAGAACTGCCTGAGATTTAAAACGCTAGTATGTGTATGAATTTACAGCCGGACTAAGTGCACGATGCGAGCTTCTGTCTGTGTAAGATTCGGGTCACCACTTTACAGTTTACATCTGTTTCTATCGCAAAGCAGTTACTGTTCGCGCTGCTGTGTTTTAGTGAAGGGCGTAGTTGGCAACATATTGGCCCACGAGGAGTTTCGACTTAGTCGTTTTGATTAAAATCCTATTATGTCTAGTCTCAGAACTGCCTGAGATTTAAAACGCTAGTATGTGTATGAATTTACAGCCGGACTAAGTGCACGATGCGAGCTTCTGTCTGTGTAAGATTCGGGTCACCACTTTACAGTTTACATCTGTTTCTATCGCAAAGAAGTTACTGTTCGCGCTGCTGTGTTTTAGTGAAGGGCGTAGTTGGCAACACATTGGCCCACGAGGAGTTTCGACTTAGTCGTTTTGATTAAAATCCTATTATGTCTAGTCTCAGAATTGCCTGAGATTTAAAACGCTAGTATGTGTATGAATTTACAGCCGGACTAAGTGCACGATGCGAGCTTCTGTCTGTGTAAGATTCGGGTCACCACTTTACAGTTTACATCTGTTTCTATCGCAAAGCAGTTACTGTTCGCGCTGCTGTGTTTTAGTGAAGGGCGTAGTTGGCAACACATTGGCCCACGAGGAGTTTCGACTTAGTCGTTTTGATTAAAATCCTATTATGTCTAGTCTCAGAACTGCCTGAGATTTAAAACGCTAGTATGTGTATGAATTTACAGCCGGACTAAGTGCACGATGCGAGCTTCTGTCTGTGTAAGATTCGGGTCACCACTTTACAGTTTACATCTGTTTCTATCGCAAAGCAGTTACTGTTCGCGCTGCTGTGTTTTAGTGAAGGGCGTAGTTGGCAACACATTGGCCCACGAGGAGTTTCGACTTAGTCGTTTTGATTAAAATCCTATTATGTCTAGTCTCAGAACTGCCTGAGATTTAAAACGCTAGTATGTGTATGAATTTACAGCCGGACTAAGTGCACGATGCGAGCTTCTGTCTGTGTAAGATTCGGGTCACCACTTTACAGTTTACATCTGTTTCTATCGCAAAGAAGTTACTGTTCGCGCTGCTGTGTTTTAGTGAAGGGCGTAGTTGGCAACACATTGGCCCACGAGGAGTTTCGACTTAGTCGT
Source organism: Saturnia japonica (assembly GCA_033032175.1). Taxonomy (NCBI): domain Eukaryota; kingdom Metazoa; phylum Arthropoda; class Insecta; order Lepidoptera; family Saturniidae; genus Saturnia; species Saturnia japonica. The sequence goes on from CM065331.1 coordinate 3,073,394, forward strand.
TTTGATTAAAATCCTATTATGTCTAGTCTCAGAATTGCCTGAGATTTAAAACGCTAGTATGTGTATGAATTTACAGCCGGACTAAGTGCACGATGCGAGCTTCTGTCTGTGTAAGATTCGGGTCACCACTTTACAGTTTACATCTGTTTCTATCGCAAAGCAGTTACTGTTCGCGCTGCTGTGTTTTAGTGAAGGGCGTAGTTGGCAACACATTGGCCCACGAGGAGTTTCGACTTAGTCGTTTTGATTAAAATCCTATTATGTCTAGTCTCAGAACTGCCTGAGATTTAAAACGCTAGTATGTGTATGAATTTACAGCCGGACTAAGTGCACGATGCGAGCTTCTGTCTGTGTAAGATTCGGGTCACCACTTTACAGTTTACATCTGTTTCTATCGCAAAGCAGTTACTGTTCGCGCTGCTGTGTTTTAGTGAAGGGCGTAGTTGGCAACACATTGGCCCACGAGGAGTTTCGACTTAGTCGTTTTGATTAAAATCCTATTATGTCTAGTCTCAGAACTGCCTGAGATTTAAAACGCTAGTATGTGTATGAATTTACAGCCGGACTAAGTGCACGATGCGAGCTTCTGTCTGTGTAAGATTCGGGTCACCACTTTACAGTTTACATCTGTTTCTATCGCAAAGCAGTTACTGTTCGCGCTGCTGTGTTTTAGTGAAGGGCGTAGTTGGCAACACATTGGCCCACGAGGAGTTCTGACTTATTCCTTTTGATTAGAATCCTATTATGTCTAGCCTCGAGAACTGCCTGAGATTTAAAACAGCTCTTTACTTTGTAAGGGTACCGTTGTACTTCATTTCTGTATTAGGTTTTTAAATGCAACCTTTGCTACTGGTAAAATTACTGAACGCTATGGGTTGATTATTAAATTTAAAAATAATTCATAATACATTATTGAGCTTTGTCGTAGAGCTCATATCACGCAAAAAGTACTCGATAGATTTTGTTTTTTTTTTTACTCTTTACATACCTACTTGGTCCTTTATAATCACGATATCTTCATTCAGTAAAAAGTTATTAAAGTTTTAAGAAACTATTATGTTTATAAGTAAATATGTAATATTATCTATATCTAATATTATGTAAGAAATTCTTGTACATTGTACCTTGTATACCTATTTATATATTACTAGCGGTCGCCCAATGATCGAAATTCGACCAGCGACTTTTTAATCATAGACTATTTTCTTTTTGACATTTGCAGTATGAACCTGAACAATGAATATTATATCACTTGCTGTCACTTTCATTGAGTGACCATTTCAATATATTTGAAGGGTCTTAAGACCAATGGCACTGGTCTGGTTAGGATTCGCAGTATTAATTAATTTTATTTAATATATTAGTAATAGATATAGATAAATTTTAGCTTTCAGCACTCCTTCTCCATATAAACTTTAACCATGCCAAATCTCAGTCTTCCGTGCACGCATTACGCTTAAAAAAGGGTATAAAATTTTTGCGTCACGTATTAATATAATGATGATGATGATGTAATTGGTTTCTCGGATACGGCTCCACAGAATTGAATGAAATTTTGTGTTTAAATAATGTTTTATATCACCGAGCATAACTCGGTTGTCCAGATATGAAATGTAAAATGCAATACGATCACAGAGATTAATATTTATATTTTGAGTAAATTATAAAACAAACGCGAAAATCTCGACTATATACATCGAATGCCGGATGAAAGGGTTCTTCTTAAATTATAAACTATCTCGGTACTTGTGTACTCAATTCGTTGAAACTGCATAATATTGACTTTGTTATCAAGAGCATTAATGTTATGCAGTCTTATCTTTGTGATAATAATTATTTCACCACGTTAATACCTATTCGTTTATTGTCCTAAATTACACTTAATTGTTATTGCTAGTAACTTAATTATTTATTCCTAAATAGATACTCAAATAAAAAGAGAGCAAGACATTTTTAACAAAAATAAGAAAAGAAAACGAACTCCAATGATTTTGAGAAGTTCCCTGGTGTATCCACGAAGTTGAAGATCTCCCTTGAGGTATCCCCTTTCTAACGATAAAAGAATCATCCAAATCGGTTCATAAACGAAGATGATATGTCCGAACATCTATAAAAAAATGTACATTCGAATAGATTACCTCCTACATACAGTATCTGTTTACCAAATATAGTATATCTATCTAATAGTATTATGTGAGCAATTCTTGTGTATATATTTAATTGGTATTTGGGAAACTGCTCCAATGACTTGGATGAAACTTTGTATTTAGATAATATACATTCCAAGCTTACCTACATAGGTGTTTTTTTTAAATATAACGAGTAAAGCTAGGTCGCCCAGATATTAGCAATTATGTGCTCAAAGATTTTAAAACAACGTACATAAGCTTGCTTTTCAAATCTTATTCTTTTGTCTACGTTACGAAATCTATGTGAATTAGAATCTTATAAATTCGTTATTGAATATCAATGTATATTAACCTAGAATAACTTGTACGATTAATGCTTATCGGTTCTGTTCAACATATACACTGTTATCGCATATTGATTAGGTCATTAGATTTTAATAGACATTTTTAGATGAATACGGGACCTATTATGATCCCTTGAGGTACTCTCAGTCTGACAAGGACCGAAAAATGACTAATAAGTGTTATTACAATTATGTTTCTTTTATGTATTCAACTCGATATCAGAACTAAATAAATCTTTATTAAAAGTAAAGAAACGTAATTTTCAATCAGAGGTATATTTAAGTTCCACTTTGTCAAAGGCTTCATTAAAATCTATTCATCAAAACAAACCAAACAAAACCCAGCGTGAACTTACTCTTTGAGATTTACGTAAATACTTGATGTTATCTTTCAATACTTGGAACTTAAATCGAATAATTTTTGTTCCTCAATAAAATATGAATCTGATACTGTTCAAATCTCTTGCTCATGCCCAATATATATTTTTTTTATTGTCTAATAATACTGTTAGCCATAAGGGCCCTGGAGACTCAGATGGCTTTTACAGCTTCATCGTGTCTTGGAAAAGGTTGACTTGACCCAATAACTTTGTAACTAAATTATATTAGCATTTTGTCACTAATGGTACTTGACCATCTTCTGTCACATTTTCTATAATCACTAATAATTTTACAACGCTCTAGGCATTGTTTGTTTGAATCGCATTAATTTTTGAAACTACTAGTCCGTTTTAAAAGTTTTTTCGCATTTTATAATCTATTTAACGAGAAAAGTTATACAACTTCACGACCATAAATATCAAGCAGACTGGCAAGCTAAACAAGTACAGGAAGTCGAGTTGGAGTGGTGAAAGAGAGTTGATCGAAAAAAAAAATCACTGGGACCAATAAGAATTAGAGATGAAACGGATATCCGGTAACTATCCGGTATCCGGCCGGATTCAGGATAGTAAAATTTAAAAATTCTCATTTTTTTATACAAGGCAAATCATACCCACAATAGGTTATGGACACCGTTTATTTTTATAATCGCACGTCAAAAATGTTTGTTATATTAATTGGTTTAATTTATTTTCGATCTCGTTCATCGCGCCGATATTCAAATCAAACTGATCGAGTCATGTAACGCAATAAAGGGCCGAATATTCGGTAGTCGGATATCCGTAGCTCCGGCTTTGTAGCTTGCCGAATATCCGGTATCCGGCCAAACCACTATCCGTTTCATCTATACAATTATTAAAATTGAAGTGTCTGTTTGTAATGTCAAAATAACAGTTTTTTACTAAATGCATGTGAAAGTATAATATACGATACATATAACAAAACACCAATTTTTAAAATTTTTGGTTGTCTGTTTGTTCCGGGTAATCTCCGAAACGGTTACAACGATTTTGACGGGACTTTCACTGGTTTATAGTTAATGTTATAAGGAGTAACTTAGGCTACTTTTACTTCAAATCCGGTCATGGTGAATCAATTCGGGCGCTTAAATGGCTTACGCTGAGTAAACCATAAGACATATAAAAATAAATGTACTACATAATTGTAGACATTAAAAAGACCTCCAAAAAAGTCTGGAAGGTATACGTCTATCTTCTAAGGAACACCCACAATAAGCATTTTTGTCTTTAAAATAGCCTGGAGCGGGGCGCGGGGGAGCAAGTTGCTCGCGGGCATTTTGTAGTCCACGTGAGCGAAGCCACGGGCACAGCTAGTCTCTAATAACAATATTACGTTTCTAATGAAATACAGATTTGCTAATGGTGTTTTTTTGTTGACAGCGGCGACGGTGCGTCGCTAAGCGCGGCTGGTAGCAAGCGGTCCGCTTTGTCGGCTTCCGACGCCGAGTGTTTTTCGCTGTGCCTGGGCGCCGGGCCTCTGTGGTATATAATTTTAATTGCTAAAAAATTATAGCTTTATTTAGTATCAGCAATAGAGGCTTCAATAAAAAAAATGAAAAGCCCTTACAAGCTTTCCAGATGTACGTACTGATTTTTTTTAGTATATCGGCAAATTGGCGGTGCTGATAATGCCGTATATATGCCTGCATTAACATCTCTTCACTTTATGCTTGAAGGAACCGATGTCGTAAGGAGGAAACTCATTGGCCAGAAGATGGTTCCACCACAGCGTCACGGTACCACAAAGATAATACACGGAGAACTATGTTATGAACTAATTCCGTATTAATATCTGGACAGGCAGTATTTTGATCTTGAGATTTATCAATATGATCACCAGGTGGTCCTGATGTTCCGGCTCACAGCTCGGCACCGCCCGGAGGGGTGAATGGCGGGGCTTCGAGCCCCGCAACCCCATCAACCCCCATCCACGACGACAACAACCGTAAGTCATTATTAACTTATTGTTACGGTTCTTATTAACCAATGAAAGTTGAGAATTGAGACCCTTTTAACCAACAACGGTGCATCTAAGTAAATGGATAAAAATTAATATTCGACAACTCGTCACATATTACTTGTCTTCTTCATTTTTGTTTTGGCACAGCAAAAAGCACTTGCCATTGTCAATGTTTTCAAACCTTCGTAGCCTTTTAGTAGGTGTTTTATTCAAAATGGCGCCTAACAAAATGGTGGCGGCTCCTTTGTTAGAACGATCTAGGTAGTTTTTGTGTGATTTTAAAATGCATGCTTTCAGTTTATATTTACATTCTACTTTATTCATTGTTATAAACTATCCATAAAATACCATCACGCCCGTATCCCCGAAGGATTATGCAGAGGTGTACTTAATGTACCCCCACAGTTCGCCGTGTAATAGGGGGCGAGTCTATTACCATTTATGGGGCACTAAACTCCGAGCTGCTACTGAGAATTTCATAGAAACACTTTGCTCGACCTGGGAATCGAACTCAGGACCTCGAGCATAGCAGTCGCACTTACGACCACTAGGTTAATGAGGCAGTTATGTACTTAAAAACACAAATTTTAATAAAATACGTTGTTACAGGTGACTTGTTAAGCGCTTTGTTATGGTCAAGTGCCAGTTCGTTGGCAAGCAGCGCGGAGAGTCTCCACTCGGAGCAGCCGCCGGTTCAGTCCCAACTTCAACAGCACCGTCAAGAACAGGTGGGTATTTGCTTACAGGGTGCGAAGGACCTGGCATCGATCGACGTGAGTTCGAATCCCTGCAATGAGCCTTGGCTTTCGTTAAAGGAAAAAATCGTGTGTAAACCATAGCATGGTGGTAGGGCATTCTAGCCAATAGGTGTTCCAGCAGTTGCACTTTAGAGCCCTAGCCATGTTGCCTTTCAAAAATCATGAACGCTGTCGAAAACAAACAAAAAAGTATGGAACTGACATATTTCAATGATAAATCACGTGATCAAAAATGTCACTTTCATCATTTTTTTTGTTTTCGTTAGCAATATCATCAATCGTAGAAACACAAATTTATTAGGCCTTCAGGTGAGGTAGTGGCCATTACGTTAAACTTAAATTTTTAAAAAGGGCTAACAGGTGGCGTGGCAGTGACGACCGTTGAAGGATTTCCGATCTCTCGATGGTCACCATACTACTATTATAATACAAGACATTTTTTAACAAAAACGAAAACCAACGTCAACAATTTTTTGGAGCTCCCTGCTGATGTATTTTCGAAGTCGAAGGTCCCATGCCAATGAAATTAAAATGGGACAAAATTTGAGGTACCGCCTTTTCAACGTAAAAAAATAATGGAATTATGGACCTCTTCCTTTTTTTTAGTTGGTTAAAAGGTAGACTGTAATGAATAAATAACCACTGACCATCTCAAATCCGATCTACGACGATCCAACCTTGTTCAGATAAACTTTTAATCCGCTAACAAACACTCTGTTCTTGCAAGAAAGGAGGTTCTCAATTCAATGGTTTTTTTTTAATGGATGTGTAGTTGTAACTTCATTGTTTATGATCCGATTTGGATGATTCTTTGTTCGTTAGAAAGGGGATACCTCAAGGATGGTCCAATTTTAATTTCATTGGTATTGGACCTTCGACTTCGAAGATGCACCAGGCTCAACTCCTCAAAATCATTGGAGTTGGTTTTCTTTTTTGTTTAAAGTTGTTTATCATTCCAGGTGATAAGCAAGATCCTGGAACGGAAGGACAAGCAACCCGTTAAGATCGAGTTCAAAATTTTCCTTACTGAGAACACCGTTACTCGCTGGGAAGCTGTAAGTCATACTGTGGGGCTGTTCATAAAATATATCACGCAAAATTTAAGCTTTTTATATCCCTCCTCCTTCGTCACATTTTCTTAGCATCACGAATGTTTGCTCCCCCCCTCGTACATGATATAATATGGAAAATTAATAGTACACAAATTTCTATATTTTTTATAAAGAAAAAATTCTTTGATGAGCTGCGAAACCCTCGACGCGCCCTTTTGTCACGGTAAGCGACCGCTTTATACCCCCTTAAGTGCAAACGTATTTTATGATCGACCCCTATGTTATGTTTTGAATATAAAAAAGTTATACTTGTCGATTCTTCTCGACGGCTGGGACGTTTTCCGAACCGGTGGTTGGTAGTGTTTTAACGTTCATAAGTGCCTACTTGGGGCCTAAATTGGATAGAGTTTTATTTTTATTTTGATTAATTAAAGATGATAAACATTAGAATTGACTTACTATCTTTTTTTAGAGGAAATGTGAAATGTAAAAGGCTTGTGTAACTGAAAACTAGATATAGTAAAATATAACCTCAAATAAGTACTTTATTTATTAATATAGATATTTATATATAGTTGCTATGTACGGGTATGTTTTGTTTTGAAAGTTTATTGGCTTAGATAACCTGGTGTTATGCATTATTACACGCATTATCTTAAGTAAATAATATTATTAATAGAAATTATAATTACGTATATTATGACGTATCTGTTTACATATTGCCATGACAATCATCTTTTGCATAATGCCTGTTCTATAAAATATCGCGGAACACTCCTCAAAGCCCAGACCTTACATAATTATCCTCATCACTCCTCTCCTCTCCTCACCACTCCCAACCTCTACACTCGCCATTTAAAATACTTTCTGACCTAAATAAAGGGGGTCAATTAGACAATTTTTATGTTTCAAGGTTGTCCATGGTAACACCATGTATCTCCGCATGCCGGGAGTCCTGCAGTCAGGCAGCAAGGAGAGTTTCATCCTGTTACTGGACTTCGCCGAAGAACGTCTTGCTTGCAACAAGTGAGTTCATATTCACCAATTTTGTGTTTTATAGAGAAAATCAAAGTGGTCTTGTCTAATCATGTCCTTTAATATTGCGAAGGCATTTCCTAGAACCTTTGAATTAAAATTTGGTCACTGTGAGTTTAATATTTGATGTGTTTCATCATCTACACTTGAAAGATAGACGTGTATTTACTAAACCATCATTTCGTTTTTATTTGATTCAGGAAACTATAAAATATATAAATGGCGAAAAAGTTACACAAAGACAAAAAAAACTAAAAAGCAATGCTTCGGTTGACCCACCAGATACGCTACGATACGATACGATTTTGTCTGCCTTTACCTTTAGAAGATCCAATGTTTTTTTTTCTCAGAAAAACTTGCCAATAGGTCTAATGTCTTTTACGGTTTTACGATTAGTTTCGATTGGTGATATCACTATTTCAAAAACACGATAAAATGTCATTTTTACTCCTTCGAAATAAATAAAAAACGCACTTTAATTGTTGTTTCGTCGATTTCAAAGGTGGATCATTCTTTTACAGCTGCATAATCTGCGTGCTGAAGTCCAGGCCGGATCGCGCGACTGTACTACGCACGTTCATGTTCATGGGTTTCCAGCCTCTCCCGCCGAACTCGCCTCTGACGCCTCAACACGTCAACAATCCCGATTACATATTCTTACATTACAATATGCAGTAGAAAACGATTGGTGAAATAATCGAGTTCGAATTGAAATTCGGAAGTTCAAAAGTATTCCATTTTTAAAATTGATCCCGTAAGAACGAAATATACCGACCGGTTCATGACATTTTAAAAAATGATTAATTTGTTGTGTACCGTTAGAAAGTTAAATAATATGTTTTCTGCTTAAACAAATTTAATAATTCAATCTATCTATACTTAAATGGCTCTACTGATTGACTTGGATTTTATTCCTTCGTAAAAAAAAAAAATTTGAGTTCGAACTCGTTTTTTTCCATTTGAAGCTCCTTAGCATATATGTTTAACAAGACCAGTATTTGAATGCACATTTTTTCTTATATAAAATCACATCAATGCTTGCTTAGTAATATTTCAGACGCCAACGAGTAAGTAATATAGTTTAGATAATTATTAGTATATTTACTTATATTTAAAAAAAAAGTTCATTCTGGATCATTTTGACCGAAATCTTGTATTTTCGAGTCATTATGGATCTGGTCGATTCAAGTTTCTACGAATTCAGCTTTTGAAAAAAAAAACGCTTAAAGGTCCACATGTTATTTTCTCTATGATAATTATATCGCATCTTTCAAAACTGAATCAGTAGGAATATATTTTTCTTAAATATTAATCATTATTATTTTTCTTAATTTTTTTATTATTATTATTAATATATAACCTGTTTGTCGTCGTGTAATCATATAACCTACTCCGGGGGTAGAGCGAAAAAAAAAAAAAAAATATAACAAAAAAAATAAAAAAAGGAAAAAAAATTACATTACATTGATTTGCAAAAGTATTTCGAAATCACGAAACGCATTTTTTAACATCATTCACAATTTAAAAATCGAAATATTTTTAACGTTTTCTTTTTCTCTATTATATTTTCATGTTTTTTTTCTTTCATTAGCGTTCTCCAGTGTGAGAATGGAGAAAGTTAATAAGTAGAGTATAATAATTATAAGTAAATTTAGTGTATACATTTATTTAAGTATTAAAACTGGCCGAGACTTGAAGGCGTGGTAACGACACCTGCGCACGCGCATACTATACCTGTTCAAGTGACATTCGAGTATTACGTAAGCAGTCTTTTATTGAGTTTAAATTCTCCTAACCTACAAATTGTGAAATCTTGATTTACCCTACCCCTTCCAACCACCTAAATGATTTTAATTAATAAAATACTTAATGATCTAATAATCGTTTATTGCACATGGACTTTGTAACAAAGTCTTTAACACAATTAATTTATCGATAGACCTGAATTAAAGAATTTTTATCGTTTTGAATCCTAAGATTTATACCCTGTTTAATAGAAAAAGTATGAAACCTTGTATCAGACAAATTATGGAAACTTACAAATTCTATATTTCCCCCTCTACCCATTTACGTAAAACTTGAATGTAACCCTTAACATGAACCGACCGATCAGATAAGTCAGTTTTTAGTATATCATTTGCATGGGCGATCGATCCAATATTCACGATTTTTATGACGTTTGATTTTGGACACGGCCATTGTGTAGTTTAGTTTGTAAGTTTTAATGTATTAATTGTGAATTAAAATTTAATTAATCGAATTGTGTATTTTATTTGACGTAATAAGTATTTTATTCCATAGTCAGAGAGTGAGACAGAGACATTTCAAAAAACTAATGATAACAAAATCGGGGTTACTGTGTGGAATTGCAGCTAGATGATATCCATCATCATCTACATAGAAATCTATCTTATTAGAAGAAAGGTAAGGTCAAGAGTACTCTAAACCGACGAGCATGCTTAAGCAAGATTAATGAATGTCGAAGAAGCGAAAGATGGCATGCCAGGATCGTAGCAGGTGGAAGGACGTGGTCTCTGCCTACCCCGTTGGGAAATAGGCGTGATTTATGTATGTATGTATGTATCTACATCAAAAAGATAATCCGCGGGTTGACTGTATGTTTAAAAATTAAAGTAAATTATTGAGTAATTGTGGTCTATAGAATAGCCTAAAACACTATAAATCTGAAAAAATACATAATTGCTTATTTGTTTAATTTTCCCTTAAGAAAATTAATATTTTTTTATGTCACGTGATTTGAAACGCAGATTAGAAAATGTGACGTCACCATTCAAAAAATCTGAACGAATTGTCATTGTTGTCATTTAAAATTAATGATGACGTCACGAGACCACAACCGCGCGTTATTGTGTCGTGTTTTTTTATTTAAATTAGAAAATATTTTTAAATCACTTTTAATGATATACTAATGGGGAAAAAATATTCATAAGTATTTACTTTCAACATAAAAAGAGTTTAAAACAATTTTCCAAAAGTTGTCAACTCCCGGATTACCATCCATGATCATGTTATGGTAAGAGGCTTAATCTTAAAATAGCTAACGAGATACCTATTGGTGATTTTAATCGCCTAAAAATTTAAAGTAGCGTTCGGTACCTTTAAAGCAAATATGTAATTAATAAACGTAGGTATCATAATTATATTAATACATGAAGCAAAATTTTTATACCCCTTTCTAAGCGTATTGCGTGCACAGAAGAAAGATTTGGCATGGTTAAAGTTTATACGGAGAAAGAGTGCAGAAAGCTAAAATCTATGTATAATATCTAATACTAATATATTAAATGAAATAAATTAATGCTCAGAATCCTAACCTGACAAGTGCCATTGAACTTAGACCCCCCCAAAATATTGACATTGTCACTCAACAAAAAGTGACAGCAAATGATGTAGATAATAGGCAGGTACTCATTGTTTAGGTTCATGAATACTGCAAATTGTCAAACAGAAAATAATCTATGATCGAATTTCGACCTTAGGGCGACCGCTAGTATTAATTAGTACGACAACCAGCGTCTCATAGTTTCACCCGTATGAAATTCGATCAACGCACCCGTGTAGCCCATCGTTGTCACTTTCCATACTTGTCTACAGTTTTTTACCACATTACTTCTCATTCATGGATACCGGTCAGATTGTTAGAGTCGTAGCGTGAAGTTCGAATTTTAGGGATACGGAATCAGTCAGATCGCGACTTATTTGCAATCGCAGTAACAGCCCAAGCCGAGGTCCGGCCACTTTGTCACTCTTGCACGCATGTTGCCCACGCTTTCGCGACTGAGTGCCTTAAGCGCTCGCCCCCAAGGCTGGTAAAGCTGTACAAACCATCAGCGGTTCTGTTTTTGGATAGGCTAATAGTAAGGTCAGTATAAAAGAAAAGTAGCGTGTAGCTCGATGGCCTATAAAATGTAACAAGAATTTTCTCTGCTCTAGATGATTTATAACCTTCCTCAATATATCTGTACTATTTTATATTATCTATACTAATATTATAAAGCTGAAGAGTTTGTTTGTTTGAACGCACCAATCCCAGGAACTACTGGTTCGAATGGAAAAATATTTTAGTGTTGGATAGCCCATTTATCGAGGAAGGCTATAGGGTATATAACATCACGCTACGACCAATAGGAGCGGAGCATCAATTAACAATTTTGAAAAAACAAGGAAATTTTATTCCTATTAAGAGCTTCATTATGTGACGCAGACGAAGTTGTGTGGGTCAGCTAGTTAGGGAAAAGGAAAGAGTTTTTGTTTGTTTGTTTAAACATGCTAATCCCTAGAACTACCAGTCGGATTCGAAAAGTTCTTTTTATATATGATAGCCAGACTCGAGGAATAGTATAGGGTATTTAAGATTAGGCTACAACTCTCAGATAGGCTTAAATATTAATTTTTGTTACGTAAGTCGGAAGTCCTCCCGAACTGCTTCATTCGCGTGCGCTGACATAATGGTTAATGATACGTAAATACAATGTTCTACAATAAAATGGGTCCTTAGTATATCTAAAAAAAAGTCCGCGATAGCATATGCCTATCTCTTATACTAAGCAACAATAAGATATTTTGTGACAAACGTTTATTGAATTTTTATCGAGGAAGGCTATAGGGTATATAACATCACGCTACGACCAATAGGAGCGGAGCATTAATTAACAATTTTGAAAAAACAAGGAAATTTTATTCCTATTAAGAGCTTCATTATGTGACGCAGACGAAGTTGTGTGGGTCAGCTAGTTAGGGAAAAGGAAAGAGTTTTTGTTTGTTTGTTTAAACATGCTAATCCCTAGAACTACCAGTCGGATTCGAAAAGTTCTTTTTATATATGATAGCCAGACTCGAGGAATAGTATAGGGTATTTAAGATTAGGCTACAACTCTCAGATAGGCTTAAATATTAATTTTTGTTACGTAAGTCGGAAGTCCTCCCGAACTGCTTCATTCGCGTGCGCTGACATAATGGTTAATGATACGTAAATACAATATTCTACAATAAAATTGGTCCTTAGTATATCTACTAAGCAACAATAAGATATTTTGTGACAAACGTTTGTTGAATATTAAAAAGTGATTTATGAACATTATTTTTGAATGAACATATTAATCCTTACGAACAAAAGTTACTTCATCATAAAGACAATAATATAAAGTGAAATTTTGCTCTTTAAAGCATGTTATTTGGACACATAGTTTAGGAGACAATGAAAAACTTAAATAATATGTATTTGTGTGAAGAACAAAAATATGATAGGCTACACGGCGTTGACGGCGCAGTTTTTGTCGTATAAAATTAACACGAGTGAAACCGTGGGCCACAGCTAGTATGCTATAAAATACAAAAATAATTTTTGAAATCGTAACTGGTAGTACCAAAAATTAACAATTTGAAACAAAAATCTTTTGAGCTTTTTAATATAAAAAATAATAGATTTAATGCTACAATTTCTTATAAACTCTATAAAAGTATGTGATATCTCCTTCGGACTGCTCTTCTCCTGGTATATCTTCCTCACTGGTCAAGTGGAAACGTTGCTGGTCAATATTAGGGAAGAATGAATCGCAATCGAAGGACTTCTGTATCTCTGTGAGGTAGATGTTGCCACAGTTTGCATGTTCCATCGCAGCCTAAAATAAAATAAAAATCACAGTTATACATTCGAATTGAGAGCCCTTCTGGGAGTTTTTGGCAGGATCTTTAAGTGACATGTTGTGGTTTTTGTTTTTAATTCATTTACTTAGGTTTTTGACCCTATATTATGCAATATTGGTGGCGTTTTGCGTGGTGTAGTTTGGTTTTTGTGCGTGAAGTGCATTATAAATATAAACTGAAAGCTTAATTCTGAGATCTGAAAAACTCCCTAGAGAGTTCTAACAAGGGAGCCGCCATCGTGTTAGGATACTGAAATTGTCATAAGACATGAAGCGACATCTCTCGCCACAACTGACGCATCAACGCATCGACACAACTACGTAGCGACACATAGCGACATCTATCGAGCCACATAGGACGCATCCTACTGATCCTACATTGCGCTATAGAAATTAACTCTATCGTTGAGTATATATACAAGAACCCGACTACAACAGTCGGGGCAGCTGCCCGCCAGACATAGCACCCGTCTGGCCGGAGGATCCTCCCTTTTCTATGGCGGATGAGGAACTTTACTCTCTGTTCCTCACCTTCGCTAAAGTGGTGACCCCGACGTGATACGTCAGCACAACCTTCTTCACAAAGCTACGTCATCATCACTTCCTCAAGCTTTCGAGCAGCGAGTCAATACAGTCAGCCAGCATCTACGGCTTCTACGGGTATCCTGACCATACGCATGCAGCGGACGCGCATTCCTGGTCAGCCCCACAGCCTTCTCAGCTACCTTGGCACAGCACACTGCACTTCGGCGGGTCAGCAAGCAGCAGAGAAAATGCACTTCTCTCCTGGTCGACGCAGTAGCCAATCACCGCAGACAATTTCGACTTACCGTGAACTATGCGACATCTATTTCCGACTCACTGGAACACTCCACTGGCCCGGCAAGCATCACAAATGGACGACTCAACCTGCTATCGACCTCCGGTCTCGGAGGGGAGTGATGTAGCGACATCTCTCGCCACAACTGACGCATCGACGCATCGACACAACTACGTAGCGACACAGCAACATCTATCGAGCCACATAGGACGCATCCTACTGATCCTACATTGCGCTATAGAAATTAACTCTATCGTTGAGTATATATACAAGAACCCGACTACAACTGTCGGGGCAGCTGCCCGCCAGACATAGCACCCGTCTGGCCGGAGGATCCTCTCTTTTCTATGGCGGATGAGGAACTTTATTCTCTGTTCCTCACCTCCGCTAAAGACAGGACACTATATTCACTTGATAATGGCAGTAATGGTCTAGTAGCCAAGTTAGGAAGAAGAAGAAAACCCTTCTCCTTTTTTTAAGTCTGTGAAAATAAGTTTCAATTCGCCAATCACTGCACAGTATTTGGGCATCAATATTGGTGCAAAACAAAATCAAACTGCAGTTTTGCACCGGAACGAGACGAAACATTTTGATTCAGTCTTTCTCTTTCAAGAGTTATTTGTTTTCTATAATTTGACCAAATTCAAAATTTAATTTTTTTTAATGGATTTTTAGCCTTAAGTTTTTTCTCTATGAACCGATTTAGGTGATCCTTTTTTTATTTGGAAAGGGAATACCTCAGGGTTGGTCACATTTTAATTAAATTGGTATTGGACCTTTGACTTCGAAGATACACCAGGGAAATCTTCAAAATTATTAAAATCGGTTTTCTTTTTTTTGTTAAAAATTGTCTTGTTACAGTAATGCTTGCTTATCAAAATATGAATATTTTTCATTAATTTTTCAAATATTTCTATTATATTTAATCAGAATTAATACTATTTACACTAGGGATAAGCAATTTAAAAAGAAACAAACATCTACGTCCGATAAAGGTCGAAATAAAAACATCGATGTTTCGATGCTGCCCAAAAGAGTTATCTTTTTTTCACTTCTACTTCTAGTATTGATGAATAGGCTAGTTGAATAAAGTAGGTCATAAATTATTAATTATAGATTGATTACAGGAAAAACATGTATCATATTTTTTTAGAACCTACTTAGAAACAGCACAACTTTATTTTAATATTTTACTTTTCGTAAACAGACGAAAACGCTGGCATTCATTGGATTCAGGACATTAATTTACAACCAGGGCCCTCTTAAGCATTCAGCGCCGGGGTGCGAAAGTTATCATTCCGCCGCAACCCCCTGCTGTTCTAACCATAAAACGCAATGTATTTTTTAAGGATTCATTAAATTATTTCCCTAAATTACTGATAATCATACATCTAACACAATTTGTCAGACTAATGTCATTTTATCATTATCTTTTCATTCTATACCTACTTAAAATGGTCAAGTTTGTTAATCTATCTTGAGCCTTGAACCCATAGTTGACCTTAAATATGCTACGCTCGCAGCTTTGCTTTCGTGGAATACAGTGTTACTCAGTGTTGTTGTGGTAGGCAAGTAGATACCTATCAAGACTTATGGCGGTCGGCTTGAGGCCCCTAGGACTCTCGCCCGGGTTCCTCGCACCCCTTGAACCCCCGGATAAAGAGGGCCCTATTTACAACACATTAAACAATGATGTTTTTGTTCATAGTATCGATGTATTAAGGACCTAATAATGATGTTCGATGTTTTGAAGCACAATATCGATGAATTTCGGCCATCCATAACTTTAAATTTATGAATGAAAAAAAAATCTGGACAGTTTAAGAATATAAATAATTACTTTATAAATAGACGAGCCACCAATGACCCATGTAGATTCTATGTCTTCTCTGCTGTCTATATAACTGATTGCTTCGTCTAAACCTGGGACCACGACAACGCCATCTGGAACCTGGATGATTGAAAACGATAATTTGTAATATGTTTGCCATTCTGAAGTTTCCTTCAAAGAGATTATTTTCATATATCATAATTAATTTATTGAGTTTTACACTTT
This sequence comes from Saturnia japonica, assembly GCA_033032175.1. NCBI lineage: Eukaryota > Metazoa > Arthropoda > Insecta > Lepidoptera > Saturniidae > Saturnia > Saturnia japonica. Next base: position 3,089,615 of record CM065331.1, read on the forward strand.
TACTGTTTTCTATCAGCTTCCTATAAATTTGATAGGTATTTCAAAGGTAGATTTGAAATATATATTTTAAAAGAATAATAAATATTTCTATATTTTTATTTTAAATTTATATAAACTTAGCTGTGCCCGCGTCTTTACACCACGCGTTTATTACATATTAATTTCTCTGTTCCCTTTTTTTTGTCGATGATATTTGACTACCTGCAAACAATTTTTTTTTAAATCGGTTTAGAAGCTGAGAATTAAAAAAAAAACTTATGATTTTATTTTCCAATTGCTAAAATTATTATTAATAATTTTTATAGTCTATAAATTGATGAATGACGTATACTTACAGACTACCCTTGTTCACAATTTCATTAAAATCCTGACATAGAAAACAGGCAGAATTTTTTTTTTCAGTTTTTTTATACAACAAACTTGACAAACAAGTACCCATACGGCTCGCCTGATGGTACGTGGTTACGGTAGCCTCTGGACATTTGAAATATCACAGGTATCATTAACGCTTTGCCGATCTTGAATCTTGAACTCGGCTATCTCAAGGAACTCTGGAAACCCTACTCACCGCAGGACCGCAGCACTAGGTTGTTTAGCTGCGATATTCTGTAGGGTGGAGGTGTTTGACCAGTCGGACTGCCCCAAGTAGAGAGAAATTTCTTAAAACTCTGTCGATTTTAATAGCTATCTATGAAATAGCTCAATTTTTGGAATTTACTCCAGAAGAATAAATTTTCATATAAGGCGCACGGTATGGAAATTTTATAAGGAGTGAAATTTATAAAAGCGTTACATTTTCTGCGCATTATACTTTCCGCACATTTCACTTTGAAATCATATATGGGTACAAACATCATCTTGCTTTTACATAATATAACATAACATCACACCTATATCCCTGAGGGGTTAGGTAGAGGTGTACATTAGTACACCCACAGTTCACCGGGTATGTTTTAGATCCCACTGCCATTAATCGAGCACAGAGCCAAACTCTGACCTCCTACTGAGAATTTCATAGAAAAACCCAATAACACTTTGCTAGAACCCAGAACCTCAAAAATAGCAGTTGCAGTTATGACCAGTGGTGGTAAGCTCCAGTTGTGTGTAGGGTTGAAACACATACACTTTAAAAAAAATAATTTCAATATATAACTAACAGATTTCTTAATATAGATAAAAAATAATTCTATTAACAATGAATGTCTAATTATTACCTTTTCTTTAATAACATCAACATTATGTGTTAAAACAATATTGACCCTATTACTAAGAGGTCTAAATTTCAATGGAATACAGTCCCATGTCCGTCGTCCCATAATCACAGCATTCATCTTATTAGTTTCTTTTACTTTAGTCGTCATTGATGTGAAATATGCCATTTCTTTCCTGTAACAGTTATTTGAAAATTAAAAAAATATATATTGACACTGGATTGAAAACATGTAGTAACCAGCAAATAAAAAGTAAATTGTTCCCCAGATTAGAAAAACTTTTTATTTTTAGAAAAACAATCAGTTGAACTTTAGAGTAACTACCACCGAATTTCATGCTATGAAGGAAAAAGTGTGGAAGACTAATTGTGTTAAGATTTTTATTTTATTTTGAGATTATATCTGTCTAGGACTTTTAAATGAATTTTCAATGTATAATTATTTGTTACTGGTTATGGTAATGACCACAGTTCAAATGTAATCTACCTAACAATTTTATCACCACATTGGAAAAATGAAAATATCTCACACAAAATACAAAACAACACAAAACTTTAAAGTAAGTCGTATTTGATGTAAACAACACAATAATCATGCAAAACTAACAACAAATGTCTCTTCTGGCCTTATCCCACTTTTACTTGGGGTCAGCTCTCCTAATCTGTAGTCATCAGAGACCTGCTCTGGGTCATCATGTTATTAATTTTTCTGTCTTTTGTAATACACATATCCATGTTAGGCAGGGTCGTCCACGCTTTTTCAGTCCTGGATTATGATCCAGCACTTTTCTGTTCCAATGGAGTCATGCTTCCACTAGCTTATCCTGCCTAGATATTACTTTGAATGTACCTCTGATACAATGGTTCGGCACTTTTTCTAGTAGTGTGACTCGGCCTAACTGTCTAAGTATTCTCATTTTGGCAATGTGGAATTTGTCAGACTGTTGCTTCTTGAGTGGCCAGTATTCCGCACCATAGGTCAACTTGGGTCTGACTGCATCTAATAGACTGTTCCCTTTATGCGTATAGGCATTCATGAGTCACAGAGTACTCCTGAAAGCTCTCTCCACTTCTGCCAACCCAATAAATGTATAGAAAAAAGTTATGACCTTCGAAATTTCTACCTGTCTTGAAATACTGAACTTTATGACACTTAAACTGAAATGTGAATTGTCAGATTTACAAAAAATGCCTTTAAAAAATAATTAGCTCTCAAAAAACTATTTTTTTCTGCAGTGTGGAATTTTATATTTACTTAGCCTTATAATAAAGTGCCCTAACTGTAAAAAAAAATTTCAATTCGATGGCATATAATCTAAAGCTGAGCCTAGTTTTATTGTAAAGAGCATTGTGGCATTTTTCTCTATTGATTTTTTTTGTTATTTACAGTGATTTATGGAATTAAAATATGTTACACAGTGGAAGTTTATTTAATTCACATTTATATATATATAACCACACATACATTTATAATTTCATTTTGTTTCTCAGCTAGTGATGTCATATGTTCAATAAAATTGCATAGGAAATAAGAGTGAATCATTACTAAACCAAGGAAAACTTACTTCAATTTCCATGGCAAGGTCCCGTTGATTCCGATACCCATATTGTCGCAGGCAGCAGCAATCAAATTTAACTTAACTTTAGACATTTTAAAATTATTTTATATTTTATTGTGTTTTTATATTATTGTTATTATTTTGTTGTCTAGTATTTTAACTTATTGAAATACGTTAGTTAATAAGTTTAAAAAGGCACTTTACAATTTACATTCTTTAGTTGTACCGTTTTTATCAAGCGTGTAGGTGAATAAAATTTTGGTATTTTTTAAAATTTAACTAGCAAATTTGTTGCCAATCTAGTGAAACGGCTCGCGCCGTTTTTAATCGAGTGACTCGAGTAAACATGTTAAACTCGTATTCAGGTGAAAATAATTTTGACTCGGGTTTGTTTGCACTCGAGTTAACGAGCCAATTCGGCACGCCGAGTACATTCGGTAACCGCTACGCTAGATGTCACTACGTCACTGGTTTACCGCGGAACTTTACAATATCAAACTTGCATCTGGAATGTAAACAAACATTAGTTGAATTTACGTGCGTCGTTTTATAGTTTTGTTATTGTTATATGATAGTGTGATTAAAAGTTTAATTTTTGTTATTATAGTACCTAGTGTATAGCATTAAAAGTGATAAAACTGACCACTTCTTATTTGCAATTTAAAGTCATTATTACGTGGAAACTTAATTAATAGTAAGAAGTCATTTTATTTTTCTTTGTTGATTAATGAGATAAAAAAGGTAAATAATATTTTGTATTTTATATCATATTAACAATTATTATTAATTTAATAAAGGTATTTAAAAATTCTTAATCGAAACTCAGCTCGAGTGCTAAATGCTTATTCGAGTAGTAAGGAGTGTAAGTAGTTTACTTGAGTTACTCGAAAACTCAAGCTTAAATCAAGTGACGTAGTAAAATTACTCGCGTTATTCGAGGCACACATTGAAGTCGAGTCGCATCACTACGGCAATCTAAAATTGTAAATGTCAAATGTCAATTGTACATCAGTGTGGCTAAGATAAAGTTAAAGAAAACACGAATTAGAGTACAAAAAAATAAAAAAAAGATTAATTTCGTGCAACGGTTGACAAGCTAACAAGTTAATAAAAAAGACATAATATGGTATGGTATTACTTATAGTGAAGTATATGCGCTAAAATATAAGCGTTATTGTTGAAGAAGACTTTTTGGTTTTCTTTTTTAACTGTCAATAACTTATAAAAATAAAGCTGTTAAGTAGGCATGGAACATTCACGTTTTACTAATTATATACAATATTACGTACCTATTAGCATGGTCGCATGCATCGAAACCGCCAGATAAATATAGCGTGCAGTTTTTGGCGGGATCTTGAAGTGACATGTTGTGGTTATTGTTTTTAATTAATTCCCTCAAGTTCTTGACTCCATATGATGTAATATTGGTGATATGGTATGGTTTTTGTACATAAGTGAAGTGAATTATAAATATAAAATAAGAGCATGCATTTTGGGATCCCACAAAAGCTCCCTAGAAAGTTCTAACAAGGGAGCGACCATCTTGTTAGGATACTGAAATTGTCACAAGATAGGACACTATATTCACTTGATAATGGCAGTAAAGGTCTTCATTAAAGAAGACTAGTTGCCAAGTTAGGAAGAAGAAGAAGGAGATGAAAAATAGCGCGAGCGTGATAAATTTATAAGCTAAAACTATGTTAAAAATTACAGAATTCCATAATTTAATACAACATAATTATTTTATCGCGCATAATAAGGCGCCAGGTTGGCTCGATTGTGGACACAGAAGATGTTAAAAGATAAAATGTAAAAACTCCTCATAATATAACTTATGTTAAGTCTATAGACAACATATATCTGAAATATTTAACTCCTAAAAATTCCAGCAGTAAGAATGATGATTTAAGCTGGCAATCTGGATAAGAAGTATATTTTTTTTTAATCAGATGATAACTTTTGCCACTAGTTAATTTTTATTATCCGGCCCTGATCGCGCACGGCCCGAGCTTCACTGACAAGCCAATAAGGCGGTCCCAAAAAAATACTCACTTATTTAAAGTATCATGATTTACATCATTCAAATTTTAATTATATTAAAGGAGAGAAGATTTTCAAGTCATGCGAATCCGACGACGCGACGCGGTTTCTGGATTGCTTGTATTTGAGTTAATTACTTCAAAATTCATTAATAACATACCTATCTAATTTTCTTTAGAAAAAAAAATGTGTAAGAAACTGGCGTAAGATGAATCATGAACTGCAGCAAAAAGCGTTCGCACTTAAACTAAAAGTTCTATCGTTAAAATAACAAGATTGTTTAATCTGGTTTCAGTCATTGTAGACCGCAAGTAATTTTTAATTAATTTTAATTTGCTGAAACTTCTCTCACATGAAGCAACTGATGCACATATTGTTATCAATAACTTTAGTGCGACCGTTAGATTCGGAAGAGATTCTGTAAAATCCCATTCCACAATAAATTTCAAAAAGTCCAGTGTCATCCAATTAGAGACAAATAATATTAGCCGCTTTTAAATGTCTTCTCAATCTTGGTATACCTAAAAGGAGTTCTGTTTCTGATACTTCATCGTAAAGGTTAGTAAATTTTGATATAGCAAATTTTAACTGTTCAGTGTTTGCCGAAAGCAAGGTCTTTGACTGCACAACCTCAAACAATGAAGCTACGTCTTTAATGGACTTTACTTTTGTTTCGAGTTCAATATTGAATCTGTCAAGACATTCTAACATGTCCTTTTCAAGTTCCGCTCTAAGTGTAAGTCCAGCATCGGTGGACGATGCTAACTCACCGGGCATGCGTTTCTTGCGACGACTTCGTCGTTCCATCGAAATGTTGTATTTTTCCGATTTTTGTACAGCAAAATCTATTGCCTCTTCTGCTAGATGCAACCGTTTCTCTCCAATAAATAGACGAAGTGCTTCTAGTTTTATGATTATTTCATCAACACAATCTTACTTACTTTGTAATGCATTCTGAGCATTGTTCACTTCCCTTAGCACATCATTCCAAAACAAAAGAAAACAAAGAAATGAGAAATTGCACACAGCAGGCATAAGATTTTGTGCAGCACCTCTAGTTTCTAAATTTACGTCTTGGTCACATAGTTCCTCAATTGCAGATATTATCCCATCAAAATTTTCAGTCAAAACTTTTACTGCACCATAATGAGCACTCCAGCGCGTTGCCGAAAGTCTTTTAACAGATTCTTTGCTGTGATTGAGGAGCACTTCCCAACGGCGTGTGAAAGTTGAAAAAAAGTTAAATATTGTTTCCACTGCTCCGAAAAATGTAACACAAGTCACATTTTGTGCGAGCGAATGTTGGCCGCAAAAATTAAGTGAATGATTATTTATACAAACAATAAAAATTGCTTTATTGTTTTTTTTATTTTATAATAGCTTGCACTCCTCCGTGTATACCACTCATAACTGCAGCATTATCATAACCTTGAGAGCGACACATCATAATATCTAAGCCATCGTTTTCAAGCATCTTTAGTATTTCAGCGCTTAAATCAGCTGCTTTTTTTTCATGTAAAGAAAAGAATCCTAAGAACACTTCTTTGACTTCTACTTTTCTATTATTAATGTTTTTTCTGCTCCGGGATAAAAAGTTCACTTTTAGTCCCTGTCACGCGGGACAAAAGTACCCGATTCTCTCCCGGTGAGATGGCAAATGTGCGCATGCGCGTACTTTACTTTATCTCCCGGTTACCTAGCAACTGTGTGTTTATATATAAAGAGTACATATATAAACTTTTCATGCCGATTAAGAAAAAAATTGTAAACGCACCTAGGGAGAAAAGTAGGACATCCCCACCCGCGATTGTCACCCTCGTCCTCGGCTCGGGTGACATCCATACGCGCGGCGTGAATGTTCTACTTTTCTCTCTGGTGCGTAATATACTATTACATAACGAATCACTTCATCGACATGTGAAACGTCAGGTGTGCTATCAAACATGATTCCGAAATATTTAGCCGATTTAATTTCGTTGACAAGCTGACATTTTACATGATTAGCTAAAACATTTATGAACTCATTTTGTATTTCTGGCGATAAATATGTTACTATAGGTGATTTTTCCTGCTCCAAATATAGTATATGTTCTTTGAGTACTGCATCATATTTTGACAGCAGTATCTAGTTCTAAGAAATTACCTTTATTAGACGACCCTTGGGTTTCATCATGTCCACGAAATGCTAGGTTTTGTTTATCCAAAAACAATGTTATGTCTAATAATCTAGATAAAAGATTTTTCCACTTCTGTTTTTCCGTATTTATTAATTGCAAGATTGCATCATTTATTGTGGTGTGAGATTTTAATCTCATTTCCAAAGTTTTCCACTTTTAGAAATTTTCTAAATGTTCACATGAAGTTTATTTGTCCAATACTTTAGGATTTATTTTCCACCACTTCTGAAATCCAGTTGTAAATGTTGTTTGTATGTTACTGGACAGCAAATAAACGACAGCAAAAACAGTACAGGTTATTTGATATAGGAGAAAATACCATCCATGATCGTAGAATTTTTTCACCACTAGGCATCTGTTTATAAAACCATTCCTGTGAAAGATGACGAGAATCACTTTTAATCTTTGAACCATGACAAGATACAGTAGGAAACGGTCCTTCTTTGTTCTGGAAATGTTCACTGCCCTTTTTTTATTATGTCAATGCGAACATTATCATGTACCGGTAAACTCCAATGTGAAACATCTCTCAAGTGTTGAACTGATTCTTCGAAGGTAATGCTATCTCCGAAAGTAGCATTAACGGCGTCATTTTCATTATTTATTTTGATTCCGTCAAGGTCCTGGGTCGCCTTCATTGATTCTGTATTGTCGATGTTGCTATCTGAATGTGAGTCTCCAAGATGTGAATCATAACTTTCGTCAGCAAGAGACTCGGGTACTTTACTTGAACTTTGGCCGCTATCTGCTTTTGTGAAAAGAGAACCGGACATGCTCTGAATTTCATCCATTTTAGCCTTTTGACTTTTCTCTGTTGAAACCCGCTTTCACTTTTCGAAGTATGAATTCCACGAGGCATATTTCGTTCTGGGTATTCTAAAAAATATTTTTAATTAGTAAGTGATACGTTGATTTTATAAACTAATTATAACAGTAAATAAACACCTACACGTTACGTAACTAGCTTTGTGAAATATATTTTTATATAAATTAACAATCCTGCGTCTGGGTGTAAATATGTATTTAAGTATTATTAGAAAAATACTAGTTAAATACTCCACCATTGATTGTGATATCCGTGCCACGAGTGCTCGAGCTACTCATCTCGGAGCCAAATCAACGTACGCGAAGTTGTATGATATGATTATGATTACTTCAATCAAAAATCTAAACTTAATATATTCCGTTTTTGTAAACAAATCCCATTGATATTAGATCGTAAAATAATAAGTAGGTAAGTAAATAATAAAGAAGTATATTATTTACAATTAAACAATATTACCTAAAGTAATATCGTAAACGTGTACAAATATAAATAAAATCTTTTTACGCCAGCAAAGCCTTTAAATCTATTTTAATAAATAAATACCTTTAGTAGATAGTAATACTTGCCCAGACTAAACAAAAAAATATTACTGAAAACCGTCTAAAATACCTTCTGTAGGTACTTACCTATTTATCATTTAGGATGGCTCAATAATATAGTTTTAAAATACACAGTAATTAAAAGAGAATAAAATAATTAAAGGGTTTTTCAAAATAATCTAAGATACTGCTATTAGATACTAGATGAATTAAATATGTAAGTATTATCTGTATTAACAAAAATACTTCACTTACCTTGTTTATTTTCTTCAAGAATCGACTATATTAAATCGGTTTTTATACAAAAAATGTTGTTTATAATATCTAATAATTAACAAACACTTTGCACTAGACGTTCACACGTTCACGTAAGAGAATATTGGAATGAATGCGGTCGGAAACAAAAGAAATGTTCCAATCTACAATACAAGTGACGAGCGCTATATCGAAGGAATCACCTGACTAGCGTTGGTTATGCGCGAACGGGGTATTAAATTGTGGGGGAATCCCAGATCGATTGACAGTGTGCACATTGTTTTTTTTCTAAATATCAATTTGTTCGCGCCACTTAATTGGCACTTCTTTTATATTTATCAATCCGCTTCAACGGCTACCTGTCGTCCCCTTTCCGTCGCTGATTGGGAAGCTGTTTGTAATTACCAACAGTCTACGCTCACCCGCGCGCGCGTATTGACATCGCGCATTACATTACGACCCCGCTATATCAAGTGCACGTGCGCCCGGACGGCGCATGAACGTCGTCGTGAGTTATATTTACCCGCTATACAGTCTACTAAAACATATCAAGGAACGCGCTGTACAACCTGAAGACCATGAACGAGGTGGCGTAGCGTATTTCCGGTCTGCACCGGTCAAGGAGCTACAGGTCAGTCAGTTTCTTTTATCAGCGACCATCCCGCCGTTGTTGACGCGCTCGGCTATATAGCTTAGCCGCCGCGCTAACACACAATTTATTATGCTCGTGGTACGATATCATAGTAACCTAGATAATTTTATTAGTGGCGGTTATGCTCTCTAACCTCTCTCTCTCTAGTGGTCGCACAAGATCGGTCGCTCTGGAGATCTATGGGGGAGGCCTATGTTCAGCAGTGGACGTCCTGCGGCTGAAATGATGATGATGATGCTCTCTACCATAGATTTAGGATTTTTTATAGGTAGAAAGAACTACAACTGATGGTCATAGTCGGGCTTGGGTGTCACCCCTAAGCCGATTGTGCCTCTTCGTCGCCCGTTCCGCGCTCTCGCCTAGCACTTCAAGCCTTAAATGGAACGCCTCAGAGCGAGGTAACGCCGCATGAGTCATGGTTTTTCGTGCATGCAGCCGGCTCCATCGAATTATAAGACGTTGGCACGTCAAAAAAAAACAGACTGTATACAGTTATCTCTGGCATACAGTTTATATCTGGTATACAGTCAGATTGTATAACTGTTTGAATTTGAACGCGCTAATCTCTGGCACTACCAGTCAGTTTTTAAAAACTCTTTTTGAGTCTCAAAGTTTATTTATTAAGGAAGATTTTGTGCTATTTAAATTAACGCTATTACTCTATAGAGCGGAGCAGTGACCACGAACGTCAAGCAATCTGGAAAACGGGAGACACAGATGTTCCAAATAAAATGTATTCTCTCTCATTTTCTCGCAGGTTAAATCCTATAGATGTATGTTTTTGGCTCTTTTTAGTGTAGTTTTTACATTTCATCACCTTTCAAACACAACGGTATACAGTAAGTACCTAATATAGAAGTTTTCACAAAAAAAAATCTTTCTAAATAACAGAAAACCATTAATGCGTATTCGTAATAGTACAGTGTCGTGAAAATGCGCTCTTTTATTAAACCCAAGAACGGGAGCGGCCTTTAAAAGTCCTTACACAATGGCCGTAGTAAATCGTAACGACGGGAACAAACCTACTGGCGGCCATCTTTAATACGTCATTAACTCGTAAAGTACGTACGCCAGGGAAGTATTCAAGTAGATAATTACCTACTTTCTCTTTTATTTGTTACAGATGTATGTTCGAAATAGCGCTGGTGGCTTAATTCTTGACTCCTTAGTGCTTTTTGAAATTATGAACGCATTGAATGATTGATTGTTACTGGGAAATCAAATGTGAAAAGACATGTTTTCAAGGTTTTAGCTTTTAATCAAAATGCAATGGAATCTCGTCTAATGGAGGAATGGAGTCACGATGTAGCATAGGAGAATTTTAGAGTTTACTATTTAAGAATTGATTTTCTCATAAAGCATGCGGCATGTAAATTAGATGGGGAGATAAATCGAGTGTTCACAAAGAGTGAAGTCGCCATGTTGTCCCTCTGCGTAACATATTCGTGCATCTTTACTGAACGCGTGTATATGTATTTAATAAACTTACTTGTATACGGAAGTAATAATATCTATAGAAATAAAAATGAATTGATGTTTGTTGGTACGCGCAGCACTTGAGAACGGCACGGCCTATTTGACTATTTTTTATTTATAAATTGTTCGTAATAATCCGAATTAGGTTTTTATAAGAAGAAAACTTTAAGTTCACTCCAGTGGTAGTAGTTGAAGGTCCAGTAGAAAAGAAAAGTTTAACGGAAAATGACCAAATACGGGAAAATCTGAACATCATTGTTTCTATTTGATTTTTGTATGACCTCTAGGCCATAACTTGCGATTCAAAAGATATGCATGGTAAACATGTGCAATTCTTTTTTTGCTTTGTTTGTGGTCATGGAAAGGTTCTTCTCCCTTTTCCTAACTTGGCAACTAGTCCTCTTTTATAAAGACTATTAATGCCTGTTAGCGCCTGATGCTTTATCATTGGCAATTAAGTTTATTATTTATGTGGGGTAGAGTTATTATTAGTTTGTTTTTCTTTATTTTTTCACTACGCCGCACACTTTGCCTGTTAAGGATAGTCTATGATTGACCATCGCCGCCGTGATTCGATCTATCTCGAATCGTGTATTAAATTTATCCCGCTTATTGGAGTTGTGCACGCTGCACGACATCCAGCTGGTCCACTGCTATCGAAGACGCAAACCTAAAGAATTGTCCGAGAAGAAGCGCTGCCTGTCTGAAGATCCAGAAGAACACAAATAAAGGTGATCGTAGAATAAGCGGTGCAGCTGCTTTTATACTTATCCAGTTTCAAGGTAATTTCTCTCATATTTATAATCTCCCTGCTCGTGGATTAGCGACCCTCTATATTGTTTAGTTGACGTGTCCACACTGCCATTATCAAGTGATTATAGTGCCCTGTCTTATGACGATTTTAGTGTCCTAACAAGATGATGGCTCCCTTGTTAGAACTTTCTAGGGAGTTCTTGTGGCATCTCAGTATCCATGGTTTCATTTTATTATCTCCATACCACTTCACATGTGCACTAGACTTGTGTGATACAAATAAAGTCTTTCACCTTTGCGGATCTATTTCGTTCAGCAGTTCACTACTCATTTCGGATCGAATGAAAGATGACAACTTGTTCTTTACTTTACAATCTTTCAATTCACTTAGTAGACTTTGGGGCGCAGCGGTGAGCGAAATTGAGTTGATTCGACATCCCAGTCACACGCACTACAAAGCTATATGTAGCGACATCTCTCGCCACAACTGACGCATCAACGCATCGACACAACTACGTAGCGACACATAGCGACATCTATCGAGCCACATAGGACGCATCCTACTATCCTACATTGCGCTATAGAAATTCACTCTATCGTTGAGTATATATACAAGAACCCGACTACAACAGTCGGGGCAGCTGCCCGCCAGACATATCACCCGTCTGGCCGGAGGATCCTCCCTTTTCTATGGCGGATGAGGAACTTTACTCTCTGTTCCTCACACCTCTGCTAAACTATATATCGCTATCTCTCTCATCTTAATTTCCAAGGTTTTTTTTTAATATTCGTAAATGTTTGCATTTATTGTAACAGAGGTCTTTATTTTCGACTGCATAAGTAACTATTATAGCGTATATTGTAAAAAGAACCTTACAGACATCGTTTAAAGTTCGCACTCATAATGTAATTTCATTGTTTTGATTTTATTACTCGTTTGTAATTACTTGAATTAATTTGTTTAAAAAAAGTTGCTGTGAACGGATAATAAATAGTAAAAATTTGCATTAGTAGTAAGTGCTAAAGTAATCCACCGCTATCTTTCATGTTCAATTTTCATAATTTTCATTTCAATTTTCAATGAATTACTTAATTAAATCATCCTCCTCAATCATTTAATATCTCCTCAATTTAAACCCCTTTCATCAACTCACGAATCCTGAACGAAAATGGTTAACATCAGTGCGTAGGTACTGATTTACTGAGTGAAATAAACTGCTGAACTGCAAATGTGAAAGAGTTCACTTCACTGAACGAGTTTCGATGAACTGCATCATCAAGGTGAATGAATTTGCCCAAGCCTATAATATGTAAAATAATCAAGATTTATTATGCAAAATGCCAGCTGTATGACACAATATGGGTTCAGACAACATAAATTTATGAATAAAAACCAGTGTAGTGCTTGCTACATGAGAGTTTGCCGTCAAAAACTCCTATGGAAAAGTTATGATGAATAACAGGATAGATGACGCTGTACTTGAGTTATTGATTATTGGGAAGGGCAGAACAACGTATGTCAACTAGTAATTAATATATAGCTACAATTAATGAAATTGAAATGTGTCTGTTTCCTAACAAGGCACTTATGAATGTCAAAACACTACCACCGGTTCGAAAAACATCCCAGCCATCGAGAAGAACCGACAAGAAACTCAATCGGGTTTATCTTATTATCTTCTTTTTTTTAAACTGGTTTTACAGTATTTCATTAATATACAGTTTTTATCATTTTCAGTAGATGTACAGAGAGGGAATCACAACCAGACATCACCATCATTCACGTAATCAGCCACCCTATAATACCCCTTTGACACTAAAACCTGCTTAACATGATTCTTGAACTTATTATCCGGCAAATCGCTAATGTGCTTAGGAAGTTTATTATAAAACCTAACAAAATTACCTAAAAAACTTTTATTTGTTTTACTAAGTCTAAAAGACGGGATGACAATTTTATATTTATTTCTAGTATTGAAATTGTGTGTGTTAGTAACAAGTTCAAAATTGCCTTAATTTTTCCGAACATACATTATATTTTCCAAGATGTATTGGGAAGGCAAAGTTAAGATACCAAATTCTTGAAATTGATTCCTCAATGAAATTATCCTCAATGAAAAAATTAAAGTAAATTATTGAGTAATAATGGTCTATAGATAAAAGGCCTAAAATTATAAAAATCTGGAAAAGTAATTATTGGAAAATAAATATTTTTTTGTCTGTGAGTCATGTGATTTGAAACGCCGATTAGAAAACATGACGTCACCATTCAAGAAATATGAACGTTAGACTCTTGCGTTAGTTGTCACACTTGTCACTGTTATCATACAAAATGACATTAAAATGAATGAAGACCCCACAGTACTACAATGGCGCGTTTTTGTGTCGTGTTTTTTATTTCAATTCAAAAATATTTTCAAATTACTTTTTATTATGTATTCTTGATAAAAAAATTATTATTCATAGGTATTATTTTCAACATATAAAATGTTTAAAACAATTTTTTTAAAGTTGTCGACTCCCGGATTGGAGTAGTGGGAAACTTTATATTGAGTTTACTCAGAAATTCACTACCAAGAGCTCCGTCACTTGGTGACCAGTATGGTAGTCACGATCTAATTTCCTCCAAATGATAACTACACCATGCCCTCAACCCTTCAGATGTCAATCATATAACCATCGCATCTTCTAAATATCAGAGCCAAGGCCGTTGTTTATCAGTGTACTTAACAATCATAAGCCCGATGAAGATACAACGGCATATATTCAAAGATAAGACATTTATCAAACACAAAAGTATATTAAACTAGTTGTGCCCGCGGCTTCGCTCACGTGTACTACAGAACGCCGTCGATCGGGCATACGCACGAATCGTGTTACCCGCGCTCCCGGTTATTTACTTATTGTAAGTGAAACTTAGAAGATAGACATATGCTCTCGGAGACTTTTTTGTAGGTCTTTTTAATATCTACAATTATGTAGTACATTAATTTGATATATCTCTTATGGTTTACTCAGCGTAAGCCGTTTAAGATTCCGAAATGATTCACCGTGACTATATTTTTTATTTGTGCGGAACCCTAATTATTTTTCTGAAATAAAAGTAGCCTAAGTTACTTCTTATAACATCAGCTATGTACTAGTGAAAGTCCCGTCAAAATCGGTCCAACCGTTTTGGAGATTACCCGGAACAAACACACTGACAGACAAACATTTTTAATATTGGGTTTTTGTTATAGGTTTCGTTTATACTTTGATGTGCATTTAGGAAAAGGCTGTTATTTTGACAGTACAAACGGACACTTCCATTTTATTAATTTTTTATCTATATAGATCTTAACCTAATGTGAAATTTTCGTATTGTATGTTTTGTTTGTTTGTATTATTAATATCCTTACTGGTCTTTCAACATTCACCATTGACACTTTTGAAAAATTGTTTTTAACACTTTGTGGGTAATACGCGAAAAATTAATATTTGTTAATTAGTGCATTAGTTCATTTGAAGTAATGATAGGTCAGTGCCAGCGAGTACGGACTCCTTGTCGATCGTTGTGAGTTCGAATCCCTGCAATGAGCCTGATCGCGCGGTGAAGAAATCATAGCAGAAGGCTAGCTACCATCCTCAAGTTGAATATCTGTCGTCTAGAACCAATGGGTATGTTCCGGTAGCTGCACTTGAGAGCCAGTCTTCCACTAGGCCTAGCGTGGCCACATCATCAATTAAGAACTGGAGAGATTACAGCTTTGAAAGTAATATAAAAATATTTTTTAATGTAAAGGGCTATGTTGGTAACTTTGGTTCTCCTGCGGATCTCCTTATTTCTGATTCTCCATAATGCAGAGGAACTCCTAGCACAGCCCTCCTCGTTGCCCTTTGAGTGACCTTGAGTTTGTTTTTGAGACCCATAGTTAGTGACCACGTCTCAGCAACATATGTAATCACTCGCAACACAAGACTTTCGCCTTGAGATTTATTTGCAGATTCGCTGCAAGATTTATAAAAGAATGCTGTGAAGTATTTGCGAGACACAAATATGAATTTATTTAAATTTTATTAACATGTTAATATTTTCATTTTCTGCTGTTTGTTTATGTAATGATTGGATTTTTTTAATGATTTTAGTACATAAGGCATGCTTTATTTATTTTGTCATTTTTTTTTTCTTGACATATTCAACTTTTTACTTTTGATATTTCCTTTTTTTATTTTATTTTTTTATGTGTGTATTTATGGTGCTCATTTTTTATTAATTTTGTTGAACTTTTTGACTTGTTTATTATCATTACTGACTCCAACATTGATTTATGAAATAAAAAAAAATGTATTCAGTAAGGTCAGAAATGATGAATGCGGCGGTGACCTTAAAAGGCGAATGCACTGAAAAATGTTTTTATTTTATGGATTCGAATGAAATGTAGTGTATTGGCCACTGGCCATCCATTTTTCATAAATAAATAAAATACTGCTGTATCTTGAACGAGAACATCATATGTAACAACATAGCTTCCCATATACTGCCCTCTGACCTCTTCTCGAATTTGGAGTTACCAAACTGAATAGTTTGTCCCAGGTAAACATAATCATTAACAATTCCAAGCGTATAGGAGTCTCTGATCTTTACGGGAATTGGCGCTACATAGATGTTTGACATGATCATCGTCTTATCCATGTTCAATTTAAGACCAACTCGTTCAGAGTCTTTACTGACGTCACTGAGCACTTTAATCTTCATGGTCTCAGCCAAGGCTACTATGTCGTCGGCAAACTAAAGGTGAATGATTTACTCGCCATTTATATTAGTGCCTAGTCCTACCCAGTCTAAAATCTTGAAAGTAACTTTCAGCGTAGCGGTGAACAGTTTAGAAGAGAGGAGGGGTCTATGTAAGTAACAATGATTATAAAGTGATTGATAAAAACAATAAAAATAACGACGAGTGTTACTTCTATCCTATCAGTGATTATTCTCGACGATCGCAACCCTGTCTGAAGCAATGATATTTTATAAAGAGACGCATTATACTTTCACTAAAAGCAATTTGAACACGGTACAAATTTTGTTATCAGTATGTCGAAACAAAAGAGATAGTAAATCACAGCGTAAGGTGAAAACTCTTTTGTCAAAAAAGGACAAAAGTTTCTTCTCGTTCATGCCGGTATCAAGTCGAAAGGGAACTGAAGGCAATTCACGATTGCATGTAAAGAGCGTCAATGCCGTATCTACTTTTTTCCATTTTTATAAACTTACTTACGCCTATTTTACAATCCCACTACCATCTTTATGCTGACGACCTGCAATTGTATCTGCATTGCGAAATAAAGAATCTACCTTATATAATTAATAATTAGAAAAGAAAAGAAGGCTTTCAAGGTTATTTTCCTAGTCTGAATCTTAAGGGATTAATGTTAATGTGGACTAATCCAACGAAGTATCAATCTATTATAATTGGTAGCTCATAACAGCTTGCTAAAATTGACTTTAACTCATTGACTCCTGATTACTCTTCAAAACAATAAATGTACCATTTTTTACTCAGCTTCGGTGCAAAATCTTGGTATCATCTTCGATACTAAATTATGCTGGGCAGACCAAGTCAAGGAACTTAGCAGAAAATTTTGTGCTCCTATTCATTCTCTGATGCGTTTGAAAAACTTTCTTCCTGTTGATATAAATATTTCCCTAGTAAATACTCTTCTTCTCCCTCTTCTGGATTATGCAAACGTTGTTTACTTGGACCTCTCAGAAGATCTCTTAAAGAACTTGATCCGTTTCATCTTCCGTCTTCGGAAGTTTGATCATGTATCTGAATTGAAATAGCTACCTATTCGGCAACGTAGGAATGTAAGAATACTTTGTCTTTTTTCTCCGTAGTTATTAATCACAAATCCTTTAAATATTTAAAAACTCTATTGCAATATCTCGCGGATACGCACAATAGACAGCTAAGATCTTCTGATTATTTAATTCTCAGTATACCAAGTCATCATACTAATTTCCGCGACCGATCCTTCACCGTAACAGCAGCACGACTGTGGAATTCGCTTCCTGTCAACATCTAACTAGCCAACTCTCTGGATTCCTTCAAGTATTCGCTACGTAGGTTTACTTGGAGCAATTGAATATTCGCTAGATTCTCCTTTTTTTTTTACTAAATATTATACACACCTTGCATATATCTTTCTCTTGCTCCCTGGAGGACTGATAGAGCATGAATTTTTAGCATTAACTCCTCCGTTTTTACTTTTTTGTGCAATAAAGAATATAATATCATTGGTCTGAGGTACCGTTTTGCCTAGGTACTTAATAAGAGAAGCAGCGTAATGAAGTCAGTGCACTAATAAAACGTAAACCAGTGCATTATGATAACAAACAACACAGAGAAATGTTTACTTGCCGTTGCGCCAATGAAATGATTACGTTTTGAGATCACTGACGCACGATCCAAATGTCAGGGGCCCTCGTTATAAACCGATATATACTAGAGACGCTCAAATGTTTATCGATATTAAATAAGTAACGGTATTTTGTTATCGCCTACAATTTAACGATGATAGAAATACTACCTATATACGTTTCAGTTCGTCCGGTTCTTCGATAAACAGGATGTTTAATGTGATTAGGGCTGTCTTCACCTAAATTCTTGATGCGGACGATAACTTAAAAAACCCGGACAAAATTAAAATAATCACGTTTATTTCGTGTTAGCGCGACTGCTATGCTCGAGGTCTTGGGTTCGATTCCCAGGTCGAGCAAAGTGTTATTGGGTTTTACTATGAAATTCTCAGTAGTAGCTCGGAGTTTAGCTTTGAGCCTGATTAATGGAAATAGGCTTGTCCCCTATTACATGGAACTTAAAAATATGCACGGCGAACTGTGGGTGTACTTGTACACCTCTGCCTAGCCCTTCAGGTATACAGGCAGTGATGGTATGTTTATATGTATTCACCAGCAGTGCCCGCATATGCACTTGCGTGGACTATAGAATGTCGTTGATCAAAACACACGCGAATCGTGCTACCCCTCGCTCTCGCTTATTTTGAAGACAAAAATGATTATTGTGGGTGATCCTTAGAAAGTAGACAGACATAAGTTGTTGTTGAAATTTTTGTATTTCTTTTTAAGATCTTCAATTATGTACTATATAAATTTGATATATCCTTTAAGGTTATATAGCATATGCTGAGCTGAGGTCCTTTTTCATGTTGAGTGCGGCGTTTATTTGGCAACGTTGCAGTATTATAATATAACTTAGTAATACTACAATTTATTATAATGTAGTGATTATTGTGTGTTGTGTTAATTATGTCTATGTTTTTACCATCAAATAAATGTTTTCTGTCTTTTTAAGTTTTACTTAGCGTAAGCAATTCAAGTAACCCGAAATTGTCGTTTTCTTAAATGATTTTTAATTTGTTCGGTACTTTAATTATTTTTATTAAATTAAAGTAGCCTAAGTAACTTCTTATAACATCAGCTTCAGCCAGTGAAAAGTCTGTTAAAATCGGTCCAACCGCTTCGGAGATTACCCGGAACAAACAGAAAGATAAAAAAAATTCAAATGGGTTTTTTGTTTATGTTCTGCATTTACTTTCACATATATTTAGTAAAAAGCTATTACTTCAACTTTATAAACAGACACTTCAATTTTATTTATTTGTATAGATTTAAAAAGCTTGCTTTAGATTTATTTTGTAATGTTCATAAGCATTGGCCTATACGATACTGTTGTTTCTGAGATAATCGAAAAAAAAAATTAGTCGCGATCTATTTTTTGAATTTAATTAAACTAAAAAAAACCTCTATGTTAGCTAAGTAACGCTACATAAAGTAATCAACCAAAATCATAAAGCATCTAATTAATTAATTTAAAAAAAAAGTTTTGTTTTATTGCAAATCAGTTAACCCGATTTTCCCAGGACACATGTTTAATTGTAGTTACGTGTAGTATTTGGTTGTAACTCGCTTAACAAAGAATACCAATAAAGTAATACGCACACTACACTAGTGTATTCCGTTTTTGGTCTCGACTTATTCAACCTGTTGCCGATCTATACTGTACTAAATCTACGCTTTTAAACTACGATAAAGCCCGAGGAAACCAGAACGAATAGCAGCCCTAAAGTGATACGTATGAAAAAACGTGATACCTATATCTACACTAATATTATAGCTTATATGTTTTAACACGCTATTGCTGACTCAATGCCCATTTGTTACACATCATGGCAACCGTAAAACAAACAAAAAGTTATATAACTATACGAAATCTTTAGTTTAAATTTTACTCGTATTTTTCTTTGCATTTTCCTTTATATTTATGCATATTTTACTTTTATGTAGCAGTTTTAATGCTTCCTGGCTAGGCAGAAATAATTGTTGCCAAATACCTATAGGTGTTTCCAGCGGCTACACTAATGAAGCATTCTCTCTAGGCTTAGCGTGCTACCATCTAAGACCATATCATTAGAAATAAGTCGTCAAACCATCTTTTAATCCCGCTATAAGATTCATTCATGTAAAAACTACCCTACCAATCCCTGTAACTGTGACACCATTCAGCGCAGTGACGTTATCAGGTACCTAGGTTTGTTGGTAGATGATAAATTACGTTTCAATCAACACATTCACAAGCTTTCTACTAGAGTTACAAAATCTATTTCAATTTTAAAAAAACTCCGCATTTGTGCTGCTAGCCCACTGTTAACAATTATTTACTTCGCGTTATGCCGGTCAGTGATCAGCTGTTGCAGCCACAGTGTAGGGTTGCACGGCGAGGACCAATATGTTGGAAATCGAAAAAGCGTAAAGGTCCGTGTTGAAAGTGATGCTAAAAAAACCATTTCGATTACCAACAGTAGCCTTATACGCTGAGGCGAAGGTTTTATCTGTTCGTAAGTTATTTTTGTTTAAAATTGCTTTAGTAACTCAAAAATCACTTAATTCCATGTCTTACTATGACTCTACGTAATAAACGTATTTTTAATTTACCAGTACCAAGAACACTTTCGACTTTTGATAAACATTTGGGGGTTACAGAAGGGTTTCAATATATAACGCCATCCTTAAACACTGCAGTAACCTTAAAGATTGTTCAATATATGAAGCAAGTAAAACAAATTTTTGATTTGCTGCTATCGTTAAATTACGCTGAGACAGAGACGCTGGTAAAGTACCCTAACTTTTAAGTTTTTGAATTTCATTTTATAGCATTTTGTTTGGTTTTCATTTTATTTTATATTTTGTTAAGTATATATAGTTTAACCTACGTAACTTTTTAATTATTTTATGTAATTGTTAACTGGTTCCTCGCGAGACATGCGAAGCCTAGTGCGGGGTCCCCTGGAAATATTGTTGTAAGTTTTGATACCTAATAAAGGTTATCATTAAGACCAGGTGAGATTGTGACTAAACGCTAAATCTTTAAAGATTTTTTTTTTTAATCAGGAGCTGCAAGCCGATTTGATTTTTTTTTTCGTAAGACAGCCCATATATTGATAGAAGTTCTAGACTATGTATAATTTTATAGTGTTTATGTATGTATAAATTTATGTTCATGGGATCTGTCCCTACCACCCCGCTTGATTACTGACACATCTAAGCGAGTCACAATGTCGGGTATCTCACCTGGCATGGTGGCCGAGATCCAGTTGGACACTCTTTTGCAAATATCAAGCTTATAGAATTATTCTTTCTTTTTCCTTTTTGTGCAGTGAAAGCTTCGTTAGTGATTTGAAACGCGATGAAAAAAAAAAAACGACACTAAAAAGAGACAAACACAAACATCTATATGATTTAGCCTGTAAGATACCTACCGAGATAAAATACATTCATTATACACGGTTAATGCAAGACCTGATTTCCACGACTCAGTTGTGCGGCCGGCATTAATCTGAGAGTGGTATTTTTAATTTTCTCGCGCTATTCTAAGTAATCTCGCGGTGGTACGACCTCTTGGTTAACCATTTTCACTGGATGATTTAAGAAAAAAGAAATGAAATGCTACGCAAGTTGCGGTATAGTCTAATCTATCGAATTTCTTTTAAAACTGGACATCACTGTTGACGATACCAAACTGTTTGATGAGTACGATTTCCTAAAAGAATACTGAACAACTTCTACAAAGAAGTTTACATGATGGCAGTTTTTCTGAAAGTTTAATTAGGTAATCAGTACTTTACTTTACTTAAAGGATTAAAGGTAGTATTTTGGCATATAATTCCCATATAGAAGGTGGTGTAAAGAATGAAATAATTTGAAAATTGAGTCAGTTAAGAATATATTGATGACAAAAGAAAATTTCAAAACTACAATGTATTAAGACTTTCACTTTTCTCAGCAGCAGCTCGAAATTTGACTTTGTGCCCGATTAATGGCAATAGGCTCGCCCCCTATTGCATGAAACCTAAAACACATGAATCAAAGAAGAATGACAAAACAAATTTATAATGCGAGTGTGAAAGGAAACGTTGGAAGAGGAAGGTCTAATGTTTGCGCCTAAACGTGTACTCAATGACCTAATAATCGGGTACAACCCTACCATGAATGACGGTGGCAAGATCTCTTCCGCGTCCTAAGGCATCGCTCATTGCCTTGGACCCCCTCACCCCACGCCATGCGGGGATGAGGAGTGTTAGATACGTCTTGCACCGCCGTGTGTGTACCGCGCCGCGCCGCAACCATCTCTACTATTAAGAGATACATAATATTATAAACTATTGGTGTCTGCAGTGCGTTTGTGTAACTGGACCTGCGCAAGAGATTCTCTAAATATAAGAGGAAACCGGAGTTCAAGGTGAGTGGTTTTGACTTATTATTAGAGTCATCGAAGTGCACGAGGGATTCCGCTATATTTTTATTTCAAACTTAGTTCAACGTGACTTATAGAAAAAATACAGTCCACTAAACGCCCGCCCCCCCCCCCATCTAGACTAGCCTTCATCTCTCAAATCGGGGACGTTCTAAAGAAAGGTCAGGTCAAGAGTAATATAAACTGACGAGCATACATGAAAAGATTGATGAATGATGATGAATGAAACGAAAGATGTATGCCAGGATCGTAGCAGATGAAATACTAATAATTACTTCATTCCAAAGGATCGCAGCGAGATGTTATATAGCATTTTTATAAGTAGGTTCTAAAATGCAAAAAGAATTTTCCAAACCTGATAAATAGTTCCAGAGATAAGCGCGTTGAAGCAAACAAAACAAAAAAAAAAAAACATTCTCTTGAGCTTAACATTAGTATAAATTTTTAATAGTATATTTGAGATATACATCACTATAGTCCAAGTTGTAATTAAGTGAGAATCAAATGATAGCTTTTGAATTAGTCGACAAAAAAATGTCGATGTTTTACGAAATTTCTATAATAACGCCTCATCTCTAGACTTTAAAGGGACACCACGATGTTTATCTATCTCTTTTTTGCATAAGTTCAAGGCAACGCTGTTACATTTAATTATATATATGTATGAATCTCACCTGTTTCAATTATAGTTACTTTGAATGCATCAAACCTCTTTACCTTTTCTTTTTTCTTCTTATTTTATTACGTATAACTAATAGCTGTGCCCCACGGTTTCACCCATGTTATAATTTAATGCGATAAATATCGCCAACGCACTCGTGTAGTCTATCCTAACCACTTAGCATCACTTATCGCAAGTACAAATTATTTTAATTTTCCATTATCTCCTAAATTATATGTCCAAATAACATGATATAAAGGGCAAAGCTTAACTTCATAAAATTGTCTTTATGATGAAGTAGCTTCTGTTCATAAGGATTAATATGCCATGCCTAAAAATAATGGTCATAAATCACTTTTTAATATTCAATTAATTTTTGTCATAAAATATCTTATTATGGCTTATACATAAGAGATAGGCATATACTATCCCACACTTATTTTAAGATATACTAAGGTTCAATATTTCTGTAAAACATTGTATTTACAGATCATTAACTATTACGCCAGTCATGCGGATAAAGCAGTACGGGAACACTTCCACGTCCGACTTACTTAACAAAAATCAATATTTCAGGCTACTTGATAGTTGTAGCCCAATGTTACATAGCCTACATTATTTCTCGTGAATTTGGACTATATTATACAATCAACATTTTTTCAAATCCGACTGTTGGTTCCAGAGATAAGCGTGTTAAAACAGACAAACAAACAAGCAAGCAAAAAACTTCCGCATTATTATATTATGTATATAATTAGAGTCGGCATAACATTCCTCTTACACTTTACTCTATCTCTTCTCTTACGGATAGGGAATTAGTCAGATCGCGACTTCTTTCCAATATCGGCATCAGCCCAAGCCGAGGTTCGGCCACTTTGGCACCCTTGCGCGCTTGTTGCCCACGCTTTCGCGGCTGAGTGCCTTTAGCGGTTCTGTTTTTGAATAGGGCCCTCAGGCTAACAGTAACGTCATTAACAAAAAATAACTACTAATATTATAATCACTATTTTTCCACGCCAAGAATTCATACGCTAAACACGTAGTGTTATAAAAATCGTAGTTCCTTAAAACTTTAATAACTTTTTATTCAGTGAAGATATCGTGACATTTATTTTTTTTTTTGTTAAGGACTAAGCATCTAAAGAGTGAAACAAAATGTACTCAGGAGTTTTTCAAACTATCTACAACCTACTACTAACAAGTTATCAACGGCAAACCTCAATCGTACCATTATTTATATAGACCACTCACTCAGTCCATTCATACCTTTTGCGGTCTTCCTTTATTCCTGTATTTATTTGGTAGTAAGTATCACAGCACATTTGTTATGTTTAGCAATCAAGTGATGCCAATTACGAAGCAATTATTATTAAATTTTGCTTGTTAAGCAGCGGTTAAATATTTATATAGGTACATAAAAAATATCATTATGAGATATGATGTGTTTCTATACCTCAATGTGAATGAGAGTGTCAGTCTGCATGTGAGTGTATAGATGTGGGATCTTATGCTCCTGAGTGAACGTATATGTGAATTGTATATGTATGTATGTTATAAGTAACAGAGTAAACTGAGTTCTTCCTTTGTTCCTGTTTAACATCCATGATGACTATTTAAATGTTTTTTGGATTTAAATTTTTTTAGGTATTTGATCCGTCACTTTCAT
Source organism: Saturnia japonica (assembly GCA_033032175.1). Taxonomy (NCBI): domain Eukaryota; kingdom Metazoa; phylum Arthropoda; class Insecta; order Lepidoptera; family Saturniidae; genus Saturnia; species Saturnia japonica. The sequence goes on from CM065331.1 coordinate 3,114,237, forward strand.
ACTTTACATTCATCTAGATATGAATTTCATCCCTCCTCATGACATGATTAAACCACGCCAACCTATAAAATCCATAACTTCTTTGTGACCGGTCACCTTCATATACTCATTCCTGATCTTGTCCATTCTAGTTATACCACACACCCATCTTAACACAAGCATCTCTGCCATATTATAGAAGCAAGTTGACTGCCACTAAAGTCTAGCAAATCTGAGGGCGACACAAAATACAAATGGCCATGTGAAGTAAGCCTAGTGGAAGACTGTCTCTCGAATGCAGCTGCCGGAACCTACTTATAAGTGCTTGGCGACAGATTTTCAACTCGAGGATGGTAGCTACCAAGTCGGGCATTAAAAAATATCCTACCACCCCAATGCCCAATGACGTTCTTCACATGCCATCGTGAATGGTGGGCATTGCCGTCAGTTCATTTACGACTTGATACCGACGTGAGCGAGAAGAAACTTTTATCCTTTTTCGACAACAGAGTTTCCGCCTTACACTGTGATTTCCTATCTCTTTTGTTTCAACATGCTGATAACAAAATTTGTAACTGTTTCAATTTGCTTTCACTGAGACTATAATGTGATTATTTTTAAACTTCATTGCTGCCACCACGCTATGATTTCATCATGATCATTCCATCGTATAGACTTAGTAAACAAATAAAAGTTTTTTACGTAATTTTGTTAGGTTCTATAGTAAACTTCCTAAGCACATTATCGATTTGCCTGATAATATGTTCAAGAATCATGTTATGCAAGTTTCATTGTCGAAGGGGTATTATAGGGTGGCTGATTGCGTGAATGATGGTGATGTCTGGATATGATTCCCTCTCTGTACATCTTTCGGAAATAAATAATTTAATACTGTAAAAACTATTTTGCCGGTTCTTCTCGGTGTTTTTCCGAACCGGTGGTAGTATTTTGACATTCATAAGTGCTTTCTTAGGGACTAAATTAAATTAAAATATTTTGATTTTGATTTTACTCTTGACTGAAAACTCAGGCTCATCGCAGGGATTCGAACTCACGTCGATCAACGAAATGTCGGTACACGCTACCACTGTACCTACGCTTCCTTTTCACTTTATTAATCTTTGCTGTTTAAAAATTTGTATATAAAATATATTATTAACAAAATACTTTATATATCTTACACAAAGAGACAAAAACACGGATATATAAAAAAGACATCAACCCTTGCATTCCGACTTTTAATGAGACCATTATTAGGTATTCTTATCTGACGCTTTTCATTATGTAGACATGATAATAAGCGAGATAGATAGATAGTTAAAACCGTGGTAAGAAAAAGACGACGCATTGTGTACTTTCTCTTATAGAAGTTATAGATTTGCTGAAAACTGTACGGTTCGGTTTTCAGTGCCAGATCGTCGTTCGTACGGGTCGGGTGTCGTTTTAACCCGTTCGTAAAGAAATTTCCGCTTACAATTGTGATTGTGTAAAAATAATAAATATGTCCCCCGAGGCCGATTTCAGGATAAATATTTTCTCAGGGGTTCCTCCACGTATCGCGTAAATTATGTGATCGATAAAACTTTATTGTATATCTTTTTAATTTCATCTTAACTTATTGTGTTATAAGCATTATGTTTATAGTGTCATTGCTTTTGTGAACAAAAAAAAACAACAAATACAATCATGTGCACCGGATGTAATATTTGAAATTTGAACACGAAATCGGTAAGTGCTATCAAATAGCCGTTATTTTTTTTACAATAACGTGTTTTTTTTAAATAACATTCACGTAATTTATAACTTTACCTACGTCCCATTATTTGTTTAAGCCATAACGTAAAACAAACAATGAAATGTTGAAAATATTCAAACACGCTTGTGTTTTATTTATTTTCGTTATGGAATTAGAAACAGTGTGTACCTAATCTGTGTATAACGTGTTTAACGTAGGTATGTAACTCATTTGTGCTTGATCTAGAAATAGTAATATGTGTTGTTTACAGTTTTCCTTATAGAAACTTACTATTTAAACGTCTTATCGTACATTGTAACATATGAAATAATATGTTATTGCTCTTTATTGAACCATACATCGTCTCACAACATAGTTAATTACAACAAAATACAACCGTACGCTAAGCAAGTACAGAAAAAGACTCTTTATTTGAAATTTACAATTTTATCTATACGACTAATAAGTAAAAAAAAATACAAGTTTTTTTTTATATTATCTCGGAAAATTGTCGGTATTTTCCGTGAAGATAAGAAGTATAATCTAAACACAACGACGACCACCGAGAGATTGAAATCCGTCGGTGGTCGCCGCTATGATGCCTGCATTCATATCTATTCACATTTACGCTTGAAGAACCCGATGTTGTATGAAGGAGGTACGATAAAGTACAATATATTCATCACGTATTGTGTTTACACATCTACAGATGCGTCCGCGGACGTTGAAAAATGCGTCAGCATATGGATCACTACGAGCCGTCCACACGACTGTGGGTCAATCAGTCTAGGTAACGACAGAGGCAACTCGCACGTAATGTTAAAAAAAAATGGATATTGAGACCGTATCTGCCGCAGCTATTTTTTATTTAGTATTTTTAACTACTACTTGTGTGTGCATCGCAGTAGAAGAATTAAACCGCAAACTGATGCGTCGTCAGACGTGCGGAGAGACGACGGACGTTCGCGCCCAAACCTTTTAATCCGTGCCACAAAAACCGACATCAATTTGATTTGAGGCGGACGCATCTGCGGACGTTAAATACCTACAACTGATGCATAAATTACCCCCTTCCTTCCCCCAAATATCTTAGTTAATATATATAAAAAATGAGAGCTTTGTGGTGAGAAAGAAGATATAGTGACACGGATTGAGAAAGGGATGCTTAGGTTTGGGCATGTTGAGAGGACGTAGAAGGTGGAAGGACGTGGTCTCTGCCTACCCCGTAGAGAAATATGCGTGATTTATATATGCGTGTATAAAAAAACAACTCCGGGTGTTCCCAAAACCCCACAATCGAAAAGAAAGTCACTGTGAAAATGTTTATTTTATTACTATGTTTATGGTGGTTTCGATCTGTGTCAACCGCTTTAATCTATTCATATTTTAACATGGAACTTTGAAATGATGCAGTCTGTCTTTTAAAAAAAACGATCTCGGCTCTATACCGCCAATGCAACGTTGGTCGCCACGCATCAGATGTTTCACATTAAAATATGTGAGACCCTGCAGTACTAACGCCCTTTCGGTATAAACTTTATTGCTTGTTACTTTAATTAGGCCGAATTATTTCAACTAGGCCGAGGTAGTCCAAAAGGCCCTAAAATTAATAGAAAAAAAACTGTATTTGTTAAGTATGATTAAGTATAATTTTGTCTTTGAAAATGCATACTAATATAATAAAGCAGTTTTTTTTTTTTTGTTTATATGTTTATTTAATCACGCTAATCACTAGGACTACCGGACAGATTCAAAAAATTCTTATTGTGTATGATAGCCAGGATCACGGGGAATAGTATAGGCTATTTAACATTAGGCTACAACTCTCAGATAGGCTTAAATACTGATTTTTGTTACGTAAGTCGGAAGTCGAAGCCCACCCGAACTGCTTTAACTGCGTGCGCTGGCGTAATCGTTAACAATACGGAAATACAATGTTCTATAATAATATTGGTCCTTAGTATATCTAAAAAAAAGTCACCATTAGCATATGTCTATCTCTTATATATAAGCCACAATAAGGTATTTTGTGACAAAGGTTTTTTGAAAACTAAAAAGTGGTTTATAAGCATTATTTTTAGACATGGCATATTAATCCTTACAAATAAAACTTACTTCATCATAAAGACAATTCTATGAAGTTAAATTTTGCTCTTTAGAGTATGCTATTTGGACACATAGTTTAGGAGATAATGAAAAATTAATATAATTTGTACTTGCGAGAAGAACAATTATGATAAGACTACACGGGTGCGTTGGCGGCGCGGTGTTTGTCGGATAAAATGAACACGGGTGAAACCGTGGGGCACAGTTGGTCTTTCAATATGCATTTGTACCGGCCGACCGACTCATTGATTGAGTGTTTAATGATTTATCTAAAAGCAAGATGATGTATTACATACATGATCTCAAAATGAATGGAATGAAACGTAACGCTTTTTGTTAACGCTTATATAAATTTCACTCATAAAATTTTCAAGTCCCCCACCTTATATGAAAATCGATTCTGGAGTAAACTCCAATAATAAGAAGAAGGGGGAGATAGGTTCACGACTTCACGGTACGACAAAGATAAGTTATAGAGAACTTTTCAGTTCGTGCCGAGGTGGAGGTTACCGTGAAACTGTGACTCCGAAGACTAGCGTGTGCGTTTCGTAAATGTTCACTGGAAATTTCAGCGAAATCGGTTTCAGTAGTTTTCAAGTTAAGGACTATTAACATGTAGGTAACGACAAGGCATATTGATACGACATACGAGTGTGGTATCAAAGGGAAACCATCTGAAAACCTTGCTCAAATTATAGTACATGTATTTACAAGTATTTACTCAGCGCAATCCTAAGCTCTAGCCAATATAAAACTTAATCAAACCGGAAACGATTTAAGTATAATACATATATTAAGTAGTTATATCGTTTCTTTGCTGGTACTGACCTCAAAAGAAAGACGTGTAGGCCTTTAATTTCTTTCATACCAACTTTTGATTTCGTTATGTTTGTTTTTTTTTCTAAAACACAAGTCTGCGGACTCTTGGTCCACACCTTTTTTTAATTGGGTGCTTTTATAATATTAAACATTAAAAATTGACATGAAAAAAAGATGCTGGTGTTTGTTTATTTTATGTAAGGGCTGTCGAATTACGTCTTCAACACTGAGACGGCCAAGCCAAACTCACCTGCACGTGGTGTATACCCTGCTGAGCAATGAACGAAGAAATGACGATAGCAGGGTGGTAGGGTTGTTTTGCTCGACTCAGTCGCGACCAGCATGTATGTTGCGAAAATTCCGTCATAATGACCCGTTTTTGCGTGTCGCGTTTTGGGTTCAGCCTGTGCATATCTATGAAATGTGGCGGGCTCTTTAAATGACATGTTGTGGTTTTTATTTTTAATTCATTTACTTAGGTTGTTGACCCTATATAATGTAATATTGGTGTCGTTTTGCGTGAAATAGTTTAGTTTTTGTGCATAAGTGAAGTGCATTATAAATATAAACTGAAAGCATGCATTCTGGGATACCAAAAAAACTCCCTAGAAATTTCTAACAAGGGAGCCGCCATCTTGTTAGGATGCTGAAATCATCATAGAGAGGACACTATATTCACTTGATAATGGCAGTAATGGTCTTCATTAAAGGTAACTAGTTGCCTAGTTAGGAAGAAGAAGAAGAAGAAGATTTCCTGGTGGTCGCCGTTGTGTTAGGATTTTACTGTGTTTACCATCAGCGACAGTACCGTAAATTTCCCGAGCTACTATAAAAAAAAATCTAATTTTTTTAAATTACTTTTTTAGTGATATTAATATTACATAATGGTTGCGTGCATTAACTCTTACTTACCTACTGTTTACTTAAGTAATAGTTTCTAATGGAAATAATAGCATGAAATTACCCAATTCTTTAGATATTGCTGAGAGGTGGTCTCTACGGTATTTTTTAAGCTAATACATTTTGTTAATGTGATTAATTTTATATTATATACGTAGGTGCAAAGGCTTCATCTGCGCTAAAAAAATTAAATAAGTTTCGCCAAATAACTTCATGGTAGTCAAAACATAAATATTCATTTATGTTATTGATTTATTGCACTTTAAATCGTTTTTAATTTATTTACGGTAGGTACACCTACCTATGGTAATCGACAGCGAAAGCAATAAATAAATATATATATTATTTTTAGATCTGACTACACTGTTACCCTTAGGGGCCCTAAAGCTGCTGCGGCTTTTACAGCTTCACCGGACTTGGGGGCGAGCGCAGACGGCACTCAGCCGCGAAAGTTATAAGGACGACTCGCACGAGGGTGCCAAAGTGGCCGGACCTTGGCTCGGGCGGTCGTCGCGTACGCAACAAAGTCGCGATCTAATCGAATCCCTACACTTACGATTCGAGCTAACTAAAATATACTCATAGGCACGTTCCCTTCCTCCTGGAGGGTACAACTATCATGAAAATCGGTTGAAAATTATTATTCTATTCTGCGATTTCTAATGCATTATTAAAGATTGTTATAGCCTCTTAATTATGGAATGATGAATGCTTCCCGTCTACAAAATTTCATATGAAAAGGTTAAAAGTTTACGATTTTTTTTTTTTTTTTTTTACATTTTGCATTAGTTTTACTGTTAATTCTCATAGCTCATCATTCATGAAATAACTTATGCTTCTCGTGCACAAAATTTCATCTAAATCGATCAAAATTAGCGAATTTTTTTTCTTTTTTAATGAATGAATGAATAATTTATACTTTATTGCACTTGTAGTTTGCACACTGTCGAGCTTAATGATATAAAGCATTCTCTACCAGCTAAGCGGCGTGTTAATGTGGAAAAAATATTACTGTCGGTAGTGCAATTAGAAATGAAATGTTAAAATAAAACCAACATGAGTAAACACTAGAAAAGTAATAAAATTTTAATACAAAAATATTATAATAGATATACAAAAATAAATGAAATCAAATAGAAATCTACATATTAATATGTGAAGCAAAAGATGTCTACCCCCTTTTTAAGCGTATTGCGTGCACAGAAGACTGAGATTTGGCATGGTTAAGGTTCATATGGAAAAAGAACGCAGAAAGCTAAAATTTGTCTATAATATCTGTTAATAATATATTAAATTAAATAAATTAATACTGCGAATCCTAACCCGACAAGTGCCATTGAACTTAGACCCTCCAAAATATTGACATTGTCACTCAACGAAAAGTGACAGCAAGTGATGTAGATAACACTCATTGTTTATGTTCATAAATACTGCAAATGTCAAACAGAAAATAGTCTATGATCAAATAGTCGCTGGTCGAATTTCGACCTTAGGGCGATGGCAAGTAAATATAAATACATACAATAAAATATATACATTCTTATATATATGTACAAATAAAAGTATAAACACAAGTTATAAATGCAAAAATTTAGATCACTCTGTCTCTTGTTTATTAAACAAATATCGGTGCAGTTGTAATTTGAACTTGGTAACTATTTTAGCATCTTGAAGATGTCGCGGTAACGCATTACACAGTCGTATGGCAGTTATCGTAAAGGTATTCGAATAGAGTGCTGATTTGTACTCCGGGATCACAAGGGTCCTGCTTCAAGCAGAGCGGATATCGCAACCGCAATCGGCTATGAACATAAATCGTTGCTGGAGATATTGTGGAGATCTAGGAATAAATAAGACGACATATAGGAAATGTAGCATAGGAACATTCCGACGTGAACAGGTATTGGGCCAGTTTAGTTGCGAACGAATTTGAGAGATGTAATCAAACATACGCAGCCCATATATGTAGCGAATACACAAATTTAGTAGACGATCTAGTTTATTCAGCATCTCTTCAGTTATGTCAAGGTAAGTTATATTCGTATAGTTCTATTATCGGGAGCACCAGCGTGTTGACTAGCGTGACTTTGGTCGGTAATGGTGTGAATTTATATAATCTTTTTAAGGAATGCATAACACCGAAAACATTCTTACTGACTGATGTGTCCATGATAAATGTCGCGAAATGTGCAGACCTAAGTTCTTGACATGAGAATGATATTCAATTCCAATGGTGATGTGACTTCAGGCAAAGTTTTAATATTTAACCGGCTTAAAGCGGCTTGACGCCCAACAATTATAACTTGTGTTTTCATTGGACTCACCAAAACGCCATACTTCTCACTCCACAAATGAACACCATTCAGATCATTAGTCATGTCTGCACGCGATTCCCTCCCTGCTAAGCCAGATTTGGTTAAGAGCCTGTTAGCCTGTTAATGCTGCTTTAGATACCCGTTCTAAAATAGAACTTATTGCAGTTCTCGACAGGCCGAGGTCTTTTAGCAAGTTATAGAGAGATTTCGCTGGAATACCTCTCGCTCCCACTTCCACCGCATATAAGTAAACCGCATAGCCGTTCTTGGTTAACTCGTTACATAGATTGTAATATTTATTCATTTTTATTGCATGGTCTTTAGGTATATTAGTTTCCTACGGTACAGTAAGATCTACAAGTACTATACGCTGGATTTCTCTAGAATAAAGAAATATGTCTGGTCTGGATGACGAAATAACCATATCCTCTGGGATTTTATAATGTTTTTCATGTGTCCACTAAGATAGTCCAATTAGGTGCAGAACCTAGAATTGAGAAGGGCCTCATAAAAATTGTCGTGGATTTCTACACTAGGCTTTAAAGACATGTCTTGTGGATATCTGCATCAGAGAGGTTAGACTACACGTCATTCCTGGTCTTCCTCTTTCCTTCAATTTTCCCTTCTATTATCGTTTTAATAGGTCGTCCTATCAAATCAAATGCCCCACCAAATTTCCTCTCCTATTTTAATGATTGTATTTGCGAGGAGTTAATTTTGCGGTCTTCCCTATTCTTCCGTCACATACCACATGGAGCAGCGGTTTTAAATTAAGTTGCCGGCCTCCTAGTCTGGTGCGGCCTTCGCCTTCGATAATATAGTTCAATGAGCAATGGACGACAGACAACTATTTCAATTGTTACATCCAAATCAACCATACAATCAGTCAGTCATTCAGTCATACAACCGCGAGACAATCGGTCAACGTATTTCGACGTAATGTATTGTCGTTACACGCACTCGAGCGATCCGATCTCAATGATGTTGGTAAGGGTGGCGGCGGTGTCCCTCCAACAGTGACGTCGTATGACGCTACAGCGTCGTCAGCCAATTGGCATTAGGAAGGACACAGATCAAAAGATGTCGGTGTGTAGATAATCAAGAAAATGAACGAATTGAAATAATTGGCTCAAACAATGATTTCTAGTAATATACTCCTCTTTTACCATAAGCAATACCTCTTTCATAATTCGTTTTTGTTTTCATCTAACTAATTATCTCCATTCTCCTCTAGAACCACATTTCGAATGTCTCTAACGTTGCCTCATCTCTCCTTCTCCAGTCGAAAACTCAATGCTGAGCGTCATGCTATTGCCGTTCCTTCTTGTGCCAGAACGGCTTCCATATTTTGCAGTCTTTAGTATAGTTAAGTACCTCTGCAATCTTTGTATCCAGTTGTTTTACACTTGGTCAGACCACCTTATCGGGTTGCGTCTCCATGATCTCCTTCCTTCCAGTTTTCCTACGAGTATTAATTTTTCCAGATTATTGGAGGGCTTTCGAGCTATATGGCCAGGGATGATAGACATAATAGGTTCCTGATACGCAATATTACCAACTTTACAAATTTGATTAAGGCCCCTATTATATTCTTCAAGAGGAGTTAAAAAAGGTATCCAGGCGACGGTAAGTTGGAATAAGGTCCCTGACATTTGCAAAATTCTTTTTGGGCAACGAAGAGCTAAAAAAGCTCCTACTGGGGGCGAGTGACGGTACTAAAGCCCTGATATTTGCTATTTGCATAAAGGTTCCAGCTTTTTAAATACCAACTTTTAGCTTTATCTTACCAGTATTATTGGGCCACTATTATATGGCCAAAGTATTGTAGCACTCTCTGGAGATAGATTTTCCAAAGTCTCTGTGAAATATTTAGCTCCTCGAGAATAGATACGTTTTTCTTGTAAGCTGTCCATGAAATGCGTAAAATGCGACGTCAGCAACACATTTCAAAAGCGTCGATACATCGTCGGTTTGCAGCTTATAACTTGAATTAAGTCAAGAATCGCCACGTTTTGTGAAAACTACACCTATGAAGCGTTTATTGTATGGTCAACGTTGAACGATCACGGCATGTGTATCAATCAAGGCAAAAATACTGTCTACGTAATAATGAAACAAAAATAGCTTTTATATTGAAATATGATTGTTCTGCACACACGGTATGTGAGTAAGCAATGTATTTCTACTGAAATTGTTTATCTACTGTCCAAGTCACGAGGGATTCCTAACATATCGAAGTTGAAGAGTAGTTTCGTTATGTCTGCTGCCGTGCTGTCTGTCCGTGGCTTAGCGCAAAGACTCTTAGTACTAGAAAGCTGTAATTTGGTATGGGTATGTATACGTATTAATCACGCATATAAAGTAGTAAAATAAAATTGAAAAAAAAACTGTTTAGGGTACCTCCCCTAAATGTAAAGTGGGAATTATTTTTTCCTAGACGATCCCATCAGGTGTCTTTGGATAGGTTGTTCACCATTTTTCGGTTCAGGGATCGGTTTACGAAATATTAAAATTTAAAGTGCTAATTATTATTACAGTTAAGTGTGTCGTTGAACTTATATCGCCCAAAATATTGACATTGTCACTCAACGAAAAGTGACAGCAAGTGATGTAGATAATACTCATTGTTTATGAATACTGTAAATGTCAAACAAAAAATTGTCTATGATCAAAAAGTCGCTGGTCGAATTTCGACCTTAGGGTGATCGCTAGAATTATTAATTGATTAAAATTGATTTTAGTGATTTTCTAAATCAATTTAAAATAACGCTTATTTATATAAACCCATAGGTTAATAATTAGCTGAAGGTGGCGCTAGTAACGCGGACCCCAATAATTAATCTATTTATAAACAAATTATACACAAATAAAATAGTCAGTAAAATTTATTAAAATTATTAAAACTGCTTCTTACTTCTTACATATATAGGTACATAAGTAAAAAACAATTTTTTTGTTTATGATTCGCGATCGCTTCTAATCCGTACCACGGAATATTCAAGCATCATTCACTGACAGACAGACAGACGCTCTGTACTCGACTGAATTTATATGTTCATACAACAGACATAATATTTATGATGTTGGTTTATTGCGTACCCAATTTCGATGTAAACATAAAGTACGGAGCAAAAGGAACCTTACATAGAGTTAAAATTACATAATATAATCAGAGTTTGTATTAACTATAAAAAAGGAGGTTCTATTTATCGTGCATGTGTATTTATTTATGTACTAGCTGTGCCCGCGGCTTCGCTCACGTGGACTACAGAATTCCATCGATCGGGCACACGCGCGAATCTTGCTCCCTCGCTCCCGCTTATTTTAAAGACAAAAATGCTTATTGTGGGTGTTTCTTAGAAGATAGATATATGCTCTCCCTGCCTTTTTTGTAGGTCTTTTTAATGTCTACAATTGTGTAGAACATTAATTTGATATATCTCTTATGGTTTACTCAGCGTACGCCATTTAAGCGGTCGAATTGATTCACCATGACCAGTTTATTATTTTCTTGGAACCTCTCTTTCTTAAATAAAAGTAGCCCAAGTTACTCATTTCTACATCAGCTATCTACCAGTGAAAGTCCCGTCAAAATAGGTTCAACTGTTTCGGAGATTACCCGGAACAAACAAACAGAGAGACGGACAGACAGACAGACAGACAATAATTTAAAAAAATGGGTTTTTTGTTATGTTTCGAATATACTGTCACATGAATTTAGTAAAAAGCTGTTATTTTGTCATTACAAACACACATTTCAGTTTTATGTCTATGTATGTTTGTTTATGTCTTTGGCACGCTCTGTAGCCTAAACAGCTTGATAGATTTTCACTTTATCACTTTTTTTTCTTACTCTTTCTTTCTCTTTCACTCTGCCTTATAGCTTTCTTCTTTCTCGTGTAATGAAATGATGTGCCTAAAATTCCTTCCTTGAATGTTGAATTTCAATTCTCGTCTAATTATTGTCGTCTATTAAAAAAATACTGTTTGGGGATGTTGTGACGTCTAGCATTGTTTCATTATTTTAAATCCGAATTAATAACTGAAAAGACTATGATAAATCTACTTCTAAGGTACATCAGTAGATGGCGGCAAATTAAATAAAAGTCATGCGCAAAAATGTTGCTGTCTTTCTCCTTCTCTATACATTATAATAACTTTGTTCTCTCTCATATAACACAATGTGCCTAAACTTAACGCGTCCTTGAAATTTTAATCCCCATTCTCATCAAACCGCCGTCTAATAAGTTTCACTTCAAAAAGCGCGAATGAAGGTCATTAGGTGGTAGTAGGTAGGGGGTTTTTTACTCTATACAACCAACCACTGAGTCCGCCACTGTTCACGTCTCAAGAAGCCTTTATTAGTTCCTTCAACGGACTTACTGTCTTAAAACAAGTCATGAATATTTAAGCCTAAACATTTAATATCGAGAGTCCTTCGAAGTAAATACAAGAAAGCTATTAATTAGTCTTCCAAAGCTTTATTGGAATACTAATGGATGTTAAAGGGTTAAAATTAACTTTTCCTTTATTATTGACAATACAAAAATCGACTATTTATTTTAGTTTTAGTTAGTTAATTAAACAAAAGACGTTTGTGTTTTTTTCTTTAATTTTTATAGGTATAGCGTCTGATCACAATTTTATTACACCTAATGTTATTATGCTATTTTATAGTAATTTAAAAGATAAAGTTTTTATACTTACATTATATAATTAATGCCTTTAATTGTATAATAAGCTGATTATATAAAGAGAAATAAAAATGTGCTCAAGTGGATCTTGAAGTGATATGTTGTGGTTTAAAAAGTATCGGCCGGACAGTCCGTAACCTCAAGCCCAAATAAAACACACATAGTTACCGGTGCACTGTGTGAACTGACGATCTGCTGTAGTACTGAACTGCCGACTGCCGACTATCGCCTTCCGACAGCCACCTGCTATTGTGTGGACATAGACAGTTAACAGAGCCGATATTTAACTATTGCCAGCAGGAAAAAATCGCTTAATGAGTGAATTAAACTGACTTTGGATAGTTATACGAAGTACTGGCGGCCAACTGTTAGCTTGAGGGGCCATTAACGCCAATCGACGCACTAAACGTTCACGCTACCACGCATCATTGCTTCAAAACCTTGGGAAATGATAGTATTTAGCGTTTACTAAATATTTTAACGTGATCACGGTTCCCATGAATATAATTGGCAGCCGGCCAAATGATTAATCAAATCGTTTCCACTATTACGTTGCGGTAATAAATAGAAGTTTTAACTGTCAAAACATTAACTATGAAGTCCGCAAGGGTCAGTCACATCTTTAAAAAAAATAAACAGTTCCGATCTTGAATCGAGTTGTCAGAGAATTCGCGAGTTGACTGTATGTTTAAAAATTAAAGTAAATTATTGAGTAATATTGGTATATGCATAAAAACCCTAAAACAATACAAATCTGGAAAAATTAATTGTATATTTATTTAATTTTTCCCTTTGGAAAATTATTTTTTTTGTCTGTGAGTCAGGTGACTTGAAACACTGATTAGAAAATGTGACGTCAACATTCAGGAAATATGAACGTTAGACTTTTGCGTGAAGTATCACTGTTATCATGCAAAATGACATTTAAGATAAATGATTACGTCACGGGACCACAATAGCGCGTTTTTGTGTCATGTTTTTATTTCATTTAAAATATATTATTCAAACACTTTTTATGATGCATCAATGAAAAAAATTATTATTCATAGGTATTATTTTCAACATAATATAAAGTGTTTAAAATAATATTCCAAAAGTTGTCAACTCCCGGATTCCGATACACTGTAATTGATAGAGATTTGAACCAATTACAATGACCGGAAATGTATTTTTCGGTTTTAATTTCCATTCATTTAATCTTTACAATATATAAACTAGTATTTAATTTCATTATTTACCAGTACTAACACATTAGTACATCTAAATAATGTAAAATTACTATAATTATTGAATGCCATCCAAATCACCGCCACAAGAAAAAGTACCAAGAAGGCTCGCCACATTACCTCGTTGTATAGCAATGTTCCTTCATTGACCGAGGTATTGGGCAGCCCTCTGGTCTCGAGATGTATCGACCAGTCGACTTACGAGTTCTTTGAATAGGCTGCGTGCACTTGGTCTCCATGAACCAACTAAACCCTAAACCCTAGGGTTTCGACTCCAAAGAGCAGAAATAGTAGTTTACTTACAGACATCACTATCATTCACATAATGATCCACCCTATTTGACCTCCACCACCTTTTGACAGTAAAACCAGCTTGACGTGGTCCTTGAACTCGTCCGGAAAATCAGTAATGTGCTTCGGGATCTTTTTATAGAACCTAACACTATTACCTAAACAACTTTTATTAGTCTTACTACGTCTAAAACACGATAGGACTAATAAATTTATCTCAATTTCTAGTACTAACATTGTGCTGATCTTTGACAAAATCTAGATTGTCTAAATTTTTACGAACATACATTAAGTTATCAAGGATGTATTGGGAGGGTAACGTTAAAATACTAAGTTCCTGGAACTTGTTCTTTAGTGAAGGGGAGAAGCGGGAATTAGGTTGAACAGCTCTTCAGAACCCTCGCCATGATACAGACGGTAGAACATGTTCAGCTAAGCAATAATGTATCTGCGCATCTGAAGCGGTTTGATGGACTTTGTATCAAATGAAAGGAAGTAACGATTTGCCTTGTTTTTATTTTTACCCGACTGCGAAAAAGGAGGGTTATGATTTTAGAGCGTAACTATGTATGTAGGTATGTCTATTTCTTTGGCACGCTCTGTAGCGTAAACGGCTTGGTGTATTTTAGCATACGAGATGTCGTTAAATTCGTCTTAATTGTGGGAGTGGTATAGGCTATATAATATTTAAGTACGACGTCCGAGAATCAAATAAAAAGCAAAAATAGAAAAAAAAATTTTTCGTCGCCTTTTCTTTGTTGCAGTCGGTTTTTTGTTTCCTTTAAAATAATTTAGCTTGTTAAATTAGTTCTAGCATTTTATTACATGAGAGAGCACAAATTTTGCTGTCGCTGTTTGCTGCAGTGGTAGCACCCACCACGGCACGGACAAAGAAGTTCGCAAATTCATACCTTTGCCGTACCGTGCAGATGTTGAATAATTTCTCAGCCAACTTGGTCCCCCCTCTTTCGTGTGTTATTGGGTTTTTCAAACGAGACATGAAGAGACATTTCAGCAGGCATGTTGACACATGTGGTCGCAGTTGTTTCTGGACTGTAACATATTTATCATATAGTGCTGTAAAGTGATTTTGCCAAGCAAAAAAAAAGCACATATGTGCAGTTCACTCGCGGTAGAGGGTATAACGATACACGTGAACAATACACCACGCTGGATATGACACCTTTTCCCAATGCTTCACAATACGCAGGGTTACACTCACGTACTAACACACGTACAAAGAGGAGACGAGATAATAGGAAATATTGTAGAATATATTCTATCGCATTCTCTCGCAAGCTGGCGGTAGGGCTTTTTCTAATGCCCGCCTGGCTAGCTACCACCCTCAAGTTGAAAATCTGTCACCAAACACCAATAGGTGTATTCCGGCAGCTGCACTTGAGAGCCAGTCTTCCACTAGGCTTAGCGTGCTACCATCTTAGGCCACATCGTCTCATAAGTTTGTGACACTGGCGCTAAACGATGCGACGACTGGAAAGACTTAGAAAGGAGCTGTAGGGGGACTTCCACGTATCCTGGTAGCATCTGCCACGATCCGAGGGTGCAACCTGAACTTCATCACACGTCTTGAACGGACTAAACACTTCTTGAGCTTTAGAAAGACGTATTTGACTAGGTTTCCGATACTTTTAAGCAATTTACCACGAAATTATGCGGAGCGTGTATCAGTGCAGTTCCGCGGCGACCATTTCACCTTTCTCGGTAGCGGTGGGCGATTATGAGATATACTAATGTAATTCGATTATAGCCATTAGTATTTTACGAATACTAGCGATCGCTCTAAGGTCGAAAATCAACCAGCGACTTTTTGATCATAGACTATTTTCTGTTTGACATTTGCTGTATTGATGAGCCTAAACAATGAGTATTATCTACATCACTTGCTGTCACTTTTCGTTGAGTGACTATGTCAATATTTTGGGGTTTCTAAGTTCAATGTCACTTGTCGGGTTAGTATTCCCAGTATTCATTTATTTTATTTAATATATTGTTAACAGTTATTATAGATCAATTTTAGCTTTCTGCACTCCTCTCCATATAAACTTTAACCTTGCCAAAACTTACAGTCTTCCGTACACGCAATACGCTTAAAATGGTACCGAAAGCTTTTACTTAGTAGTTACTAATTTGATAGGATTAGTGATTATTACTATCGAACAACCTTTTTTTAGCTAATTGGTATATATGTTCATGTAAAGAACTTTCTTTACGACTGAGCGACCTTTTTTATTTTTTTTTAGCTTCTCACGCTACATTTTTAATAAGTACATATCTCAATTCAATCATCATTCATAATCGCCCACCTCAGAGATTACGTAAAGGACCCGATTATAAATGATCATTCATTGAAATATTCCGATTATGTAAATCATTCATAATAGCCAACATCTAATTTAAATCTATTTTAAATTCAAATAAACAAGGAATAGGAAAAATTGTAAGAAAAAGGGATGTTGCAACACTATCATATAATATTTATCTTTTTTATTGTAGCTTTTTCGTTTCATTGCGTTTCAAATCTTATCGGTACTAAACAAGTTTTCACTTTAAAAAAAATTGTAACGTTATGATTACAAAACGCGTATAAGTATATCAAACAGCAGAAAACCCGTACATACTATGTATAATGAATTATGAATACATGTTACGTAGGCTATGTACCGTATACAAGACAAGAAATGATACATGCTTGTGTATTGCTGTTGGAATAAATAATTTCTTGAGTAAATAAACAGTCTTTTATTGTGGAAAAAACATTTATATTTTTATGACAAATTATATTTATATTATTTTTATATTTCAAATGTGAGAACAGAACATGTTGCGATAGACAGACAATAGAAAACAGGAACGTTAGATAATACTCCTTAGAAGAGTCGTGTACTTTCCAACAATTGCTAACTATAATAGCTGACCCGCGCAACTCGTTTGCTTCACATAAGAGAGAGAGAGAGAGAGATGGTTAGAGAGAGTGGATTGTAAGCACCTATCATTTTGTTTATAATTAAATACATACTTGTGATGAATAACGTATTTATTTCGTTAAGGAGTAATACCATGTTTATAAAAACACCTTCGCATATGATGTACTATTTTAGAACAAATTTTATTACAATAAAAAAGGTTATATTGAGTCAAACTTAGCGTACGAAATGGAAGCTCTCAAAAGGAATAAATTTACCCCGTTTTTTGCAACATTTTTCATTGATGCTCCGCTCCTATTGGTCGTAGCGTGATGTTGTATAGCCTATAGCCTTCCTCGATAAATGAGCTATCTAACACTATAATAATTTTGCCATTCGAAGCAGTAGTTCCTGAGATTAGCGCGATCAACCAAACAAACAAACTTTTCAGCTTTATAATATTACTATATATAATTATGTCTCAATACTAACTTTCGACAATGTCTTCAATAGCATATTGAACTTTAGAATACTCCATTAAAACACATTTTAAAATGTACTTGTTTAAAAATGTCTCTCCGTGATCGAATCAGGAATGGGAAGATCGGCTGCAGAGCTAAAGTCACCGACGTAGTCCTCAGAATTGCTGGACATAAGTGGCAGTGGACGAGGCACGTAACTCGTACAACGGAATACGGATAGCCGATGGGACCTAAGAGTTGGTATACCCGCAACAGCAAATTTTTGGCCAAAATCGAAACTGTAGCCAAAACTGGTTGGAACCGAATCTTAATTATCATATTATGTAGGTTTAAGAAACTGTAATAAAAAATCTATAATAATGTCTTTGCATTTAAACGTTAATGCTGCGTAATTAAAAAATCGTAAAAAATAATATTTCTTTGTAGTTACAAAATACTATTTTATAATGATCGTAAAAAATATCGTAAAATGTTTTTATGTTGTACACACAGCGGCGCTGTCGTGGCGCCTCGCATTTCTTCTACTGTATTTACAAATCTTTGGTTCGTGAAACTATCAATTGATGCTGTTGCGGACAGCGAGCGGGGCGAGCGAATAACGATAGTCTAATAGTATAGAAAGAACAAATAAATGAAATAATACGTGTTAGGAATAAGGTTTATAAATACGTGTTAGGAATAGATATAATAATATGAACTGAATATGTGTATGGCTCATTGGCTGAGCGACGCCCCGCACGGAATCCATCGCATGACCGTTGCGAGGCAAAGGGCGAGGTTAAATATAGCGGAGAGGGCGGCAGTACTGCGATCAGTTCGAGAAACACCAGCAACAGCAAACTAAACAAACTACAGTCAAGAACGTTATTAAGAAACCACATTGTTACTACGAACTACTGTAACTTTGTAAGAAACAAGAATAAAACAAGCGCTATTAATTTAGTTAATTTAATAAGTTTCATTTAATTAATTAAAATATTGTGGACGTCTTTTTATTCACAATAGATGCCATTTTTTACGTATTTACCTATCATTCATCATTTCTTCTTATTATTTGAATGACACGGTCATTGCCTAAACCATTTATTAAAATTATGCCAATGTCACGTCGATAGAATATTTTTATAATGTTCAAAGTTCAATGAACGCTTTGACAAAGTTGCTAGCCCTATTGTTATAGCCGTTCCACACTCGCGCGTGAATCACGCACGATTCTCGTCGTGAAAACAATACGAAGCGGCAGAGATGGTTAATATTACAACAGCTAATAATGTAATGCATTATTCCTATTCAACGAACAACAAACTATTGAGAACATAATTATTCTGGTCGATTATCCGTTGTTCGTAATCATTGTTGACAATGAGAATGGTCAACGAGTGTTATCGCAACGTGTGAACATGCAAGTATTATGTATCCATCAACAGGTGTGTAAGAGAGAAAACTTCACGTTGTTACAAATAATTAATGTTCGATTATAATCGTTGAGTGTACAGCATTAACTTCACTTTTATATTTTGTGTCATTGTTACTTCTATCATTGTTACCAATTATAATACGATATATGACAGCAAATTACCGAACAGCAGAATAACGACAACATTTTATGACAATAATTGTTGAACAATAACACAACATCGTAATTCATTATTGAAAAACAACCGTTGCTGCTATCTTTAGGAAGCGCGGTACGATTTGTCCTAGTCCTGTTTTACAATTCACACGTTCATAATATTGTTCATGCGCTCAACGAAGACTGACGAAGTCGCTGTTGCGACCAGCCTATTCTTAGACACATTTGAGTATTATAAATACGCCTAAATTAAAAGAAAAAATATGAAATAGGAAACAAAAGCCCGACTGCTATAAAAACACATGACTAATAAACAGTAGGATAACAAAAATATTTTTATCTATTTTTGCTTTTTGTTTGATTCCCAGACGTTGTACTTAAATATTGTATAGCCTATATCACTTCCACAATTAAGACGGATCTAAGGTCACCTCGTATGCTAAAACTAATCAAGTGGTTTAGGCTACAGAGCATGCCAAAGAAATAGACATACATACTCGTATGTATGATACGATTGGAAGTCATAAACCTCCCCTTTATCGCATTTGCGTAAAATGCTCTAAAATTGGTTCATCTTTTATCTACATAATCCAAAAATATCGAATTCTAATTCGTTAGACAAAATCACATTAATTTTAATGCATAATATTACTGAGAAACGCGCGATTGTGGAATCTAGTTGTGTTCGCGCTTTCACGCTGGCAAAAGAAAAACCGTCAAAAATGGGAAAATTGCGCGAACCTGCGATGAATATGCGAATCGACTGCACATTAGTGTATCACGCGTTGTTTGCGCCTTCTCGCGCGAATATAGAGCGGCTATTTGGAATGGTCAATTATGGGAGTGGCAACTTAAAATGCATGTTACTAGTTATTATTTATGATCCACTAGACTCAACGAAAACTATATCACGTAAACTGTTACCAATAATCTACTGATATAATAAAGCGGAAGAGTTTTTTGTTTGTTGTGTTTAAGCACGCTAATCTCTGAAACTACCAGTCGGTTTGGAAAAAAATATTTTCGTATATGATAGCCAGGATCACGAGGAATAGTATAGGCTATATAACATTAGGCTACAACTCGCAGCTAGCCTTAAATATTTATTTTTGTTACGTAAGTCGGAAGTCGAGGACCTCCCGAACTGCCTTATCCGCGTGCGCTGGCGTAATCGTTAATGATACGGAAATACAATATTCTACAAAAATGTTGGCCCTTAATAAATCTAAAAAAAAGTGAGCGATAGTACATGACTATCTCTTAAACATAAACCAAAATCAGGCATTTTGTGACGAAAATTTATTAAAAATTAAAAAGTGATTTACGACAATTATTATTAGGTGTAGACGCGTGCACCTCGTAAACCGGTTTCTGGCGGCTGAAGGCGAGGTGAAGCGTGCGGAGGGGACTGGTGAGTTACGGCGCGCAAACACTACACTCGGATGCGAGCGAGCTCCGCGGCCGGACAATGTTTCAATGTAAACATTATAATAACATTTAATTAAGTAAAGTCATTATTTCATACGAGCAGGGGTTTTATTTGAGTAAGGAGACCTCTCAGCTGAGCTGACATAACAAAACAGCTCCGACATTAGGTATAGCATAATAAAAATCCTTACCAATCCAACAACCAATTAAAACCAATACTTATATTCTAATACCACAATAAAATATTACTAAAATATTCTTTAAAGTGAAGTATTATGAACTCTCCGTTAGTGATTGCTTTGAAATAAACGCGGGTAAAACCGCGGGGCACAGCTAGTACATAATATAATGCCTAATGGCATAAGTTTATGAGTTAAAACCACAACATGACAGATCAAAAGCTTCCACCGATCATCGGATAAATGGTTATTTTGTTTTTGTTTTAAGGCCACTGGATATACGTCATTTAAGCATACCATTGTATTATTTTCTAATCTTCAGTCTTCTAACAAAATTGTGGCTACATTTAAATAGCTTTCCAGGAAATTTTTTGTGGCATCTTAGAATACATTTTTCTTGTTATTATGTCTGGGTCGAACAACTTTTTTTTCAGCCTAGTCCCAAACATTGTGTCTGAAACTTTGTAATGTATAATTAACTAACCCGTGCCAGCAGCTCCGCTCGTTAAAGCCGTCGGCCGAGTGCACTCGCGATTCTTGCTAATTAATTCTCACCAGCCGGTTATTTTAAAGACAAAAATACTAATTGTGGGTGATCCTTAGAAGATTAAGAAGCCTAAGTCAGAAGTAGAAGTATTTAGAAGTATAATTTATGTTAAGTTGCGAATTTTTTGTAGGAGTCTGGCGGGATCTTGAAGTGACATGTTGTGGTTTTTATTTTTAATTTATTTACTTAGGTTTTTGACCCTATAGTAATATTGGTTGCGTTTTGCGTGATGATAGTTTGGTTTTTGTGCATAAGTGAAGTGGATTATAAATATAAGCTGAAAGTATTCATTTTGAGATCCCACAAAAACTTCCTAGAAAGTTCTAACATGGGAGCCACCATCTTGTTAGGATACTGAAATCGTCATAAGACATGACATTATAATTCACTCGATAATGGCAGTAATGGTCTTCATTAAAGAGGACCTGTTGCCAAGTTAGGAAAAAGAAGAAGAAGAAGAGTTTTTGTTGATCTTTTTAAGGTCTACAATTATGTTGTACATTAATTTTATAAATCTTTTATGGTTTACTCAGTGTAAGCCATTTAAACGCCCCAAATGCGTCTTTTTGTCTGACTGCGAAAAGGAGACTTATGTTTTTCGAGCATATGTACGTTAGCTGACACTGAAAGTCCTTAGAAAATAAAAAAACTGAACAAACTAGCAAGTTATTAGTTTTATTATATATTTTCAAAATAGTGTCCATTTACATCAATACATTGCTTCATCCAATGGAACCACTGAGAAAAGCACTTTGCCCTCTCGTCCTTAGGGGTCTCTTCGACAGTATTTTGAAACGCAGCCACTGCTTCCTTTGGCGTCCATAAAACGTTTTATTCGAAGTTTTTCTTTTATTTTCGGAAATAAAAAAAAGGTCGAAAATAATCGTAAGGCGATCGAGGCAGGGGCGCTATAGGGCGGGTGATATATTTGCCTATTAATTTTATTATGCTTAATATTTGTACTACTGACAAGCAACAACTACTATTGACTTTAGTATTAACTGTACGCCAAAAAAGGCGTGCAAAGACGACGCGACGGCATGGATGATTCGTTTGAGGCTAGGAACCCAATTAACGGAACCCAAAGTTGATCGTAGAATCGTTAACTTCGTACACAATTATTGTAGAATTGTTGTAGGATGACTACAATAATATTTATTCGTAATTGCCGTTTCGCTACATAATTGTAGGCGTATTACTTATACTGCACTGTACCGTAATATTGTTACGTTGAAACAATTCATTACAAATATTAATACATTGGTAAACGATTTTACAAGGTCACGTCAATTTCACGGCATCGGTAGGGTTGCCAACTTATTAAACTAATTTGCGCTAAACGATTGTTTGTGTTGTTTTTATTTTTTATTTTTCCCTGTAGCTCCGAGAGATCTAAACCTATCGGTGGTCACCGTTAACTAGCCGGCGTGCATAATCATCTCTTCACGTTACGCGTAAAGGATCCCTTGTCGGATGAGGAGGGAGATGGTTCTACAGCGTCACGGTACGATAAATATAAGTAAGTCATAGAGAACTTTTTAGTTAGAGCCGAGATGGAGGTTACCGTAAAACTGTAATACTTATGCTGATAAAGAACTGAATGTAACTGTAAAACTAAATACCATTAAGATCTGTAAAATGAACACAGGGAAATTGTGTTGTAATTACAGAAATACATGAAATATTTTATAACAGTGAAAGCGTGGTAGCTTGTACTGGCATCGTGTTGATCGACGTGAGTTTAAATACCTGCAGTGAGCCCGAGGTTTCAGTAAGAGAAAAACATAACTTTAGTGGTAGGCCTTTTTTTAATGCCCGCCTGGCTAGGTACCACTGTCAAGTTAAAAACTTTCGCCAAACACCAGTAGGTATGTTCCGGCAGATGCACTTGAGAGCCAGTCTTCTTCTTAGCATGTTACTGTCTTGGGCCACATCATCACTTAGAGCACCTAAGGTTGTGACTACAAAAAAATATGTGTAAAATTTATTGAACTTATATTTCTTTTGGCGTGTTTAGCAGAGGGTGTAATTAAGAGCTACGCGAGTATTATGTGACGGAATTGCGAAATAAAGAAAAATCCGTAAAATGAATCTATATATTAATATGTGAAGCAAAAGCTTTCGGTACCTTTTTAAGCGTATTGCGTGCACGGAAGACTGTGATATTTGGCATGTTAAAGGAGTGCAGAGAGCTAAAATTTATCTATAATATCTGTTAACTAATATATTAAATAAAATAAATTAATATTGGGAATCCTAACCGACCACTGCCATTGAGCTTAGCATCCCCAATATATTGACATTGTCACTTAATGAAAAGTGACAGCAAGCGATGTAGATAATACCCATTATTTATGAACACTGTCGAATTTCGAGCTTAGGGCGATCGCTAGTTTAAATTATTAAGTAGGTAGTAAAGAAATATTAAAAAATTCTAAGTTTGTGTAAATCATTTAGTATTTACTGTCTCCTCTTTTAACCAGGGATCAAAGACAGGGTTCTCTTATAACTTTAATAAATAAAAATTATTAAGTATTTATTTTTAGTATGATAATTTATAAATGAAAACATGTTTTATATTATTTTTTTATAAGCGCATGGGCCAACAGACGTTATTATGCCCTTAATGACTCGATCACAGCGCCACCTTTCAGATCCTAATATATCTTGTAAACCATCGTCTCGATAAAACAAATATATCTTCTACCTATATTAAGAAATCTTTAATTCTGTCTGTATATTAAATATTTTTCCAATATTTCACAATTGGCATACTTTATTAACAATACTTATCACGGATATCCTATAAAAGAAAATTTACCTGTCTGATTTAATTTATCTTATAAAATTTTGTCACGGGATTGTGTACATGGGATTATGTCATTAGTGAATTGATAGGTTATAAGAACTTTCAATATTACTTTTAGAAATCGTAAAAAAAGAATTTCAAAAAAATCGGTTGTCTGTAAAGTCGGTTTACTGACGATAGTTGAACGTGACAATGTCATAAGAAAATACTGATGGAATGGTATCATTTTTCAAAAGAAAATTTTAATTTTATTTGTTTGGTATATATTTTGTATGGATATAGAGAAGGAGGTAAATGGAAATGACGATTGAATTGATCAAGTTACATTTATTTGTACGCATAAATATAAATAGTTCTGTTAACTTATTGTTATAGTTTTGTCAATTATAGCATACCTACAATCGCTGCACTAGCGGACAGATGATTTTAATGATGAAAGCACGAATATTCGACAATATATCACTGAACATATATTTAATATCGAAAGAAACATTACCTTTATCGCTGCAATTGTCGTTGCTATACACAATTGACACCACATTCACTTTTCACTGCACTTCATACTTGACGAAAACATGTAAATGTATTATTGTATAGCAGCTGTCCACGCGGACACATCGCTCACTCAAGTAGGAGAGAGACAGATGTCGAATGCTGCTGAACGCGGAGGCCGATTGTGCTTCTTTGTCGCTCGTTCCGCGCTCTCGCTTGCACTTCAAATCTTAAATGGAACGCCTCAGAGCGAGGTAACGCCGCATGAGTCATGTTTTTTCGTGCGTGCAGCCGGCTCCATCGAATTATAAGACGTTGTCACGTCAAAAAGATTATTTTTGTTAATTTTTAACCGGTTTTGATGAAATTTTGTAAACGGGAAGTATAATCCATTTCATGAATGATGGACTATGAGAATGTTTAATATTACTTCTACAAAGAAAAAGAAGTTCAACAAAATTTAATTTTTACTAATTCTCAACTGATTATGATCAAATTTTGTACACGGGAAGCATACATGATACCATAATTCAGAGGCTATAAGAATCGATAATAATAAACTAGAAATCGTAGAATACAATAATATTTTTAACCGATTTAGATGAAAATTGTAAACGGGAAACAAATGAAATTCCTCAATTGTTACGGAATATGAATTGATATGCAATGACTAAAAATAAAATTACGGGATGTAAATTACTACTGCCTATTAGTAACAAACGCGTGCGAGCCGCGGGCACATCGCTAGTATATTATATAAATATGAGCTCAGTCGGTCTAAGATTTTATAAGTTACAGAATCACTAATATATGCACACGAGATTTATTATAAATTAGATTCTGAAAATTTCAATAATCGTCCGAAAAGTATTGGCAGCCCGTTTTTGACGTGACCGCTGGCAACACTAGTTCCAGCCCAGTGAGTTTAACGCACTATCGGACTTCAAAGAAAATTCATACGAGCGTTGCTTCTCCGACAAAGCACTATGAGTTAATATTTCGCGTTAACTCACATATATGTCAAACATGCGCGTAATAATGGCCGGAAATTTAGTAATGTTTTTTTTAACACATTTTTTAATGTTACAGGCCAGTTTTTGAGCATAATTACCGTAGATTGAAATAGGTAGTGTTTTTATTTAAACTTTTCGGCAGGAACAAACATACGAGTTTTTGACGGGATTTTGAAGTGACATGTAATGGTTTTTTTTTTATTAATTAACATAGGTTTTTGAGCCTATATTATGTAATATTGGTGGCGTTTTGCGTGATGTAGTTTGGTTTTTGTGCATAAGTGAAGTGGATTATAAATATAAACTAAGAGAATGCTTTCTGGAATACCACAAAAACTCCCTAGAAAGTTCTAACAAGGGAGCCGCCATCTTGTTAGGATACTCAAATCGTCATAAGACAGGACACTATATTCACTTGATAATGGCAGTAATGGTCTTCATTAAAGAGGACCGGTTGCCAAGTTAGGAAGACGAAGAAGAAACATGGAGTGCTAGGTGAAAGGCTAGTTACGGCACCCATATTACCTCTATTAAATCCCAAAAAAATAAAAAATGACATAAAGGGGACGGAAACTCTTTCATAAAGACATGGGCCTGGGTAAAATATATGAAAAGGGTGAAAATTAATAGCTAATGCATTATCAAATAATCACTAAAAAAAGGGGATTCTTTGCAATCTAAAATCAGAGATTTAGGATATTTTGTAAAAGTGAAGTCATGCAATAAGATTAAACTAAACTATTTTTAAAGAAGGATTAATGTTAAAAAGTGTTGTTTATTAACTTTTAAAGTTATTAGTTTACTTATTTTGTTGATTGTGAATTTTAATGATATTGTACGATTTTAAAAACAAAAATATATTCGATTTTATAAACCATATTTCAACTAATTACATTCTGGGCCCAGAAATACCCGTTTCCCTTTAGTTGCCGTTGGGCACAACTTTCTATTGGCAAATAAATGTACATTCGGTGACCTTATTTAATAGTTTTGTCTTTAAATCTATACTAAAATAATAAAATGGAAAAGTTTTTTCTTTGTTTGTTTAAACACGCTAATCTCTGGAAATACCAGCTGGATTCGAAATTTTTTTACTACAACAACTACAACATTTTTTTAACAAAAAAGTAAACCGTTTTCAATGATGTTAAAGTGTTCCCTGATGTATCTTCGAAGTTGCAGGTCCAATGCCAATGAAATTAAAATTATTCATAAAAATCGGTTCATAAAAAATACATTCGAATTGAGTAACAACATTCGCCTTTCTTAAAGTCGCTTAAAAAGAAGATTCACTTTTTTACATCCATGATCGTCAAATTGTAAACTCGGGCACCAATTTTTCATGACTTTTATATTCTTCACGCTATGTCCAATGTATTTTATATCCAGCCGAAACAATTCCCGTTCGACTGTTACGCCATCTGTGCCATGAACTTTGTTTAGAATAGCTGTTTCAGAAAGTTTGTACATTATACATTGATGTACGTGACGAGGACTTTCGTTATGAATACTAAATTAAACAACTTTTCTTATTAGTTTTCTTTACGATGTGATGTTATAATTCAATTATTCCTAAAGTCCAGGGGTTCCGTGGAAAAGCCATTAGGGTTCCACTGATCAATTAACATTTGTTATTACCCGCTTTAGAGTATGTAACATATCTGGCAACAGTCCAAGCCGAGGTTCGGCCACTTCAGCATCCTTGAACTTGTTGCCACGCTTTCACAGTACCTCAGGCACTCGCCTCCAAGCCCGGTGAAGCTGTAATAGCCGTCGGAGTCTTCAGATTCCTTGAGGCTAACAGTAGGTATTGTCAGTAAAAAAAAATAGAGCTTTGTAAAAATAAAATCAATATATTTTTCTTGTTACCCTTATTTTAATAATAATTACAGAATATAAATCTTTATTTATAAATTAGCTGTGCCTGCGGCTTCATTCACGCGCACTAAAGAATGCCATCGATCAAGCACATGCGCAAATCTTACTCCCCCGCTCCCGGCTATTTCAAAGACAAAAATGCTTATTGTTGGTGTTCCTTAGAAGATAGACATATACTCTCGTTAACTTTTTTATAGATCTTTTTAATATCTACAATTATGTAGTACATTAATTTGCTATATCTCTTGTAGATTACTCAGCGTAAGCCATTGAAGCGCTCGAATCGATTCAACACGACCAGTTTTTTTAACAACTGTTACAAACGAATTATTTTGGAATAGCGGAATGATTCTATATGTGTTTGCTCTTATTTCTAATTACACTGGACATTTTTAAAGCGATGATGGTTTAGTGGAAACTTGTACGGACACCGCCTCGATCAACGTGAGTTCGAATAACTGCAATGGGCCTGAGCTTTCGGTGAAGGAAAACATCGTGATGAAACCATAGCATAGTTTCTAATGCCCCCTTCCTGGTTACCAACGTCACGTTGAAAATCTATCGCCAAATACCTATAGGTGTGTTCCGGAAATTGCGTTTATTATGTTACGCTTCCGTCACTCTGATTTCACCAACGGTTACCTCATAGTAGACTGTAGTCCAGTCATCGCTAAAATAAATCGATCATTGGAATGCCTCTTAGAAGATAGACTTATGCTATCGGTAACTTTTTTGTAGATATTTTAAAGCCTAGCCATTTTTTCGAATTGATTCACCATTGTCATTTTCGTATGTAACAAAGTATAACCTATAATCCGACCATATAACATAGCTATGAATTAAAAAAAGAACCACGTATATCGGATAAGTGGTTCTAGTGTGAAAAGAACATAAACGGACAGACAGACAGAGAGAGGTTGAGTTTTTAATAAGAGTAGAAGATATAGAAGGAGCAGAAATACTTATGTCGTATTTACTATGATCGAGAAGCAGATAAAATCAAACCTACGTCTTTTATTTTTCTTGCTACGATCCTGACACACATTTTTCATTTTTCAACATTCACCAATCTTTTTACACACGCTCGTCGGTTTAGAGTACTCTTGACCTGACGTATCTTCAGAACGTCCCCGATTTGGTCGTGGAACGTCCGTCTACGCCTTCCTCTTCCAACGACCCCATTCAACCATCCTCTCTACATGCCCATACCATTTAAGTATCTCTTTCTCAATCCGTGTGACTACATCTACTTTCACACCACAAAGTTACTCTATTTCACTCTTAACACACCTCTTTTAGCTCTTATTTCTACTGCATTTATTCTACTTTCATGCTTTTTTGTCACACCCAGCTTTCATTTCCATACGTGAGTGTTGGAACTAACACTGCTCTATTGACAGCCACCATCTAAGCATCACTATAATAAAATTATATTCTTTCACACCACAACATTCTCTTATCACACTGTTTATAATAAACTAATCCTGTAGAA
The DNA here is from genome assembly GCA_033032175.1 of Saturnia japonica. Lineage (NCBI taxonomy): Eukaryota > Metazoa > Arthropoda > Insecta > Lepidoptera > Saturniidae > Saturnia > Saturnia japonica. The sequence goes on from CM065331.1 coordinate 3,143,119, forward strand.
AAATAATTAATGTAATATATAATCTATATAGTTCAAACGTATATAAAAATATACGCGTCCAAGCCCACGCTGTCATAAATAACGTAATTTGTTATAAAGTTTTGAGTGTGTAAATAACGTAGTTTTTTTATAACATGATATCTATATTTAACGTGCAACGTCCGACGGTCTGTTATGAACGGATAACAAATAAAGTCAATTTTAATATGTTATCTAGTATTGTATAAATAGGTTTAATAGGTTTTTGAAGTAAAACTTCTATAGCCACGTTGAGCGATTTTGGTAGGGTAAAAACTTAGGGGCTCGCGTGACCTTCGGGTCACCGATGACCTCGACATGCTCAAACGTATTGCGCTTGCGTCAAACTAGCGACACGCAATATAGCGGCCTTTGTACACATATACGCATATATACTCGACTGTATCATATACGTGTGTGACTTTTTTAATGGGTAAAATCTTGTTGATTACGCGTCACCGACCTGCTCTTTAATAAGTTAGACTACAATTGATTTAAAAATTCAAAATTGAGTTTTCACTTCTGTCGACAGTCTTTATGACCGCCTCTTTTTTATACTACAAAGGTGGCAAACAAGCACACGACCCGGTTGATGGTAAGCGGCTACTGCAGCGTATGGTAGCGCGTTGCCAAAGTACTTTGGAAAATTCAGATTTCTAAATCAATACGATTAAAAGACACATTCTGTTTATGTTGTATAATTTTGACACTCGCAAGGAAACCAAAACCTATAAGGTACTTCCAGATTAATTTCTTTTTATTGAAGTGAAACTTCTTTATCGACGTATGGGAGAAATTTTTGTAGCAATCGTCACGTTTTTCGGTTACGCGCCATGTTGCTTTTTTTATCAAAGTTTAGTATAGTGACGTAAAGAATATAATGTAATATATTATAATAATAACAACAATATATTAGTTTTGAAGTTTGGTTTGAAATAAGAATAACAATATATTAATTTGAAAGTGATAAAATAAAAAGACTTTTTCAAATTTAAGTGAATTTACAAGAAAAGTGAGAGTGATTATATATTTCGTTTTATAAATTCAACACGTATGAGCATGATTTTAATATTTATTTGAGGTTAACCTCACTTTTTGATTGTAAGTATCAGTGAATGTATATAAATCTGTTAAAATTAGCAAGTATTAATAAATATGACTGTAAATCTAGTGAACATTATTAATTCTAAAAACAATAAAAAATATAAATTAAATAATAATTTAAAAATAAAACAAAACACGATTAGAAAATAAAAATATGTATACGTACATCTTTTTTAATTATTCGTTTTTAATGATTTATTTATTCATTTTTAATTTTATAAAATCGTTGCATTTCTACAAGATTAACTGTCATCATATAATTGTATTACTTTGAAAAGATAATTCCAATTATTTATTCATAACTTGTAAATATAATACAATAAATAAATAGCAATGATATTATAATAAGAACAATGATAAAATAAATTACTCATTAATTGTATGCATGTCTATAATAATAAAATAGCTTTAATTTAATACGGAAAAAATTGTTTTTCTTAAGGCTTTAAGCCTTATCTACCCCATTTTCGTGAAGTTGCATATAGTAGAAAAATGATATGTCGTAAAGAAGTTTCACTTCTTACCTGTGTACTCTGGTACACACACACATTTTTATTTATTTATATAGGCACACATAAACTTATAAACAAAACAAAGAATAGGTCTCAAAATTTTACACGATTTAACTAGCTTAAAATATAATTTATTAGTACACATCAGTTGTAATTATTTCCCAAGAGGAAAAAGAAAGGAAAAAAATATTTGTCACTTGCATGCAGAATTACACTATATAGCATATATTAAAATAAAATAAAGCATCTTTGAATTACATATCGGAATCGACTTAGATTCAAGTTAAATATGTATGTATATGAATAGGATCCATATTTACAGCGTTATAATGTTCGATATTATTGTATGAGCGACACATACTTGCTATTGGACAGTTGTTTATAAAAAGGGATATGAAATAATTTTGTGTTTCTACTACAGATATTGATGTTGAAGCTTACCATGCTCAGAAGTTGTGGACTTTATGTAGAATGAATAATTTTATGTAGGTAAATTAATTCACTTGGTTGCCTTCTACTAGAGAGAAGAGATTTTAAAGTGTTTGGCACGTTCTATGTGATTAACCAGTGTTCTGTTCATACCATGTCTAAAAAGCAAAGTGATTTAAAGCAGCGAGTCTGTATCCGTTCAGTGTTATATGTATGAGTTATATAGTATGGAGACCAAACTACACAGGCGCATTCGATTAATTACAATCCGAAAGCCGTAAAGGAGATGGATACTCTTTCATACAGACCTGGGCCTGGGTAAAAAAAGAGATGTAAAAATATTAAAACGGTGTAAATTAATAGCTAATGCATTATCAAATAGTCATTGAAAAAAATTCGATTTTTTGCAATCTAAAAGCAGAGATTTAGGATATTTCGTAAAAGCGAAGTCATATAATAAACTTATTAAACTATTTTTGAAGTATGAGTAATATTACAAAAGTGTTATGTTTATTATCTTTTAAAGTTAACTTATTTTGTTGGTTGTGAATTGTAATGATATTGTACGATTTTAAAAACAAATATATATTCGAATTTATAAACCATATTTCAACTAATTACATTCTGAGCCCAGAAATACCCGTTCCTTTGTAGATTTCCATTTCACGATTATAAATTTACTAGCTGTGCCCCTGGTTTCACTCGTACATAATTTCAAAGATATCACTGATTGATGATTTATAAAACTTCAGTATAGACAATGTTTTTATCGATGGTCAGGGTTATACGTCACATCGCACTACGAATGTTGAATTAGGTATTTTAATTTTGCGATAACTCTCAAATTGTTTATGCAAAAAACGTGCTGTAAAAAGAGCAAATCTTATCTTCATAAAATTGTCTTTTTGTTGAAGTAATTTTCGTTCGTAAGCATATGGCATGATAAAACTCATACCCCTAATAACAGTAGATAATAAATTTTAGTGCTTACCTATGATATCTTTCTGAATGCCTTAAATCTAGAGTCTACTTGTATAGTGGAATAGCTATATTCATTTTGTATTCCCAATAGCATCAAGAAATAAAATCAATTGAGTTATGTTTTGTGGTCCAAGTAACGAGTTTTATAAAGTGTGATACTGTGATACGTGGACTACAAAATGCCATCGATCGGGCACACGCGCCAATCATGCCCCCCCCCCCCCCCCGCTCCCGACTATTTTAAAGACAAAAATGATTATTATGGATGTTCTTTAGAAGGTAGTTATATACTCTCGCCCGAATAGAATCACTATGACCAATTTTTTTTTATTTGCGCGGAACCCTAATTATTTTTAAGTTAATCTTTATAACAATATATACCAGTGTAAGTCCTGTCAAAATCGGTCCAACCGTTTCGGAGATTACTCGGAACAAACAGACAGACAATAATTTTAACTATAATTTTTTTGATAAATTTGTCGTATATACTTTTATATGCATTTAGTAAAAAGCTGTTATTTTGATATTACAAACAGACACATTAATTTTATTAATTATATTGTATAGATGATGGTTCAGTAGTAACGTGCTCGGATACAGCATCGATTAACGTGAGTTCGAATCCTTACAATGAGCCCAAACTGTCGGTGAAGGAAATCCTCGGGCTGATTCTAATGCTAATATGGAGATAGGGCAATTTCTAATGCTCGTATGGCTAACTGTTATAGAGTAAGTACATACAATCCACAAAACAACGGTGCCCGTCAAGAGATCAGTTGGAGTGTACTGGCTGATTTCGAAATGTCACAAACCGAAAGAGATTCACTACGACGCATTTATCACCATGCCTTAGTCGATTATAAATCCCTAACATCACGCCTAATTTCTAGATATACGACGGCCGATCCCGGAACGAATACTATAAACCTCAAGAGATTGTTTTTTTGTCTGTTTGTTGGTTTGTTTGAACGCAATATCTCAGGAACTACCTTTCAGATTATAATACACTTTTTAGATTTTATACCCATTCGTTGTAGAAGCTTTGAAATTATGAGATAGAGAAATATGTTCTAAAGAACCATGATATCAATTTTAAAGATGAGAAAAGCTGCATTCAAAGTTTAAAAAAACTTATACACGAGTCGAGAGTCGACTCTAATAATTTTTTTTAAAAAGGTATGTCATTTTGTTAGGATAATTGATAGTGTATTGTTTTATATTGTTTAGACCCCAGAATGCGGGGAAATATCAGCCACTCACCTCGGTTTCGCTGATGATTGTTATATTTTGCTTCTAGACACTGCACCTCACGCACTATGGAACCCCGGGGTTTGTAAAGTACGAGCTCAATGATTGTTTGTATGTTTTTCTTGAATGTTGGTAACTTTTATAAGAGGCACGATAATTGATGCGCACCGCGCGGCGACAGGCTTTTTGCTTTTTATAAATGTCACTCGTCGCGCATGAGTTGTTTGTTTTATGTTTGTAGATGGTGCTAGAGTATGGCTGAGATAGGAAAGATTAGGAAGGAATATGCATGCTTTAACAGATAGTGTAGGCTGTAAGAACCATGAAAGTCAAAAACTCGGGGAAATTGTAGGCAAGTACCTACGGGAAGTGAGAACATGTGTGCGTTAGCACCGACGCAGTGGAAATTCCATCGAATAAATTTAACCACAAGGTACAGCCAGTGAATAACCATATCCTATATATAAAAGGACTAGCTGTGCCCCACGGTTTCACCCGTGTTAATTTTATCCGACAAAAACCGAGCCGCCAACGCACACGTGTAACCTATCATAATTGTTCTTTCCGCATCTAAAAATTACTTTAATTTTTCATTATCTCCTAAACTATGTGTCCAAATAACATGCATTAAAGGGCAAAGTTTAACTTCATAAAACTGTCTTTATTATGAAGTAACTTTTGTTCGCAAGGATTAAAATGCCATGCCTATGAATAATGCTTATAAATCAATTTTTAATTTTCAGCAAATATTTGTCACAAAATATTTTATTGTGACTTATGTATAAAAGATAGACATATGCAATTGCTGACGTTTTTTACATATAATAAGGACAAATATTTTTGTAGAACATTATATTTACGAATCATTAACCATTACGGAGGCGCATGCGGATAAAGCATTTCGGCAGGGCTGCTAATTCCGGTTTACTTAACAAAAATCAATATTTAAGGCTAGTTGAGAGCAGTAGCCTAATATTTCATGACCTATACTATTTCTCGTGAATCTGGTTATTATATACAAAAAGAATTATTGAAATCCGACTGATAGTTCCAGAGATTAGCGTGTTTAAAACAAACAAACAAAAAACTTTTCCACTTTATTTATTAGTATAAATAACTAACTAAGTGACATTTCATTTTTATTTTTGTTTTCACTAACATATCAAACGCACAGCGCAAACTGCTCGAGCCAAGAACGTAATATTTTGCATGCTGATGTAACTGTAGGTGATCATTAAGAAAAGATTTATGAAAATTCAATGCTTAATTAAGGTGGTGAAAAATGGAATGAAATTTTATATGAAAAACGTCATTTTTTAAGAGAGATCTATAATAATTAGTATTTAGCAATTATTTCAGTTCACAGTAAAGTATAAAATAAAAAACAATATTTAACCGACTACAAAGAAAGAAGGTTATCAATTCGTATGTATTGCTTTTTATGAATGTTCAGGTATAACTTCTTTGTTTATAAACAGATTTGTATGATTCTTTTTTCGTTGCAAAGAGAATACTTCAAGGTTGGTCAAGGAAGATACACCAGGGAACTTATCAAAATCATTAAAGTTGATTTTCTCTTTTTTGTTAAAAATAATCTTTTTATACAAAATCGCTTCCGCTCGTGACTTATGTATTGTTTTGTCCGCAAACGTTATTTATTACAAAGATCAAAGGCGCACAGTGGCAGCATTAATCTGAATCACATTTTGATGGCTCTTTTTATGTGAACAACTGAATAAATTATATTTAACGTTACTACTTTTTTTTCTACGTCTTTTATTGTAATTTTATTTGTTTTAAGCTTAGAAAATATGATGTGACGCTTTCAGTGACTTTCCGTACGTTATTAGAATAACATAACATACAGAGGTAGAGGTGTACTAACGTAAACCCACAGTTCGCCGAGTATGTTTTTAGGTCCCATGTGATAGGGGGCGAGCCTATTGCCATTAATCGGGCACTAAACCAAACTCCGAGCTGCTACTGAAAATTTCATAGAAAAACTCAATAATCGAACCCTAGGCCTCGAGTATAGCAGTCGCACTTACGACCATTAGACTAATGCGATAGTTTATTTATATAGGGTATTCTTACTCATCTATAAAGTGCACGTTATGAATACAGGTGTCAAGTGTCACTCATCGTTTTTCCGTTTCACAATAACGTAAGAGATTTAGCGGAAGTGAGGAACAGAGTGTAAAGTTCCTCATCCGCCATAGAAAAGGGAGGATCCTCCGACCAGACGGGTGCTATGTCCGGCGGGCAGCTGCCCAACGGTTGTTGTCGGGTTCTTGTATATATACTCAATTGTTGAGTTAATTTCTATATCGCGATGTAGGATGCGTCAGTTGTGGCGAGAGATGTCGCTATGTGTAGGATGCGTCAGTTGTGGCGAGAGATGTCGCTACAGACAGTCCGGTTATAGACGTCTAAGTAGACGCATGTAAGAATATTTGTTAATACGTTAAGTAAAAGCTTTGGGTATCTTTTTATGCGTGCTGAGTGCACTGAAAACTGTGAGATTTGGCATGGTTAAAATTTATGTGGAGAAGGAATGCAGAAAGTTAAAAATTATCTATAATATCTGTCACTAATATATTAAATAAAATAAATTAATACTGCGAATCCTAAGACGACCAGTGCCATTGAACTTAGTTCCCCCAAAATATTGACATTCTTCTTCTTCTTCTTCCTAACTTGGCAACCGGCCCTCTTTAATGAAGACCATTACTGCCATTATCGAGTGAATTATAGTGTCATGTGTTATGACGATTCAGTATCCTAACAAGATGATGGCTCCCTTGTTAGAACTTTCTAGGGAATTTTGGTGTGATCTCGGAATGAATGCTTTCAGCTTATATTTATAATCCACTTCACTTATGCACAAAAACCAAACTATATCACGCAAAACGCCACAAATATTACATAATATACAGTCAAAAACCTAAGTAAATGAATTAAAAATAACAACCACAACATGTCACTTCAAGATCCCGCCAAAAAAACCAATATTGACATTGTCACTCAACGAAAAGTAACAAACAGCACGTGGTGCTAGATAATACCCATTGTTTATGAATACTGAAAATGTCAAGCAGAAAATAGTCTATGGTCAAAAAGTCGCTGGTTGAATTTCGACTTTAGGGCGACCGCTAGTTTGAATAAATAACCGGGCTCAACCTAAATATATAAACACTAGCCGTTGCTTACAGTTTTACACGTTTTACATTTCTTTATAACTTTCCACCGCGCCCGTGTAGTCTAACGTTTTTCTCATTTACCGTACTTGCGTACAGCTTCCCAGATCCTTTACCGTTCATAATTATTGCTCCACTTCAAAGAGCTGATACGTAAAATTACATAGCCTTTACCTTTTCTCAATAAATAGGGTTATAAAAGTTTTTTTTTTCAAACATGATTGGAAGTTCCAGATGTTAACACGTTCAAACAAAAACCAATGTGTTGAAATTTATAATAGTATTAGTTGTGCCCGCGGCTGCGCTCGCGTGGACTACAAAATGCCGTCGATCGGTTAGACGCGCACCGTGCTAACCCCCGCTCCTTTTTTTAAAATTAAATGCTTATTGTGTGTGATTCTTAGAAGATAGACATATACTCTCCCAGACTTTTTTGTAGGATTTTTTATGATTCACAATGATCTAGTACATTAATTTGATACATCTCTTACGGTTTACTCAGTGTAAGCCATTTACAGTTTATTTTATTTGAGCCCTAATTAATTTTCTAAAATTAAAGTAGCCTAAGTTATTCCTTATAAAATCAACTATCTGCCAGTGAGAGTCCTGTCAAAATTGGTTCAACCATTTCGATGATTACCAGGAACAAAACAGACAGCCACACTAATATTTAATTATATTAATTTAATAATATTTTAAATTTTTTATTTTAATTTTAGTTATTGTATTTTTTTTAATAATCTGACTATACTTTTAGCCCGAAGCCTTAGATGGATGGATGGATAGATTATTTTCAAATGTACTGAAGACCTCTTCAACTTAATTCCCTCCTTTCCTGTTAAACAGAACCACACGTGCGAGGCATCGGAGCCACAGTTTTACGGTAAACTCCATCTCGGTACGAACTCTAGCAGTTCTCTAAGTTTTATTTTTATTGTACCGTGAAACTGTGAAACCATCTCTCGGCCAATGTGTTCCCTCCTCACGACATCGGGTCCTTGAAGCGTAACGTGAAGAGATATTTATGCAGCCCGGTATGGCTTCTGCGACCAGTTATGGATTTTGGACTGTACCGTACCTTTACCGTTCATGGTACAGTCCAAACTTTAAAGTGTTATTGGGGTTTTCTATGAAATTCTCAGTATCAGCTCTTAGTTTAGCTTTGTGCCCGATTAATGGCGATAGGCTCGCCTCCTATTACATGGGACCTAAAAACATACGCGGCGAACCGTGGGAGTACATTAGTACCTACACCTCTGCCTAACCCTTCGGGGATACAGGTGTGATGGTATGTTATGTGTTTAGGATCGGGGGCAGTGTCGTCACTATTCCGTATAAATTCAGGGTAAGAATAAAAAAATATTACAAAATGTACAGTAAACCAAATGTACAGTACGCGAAACAAGTTTAAATATAACCCTCTATTTTAGTATTTAGAACCGGGTTCGAACGTTCAACTCGCATTTGGAGTATAAATACAGTATTTACTTTATTGCAACTACACGTCCGCCCCCGGATTCGATTAGGTTATTCACGGTTAGGGTTCCCAATTTTTTTTAATATAAATTATTACGTTTCAAGGCTACCCTTGAAAAAATATAGTAGATGAGAAAAAAATTTAGGTGGATAAAATAATTTTTTTGAATGAATATTTTTACTCCTTGATGTTACAGATCATGATGATAATGAGAAATAATTCAAGACAATTTTTAACAAAAAAGAAAACCAGCTGCAATGAATTTGAAGAGTTCCCTTGTTTATCTTCGAAGTTTAAAGTCTAATACCAATGAAATTAAAAGGTGGTCCGCCCACCCTTGAGCTGTCCAACAAAAAAAGAATCAAACAAATCGGTTCATTTATAAGAAGTTATGTCTGGACATCCATAATATATACATAGTATGTACATTCTAATTGAGCAGCTTCTCGTCTTTTGTTAAAGTCGATTAAAAATTGACAATACCATACCAAATCTCATTCAGAAAGAGATAAATCCTGCGGCCTGCGTTCCGTTTTACGCTTAATCAGGAATAAACAATGTTGCCTAATTTATTTATCGAATAAAATATAGTAGTTTTGCCTGCTACATTAAAAAAAAAAAAAATATAGTAGTAAACTTTATTGTATAGTAGGGGTGGCAACCCTATTCACATTTCATGTGGGAATAATACACGATTATGTAACGTATCTACAATCAAGTAAGAATAGAAAATATCTATTGGGATTATAAAACAATGATTTTGAAGCGTTTTTTTTTTTATAATATGAAAATTGACGGGAATATCACTGATGATAAGCACAGTAGAATCTAAACACGACGGTGACCACCGAGAGATCGAAATCTGTCGGCGGTCACCGCTGTCACGCCAGCCTGCATAAATATCTCTTCACGTTACGCATCAAACCTTATTACAGACCTTAATAATATTACTTCAATATATAAATTAATAAACCTAGATAGATGTGTACCTACCTACCTAGTACCTACATGAACTTTTTTCTAATTTCCTGATACATATCTATACAATTAATAAAATTGAAGTGTCTGTTTGTAATGACAAAATAACAGCATTTTTATAATTTTTGTCTGTCTGTCCGTCTGTCTGTTTATTCCCGGTAATCTCTGACAGGACTTTCACTGGTAGATAGCTGAATATTACAAGGAGTAACTTAGGCATATTTTATTTTAGAAAGAGAATTAGGGTTCCGAACAGATAAAACACTGGTCATAGGGAATCAATTCGGGCGCTTAAATGACTTACGCTGAGTAAATCATAACAAATATATCAAATTAATATACTACGTAATTTTAGATATTAAAAGACCTACCAAAAAGTCAGCAAGAGAGTCTGTCTATCTTCTAAGGGATACCCACAATTTGTATTTTTGTCTTTAAAATAGCCGAGAGCTGGGGAGCAAGATTCGCGCGGGCATTCTGTAGTTCACGTGAGCGAAGCCACGGGCACAGCTAGTAGTTCCATCATATAGCGTGGCGATGCGTCGCCACGGCCTGTATCGCCACGCCAACAATCAGGTTTACCCTCAACTATAGATGTTTCACATCAAAAAGTGATATTAAGAAAAAGATAAATCCGATCGAGTTTCTTTCCTGCTTTCTTCAATGACTGGGATGTTTTCCAAACTGGCAGCGTTGAGGTATAAGGTACTATGTACTATAGTATTCTATATAATAGATAGATAGATATTCTATAGAAAAGCCATTGGGTTTTTGGCGGGATCTTGAAGTGACATGTTGTAGTTTTTATTTCTATTTCATTAACTTCGGTTTTTGACCCATACATTATATAATATTGCTGGTGTTTTGAGTGATTTACTTTGGTTCTTATGCATCCGGCGTTGGCGATGTTTGTCGTATAAAATTAATACAGGTGAAACCGTAGGGTACAGCTAGTATCCTATGTAATTTAAATACATATGAATATTGTAAGTAGGTACCCGAAGGACTACACTCGTGAAATTGCCTACTGAATATTCCATGTTTTAACAGTTCCGGCATCGTATAGGAAGGGAGCGAGACTTGATTAACTTATATCGTAACTTTTTATTTCCTACTAGCTGTGCCCACGGCTTCGCTCACGTGGACTACAGAATGCCCGCGCGAATCTTGCTACTCCTCTTCCGGCTATTTTAAAGTCAAAAATGCTTATTGTGGGTGTTCCTTAGAAGATAGATATATACTCTCGCTGACTTTTTTGTAGGTACATTAATTTGATATATCACATAGGGTTTACTCAGCGTAAGACTTTTAAGCGCCCGAATTGATTCACCATGAAAGTTTTTTTTTATTTGTGCAGAACCCTAATTCTTTTTCTAAAATAAAAGTAGCCTAAGCTACTCCCTATAATATCAGCTATCTATCAGTGAAAGTCCCGTCAAAATGGGTCCAACTATTTCGGAGAATTCCCGGACCAAACAGTCAAATAGATTTTCTTTTTTAAATTCGTGTTTTGTTATAAGTATCGTATATACTTTAATATGCATTTTAGTAAAAAGCTGTTATTTTGACATTACAAACAGACACTTCAATTTTATTAATTGTATAGACTACCTGTGCTCTAATGTCTAACCCGTGTTACGTTTATTTAACTAACTTTCCACGGTTCGGCGCCGCCGTCAACCCAACTTTATATCGGTATTATCTCTTCCCGTACTTGCCTAGAACTTTCCAGATTACGTTCACGGCTACTGCTACACTCATAAAAGCCATAGCGTGATGTTAGATAACATACAATCTTCCTCAATAAAAGGGCTTTAAATTACAAAAATAATTTTTCAAATCCGTCTGATAGTTTCAAAGATAAGCGCGTTCAAACAAAAAACAATCCCTTTTATTTCTATTACATTTTTAGTTTCGATCAACTCGTTGCAGAACTTGTCCCGCCTGCGCTCCTATTTTGTTGTCGCTTTACATACTTCTAGACATTTTTCGGAGTAGACAAAGTACTAAAAACAAATACAGAGAGATGGACTGACAAAAAGTAATGTAATGGTATATTCGTGACCTTATGAATCGATTTTCATTTATGGAGATCGGTATGGAAATTGTATGAGGAGTGAAAATTATAAAAGCTTTAAACAAGATTGGCTCACGCTGGTTAAAACATATGAGATACATCAAAATAATCTATACTAATATAATAAAGCGGAAAAGTTTGTTTGTTTAAACACGCTAATCTCTGGAACTATCAGTAGGATTCGAGAAATTATTTTTGTATATAATAGCCAGACTCTCGAGGAATAGTATAGGCTATCTAAACTTAGGCTACAACTCCCAGCTAGTCTTAAATATTGATTTTATGTTAAGTCGGAAGTGGCAGCCCTATTGATTTGTTTATCCGCGTGCCCTGCCGTAATGGTTAATGATACGTAAATACAATGTTCTACAAAAATATTGGCCCTTAGTATATCTAAAAAAACGTCGACGATTACATATGCCCATCTTTTACACATTAGCCACAATAAGGTATTTAGTGACAAACATTTGTTGAAAAATAAAAAGTGATTTTTAAGCATTATTTTTAGACATGGCATATTAATCCTTACAAATAAAAGTAACTTCATCATAAAGACAATTTTACAAAGTTAAAATTTGGTGTTTAGAGCATGTTATTCGGACACATAGTTTAGGAGATAATGAAAAATAAAAATAATTTGTACTTGCGGGAAGAACAAACGGGTGTGTTGGCGGCGCGGTGTATTTCGGATAAAATTAACACGGGTGAGACCGTGGGTCACAGCTAGTGTATTACAGAATTGTAGTTCTTCAAAAAGCCTAGAGAAAAGTCTGCGATGATATATGTCTATCTGCTAAGGTTGACTCACAGTAACCATTTTTATCTTTAACATAATAATAAAAAATATTACATTATTTGTGATAATATATCTACTTTTGTATTCAACGCAACACGAAAAGTCCTTCTAAAACCATTCTTGCATATTTTTAACTTATGCCTATCCACGTACACTTTCTCTAATACATTCAAAAGAGTTGGCTATAAAATGCAAAAATAATATTTCAGATTTGACATATAAATTTAGTTATTTTAAGATATTTTGTGTAATATTGGTGTAATTTTGAGTAATGTAGTTTGGTGAAGTGGATTAGAATGCAACAATTCTCGAGAAATTTCTATTAAAGGAGCCACCATTTTGTTTATAATACGAAACAATTCCACGCTTGATAATGACAGTAATAATCTTTAATAACGAGCATTGCTTGTCAAAAAAAGAGGAGGAAATTTTTTGTGTATAATTATTTCCGCCCTAAGGGTGAGTTAATAAAAATGGCAATAGATTCGGGAGCACGCCATAAAGCGGGGAGACCTCATACTCGGGTTCGTATTGCGCGACCTTCCGTGTAAGGCATCGTCTAAAACATAAGCGGTAGCGGGTACTTTTATTTTTTCTAAAATAAATTTAATACACATTACGCGAACTATTCCTGTATAATTGTATCCTAAAATACATCGTAAAACGTAAAAAAAACTCAACTAAATTTTGATGCAATTTTAAATACTATAATATAAGTAAAATGAAAACTATAATTACTCCCGAACTACATGATGATGACAAAAATGGTATGCGGGGTAGACAGCAAACTACCGGTAGCACTTGGGCTCACAACACTGGATTCTCTCTCACCGATACCAAGGAAAAAACAATTTTACTCAGCTAGTAGTAGTCTAAGGCTCCAGACCGTGAAACTATGGAATCAATCGCAGTCCCGTTCACTATATATCTTATTTTGAATGTATCGGCTGCTTAAAGTTTGTGTTGAACTTCACCAACAACACAATATATCTATACTAATATAATAAAGCGGAATTTTTTTTTGTTTATTAGTTTAAACACGCTAATCTCTGGAATTACCAGTCAGATTCGAAAAATATTTTTTTTTTTAAAACACACATGTGATTTATGAGACAAACTCATGAGAAACAGTATAGGCTATCTAACATTAGGCTACAACTCCTAGCTAGCCTTAAATATTGATTTATGTATCTGTATGTAGTATCGTAGCTCCCAAAATGATGAACTAATATTTTTTTGTTTGATAGGTTTCCTGATCTAAAGTGTCGGCTATCATTTAAAAAAAAATCAACCGTTTGTAGATAATTTTTTCTAACATCTTTTCTAGTTGACGAAGGAATGTTAACACCTTTCACATGCCCGATCGATTCGAAATTTGGTACCTTGTTACTTCAATGGTATTGTAACAACATGGTAACCTTGCACTGATACTGCAGCATCATCGAAAAGTTGCAGGATAACAAACTCCTCACCAACTTACAGCAGAGGTATCGCGCTTGGACTCATTAGAATGGCCTCAATTAATAAATTATTTGTGTCGAGGTTTTATAAATTTTAATTCACATTGTTTTGTATGAATTATTGGAATTGTTGAAATGCATCAATTTAAAATAATATAATATATACATTATTCATATACAAAAGCAAAAATATTTTAATCAATTTAGGCCCTATTATAAGAAGGCACTTATGAATATCAACACCCTACTACTGGTTCGGAATATATCCCAGTTGTTGAGAAGAGTCGGTAAGAAACTCGATCGGACTTAATCACATTTTTTTTACATATTTTACATGTTCTATATAGGAACGTGTTTACGACATAACTTATTTTCTTAATAAATTATTATATTATAGTACAGGTTACGTTTATTTTAAATCGATGTTGGCGATAACTTTCATAATTTAAAATCGCTTGCGCTACGGTGTACACTCATGCTATAGCCTAAGAATTTCGTATCGCGCTTAGATTCCGTATCAGATAAAATGGCATGTATTCGTTCAACGTAATATATAATATGGTTTTTTATATGAATATTACTTCAAATATTATTGTGAAAGAGGTCGCGCGAAAAGTCAGATCTTTGCGTCACTCATACTTGATGAAAACTTATCTACCATACATATAGTGAAATACAATAGCTCATGAAAAGTCTCTAAATAAAATAAAACCATAATTAAGATCCTACCATCAAATTATAAATGTGAAAGTTTGTATGCACAGTATTATTAGTGTATTTATGTGTACAGTTTCCTGATTGTCTTTATGTTTTTAAATTTGCTTATTATTGTTTAATAGCGTGTTTTGCTATTGAGAATAAATTCTGTCTTTCTTTCTTTCTTTCTATGTTTGTTACTCAATCACGCTGAATGGATTTGAATGCAATTTTGCATGCAGACAGTTTATAACCTGGATTAACACACATAGGGTAATTTGTATTTTAGTAATCGATATATTTTTCATTTCTCTCTGGGCCCAATTCTGAAGTCTACGCAGTAGAAGTCGCGGGCAGGAGTTAGTTGTATAAATAAAAAGTATTTCCTCCAATAATAAAATAAAACTAAGACCATTGCAGATTCGAAAACTTTAGTTGGCTGCGGATTGTTTTTTATTTTAATATTTTATTAAACTGTCTGTCGATTGTAAACATACGTAAAAATTTGTAATCTGTTACATTTTCATAGGTTTACCTACAAACTTGATGAGTTTTTATAGAACTAACGTGGCAAACAAGCATACGGCCTAGCCTATGGATGCTTATAATACAATAGGTATCAACTAACGCGTTGTCGATGTTGAACCCAAGAAGCTCTAGTAACTCTACTCACCACAGGAATACAACATAGGGGTATTTAGCTACGATCTTGTGTACGTTTTTTTTTTGTTATTTCGCTCTGTTACCTTTATGTATAAAGAAAATGTTAGTGGAGAGAGTCGGCCGTGATTTGATACGATCCACTCTCTCTTCCCGTTAATACGTCATATGATAAAGAAATGATATCGCACAAAGGTGAGTGGTATGATGAATAAGAGTATACAGGGTTATTGTTTATCCGACGTATTCCCGTTAGGAGGTGATAGGGATGACTATTTGCGATAATTTTAATCCCCACATGCATCATACAAAAGTGAACCATTTTTGAGTTTATATTTATTATAAAATTACAAATTTAAAATAAACTTTAGAACCAGTAACAATTTAGAAGTAATGTGAATTAATAATAAGTAACAATTAAGACATTTTGTAATTTAGCCTATTAAAGTTCTTGCTCGAAGTGACTTCCTCTATTGCGTACGCAAAGTCGCTTTTTTTCTGAGTTGTGACTTAACTACCGAAGTAGTATCATTATTCCGCATCGCATTTACATAACTCAAAACTCACAAGGTCATAACTCAAAAATGGTTTAGTTTTGCATAATGCATATGGGGCATTAAACTTATCACAAATAGTCACTCATATCACCTCCTAACGGGAATACGGTGAATTACCAATAACCCTGTATATAGTCACAGTAATTTTAATCTGTTGAATGACTTGAGATTAGCAACAATGTGCTTTACAAGATTTGTAAAAGATTAAATGGGGTAGCCCGAAGGATTTCACAGACCATCAAATGATCCAGTCTCTTCGATTCAGATGTTCAAAAGTTTGCACAGATGTATTAACGCAAAGGCTGGTATTGTAATTAATGATTTTAAAGTTATTAAGATAACGTTTACAATACCCATGACCATTTAAAATTTATGTCATGTGGAAGGAAACCCTAATCAGTGTACGCAATTAAGTAATATCCGCCAATATTGATAGACGCTTCTTCTTCTTCTTTTTCTTCCTAACTTGGCAATTGGTCCTCTTTAATGAAGACCATTACTGCCATTATCAAGTGAATATAGTGTCCTCTCTATGATGATTTCAGCATCCTAACAAGATGGCGGCTCCCTTGTTAGAACTTTCTAGGGAGTTTTTGTGGGATCCCAGAATGAATGCATTCAGCTTATTTTTATAGTCAACTTCACTTATGCACAAATACCAAACTATATCACGCAAAACGCCACCAATATTATATATTATAGGGTCAAAAACCTTAGTTAATGAATAAAAAATAAAAACCACAACATGTCACTTCAAGATCTGATAGACGCTTATTGTACATTCAGTCAAAAAAATATTGGGGATGGGTGGTTTGTTTATGGCTGCA
The DNA here is from genome assembly GCA_033032175.1 of Saturnia japonica. NCBI lineage: Eukaryota > Metazoa > Arthropoda > Insecta > Lepidoptera > Saturniidae > Saturnia > Saturnia japonica. Next base: position 3,160,136 of record CM065331.1, read on the forward strand.
AATTCATTTTTTTTTATTGTTAGTCTGGCACCACTGTTTTTCTTTTTGGCGCGGAGTTTGAGTTGCACCTGTCATTTAGATTAAATACAGTGCTGTTTTTAGTTGGATCATATCTAATGTGTATTGCGAATTTCATAATGGACAAAAACATCGAACAAAGAGTTTGTCCTAAATTTTACATCGCTAATGGAATTTCGTGTTCGGAGACACTGAAAATGTTGCTAATTGATTATTGGATTATCCGTTGGTGTAAGGATATCGTTTTGAAGGAGCATACTTTAAAGGCTATAAAATATATTTGGATGAATAAATAAATCCCGGTACTTTTTTGACGGAGTAGTATATCTACTCTAAGGGGAGTTTTTGTACCTAGCCTGCCAAATTTGATGATGTACGGTGGGAATTCTGAGCTTAGTGAAGAAGCTTAGATATACGCAGAATGTAGTACTGCATCATGTTTTGTTGCGGCACGAGCAGCCTCTTTTCCGGCAGTACCGTCATACCTTCTAATCCATGACATGTAAACTATGTAAGGTGTTCGTGGGTGTGTTTTGTAAACTAACGGGTCTGTGACGCGGATAGTGACTTCCTTTTAAACTATGTATTGATAGTATATACTTTTAAAGAAAATACTGAATTAAATATTAATTACGTATTATAAATGATTTAAAAACATAGTTCGCTTGTACGTGTTGTTGTGTATGAATGTTAGCTTCCAGCTTGTAATCGCTTCTAACCGCCTCTCTCGAAGTTACTTTAAATATTGAATATTTAAACAGGCTGTAATAATCATTAATTATGTATAAATCCAATCCGGATGAAATACGTAACGTGGATCGGGCATTATCTATTTACACCGAAGTGTATTATTTGGGTCAATGTTATAACTGGATGATTTATCGTGCTACGCATTCTTTTGATGGTCTCTTTTGTTGTGAGACATCTAGTATGGCGGGTCAGACCGATTGTTGGACCCAATGTTGGCGTGGCGACGCTTTGCTCAACGTTGGCGATGTGGAGCCAAGTTCAATTTTATGAGGCAAACAGGATTATATAAAAATTTCATGTTAAAACATGGATAGATTAAAAGTGGTTAGTTTGTATCGCGACCACCATACACATAGTAATAAAATAAAGATCCTGTCACATACACACACAAACATTTTGATTAAAATAGACCACCTTTTTTTATCGGCTGGCACTAACTCTAATATTAACCCCAATAATCCAAAAACTGTTACAACAGGAGTCCTTATTGCATTATATCAGCCGTCACTAAAACATCGAACCGCTTTAGCTGCCCAGGAACATTGCCTCGCTGAGCGTGTTCTATTGTGTCTATGTCTTTATCATAGTAAATATTTTGAAGAGTTATCCAAGTTTATTTCCAATTCTCCTTTCCACAACAGAACCACATACTCGAGGTCCACAGTTTACGGTTACCTTCATTATGGCTCGAAGAAGAAGTTCGGAATTTTATATTTACTCTTTCCTATAACACCGAGTCCTTCAAGCGAAACTTGGAGATGCCTTATATGTATATGCTGGCCGTTCATGGCAGCGGAGTCTGGTGATGGATGACCGGCGAAGATCTCTCGGTGGTAGCTACTGTTTTTGGATTATACTTTACGTACTATCAGATACAATGCCGTCAATTTGCCGTGCTAGGATTTAAAAAAAATACGTGTGCAGTTCACACTTGGTTGAAGTGAAACCTTCAGAAAACATAACAAAGTCTTCTTTAAAAATCTCTTTTTTTTAATGTTAAATGAGTTGGACTTGATCTATCGATTGCTCGTACTATACATACAACAGTACGTACAAATATGGTAGCCACACCGCTAGGCCAATACAACGACGATCATAGTCGTGAAAATCAGGACTTGCATTAACTGTGTATAATGTATTCTGTCTCATTCTCTCACGGGCTAAATCCTCTATATGTATGTGTTTGTCTCCTTTTAGTTTCGTTTTTAAGTTTAATCGAGTTTCAAATAGCAACAACAATAAAGAGGTTTTCATATCAAAAACCTAAAAGAATAAAGAAGACAAATATTCGCGTCGCGTGTGAAATTGAAATGTTACGTCTCAGTGTGAAATACATCCAAATTAAATTGTTATTAAGTTTCTTGAAGGCGTGTATCTCTGTTGATCTTTGTTTACGATTCGACCGATAACAAACTGCGTAGTTTCAGAACTATGGGTAAATAAACACAAAGAAATAGGTTTTATTTTTACTCTCACACATAATTTATTGTGTTTTAAGTTTACTTAACTTTGTTAATTTCTATATTTATTTCTTCCTTCTATTTCATATTTATATTTTACATACTAGCTGTGCCTGCGGTTGAGCTCGCGTGGACTATAGAATGTCGTCGATAGGGCACACGCGGGAGCCTGTTACCCTCGCTCCCGTTTATTTTAACCTAGACGTACCTGATTATGCTCTCTCACACTTTTTTGTATATCTTTTTGAGATATAAAATCCGGGAGTTGACAACTTTTGGAAAATTATTTTAAACACTTTTTTAGTTGAAAATAATACATATGGATAATAATTTTATTATTAATACAGCACAAAAAGTGATTCAAAATATTATTTAATCTAAATAAAAAGTACGTAACGAAAACGATGCATTAGATTTCCGTGACGTCATCATTCATTGTATATGTCATTTTGCTTACAAAATACATCTTATAAAAGTGACAAGTGTGATAACTCAGGCAAGAGTCTAACGTTCATATTTCCTGAATGGTGACGTCACGTTTTCTAATCGGCGTTTCAGATCACGTGACACAGTCAAAAAATATTAATTTTCCAAAGGGAAAATTAAATAAATAAACAATTACTTTTCTAGATTTGTATTGTTTTAGGCTTTTTATCTATAAACCAAATATAATTCAATAATTTATTTTAATTTATAAACATACAGTCGACTTACGGATTATGTAGTTCGTTTATTTGATACTAGATGTGCCCCACGGTTTCACCCGTGTTAATTTTATCCGACAAACACCGCGCTGCCAACGCTTCCATGTAGTTTATCATAATTGTTCTTCTCGCAAGTACAAATTATTTTAATTTTTCATTATCTCCTAAACTATGTGTCCAAATAGCATACTCTAAAGAGCAAAATTTAACTTCATAGAAAAGTCTTTATGATGAAGTAACTTTTATTTGTTTATGATTAATATGTCATGTCTAAAAATAATGCTTACAAATCACTCTTTAATTTTCAACAAATCTTTGTAACACAATAACCTTATTGTGGCTTATATGTAAAAGATAAGCATATGCTATAGGTAACTTTTTTTAGATATACTAAGCACCAATATTATTGTAGAACATTGTATTTCCGTGTTATTAACAATTAAGCCAGCGAACGTGGTTAAAGCAGTACGGGAGGGCTTCGACTTCCGACTTACGTAACAAAAATCAATATTTAAGGCTATCTGAGAGTTGTAAACTAATCTTATATAGCCTATACTATTCTTCGAGAGTCTGGTTATCATATACAAAACGTTTTTTTTTTAATCTGACTGGTAGTTTCAGAGTTTAGCGTGTATAAAAAAAAAACGAACAAAAAACTATTCCGCTTTATCATAGTAGTATAGATATCTCTTATAGTTTTTCTCAGCGTAAGCCATTTGAGCGCCCGAATTGACTCACCATGACCAGTAAATTTTAAACCCTAATTCTTTATCTAAAATAAAAGTAGCCTAAATTACTCCTTATGACATCAGCTATCTGCCAATGAACGTACTGTCAAAAACGGTCCAACCATTCGGGAGAGTATCCGGAACACAGATCAGTTAAACAAGGGAGATATAGTTCGGGGGCGTGTTGAGTGCGAACGCATTTGCCCTAGTGTTTTTTTTTTGTAAAAATACCATTTGTAATGTGCATTACGTTAAAGATTACGTCCCATTCCACACATAAACACTAAAAAAAATTGTTTTTCTATTAAAATCAGCAAAACACCATGTAATGTTTGTTAAAACGTGATAAACTATCAAGTTAATTTTTGTCAATACATACAGTAACCATTGCTTGCTTAGTAAAAATCGATTAATGAGTAAATTGAACTAAAGGTGCAATGGATTAATGGTCGCGGTCGTAACGATACTTTCACTAAGACAGCAAAGTCATCCATGAAATAAAGATGTAATAGCTGTCTGAACAAGCTTAATCCTTTCCCTTCCACATTCAAATCTTCCTCTAATGAGCCGCGGACAGCGCCACGCGCGAACGCGCAATACAAGCCTCACTCGTGCCCTCTAGCGTGAGGAAAAAATTCATTCATTGACTGGATGGCGGTTAAAAATCTATCGAACAACAAATGGCCCCCCCGAGTGCTCCGGTCAATTCAATGTAGAAGATACAAAATTAACAATATTAAGTGAAGAAAGTGAGTGCTCATTTAGTGACGGTGCATGAATCAATTCCGTAAGTCCAAAATTCATACCAAACACCAATTTATCCTACCTTAAGCTGTAACACTGTCGATATTTTTTCTATGTCCACAGTACGCACCTGGTCCGGACGATACTATTATAGAAATATTTGATTATTTTTTATACATATTTTGTTATTATTTCTAGATAAAATCATATTAAAATCCTTAGCGCATTTTATAGGTACGATGAATCCTTTTGATAAAATTTATTTTCACTAGTTCAACAAATCAATGTAGAACTATTTAATAATGTTTATAAAAACCGTGATGTAGAGATACATTGATTTAAGCCTACATTAATTAACGTAAAACGCAAAACCTTAACTGTCGAAACGCCAACTGTTAAATAAATATTTGCAATTTATTGGCCAGTAAAACAATGTAAACAAAAAATGAATGAAATTATTGTTCATTTAGTGGTATTTGTAATAAAATATTTACTTAGAAAATAGAGCACATATATTTTATAACTTTTATATCGATTACCACGGTTCATCTCTAGTTCTTTACATGTGTTTATTAACAATCAGTGGCTATCAGAGATAAATAACAATTGTGGCTATAGGCTGATGAGCCGCTTTCTTTTTGCACATGTTGTACTTTGTACTTTGTGTTGCTGCAAATCTCTTAATGCGCTTGAGATTATTTATTTTTTTTAGAACTGACTACACTGTTAGCCTTAGGGGCCCTATACTAAAACAGAGCCGCTGCGGCTTTTACAGCTTCACCGGACTTGGGGGCGAGCGCTTAGGGCACTCAGCCGCGAAAGTTTGTGACGACCCGCACGAGGGTGCCAGAGTGGCCGAACCTTGGCTCGGGTGGTCGTCGCGAATGCGAAAAGGTCGCGATCAAACTAATTCCCTAATCCTAAGAGAATTCCAACTAACTAACATATACTCATATGCACGTTCCCCTCCTCCTGGGAGGAAGGAGGGAACCATGCGTATGTGTATTTAGTGATCGGAATGGTTTTTCTACACTAACTAGCGCATTAGTCTAACTAGCGCAAAAAAAAGAAAAAAAAAGGTCCCTTACAGAACCTATGTACCTATGTGGTGTGCACGTGTGTATGTTCATACGCGTGTAATGTTGTATGTGGGTAGCTAAGTGTTGCACGTATAGTGTCACTTTGTATCGCGCGGGCGGCTGCCTGACCCAAGGGCTTCACACCAAGGAACGGAACCTAGGCTTGGGTTGCCGCTAGAGGGTGGACGTGACGAAAGTGCGGGAGCGAAGTTGACCGCCCGCCCTCTGCGGAGAGAACGGTGGTTACGCGGGCGTGGACGGTGGCACGCTCTGTTTGGAGAGGCGGTGGAGTAGTGCGCTTGAGAAGTATGGGTACCGTATTTATACTTTTTGTGTTTCGTTAGTGTAGTAAGGGGGGGTGTAGCTTCTATATATCGAGGAGACATGTGAATTCGAACAACTATTGTTTCGAGGCAAATCTCCCTTGTTTTACTGATCTGTGATCCAGAAAAAACAAACAGACAAACAACATTTTTTTTTGTTTTCCTTATATGTAACGTATATACTTTCATGTGCATTTAGAAAAAAGCTGTTATATTGACATTACAAACATATACTTCAATTTTATTAATTATATAGTATGTAAGCGAGGGGTTGAATTGTTGTGTCTTACAACTAAGCAATACTACAACAGGTTTAATACTTAATTTTAAGTTGTATGAATGTTTTCAACGTAACCAATTGGTTTACAACAGAGATTATGATCAGAATTTTGTAGCTTAGGAATCTTTTCCACACCAATATTCTATAATAAACAATTCTAATATAAGCCTTTATTGAGTGAAGTTTACAAATAGTTAGCTGCCAGCCCAACAATACAATTTTTGTGTTATTATTTTGCAGCACTCGATAAATAAATTTCTCTTCCGCTTTCACCGCCATCGTGATGTGGTGAAGAGTGAACTATTGTGGAACTTTTATTTCTATTAATCTAAATACAAAATACATTTCCGAACAGACACCGACAACTTCGGCTGTTTGCTCAGCTTCAGCAAACGCATACTCCAATTTTCAATCAATCAATCATCTGCGTTCAAAATCAAAAATCAAAATATATTTTGTTCAATTTTGGGCCCCAAGAAGGCACTTATGAATGTCATAAGTTCATAACATTACCACCGGTTCTGAAAACATCCCAGTCATCGAGATGAACCGGCAAGAAACTCGATAGGGTTTATCAACATCTTATTACCTTTTTTTTAAATTGGTTATACGGTATTTAATTATATACAGTTATTATCATTTTCAGCCACTCTATATACCCTTTCGACAATAAAACCGGCTTAACATGATTCTTGAACATATTATCCGGCAAATCGGTAATGTGCTTAGGAAGCTTATTATAGAACCTAACACAATTACCTAAAAACATTTTATTTGTTTTACTTAGTCTAAACTGTCTTCCTCTTTCCATTTCTTGGACACCAAAACATGATGACCCGATTCCATTTTTCCCTCCCTCTTATTCCCTCCCTTATCATCCTCTTATTCATCGGGGGCGATCTGCATCCGTTTTATTAGAAACCAATAAATCTATCCGCATTCGAAATCCAATCAAAGTTTCATATGACGCTGACGTTATCGATATATCACGGTAGGAAACCGGATATAATTGTCATAACCGGGTATTTATATCGGTTTGGTAACGAAACTGAATCATTGCCTAGTGGTTGTAAGCGCGATACCCAGGTTGAGCAAAGTGTTATTGGGTTATTCTACGAAATTGTCAATAGCAGTTCGGAGTTCGGTTTTGTGCCCGATTAATGGCAATAGGCTCGCCCCCTATTATGAGCTGTGGGTGTACATTAGTCTACTTCTGACTAACCCTTCGAGTATATAGGCGTGATGGTTTGTTATGTTATGTTGGTATAGAAACCGATTTACTATAATGGGCATTTATCGTTGAATTTAAATATGACCATAAAATAATTAACATTTTTTTTACACCCGCAATGAAATAATTTTCTATTCACGTAACGTTAGCAGAAATAAAAAGAAGAAGCAGTTAAAAATAATGAGGTCGTATACTAACAATGGTTTGTCAAAACCGGTTGTCCATATTTCAAACAAAGGTCGACAGTTGTTGTTATCAATTCTACTCGAGTTCGTGCAGGGAACGGTAGTAATTCACCGTATGTCCGCACTCTGTAACCAGCTATACGGAGTTTCGACGTTGGTTTATATTAAGTTTACGAAATAAATTTACCAAGGTGAGCAATAGCGTGTATCACATTTGGGTCATACGTCGCGCTTTTAACTCGGACTGAAAAGCCGATATAGAGGGAGTAGAAAAAAAATTGTAAAGTGCGTGTAACCCCTTATAATATGCAGACTTGAGAGGAGGCTTCAAGTAATTTTATAAGTTAACTTGTAAAGCCTACTTTATCTTTGATAGTTTTCCTTTTAACTTCATTGTATATAATAATAGTATGAATTTTATCACATATAAAAAAATAACCATTTAGGTGGCAGGGAGACACTTGACTCTAACAAAAATTTGCATTTTAAAACTTAATGTTTTGCAAATGGATCCCTGATTCTTAAAATGGTTTTCACACATCCGTAATATTATTGAACGATCTATCCAACGACACCACACACGATGAGGTAGATGAGAAAAAATTCATTCCCACTTTACGTGTAGGGCTCATTAAAACAATTCATATAAGCCTAAACTCATGGGGGTTGCTAGTAGCAGCTGTAGAGTTCCACTATCCACCTCCTGTCTCCATCATCAGATTAGCTCTAAGTTATCAAATTATAGACTTGTTATCGGAACTAAACATACACATAAATATTCATTTCAATACGACAATCAGAAGTATCTTAAAATTGATTGCTAAAGGTGGCTTCTCACGGTCCGTGATATTACGACAGACGCGGATCAACCCGCATCGACGTACCATGGGAAGATTTTCGTTTGTGAAAGCGCAGACAAGAAGGTAGGTAGCCTTGGTTGTCAGCGCGTGGCTGTCCATGGTCGTGGACCGTATGTGATAATCCACAATATTACGGACTGTAGGAACTCACCTTAAGATTTGATTACATTGTTTGTTAGTTACAAATGAAGTTAATAAAATGGTTTTAAAAACAGCAATGTACACTGTCACTTAAACAGGACTTAACAATATTTTTATTCATAACTAGCTGTGGATTTATTTGGTATCCTTTCAATTTGTTTCACTAAATATTGTAAATACATTACAAAATGAAATATGTATATAATCTAAATGCAATTTATAGACCACATAGATTTCCATACGCGTAAAAATGCATCCTAAATGTACCTTCGTACTATATACTAAAATCGTACCAAACTTCATCAAATTCGGTCCCGTAATTTTTGCGTGATTGACGTTCAAACATACCGACAAACAGACAAATTTCAAAAACTTTTGAAATGTGTTCTATGATTCTAAAGCCCTCATAGTATTTTTTTTCTTAAATATCTTCAACGTACAGATTTCGGCACTTTACTCTTTTAATATAATATAGATTAATTTAATAGCTCAAACTACCACAGTCTCTATTTATTTTTCGTCATTCTGAAAAACTGAACATTGAAATTGCTTGAAAATGCATACAAACAATACCTTTTCCTAACATTCTGTGAAGCTCGTTGAGAGCTAGTTTATACAAAATCCCATGTAAACACTTATACGAAAGTATTCTGATAAGGGTTTTAAGATTCTGCTTTGATTTAGGGTTGACACGCGTAACATTGTATTCCTATTCTTTTTTACGGTAAGTAAATCTCCTCTAAATTCCTTTTTATAAGCTTTTATTAAACACTAGCTGTGCCCGCGGCTCCGCTCACGTGGACTACACAATGCCCGCTCGAATCTTGCTCCCCCGCTCCCGGCTATTTTAAAGACAAAAAAGTTTATTTTTTTTTTTTTTTTTAGAACTGACTACATTGCTAGCCTTAGGGGCCCTAAAGCCGCTGCGGCTTTTACAGCTTCACCGGACTTGTCGCTTATTATGGGTGTTCCTTAGAAGATAGACATATACTCTTACTGGCTTTTCTGTAGGTCTTTTTGTAGCTTGTAGGTTTTTGTAGGTTTACTCAGCATAAGCCATGTAAAGAACCGAAATTGTTTCATCGTTATCAGTTTTTTTTTTATTTGCGTGGAACCCTAACATTTTTTCTAACATAAAAGTAGCCATGTTACTCCTTATAACATTAGCTATCTATCAGTGAAAATCCAGTCAAAATCAGTCCAACTGTTTCGGAGATTACCCGAAACAAACAGACAGAGACAGACAAAAATTTTAAAAATGTTTATATTTTGTCGGTATCGTATATTATACTTTCACATGCATTTATTAAAAAGCTGTTATTTTGACATTACAAACAGATTCTTCAATTTTATTAAAGCATACGAAGTCGCGAGCGGAAACTAATCGACACAAGTTAGAAGGGTAAGTCGAACCCAGGACCTCGCTCATAGCAGTTGTGCTTACGACCACTAGGCTAACGGAAGATTATTTTAACACAGAAAAAATTACTATTAAATGCTTCCGGTTTTATACACCTTGCTTATACATTTAAATTAATATTTAGTTAGCTACCTTACAAACAATAAAACTTGTGTCGATTAGTTTCCGCTCGCGACTTCGTATGCTTTAATAAAATTGAAGTATCTGTTTTTAATGTCAAAATAACAGCTTTTTACTAAATGCATGTGAAAGTATAATATACGATACCGACAAAATATAAACATTTTTTAAATTTTTATCTGTCTCTGTCTGTTTGTTTCGGGTAATCTCCGAAACAGTTGGACTGATTTTGACTGGATTTTCACTGATAGATAGCTGATGTTATAAGGAGTAACATGGCTATGTTAGGGTCCACGCAAATAAACAAAAAACTGATAACGATGAAACAATTTCGGTTCTTTACATGTCTTATGCTGAGTAAACCTACAAGCTACTAAAAGACCTACAGAAAAGCCAGTAAGAGTAAATGTCTATCTTCTAAGGAACACCCATAATAAACGACAAGTCCGGTGAAGCTGTAAAAGCCGCAGCGGCTTTAGGGCCCCTAAGGCTAGCAATGTAGTCAGTTCTAAAAAAAAAAAAAAAACAATAAACTTTTTTGTCTTTAAAATAGCCAGGAGCAGGGGAGCAAGATTCGCGCGGGCATTCTGTAGTCCACGTGAGCGGAGCCGCGGGTACAGTTAGTTACAATATAAAGATTAAGAACAATAAAACAGAACGTGAATTTCAATCAGTTAAATGATTTTTTAAATTGTATCGATACCTATTTCCAAAGATTAAGTTAAACAAACAAAGATACAACCTTAAGCCCTTTATTATTTTTTAATTATAGCTTTCTGCCCATGTAGGCAGTTTTGCCAACGTCAAGTGTGCCAAATACACGTTATAGAATTTAGTTACCAAATGTTCGGTTTACTGTAGAATAATCCATAAACAAGATACATTGACACAACACAAAACAGTCACAAATTTATACATAATATTTGTTATGGGAAATGCAGGGATAATATAAAACTAAATATCTGATTATGTTAAATATATAAATAGAAAGCATAACTATATACACACGAAAATTACAATTTTATATTATTACGATAAATACAGACACTAAATATTTAAATAAAAATAGAATACACTTATGCAAGTAATGTATTGATATTAGTAGGGCGAGGAATATTACAAGGCAGAAGATCATATAAGGAACAAGATAGTTTCTGACAATTAAAAAATATGTGATCCACGGATCCCTCGTCAAAATACGCCCTCAGCCCTTTATAATATTAGCATATGACAGTACGAGCGGTTCCAATTACAAAACCGGATATTATTTTTATCCGGTTTTAAAATGTCAAGGGCATCAGAATATCATATTATCTCTCATACTGGGTCCATGACGCAGTATTACGTCAGCTTATTTCACGTGATTGATGCGACGGTTTCGCTGACAATGCTTTTATAGTTTGACAATGATTATAGACCGGTTTAGCGATTAGGTTACTAGCTTCTGCTTGCGGTTTTAATTGAATTTTAAGGTAATATTATAACTATTAATTATATTTATTATTACACACCTTAAATATTTTTACACAATAAAAAAAGTTCAATCTCAAGCATTTCTATGAAATTATGTCATGAAGTCGAGTTATTTTTCCGAAAAAGAAATATTTATTGAACATTCAATATTGTAATAAAGCGAAAGTATATTTTCAAAGTACTTTGCATCTATTGGGAAACTATCTAAATTGAAATAAAACTCTATTTTTTGTTTTATAAAGCCGCCTCCACAGGCTTGGCGTTTGTCACAAACACCGAGAATCATCAAACACATGCCAAACACCGACCACAATCACCCAACACAAACACGGCATCCCCATGCTTGGCGAACGTGTTAGTATATTCCGGTTAGGCAAACATGGCGGACGTCGAGCTTGTGTCAGCGATTACTTTCGGGTTGACCTATTTTTATTTTAAGAAAAGGCAAAATAAAATTGAACGAAAAAAAAGGAAACGACGACGATGGTGGATGATAAAAATTCACAGAAACCGTACAAGGTAACTACAGTATACCTTCCTAGTAATACAATTTTTCAAATTAATATTTCAAGCTTTGTTTACAGTTTTACGTGACATGTAATTTTGCTTCATGATTTAATTCGTTTTTTTTTTGTTTTAGACAATTTATAGAAGAAAAATTTAATGAGCTTCTTTATGAACCATCTGGAGAGTTCCATAACTTTTGCCGCATGAGTTTTGCAAATTTTGAATATTTGCTAAACAAAATTTCTCCTATGATTTGTAAGAAAGATACAGACTTCAGAGAAGCCATACCTGCTAAATATCGTCTTGCAATAACATTAAGATTCATCGCATCTGGTGACAGTTATAAAAGTTTACACTACGTATTTAAAGTATCCCCCCAAATAATATCAAAAATTATACCTGAAGTCTGCAAAGCTATTAACGAAGTTCTGAAAAATGAAATAAAGGTAAAGTATGTTTATGTCTATTAAAAAAAAAACCAGAATAGTAATTTATTTATTTCAAAGTACCTAGGTATATAATGTTTAGAACAGAGGTTTATAATAATAAATAAAACGATTATTTTATAAATTAAGTAGAAATGTAATTGAATACAGTTATTACAAATAAATTAGGTGCTATAATTAAGTAAATGTAAATTAACAAATAATAATGTGAAAAATGTAATGTGTGTGTGTGTGACGTGTAATAATGTGAATTAATATCTCATTTTTCATAAGACTCAAAATCTTCATAGGCCTTCAAAAATGCTTCATTAATAATGTTTTGACCTGTAGCTGGTACTAATAGTTCATTTGATGTAATATTAATGGTGCGAGTTCTATAATTGGAAGGGTCCGGTTGGGTTATATAATAGGTTTGAATGTTATTTTGAGAAGTGGAAGTAGAATATGACGTTTTGGAGGTTGAAGGACGGTTTGGAATCGGTGATGTATTTGGCAAAGGTTCGGAATATGATGTTTGGGAGGTTGAAGGTCGGTTTGGAATCGGTGATGTATTTGGTAAAGATTCGGAATATGACATTTGGGAGGTTGAAGGACGATTTGGAATCGGTGATGTATTTAGTAAAGGTTCGGAATATGACGTTTGGGAGGTTGAAGGACGGTTTGGAATCGGTGATGTATTTGGTAAAGATTCGGAATATGACGGGTATGGGACTGAGTAATGAGGAGATGTGGTATGACGCCTAATTAGCCTCTCCTTAATCCTATTAATAAATAAAGTGTCTATATCATACATAAATATTTTTCTGTCATCAGGAGGAAGTTCTCTCAATTTTTTTGCTAACAATTTTGAATAGAGATCGCAATCGTCGTCTTCCTTTGGTGACGTTGGTAGTTCGTTCTGCCTTTTACTTAAAATATTCGTTAACTGCCCAAAGGCTGATGACATCTGCCGCTCCGCTAAATCGGTGGCGGGACGACGACGGGAAGTTACGGGTTTTGGCGTATAGGAAGAAGTTAATGGCTGCGTTAAATCGTTATCTTCTCCATTTTCTACTTCTATCTCTGCAGTTTCATTCGGTTTTTCTAGTGATGAGGATTCCTGTCAAAATTAAATAATAGGTAAAAATTACTATTTTGGTTTGTTTTTTTTATAGCAGACATTGTACATTTTGATTTCAGATGCCATCTACAGCAGATGCTTGGATGAACATAGAAAGGGGATATAGGAGCAAATTCCCACACTGTCTCGGTTCCATAGACGGTAAACATATTCTTATAGAAAGCCCACCTCATAGTGGAACTGAATATTTCAACTATAAGAAAACGTTTAGCATTGTTCTTTTGGCATTAGTTGATGCCAATTACAAATTTATATATGCGGACATAGGATGCCAAGGAAGAATAAGTGATGGTGGTGTTTTTAATAATTCATCACTATGGCAAAAAATCTGCAGAAATGAAATTGATTTTCCCAAGCCATGCCCACTACCTGGATCGAAAATTAATGTGCCGTACGTTTTCATAGGAGATGGTGCTTTTGCACTAAGTATGCATGTTATGAAACCCTACCCAGGACACCATGACGTCGGTTCACCAAAAAGGATATTCAATCAATGTTTATCTGGATCCCGGGTTGTTGTAGAAAACACATTTGGAATTTTAACTTCAGTGTTTAGAATTTTCCGGCGCCCAATTGATTTAGACCCGAGTACTATATCAGAAATTACAATGACCTGTGTACTAATACATAACTACCTTAGGAAAAATTCTCCAGAAAGATATACTCCCCCAGGAACGTTTGATTTATTTGACACTAATGGAGATCTATTAACGCCTGGATCTTGGAGAAGAAACAAAACTGAATATATTGCAATTCAGAATATGTCAAACATACCCCGTAGATCACCCATGCATGCCAAACAGATTAGAGAAGAATTTACTTCATATTTTTGTAGAAGATCAAGATAGTATATTAATAATCGGCAAATATACCTATAGCTACTTATTTTAATCTGTGAAATATGTTGTAGTATATATTAAATATTAGTTTATATCAGGTAGTAATAAGAAAAGTTAGTATGTATAAGGTATATAAATTATATTTTTTATTTACTAGTGATATATGAATAAATAAACCATGTTGAAAATTTTGCTATTACTTACCCTCTCTGTATTTATATTTTGTGTACTGGTATACACCGGAACTAAAAATGACTCCATAAGGTCATATGCAAACCAGATAGGTTTATAAGTATCATCAGCTCCTGAAATAAAATTTCCAATGTTACATTCATGCATCATAGTACCATAGGTATTTAAATATTGGGATAAATATGCAGCAAAAGTTAAAACTAACCTGCACCAGACCGAATGGAGTCCTTTTTCTTTGCTAAGTGTCTTCGAAATGAAGCCATAAGTATTTCTTTTTTATTTTTAAGTTCCTTTACACCTTTGTTCATAATAGCACTAAGATGCGCCCACGCGTCGTTCACCTTCCTTCTGTTTTTATGGTCAACGTCTTTCGGATTCCAAATACACTGTTCATTTTGATATGCCTCTAAGAATATTAGCGTTGTGTCCTCAGACCAATCAGACATTTTTCCTGAAATAGGTTGGTAATTACAATTTTATTAGCATACTAGCTGTGCCCGTGGATTCGCTCACGTGGACTACAGAATGCCCGTGCGAATCTTGCTCCCCCACTCCCGGCTATTTTAAAGACCAAAATGCTTATTGTGGGTGATCCTAAGAAGATAGATGTATACTCTCCCTGTTTTTTTGGAGATCTTTTTAATGCCTACAATTATGTATTAGGTACATTAATTTGCTATATCTCTTGTGGTTTACTCACCGTAAGCCATTTAAGCGCCCGAATTGATTCACCATGACCAGTTTTTTTTTAATTATACGGAATCCTAATTATTTTTCTTAAATAAAAGTAGCTTAAGTTACTCCCTATAACATCAGCTATCTATCAGTGAAAGTCTCGTCAAAATCGGTCCAACCGTTTCGGAGATTACCCGGAACAAATAAACCAAAATTTAAAAAAATGGTTTTTTGTTATATGTATCGTATACACTTTCATATGAATTTAGTAAATAATTGTTATTTTGACATTACAAAAGAGACACTTCAATTTTATTAATTGTATAGATAAGATACACAAAATGTCACAATTCGTAATTTCCTTGAATTGTATGAAAAGAGAGTTTTAACAACCAATAAAACTTACCTATATTATACGCGATGGCACAGCATATAGTAAGAATAATAACCACTAGCAAGTTCGTCCGCCACCCGCAAGCTCGCGCGTACAACTGATTGCTTTACAAGCGTTTGGATACATCGCAAACATGTTTGTCGAACACCCTTTGATTTGTGCTCAAAAACCGACACCGACTCCGATCACTGGCAAACACAAACAAAAACAGGCAAACACATGCAAACACCTATCCACACGTTTGTGTTTGCTGTTTGGTGTTTGCTGTTTGCCGTTGTTTGCCAAGCCTGTGGAGGCGGCTTAAAACCTTGTACTTACTACGTTATTTTTTTTTAAATCTCATCGTCACTTTTTTAATAAAATTTCATCGTAATGGTCGCAAATAGGACTCAATAAAACGAAGTAGATTGTCCCATCTTCCAAGAATTTAATTATATTACGGTCCACTTCACATCTAATTATTTTTTCATCCTGGTTTCAAATCAAATTTGTCTAAGATTCTGGTCAATTCCAAATACAGCTTACTCTCTAAAAACAAACAACAAAGCGGTTTTGTGTTCTTTAAATAACTCAAAAGAGCGTATAGCAGACAAAGCTTTTGACGTCTACATCCTGATATAATGATGGACCGGTTTTCTTGTTTGCCGATCAAAGACTAACATCCGTCTTTGATTCTTTCTGAATTTTAGCTGAAGTTACCTCCTTTTTTTAACTTTAACAAACTTTAGTAGATATCTATATTAGCCCTGCCTGTTCGTTCGGTTACTTTTTTAAAAATATTCTGTTATGCATATATTACAAAGGACGCTTATCACGAATATGACATATTATATATTTTTTGTATTTCTGTTTGTAGATTTTGTACACGGGAAGCGATTTTATCAATTGTACGGTAGTATGGTATACTAATATAATAAAGCGGAAAAGTTTTTTGTTTGTTTGTTTAAACACGCTAATCTCTGAAACTACTAGGCGGATTCGAAAAATTATTTTTTCATATGATAGCCAGACTCAGGAGGAATATTATAGGCTATATAATATTAGGCTAAAGTTCTTAGCTAGTCTTAAATATTCATTTTTGTTACGCAAGTCGGAAGTCGAAGCCCTCGCGAACTGCTTTATCCGCGTGCGTTGGCGTAATCATTAATGATATGTAAATACAATGTTCTACAAAAATATTGGCTATTAGTGTATTAAAAAAAAGTCAACGATAGCATATACCTATCTCTTAGCTTTAAGCCACAGTAAGGTATTTTATGATAAAGATTTGTTGAAAATTAAAAAGTGATTTATAAGCATTATTTTTAGACAAGGCATATTGATCCTTATTAACAAAAATTACTTCATTATAAAAACAATGTTATGAAGTTAATTTTGCCCGTTATAGTATGTTATTTGGAAGCATAGTTTAGGAGATAATGAAATAATAAAATAGTTATTAAAGAACAATTGGCGGTGCGGTGTTTGTCGGATAATATCAACACGGGTGAAACCGTGGGGCACAGCTAGTATATAAATATGATAGAGTTAGTACAATGCCGTTTCTTAGGACACTGTGTGGTTGACTAGGTCTGAGGTGTAAATTACCGGAATATAAACACAGACTTCTTAACTTTTTTTCTATCGTCGCATACATAGTAAAATTACTACACTGTATGTGATGGTGACCACAGTGTGATCTAAAATTGTTTGCTCAAATTGTTCTTCATGTTATGCTTGGACTCCATGTTATATAAAGAAGGTTACACACTGGTCGACAGACAGTTCTACAACTTTACAGTACGGCAAAGTTAAGACGTATCAAACTTCTTTGTTGGTACCGAGATGGTGGTTACCGTGAAACTTTGGTACCGAAACCCAGCACGTGTAATTCTTATATGAAACGGAATACCCTTCGTATTAGGTTGAACAGCTGTTCAGAACACTCGCCATGATGCAGACGGTAGAACATGCTCAGGAGGCAAACTCAAAAGTCTTGAAGACAGAAGGTATACTGCTGACTTATATGCATTCTGTACAAAATTGCAAATGGTACATTTAGCAGCAATCTATTTGAACAACTTAATTTTCAAATACACACTTGTTCGGTACGAGTACTTCAATTATTTCACATACCACCTGCCAATAACAATGTATCGAAAAATCATCCATTGTTTCGAATGTGGTTTTTTTTTTATTTTTCCCATTATTAATTGAAAAATACTGGTCCATTCAATGCATTAATTTAATGTTAAAGTGTTCATTATTTTTGTTTTCTGTTATTATTAGTAATATTTCGTACAACTTACTTGTACATCACTTAATTTTATTTAGTTTTTTTTTTTTAAATTACATTAGCGATTTTGTATTTTATCAATGTATTGGGCGCCTAAAATAGGTTTGCATAGCTGTATTGGATTTAGAATTAATTGTAAAAATGGGTCAAGTATAATACGCGCGCTGTTGGCGCTTGTTTAATAAATAAATGAATCGTGAATCTTGTGTTCACAAAGACATATTTCATGATAAAATAAATAAATTTAAGAAGCCACTAGTTGTTTCGGAACGAACAATTATCTAATAGTGCACCGGGCGCGTTTCGGAACGAGAGCTTCGACGAAGTGAAGTTGCTTCCGCACGAACTTCACTCAACTGAAAGCCTATGAAATAATGATGCGACTCGAGTAGGATTTTGTGACTCGAGCTACTCGAGTAATTTTACTAAGTCACTCGAGTTGTACCTACTCGAGTTTTCAAGCCCCTCGAGTAAACTACTTAAACCTCTTACAATACCATACCATTACGCCAATATTCCCCGAAGGGTTAGGTAGAGGAGTACATTTGTACACCCACAGTTCGTCGAGTATGTTTTTAGGTCCCATGTAATAGGGGGCGAGCCTATTGCTATTAATCGGGCAAGAAACAAAACTCCGAGCTGCTACTGAGAGTTTCATAGGAAAAATCCAATAACACTTTTCTCGACCTGGGATTCGAACCCAGGACCTCGCTCATAGAAGTCGCACTTACAACCAATAGGCTAACGAGGTAGTTTCCTTACCAATGAAGTAAGAATTTTCCACTCGAGCGGAGTTTCGAATAAGAATTTTTAAATACCTTTATTAAATTAGTAATATTTGGTAATATGAAATAAAATACATAATATTATTTACCTTATTTATCTCATTAATCCACAAAGAAAAATAAAATGACTTCTTACGACTAATTAAGTTGCTATGTAAAAATGACTTTAAATTGCAAATAAGAAGTTATCAGTTTTATCACTTTTGATGCTATACGCTAGGTACTATAATAACAAAAATTAAATTTAAATCACACTTTCATATAACAATAACAAAACTATAAAACGACGCACGTGAATTCAACTAATGTTTGTTTACATTCAAGATGCAAGTTTGATCTAGTAAAGTCCCGACGTAAACTAGTGACGTAGTTACATCTAGCGTAGCGCTTACCGAATCTACTCTGCGCGCCGAGTTGACTCGGTGACTCGAGTGCAAACGAACTCGATTCAAATTTGTTTTCACTAGTGTACTTTGAAAGCCTCCGTCTTTTTTTATACCACCACGTGGATGCGTAACCGCCGTAACTAGTCGAAGTAAAATTTCTTGTATTAATACTTGGCGATATACTTGTATGAATCTAACTGTGTTTTAAATTTATAAGCAAATATCGCATACAAGTTGTAATTGGATGTCAAATTTGTCATTCTATAATATTGTCTCATTATTTAAGAAATAATCAATCTGTCATCTGTAATTGTACACTTTCTATAAAATACAATAATTGATACATTATTTTCTTAAATGCGACTCTCTTACATGTTGAAATTTTTATGTAACGCCTTCCTTAAAGAAAAAAAACCAGGGTGTAACTGTAGCAGACAATGAAATTACTTTCATAATAAAAATTCTAAAGAAAATAGAATCTTAATCTGTATAGTAATTCGTGAAGTAAAAACTTTTTACCCCTTTTTAAGCGTATTGCGTGCACGGAAGACTGAGATTTGGCATCGTTAAAGTTTATATAGAGAAGGAGTGCAGAAAGCTAAAATTTATTTATAATACCTGTTACTATATACTATTTCCATTTTTTTATTTTCTCGATGACAGTTCTAATTTGATAGTTGTAGTGTTGTGACCAAATAAGTAATGATATCGATCGCATATATTTACGACAGTGACGATTCAACAGATTTTGATTAAAATAAATAAATAAAGATTACCTGTCGTTGTAATTATTTTGTTTCATTGTCGAGTACCTACCTATACCTACTTATTTTACAACAGCTTTGAAAATTTTGAAGAAATTGGCATTATCAATCAAGAATTAATACGTGTAACATCTTGTAATAAAATGTAATATAAGTTAATAAATTTGTACAAAAGTATCCGGCAGTAGTTTAGTTTCTTACATTTTGTAAAAAAATATCGGGCCTGTTATCGTGTTACGTCTGCCATTGAACTTAGACCCCCCAAAATATTGACATTGTCACTCAATAAAAAGTGACAGCAATTGATGTAGATGATACTCATTGTTTATGAATACTGTAAATGTCAAACAGTCAAATAGTCTATGATCATAAAGTCGCTTGTCGAATTTCAATAAAATTAAAGACAAAAATGATCTTGCTTTTCTAAACATAGTTTCTCAAATTTTGGCTGAAGCTTTGAAATATTAATTTATTTATCTACATTTATTTGTGGACTGTAATTACTTCGTCTCGTGACTCCCCTAGAATATTCTCGGGACGTGACGCCCCGCACCTAGGGCGGCGCAAAAAAATTTTGGAAGCACCTGGCCTATTTGGAATGTTATAGAGCTCCCGTTTATAAAATTTTATAAAATAGGTCAAGCCGGTTTTTAATTAAATTGGTACATACAAACAAATTAGATAAGATTATTTATTTGAACTATGGATAGGCTTTCGTTTAACCACTATCTCGCCTGATCGTAAGTGATGATGTGGTCTACGATGGAGCACGCTTGGCTAGAAGTTACCTTTAGCGGTGCGCATGGTAAATGTGCTAGCAAAACGCTTTGAGCGCAATGATGGAATATTTCATTAATCGATGTAGCTTCACCTTGTCTCTTGTCGTCCGATGGTGGAAAGGGGTTGGGGGAATTAAGTTGTGCAATTCCAACTTCGTGATCAGAGTATTCTACAATAAATAGCTATCAGGAAATTAAGAAAAAAATACATGTATTACCCGTGCGCAATAAGTTGAGACCTGGGGGCGGTGACGCCACCGACGCATGGTTGTACTGTGCACAAAAAAATATCATAACAAGTTTCCACCCGCGACTTCGTCTCTGCTATTTTTTTTAATGTAGCGAGTGTTGTACTCGGAACAACGCCGCCTTATATTAATTATACTTGAGCTATTACAAGCGTTTTTCGTTTTCAAAAAAGTCCAATACTTTTAACACGAGATTTCTCTCTCTACTATGTTAAGTTTTACCCTTCATTATAAAAATAAACTTAATACAAAAATAACAATAAAATATTGCAGTAACTCTAATAAATATTACCGAATCAGTATCAAATAAGATTATAAAATCGGAGCGCGTCGTCGTTGCGTGACGTAAGCCAGTACGAGACTAAGATGTTTAAAAAAAATGGCGTTGCCTACAGTACAACCCAAGAGCTTGAAGGGAAGTTACAGGGGTAGCGGACGGAGGGTTGCATTCCAGGCGAGTCTCAACTTATCGCGCACGGGTAGTACAGACAGAATTACAGATTTATTAATATACTAGCTGTTCCCGCGGCTTCGCTCACGTGTACTACAGAATGCCCGCGCAAATCTTCCTCTCCCGCTCCCAACTATTTTAAAGATAAAAATGCTTATTGTGTGTGTTTCTTAGAAGATATATATATATATATATATTCGCTGACTTTTTTGTAGGTCTTTTCAATGTCTACAATTATTTACAACAGTAATTTGCTATATCTCTAATTGTTTACTCACAATAAGCCGTTTAAGCGGCCGAATTGATTCAATATCACCAGTTTCATTTTACTTGTACGGGGGAATCCTAATTTTTTTTCTAAAGTAAAAGTAGCCTAAGTTACTTCCTATAAAATCAGCTATCTACCAATGAAAGTCTCATCAAAGTCGGTCCAACCATTTCAGAGATTACCCGGAACAAACAGACAGACATACAAAATTATTAAAAATGGGTGTTTTGTTATAGGTATCATATATAATTTCATATGCATTTAATAAAAAGCTGCTTTTTTGACATAACAAACAGACACTTCAATTGTATTAATTGTATAGATATATAATTCCAGATCACTATTCTTAAATTTAAGAAGCTCAGCTCCTGTTGGTGGAGCTGTTGCTACTGTACCCTATCCTCTGCCTTTCTTTTGACCTCTTGTTATGACACGACACCCACTTTATCCTTCACTTGTCTACGTCTTCCCCTGCTTCGCTTTCCTTCAAATTTTCCCACTAAAATTGTTTAAATAGAAGAGGAAAGGTGATTGGTCATGATAGGGACCACTACTACTATGAATATAATTATAATAAGAAAACACAGGCCAGTCGGATACATAAACCCACATAAACTATATGATACCTGCAATAATTCTAAAACCTGGATCGCAATTGTAAAGATAGTCATTGATAACATCAAAATCTGAGTTGGAACGCCTCGAGTGCAGAATTGCGCGTTGCGAACTGCATTTTTCGGAAACTGTTTTGCGGCAAAAAAAGATATGTTGATGTTGCTTCCATACTCGACTCTTGCAAAGGTTCTTCATTCAATAATTGTTTTGTTTTGTATCCAGGTCGAGATGCCTAATACGGCCGTCACCGGTTTCCAATGGGACAAGCTCTCTCCAGCCGAGTTCCAACAGTTGCAGGAGTTGGCGTCATGTAAGTAACACACTGTGTCAGCTTTAGCGAAATATTTTGTAGCATCCTTATTAAGTTCTTACGATTTTGAAAGAATTCTGCCCAGCGCTAACTTTATCTTTCCTAACGCCCTAAAGAAATATAATATTTTGTATCGTCTTTATAGAGTATTTTTGTCAACATATTAATTCTATTGGTATTACTTAATTCGTTCTGTCATCAAGTAAATAGCTGTTTCTTATGGTTTATATTGTAAACAATCTTTATTGCGCACTGGATTGATTAGGTTAGGTTGTAACTGCGATCATAACGCAGAAAGAAGTCAACTGTTGAAAACTTACATTTTTATGTAAGCGATCTGATATTTTTTGATGGTGTGATTCTGGTAACACATATTAAATTATTTTAGGGACTAATCTCATTAATTAGGCCACTAAACGTGCCTTTGTTTAGTGTTTAGCGTTAGTCGAATTATACACCTATTTAAATCAAAAAGGGATACTTCACAAAGGAATTCGAAGATATATCGGATAACTGAACAAAATCATTGAACTTGGTTTTTTTTTGGAAATAATTGTTTTATTTTATCGAATCGCTATTCCACCGGTCTAAACCACTCGAACAAAGGAGGAGATTAAAAATGTTTATTACCACAGCTCCGTCATTTATAAACCGATTTAAAATATTTTTTTTTTTGTTGGAAAGGAGATATTTTCTGCTGGGTCCGATTTTAATTTCATTGGCATTGGGACCTTGGATATCGATGATACACCTGAAAACTCTTCAATATCGAATAGGAAATGTATAAGTGATTGATATATTGGTAGATTTATTTTATAGTCCTTCAGGTAGATATTCGTATAAAACCGCTAAAAATACTCCAAAAATAAGAATTATTGTATATTACTGTCGTAATAAAATATGTGACAGACGAATAGTTCGTAAATAAATAACGTTTTTTTTTAGTGCATTGTTTCAGAGTAAGTAGTATTTTGGAGTCGGTTTTGTTTTTGTGATAAAAAGGTTTTATTAAGTTAAAATTATTAAGTTCCGAGACATTTTGTTTCAGTACAAACTCGTCCTACTATATTATATCAATTTAACATGATTGAATTAAGCAATTACTTAATTGAATTGGATGAACGCCTCCCACGTCTAGCAGTTTAATGTATTAGTTCTTTAGTATTAGCAAATTGGAATCAATACTTTTGCTACACAAACTTTTACCTGCATCTTCGTCTGCATTTATACTAATAGTATCCAGGGCGGTATTTGCCACCGGGGTGCAAGATATAATTTACCACCCTTATAGTTTAAAGTCTTGGTGGTCCAGTGATTTAGACCGGTGAAATATCAATCTGATGATCTGGTTATGATTTTCACACTTGCCACTATCGGCTCACGATGAAGAAAAACATCGTAAGGAAACCTGAACGCTTGAGTAATATTCTAGTAGGACCACTGTATTTAGGATAAAACATCGAACTGTTGATTTTTCTGCGTTTGAAATCGCCAATACTTTATGGGCTAGCGTGGTGATTAAGCCCTTACCTTCCCTTGGGAAAAGGCCTTTTCCCAGCAGTGGGATACGTACTGATATAATTATTTTTATAACCTACTTATATAAATGAATGACGTCAGACATATGTTATATGAATAAAAATGTAATCAATTCTTTTATCTTTTAAGGAAGGAATAGTGTTTCAAAGAAATTTGTTTGGAGACTTCTCTCTATTTGGGGCAGCCCGCCTGGTGGCCCTACAGAAGGTCACAGCTAATTGGCCTAGTGTCGCGTTTCTGCGCTTAGTAGGGTTTCTAGAGCTTTTTGAGGTTAGGGGTTCAAGGTCGCCACGGCTAATAGTAGCCGCTTACGATCAGGCAGGCCGTATGCTTGAATGCCACCTTTGTTGTATAAAAAAATAGACAGACAATTTCAATCAAATTAAGAATATACATATCACATGGCACAATTTCCTTTTTTGTCGCCCCTATGAGGTTGCTTGCCCACCTACTGTGCATCCCTTTACATAATACCCCCTGATAATATCAGCCATGCACCCAATCAGACCCAAAATTTCAATTCTATCTTCTTTTCTCTTAAAGCGGTACTAGAGCAACAGCTTTACGTTAGCCTCCATTTCAGCACGAAGAATGAACTTGGCTAAGTCTTATCATTGCCGTACTGAGAAGTTGTGGAACTGTTTCCCGGCTGTATGTTCCCTCTCTCTTATAACATGGGGTCCTTAAAACGTAACGTAAAGAGATATTAAATCAAGTCGGTGTGTAAAACGCTTATTAGTTACCGATATTATGCAATTGCGCTGATCTCACCATAAGGTACAGTACAGTCACCATGTCTTGCTAGTTTATTAAAAAACGAGCTCGCTTTACAGTAGTCGCATATGTGTAACATCTGATTTAATATGGTCCAAAAGATACATTCGGTTTGAAGGAATTTATTACTCAAAAGAACACAGTTCACTTAATGAGAATTACATAAATTTTTGTTACATTTTATAAATTTTAAAACATCCGGTTAGTTAAAAAAATTATAATAATAATTTCAGATGGATTGTTTGCCAAAAACTAACATTATATAACGTAGGTAAAGTAAGAAAAAAAGAGAAAACAATCTATTTAAGTAACATAAAATAAATATTTTTATAAATGTTGCTTTTATATCATTTCCTTTAATTATACCCTATAAATATATTATTAATCTTTCTCTAAATATATAAACATTTGTGCCTCATTGACAGATTTTATCCGTGTTTCTGTTAACAAAACGATATGTATTTCATATAAAAATGACCCAATGAAGCATTTCAATTCCTCCAGCTTTCCTGGCGATATTAAGCTTCTTGCATAGTAGAATTTAAATGAATTTGGGGGTACTAATCGTGTGTTTCATAATTGCTTGCTATTTGATACGAAATATTATTTTTATTTATCATTATCTGTGGAAGGTTTTTCTATATATTATCTACTGTTTCAGTTTTTGGAATTAATTTTACAATTTTTGGTACACCTTTCATAAACATAACATACCATCACGCCTGTATCCCTTAAGAGTTAGGCAGATGTGTACTAATGTACATCCATAGTTAGCCGTGTATATTTTCTAGGTGCCATGTAATAGTCTATTGCCATTAATCGGGCACAAAACCAAACTCCGAAAAAAACCTTATAACACTCGAAATTCCACTGGGAATCGAACCCAGGACCTCGATCATAGCAGTCATGCTTACGACTACTAAGCTAATGAGGTAGTTAAATATACATGAAGATAACTTACCCTAAAGATACCTAGTCAATTGTTAGTTGAACAATTAAAAAAATGTTTTGTTGCCTTTATTTTAATTTAACATTAATTAATCCAAATAATTTAGTTAATTGCAATTTGCAACTAATATTTTAAGTGCTATTCAATTAATTTTTTAACCAATTAACGAGTCGATTGAAAAATTAATTGATTACGCCAAATGCTGGTTGGTACCATATGACGTCCAACGTTACCACCGCGCGTGATCATTGGACAAATCAAATATCACAAAAAACACTCCCATACATTGCAGGACGCCAGAGGAAAGATGTTACAAATATTAAAAAAAGTTTTTTGTATTAGAGCATTGTTTCCCCTCAACAAAGCGTTTTGTTACTTAGCTAATTCTTCATCAATGTGGTAGTGACATAAATTATTTTCCAGATTCTGCAAGGAAACTCCAGGATGTGCTCAACGAGTTCTGCGAGGTCAAGAAACAGAGTCCTGATGGGGTGAGTGAAATATATATATTTTTAAACTAACCATCGATTTCGATTCAGTTATCTTTAGTTTCGTTGTTTTTTAAAACAGTATCTAGCTGATGGATTTTCTTAACACCAATTTAGAAATGTTGAGGATATAAGACTTCGGATGTAGAATTACTTTCATGAAACCCTCTTATTGCCATAAGAAATACAAGTTTGTACAACTCCTTAGGTGGCTGGTGTGAAGATGCGGTGAATAAATAATTTTTAGAATAAACTCAAACTAAATGTATTAAAAATAAAATATTACATAATATGTCTGCACCGTACATAAGGCGGAAGCGAACAGAACGTATATATCGCCACGACCCATGGCGACGTGAGACGCGGTGTTGCCAAAATAAAATTAAAATGAATTCTTTATGTTGGTTTTCAATAAAGTTTTAATAACTAAGTTAAAATATATAATTAAGCAATAAATGTAATATGAACACCAAAATAAATAGGAATAACCTTTAATACCCAATCGAGTGTAATTCGAATGTAATTTTTTTTATAAATGTTCAGCCATAAATTCTTCGTTTTGAACCGATTTGAAAGGTTTTTTTTTTTGGATAGGGGATACCTCAAGCGTGGTCCCAGTTTAATTTCATTGGTAATGAACCTTCAACTTTGAAGATACACCAGGGAACTCTACAAAATCATTAAAATTGGTTTTCATTTTTGTTAAAAATTATTTATTTGAAATTAATTTAACTAAAAATTACATTGTACCTGTATTCTAACTAAACGAACTAGGCATGCATGTTCATAGTAAACTAGTTGTATGTTAAGTGAATAAATCATATCTATACAATTAATAAAATTGGAGTGGCTGTTTGTAATTTCAAAATAACACACTTTTACTAAATGCATATAAAAGTATATACGAAACCTATAACAAAACACCTATTTTTTAAATATTTGTCTGTCTATCTGTCTGTTTGTTCCGGGTAATCTCCGAAAAGGTTAGACCGATTTTGACGGAACTTTCACTGGTAGATAGCTGATTTTATAGGGCATAACTTGTTTAACTTTTTTTTTTATAATTAGGGTTCCGCACAAATTAAAAAACTGGTCATGGTGAATGAATTCGGGCGCTGAAATGGCTTACGCCGAGTAAACCATAAGTGATTTAGCAAAATACTGTACTAAATAATTGTAGGCATTAAAAAGACCTACAAAAAAGTCCGGCAGAGTATACGTCTATCTTCTATGGAACACCCACAATAAGCATTTTGTCTCTAAAATAGCCGGGAGCGGGGATCAAGATTCGAGCGGGCATTCTGTAGTCCACGTTCTGTAGTCCACAGCTAGTTCATTTAATATAGATGGAAATACGTACTAGATACTGTATGCTGGAACAGTTTCTTTCACAATGTGGTTCTTGAGTACCGAAACACAAAAGTTATTTGGTGACGTAACCTTAATATTTGGGAGAATATTATTTGGTCTATTCACAACTATTTAACTGCCTCATTAGCCTAGTGGTTAAGCGTGACTGCTGTGCTCGAGGTCCTGGGTTTGATTCCTAGGTCGAGCAAAGTGTTATTGGGGGTTTTCTATGAAATTCTCAGTAGCAGCTCGGAGTTTGGCTTTGTGCCTGATAAATGGCAATAGGCTCGACCTCTATTACATGGTGGGACCTAAAAAAAACATAGCGAACTGTGAGTGTACACCTCTGCCTAACTCTTTGGGGATACAGGCGTGATGGTATGTTATCATTATATTAATACATGAAGCAAAAGCTTTGATTTTCTTACGAAAATTGCGCGGACGGATGTCTGTGAGTTTGGCATGGTTAAAGTTTATATGAAAAAGGAGTACAGAAAGCTAAAATTTATCTATAATATCTGTTACTAATGTATTAAATTAAATTAATTAATACTGTGAATCCTAGCCAGACCAGTGTCATCGAACTTAGACCCGCAAAAAAATAGACATTGTCACTCAATGAAAAGTGACAGCAAGTGATATAATATTCATACTGCAAATGTCAAACAGAAAATAGTCTATGATTAAAAAGTCTCTGGTCGAATTTCGATCATTGGGCGACCTCTAGTGTTATTTAATATCCCATCTATATTGACTGTAGTGAAAATATGACGTAAAACGCGGCATAAGTTTGTGGTAGATAAGAAACATACGAGCTTATCATACACTTGGATGTCAATGATCACTTGAAAGCTGTGATTCATCTATATTAAATATATCACGTGAATATCATGCTGGTATTAATAATTAAGTCACAGTTTTCCCAGCTAGTTATTGCACGCAACTCCGTCTGAATTCATGAAAACACATTTAAATATAAATTTAATATATTAGTAACAGATATTATAGATAAATTTTAGCTTTCTGCACTCCTACTTCATATAAACTTTAATCATGTCAAATCTCACAGTCTTCCGTGCACGATATACGCTTAAAAAGGTACCGAAAGCTTTTACTTCACGTATTAATCTAAAGATAAATAGTAGGATGGCTACTCTAGTTTGCTTACGGACGAAGTCACAGGCTCTAGCTAGTACATTGATATAATTTTAACCGAGAGATCAAAACAGTATACATATTAGTTTGTAAATTAGTTGACGGGCAATTTCATTGTTAGAATTGTGTTATTTTCTCTATCTCGTTCCACTTTCATAACTTGTTATTACACTGTTATCATGAATTTTATGTTAACGATTATTTTCATCGTTTTACTTGGTACTGGCAGTGGTGGTCGAGGTAACTTTTTTCTTGTATCATATCAAGCTGTCTCCCGCGGTTTCACCCGTGTTAATTTTACCTCAAAAGCCTTAATTTTCCATTATCTCCTCAACTATGTTTCCAAATAGCGTACTGTGAGGAGCAAAATTTAACTTCATAAAATTGTCTTTATGATGATTTAACTTTTGTTTGTAAGGATTAATATGCCTGGCCTAAAATAAAACTCATCAAGTCACTTTTTAATATTCAACAAATTTTTTTTACAAAACACTTTATTGTGGCTTGGAGGTAGGTATATAGTATCGCGCACCTTTTTTAGTTACACTTAGGGACATTATTTTTGTACTTAGATATAGATGACACAACTTTGTAAGTTGCAATCGTGCGAAGTGCGGGTCGATAATATATTAATAATTTCACTTTGCCTATTATATAAATTCCAGTTGCGCGTCGGAGCTGACATGCAACATTTTTTACTTAACCTTTCACTCGAATATATTTATCATAACAATAGCAAGTGCCCTCGACTTCGTGAGCGGTAATTACAATATAAAACTGAATAAGATTTTAGTGAAATAGAGTTAATTTACATACCAAATAATACTTTTTCAATATCTGATAATATGAATGAAAACAATAAACGAATTCACAAATAACTCCGGGCAATAATAAAACTTATGTATATCCGATAATAAGGAACGAGATGACGCTATATGACGTCATATCGTGTCGTCTCTGTCGCTGGTGTGTGACGTCATCGGTATCCCGGAATCGATGTTGACCCTCGCGGCCTCGCCTGATTTCATAAAGAGCTATTTGTAAGTCAATGTAAATGTAATGTATGCCAATTGCCATTTGCATATAAGTCAATTCCAGATAGAATTCCATATATTCGGATTAATTCCTCAATAAACTTATCTTATCTACATATAAAAATCTTATGTGGGTCTGTTAGTCAAAAATTAAAATTCAAAATAACATTACTGTCGACATTTTCATGAGGAATAAATTGATTTTTCTTATTATAATATAGCCTACGTTACTCGCCGACACTGTAAAATCGGTAGAGTAGTTTTTAAGTTTATCCAATATAAACAAAAAAACAAACACGTAATCAAATCTTTCCTCTTTACAATATTGGTATAATAACCATACTGTAATGATTGGTTTTCGCGTTGCTTCAACTAGAGTCTAGATAGCGCGCTACCTCAAAATCAAAATCACAAAATAGTGTTGCGAACTTCTAAACTTTACCCTATTAGTAGGAACGATATTTTATACAAAACAAAAATCAAATAAATTTTATAAATGTGGCTTAAATATACACAAATGATGAATAATAAATGAATGGGCATTGTATCAATATATTATATGTATGATGTGTAGATTGGTAAATAAAAAAAACTTAATTATTAATATAAAATATGTCGTTATTGCTAATAAAATATCAAGGGTAAGTAAATCTCAATTTACGAAAAATAATAAATATTCAGTTTAGACTTAAATCATTACATATGAAGGATGGCAAATGATTAATTCAGCACCATATTACCTGGATAATAACAAAATATTATTCTATTCAAATAAATTATAACTGATGATTCACTAGTTCAATAATTTTGTAAATATTTTACTTCCTTTAAAGTTTGTCTTCGCGCTTCAGCATCGAGTGAAATCCCCTTTGGCTTTAAGTAATTTTCAATGGAATTTTTAAGAAATTACTTCTCTAAATGCATTTTATAAGTTCATTGACTGTTATTACTCGTTAATTTGTAAATTCTATTTATCTCGGACAGTTTTCCTATTAGCTCCATTATATACACTAAGTAACATAATTTTATTAACATATCCAAAAACAACCATATAACTGACGGGTAGGGGGACACGACTGTAATAAAAATTAGCACTTTAAAGTTTAATATTTCGCAAAAGGATACCATAATCGAAAAAATGGTTTTCACATACCCCCAATATTTTTTAACCACCTATCAAATCATACCTCACACGATAGAGTAGACAAGAAAAAAAGAAATCATTCCCACTTTACGTGTAGGGGACGTACTCTAAGCATTTTTTTTAGTTACATTTTATGCTACCACTTTATCGATGTTATTTATAAGTGTATACATTCCAAATTATAGGTCACAGGTAGAGAGACATAGCGGAAACATAAGGATTCCTTGTTGAATTCGGAACTCTAAAATTGAGGAAGACTGAAGAAGGAATGGACGATTTTGTGTGAAGAATGATATACGTATAAAAGTTATGAATACTGAGATGATATTTGATACAGTGGAGTGGAAGAAGAAAACATGTTGTGCCGACCTTACTAGAGTAGGATAAGGGCTAAGAAGATGATGATGACATACCAAATTATAGGTCACAGATAGACGGACATAGCGGAATCATGAGGATTCCTTGTTGAATTCGGAACTCTAAAAATGTAGTCGTGAAGTGCTATTTATATCATAAACATATTCACATGAACCATTCCAGCTCAAACCTTAGGAGTAGTAAATAACCTGATATGTTTGACCTCAAAACTGCGATCCTTTTGAGGTTAGTTTTACAGGGCTACAAGTTGCAGAGACCGCTTGAGATCCGGTGGTCTGTCGGTCTGCTAGCTACTTCATAACTTAATAAAACTTTTTTTATATTTTGCATTCATATTAGCAAGAATGTGGTGAAATGAAACACCACTTTGAAATAAAAGGCGATAGAGATCAGATTGATAACCACTAGTTTATGGCATTTAATAGACTTCGAAGTGACCTCATTCGAATCGGCGCGGGCTTGGGAGACGTCAAAGCGTGCTTCCACTAAATAATTATTAAAGTGACGTAATCGAAGATTGACTTCTTATTTATTCAACAGTTTCGTATCCCGGAACATAAATAGATATTCATTGTATATTTATCGAAGCAATCACTTCCCCTAATGCTTTTCCTACTTCACCCTTCACTAATGACCAGTATTAAAACGAAAATTGGGATTGTTAATTTTTTTAATCAGGTCTAAATCAAAAACCATTTTAAGGAATTGCATTCTACGTTAATTTTATAATATAACTAGGTGTGCCCGTGGCTTCGCTCACGTCTACAGAATGCCCACGCGAATCTTGCTCCCCCGCTCCCTTCTATTTTAAAGACAAAAATGCTTATTGTTGGTGTTCCTTAGAAGATAGACGTATACTCTTCATGGCTTTCTTATATATCTTTTTAATGCCTACAGTTATGCACTACATTAATTTGCTATATCTCTTATGGTTTACTCAGCATAAGCCATTTAAGCACCCGAATTGACCAGCTTTTTTTTTTATTTGTGCGGAACCCTAATTCTTTTTCTAAAATTAAAAGTAGCCTAAGCTACTCCCTATATCATCAGCTATCTATCAGTGAAAATTCCGTCAAAATCGGTTGAACCGTTTCGGAAATTATCGGGAACAAATATACAGACAGACTTGACAAAAATTTTAAAAATCAGGTTTTTGTTATAGGTATCGCATATACTTTCATATACATTTAGTAAAAATCTGTTATTTTGATATTACACACAGACACTTCAATTTTATTAATTGTACTTATAGATTGAATAAAACTATTGAATGATTAAAGATATTTTGGAAGATGGTCATAATATGCCCTTTGTTTGACCTTCATGACGTCATCACTTTGCCTGGTTACCCGAACATTTAAAAACACCGTAGTATTTGGTAGTATTATAGATTAACAGTGTCATCTGTCATTAACTCTCAAATTTGTAAAAAAGTTAAATTTTTTCGTACCAAAGTTATGTATTGGTAGATGTTTAACTGTAAACCCATTATTAGTATTGCGAGATGTTCGCCACTATTAACTGCTTTTAAATTAGAAAGAGATTTTGTAATAACGTTTTGTACTATCGCTTGTGATCCGATTTTTTGGTAAAATATCGAATTTAGTTTAATTATGAAAACTCAGTCAAAAAGTTACAAGTTACAAAAATCGCTTTAATTATAAAAATTACTTGCATCTCGTGTAAACAACGTGACGGTCAAAAGATACGAAAAATTTAACTACTATTTGCTAACGTTGGTATACACACTGCGGTATGATGACCACTAGCACAGAGTATGACAGTCGACAGATAAGCTTAAAGGTGAGTTATTGAGCTATATATATCATGAGACGTCAACTACGCTGGTGTGGCCACTGAAAAGATATTATTTTCAGAGCTTCAATATGGTAAGAGAAAAAGTGGTGGTCAGATTCTTAGAGGCTTAAGAAGCGTTGCAACATCGAACCCTCTCAATGGCAAATACAAGCAAAACTGAGAATGGAATGGAGACGCTTTTTACATCAAAAATGTGTCAAATTTTGAGACAACAAAAACACATGCTTGATGCTGAGAAGCGTGATGGTGTCAAAGTCCGACCAGCTGTGATCATTTCATATACCTACGTTGATGGAGTTCTGACGTGTCCAGCGTGCGCCAGGACATTTCAAACTAAAATGGGATACCTTAGCCATCAGCGTGCTCATAATAGGGCAGAACAGCTAAGCTTACAATCACCCTGATTACATATGTCTATCGGATTATTTTCGCTGTAGTTATAATGGGATAAGAGAATATATTATGTATAATGGTGAATAATTAATCTATACTATACTATATACTATAATGTAATAAAGCGAAAGCAAAATAATTTACCATCAAATGAAGTGTTATACCTCACTGAACTTAGATAAAAACAAAGTACAACATTAAATGAAAAAACGTACACCGAGTATTATAAACGGAGTCGACGACAAAACTATGTTTAACAACGTAATAAGGCTGCAAATGGCTCACTAAACAGTGACGTTATCAGTAAAGGGTGCTATGGAAAAACAAACCTACAAACCAATTTATTATCAACTTTAACCTCTAAGAGATAAGGTAGAATTCTCCTTGCCTTTTTATAATAGACGTGAGATATATTTGATGGGTCTCCATGGGTTACCACGATACGTATAATGGAACTTGGTCATGACGCTGTTTACCCCAAGGGAAATGTCCAGAGATTGTTTTCTAATAAATTATCAAAGTTTTCTTATGAGGTAAAACTTTTCCAATCTTTATAAAACGGGGGACTTGAGGTATGCCTCATAGTATGTCAGTTTTTTTCGAACTTACTTTATTGCTAGCTTTACTGACCCTGAAGCCACGAGTAGAGGCTTTAACAGGTTCATGGCTTTTCAGTACATGCAAATAAGTCGCGGTCTAACTTGTTCCCTATCCGTAAAATTCAATCTAACTAACTATACATACATATACATACACGTTCCGGCCTAGTGGGAGAAATGACGAAACACGTGTATATGTATTTAGTGATCTGTATTACTTCATAAAATTGTATTTATGATGAAGTAACTTTTGCTCGTAAGGATTAATATGCGATGCCTAAAAAACTCATATATCTCTTTTTATACTTTATTGTGGCTTATGTATAAGAGATAGGCATATGCTATCGCGAACTATTATATGATATACTGTATGTAGTTCGAGAAGGCTGCCACTTCAGACTTACTAAACAAAAATCAATATTTAAAGCTAGCTGAGAATTGTAACTTAATGTTAAATAGCCTATACTATTCCTGGCGAATCTGACTATTATATACAAAAAAGGTTTTTTGGATCCGACTGGTAGTTCCAGAGATTAGCGTGTTTAAACAAACAATCTTTTTCGCTTTATTTTATGTTATATATAAGTAATAGTATAGATATTATATTTACATGTTTGTGACTTCTGGGAGGAAGTAAGAAACATGCGTATATTATGCATTTAGTAATCTCGCAATTTGGTCTATGTATAACTAGCGGAAAAAAATAAAAAAGAAAGGTTCCTCACAGAACCTACGTACCTGCGTGGTGTGCACGAGTGTGGGGTGTAGTATAATTGTGTCTGCTGGTAGCTAGTGAATGCAAGTGTAGTGTCACTGTAGCGCGCGACGCATTACAATCTCTCGGTGGCCGCCGTTGTGTTAGGATTGTACTATCCTTATAAAAAACTCCAAACTAAAAAGAAAAGTATCTAGTTGATACAATTGAAGACTTAGTTGTAAGCTGGAACGCATGAAATGTTGGAAATTCTGAAAGGGTTGAAAAACAAAACGTATAACAAAGTTAGAGAGGGTAAGAGCCCCGTTCGTATCTCCTTTTACGTCCATACACTTCGAAATAGGGGTTGGCGTATCATATATTCCGGGACATTTCTACCCACGAACATTTCTTCCTACGTACATTACAACTTGACTTTAATAGCGTCGTGCACTCCGGCGTTATTAGATACGTCCTAATAAAAAAAGGGCAAGAGAGTTAACTCAGTCGAAAATAACAAGACTGGAACTCAAATGGCCTTGCAAAGCTATTTGTGTCGATATATATCAAACTAGAACATACCATCACGCCTGTATTCCTCGAAGGGTTAGGCAGAGGTTTATTAATTGTACACCCACAATTCACCGAGTATGTTTTTAGGTCCCGAGCCTATTGCCATTAATCGGGCACGAAACCAAACTCCGAGCCGCTGCTGGGAATTTCATAGGAAAACCCCAATAACACTTTGCTCGACCTGGGATTCGAACCCAGGATCTCGCTCATAGCAGTCGCGCTAACGACCACTAAGCTACCGAGGCAGTCGCTAAATACATATAATAAATACATTTTTGATATTTTTGTACTGTCTTATTACGTTTATTATATTCCGCAACTTGATATATTTTAAATTTAAAAAAGTCCATCAATTCACGTAGAAATATGGGTCAGAATATTCAATTTTATTATAATAGTGCCTAAGCCTCAACACCAGTATAAATCAAATTCACAAAAGTCCAATCCGACCAATCACAAACATTACTGTGCAGTGTCATGGCTGCCATTGCTGTCTCTATCACATCTTGCGCTCAAGTTTTTATAGAATGATGGATGATAGAATATAAGTGTTATGAGTTCCAAAATAGCAGAAAAGAAGCCTATGATAAAAAATAATGATAAACGTAAGAAATTGCAACATGATTTTTTCCAATTAACCTAAATCGTGATAGTTGTTATCAAACACGCCTAAGTCCGAAATGTAAACCGGTTTTTCGTAAATTCTACGTGATTTTTAAACTTTTTTTTTAATGTAGCCTCGTCCTTGGTATCCATTACGAAAGTTTATAAATAATACCATCTGTTTATGTTAAAATAATGAATCGTAAAGTAATAACATCATTTTCTCAAAAATAGTTTATCTGTGAATTAGGCGTATTTGAAATGTATCGACACATTTAAGGTTCAATTTATACTAATAAACCTGTAGCTATCTATAACTGTATATTATTTTATCATTCTTTCAAAACCTAAAAAAAATCTATTATCAGATCTATACTAATATTATAAAGCTGAAGAGTTTGTTTGTTTGGTTGAACGCGCTAATCTCAGGAAGTACTGCTTCGAATGGAAAAATTATTTTAGTGTTGGATAGCCCATTTATCTAGGAAGGCTATAAGCTATATGTAATTACGCTACGATGTAGCATCGATGAAATTTTTTGCAAAAACGAGGGGTTAATTTAATCCTTTTGAGAGCTTCTGTTGCGTGCGCTGCGTAAATGTTTAAAGTCACGCAACAATCATGTATGACGGAATTCTTTCTCTTAGAAAGATCCGCGATAGCATATATCTATCTTTTAAGGTTGACTCTTTATAACCCTTTTTATGGTAATAAAATTTGTTCTATAATAATGCATTACTTGCGGAGGGTGTTTTAATAAACATGGTGTGAATCCTTATCGAAATAAACACGTTATTCATCACAAGTATTTAATTTTGAATAAAAAAGCCCTTTACATCAATTAATTTCAATGAATATCTTAGGAGTTTTAACAGTTTTAAAATAACTCTGCAGCAAAATAATGATCAAGCACCGCGCGCGTATTTTTATTATGCAGAATGACGTGGGGGGCGGGTGGCACCCTATAATTGTATTCAGAAGAAGTTGCGCGAGTCAGCTAGTACTATAATAAAATCCATAGATGTTAATACTACAACTATGATAAAATCCAAAAGTAAAATAAAAATAATTGTTTTTGAACGAGCTAATTTCTGGAACTAGCAGTCAAATTTTAAATATATTTTTTTGGATTTTATATCCCATTTATCGAGGAAGGGTATATGCTATTTAAAATCACGCTACGAGCTTTAGGATCGGAGGAGTGGCTATAATAATAATAATCTTTATTTCAGATAAGTATAATCCATTATCTACTCCCTCTCTCCTCTATAAGCCTCAACCAATCTGACATTCTATAGGCAAGTAGTTATCACATTTTATTAAGAAGCCATTACATACAATCCAAATTTAAGGCGAGTGAATCCGCGGGGCATATCTACGATATTATAAAAGACACCGATATCAAATTTGGCAAAAAAAAATTGTCTATCTATCCGTTTGTATGTACGAATTCATTTAAAAACGGTTTATGTAATTCCTGAAATAATAGGCTACAAGAATTATTGTTAATAATAAAAATCGTTGGAAAATTCAGTTATGTAGAGTTTTCGCTCTTTGGAATCGTCAAAACGTCGTGCATTGCTTAGTGTCTTACCACGAGAGCCCTATGTCCACCATTGTGATATAACAAAGCGAAAACCGCCTACAAACCTATATCAGAAATAAAAGTAACTAACAAATAAATCGCATCATTAACTCTATCCATAGATACGTGCGTTGGCCCGCAGAAAGCTAATATCGTCGCCAGCGAACTTCCCATTACGCTAGTGGCGTAATTTGACGCCGGGAAAATAGGATAGCGTAACTGTGTCACAGTGAATGAGCGTTCAATGAGCCAAGAGATAATGTAGAGACGTAATCATTCACTTAGGTATTATGTGACTACGTATTATTTTACACCTTTTCTCTCTTGAAATTAGAGCTAAGAATAAACTATAACTAGTGTTATTTTTTATTACGATTAAGATTATCATTATATGAATCTGATGCTGGTACTAAACAATCGTCTAACCGTCAATATGGAGACGGATGGTTCCCAAGCTCGGTGGAGCTGTAAAAGCCGTCTGAGGCTCGGGTTTTCTTGGCTAACAATATAGTCAGTTCAAAAAAAAAGATGGCTGGTTTGGGCCCGTTTGTAGAAGTTTGATAATGTTACCAGATTAAACAAAATAATATCCTGAGAAAATACCGGACATTAAAAATTCAATTAATCGAAATATTGATTTCTTACTTACACATAGTGTAATATCTACATGTTATATCAATATGTTAATTTAAGAATTATAATTGTTGATATTTGGATCGATTTATATTACATATTTATTTTTATTTGGTTTTCCATTATTCTTCCTTCATTTGTGTTATTTATAATTTATGAACGTCAAAACAATACCACCGGTTAGAAAAACATCCCAGTCATCGAAAAAGGCCGGCTAGAAACTTGATCTGGTTTATCTTTTTTTAATAATAAGTATTTACAATTAATTACCATATCAATTTAATAGGTATATTGAGAGGGAGCCGCTTCCAGGCATCACTGTCATTCACCTAAGAAATTGTACAATGAGAAATAAAATGTTATATGCATTCAACAAATT
Organism: Saturnia japonica; assembly: GCA_033032175.1. NCBI lineage: Eukaryota > Metazoa > Arthropoda > Insecta > Lepidoptera > Saturniidae > Saturnia > Saturnia japonica. Next base: position 3,198,794 of record CM065331.1, read on the forward strand.
TGCCTTGGAGGTTGCCGAACGTCTCATACAAAATTTGTAACGCGCCGTAACATCTTTCTGTACCTCCCCTCCCCATCCTTAAACGGTACGTAACACTCTAGTCAGCAAATCAGTATAAGAGCATTTATAGGCCAAGAACAGCTGATGATGCAAATCTCCCTGTTTTGAGGACATTACACAGTATGAACCCACTTTAACAAAACTGTCTACCAATACAGTCGAGGGATTCGCCATAAAACAAACGAAAAGGGTTGCCAACTTGGGACAATAAAATAAAAATGACGTACAATACAAACGAGGGGTTCCCCGTAAAACATAAACCAAAAAGATTGCGGTCTTCGGAAATTTTAATTGCCTAGTTTTTTATTAAAAAAAATTAAAAAACAATGCATTGTTCGAACCACTCTCCGGCCCTTGTAATGCATCGTAACGTTTTACAAGACCACCTTCCACCCAAATTGCGTTACGTAATACTTGAACGGCTCCTAAATGCCTGTTCGTTTAAAAGTTCTAAATAAGTCTCACTCGTACCTTTAATAATCGTCATATAGTTTTTTGCATCTCACTTCTTACAAAATATCCTCACAACGTTGACGAGAGCAACAGAGTTTAGCAAATAAAAAATGCATGGGCCTTCCTTGCATTTCTTCTCCCAAGTTTTCCTCTAAATGCCTTTCGCACGCGACTGTCCAAATACTAAGAACTACTAAAGACTAAACGCCGCCTACAATTCCTCTTAACCGGTAGATCATAATATCTAGAGTTGGTACTACAGTTTTATCTCCACTGTGTCGAGTGTCACATATCTGAACTGTTCAGACATATTACGTCAACCCTGTTTGACGTCATGCTACCAGCAATTTGAATAGATGACGCAGCTATTGAATTCGAGCTCTCTTATGTTTCACTAGCTGCGCCCCACGGTTTCACCCGTGTTAATTTTATCCGACATACATCGCGCCTCCAACGCACCCATGTAGTCTATCATAATTGAACTTCCCGCAAGTACAAATTATTTAAATTTTTCATTATTTTCTAAACTGTGTATCCAAATAAAATACCATACAGAGCAAAATTTACTTCATAAAATTGTCTTTATTATAAAGTAACTTTTGTTCTTAGTAATATGCCATATCTAAAAATAATGCTTATAAATCACTTTTTAATTTTCAACAAATCTTTATCACAAAATACCTTATTGTGGCTTATGTACAAGAAATATGCATATGCTATCTGTATATTTTTTTAGGTATACTAAGGACCAATATTATTGTAGAAAATTCTATTCCCTTATCATTAACGATTACGCCAGCGCACGTAGTTAAAGCAGTTCGGGAGTGCCTTGACTTTCGACTTACGTAACAAAAATCAATATTTATGGCTATGTTAGAGTTGTAGCCTAATCTTAAATATTTCTTTTCTATTCCACAAGAGTCTGGCTATCATATTCAACAAGAATTTTTCGAACCCGACTGGTAGTTTCAGAGATTATTTGTTTAAACAAACAAAAAAAACTTGTGCGTCTTATTATATTGGTATAGATTGAACATTGCCCCGCTGAGCGCGTTGACAGTGGCAACCGCCGATGGATTTAGAAATCTCGGTGGTCGCCGTTGTGTTTCAATTATACTGTGCTTATAATTATAAAGTGCTGTCGATTTTCCAAGGTACTATTAATAAAAAATACCCGGTAATAAAGAAGTGCCTTTCGTTATATATTAGATTGATGTTGTATATTATAAAGTACAAGTAGTCGATGTTTTGAGTCGGGATGTTTAAGGATTCGTCAAGCATCTTTCAATGTGTTCCGCCAGCTGCACTTGAAACTCTTGAGAGCCAGTCTTCCATTAGGCTTAGCGTGTTACCGTCGTGAGTCACATCGTTAATTAAGATTAAGTGATATTGTGACTAAAAAGCTAAAAACCTTGAACCACAACAATCTATATTATTAAAAAGGTAAGCAATAAACCGACTACAACAAAGTCCCAAAAAAAAATTATTTTTCCTTTTTTATTTGAGTGCTAAACGTCGTAATTATACGCCTATGTCACTCCCACATTCAAGACGAATCTAACGACACCTCGTATGCTAAAATCCATTAAGCCCTTTAGGCTACAGAACGTGCAAAAAAATAGACATACATATACTCGAAAAATATAACCATTTACGCGGTCGGGTTAATATAAATTTTTTTTTATATATTTAACATACCATTTTTTTTAGCACTAACCTCACTGTTAGCCTTATTCGCCCTATCCAAAAACAGAGCAAACAGAGAGATAGATGGCTTTTACAGCTTTACCAGGCTTGGAGGCGAGCCCTTAAGGCAGACAGCCACGAAAACGTGGGCAACATGCGCGCAAGGATGCCAAAGTGGCCGGACCTTGTTGCCACGATTGCTACTAAGTCGTGATCTGACTAATTCCCTATCCGCAAAATTCGAGCTAAACTAAAATATACATGTTCCCCACGCCCTGGGAGGAAGGGAATGAATATATGTATGTGTATTTAGTGATCTGAAAAGTATTTCTACACTATCCAGCGTAAAAAAAAAGGTTCCTTACAGAACCTATGTACCTATATGGTGTGCACGTATGTATGTTCTCATATGTGTGTAATGTTGTACAAGGTGTCCAGAAAGGGTATCGGGTATTTGTAAGTTCAATGAAACAAAAATTATTTGTATGCAATAAAAAGTTTATTGTTTATTATTAGCATATGAATTGGAGAATTATTTGGAAAAGATGATTTTATCCAAATGATGACCGTTACGTTGCTGGCACTCTTCTAAACGGAAACGAAGATTGGCGATAACACGTTGACACATAGCTATCGATATTGCTGCCATTTCTGACCTGATGTTTTGCTTTAACTGGGTTAGATTCATCGGATTGTTTTGATAAACCTTACTTTTAAGGTATCCACATGCAAAATAGTCAAGCGGGCTAAGGCCGGGGCTTCTGGGAGGCCAGTCGATGTTACCCCTTCGCGAAATGACTTTATTAGGGAATAATTCGTTAACAACTTCCATTGAGTCATTTGAGGTATGGCAAGTGGCCCCATCTTGCTGGAACCACGTTCTTGAGTTGAAACCTGCAAACTCCTGCAACTCTGGGACCAAAAAATTTCGCAACATATCGCAATAACGGTCACTATTCACATTAATTGCTCGGCCTCGTTGATATTCATGAAAATAAGGACCAATTATGCCTTTAGCAGACATAGCGGCCCAAACAACGACCTTTGGGCTATGCAGGGGTCGTTCATGCTTTCGTCTCGGATTCTCCACTGCCCAGTACCGACAATTCTGCTTATTAACATGACCATTCAGGTGAAAATTTGCTTCGTCACTGAACAGTATGTTGTTAAAGTTGTTAAATCGCTGCAGCATTTCGTTCGCAAAATTCAGTCGATTAGCATAGTCCGTATCCTTCAATTCTTGAACCAATTGAATTTTATAGGCTTTTAGATGTAAGTCTTTCTTTAAAATCGAATGTAAAGACGATTTTTTGATGTTCAACGCTTGGCTTCGCTTTCGGATGGATAAAGACGGATTTTGACGAACCGACGCCTCAACTTCTTCAATTGTTTCTTCATCGCGAACTTAACCAGGACGACCAGAGTTTTGAATTTTAACTGTCGCACCTGTATTCTCGAACATCCTGATCCATTTCCTAATGCTATCGTCACTTGGCGCGTGGCGTGTACGATATTCCGCACGATAAAGACGTTGAGCAGTCACTATTGAATCACCATTACGATAATACGCTCGTACGCAAAATGCGCGATGCGTCCCCAAGTACTGTTCCATCGTGACTAAAACTCCACAAAATGGCGGACGCCACGAACCCCTCCCCGCAACCTTTAGACGCCCCGTTTCGAATGATGCACGTGCAGTGTCACTTGTATCGCGCGGGCGGCTGCCATACCCAAGGGCTTCACACCGAGGAACGCTACTTTGGCTTGAGCTGCCGCTAGGGTGGGTGGACGTGGGGGTAGTGTGGGAGCGAAATCGACCGCCCGTCCTCTGCGGAGAGAACGGTGGTTATGCTAGCGTGGGTGCTGGCATGCTCTGTTTGGAGAGGCGATCGAGTAATATGCGATTTTTTCCTCGATTTTGTCAACGGGGTCGGTGAAGGTGTTACGTGGCCGGCGCTGTAAACGGGTGGCGTTTGGGGGTTGTATCGTAGGTCGCAGCGGCTTTGATCAGCGGATTCGCGTGATTTGACGCGGCGTCGAAGTAAGATCTTGAGAGGCATTTGATGTATGATTCGACCGAGGGAAGTTGCACCTCTCTATGGAGATCTTGCTGTCGAACATGCCAACAGGCTTTGTTGATTTTACGTAAGAATCGCGTTTGGAGGACTTGGAATGTATGGATATTGGATTTTGACATATGTGAGAATGCGGCGCAACATATGTCATAATCGGGCGAACACACATTTTGTATAGAGTAAGCTTGTGTCTCAGGAAGATTTTGCTTACAGTCAGGAGCTGTAGTCGACCTATGACGATTGCGGCTCCGTTCTTAACGATACGGACATGAGCGTTGAAGGTGAGCTTCTAATCGAGGGACATACCGAGACTCAGTCTCGGTGGCCCAGGGGATCTTGTTTTTAAAAGGTTTGAGACGTTTGATACCCTCAGGAATCTCTTTTTTGCTAGGGTCGAAGATAATCGCGGCGCTCTTGGAGGGGTTGATGGCTATGCACCATTTACGATCCCATTTACCGATTAACATACCATCACGCCTGTAAGTATTAGGCAGAGGTGTACTGCTGTACACTCATAGTTGGCTGGTATGTTTTTTAGGTTCCATGTAATAGGGGGTGAGCTTATTGTCGTTAATCGGGCACAAAGCCAAACTCCGAGCTGCTACTAAGAATTTCATAGAAAAACCCAATAACACTTTAGCTCGACCTGGGAATCGAGCAAAGAAGTCGTGCTTACGACTACTAGGCTAATGAGCCAGAGACGGTTATATAAATATGTGATAAAATAACTCATCTTCCAGCAGTGCCAACTTTGAGCCTTGTCAACCTAACAGAGAAAGAGATTTTACAGAGGCACTCTAGACTGCAGAAAGATTAATTGCCAAAAAATGGGCACCCTAGCTCAGAGAGCAGTTTTTAATTTATATTTTTAATCTTCAGAACCTACTCAACTAGAGTGCAGGGATAAGTAGGTAGATATACCGAATTTTCATTTTAGAGTCTACCAATTTTCTAAAGTTTACGTTGGCAACACTGCATGTGTGTATTTGTCTCTTTCTATTGGCGACGTGCGTTATTGAACTTCGGTCAAAAAAAAATTCACAGGCACTATATATTTTAGTATATTGTATCCTCTTGTTATAATATGTATAATCAGTATTCTATTATTATTTGGGAAAGTAATAAACTGAAATGTAATCACAGTTTCCTTATCAACTCTACCGGATCAGATAAACCAAATTTTACTGTCGGCTGCTTTATTACCTGTTTTATAAAGCTGTTTTTTGCAAAGCATCTGATTAAATCAAATTGACCTATTTGTGTTTATTTGTCCCAGTTAATGTCCGTCATTGTTATGTGATTCCATGAAAGCTTTTATTTATTTTTGTTATTATTTCGTCTTCTAATTATTAATCATTCCTTTGAATTATTATTATGTTAATTTTTCTAACGTGAATTAAAAAAAAATATTGTATATTTTATTTTAGAATCTTACTTATGATTTCAGTGAAGTTTCGGTTTATGACTATTTAGAAAAAGAATAAGATTTTGTTTTTAAAGTGAAACTTTTATTAGATCGTCTCAAAATGTTTGGTCTGTGTGTTGCATGTCGCGTGACGGTGACGTCATTACTCATTTGTGAATTTTTAATTAAATGTCTATAATGTGAAAAAAAAATTCACTTTTACCGTGGTTTCATAAAACCACACAATCAATTTTTTATTTTTGCTGAAATATAAATACAAGGCTATAAGCATCGAACCCGCGAAATATTTTTCTAAAGTTCATCACCAAACCATGAGCGGTTTTTAATTAAATACAATTCAAAGTTCAGCGAAACCAATCTTTACCTACAAGAAAAATCATACTTATTGATACTTAATAATCTTCAGTAGTGAAGAGTACATAATAGGTTATTAGCGAATTTCTTGTTAATTATGTTAATTTGTGTAGATAGCCTTCTAAGTCCTATATCAATTGGTGGTCGGAAGAGAAACCGTTTGCCTTCATCTACAGTCTAATACCTGTAAGTTTGTATAATGTATGCGCAGTAATTTCTGCAACGACTGATCTGATTCTATGTACTTATATCTCTATTATATTGTAGCTCCCAAACGGCTGAAACAATTTTGATATAGTTTTTATATAAAGTTTGTATAGCATTAAAGTTACTACTTAGACTGATTTTTTCGATCTGAATGTATTGTTATGCTTAAAGGCCCTGGAGCCTCGGACAGCTTTTACAGCTTCATCGGACTTGGGTGGCGTCGACTTCCGTCTAGTTTCAGTATGGTTTGTTAGCGTACTGCTAAACATGCAACCCGAATTTTACAAAAAAACTCGGCGAAAATCAAAGGCCTCAAAGGCGACTTTTCTTTACACACCCCGCGCGTTCCTTTGATGAAGCCGCCTTTCCGCAGGGGGTTATTCTGGTATAAAAAAAGTAGTAAGGGGATTATTGTGGTTGAGTGTGCGTTAAGTCAAGTGTCAACTGAAAAATCATCAAATAAAAATTGTGAATTTACTGAATTTTGTCTATATTTGCCTATACCCAGTCGAAAAGCTCCCGCGGCTGCGATCTACCTGCTTTAGTAATTGGAAGACAGTACGGTCCGATTGACATTGAATATCAAAAGCTACAATAGCCAAAGTGGTGATTGATTCACTGACTGACTGACTGTTTGACGGACTGACGGAGTGGTTAATGATTTATCTAAAAGCAAGATAACGTGTCTTTACGCATCGTAACGCCTTTTTTCGTTAACGCTTTTATAAATATCACTCCTAATAAAAATTCTATATTATATGCTTCATATGTAAACTGGTTTAATAAGGAATAAACTCCAAAAAGGTATTTTTATGACAAGATTTATATCATTATTAATTAAAATACGTCATAAATGAAAATACAACGAAATTTAAATCCATTTACTCTACTGTCTCTAATAATATCTTGCAACATAGGTACTTTATTTTGATACAATGTACTATTTTCCCCCAACTGTTTTCATTATATAGGTTTAGCGTTTGGCTACCATCTCACCTGATGTTAAGTGACGATGTATAAAGTGATAACACGCTGAACCCAATTTGAGAACTGCCTATGAATGTAGCTGCCGTAACTCACCTATTAGGTCATAGGCGAGAGATTTTCAACTTAAGGGTGGTATCTAACCAGGCGAGTATTAGTATACCACCATGCTTTTGATTGCGATGTTTTTCTTCACTGAAAACTCAGACTCATTATAAGTATTCGACCTAGGGTTACAAACCCTAGTACTACTATATTAATTGTCCGATCGATCCGACTACTATATTTCAAAAAATATCTATATACGCAAAACCTTCCTGCACCTTTTTAAGCGTATTGCGTGCACGGAAGATTGAGATTTGGCATGGTTAAAGTTTTATATGGAGAAGGAGTCCAGAAAGCTAAAATTTATCTGTAATATCTGTTACATTAATAAATTAAATAAATTAATACTGCGAATCCTAACCTGACCGTGCCATTGAACTTAGACCCCCTCAAAATATTGACATTGTCACTCAACGAAAAATGACAGCAAGTGATATAATATTCATTGTTTAGGTTCATACTGTAAATGTCAAACAGAAAATACTCTATGATTAAAAAGTCGCTCGTCGAATTTCGATCATTGGGCGACCGCTAGTTATTATAATTATTTGTCTATGAAGCAATAAAAAATATTAATTTACAAAATAAAATATTTATTTGGAAACCTACTACCTATATATTTCTTTGTCTGTTTGTCGTCTATACTAATATAATAAAGGAGAAAAGTTTTTTTGTTTGTATAAACATGCAAATCTCTAGAACTGCCGGTCGGATTCGAAAAATTCTTCTTGTATATGATAGCCAGACTCTCGAGAAATAGAATAGGAATATTTAAGATTAGGCTTAAATTCTAAGATAACTATAAACATTGATTTTTGTTACGTAAGTCGGAAGTCGAGGTCCTCCCGAACTGCTATATCCGCATGCGCTGGCGTATTCGTTAATGATACAGAAATACAATGTGTTTCAATAATATTGGTCTTTAGTATATCTAAAAAAAGTCAGCGATAGTATATGCCTATCTCTTATATATAAGCCACAATAAGGTATTTTTTACAAAGATTTGTTGAAAATTAAAAAGTGATTTATAAGAACTCTTTTTAGACATGGCATATCAATCCTTAAAAACAAAAATTACTGCATAATAAAGACAATTTTATTAAGTTAACTTTTGCTCTTTAGAATATGCTATTTGGACACATAGTTTAGGAGATAATGAAAATTAAAATAATTTGCACTTGCGGGAAGAATAATTATGATAGACCGCATGGGTGCGTTGGCGGCGAGCGGCATTTATCGCATAAAATTAACACAGGTGAAACCGTGGGGCACAGCTAGTCGACTATATTTTTTCAGGTAAAATAAAAAAACGAAAATAACTATTTTTGATATGAAAAAAGTTAGCAACACTAATTCGAACTGAACTCGATTGACGCTTTGTTTGTACTCGCTACCACTGAACTCGCATTGCTTCAATAACTTTTTAATAACAATGTAGGTGCCTACTTTATTTGTTCGAATATTATACAGCAACCCTAATTACAGGGTTGTTACTTTCCATTGCGGTAGGAAAAAAGGGACAATTTCCATTCAATACAAATGAATATAAACTACCTTTCGCTTGTCACTCTTGATGGCAGTGCCAACTGATCTTCATTATGAGATCGTGACTAGGGGTCTCAATCTTCGAGTTTATAGCCCCCACGAACATTTCCAGGGAGTTTTTCACGAATAATAAACATGTTGGAGAATCGTGTCGATATTAAATAAGGAATTCATACTTTTGAAATAACAACTTCTTTAGCTTCGTTGTGATTTAAAAATCGATGAAACGAAAAAGCGAAAGCGGTAGATGGTATAAAAGAGGTTTGTTGCCACGCAATAATACATTTTATTACCTCTTCAAAAAGGCACGAAACAAAAACTTTTTAGACAAAACTTATGACATTCTGTTACTGATTGATATTGTGTTAGGTTACCATGGATATTTCAAATGTGCATTAATTGAAGATGATATCGTGAATAATGATTGTGAGTACTTGTATGTACATTCTCATAAACTTTAAATTAGTGTGTATTTGATCATTTTCTGAATTTAAAAAAAAAACATAGATGTGAAGGTTTCACTTCTACCACGTGTGAATTGCACACATAATTTTTTTTTTTGTTGTGAGTCATCTAATGCGGCATTTTTTTTTAATAGTCAAACTAGATCATTTTAAAGTTTCATGTCAAAATATGGATAGATTAAAACGGTTGTTAGGGATCGCAACCACCATTCACATAGTAATAAAATAAACATCTTCACAGTGACTTAATTTGAGTTTGTCGTGTTTCGGGATCACCCGGTGTATTTTTTATTATTTATTTTAATTCTTTTTTCAATATTCATTAAGATGTTTCACATCTCCCGGGCATCACGTGACGTCCAACTTTTTTAAAATAAAACTTTTTCAATTTCAATTTTGCATTATCTCTCAAACTATGCGTCCAAATAACATACTGTAAATTATCTTCATTAAATTGTCTTTATGATGAAGTAACTTTTGTTCGTAAGGATATTAATCCTTATGCCACCCTTAAAAATAATGCTCATAAATTAATTTTAAATCTTCAAAAAAAAAAATTCAAAATACCTAACTGTCGCTTATGTATAAGAGATGGATATATGCTATCGCTGACTTTTTTATATATACTAATTGCAAATATATTTGTAGAACATTGTATTTACATATCATTAACCATTAAGCCAGCGCACGCGGATGAAGCAGTTCGCGAGGGCTTCGACTTCCGACTTACGTAACAAAAATCAATGTTTGAGGCTAGTTATAAACTGTATTCTAATTTTATATAGCCTATACTATTCCTCGAGAGTCTGGCTACTTTATAAAAGAAGAATTTTTCGAATCCGACAGGTAGTTCCAGAGATAAGCTCGTTTAAACAAACAAAAAAATCTTTTCGACTTTATTGTATAATATTAGTATAGACTAGTATAAATTAGGTAATTTTTAACAGAAAATAAAAACATCTTCAATTATTTTGAAGATTTTCCTGGTGTATCTTCGAAGTTGAATGTCCAATGCCAATGAAATTAAAATGGAACCACCCTTAAGGTATCATCCCCTATCAAACAAAAAAATAATCATCCAAATCTGTTCATAAACAAAAACGTTAAAACTGAACGTTCATTAAAAATAATAATAATAAATTAAATAAATAAACATACAAAAAATATTATATTACAGTAATTTGTATTAATTTTTTTATGAAGTAGGTAACTGATTTTCGATATACTCTTTACACTAAGCACATCACAAGTGTAGTCATAGTGATAGAGCTGTCATACGACCTGAGCTACATTAATAATAAATTTGATTAAGTACAGTGTAAAAAAAAATGAATGTACATTATTGTAAAAAAAGCGTGGGGTGCATAGTGTCAATAATTATAAACATTTTATTGACAGATAATGAGTAGAAGAATCATCACTTCGATAATATAATATCTTAAAAAGCGCTTTGAATACACCCCACGCTTTTTTTACAATAATGTACATTCATTTTTATTTACACTGTACTTAATCAAATTTATTAAATTTTATTTTCTGTTTTTTAGTTGGATTTTTTATGAAAGCGTGTTTTTTTTAGTTTTTTTAAACTATTATTTATTTTTAATTATTTAGTTAAATTTTTTAACCTATAAATTATTTAGTTCGATTTGCTAACTATCAACCGCCCTTAATATGTACAAATGTGTTCTGATTGTATCTTGGTTAAGAACACATATTCAAAGATTTCTATGATGCCAATATAAACAGCGAGACACATAGAGGTGCTACTTTATTTACATATACAGTCAGTCACATTAATGCTTGAGTATGGAATTTTCAATCCGTAATCACTTTACATAATATTATAATCATAGGAGCGAATCTGTTGGCGGCACTGAGAATGAGGATGAGTGTTAATTTTCACTCTGTGACTGATTGTAGATTTTATGGTTTATCTCGTAATCGAATCATTTCATTCAATGCTTCAGTGTTACATGGAGTTCTTCCTGTTAATTTTGAGCAATCAAGTTCTTCAATTCGTATACTGTCCAAGGATCTTCCACGACTAAGTGCCACATAAGCTTGTCCAGCAGCAAACAATCGCGGACCCAAATAAATGACTGCATCATCAACTGTACAACCTTGCATGCCCGAAAGAGTAAGTGTGGAACTGCACCCATGCGTAGTTCGCGCACTAGCTCTATCTCTCTTACTCGCATGCAAAGAATGCGGAAAGAAATTAATTAATCCTGGCGAATCTAATTAGGATAATCGGATGCTTTGATCGAATTATTGCATTGTCATCGACTTTTGACAAGTGTGCAAAGTTTGAATTAAATCTGATCATTCAAAGTAGGACAAAATCGAGCTCAAAGGGGTCGGTTACATACATACATACATACATACATACATACAGGTGAAGCTAATAAAAGCGTGTTAAAAACATTCGAATTTAGTAAGATATTAATAAAATATATATTACAATACCACTACTAAGAAAATTATCGCTTCAAATACCTTCTACATTAAATTAAAGCTGTGAAACATTTTAAAATGATATTTATCTTCAATTAACTACAAAGCTGTTAACAGAGCTATTATTATATCAAAGAACGTGTATAAAATAAAATTATACTGAATTGTCAGAGAGAGAATTTTGTGATTCTAGTTGTTTGAATTAATTCAAATGCGAGAATAAAACTCTCACGTATCTTCTTCATTTTGTTATGGCACCGTAAAGAGCATTTGCCAGCGTCAGTATAATCAAGCTTTCGTGGTATTAGGTATTATATACAAAGTGGCGTCTAACAAGATGGTGGCTCCCTTGTTAGAACGATCTAGGGAGTTTTTGTGAGATTTCAAAATGCATGCTTTCAGTTTATATTTACAATCCACTTCACCTAAGCACAATAACTAAACTATGTCACGTAAAATGCCACCAATATTATATAATACAGGGTCAAATTACCTACTAATAAATATTAATAATTTTGGCACAGGTTACTGAAAGTGTTATTTCTCTAGAACAGGAACTGAACAGGTATCTCATTTCACCTGTTATACCTCACTCCTACTGTGTAGGTGAAGTAGGCGTTTCGTTGCGAAACGCTTTTAAGAACCAGTTAGTTCTTCTGTGAAAAACGAACTGTTTCTCTATTTAACAATAACAAGTTTTAAAACGAAAGAGACCGTTTTAAATAGAACAGATCCACAGTCATTGTTTTAAGGACTATTATTGTATGAACAGTAAACCGATACAAGAAACTACTTTAAATTGCAGTAACGACTAAGCTACAATGAATCTTATTACTAAAGCTATACAATACAAATTTGATTGTAAAAACGAAAATGAAGAAACGAATAAAAACTGTTTTTTTTGTTAAACGTCAATTGAAAGTTTTTTTTGTTTTGATTTGAAATTTAAGGTTCGTTCGTTACAGTTTGTTCACGAAATTAAGAAAAAAAACCGTTTTTTGAAGTTATACTTCTTTAGGCGCGTTATGAAAAAATGATGAGAGTGAAATTTTAAGATGCGCGCGCATCTATGACACAAAATTAACAGTATGAAGTTGTCTGCTTAACCGCTCATTAAGTCTCGAAAAAAAAGCTACCAACAAAATAGAAATTGAACCTCCATATTAGTCGCGCATGTTGGTACGCTCGTCACCTCTGATCACTGTTTTCATATTTATAATATTTATCAACATGTTTCTAGTTTATACATTCCCAACACGTGTTTTAGTTTCATACAAGTGCGAATTATATATGTGCTAATAAATTATATTCAGTAGTGATTTAAATTGAATATTTTGATTGATATTACTTACTATTTGTGAATATTAGTGAAAAAAATTGTGCTTATATACTTTTTCAAGTGCTCCAATATAATTGAGGTTCTATCCGTATGTATTATTTATTGATATAAATTAAAATACTTTTATTTAATATAATTAACACTAAATATTATTAAATTATTAATGTTAAATACTTATTATTGGTTATTTAATATTTACAAAATAAAGAAATAAATTTAATAAAACATTTAATAAAAAGTTTGTGATAAAAATTAAAATTGAACATCAAATTATAATATTAATTTTTAATATTTGCTATTAAATTGAATAAATAATAAATATTTATAAAAATAACTAAATAAATTTAATGAATTTTTTTTGATAAAAATGAAAAGTGAATATTAAATTAAGAAATAAATAAAAATATTTAAAAAATGACCAACCTTAAATTCAATTTTTGAATTTATTATTAAAATTATTTTTAAAATATTAAATAATCAATAATAAACATTTAAAATTAAGAATCTTATAATATTTAGTACAAATTATGTCTTATATATTTATTATTCTCTAAATTTGGTTTTTAATAATTATATATATATATATATATATATATATATATATATATAATTACTTATATAAGTTCCGATTCAGACATTACCGGAAGATACTATGGAAGTGGACATCATTTAATTAAACAATTCGAATAATAAGACAATTTATGTTAGACTTAATGTAAGAAAATAAATATTTATTTATTCAATTTTTCAAATTTAAAATGAACTTTGTTGATTATCCTTTTCCAATCCTTCTATTATTTTATTGTAATTAATTATTTGCATGCAATTAAAAACTATTTTTTAATGATGCCAAAGAAGTATAACTTCTCACGCGCGTACATAAGTACACGCACCCATTTTATTACAACTGTTTCTAAGAAGTAAAAATTGGTTCTTGACGGTAATATGAGTTAACTAATATATTAAATATTAGGAATGAATATCAAAATATTAGCCTAATAATATAACATCTCTAGTTCTTGAGTGTAAAAGAAGAGTTTCACTTGAAAGTCCCGTCAAAATCGGTCCAGCCGTTTCGGAGATTACCGGGAACAAACAAACAGACAGACAAAAAATTTAAAAATGGATTTTTTGTTATGTGTCGTTTATACTTTCATATGCATTTATTAAAAAGCTGTTATTTTTGCATTACAAACCGACACTTCAATTTTATTAATTGTATAGACAGATGTAGTACAAAGTGATAACACGCTGAACCCGGTTTGAGAACTGGCAATCAAGTGCAGCTGCCGGAACACACCTGTTAGTCGATAGGCAACAGATTTATAACTTGGGGGTGGTAGCTAACCAGATGGATATTAGAAAGAACCCCACCACCATGCTATGGTTTCATCACGTTGTTTTCCTTAGCTGAGCACTCGGGCTCGTTGAAGGGATTCGAACTGACTTCGATTAATGCTGTGTCTGTACTCGCCACCACTGACTCCTCATTGCTTCACTTTTGTGATTTGTATTAAAATGATTTTATTAACATATAACAAGATTCACAGATATATCGGTTTTCTTTTTCTTCACCTTACTTAGATGTTTAATTCTAAACGTTTTATATTTTTGTGTATAAGTTGATTAATTGTATTGAATGCGACCGACTTCCGATGTAATTCTTAATGAATCCGGTGTATTCCTTAACTGTGTATAACAAGATTCACGAGTTTTTGGCGGGATCTTGAAGTGTTTTGGTTTTTATTTTTAATTATTTTACTTGGGCTTTTGACACTATATTATGTAATATTGGTGGCGTTTTGCGTTATATAGTTTGGTTTTTGTGTATAAGTGAAGTGAATTATAAGTATAAACTGAAAGCGTGCATTCTGGATTCCCACAAAAAGTTCTTAGGTCCTTCTAACATGAGAGCCACCATCTTATTCGACGCAACTTTGAATAAAATACCTACTACTACGAAGGTTTGAAAACATTGACGCCAGCAAGTGCTTTTGCGGTGCCAGAAGTAAAAGAAGAAGAACAAGATTCACAGATATATTGATTTTCTTTTTCTTCACCTTACATAAATATTTAATTCTAAACGTTTTATATTTTTGTGTATAAGTTGATTAATTGTATTGAATGCGACCGACTTCCGATGTAATTCTTAATGAATCCGGTGTATTCCCTAACTGTGTATAACAAGATTCACGAGTTTTTGGCGGGATCTTGAAGTGTTTTGGTTTTTATTTTTAATTATTTTACTTGGGCTTTTGACACTATATTATGTAATATTGGTGGCGTTTTGCGTTATATAGTTTGGTTTTTGTGTATAAGTGAAGTGAATTATAAGTATAAACTGAAAGCGTGCATTCTGGATTCCCACAAAAAGTTCTTAGGTCCTTCTAACATGAGAGCCACCATCTTATTCGACGCAACTTTGAATAAAATACCTACTACTACGAAGGTTTGAAAACATTGACGCCAGCAAGTGCTTTTGCGGTGCCAGAAGAAAAAGAAGAAGAACAAGATTCACAGATATATTGATTTTTTTTTTCTTCACCTTACATAAATATTTAATTCTAAACGTTTTATATTTTTGTGTATAAGTTGATTAATTGTATTGAATACGACCTACTTCCGATGTAATTCTTAATGAATCCGGTGTATTCCTTAACTCTGTAAGCAATTAGGATTGATTGATTATTGGTTGACAGTATTAATTTGTAGGTATCCGGTGTGTTGCGGAAGTCGAAAGAAAACCTGGCTTTCATTGTATTTTTAAACGGAAGTTACTTTGCCATCTATGCGTAGTCGATTTCAACGACGACGACGACTGTAGTCGAAAGTCTACAGTTTTTTTTTTATTGATATAAACTATAAAGCATTATTGGAACACTAGCTGGTACCCGCGACTTCGTCTGCGTATTATTGGATATACACAGACTGATCTGGGAAACCGACACACCAAAAGTAAATTGCCTATGCCTACCACCACGCTATATTACTGCACTAGCTGTGCCCCGCGCTTTCATCCGCATATAATTTAGAAGAAATCACTGATTGATGATTTATAATACTTCAGTGTAGACAATATTTTTATAATGCGGCCAGATGGTAAAACATCGCGGCAACGCGTCGCACGGCTCGTTCGCGCCACTACAAGTATAGACATAGACCGTGTTGAATTATTTTAATTTTGCGTTATATCGCAAAGTATGCGTCAAAATAAAATGCTATAAAAGACTAAGTTTATTTTCATTCATTTGTCTTTATGATGAAGTAACTTTTGATCGTAAGGATTAATTTGCCATGCTTCAAAATAATGCTCATAAATTAATATATTATAGGTTAATGTTATATAGCCAACCTATAGTGTTCTTCGTGAGTCTGGCTATCATATAAAAAATAATTTTTCGAATCCCATTGGTAGTTCCAGAGATTAGCGTGTTTAAACAAACAAACAAACAAAAAAACTTTTCCGCTTTATTGTATTACTGTAGATTAACACGAATTTTAATTCTAGTGAATTCCCTACATACACACAATGAGCAAAAAAGTTGCCCATAGACTATTTTTTGGCTTGGATACTAGTCCTTTCGCCTTATCTTGCTTCTACAAAACATAAAACTTGTGTGGTCATAACAAAAGTGAAATAGCGCTAAATTATCCGCTAGGTGCCAAAATTTTTAGTTGAGTTGCGCTCTAGGGTCAATCAAAAAAGCGTCAGATTTCGCGGAGAAAGCACTAAAATGGCATAGTACGGCGCATACCGGGGACCAAGACGCGTACTACGGTTGCCTGTTTTATACCGATTTAATATGGTGGCGAGTACTACAATGTAAATATATAATACGTTTACTAGGAAATAGTTACGATTGTTCACAGATTAGTAGTAAAATATACTAGCTTTATTATTTTAGTAGTAGTATTATTATAATGGTATTGTAGTAAATAAAAGGCTTTTTTTAATATGTGGTGGTCGCGAACCAAGTTGTATACAAATTGAAATGATAATAATAATAACTTATGAGTGACCAATAGTATTTTTCAAACAATTTTAAATCAAAATATATCTTAATATGGGATTATTAAACAGAGAAAGTAATAAATATTCCCTTAGCGTCTCATTTTGATTTTACATATTTATTACCCAATCTATCTTTAATATATTTATTTACGTTCGCCTTCTTCATTGTATAATAATAACATTGCAAATAGGTTTGTTTGTTGGGCCGGCATTAATTTCGTATTCAAATAGGTAGTCTGTACTGCTTAGTAAAGATTTCGTGTTTTCTGTTAAAGTAATTATGTATTTCCAAGTTTCAAGAATATAATAAACATAACTTTGTCTGCCCTATACATATTTGAAAATTTAATGTAGGTTCGGAAAACTAGAAACGTTTGAAGTTCCCATGACTGGGTAAAAACCTTTCAGACAAAAGGAAACGAAATTACAGTCTTATAATGTGTGATATTACAGAACGCAAAATCTCAACACAATTTTAGATAACTAGACAATTTTTAACAAAAAAAAATAGCTTCAATGATTTTGAGGAGTTCGCTTATGTATCTTCGAAGTTAAAGGTCCAAAATGCCAATGAAATGAAAATGGGACCACCTTTTAGATATATACCCTTTCCAACGAAACAAGAATCATCCGAATTTGTTCATAAACAATATATAGTTATTCGAATTCAAATACATTCGAATTGCGAACCTCCTTCTTTTTAACTGACTTAAAAAAATGGGGGCTACTCAATTCGAATGTTTTTTTTATGTATGTTTAACCATTAATATCTTTGTTTATGAACAAATTTTGGTGATTCTTGTTTCGTTGGAAAGGGTATATACCTAAAGGGTGGTCCCATTTTAATTCCATTGGCAATGGACCTTCAACTTCGAAGATATACCAGAGAACTCCTCAAAAAATCATTGAAGTTGTTTTCTTTTTTGCCAAAAATTGTCTTGTTTAAAGTCGACTAAAAAAACTGAATATTTTGTTTCGAACAATCTGAAACATACAGTTTTTACTAATTTTTTATGTTCTATATCTTATTTTTGTCGTGCTGAGAAGTTGTTGAACCATCTCCCGGCTAGTGTTCCTTTCTTTTTACGACATCGGGTCCTTAAAGCGTAACGTGAAGTGATATTTATGCAGGCGGGTATGACAGCGGTGACCGCCGTTGGATTTAGATCTCTCGGTGGTCACCGTTGTGTTTGGATTGCACTATACTTACCTTCAGGGACAGTACCGTCAATTCGCCGACCTACTACATTAAACAAGCTACATAATTAAAAAGGAAACAAAGAATCCGACTGCAACAACAAAAACACTTATATAAAAAATAGATTTTTCCATTTTTGCCTTTTATTTAATTCCCAGAAGTTATATTTGAATATTATAATATAGTCTATGCCATTCTCACAGTTAAGACGAATCCAACGACACCTCGTATGCTAAAATACATTGAGCCGTTTAGGCTACAGAACGTGCCAAAGAAATAGACATAGGTGCATACGCTCGAAAAACATAACCCTCCTTTATCGCGGACAAGTAAAAAATGTATAATATCGATATAATCTTCTTTTTTTCAGGATATCGACTATGAAGGGTTCTGTTGGTTCTTGGACACATTCCTCGAGGTATCGACACCAGATGAGCTGTCCAGGTTCGCCTCAAATTCAAACAATAATCAAAAAACTTTGTTTAACCGTCTCCTAAACAAGATAATTTTTAACAAAAAAAAAACTTTACCGACCAAAGGTATCGCTATCGCTTTGCTGACCTTGTTTCCTCTCTACCCCAAAGAGCTCTGGAAATTCTACTCACCGCAGAAACACAATACTAGGTTATTTGGCTGCGATCTTCTGTAGGGTAGAGGTATTCCACCAGACTAAATAAATATCTTCAAAGAAAAAAACAAACAGATAATAAGCCAGTTTATTTGCGGACGAAATTGAAAAATGTGAACAAAATTACTAAGCCCGGTGTTTTCGTCCACCGAAAGCTCAGACTCATTGCAGGGATTCGAAGTGACGTCCGTCGACGCGATGATCATTGAGCTATCATTGCATCATTCCACTTATATAAAAAAATGTATATGTGCATGACTTGTGTACGATTGTCTTTGAATATGCAACAGGCAAAGAGGTAATTCATTCATTGACTGACTGACTGACTGATTCATTTGTTAATGATTTATCTAAAAGCAAGATGATGTATTTAAGATTTCAAAGTGAAAGGTGTGTAAGGTACTTTGCGTAGAAAAACGTAACGCTTTTTGTTAACGCTTTTATAAATTTCACTCCTCATAAAATTTCCCCAATATGGTATGGTATGAAAATCGATTCTTAGGTTGCCTGCCCACTGTTGAGAAGCCAGGAAGCGGAGCGAGGCTGCTGAGCTGTGTTGCGAGTCATTCAAATAGGGTGGCGCACAGTGGTTCAGGATTCCCAAAATAGGGACACAGGCATCGAAAATCGAAATTACAATCTAATTTTTGTTTTATAGGATGGTCGATCATAATTTAAATCATTTTTATTCTTAGATAAATTTCTACTTAAAAAGTCAATAATATTGGATTTCAAAAAATTTTTTTTTTTTTTTTAATGAAAAACATATCCGCCGCCGTGCGAGTACCTTATGTGCAAAGTGGCTAATATTTCCGAGTTGTATTTTTCAAAGAATAACTTAATAACTTTTGATCTTAAATAAATTTCGATAAAGTTAATAGCTTTTGAGGAAAAAAATGTTTCCTTTTTCTCCAGTTGGGCAAAGTGCACCTTTTTTCTGAAAGCGATTTCAATTGAGCTGTTAAATATATATAATGTATTTATTAGCATAAAAAAAGATATTCTGAGTCCTAAATACAAATACAGATGTCCAAACATTTGCCGCCACAACCTAGCGCACATATTTATTTTTATTTTGAGTTCACAGTAGCCTAAAAGTTGCTAAATTATAATCAAAGTAAAAAGATTTATTATGATGTTATTGAAAAAACTTATTTCTTCTATATTATAAATAGGAATTTGTATTTTAATGAAAGTTGTTATATTCAAGATTTGCAATGCAATAAAAAAAAGTCAGATAGAAATTCCAACTTTCGATGCTTATGTCCCTATTTTTCAAACCTTTAACCAGTGTGCGGTGACAGGCTAGTTGTACGGACTCCATTTCTCCGCTCCGCTTCCTTGCTCCGCTTTCCCGCTCCGTTTCCGTATAAAACGTACGGAATTTTGAATAACCCTCTCAAACCCATGTCCACTGATGCGGAGCTTAGATTTTTATACAATACTTTTGGTCGACAAAGGACTGCATCTCCTCTTCGCATCTCCTCTCCCTGTCCTCGTTCCGCTACAGTGGATTGGCAGCCTTAAGATATAAACTCGGATAGGAATGCGATCGATACACTTAGAATTTCTTGACCAGACATTTGTTCCTGTCATTCGTTCGACGGGATCGCAGACCAGCTCTCAGGGAGATGGCGGCGGCGAGCTCCACAGCAGCGTGTGCCGCTGTCACTGCTCATGCTGACCATCAGGTAATAAAAAAACCCGACTGTAACAAAAACACCGCATTATTTATTCAATCTTGAGCGAAGCTGCGGCACTGCTAGTGTTACAATAACAAAATATTTATTTTTATCACTTTATTAACAAACTCGCATTTAAAAAAATCCCGAATCAGCTGCACTCGAACTATCAACCACTAGTACTGTATATAAAACAGACATACAAGTCTGGTTATGTACACCACCTACACTAATAACCCATAACGACCCACTTATACCGATAAAGAAATAAAAATAAACGTAGTACATAGCGTAAGGAACTTCCTTATTACCGGGTGTCCCACGATACCTCTGGAGTATTTTTTCTTTTAATTCAATGGCATCGGTGTTCATCCACAGTTCTGCCAACGTCACTTGACTAGAATATTTTTCAAATATAATATATGAATAATTATTCTTGCCCTCTTCGTCTAAAATTCTTTTCTCTCCTAGTATCGCCCAAGTCTACCTTAGTCGTAAGCTTAGCTCATTGTAAAATTCCTGCATTTGTCCCTTATCAAGGTATATTTTCAATTATTGATTTAATATTGACATAATAACGATGTCTATTTTCAGGGTAAAATGAGTTTGGCGTCAAAGATCCACGGTCTGGCGGAACGGATTCAGCAATTGGGAAAGAGTTCTGGAGACTCTGTCGATGGAAGCGATAAAGGATCTCGTAGTCGAACAGGTATGTTTGTAACAAGTAATTGAATTT
The DNA here is from genome assembly GCA_033032175.1 of Saturnia japonica. Classification (NCBI taxonomy): domain Eukaryota; kingdom Metazoa; phylum Arthropoda; class Insecta; order Lepidoptera; family Saturniidae; genus Saturnia; species Saturnia japonica. The sequence continues at coordinate 3,220,205 of CM065331.1, forward strand.
ACTCTTAATTCTTTTTTAAATTACACTTACTTTATTTGTAAATTAGCTGGTGCCCGCGGCTTCGCTTACGTGGACTACAGAGTGCCATCTATCGGGCATACGCACGTATCTTACTCCCCTGCTACCGGTTATTTTAAAGACAAAAATTCATATTGTGTGTTTATCTTAGAATACAATTGTGCAGTACGTTAATTTTATATACCTCTTATGGTTTACTCAGCGTAAGCCATTTAAACGCCCGAATTAATTCCACAAACCCTAATTCTTTTTCTAAAATAAAAGTAGCCTAAGTTATTCCTTATATCACCAGCTATCTGCCAGTGAAAGTTCTGTAAAAATCGGTTCAACCGTTTCGGAGATTACCCAGAACAAACAGACAAACAGAAAAAGTTTAAAAAATGGGATTTTTGTTATATGTATCGTACATACTTTAAAATGCATTTACAGAGACTTAAATTTTATTAAATTGTCTAATAGATGTTTGGTGTTTTGTTTTCGAAGCGACGATTTTGCCCTGTCATCGCAAGCGAAATAGCCGCACGTGGTGCTGGCGGTGACATTTTCCTCTTTACTAAGCTTTGCTTTGACATTCTCGTTATTAATACTCGTTTTCAAATTAATATCATACTAACGATCGTCCTAAGGTCGAAATTCGACCGGCGACTTTTTGATCATAGACTATTTTCTGTTTGACATTTGCAGTATTCATAAACAATGAGTATTATCTACATCATTTGCTGTCACTTTTCGTTGAGTGACAATGTCAATATTTGGGGGGATCTAATTTCAATGGCACTGGTCGCGTTAGGAATCGCAGTATTAAGTAATTTAATTTAATATAATATTAGTAACAGATATTATAGATAAATTTTAGCTTTCTACACTCCATCTCCATATAAACTTTAACCAAGCCAAATCTCACAGTCTTCCGTGCACGCAATACGTTTAAAAAAGGGTAGAAAGCTTCACGTATTAATATATTATAGAAAATAATATTGAAATATCCTTTCCAGGGAGCGTACATCCTATGTTCACGGTGACAACACACCCGTCGTATTCCTCACATGAGCTCTGTCTGGAAAGGCGCAACGAGACCAGCCCGAGCCACAGTCAGATGTCCAGGAATTCAAGTAGGAAGAGCAGTAACTCATTACGAGTCAACCAGTCGACTAAGATCGAAGGTGAGTTTTTAATCCTCGACCAGTATGATTGTGCATTCGGGGGAAATTCAAGTATTACGTAAGTAGATGCACCTAATGGGTGTGTTTTCATTATTTTCCTACTTTTCCTAACAAGAGGCATGAGGGAGCTACGATAAATGTTACGTTATATAAAATAATGCAATAAAGTGCCACCATACGCCTTTATTCCTCAGTAATTATTTTCATCCATTTCAGTATATATTTCATCAAAATCGGTAGAGAATTATCAATTTTTTTGCTATTTATAAAATTTAATATTATATATATGTACACATATTTATGTGGTCTGAACTCCATCAAGCAAAGAGGTGATTGATTGACTGACTACTTGATTGAGTGGTTAATAATTTATCTAAATACATTTACACATACACATCGTAACTGTTTTTGATATAGGTTTTCTTAACGCTTTTGTAAATTTCACTCCTCATAAAATTTCCATAGCTGGGTTCTTTTATATAAATCTATTCTTAAGATGTAAAACCCAAAAAATCTTTTTTACGATTTATAATATTGTAATACCCATATTATATGCCATAATTTTATAGTAATATTGACAACTCTTATAGCCTACCGTTTGAGCAAAGACATAATAAGCATCCCGTGTACCTAGAAATTTTCTTAAAAATCGGTAATTTTCTGTTCAATTCGGACATACAGAAAACCAAAAAATTCACATTTGTGACACTGATCTCTCTTCTAAGGGATATATATCAAGATGTTTAGAAAAAATTTAAATATACAGATAGAACTACATGTATATATTAAATACGTGAAGCAAAAGCTTTCTACCCCTTAATAAGCGTATTGCGAGGAAGACCGTGAGGTTTGGTATGGTTAAAGAAAAGTGCAGAGAGTGCAAAGAGAAAGAGTGCAGAAAGCTAAAATTTATATATAATATATGTTACTAATATACTAAATAAATGAAATTAATACTGCGAATCCTATACCGATTTGTGCCATTGAACTTAGACCCCTCAAAATATTGACATTATCACTCAACAAAAAGTGACAGAAGTGATGTAGATAATACTCATTGTTTAGGTTCATGAATACTGCAAATGTGAAACAGAAAATAGTCTATGATCAAAAAGCCGCTGGTCGAAATTCGACCTTAGGGCGATCGTTAGTATTTATTATTATATTATACATTATACATACACCAAAATTGTGCACTTAATCGTATCAAATAACTTTATTAAACATTATGATCAGATGAATCTTAAAAACAAGTTTATTTTTTAACCGATTTCAACGAAAGACGGGAGAGGTTACTTAATTCTAATGTTTTTTTTTTTTTATTGGATGCTCAGCCATAACTTCTTTGTTATGAACCGATTTGGATTTTTTTTTTTTTTTTGTTGGATAGTGGAGATTACAACGGTGGTCCCATTTTAATTTCATTGGCGTTGGACCTTCAACTTCGTAGATACACAAGGAAACTCTTCAAAACCATCGAAGTTTGTTTTCGTTTTTGTTAAAAAATCTCCAGTTTTTATGTATGTTGTTGTTATGTGCTATATAAATGAATAAGATTTTTTTACTATTTTAGATTTCAAACATTTAATGCGTCGATCATCAACTGTAGAAGTGCATACTGCAAGGGTCTCGCTCAAAGATATCGTTTGCTACCTATCCTTGCTAGAAGCGGGTAGACCTGAGGACAAATTGGAATGTGAGTATAACGACCTAACTGCACGTGGTGAACCCTGCTGAGTAAGGAATAAGGAAATGGCGATAACGGGGTGGTAGAGCTGTATTGCACGACTAGGTCGCGACTGCCTTGCGTATTGTAAAAAGTCCGTCATAGTGACTCGCTTTTGCGTGTCGCGTTTCGAGAACAGCCTATACATATCCAGTTAAATTAATGCAGGCTGGCATGACAGTGGTGACCGTCGTTGGATTACGATCTCTCGGTGGTCACCGTTGTGTTTTACCGTCAGGTACATTACCGTTTGCTGTGCACCTATATAAAACCGGACATATGCCTATCAACAAGTTTTCTTTCCTTATGAAAAAAGAAAAAATCACTAAATTATGAGATTTTGGATCGATTGAAGACACTTGTTGACAGAATGTGGCCGGAACAATCTTCAACGAAAATATCTTATAAGTCAGTTTAACTTGAACGTAATGAACCAAAGAATCTTTCACAGGATCTTGGCTACACTTACAAGCGAGGAAGCCAAAATTTTGTGGAAGTTTGTTATTAATGGACTAAGATTGTTGTGTGATGCTATGTTTAGGGTATGATGGGGCATGTTCTTGTTGAAGCCAAGTCACTAAATTAAAAATAGATTTTAAAAAAATATAAAAAAATGTACAGAATACCATCTCGTGCTGTAAAGTCACAATTGTAGGAGGTACACAAAAATAACAATAACGGAGAAGAAAAGACACTAATGCTCTTTTTTCTTTAAATACTGGCTAAGCAAACCCGTGCATCGTCTAATGCTAAATACGATCAAGTTTACAAATAAATAATAGTTAAAAAAAAAAAACTAAATAACACGCTTTTATAAAAAATTAAACTAAAAAATTGAAATTAACTTTAATAAATTTGAATTAAGAATACTGTAAAAAAATGTAGTTTACCTATTGTAAAAAAACGTGGGGTGCATGGTGTCAATAGTTATTAATATTATATTGACAGGTATGAGTAGAAAGATTATTATTTTGATAATATCATAAAAAGCACTCCATGCTTTTTTTTACAATAAAATAAATTATTTTTTACACTATTCTTAATTCAAATTAAATTATATTTTTTAGTTGAATTTTCTATGAAAGCGTGTTTTTTAGGTTTTTTTTTAAACTATTATTTATTTTGAATTTTTTAGTGGAATTTACGCTAATCCTGATTACCCTAGTAACGATAACGGGTCTTACAGTTTGAAATATTGAATTGTCATCAGTCCTTGATAAGTATGCCAAATTTCGATTTAATCCGACGTTTAGAAATAGGTCAAGACCATGTTCAAAGTTTCCGTTACGTTCATATTTACATACGTATGAAGCTAATAAAAGCGTAATTATATATATATCGGTAAAAGTAAAAATCGTTGACTAATTTTTCATATTTCAGTTATGTTCCGTCTATACGACACGGATGGTAACGGAGTCCTGGATACAAATGAAATGGACTGCATCATAAACCAGATGATGACTGTAGCCGAGTATCTGGGTTGGGAGACATCTGAACTGAGGCCGGTACGTCGTATTCAATTGTTACCTTTGAAAATGACTATTAAAGTGACAAAATATAATTGCCATCTCTACATAATTTTTTTATAGGAGCGCCGGGATTCGAACTAACGATGTCCGTACACGCTACTACTAAGCTATAATTGCTTCGGTTAAGGAAAACACCGAGATGAAACTATAGTAATTGTGGTAGGGATTTTTCTAACTCGGCCTGACTAGCTACCACCTTTAATTTCAAAATCTGCTGGCAAGCCCCTTTAGGTGTGTTCCGGCAGCTGCACTGGAGAGCCAGTGTTCCACTAGGCTACCATCTTGGCCCACATTGTCACTTAAGGTCATGTAAGATTGTGCCCATTAATCCTACGATATAAATAAATATTATATAGGAGCTCTAAAATATAGTCCAAAAAACGTTGATGTGTTATGATAGGTTTTAGCCTGTGTAAAACAAAAGTGTTCACGCTGTTGTGTTCAGGGTCCAAATGGTGCGGTTAGCAGGATGCACTGAAGCATGAGCAGTTCTAACTCACTCCTTAGAAGTAACTGCCTATAGGGATCTTCTGTACGGTGGAAATGTTCTACCAGTCGGGCTGCCCCAAGTAGAGAGAATTTTCCAAAGAAACTCTGTGCCATACGACTCTTGAACTGATTTTGATGACGCGTGAAATTGTTTCTAGATATTGCAAGATATGATGGTGGAGATCGATTATGATGCTGACGGAACTGTGTCTCTGGATGAATGGAAGACAGGCGGGTTAGTATTTACTTTTTTTAACCGACTGCGAAAAAGGAGGGTTATATTTTTCGAGCTTATGAATGTATATTTCTTTGTCACGCTCTGTACCCTAAACGGCATGATGGATTTTAGCATACGAGGTGTCGTTAGGTTCGTATAAACTGTGGGAGTGACGTAGATTATATAATATTTGAGTACGAAGTCTGGGAGTCAAATAAAAAGCAAAAATAGTTATTTTTGTCAAGTATTTTTGCTGTTGCAATTGATTTTTACAAAATGTGTTCAGTGTTTAGTTCAACTCTTGGTTGGGCAAGGTTTGTGACTGATCGCGTAGATCCGCTATTGAACAGACAGAACTGTCAATTGTAGCGGAGAGTCAAATACCGGCCGAATCATCGTAACGGTTATTCTTAATGTCATTGCGCTCGCGAGTGTTCGACCGTTAAGAGAAAAAAAAGGAAGTCTTTACGCCGTGCATGCTAACTAACACTGAAGTGCTTTGGATGATACGTAATCATTCCACAACTTTCACGCAAACCACCAACGAGAAGCTGGACGTTCCAGAAGAACGGTAAGTGGATTTACGTTGTTAGTTGCAGACCTTTTCCTAACTTAGGGTTCACTGAACACTGAAAAAGGTTGCATCAACAATATTGGTCCTTCGAAAAATTACCAGCAAAAAGTTGATTACCATCTACCAACCAATATGTTTTAGTATTTTGCTAAGTCTACCCTGATATGTTAAATGAGAATTTGGCTCAAGATATACTGGATGACCAGAAACGCGACAAGCCCACACTTGGCATTATAACGGGTTTTACACTTGGCATATGGTGGCCACGATTCAGTCAGATACAATTTTCATGTCCTCTAACACTCAGTAAAATCTTGAAGAGTATAATATAAGCTTTTATGATGTTGTAATTTCATCAGCTTTTTTCTAAAGTATTTTCATTAAACTATATGCTAAAATAAACAACTTTAAATGGAACGTTTTAGAATCTTTTAGAACATTTCTGTATGAAATTCTTACTTATATATTTTTATGTTTTCGACGATCAATCTAAAATGGGCATTAGGCAAGTGCTATATAGAGGATAAATTTTATACCTTCCTTCTAGAAAGTACTACCGCAATGGTTTCTTATTTATAGACCGATTTCAAAAAAGAAGGAGGTTCTCTATTCGTTTTTTTTTTTATGTTTAGCTTTAACTTCTTTTTTATCAACCGATTTGAATGATTCTTTTTTAATTAGAAAGCGGATACTTCAAGGGTGATCTCATTCTAATTTCTTCATTGGTATTATACATTTGACTTCGAAGATATACCAGAGAACTCAAGCGGGTTTTCTTTATCGTTAAGAATTGTCTTGTAAGAGTACGAGTTACATATCTTTATAAGAGTAGTTAGAGAAAATTGAAAACAAATTTCAGGATGACAACGATCCCACTACTGGTTCTGTTAGGTTTAGACACGAACGTCAAAGAAGATGGAGAACACGCTTGGAGATTGAAGCACTTTAGCCGGCCGGCATACTGCAACCTCTGTTTGAACATGCTCGTCGGTCTGGGGAAGAAGGGGCTTTGCTGTATTTGTAAGCTGTTAATTTTTTATCTAAATACTATATTCTATATTCTCGAACAGAGTATTAGTCGAGGAAATAACAAGCTAAAAAGCAATCACAAAGAATCTCATATTCTTTTTGTTCATTATTTTTGTTTACCCTACGACTCGGAGGGATTCTTAGATTGATTAACTATATTAATAAATCTGTTGTTCTGTCTGTAAATCCCTTCCCGATAGACATCTGAAGGATACTGATCACAAATATATACATTTTATTTTTGTTTGCTTGTCTGGATTTAATTCAAAAACGACTTAACCGATTATGTTACATTGTACACGGGAAGCATAAGTAATTGATCGAGTGATAGGTTATAACAACTTTCAACAATTGTTTTAGTAATCGTAAAGAAAATATTTTAAATAAATTCAACCGATTTTCATAAAATTTTGTACACTGTAATTATATTATGTTTGTTATTTCTCAATTGATAGTCTATATTTATGAATTTTCAATAATATGAGTAAAAATAAAATTACGGGTGATTAATTTTTTTTTAATGTAACTTACCCGTGTGGAGCCGCGGTGCACCGCTAGTAGACTAAATAACTTCACGATACAACACTAAAGACCGGGCAGCACCCATGAACATCAAAAAATCTAGCAAGCTATAAGCAAGTATGGGAAATGAAAACATTGGCGACCGCGCGGCGCGGTGGAGAGTTAGTCGAACAAATTCAGCACGGGTGAAACCGTGGAGCACAACTGTACTCCAGCAAGTTTGTGCGCGACCGTCCTATGTTTGTCTGGCGGAGGCGAGGTGCTACAGACGACAAAGGCGGCGGGTTGTGTACCGGGGAAGAGAAACGAATGCAATTTTCAATTGCGTTACGTAAAGCGCACAGTCATCGTAACATGAAGTAAACAGTATTGCGTCTTCATACAAACAGCCAAAACGACGCGGACGTACATTGAAATTTCGGTGAACTTTGGAACATACACAATTGTCTGGCCCCTGGTCTAATGACGAAATATTATAGTATCTACTTCCTAGAATAATAAACACTTGACATGATGTTAGATAAATGATAAATGAAATGAATGACAAAAAAACAAATAAATTTACATGTATAAATAAATATAATTAATTAACTAAGTAAATTTAAACGTAGAAAACTTTAAAGTAAATTTTGAAAATGAATTGTACCTAATGATTTGCCATACCCCATTCAGAGTCCAAGTATATGGTTAATTTAGCATATAAGAACAAAATGTACATACATGAATGTAAATTAATAAATAAATGAAATTGTTTTTTATTTATTAAACCAAGTAAAAAAAATTTTTTTAATTAAAAAAATGTACACTCCTTTCCTAATAACTTACAATCACTTTACGTTAAAACCTTACAAAATTCGCAGTTATCTTTGTCAAAAAATAATAACGGTAATTTAAAGCATTATCAAGTACGTAGGTAAGCCAAGAAATATAGTCAAAAAGCATCCCTAGTACCTGTTTATCTATCGAACAACTGCAGGTAATTATTTCAAAAACACTGTTTACTTTAGTGTACTGTGTATAAAGTGACGTAATAGCGTGCGACCTCGCCTCCGCCAACGTCTGTCGCCTCATAGGACGGTCGCGCACGATTTTTTTGTTGTATAGTAACTTCATAAAAGTAAAAATGTTTTATTTCAGTCTGTAAGTTTACGGTACACGAGAGGTGCGTACAGAGAGCACCGGCTTCGTGTATCGCGACGTATTCTAAGTCCAAACGGGCGTCTGCTGCTTTAGCCCATCATTGGGTTGAAGGTAAGTATAATAACAATAATTTATTAGTGACCATAGTATGTAACAAACAAATATAATTAAAAACAGTATAATATGGGTTTTAGTAGACAATTCTTAAGGGTTTATACTGGCATGTAATATTACTTATAAATCTCAGAATACATCGAGAGAGAAATTCATATTGTTTCGTTACAAAAGTATTTATATTTTGCTCGATAAATTTAATTAATTATAGAGTTAAAGTTTATTTTATAAATAATATATATATAAACTTTGCTAACTTACTGGATATTACGGACTTACACTTTTCTGGGAACCTAGGACACGACAAATGTGTCAGATTAAATAGTATTTAAGGATAAACCGGTGTGTATCCAGTAATCAAGCGAGATGGTAGTGCGTTTTTTAATCCCACGGAGTAAATTGACAATTATTAATGTCTTCTTCTTCTTGTTTTGGCGCCGCAAAAAGCACTTGCCACTGACAAAGTTTTTAAACCTTCGTTGTATTATTTACTCAAAGTGACGTCTAAGAATATGATGGCTCTCTTGTTAGAACAATCTAGGGAGTTTTTGAGACATTCCAAAATGCATGCTTCCAGTTTATATTTACAAACCAATTCACTTACGCTTAATAACTAAACAATATCACGCAAAATATCACCAATATTACATAATATAGGATGAAAAACCTAAGATAATGAATTATAAATAAAAACCGCAACATGTGTCACTTCAAGACCCCGCCAAAAACTCAAATCACTAACGTCAAACTTGAAAATAATGTTGCCACATTTATTTTTGTAATTTTGTGCTATCGTATTTTTTGTGTTACAATTACTTTAATTGTATGATTTTAAATACGGATTTTAATAATTAATTGAAATATTTTGTATTATTCAACACACCTGATAATTTACTATTATCATTACATAATTCAGGAAACTAAAAAATGTATTTATGGCGAACAAATTTGAAGAGTATAAAGGAGCACGAAAATAGTTGGTAACTGCGATCATCAAATCGGCCCATATCGGAACGTCTATGTTTTGTTTCGTTTTATGCAGACTTTGACTGTACAAATATTATTTTTGTTACTTAAGTAGAAGAACTATTGCAAAGGGAGGATCCGGCTGCGGCTTTTACAGCTTCACCGGACTTGATCCTCGGTTGTAGGTGGGTTCTTGTATATATACTCAACAATTGAGTTAATTTCTATAGCGCAATGTAGGATAGTAGGATGCGTCTTATGTGGCTCGACAGATGTCGCTATGTGTCGCTATGTAGATGTCGCTACACTAACAATTTATGTAATCTATTGCCTGCATACTTTTTTTTTTTTTTCATTTAAATATATTTTAAAAAAATATGACGGATAAAGAACTTCCTAGAAACTATTTGGTAGATATTCTTTGCGCAAGATTTCTTCATCGTGTTTTATGTGACAAGTATTGCCTTTTCAGGCAACTGCCACGGCAAGTGCGCCAGGTGTCGGAAAAAGATAAAGGGGTACAATGGGATCACGGGTCTCCACTGCCGATGGTGCCATGTCACTGTAAGTCTGCCTTTACAATACCAGTTCTACAACTTTATGCTGAAATAAGTATCTATTAGCCTTTTATCTAACATGTTTTATAGGTTTAGAATTTAGCTTCGCTTACTTCCATAGTTTAATGTCTTACGATATTTTACTGTGGGGTTCAGCAGCTGAGATAGATACCATATTTGTATTACAAAAACGGGCAGTTTGAGCAATTTATGTTATGGGACCACTCGAATCATTGAAAAATAAATATAAAATAGTCATTCCGTCTTTTAGATTTAGTTAAAACAAATAAAAGATTATTAGGTAATTGTAGGTTCTATAATAAACTTCCTAAGCACATTACTGATTTGCCGGATATTAAGTTCAAGAATCATGTTAAGCAGGTTTTATTTTCGAAGGGGTATCATAGGGTGGCTGATTACGTGAATGATGGTGATGTCTGGATGTGATTCCCTCTCTGTATATATACTAAAAATGATAATAACAGTATATAATTAAATACTGTAAAAACAACTGGTGGAAAAACCAATCTGCGTGCTGGTCGTCCTCCAGATCTCCTACTTCCCCGGGGGGTATGATAGGAACACTGAATCACCAAGAAAGAATTATCAGAATTCATTCACCGAACAATTCCTCCCTGTGGTACAGCTTCCCGGGTATCCCAAAACTGAGGGTTAGCGTGTAGCGTGAATTTTGGCCACAGACAAAGCGGTTAAAATCAAAGCGAAGCGTTGAGAGAAATGCGAGGTGCGTGTGCGCTTAACTGTCACTCGAAGCAAACTCATTTTTTCAAGTGCGCGTCCGTTACCCCGCGTGTTGCCAGACGCCAAAAAACAATTACTCGGCAAGAGTGACCTGACACTCTCGCCCAGCAATTCAATGCCCAACCAACAACTTTAAAAATCTAATAAGATGTATAAAAACGATCGAGTTTCTTGTCGGTTCTTCTCGATGGCTGTGATGTTTTCCAAACCGGTGGTAGTGTTTTGACATTCATAAATGCCTTCTTCGGGCTTAAGTTGAATAAATGATATTTTGATTTAGTCACAATCTCACCTTACGTTAAGTAACAATGGGGTAACCAAGATGGTAAAATCCTAAGCCTAGTATGCACCCTGTTTCTAATTCTGGAACATACCTTATTATATGCTTAGTGACAGATGAGTTGTTACTTGTTGCTATGGTACCAATTACAAAGTTTTCCTTCATCAAAAACTCAGGCTGATTGCAGGGATTCGAACTCATATCGTTTTATGTGGTGTCTGTACACGCTACAATTTAGTCTGCATTTCTCTCATTGGCTATATCTATACAATTAATAAAATTGAAGAGTCTGTTTGTAATGTCAAAATAACAGCATTTTACTTAATGCATATGAAAGTATATACGATACCTATAACAAAAAACCCATTAAATAAAATCTGTCTTTCTGTTTGTTCCGGGTAATCTCCGAAACGGTTAAATCGATTTTGACTGTACTTTCACTGATAGATAACTGATAACATAGGGAGTAACTTAGGCTACTTTTATTTTTAAAAAAGAATTATGATTCCGCACAAATTAAAAATACTTGTCACGGTGAAGCAAATCGGGCGCATAAATGGCTTACTGGCGTAATTATTATAGATTTTTGCATATGTCTGCAATTTTGCCTACGTCAACTGAGACAAATACACGTCAATAGAATTTTAAAAAATGATGCTAATTGAGTGACAGGTTGAAAATAAAGAATTTCGAACCGCGAACGCTGTGTGATTTCAATATTGGTATATCTTTTGACAAAGTACGTCAAACGGTAACGTTTAAACTTATTTTTTAAAAATTTTATAGTTACGGTCGAATTTTGAGGACTGTTTATAATGAAAATGATACTTTTTCAGCTTCACAACCGATGTGTGGGCAGCGCTGGAGGCGCTTGCACTCTGGGACGACACGCAAAGCACATTCTACCGCCAACTTCCATCAGGCCGCTCGTTCTCGACCGTCAGCGGTCACTGCCGCACAAACCTCAAGCTGAACAGGTAAAAAGTTTTTCTTCTTTTTGTTTTTGCACCGCAAAAAGCAATTGCCAGCGCCAATGTTTTTCGAGCCTTCGTATTAGTAGGTATTTTATTCATAGTGCCAGCTAATAAAATGGTGGCTCTCTTGTCAGAACGATCTAGGGAGTTTTTGTGAGATTTCAAAATGCATGCTTTCAGTTTATATTTACAATCCTCTTCACTTAAGCACAATAACCAAACAATATCACGTAAAACACCACCAATATTACAAATTAAAGGGTCGAAAACCAAAGTTAATGAATTATTAATAAAAACTACTACATGTCACTTCAAGATCTCGCCAAAACTCAAAAAGATTCTATTTACGAAGTTTGCAAAAGTGTTATTGGACATGGAATAATATAACACAACAAAACACAATAACGGCAGAGCTCAGAGACGAAAAACAGACTGCAAATGAAATAATTTCTCACAGTCACAAATTTATTTTAGAGTTACAAAAACTTCATACATCAAAGATTTGAGAATAAGATGCAATTTTCTGTTGATATTTAGATATCACTATATGACACTATGAAATTATTGTGCTATCTCTTTGCCATTGCGTGATCATATTCTGGAAATTATAACATAGTTTGACTTACGCGAGGGAGTTTTTGGCGGTATTTTAAAGTGACATGTTGTGGTTGTTATTTTTAATTCATTAACTTAGGTTTATGACCCTATATTATGTAATATTGGTGGCGTTTTGCGTGATATAGTTTGGTTTTTGTGCATAAGTGAAGTGGATTATAAATATACGCTGAAAGCATTCATTCTGAAGTCCCATAAAAGCTTCCTAGAAAGTTCTAACAAGGGAGCCACCATCTTGTTAGGATACTAAATCGTCATAACACATGACACTATAATTTACTCGATAATGGCAGTAATGGTCTTCATTAAAGAGCACCGGTTGCCAAGTTAGGAAGAAGAAGACTTACTCGAGTTTATTTCAGTTTCGCACGTTATTAAATTTACTAGTGCTTCGATGCATGTAATTGGCGTGATACGTGATTTATTTTATCACTTGTAAACCAGTAAAATGTTGACAGTATGAAATACAATTATTTTTTCTAAGCCGATATTCAGAAGCATAAAGTTCTAAGCCGATATTCAGAAGCATAAAGTTCTAAGCCGATATTCAGAAGCATAAAGTTCTAAGCCGATATTCAGAAGCATAAAGTTCAATCTAAGATGATTTTTTTATTTCAGCAAACGCTATCAAACTCGATATCAATGCCGGTTGCGATGTCAGCCACTGCTGAGGAAAAGAAAGAGCTGCGGAAGGAACCTCGGGCTCCTCCTATTTCGTTTCAGATATCTCCACCAGATGGTAGCTCGCCCCTCTTGGTTTTCATAAACCCTAAAAGCGGAGGGAGACAGGGTGCCAGAGTGTTGCGGAAACTGCAGTACATCTTGAACCCGCGCCAAGTCCACGATATTACCAAAGGTGGACCGATGCAGGGTGCGTTGTTTTGGTTTATATACTTTAACTAGCTGTGCCCCGGTTTCACCCGTGTTAATTTTATCCGACAAAAACCGCGCCACCAACTCACCCATGTAGTCTATCATAATAATTGCTCTTCCCGCAAGTACAACTTATTTTAATTTTTCATTATCTCCTAAACTATGTGTCCAAATAGCATACTCCAAAAGCAAAATTTTACTTAATAAAATTTTCTTTACGATGAAGTAACTATTGTTTGTAATAATTAATATGCCATGTCTAAAAATAATGCTTATAATATAACTTTTTATTTTCAACAAATCTTTGTCACAAAATACCTTATTGTGGCTTATTTATAAGAGATGGCATATGCTATCGCTAATTTTTTTTAGATATATCAAGAACTAATATTATTGTAGAACATTGTATTTCCGTATCGTTAACGATTACGCCAGCGCACGCGGATAAAGCAGTTCGGAGGGCCTCGACTTCCGACTTACGTAACAAAAAACAATATTTAAAGCTAGCGGGGAGTTATAGCCTAGTGTTAGATAACTATACTATTCCTAGTGAGTCTGGCTATCATATACATAAATATTTTTTCGAATCCGACTGGTAGTTCCAGAGTTTAGCGTGTTTAAACAAACAAAAAAACTTTTCCATTTTATTATATTAGTATAGATAGCACGGTTTCCTCTGCGTTAAATTTATTCGATAAACTCTACCCCACAGTTGTTCTTGCTTTCTTGCCTACAACTTCCCAGATCGCTTGACGTGAATGCTTACCTACTGCTCTGTTCTATAGGGTCGAAGCGTGATGTTATATAGCCTTATACGTTTCTCTATAAATAGGTGATACATTACAAAAAGATTTTTAAAACTTACTGGTAAGTTCCAAATGGTAACGCATTCACACAAACAAACTTAATAACATTAATTACAGATTTTATTATGTACTAGCTGTGTCCGCGACTTCGCTCACGTGGGCTACAGAATGCTATCTAACGGGCACACGCGTGAATGTCGCTCCTCTGTTCACGACTGTATAAAAAAATGCTTATTGTGGGTGTTCCTTAGAAGATAGATATATACTCTTGCTGACTTTTTTGTAGGTTTTTTTAATGTCTACAATTACGTAGTAGATAATTGGCTATATCTCTTATGGTTTATTCAGCGTAAGCCATTAAAGCGTTAACCATGACAGTTTTTTTTATTTACTTGGAACCCTAACTATTTTTCTAAATAAAAGTAGCACAAGTTACTCCTTGTAACAGCAGCTACCTGCCACTGAAAGTTTCGTCAAAATCGGTCCAACCGTTTCGGAGATCACTGGGAATAAACGGACAGACAAACAAAAAAAAATTAAATGGATTTTTTATTATTAGTTTCGTATATACTTTCATATGCATTTAGAAAAAGCTGTTATTTTGACATTACAAACAGACACTTCAATTTTAATTTTATAGAGTATAGAATAGATGTGGAAATGGTATACCGAAAATAATTTGGAATCGTACGATGTTTTTTTAGGATTTTCCTGAAGAAGGGACTATATTACTAAATCTGCGCTTTTATATAAATGTGACACATCATACATAGTTACGATCTATGTTTTATGTCAAATTAATATTATATTATGTTTAATATAATTTAATTTTTCTCTTTTCACCCTTTTTTTTATGACCATCTTTTGTTTCTTGATATCAGGTCTGCAAATGTTCAAAGACGTGAAAGACTACAGAGTGATATGCTGCGGAGGTGATGGAACCGTTGGCTGGGTTCTCGAGACCATGGGTAAGAAGCATACGCCAATACATTGGAGTTTTTTAACCGTTTTCTAAGCAAGAAATTAAATTTTGCTTCAGTGCTATAGCCTGATTTTAATAAACCTATCAATATTAATTTCATTAAAAATGTTTAGGTGTTTATAAGACTGTAATAATATACTTATATTATTTACCGATCAAATAAAATCAAAAATGTGAACAAATTCATCATTCTGTTATCTTACCAGCTTATAAATACCTTACTGTTGGCAAACGCCTTGACTTATATACGACGTCAGCTCATGACTTATGTTCTGAGTTATTCTCAAAGACATTGTATTACGACAAGAAAATTCCACACAGTTTCCGGGTTTCCTCATTATATTTATCTTAACTGGCAGCTGAAACAATTACAAATTAAATTCGATCACTGACATCGATTCGATATTTCACTGGTTGTTTAGTTGTGAAAATTCCTTTTATTCTCTAGATATGGTCCAAATGGACATGCAGCCGGCGGTTGGGGTGATACCGTTGGGAACTGGTAACGATTTAGCTAGATGTCTCCATTGGGGTGGAGGGTGAGTGATTATATTATTTTATATTTCGAAATGAGTAGGTACTAAAAACCTTTTACTTGTTACATTATTAGGCTTTCTTGATTGGATCCTATAAATGATAGTGTTCAATGGGGCTGAGAGATTTTTTGGAATAAAAGTCCATAATAAATAATAAATGATATACTCTTTGTATATTGGAGACTTTGACGTTTATAAGCTATTTAGTATTTGCATGATGTGCTTCCTAACAAAACGTAACTTTTTTTTTTGCTCAATGATAACTTCTTTATAAAGGCACAATACAAATAACATTTCAAAAGGGAAATTTAAGCGCTAGGTTTTATAAGCAATATTCTTGGCTAGAAGGAAAGGGAATAACTATGTTTATTATAACCTGCAAAAGATTGATTATGCAAATGTCGTGTCAATAGTCAAAAGCACGTGCGAAATCTTGTAAAAAGGTAAAGTTTGTTATAGGGTTTAAGGTATGAGCGCAATCTCTCTGCAACTAAGGTGTATTATTTTTTAAATAACGGCCACCGTCAAGAAACTGTTGAACTTTGATAATGGTCATTCTTCTATCACTATGCAACTGGCAAAACGTGAGCAAAAGTGACGGTACTGTATAATTTAAAAATAAACATCACCAGGCATGATTTATATTTATGATATTATTTATGTATGTATATTTTCCTATACATTGCTGGTTTAAGAAGTAGGTTGCGAATAGAAAAAAGTACGTTACATACTTTGTTTAAACCATAAAGTACATTACCTACGAAGCATCAATATACAACCAATGTAGTAAGTTAACATATAAAAAAAATGCTGTTTAATTTTTTTTATTAATACACATTCTTTCATTTTATATTTAAATGTGCGTACAGATTTTGCAAATCGTAACGGTGGAGAAATATTGTTCCAGATTTTAGCAACAGCATATTTAAAACTACCTCTAGCTGCAGTAGTTCTATGCTTTGGAATGATGAGGTGATATCCTATCTGATCAGTCCATTAAGACTGGTGCAGTTTCTGGTAAAATTGATTATAGAAACATGTTTCAAGGTACGAAGGAGAGTCGATACACAAGATCCTAGACAAGATAGGTCGAGCCAGTACAGTGATGATGGATCGATGGCAGATACACGTCGAGAACTCTACAACCGAGGTGATTTTTTATTGCCCTCTATCAACTGTTGAACTGTTAAAAATTTTCATAGCTTAATTAATACGAATATTATAATTTAGTTTTTAGTGATAAAAAATGTTAGCTGTCACTGGAAACTTAGTGAATATTAAAAAATAAATTTAAAAAAACATCCGGTAATCCCGTAACACGACAAACCAAAAGAAAGTCTCTGTGACATTCTGTGCACAGAATTACCCTTCTCTTTTAGTTCAAGTGTGTAGTTTCAAGTTGACCCCACAACTCAATAGAACAGATCGATTAGCCTAGAACAAGACTGCAAGGCTGCCTAAATTCAAGACCAAGGATCATGAAAGTGGTCCTTTAAATTTGCCCGCCAACTATTATTAAACTAAGAATAACTGAATTTTTTATTTATATATAAAATAATTAATTAAATTAATATTATATTAAATTAATAACAAATGTCTGTTTGTAATGCCAAAATAAAAGATTTTTACTGAATGCATATGCAAGTATATAAAGTATCTACCTATAACAAAAATCTATTTTTATAATGTTTGTCTGTTCGTCCGTCTGTCTGTCTGTTTGGTCCTGTTAATCTCCGAAACGGTTGGACCGATTTTGACCAGACTTTCACTGGTAGATAGCTCATGCTATAAGTAATAACTTAGAAAAGAATGAGGGTTCCGTGCAAATAAAAAAAACGTGTGCGTCTCGGGACGCTCGATAGAAGTGATAACTTAAGCTAAACAATTCTTGAATATGTACATTAGAACACTGAGTAGAGAAGGGAAGTCAGACAGAGTGGCGCCGTAACGCGTTACGTTACGAAGTGGTTTACCCTCCCATAAGAAGATATCACTTTAAAAAAACTGGTCATGGTGAATCGATTCGGGCGCTTAAATGAAAACGCTGAATAAACCATAAAATATGTATCAAATTAATGTACTACATAATTTTAGATATTAAAAATACCTAAAAAAAAATCAGGGAGGGCATATGTCTATCTTCTATGGATCACTCACAATAAGCATTTTTGTCTTTAAAATAAGCGGGAGCGAGGAGCAATACAAATTTTGTTATCAGCAAGTTGAAACAAAAGAGATAGAAAGTCACAGCGTAAGGCGGAAACTCTGTTATCAAAAAAGGATAAAAGTTTCTTATCGCTCACGCCGGTACCAAGTAGAAAGTGAACTGAGGGCGATTGCCCACCATTGACGATGGCATGTAAAGAGCGTCAATGCTATATCTACTTATAAAATATCATTGTTTTATAGCTGTCTTTTTCTAAAACTACTAGATATTGAAATAACCTACGCGTTATTCGCTGAAAACATGAACGCGGTGTCTGAAAGTTTTCATTAGAGTGAGAAGAATAAAAATATTGCTATTTATTTAGTCTTAAACTTATTTTGTTTGTTCGCACAGTGTGACCAGCCTCAGATGCCGGATTCGACACCACACCCGACGTCAGTGCCGTACAATATTATCAACAATTACTTCTCTATAGGCGTGGTAAGTAACTGCGTGAAATATTTTTTTTAGTCTTGTATCACAGGTGATATTTATTTTGTGCATGTCGCGAATAACAATAACACGGACCTGCAGCGAGGCAAGATAATAATTTTTATTAAGAGTTAAAAGTGCTATACTCAACCAATGACGTTTTATATTTACGTTATATTCTTACTGAAAGCAATTTGAAAACGTTACAAATTTTGTTATCAGCGTATAATAATTACATACAGCCGCTCGGTAGATAACTATGCACTCTGACTGTGTTTTTTGTGTTACTTAGTTACGTATTTGATAATACTATATTAAATTGTCATTATTATCTTTTCAATAAAATATATTACTACAAATTTTGCAAGTTTTCATTTAAATTATTTCTTCTTAGTTTTACATCTAGTTTCAAAAGTGATTGTAGATTAGTAAGAAGGGAATTTTCATTTAATTTTTATATGAAAAATATTTTTTTGCTATACTATAAATCAAAAACAATTTTAATTTGTAGGAAGTAGGTAATATGATATTTCATCATTACTTATTAATTTACTATTGAATATTGTGTACCGAAGTTTACCTAGATTTCTAGAAGTAGGTCATTTCGGCCGTTTATATGAAGACGTGATACTGTTTACTTG
Organism: Saturnia japonica; assembly: GCA_033032175.1. NCBI lineage: Eukaryota > Metazoa > Arthropoda > Insecta > Lepidoptera > Saturniidae > Saturnia > Saturnia japonica. The sequence continues at coordinate 3,239,356 of CM065331.1, forward strand.
AGTGTATTGTAACTGCGCGCCTACGTCAGTCACTTAATAGACTACTTCACTCTTATCAAATTTGGAGCAATAAAATTTTTTTTTATGTAGTATTTGACTTAAGAAACCAATATTTATCGATTTTAGATATTAAAAGTGTAAGATGGCTACAAATTTACAATTTAACAATTCTGTTTTTTATATTTTGAACTATGAAAACGCTGCCCGTTAGCATAGTGGTTGTTTGCGCGACTGCTGTGAGCGAGTTCCTGGGTGCGAATCCCAGGTCGAGCACAGTGTTATTGGGTTTTTTCTATGAAATTCTCAATAGCAGCTCGGAGTGTGGTTTTGTGCCCGATTAATAGCAATAGGCTCGCTCCCTATTACATGGGACCTAAAAACATACTCGGCGAAGTGTGGGTGTACATTAGTACACCTCTACCTAACCCTTCGGAATGCTGTTGGCCGTGTTGTTACGTCATAGGAATTTAAGCAAATTTCATGTCGGATTTTATATGAGTGAAATTCACTATTGACATTGACATTAATTAGGACATTTATCTAAATGTCAATTGTTTGTTTTCGACCTGTATGACGTCACAGCAGAGATAATATAAAGACTAATATGGCCGACAGCGTTTTTGCCTATTTACGAAAAGTAAATATTCAAAATAAAATTTCGCAGTTTTCTAGGCCCTAAAATATATAATAATATTTTTATTTCTTCTAATCCGAAAATAATTGATAATTTAAGACCTAATTTTAAAAAGAGTCAACTACTCAATTGCACGTTTTTCCAGTCCTGCTACACAACCCACCCCCGTTATCATCTGTGGTTTCTCCCCCCTGCCAACGACTTTTGTCACGTATACGAGGGTCGCGCACGAACTTGTAGATACAACTATAACAACCGATATTACTGTAATGCAGGATGCGGCGATATGCGTGAAATTTCACACGGAGAGAGAGAAGAACCCGGATAAATTCAGTTCCAGGATGAAGAACAAGCTGTGGTACTTTGAATTCGCTACATCGGAGCAGTTCGCCGCCAGCTGTAAGAACTTACACGAACATATTGATATCGTGGTTAGTTTCTACCGACGATATAAAATCACTAATAAATAGAGCGTATATAATAATTCGCGAGTTGAAGATAATACGTTTAATTAAAAATTATAGTTAATTGTAGTGAAGTTACGTAACGCGGGCTCGGAGTTAAACTGAAAAAATTGACTGACCAGACCGACACTAAAAAAAACACAATAATAGGATTTTCAAAAGGATGGCAGTCAATGGTGAGACAGTACTTCACGCCGGGTCAGCTGCTTGATCTTTATTAAGCGCAAGTCCGATCGTGCATGGAGTACTGCTCTCATCTTTGGGACGGATCGGCCAAGTACCATCTTGAGGTATTGGAGACAATCGAGAAGTGTGCCAAAAAACTCATTGGCAACGATTCGCTAGTTGAGACAAGGCTGCAGAGCCTTGAATATCGGCGTAAAGTTGCCAGCTTCTCGGCTTTTACCGGATACATTTCGGCGAGTGTGCGTTTTAATTACACAACTTAATTCCCCCATCGGACGACAAGAGACAAGGTTAAGCGTCATCGATTTATGATAGATATTCCACCAGTGCGCACAAAGCGTTTTGTTAGCACATTTATAATGCGCACCGCTAAAGAGTGTAACTCTGCCGGATTTCGTATTTCCCGATTATTATTTCGAGTGAATAGGTACCTTCTAGGCATGCGTGCTCCATCGTAGACCACATCATCACTTCACTATCACTCACTATCAGGTGAGATAGTGGTCTAACGCAAGCCTATTCATTGTATACGTTCAGCCATGTTAATTCATCTAATCTCTCCAATATGTGGTTTTATTAGTTGATTTCTACTTTGACCATTTAAAAATAAAGTTTTTTTTACATTCTAAACAAGACTAACGTACTATCTCTTATTCTGCCACGTGAATAAACGACATATTATTATATGAAAAAAAACTCATGAGGCGCTTCTTACTCCTTGTTACTCTACCTGATAAAATCCATAACGAGTACACTAGAGAGATATAGGGTTAAGGGCCAGTAAGCTGAAGTGGCTGTAGGATGTCCACTTATATCGAAGAATCGATAACCGTGGGCGTAGCTAAGTTCTCGGGGGATAGATTTAACGGAAATTTACTGTTGCTAGATCAGAAGGTTTCCACCTTCATTCAGGTGGGTTTAGGTACTTATGGGATAATTGGGGTGAAATAAAATTAAGATGTAAATCAACCACAAAAAATCAGTAGGAGGATTCGGGGAGCTTTTTTGCGTAGGTGGTCATTTTTGAAAAATTCGGCCTCCCTGGGTACACATGGGGGAGGTAAAATGTAGAGTTGGATTTACTGTGAGAAAAAATCATTGGGAGGATTCAGGGGATTTTATACATAGGTGGTCTTTTAAAAATGTCGCTCCCCTGGGTCCACTCGAAACTAGGCATTTTCTTTTTAAAAAGTTACTTATGTTACAAGAACTGGGTGTATGAAAAATAATGTAATTGGATCCTGTGGAGATATTTGAAGGCTTTAAGCGAAAGTTTGCAAGGATTAAGGGTAGCAAGTCATTGTTTGCCTACCCTTGTAGGGAAATGAAGATGATGACAGATTATACATTTTGTATGACAGTGTGACGGATCCTCCCTGGAATTGAATAAAGGACCTGCACTACAAGGGGTTGCGTTATTAAACATCCCTTACGCACACGGAGGCTCCAACTTGTGGGGCAACAGTGGCGCGCATCGGAGGGGACGTTTTCCAGATGCTCAACAAGGTAATATTTTACAAGCTTGTCAGTATGGGTTAAATCTTGCGACTGAATTTTAAAACGGTTATCCCCAACTGATTGAGCTGAAACTTTGCATACACGTTTAGTTTTGATGGAAATGCATAGTTGGTGACGTCATTCTAAATCCAATATGGTGGACTCTCAAAGATGGTGGACCAGTTGTTATTTTTATGCACCCATGGATGATATGGGTATCAAATGAAAGGGTTTGCTGAGAAAAATAAAAGTTTTTATAAACAAACTTTTATTGTTCTAATTATTCTTGTAATCTCCAGTGTATAAGATGCCGGTAGTAATTTTTAGCAACTAAATCGACCTTTTTGCTATATCACAGAAGATTAATTCCGAATATTAGAAAGTTGCTTTAGATAACAATTAAGACATGAATTGTTATTTCGATTTGAACTAAATGTTCTTGTGTATTAATTTTATAACGACCTTAATTGAATTTTGGAGCCAATTGTGGTGGTACAGTCTAGGTATATAGTGGCAACACCGGTTATGTACAATGCAGGGCCAACTTTACTATTAGCACAAAATGCATGGTTCTAGTTATTGTATAAAATAAATTTCACTTGTCCACAATAACCAAACTACATCACGCAAAATGCCACTAAAAATACTTCAATATAGGGCCATATAACATAGTATATGAATTAAAATAAAAACAACCACATGACCTAATAAAATCAAAATCCGGCCAAAAACTCCTTTATTTTAATCCCTATATTCTATACGTACAACATTCTTATGTTCTTTTTTGTTTTCGCATTTGTATAGTAAATATTGATGTATCCCTGTATTTAAATCTTAATTAATGAATTAACAAGGAGTCTCTTGTTTCAATTATTGTCTAAATATGTTTCTATTTGTATAAATTTTGGAATATTCTAAAACTAAGTTAAAAATGCATAGCGATGCCCATTTTGAATTGTAGGTGTATTTATTTATTTCTCTTTATTCTTTAATGTTTTCAGATATCGGAGACAAGTTAATCGAAGTTATAGGTTTGGAGAACTGTCTCCACATGGGACAAGTAAGAACTGGTAAGTTGATAATTATAGGTTAACCTGTTCCATAGAAATAAAACTTCCAAAATCCTGTTCCAATATGAAGTTATCTTTTTCTGTTACTGAAATTGAAAAGAGTAAAGAGATTGTTCCAAGTCATATTTGTTTGTGTGTCTCTCTCTCTCTCTCTGATAAAGATCCTTAAGCTAGAAGAGAGAAGAGCATATTTCAAACTGAAACCGTTTAGGTATTTTTGTGTGGCATACCAGTATGTGGAACAGGTATGTAGTATTAACACAACCTTTTCAGCTTACTGATAACAGTTCCAAACAGTTACTTGTAAATACCTTTTCTTTTAAACTGATCCGATAAATACGCCTCACTCCTATTATGCCAATTGCCAATGAAATTCTGAAAGACGTCAAGATTGTTAAAAGTTATTATAACTATTCTCTAAACATTTTTATTAAAAATAACAGTAACAAATTCTCAATTCTCGGCATAATCACTTTCTCACTTATAGCACCTATATATCTAAAAAGTAAGCCCTAAAATCATAATCAAAGGTGTCATTAACTTTTTTACTGCTTCAGGCCTTCGGGCATCCGGTAGAAGATTGGCCCAATGCAGTTCCATCACGTTCACAACCAAGAGAACATTCCCTATGCAGATAGACGGGGAGCCGTGGATGCAGCCTCCTTGCAAGGTTATTAAACATTTTTTTTATACTACCTCTGCAAAGTGACTGTGCTGTACTGTGCCTGGTGATAAACCAATACCAAAACCGTTTTTGTTATGTATAAGATGTTTATGTATGCATGTCCGCTCACGTTCGACGAATACAGTCAGTGAGCTACCAGCTACGCTTTGTTTCACTCGTTCCTGTCCGCATACTTAACAGTTTTAATACTAGAAATTAATAGACATAAATTAGTCGTACCGTATTTAGTTAGACTTATAAAACTTTATTAGGTATATTGTGTTTGGTCCTTTAAAAAGATCTTTGATAGAAAAACCTGTTTGACATGGTTCTTGAAGTCTCTGGTAAATAAGTAATAATCAATAATCAGCAATAAGTAAAAGGAACCGTGTTAGAACTGTTCTGAACCACTAGCGGTAGATCATTTATATATACGAGAAACAAAAACGGTCCCAAAATCGAACCCCGAGGAACGATAACACTGGCTAACGATCTCGAGTAGGTTGCTTCATTTATACTTATTTTCTGCCATCGGTCTGTTAGCAATCTGATAGAGATTAGCAGGTCGAGATAAGTTCCACACACGCAATAGTATTTCAGCTTACTGCTTAGGTATAAGTGTACTGTAGTCAACGCAATCGAAGGCCTTTGAGAGATCACAGACACCGAATGCATCGTACGACTCCTCCCAGGCCCTAAATTCCGTTAAATCGCTTTAAAATTTTATATACCGCATTATAAATTAACGCGTACGAAGTTGCAGGTGGTTGTTAGTTAAACAATATAAGCAATCTAACAGCTATCGACTTAGTTAAAGCTGGCACCTCCTACATGTTAGTTGAATATATTCATGGCATTCGTAATGAATTATTTTTTTTATTATAAAAAAATTTAAAACATGATTTTAAAACTTTAATAGCGAAGAACATAAACTTTAAAATGACGTTCAATTTAGCAATGGTGGCCGGGTACAGTTTGTGCCTCTCCTTGGCGTGTTCCGGGGTCACCACTTTGCCGATAGTGGCGGGAAGATCACGCCGACGTGATATTCTACCCGATCATTTATTTTGATTTAGAATCGAGGGAAATATGACGTTGCCACAAAGAACGCCGAGAAATAATATTAGAAGAGTGTATTAATTGAAGATAAAAGATTTTTTTTGTTAATAGAAGATAAAAAATACACTTTTTTGTTCGTACAAATATGTATACTAAATTCATGATTTTAAAAATGGGAAGGTTCCCTATCCCTAACCTTACGGTTAGAAGGTTGAAAATTTGGGGTTATAGGTATATTTTAATACCAAATCGAGTTTTCTGGATAGGGATACCCTAATGACCTAGCGGTATGAAATATACTTTACGACCCTTTCTCATACCTACCAAATGTACATAAAAAAATTATTAAAAATCGGTCCAGCCGTTTCGGAGGAATTCGACCACAAACACCTTGACACAAGATTTTTATAAATAAGATTATATTACATAAATAGAAAGAGATTCGTTAAGTAATATACAAAATTTAATTCATTCACAGATTACCATAACGCATAAAAATCAAGTTCCAATGCTGATGGGTCCAGCTGCGGAGAAAGGAAGGGGATTTTTCAAGCTCTTCAACTGTTAACCACCTAAATGCTAATTAATTAAGGCAATCAATCAAACAAATGGTTTGTGTATTATTTGTATATTGGATTAGTCGATCGATTGGTTATAAGACAAGTTTATGAATCGATCGACTGATGATATTATTGTATTACAGATTAATCGCTTGATTAGCTGATCAAACGGTCGTCAGTGTTGCCAGAGATCTTGAGTCGAAATATGCGTTCCGTTGCCTGAAAAGTTACAAATTTTGTTAATAAAGTTGGTGTAAGTTTTGAGGCATATTCGCCATTTTTAACCGGCTTAAAAAACGGTGAAGTGTCTTAATTCGATTGTTTTTTTTTTTTTTTTTTATGTGTATGGATAATTTTGTGGGTTGTGAACATATGAACCGATTTTGATAACAATTGTTTTTTGATTGATAAATTATACTTTAAATATTATTATTTTTATTAAATAATATCATTTAAAGTTACGAAAATTGCCTTGATAACAAAAGTTACGTTCCACGAGAGAGTCAAAAGTTACGAAAAATGTAACATCTGGCAACGTTGAAGTTCGTAGATCTGTCGATCGATTGATAGATTAATCGTTCGATTGTTGAACAGCCATCTTATTGTGAGTTGTTAATGTATGAATGAATTTGTTTTTGGGTATATTTCGCTCATATATGTATCTCACATTTTTCACGTTTAATACTTTTTGGGCTAGCTAAATAAATTAACAAATCATTGGCAGTAACGTAAATTCGCGTCAGTGGAACCTCAACAGGTTCTGGAGCTGTTCAAAGTATCTGTTAAGGCTCGCATACTAGTAGAGTTTTTGTAAATCTTTTTATCTTACTATTTGTTTGCACTATACACCTAAATTTTCATTATATCTATACTACTAATATAATAAAGCGGAAAAGAATTTTTGTTTATTTGTTTAAACACGTTAATCTCTGGAACTACCAGTCGGATTCAAAAATTATTTTTGTATATGATAGCCAGACTCTCGAGGAATAGTATAGGCTATTTAAGATAAGGCCACAACTCTCAGCTAGCCTTAAATATTGATTTTTGTTACGTAAGTCGGAAGTCGAGGCCTTCCCGAACTGCTATAACCGCGTGCGCTGGCGTAATCGTTAATGATATGCAAATACAATGCTCTACAATAATATTGGACCTTAGTATATCTATAAAAAGTCAGCTATAGTATATGCCTATCTCTTATACATAAGCTACAATAAGATACTTTGTGACAAAGGTTTGTTGATAATTAAACAGTGATTTTTAAACATTATTTTTAGACATGGTATATTAATCCTTACAAATGAAAGTTACTTCATCATAAAAACAATTTTACGAAGTTAAATTTTGTCTCTTTAGAGTATGCTATTTGAAAACATAGTTTAGGAGACAATGAAAAATTAGAATAATTTGTACTTGCTAGAAGAACAATTATGATAAACTATAATTATGGGTGCGTTGGCGGCGCAGTGTTTGTTGGATAAAATTAACATGGGTGAATTTTTTTGAGCTTTATTAAGGAAATGTACCCAAAATCGATATCGTATCGGAGTATGTAAATTAATGTTTTGAATGTGAAAAATGTAATACGAATTTAAATATACTCGTTTATCATTATATGTAATCACTAGAAATGGGACGCGGTTACCCGGTTTGGATCCGGTACCCAGCGATCCGGCCGTATACCGGGTAATGATGCCGTGTATTTTAGTTACCAAAAAAAATTATGACAAATAGCAATTAAAGAAATCATTTATTAAGTCCAAATGACATAGGATAGATACGGTTCTATTATTTCAATATAATGCGGTCTGTCTTCTTGATACGTTTCTTTCTAGTGGCGAGTTAGATGGTATCCACTACCTACTTGTAGTTAAAATGGACACATGGTGATTTAAATACACCAGTTTTCCGCTCGATTGTAATCAAGTCGACTTTTTTTGTAGATTAATCCTGCCTTCTGAAAATAGGCGTTTGCTGTAAACAGAACTTTCAGGCATCGATAAATACTTCGCCGGAAATTTTTGGTAAGATTGGTTTGGGTCTATTTTAGAAGCCCACTTAAATAATTATCTAATTCCGCTGCGGTAAAAAAATTTAAACCATCGTTCAGTTGACCCGTCAGTTGCAGCGTATTGAAAACATGACGAGAATAAACGATAGGGTTCAATATCGCTCGAGCAGGCAAGTGAAATGCACGTATAGCATGTCGGCGCTACGATCGTCCATACCAGGTACTCGGTTGCCGGTTGGTCACCCGGCAAATTCATGTTATACCCGTCCCATGTCTAGTATTGAGCGGAGAAAATGTTTAATTACAATATTAATATTTGTTTTGTATACTATATTAGAATATAGGAAACTATTATAGTGCTTAAAACGTATATTTAGATATAATAGAGGTATATTAGATAAAATTGTTTTTAATAAATTAGCTTCTATTTTGTATTATTCCATGGATGTGTTATGTGGAACTTGATTGATCAAATTGACAAAAAAAAATTTACTTGTTTCTATTTTTGAAGTGAAACTTCTTAAGCGTCGATTCGATAATTGGACGAGAATTGAGAGTGAAATTTCAAGGACGGGTCGCGTTTGGGCATATTTCATTAGATGACAGAGACGAAAGATATAACGTAGAGAGATGGAGAAAGAGAGCTATATATTGTATATTTTAAGAAGTTTCACTTCTGTCACGTGTACGGTAACACGCATTTTTTGAATAAATGCATTTATTTTATTTTTTGTACTTTTAGCTTTTTATTAGGTATACTTAATGCGCTTAACAAATCTGACGTCCATTTTGTAAGGTTTATTGAAATAATAAAAGCTATGTTATTTCTGCAGTATTAGGATCATTTCGGATTTTTTTTTATTTTATAGTGACAAAATAAATTTTTTTTAGAGTTAACGTCAAATGATATTTTGTTTCAGTTTTACTTAAAGTGATGAACAAACCAAAGACATTATAAAAGAAAAGGTAAAGCTGTCATTACGACAAAGGAATCTTTTCGCTTGTATAAATATTTTTCTTCTTTTTCCTACTTTGGCAACGAATCTCAATTCCAACTTTACGTGTGAATTTGAAATCTAGCCACATCATATAACAGTAATTTTTGGTATAACTTTTTCTACCAAATCTAGATACCTATACAATCTACCTATCTAGTAAAATAGTTGTTAACTAGGAATGAAGGATATATACTGGTACTGGTTTTAATACCCGGTATGCTCATTTCCAGTACACAGACCCTGTATAGACCGAAATACCTGGTACATACTTTAAAGCTATTGCGTCATCCTTAGACGCCGGCCGCGTGTATGATTGTATTTCCTTGCCGAAGCTACCGGAAAGCTCCAGGTGGGAAATTTGATACTCAATCTAAGGAGCGTAATCGCGTAATAATTTTAAATGATTTTGTTTATTGTGAAGTGTTCGGTATTATTATAGAGATAGAAAATAAGATATTTTACAATTTACGATGTATTGTGGAGGTACTTAGGTAACATACTAGCATACCTAATGCCTAGTTTTACCTAGCGAGAACATATCCAATGATATACTTAGAAGTATTTGTACCAGGTATTCGGCAATACCCGAACCTTGAAGACCGAGTAATTAATATTTGCCGGTATGTCTCATACCTATTGTTTGCCATTATAGTGAAGAAAAAGGAGTTTGTAGTAAAGAAATAAACATAAGCCGGTTAGCGCCACCTATCGTACAAATGTTACATTCACACTGGCATAGATACTCCTTGTTCTTGTTTGCTCGCGTTGCGTATAATAAAGTGTTACTGTTGGATTTTAATATACTTAACTATAAAACTAAAGCTTCTAGCTCTGCTGTTTTATTTCTATAGGTTATGGGCCTATCTCATAATAATTAGAAACAGTATTTAGTAAAAAGTTACAAGTTTAGTTCCGAAAAGTAAAGTACCGCGTGTAATAAAAAGTGAGGTTAAGTAGCCGACCCCGGTTATTAATTTTTGCAGCGTATTTTATATAAAAACCTATCAGTTTCCGAAGCAATGTCGATAAACACCGTGCATATTGATAAACTGACCGGAAGGGACAATTACAATACGTGGAAATTCGCTGTAAAAGCCTACTTAGAGCACGAAGATTTGTGGTCGTGTGTGAATCCTGACAAACAGGAAACCATTGACGCTACCAAGGATGTAAAGGCCAAAAGCAAGATTATTCTCCTGGTTGACCCAAATAATTACCACCACATAGAACAAGCTGTGAGTGCCCGGGATGTGTGGGTCAAACTTAAGTCTGCGTTCGAAGACTCCGGATTGAGCAGGAAAGTAGCTTTATTACGTGATCTTATTAATACAAACCTAGATAGTTGTACCGATATTGAGGATTATGTAAATAAACTAGTAACTACCGCTCATAAGCTGAGAAATATAAGCTTCAAAATTGACGAATGGTTGGGTACTTTAATGTTAGCAGGTTTGCCAGATCAGTACAAACCAATGATAATGGGAATAGAAAGCTCTGGTGTTGTAATAAGTGCAGATTTTATCAAAACTAAGTTGCTACAAGAAGTGAAAAAGGAATCTGATACTACTGCATTGTACACAAAGCATAGATACCCAATAAAGAAAAATTATAGTTCCCAGAATAATCAAAATAAACCCCGTGGTCCCCGTTGCTACAATTGTAATAGATATGGGCATCTGAGTAAGAACTGTTTTGCCAACAAAAAGGAAAGTTCTAGTACTAATAAAAATTATGCTGCAGTTTTTTCAGCTTGCACAGCAATGGACGATTATAATTGGTACGTGGATTCTGGTGCATCCATGCACATGACAAGAAGATCTGATTGGTTATATGAAACAAAGACACCTCCGATACAAAGTATAAAGGTGGCCAATAATTCTTCAGTTACCGTACAGAAGATGGGAAATTTGGATCTCAATCTCTGCTGTAGTGATGGTAAAGTAAACCAAATCCAGGTAAGAGACATTTTGTTTATACCAGAACTGAGTACTAACTTATTGTCAGTTAGCCAGTTAGTTAAAAATGGATGTCAAGTTAATTTCCATAGTTGTGGCTGCAATATTTACAACAAAGAAAAAAGATTAGTAGCAACGGCGAGACTAACCAACAACATGTATAAATTGAATACTGTAGGAGGAGGCGCATTTCTTACTGCCACTGATAGCATTGAGAGTTTAGATGTATGGCACCGTAGAATGGGACACCTCAATTATGTTGATGTAAAAAAGTTAGAAACTTGTACTGAAGGGATGAAAATTACAAAAAATGATAGTAAATCATGTATTCCATGTATACAAGGGAAACAAACTAGATTACCATTTAAAAATGAAGGATCAAGAGCAACATCACTTCTTGAGGTTATTCACTCAGACCTCTGTGGCCCCATGGAATCTCCATCAATGGGAGGGGCAAAATATTTTATAACATTTATTGATGATCTTTCTAGAAAAGTGTTTGTATACTTTTTAAAGGACAAATCAAATATAACTTCAGTTTTCCATAACTTCAAATGTGAAGTGGAAAATGAGTTGAATCAAAAGATAAAAATTATCCGGACAGATAATGGCACTGAATATTGTAATAAAGTTTTTTCGAAATATCTTTCAGACTCCGGCATCAAGCATCAAACTACGACGCCTTACACACCTGAACAGAACGGTTTGAGTGAGAGAAAGAACCGATCTCTAGTAGAACGCGCCAAGTGCATGCTCAGTGATGCAAAATTACCAAAAACCTGTTGGGCCGAGGCTGTGTCAACAGCGGCCTACATTATAAATAGATCCCCATCTCGAGTTCTTAATGACATAACACCAGAAGAAAAGTGGTCAAGAACAAAACCTAATATTTGTCACATGAAAATATTTGGATGTAAAGCCATGGTTCATGTACCGAAACAACAGAGGCAAAAATGGGACTCAAAATCTACTGAAATGAGGTTTGTTGGCTATTGTGAAAATACAAAAGGATACAGATTATTAGACATAAAAAAAAGAATAATTTTGAAGAGTAGAGATGTTATATTTATAGAAGAAAGTCAAGAAAACTTAAAATCAACACTTACTATGACAAAACCAAACATAGAACCAGTTTCATTAACGTTGGGTGTAAGTACACAGAGTACAGAATTAGAAGTACCAACTCCGGATGAATCTAGTTTGGAAAACAAAACATATGATCAGACACTTAACCAAGACTCTGAAAATCCTACTTCAGAAAGTAGTTTATCTTTATTTTTTTCAGACTCTATTTATATACCTAGCAGTGGAGAGATAGCCGATAACAGTTCATTTGAACATGATTTTTCCAATGTTACACTAAGACCACAGAACCAGAAGCGTGTACAAAAACACAAAATGACAAAGAAATCTGATGACAAGTTATGTTATGCAAATCTGGCTATATGCAATGATCCGATGAGTTTAGAAGAAGCTTTATCTTGCACAAATTCACAGCAATGGTTACAAGCCATGGAAGTAGAATATAAGTCATTAATTGAAAATAAAACTTGGATATTAGCTAAACTGCCACCTGGTAAGAAAGCAATACCGTGTAAATGGGTGTACAAGACTAAGATAGATGAGAATGGAACCATAGTCAAGTACAAAGCACGGTTAGTTGTGAAAGGATGTGCTCAGAAAAAAGGTATTGACTATGATGAAGTTTACTCACCTGTTATAAGATACACCTCGCTCCGTTACCTACTGGCACTAGCTACGAAATATGACATGGACATAGATCAAATGGACGCTGTTTCAGCATTCTTACAAGGCGACGTTGAAGAAGAGTTATATATGGTACAGGCACCTATGTATGAAAATGGCAATGACACAGATGTCTGTCTATTAAAAAAATCGTTATATGGACTGAAACAAGCCAGCCGTAATTGGAATAAAAAACTAGATGTTACACTCAGAGAAATAGGTCTGAATCGTTCAAGTATGGACCCATGTATTTATTATAAAATATCCAGTGAGAAAGATATTTTATTTTTAGCAATTTATGTTGACGATTTGATTTTATTCACAAATTCAAAATATACAAAAAACCATGTAAAACAAAAGTTATGTGAGAAGTTCTGCATGAAAGACATGGGAGAATTAAAATACTGTATTGGACTTCATGTAATGAGAGACAGGAAAAATGGTATTATGTATATTAACCAAAAGAAATACATACAGGAAGTACTACAGAAATATGGTATGTCAGACTGTAAACCTGTCAAGACACCAATAGATCCACTTACAAAGTTACATTCAACTGGTGAAGAAAATGCAATATTGAGAAATATTCCTTACCAAGAAGTAATTGGATGTATGTTATATTTATCTCAAGGGACGAGACCAGATATCAGCTATGTAGTTAATTACCTAAGCAAATATAACAATAAACCAGAAATGAAACATTGGGTAACTTTAAAACGATTAATGAAATATCTACGAGGCACCGAAAACTACAGTTTGTCTTACAAACAATGTGCAGAAGAAGAAATCGTTCATGCCTATTGTGACGCCGATTGGGCTAACTCTGAAGATGACAGAAGGTCCTGCACAGGATACACTTTTATATTTCAGGGAGGATCTATATCTTGGAGCTCAAAGCGACAACCTACTGTTGCACTGTCAACAACAGAGGCGGAATACATGTCTTTATCAGCCTGCACCCAAGAAGCACTATGGCTAAAACAACTGCAAGAACAGTTTTGGCCACATCTCAAGCATCATACTATACGTATTTATTGCGACAATCAAAGTTGTATTAATCTTTCAGGAAACGATGTTTATAATTTCAGAACCAAGCATATAGATGTCCGGCACCATTTTATCCGGCAGAACATATGTAAAAAGGAGATTGAGGTACAATATGTCAACACTGGAGAGATGGTTGCTGACGTCCTCACCAAAGCGACTCCACAGATCAAGCTAGACTACTTCTCTAGAAAAATGGGCTTATGTTTAAGGGAGGATGTAGTAAAGAAATAAACATAAGCCGGTTAGCGCCACCTATCGTACAAATGTTACATTCACACTGGCATAGATACTCCTTGTTCTTGTTTGCTCGCGTTGCGTATAATAAAGTGTTACTGTTGGATTTTAATATACTTAACTATAAAACTAAAGCTTCTAGCTCTGCTGTTTTATTTCTACAGAGTTTTTGGCGGGATCTCAAACTTATGTGGTGGTTTTTGACTTTTATTCATTTTGTTATCTTTGACCCTATATTTTGTAATACAGTTGCCATTTTACATAATAAAGCATGGTTATTGTGCATAAGTGAAGTGGATTGGAAATGACCACGGACCATGAATTCTGAGATGCCACAAAAACTCCTTGAAAAGTTCGTAGCCACCATCTTGTTAGCCATCTCTGTTACTCTATCTTTGAAATCTTCATAGGACAGAACACCATATTCACTCGATATTAGCAGTAATGGTCTTCATTCAATAAAGAGAACTAGTTGCCAGGTTAGGAAGAAGAGGAAAAGCAAAGAAAAAAATATTAATATTAGAAATCTCAAATACCTATGTATTGAATATACTAATATAATTTATGGGTTCGTTAACATTTTTATGAGGATAAACATTAACATATTATATAAGTACATTTTTAACAACCAAACCTCTTTGCTGTGAAAACACTTTTTACCCGACTGCGAAAAAAGAAGGTTATTTACCCGGCTGCGAAAAAGGAGGGTTATTTACCCGACCGCGATAAAGAAAGGTTATATTTTTCGAGCGTCTGTATGTATGTAGAATTTCTTTGACACGCTCTACAGCCTAAACGGATCGATGGATTTTAGCATACGAGGTGTCGTTAGATTCGTCTTAATTGTGGGAGTGACTGCTATATAATATTTAAGTACGACGTCTGGGAATCAAATAAAAAGCAGCGTTTGTTTTGTTGCAGTCGGAATTTTTGTTTCCTTTTTAATAATTTAGCTTGTTTGTTATTATTAATAGTAGTCAAAATAAATGTTACATAGAAAATTGAATATGAAAATATTGTAAGCTTATCACAAACACTTGTGCCAGTAGTGATTGGAAACGTCCTGTAAACCTACGCCAGCGTTTTATAAGAATTTTTAATATATATTTATAATGAATTTTTAAAATTATATAAATCATAATTAGTATAATATTATTAGATCAGAAGCGTCACACGAAATGAGACTACATTTTTTTAATAACGCTTATAAGAAGAGATAAGGACACTCCCTTTGGAGGTTTTACCCGACTGCGAAAAAGGAAGGCTATGTTTGTATTTTTTGCCACGCTCTGTAGCTTAAACGGCTTATTAGATTTTAGCACACGAGGTGTCATAATTGTGGAAGTGACATAGGCTATATATAGTATTGAATTACGACGTCTGGGAATCAAATAAAAAACAAAAATAGAAAAAAATGAGCTAATAATTGAGCTTGTTTAGAAACTATAAGAGGCAGCATATTCACGATATTGTAAAATAAAGGCGTCACCTCCACGAGCGAGATTATCGCGGCGTTATTATCATCGCCACTTCATTCTATAATAACTCCATGAACGTAAAATTATCGCGGCGAAACGACAAGTGACATTTAAATCTGATTCACACATATCAGTGAAGCCACAGTTCAGGCAAGGTCTCGCCATAATTATTCTTTCATACATTCTCTATGAACGCGTTCACAGTAACGGTTTAATGTTCATACAATAATAGTCCTTATAACAATGATGTTAGAACTGTTCTATCAAAAACTTTCCACTCGGACTACTCATGTAACTATTCACGCGCGTCTCGTTCGTTTTAAAACTTGTTATTGTTCAGTTTTCAATTCAGTTCGTTCGTTTTTCATAGAATAACTGGTTCTTAAAAACGTTTTTGAACGAAACACCCAGTACTAGTGACGAGACAGTACTCTAAGGGCCAGTGCGGGCGCGCGCCGGTAATCACGGACGTAAACGGTGATGATGATATTTTTACCGGATCACGGACGCTGGCCTGAAGATCCATAGAGAAAAACTTTATGCCTGAAGATCGGTAGAGAACTGAGTACTGACTTATGTGAATTGAAGCACTGCCGCATAATTGTAGAACTGATAGACTTGTGCGGATGCTAGAGGTTAACGATTATGAATGATTTATATAATCGAGATATTTCGATGATGAATGATCATTCATAATCGAGCCATTTACGTATATTCAGAGGTGGGTGATTATGAATTATAACTGCATATAGGTATGTACTTTTAAAAATATAGAGTGGAAAACTAAAAACGGTCGCTCAGTCGTTAACAAAGTTTTTTTACAAGAACATATTATATACAAATTAGATTTTTTTTTAAACGTCGTTCGGTCTTAATAATTACTAATCCTCTCAAATTAGTAACTACTAACACTAGTAATTACTAATGGCTATAATTGAGATATCTTGAGATGTCTTCATAATCGAATGATTACATTAGTTAGTTACATTAGTATATATCATAATCGCCCACCGCCAGCGGATTCTAGTCCGTTCCTCGGTGTGAAACCCTTGAGTCCGGCAGCCGCCCGCGTGATACAAGTGACACTGAACGTGCACACCACATAGGTACATAGGTTCTGTAAGGGACTTTTTTTCTTTTTTGTTACGCTAGTTAGTGTAGAAATACTTTCAGATCACTAAATACATTATGTGTATATGTTAGTTAGCTCGAATTTACGGATAGGGAATTAGCCAGATCGCTACAAAATTGCAATTGCGGCAACCGCCCAAGCCGAGGTCCGGTCACTTTGGCACCCCTGATCGAGTGGTCTTTACTTTAGCTGCTGAGTGCCTTAAGTGCTCGCCCCCAAGTCACGGTAAAGCTGTAAAAGCCGTCAGAGGCTTCAGGGCCCCTTGGGCTAACAGTATAGTCAGTCAGAAAAAAAATCTAGCGGATGCGTCGCGTCGTCGGCATCGTCGGAAATGTAAGTTCACTGATAGGCGTGAATCAACCTTTACGCGAGGAAAACGCCAATGACTCGCTGCACGCTAGCCGCGAGACGTAACGTGCTTCTGCTCCACTAAACGATTGTCACTTCCGATTTCGCTCTTTCCTGTCACCGAACTGAGCTCTTTTGAACAAAAACAACTGTGCAACGAGTTGTTTCATCCACGTGGCAATCCGTCGCGACTCGCTACATTTTTTTTTTATTTTATTTTTGATTTGCAATCTTTTTATAATAACTTTAAATTCAAAGTTTTGTTGTTTTTATTTTTTAATTATATTTATGTATTTCCACTAACGAAGACCAAATTGATCGTGTTCAAAAGAAAGAATTATAGATAATCAATAATAGCTTTAAATTTATTTTAATTTATTTAGCCAACTAAAGAATACTTACTCGTTTTGTGTGAATGTGTATTATGTGGTGAAGACAGATTAATATACCTAATTGTTATATATTTCACGTATTATTTATATTTAGCTCTCGTATTAGAGCAGTTATCTAAAGTGATGACGTGACTTGAAGCGATATAAACAATTTATAACAAAAAAAGAAAACCAGCTTCAATTAATTTGAGGAGTTGCCTGGTGTATCTTCGAAATCGAAGGGTCCATGCTAATGAAATTAAAATGGGACCACGCTCAGGGTATCCCTTTCCAGCGAAAAAAAGAATCAAATAAATCGGTCCCTAAATAAAGAAGTTATGCTTGAACATCCACAATTTATCCTCTTTTTTTAAGTCTGTTAAAATAACACTAATTTTTTTTTTTTTTTGTAAAGTCAATTGGCGCTTTTAGTTGAGATTATGAAGGGCAGAGACCAAGAGTACCATCTCTATATATGAAAAATTGTCCGTCGAAAAGCGTCGAATTAGGTTGACGCCGCGGCAAGGGCGTAGATTTTAAAGATAGCGGCCAAAGTTATATTTTTTTAATTTTCGTACCATGGACAACTATTACCATTGTTGTTCAATTCTTTTTTTTTAAATTTTACAACAGTATAAACTATAAAATCACGGAAAAGTATCATTCCCTATTACTACGCTAGTGCCATTTTGGTGAATTTTTAAATTATAATTTGATGCATACCAGCTGGGCACTCTTTCAACTTATTCCCTATATGAGATGGTTCTCCAATAAACTGGCGGAAAATTTAAAATTTTAGCAAAAAAAAAAACGAAGTATGTTCAGGACTTAGCCTCAGTTTTCGATGAAGGAAGACAACGGTAGAATGGTAGTGGGAAGAATTTTTATTTTAGCTCCGCAAATCCCGTTCATCCCGAATGTGTAATCCCGCCATACTAATCCCTCAAAAATGTTATAGGATTGGATTCTCTACTCGCATCCATTTCCCGAATCATAGCTAAGAACACTTTCGATTAAATCACCTTTAAAAAAGCGAAAACTATATCAAAATCGGTTCAGCCGTTTGGGAGCTACAATGCCACAAACAGATACACATGATAAACTTATAGTATTCTGTTTGCGTCGAGGGTTTAAAATTGTTAGTTAAGTGCACAGCTGATGCGTTATCCTTCTCTCTTTCCCTTTCCCTTTCTCTTTCTCGTCACTCTCTCTCTCTCTCACTCTCTCTCACACACACACACACACATACACATAACATACACATTCTGTGGATTGACAGTACCAACCTCTCGTAAAATGGGTTGGTACCATCTGGCAACTAACTCAAGCACCGCGCGCGGACATTGGTCAAATAACAAAATAGCGCGCGCTTCCCCGGCTTCCTGTTACATACTTCCGTCCCTTTTCTCGAAATTACTTTCACAGATAGCGGAAAAGCCAGAGGAAAGATGTTTATATCGACTTGTCCATTAATGGCCGTATTATTTATATGTATACTAAATATATACATACATACATACTATAAATATTATTTGTATAGATGTGTTGTTGCGATGAAACCAATTATAAATCTGTACCAGCTTTAATAGTCACGTAAGATACCTATATTAATTATTATTATTAATAATAATTTACGTTATTGTATATTATAAACGAATATATGTGCATTTGAAAAAAGTATCTATGTGATTTTATTTGTTTATAAGGATCTGTAACTCATAATAAAAAAATGAATCCTTATAGGATCACTTTGTTGTCCGTCTATACGTGCGTCAAAACCCCTTATCTCGAAAAACACTTAAGGTATGAAGTTGAAATTAATGCCTTATAGAAAGATATAGAATTTAAAATACCCCCGATACAAGTAGCCTATTCATTGGGACCATTCCAATGAGCCCAAATATGACATCTCTGCTGTAAATTGTAACTAACTATCTCGTTAACTGATAACTGCTTCGTTAGCCTAGTGGACGTAAGCGCGACTGCTATGAGCGAGGTGCTGGGTACGATTCCCAGGTCGAGCAAAGTGTTATTGGGTTATTCCTATGAAATTTTTTGTAGCCGCTCGAAGTTTGGTTTCGTGCCCGATTAATGACAATAGGCTCGCCCCCTATTACATGGGACCTAAAAACACTCGGCGAACTGTGGGTGTACATTAGTACACCTCTGCCTAAGCCTTCGGGGAATACAGGCGTGATGGTATGTTATGTTATGATAATCTTCAAACGTCTGAACAGATTTTATTGAATCATAGCTAAGAACTCTCGATCAAGTCACCTTTCAAACAATAAAAACTATACCAAAATCGATTCAGCCGTTTTGGAAATTACCCGGGACAAACAAACAGACAGACAGACAAAAATTTCAAAAATGGGTTTTTTGTTATAGGTATCGTACATACTTCCATAAGCATTTAGTAAAAAGCTGTTATTTTGACATCACAAACAGACACTTCAATTTTATTAATTGTATAGATATATTATATACTACTAACTCCGTATATATAATATAATATTATATTATATATATATATATATATAATATATTATATTATATAATATATACTATTAACTCTGTAAACTTTACCACTAGAAAACGTCGCGTCGTAAAGTCACTCTTGGATTATATATAGTTGGAATCTCAATGGGGATTGACGTCTTGAACTTACGTATATATCCTTGCATTGTTATTGTAATTACTGGGGCGTTGAAATCTTTCTAATGAATAGACTGTGATAAGATTTAATCCGCCCCCATAGACTGGCAGTCAGGAAGTCTGCAATGTTATGAAGGTTACAAATTGATACCCTGCTTTGTTATATTATTTTATATTAGCACGGCGCATTGACGGTACTGTCCCTCATGGTAAGCACAGCCCGATCCTAACACAACGGCACCCATCGAGAGATCTAAATCTATCGGCAGGACAAGCTTGAAGGACTCGACGTAAAAAGGAGGGAAATTCACGGTACGACAAAGATAGCCTGCACTGTGCTTGGTGGTCACCACAGTGCGATCCAAACGCAGCGGTGACCACCGAGAGATCAGTAATCCATTGACGTTCATCGCTGTCAAGTTGGCCACCGACCCTCTCGGCAGCTGGATATACGCTGACTGATTCTAAAACGCGACAAACCTAAATAGAGTCGCTATGACTTATCACCATGTGTATATTGGTAGCGACTCAGTTGAGTACAGATCTCTACCATCTCGCTTGATTAATGGATAAATATCGGCGAATACTGAAACACGACTGCACGTTCTAAGAAAATTTTCAAGAATAGGTATTTCTAAAATCAGTTTCTGTTGCGCTGTATCCGAAACCACACCGAATGGAGTGCGAGAGTGACAACTGCATTTCGAACTGATTTGAGTAAAATTAACAAAATCATAGTTTCGTATTCCCCTGTTTCCTCCTTTAAATGTGAACCGATTTTATTTTTATTTTTTTCAAAAATAATATAATACACTATGCTATTTTGTAGTCTTCAAATTTGTTTGCTGAATGTTTGAAAATGACAAAAAAGGACAATTTTCGTCACTTTAAAAGGTTCCTAGTTTTTATAATAATTCATTGTAACGTGACTTCGAATCCCTACGATGAGTCTGAGCTGAGCTGAAAACGTAATGAAACCATATAGCATGGTGGTAGGGTTTTTTCTCATTTCCGCCTGACTAGCCAAACACCTATAGGTGTGTTCCAGCAGCTCCACTTGAAAGCTAGTTCCCCCACTAGATTTAGCATAACATGGTCACAACATAAGGTGGGATTTTGACCAATCACTAAAACTTTTAATAGAACAAGGTAAATTGAAAATTTAATAAGCTCTCGACAAAAGTAACCTGTTTATTGATACCATTCCAATGAGCCCAAACACGATATCTCTGCTGTAAGTTGGTGAGGAGTTACGTATCCTACATATTCCAGACGACGGTGCAGCATCAGATTAAGGTTCAAAGGCTCAAAATCTCGACTACTAATTTTCAAATAGAAAAGAGCTGATAATCTTTAAAAGGCTGAACAGATTTTTTTTAATAATAGTTAAGAACTCTGCCTCGTTAACCTAGTGGTTGTAAGCGCGACTACTGTGATCGAGGTCCTGGCTTTGATTCCCAGGTCGAGCCAAGTTGTAATGGGTTTTTCCTTTGAAATTCTCAGTAGCAGCTCGGAGTTTGGCTTTGTGCCCGGATTAATGGCAACAGGCTCGCCTCCTATTACATGGGGCCTAAAAACATTCACGGCAAACTGTGGGTGTACATTAGTAGTACACCTATGCATAACCCTTGAGGGAATGCATGCGTGATGGTATGGTATTGTAAGAACTCTCTCGACTTAGTCACCTTTCAAACAAAAAAAACTAGATCATTCGATTCAGCCGTTTGTGAGCTATTCCGTCTTTATGTGCCGTGGGTTAAAAAAAGCACTATCTATCAACTGTACGACAAACATAAAAACAAAATTAATAATAATATCGACCCGTCAAATAACTCAATCCAGGCTTCCTTGACATTCAATGAAATTAATGCGCCTACAATCAGTAATAATGTATGTACAGTGTGGACATGTGGAGTAAATAAACTGGTTTTAAATTTTAAGGACGGTTGTAAACGTGATGTAGTCAAAAAGTCGCCAACATATTTCTTGCAATGACATTTTTAATAAAAAGTTATAGAGTTTAAATTTCTCTGTGTTCATAACTAAGAACCATATTTCTATTAGTAATAGTTTCAGAGTTATAAACCCTTTTTAGACCGTTATGTGAGACAATATTTATTTAATAAAAATTACAGTTTTAATATCAACAATATAAACTAATTTTTTTACTATTTAAATTACTTAAACATTATAAATTATATATACATACACATGTTTATTTAATTATTAAGATTCACAAAATTAAATTAATTAATTAATTAAAGGTGTGCGTGTGTGAGTGTAGACATGTGTGTGTGTGTGTGTGTGTAAATTATTTACTTACCAATCAGAGCTACTTTAATTTTTTTAAATATAAAATGTAATGTTTTTTTTTATTAAAAAAGTCTATGTCGCTGAATTTTTATTGGATTTAGAAAGAAAGAAATAAAGAAACCAACACAAATAAAAAAATACAAGTTATGAGGTTGAGTTTAGACTAAACCACACTCGTTCGCTTAGTAGGAGCTGCCCATTGTGGCAAATGTTTCCAGTTCATCTACGTTTTAGAAACAATTAATCCCACTTTTTAAATTCATTTTTCTTCGAAACTATTTTTTGAACTTAACGGCCATCTTAATCTATAATCTTAATTTCAATAGGCCTAATTTTTCTGCCTTTATTTAATGGCAACGTGTGTTCATCCACAATTCTGCCAATTTCATATAAATATAATATTCTCTTAATTATTTTTGTAATCTTCAAAGATGGCGGCTCTCTTATTAAAACTCTTCAGTGAGTTTTTGCGGCAACTTAAAATTCCTTTTTCAAGTTTACTTTTATATAAATAAAATGATGGAGGTTTGCCGGTGTTGCGTATCACGTATACACTACTTGATAGATTTTAATTTAAAAAAATGTGTGTGTGTACCAGAGTACACAGGTAAGAAGTGAAACTTCTTTACGACATATCATTTTTCTACTATTTGCAACTTCACGAAAATGGGGTAGATAAGGCTTAAAGTCTTAAGAAAAACAATTTTTTCCGTATTAAATTAAAGCTATTTTATTATTATAGACATGCATACAATTAATGAGTAATTTATTTTATCATTGTTCTTATTATAATATCATTGCTATTTATTTATTGTATTATATTTACAAGTTATGAATAAATAATTGGAATTATCTTTTCAAAGTAATACAATTATATGATGACAGTTAATCTTGTAGAAATGCAACGATTTTATAAAATTAAAAATGAATAAATAAATCATTAAAAACGAATAATTAAAAAAGATGTACGTATACATATTTTTATTTTCTAATCGTGTTTAGTTTTATTTTTAAATTATTATTTAATTTATATTTTTTAATGTTTTTAGAATTAATAATGTTCACTAGATTTACAGTCATATTTATTAATACTTGCTAATTTTAACAGATTTATATACATTCACTGATACTTACAATCGAAAAGTGAGGTTAACCTCAAATAAATATTAAAATCATGCTCATACGTGTTGAATTTATAAAACGAAATATATAATCACTCTCACTTTTCTTGTAAATTCACTTAAATTTGAATAAGTCTTTTTATTTTATCACTTTCAAATTAATATATTGTTATTCTTATTTCAAACCAAACTTCAAAACTAATATATTGTTGTTATTATTATAATATATTACATTATATTCTTTACGTCACTATACTAAACTTTGATAAAAAAGCAACATGGCGCGTAACCGAAAAACGTGACGATTGCTACAAAATTTCTCCCTCTCCCATACGTCGATAAAGAAGTTTCACTTCAAAAAATTGTTTTACTTCTTAGATTCTGGGTCGTTATCTAAAAAAGTATCACGACACTTTAATAAAACAATAATTATGTATGTAATTAACGCGTGCAAAGACGAAGGTAGAGCAAATCCTAACTAATATTAAAAATCGAAAGTGAATTTGTAGGTTTGTTACCCAATTACGCAAAAACGACCAAACGGATTTGAATGAAATTTGGCATCTTATAACCCGAATTTATTTATTTATACTAGCGGTCGCCCAAAGGTCGAAATTTGACTAGCGACTTTTTAGTCATAGACTATTTTCTGTTTGACATTTGCAGTATGAACCTAAACAATGAATATTATATCACTTGCTGACACTTTTCATTGAGTGACAATGTGAATATTTTGGGGGGCTCTAAGCTCAATGGCATTGTTCGGGTTAGAATTCGCAGTATTAATTTATTTAACTTAATATATTAGTAACAGATATTATAGATAAATTTTAGCTTTTTGCACTCCTTTTCCATATAAATTTTAACCATGCCAAATCTCACAGCTTCACGTATCCCACACACCTACAGTTCACCGGGTATGTCTATGTCCCATGTAATAGGGGGCTAGCCTATTGCCACTAATCAGGCGTAAAGCCAAACTCCGAGCTGCTACTGATAATTTCATAGAAAAACCCAATACCATTTCTCTTGACCTGGGATCGAACACAAAACTTGGACCATATCAGTCGCGCTTAGAATCAGTAGGCTTTAATAAAATAGGGTTGCCAAATCCAACAAAAAGAATTTACCGTATACTCATTTAGATTTTTTTTTACATTCATATGTATTTATTAATTAGGTAGATACTTAATGTATAAAACCATTCAATAACAGAACGAAAAAATTATTATTATTCCAACTCACTCTAAGAGCTACAAACATTACATTTACCAGTATCTATAAAATAAAAACGTTTTTAGCCCGTAATTACTCAATTCGAATGTGTATTTTTTTTAATCATATGTATTAGGTCAACATATAAAGTATTTAAAACAACTTTCAAAACGTTGTCAACTCCCGGATTACATACAACATCGTTGACAATAATATCTAAATAATGTACGCTCCTTTACTATAGGGAAGCGATTTCTGACCAAATTGATCCTTTGGCAAGCATATGCGCTTAATAAATCATTCCTCAATGGACATCATTAAAATTTTTGCATGCATTATCTTTTCTTGTATAAATATTGTTCATTCAACTATAAACATGATCAAATGTCACTACCGGTCGGCCAACGGGCACGTCTTTATATGATGAGAGGTGTTCACAGGCTTACTACATAGGTACGCTACATAGCTCTACATAATATATACTTACTTATTACTGGATTATTATAAATGACATTTTATATGTAGACGCGTCAAACACCAACCACATTACACTAAAAAACAGCATAATTAAACTATACATACAAACTATAAATATTGTTTCAAGTTTTACAGTACGCAAAGAAAGAGAAGTTTTTTTTGTTAGAACGAAATCTATGCTAATATTATAAAGCTGAAGAGTTTGTTTGGTTAAACACGCAATGACGGAAGCAATCACGGTTGGAATTGAAAAATTATTTTAGTGTTGGATAACCCATTTATTGAGGAAGGCTATATATAACATTGTGCTACGACTAATAGGAGCGGAGCATCAATCAAAAATGTAGCAAAAACGGGGAAAATGTATTCGTTTTGAAAGTTTCCACTGCGTGCGCTGCGTAAATGGTTAAAGTTACGCAACAAACATGTGTGACGAAATTGTGTCTCTTAAAAAGTCCGCGATATCATAACATATCATCTTTTAAAGTTGAAGTTTTATGGTAATAAAATTTGTTCTAAAATAATGTATTATTTGCGAAGGTGTTTTTATAAACATGGTATTAATTCTTATCGAAATAAATACATTATACATCACAATTACTTAAATTTTGGACAAAATTGCAATTTACATCATTTGATTTCAATGAATATCTTAGGAGATATGACAGTTTTAAAATAACTCCGCAGCAAAATAATAATCAAGTACCATGCGTGCATTTTAGCTGAATGATGTGGCAGGAGAACGGCACCTTTATTTGTATTGTAGTTGCCTACGATAATTGTTATTTGTCTCTGCCTATGTCCCACTCTCTCTAACCATCTCTCTCTTATGCGACGCAGACGTAGTTGCGCGGGTCAGCTAGTGAATATATATTTTGATTTGTATGACATGCAACCGCGACACCGGATAATACGTGACTAAGGGAATGTCAGGCAATTACCTGACTTTAATATTGCCAGAATAGAGCGCGGCAAACGCATCTACACTTTCATAAACATCTTAGCTTATTATACTAATTTTCGCGACCAATCCTTCGCCCAACAGCAGCACGACTTTGGATTTCGCTTCCTATCAACATCCAACTAGCCAAATCTCGGGATTCCTTCAAGTTTTTGCTATATGTACGTTGGTTTTACTTAGACCAAATAAATATTGGCTAGATTTGTTTTTTTTTTTACTAAATATTATGCACACCTTTCATATACTTTTCTCTTGCTCCCCTAGAAGACTGGTAGAGAATGCTTTTTAGCATTAAGCCGTCCAAATGTACGTTTTTTTGTGCAATAAAGAATATATTAATTACTCTATCTATGTAGGAGAGTAAGATTATTTTAAATTATTTACATTTGTATATTGACAGCTGTGAATTTGACTAATAATGCGCTCTTTCACCAATGACGAGCAAAACCAAAATCCAAAAAATCTTTATTCAATTTAGAAACTTATGAACGTCAAAACACTACTGCCGGTTCGGAAAACATTCCAGACATCGAGAAGAACCGGTAAGAAACTAAATCTGGTTTATCTTTTTTTTGCTATACAAGAATTGTTAATATAACATGAACAATAATAATAATTTTGTGGATGCACAGCGAGGGAGTCACTTCCAGACATCACTATCATTCACATAATGATCCACCCTATAATAATAACCTTTTGACGGTAACTTGGTCCTTGAACATTTTGTCCGGCAAAGCAGTAATGTACTTAGAAATCTTATTAAAGTTTTTGCGAATATACATTATTTTATCAAAGATGTATTGGGCGGGAAAAGTTTGTTGTTGAATTTATTTTTCAATGATTCGCGAGGTCTCAGGTTGTAGATTGTACGAATTGCCCGCTTTTGTAATATAAATATGGTTTCTACCTCAGCTGCTGAACCCCACAGCGTAGCAGCAGATTCGCATCATCATTATTTTATCACGAATCTTCAATAGCTACAAGCATTTTTTATCATTATTCAAGTTTGATACACTTCATTTGATATTGACTGAAGTCCAAAAACAGCGAATGCTGTATGGTGTTATAAGGGCAACTACTCCGATTCTTTTGATTATCCCTGTACCTGCGGCGGCCGTTTGAGGACTATTTTGAGAGTAGGGAGGTCGCATTCGTGGACAGTAGGCGAGTTTACGGTCCGGCGCCCGGTGAAATGTGAGAGGATCCTAAAATTTTTTTTTCAGGGGTATTTTTATTTACTGTTTTACATACACGAAATGTACCACGCGGACGAAGTCGTAGTCACAACTAGTTCAATATATTTAAATTAATATACAAAAACTAGGAATTTAATATTTTATATCTTACGATTTTTAATATTTAGAAAGTTATGGTAGCATAACACTATAAAAACGAACGTGGCAACATTATTTTTAAATGGTTGTGAATTAACTCGACGGGTTTAAATAAGCACTATATTGCTCTGATTTAACGTACACTTAAATAAAATGTAATACAAATTAATTAAATAATATCAAGACATTAATTTATAACTCCAGTTGAACTCGTTCGATCAGAGATTTGCATTCGAATGCCTCCGCTTACGTTTATAGCTTCAATATAATTCGATATAATGAACAAAACATTGCTATAATGTAATGAAATATTATTCGATAAGCCTCGTTAAAATCAATACTATTTCAATGTCGTACAATGTAGTATAATAAAATTGCAACAAGTTATCAGTCGAGGTAATAAATTCGGGGTCGCACAGGGTTATAAGCTGGGACCAGTTTCTAGTAAATAAAGTGACGATGGACCCGTACAAGCATGTTCGGATATCGCAACCGACTTGGAGTTTGAGAGAGGTAGGGAACAGAGAAATTTATTTGGAGATTTGTCTCTACTTGCTGCAGTCCGATTGGTGGAACACCTCTACCCTCCAAAAGATCGCAGCCAAATAACTTAGTGTTGTGTTCCTACGGTGAGTAGGGTTTCCGGAGCTCTTGGTGGTATGGGTTTGGGGGATGATACCATAACATAATAGTATGGCATTTCCTAATAGGTGCCTGGATAGCTAGTGTATTCAAGCTTAAAATCTGTCACCAAGCATCCAGCAGCCTTTACGCTTAGTTTACTTCAATTTTAGGCAATATCGTCACAACATTAGTTAAGATTGTGGTCAAACGCCAAAATTATGGATGAATTCTCGTTAGATCTAACTAATAGTAGTGTAGAACTCGGAAGCGATCTTCACACACACACACAGTGAAAGACCGGCTCTCGTTGATTTATTTCCGTGTGTTGAGTATTGCATCTGTCGTGGTTTCATCACTATGTTTTACTTCACCGAAAGCTAAGGCTCGTTGTTGGATTCAACTTTATCTCGATCAGCGTGCTGTCCGATCAATAATCCTAACTCCTTTAAATTACATCCTAATATACCAGAGCTTTAGTGAAATTAAGTGAAAATTATCAGCCCTATCAAATCAGCCTATTTTGATTTTTTGTTATTATATCACGGCAAAGTGCCTAATGGTAAGCCAAGGGATCTACATTCCATCTTCAGTCAGTCGGCGTGCTCAAATGTCTCTTCACTTTATGTTTCAAGGACTCCATGTTGGAGGAAGGAGGGAACACACTGCTGGGTGGACCGTTCCACAGCTTTACAGTACGGCAAAGATAAGACGTAGCAAATATTTGAGTACGTGCCGAGGGGATGGAGGTTACCATAACCTTGTTGCAAACCCAGCTTGTGTAGTTATATTATGAAAGGAACATTTTTCTAGACACCACAGGAACACAGCATAAGGTTCTTCTGTAGGGAGGGTGTATTCCACCAGTAAGGCTGTCCCAAGATAAGAAAAGTCTCCAAAGAAATTTCTCTATGACCTACTTCTCTTTGCTCAAAGGAGCTCTGGAAATCGTACTCACCGCCGGAATACAACACAAGTTTATTTGGCTTCGATTCTCTATAGGTCGGAGGTATTCTAAAAGTCAGGCTGCCCCGAGTAGAGAGAAATCTTTAAAGAAATTTCTCTAATTTAATTCAAGAACCAATTTTGTATAACTATTTGAAATATATCCATCTACGATAACGCATCAGTTAAATGACAATATATAAAACACTAATTAACATGACTAACCGAATTCATCCAAATACGACATGCGACATACATCTATCGGCATTTAGAGACATAATGTATGCTGTCATTGCGGTAATTGAAGTATTTAAATTGTTACCGATAAATCTTCAATAGAAGGGAGTTTAACAAAAAAAATAAGGTCGAACTGAGAGCGTGTGGCGTAGCAGTTTAAAATGCCCGATAAGCGACAGCGATTTTTACATACTAATTACATCACGAAAAGATTTTGTAAATAACATAATATCGTATTATATTTATATGTATTTAGTTTGTCTGTAAATATAGTCTGACAACTAGCAAAAAAACAGTCATTTCCGATAGAAGTGAAAACTTAAAACGATTAAATAACAGTGGATGTTTTTTGGATATTCAAATTAATTGTGGTATCAAAAATTTCAATTTTTGACATCAGTCTGAAACTTCTATCAACACGCCATACTTTTAGCTACAGATATATCTATATATTAATACGTGAAGCAAAGCTTTCGGTACCTTTTTAAGCGTATTGTGTGCTCTGAAGACTGTGAGATTTGGCATGGTTAAAGATAATATGGAGAAGGAGTGCAGAAAGCTAAAATTTGTCTATATTATCTTTTACTAATATATTAAGTTAAATTAATTAATACTGCGAATCCTAACCCGATCAGTGCTATTGAACTTAGACCCCCCAAAATATTGGCATTGTTACTCAATGAAAAGTGAGAGCTAGTAATGTAGATAATACTCTTTGTTTATGAATACTGTAAATGTCAAACAGAAAGTAGTCTATGATCTAAAAGTCGCTGGTAGAATATCTATCTTAGTGTGATCGCTAGTAAATATAGATACTTAACATTAGCATTTCAGTAACGTCAAATCATAAGATTTTACCCATCCCAGACCAAGCCCAACGTGTCTATCTAAATTTTTATTTCAAAAAAGGTTCCGTACATAACCTATGTATATCTACCTGATGAAAGCGTGGGTGAGGATGACTACAAAATGTTTCAAGTTGAAGAAATTTATGATTAACAAGGTAAATTAAAGAAAAAATTACCCTAGTCACAAGTAGCCTATTCATTGAGATCATTCCAATGAGTTCAAATACGATATCTTTACTGTATGTTAATGTGGAGTTAGGTATCCTACAGTTTCTATATAACGCTGCAGGCATCAGGTCAAGGTTTTCTAATATTACTGAAGTAACAGAATACCAAATCTCGACTCAACAAGACCTGTGGAAGATGATAAAATCTATTTATCAACTATAAAAGAGCTGATAAACTTCAAACGGCTGAACAGATTTTCTTGAATTATAGCTTGGAACACTCTCAATGAAGTCAACTTGCAAACAAAAAGCAATTATGGCTCAGTGGGTATCGTGTACAGAGACCGTGTCGATCGACGTGAGCCCAAATCCCTGCAATGAGCCTAAGCTTTCGGTGAAGGACAACATCGTGATGAAACCGCAGCATGGTGGTGGTAGGACTTTTTCTAATGCCCACCTGGCTAGCTAATACCATCAAGTTGAAAGTCTGTCGTCAAACACCAATAGGTGTATTGCGGCAGCTGCACTTGAGAGCCAGTCTTCCACTAAGCTTAGCGTGCTACCATTTTGGGTCACATCATTACTTAAGATAAAATGAGATTGTGGCCACAACGCTAAACCTATAACGACAAAAAAGAAACTAGATCATATTCGGTTCAGCCGTTTGTAAGCTACGATGCCACAGACCGACAATCAGTTATGTGTAACACAGTTATCTGTGTTAAACAAGATACACAGGTTAAACTTATAGCGTTCCTCTTTTTGCGTCAGAGGTTAAAATATATTAAAAGTATTTTTTTATTTATCTGCTGACCGTAACTACTACAAACGCAAAAACATCTCCAAACTGATTTGGCTGTACTTATCTTGTGAGTGTGCAGGTATGAAGCGCAATGTGATGTATTTTGTACTAAATGAATGGTATCCACACAAACAGCGGGCTCGAGAGCACGTGCCCGACGATTGCACTTTAACGACCATTATCAATGCAACGAGCTGGTGTTCACACGCTGGCTGTAACCAACGCTGTCAGTATAATCGCACCCTTTTCACCTACGGTACACATTTAAATTCAAAGTCAATTTACAACAAATAAGTAAATTAATTCTTGTATCTGGATTAGAACCCGCAGGGCGACCGGCGTCGGCACGCGGAAATTATCACTAACAAGCGTAATGAGGCGCGTTACTTACGTTTCAATGTCGAATGCCAAGAAATCATAAATGTATGGATACCGCAAACTTAATATAAATTTTATTAACAACAACAAAAATTTTAACAAAATCGAGGTATCTAAATCAATTATATCACTGGTATGAATCTTAAATTAATCGAATTGATCGAACGCCGTTGTATAATCCTATATTTTTACTGGAGCAACACACGATGAATCATATTGACTGGAAGACTTCTTCTTCTTTAACTTGGCAACCGGTCCTCTTTAATGAAGACCATTACTGCCATTATCGAGTGAATTATAGTATCATATGTTATGACGATTCAGTATCCTAACAAGATGGTGGCTCCCTTGTTAGAACTTTCTAGGAAGTTTTTGTGGGATCTCGGAATGAATGCTTTCAGCTTATATTTATAATCCACCTCACTTATGCACAAAAACCAAACTATATCACGCAAAATGCTACCAATATTAGATAATATACGGTGAAGAACCTAAGTTACTGAATTGAAAATAAAAACCATAATATGTCACTTCAAGATCCCGCCAAAAACTCGACTGGAAGACTTAATTCAGCTCCAGAAGTGTTCCAAACTCCGATATCAATTGTTTTTATAGTTTATTTTTGTTAATTCTTTTCCACAGCTTCCACTCCCTTCAATTTATTAAAAGCATAATTGTATTATCGATTATATTTAGCTCTAAAAAATAATCGATAATCGTAAAATCAATTTTCAATTAAGTTTACGCTTAGAGATGTCTAAAATAAACATTTGTTAGAGCTATGTTTGAAGATTACAAGAATAATTAGAATAAAGTCCTTAGGTACTTCAATTCTTGTTCGTCTGTACTACTACCACTATCGGACATAGAGGCAACACTGCTGAAACGAGCCCTGTGAATTTCTTGTATCCCCTTATCCCCTTTAAGCTTCTAATTTTATACCCGTCATTCCCCATAACCCTAATAACTACACAAGGCCCTGAATAAATATCATCTAATTTAGTATTGATTTTGCCAGCACTACTGACTGGAGCCTGCTTCCAGAGCACAAAGTCTTGAGCGAACATCAAATCATAAGGTTTATACCCTGTCGATACATTTATAGTATTGTTGATACCCCATACGATATTAGGCAAGCTGCTATCCCAATTGCTTCCCGCCTCACAGTACGGTTTGTTCTTTCTACCTGACCATTCGCACGCGGGCAAGCAATTGTACATATTCGTCTTAATTATCTCTGTACAACGCTTTAGACCTACATGACCGATATCATCATGGTGCATTTGTAAAATTTTCCAACGAGCGAAACGCGGAACTATTAGGCGATTACCGAGGTCGGTACACTCACTGTTTATTAATCCTATAATACTATTCAATTTTTCGTCTTGGCACTGTAACTGCATCAAAATCGCGGCGATACATGAATTTCTAACGATAAAAAGGGTCAAAAATGGCTAAAAAGGGTCAAAAATGGCTAAAACCGGCTTACTACATAATTTATTTTTAAGTTCATTGAAGCTTTGCATTTGTTCGTCACCCCAAACCCACGGGACATTTTTCCTAGTTAACTGAAAATGGATTCTGAAGTGTGGCATAGGCAAGGGCTTAGGCTAGACTTTAGACCAGACTTACATTAACACTGACCTCGCAAATCGGCACTTGCTCGCAGCTTTCGGCTCTTGATAAGATTGTGCCCGCTTCCCAATTGACGTCCTCGCTACCCGTATTCACAACCTTCAGGTAACCTTGACGGCCGCGTAGCAGTGTAGCCGGCAAAGAGTAGGAGACACCCTGCAGGTCATGTCGGGCTGGCGAAACCACCTCGTTGTTATCGTAGTTTCCAAGTATGTGCACCTTGATGATAGAGGTCCCTGGCGGTAATCTTTCCTGGCAGGCTGTAGCCACTTTGAAATGGCGTTCCTTTCGGACGCATCCACGGTGACTGGAAAGTCTGATTCAATGGTTTGGAGTGTGGCTGCACCATTTTTGATAGTTAATGATATCCCATCGCTATTTATGACGGGCTGGCCGATCAACAAATTTACTCCGTTCATATTCACATCTGTTAGACGAGCTTTGCATGTTAATGTCGTCAAGTTGCAGTCTAAATTGAACTTCCCCTTGGCTCGCGATGACATCACCATTGAATCCCTGCTTCGATTTCTTGCCTGGTGCTCAATAGCTAGAGGCAATCTTTCTGATTACGCTTTACCTCTCGCCTTAAACACATGTCCGGGTTCGGCAGAGTTTCGAGGACCCTGGCAGCACAATGCCGGGATGCCTCCTAACTCCTAATAGACTTCTGTCTATTTTCGGAAGAGTTCACATGGCATATTT
This sequence comes from Saturnia japonica, assembly GCA_033032175.1. Lineage (NCBI taxonomy): Eukaryota > Metazoa > Arthropoda > Insecta > Lepidoptera > Saturniidae > Saturnia > Saturnia japonica. Next base: position 3,273,221 of record CM065331.1, read on the forward strand.
ACTCGATTGTACAATCAGTACAATGTTCAATGCCCACATTGTGGTCGTATGATTACATCAGGGTAGTAATAATATACCAAAATTCCTGATGTTATCCCACTTCTGAAATGTTAAAACTTGTGGGTCTTGTTGGAATAATAGACCAATAGTTTAATATTTCGTAGTTTATTCAGACAGAGTATCGTTGTCTAAGAGGTTACTTTCACGAATGAATCCTTCAAGGCTTGACGTACCCGCTTTTATATCAAAATAATCGCAGTCCTACCCGCTTTATATAAAATTAATCATTGTCCTACCCGCTTTATACCAAATTAATCGTAAGTCAGATTATGTAGTAATAAGTTTACAATATCAATTTATATGATGATTAACTAAATGCGAGTACTTATTATAAATCACAATCTCTGGACGCTTATGTGTTACTTGCTAACATATTTGTATACCACCCACATTCATTCTGCAAAACGGAAGGTAGTCAAGTTTTTTCAAAGAAATGTTTTTGAGTAACCTTACATAATGTAATTAATCTATATTTTATCTAGAATGCCTTCATTAAGTTAATTATTCTATTAAAATGTGATATCTACCTACTTCTATATTACTGTGTTGATATGATTTTACATAACATAACATACCATCACGCCTATAGTACCCGAAGGGTTAGGCAGAGGTGTACTAATGTACACCCACAGTTCGCCGAGTATGTTTTTAGATCCCATGTAATAGGGAGCGAGCCTATTGCCATTGATAGGGCACGAAACCAAACTCCGAGCTGCTACTGAGAATTTCATAGGAAAAACCCAATAACACTTTGCTCGACTTGGGAATCGAACCCAAGACCTCGATGATAACAGTCGCGCTTACGACCACTAGACTAACGAGGCAGTTATGATTTTCCTTTCTTTTATAAGTATAAAGTTTCAAACGTACTTTTTTTATACAACTAAGGTGGAAAACAAGCATACCATTAGTGACTACCATAGCTTATTGACGTTTGTAATACCATAGGTATAATTAGCTAATTATCGACCTAGAACCCCCCTACCCCGAGGAGTTCTGGAAACCCTACTCGCCGCAGAAACACATCACAATGTAATTTTGCTGCGATCTTATGTAGGGTAAAAGTATTCGACTAGTCGGAATGTCCCGAGTACTAACTACCTCCTAAATTACCCTCCCTACTTAAAACTACAATGGAAAGAGATCGGATGTTTCTATTCAAATTAGTTAATAATTTAATTGACTCACGTTATCTTCATGGTGAACTCAGATTTAGAAACCCTAGGTCCAATACAATAATTATTTGATGTGCCTTTATGCAAAACGAATTATGTTTCTAACACTTTCCTTTAAAGAACATGTAATATTCATTGTCAAATGTGATGTCATTAATATAGTTCTAGCGGTCGCCCAATGATCGAAATTCGAACAGCGACTTTTAAATCATAGACCATTTTCTGTTTGACATTTGCAGTATAATCTAAACAATGAATATTATATCACTTGCTGTCACTTTTAATTGAGTGACAATGTCAATATTTTGGGGGGTCGAAGTTCAGTGGCACTCGTTGGGTTAGGTTATGAAGTATTAATTTATCTAATTTAATATATTAGTAACAGATATTATAGATAAATTTTAGCTGTTCGCACTCCTTCTCTATGTAAACTTTAACCATGCCAAATCTTAGTCTTCCGTGCACGCACTACGCTTAAAAAGGGGTAGAAAATTTTTGCTTCACGTATAAATATAATGATAATAGTTTAACTTAATTATCAACGGATATTATGATTTCCTCTTCCTTTGTCCTTTTCATAGTTGAACTACATTTATATTTAGTAAATAAATTATTATTAACTTTATAATTTGATACAGTGTGCGTTATGCTGTTATATATGAGGAAACTTTATTGGTGTATGACTTTGTTATTTATGATTAGTTTTAAGCATTATAATCTTTGATTTCTTTAAAAATAAATAAATTTGTGTGTCCCCACCTCTTTAAAAACTTTATTAAGTTAACGCCATAAGAAGAAATCTCTTAATAATCCACCTGAAATTCAATGGTTTCTGCAACATTTAGCTATTTGGAACGATAACTGGTGAAACTTACGTAGTAACCGCACATACATCAGAGCTTAATCTTTCCGTCAAAGTTTTAAGATAGCGTAGATCTTATTGTCTATTGCTTTACGAGACCTGTCGCCCTATGTAAATATTATTATGAATAAATTTTATTGTAATGTATAAAGGTGACCTTTACGGAATTCCCTATTTGGTACGTATGGTACTTAACTGCAATCGTATATTTTTCATATTATATAAATTCAGACCACAAGCCGTGAGCGATAAAATAATTATGTTGTATATACTAGCGGTATACAGCGGCTCCGGACGCGTTCGTTACGCAGTAGTTATTTACATTCCGTAATCCTATTTTTGCTTAGATTATCAAATTTACAATTCAACAAAAAACAAAATCTTATCAAAAATGGTTAAAAATTTTAGACAAATTTATTTTTTGTAATCTTCTTTTTCTACTATTTCTAAAAGTACTATTGATAATTCGTATAACCTATCAATGATGGAATAAGTTATACTTCCCGTGTACAAAATTTCATCAAAATCGGTACGAATTCTAGAAGTAATATCGCAATTTCTCATAACCTATAAATTGATCAATGGCATAAGTTTACCGTCAGTGTACAAAATTTCATGAAAATTGATCAAGCCGTTTTTGAGTTAAATCTGGACATAGAAAATTTTTTTTAATAATAATTTTTAATAAATAATAATTTTTAGTAAATAATGTCAGCCTCCTACACCACATCTAAGGGCCTCCCAAGGGTCTGACGGTCACTTCCTTTATTAGCAGTATTAAAACTACCTATGGTAAAAAAATATAGTGTATACATCCACGAGCCAAAAATGCCCGGAGCTTCCGGACTATTAGTTGTATAAAAAAACTAACAATCAAGCCTGTCTTGTGGAGACGTACCTATTACTATTTACCATATTATTAAGCATAATAGTGTAGAAGCTTATATACTCGTACAAAGCCCATGAGTTAATGAATGAATCTGATTGGCTAATTTATCTCGGCAACTCTTCACCGTCCCGCGCCGCCGCGCCGCCGCGCTGCCGGCAAAGCATCCGTTATTCTCACTTCACGTACTTGTCTACAGCTTGAAAATAATTTTTCAAACAAACTGTTAGTTCCAGAAATTTCTCCAAATGTACAAAAAATCATAAAATTCGCACTCTTTAAGTAGGTAGGTATAGACAATAGTATTTAATTGACGAAGGCGTTACTTTGTGGAACTCCATTATAACTAGTTTATCCGAAGTTTCTTTGTTAAATCCTCCTGAAACAGATTAACAGTTGTTTCATGTTTCCACAACAAGAAACGTTTGCTATTAATTGTTGAGATGAATCTGAAAATGTTAGGTCTGAAACTAATCGAAGAAAAAAGTAAAATCAAAAAGAGAAAGGTTAATGTTGGGTACGCGTCACTTCCCCTCTGCGTGAGGGAGGGGGGGGGTGTGACGTTTCCCCGGTTTGGACGGGCGTTTTGTTGCGCCGGATGCCCGTCTCGTAGATACCGTACGGTAATTCGCCAAGTTTAGGGCGGCGTGATGCTTGGTGGTGAGCGGGGTCCGAATTGAAATGGGGTGCAATAAAGTGCTTTACGATCCGCTTGGTAAGTATGGTACTTAACTGCAATTGTATATTTTTCATACTTCGATAAATTCTTGACCACAAGCCGTGAGCGATAAAATAATTATGTTGTATATACTAGCAGGTATACAGCGGCTCCGGACGCGTTTCGTTACGCAGTAGTTAGTTTACATTCCGTAATCCTATTTTTGTTTAAATTATTAAATTTACAATTTAACAAAACAAAATGCTCATCAAAAATGGTTAAAATTTTTAGACAAAATTATTTTTTGTAATCTTCTTCTTTCGAGCTATTTCTAAAAGTAGGTATCGAGGAATTCGTATAACCTATCAATGATGGAATGAGTTATACTTCCCGTGTACAAAATTTCATCAAAATCGGTACGATTTGTAGATGTAATATCGCAATTTATCATAGCCTATAAATTGACCAATGGCATAAGTTTACCGTCAGTGTACAAAATTTCATGAAAATTGATCAAGCCGTTTTTGTGTTAAATCTGGACATAGGAAATTATATTTCTCTCAGTAATACATTCCTTAATAAATACATAATGTTATAGTATCAATAATGTCAGCCTCCTACACCACATCTAAGGGCCTCCAAGGGTCTGACGGTCACTATCCTTTATTAGCAGTATAAAAACTACCTATGGTAAAAATATAGTGTATACATCCACGAGCCAAAAATGCCCGTAGCTTCCGGACTAAGCCAAACTAACAATCAAGCCTAATCTTGTGGAGACGTACCAATTACTATTTACCATATTATTAAGCATAATAGCTCGTAGAAGCTTATATACTCGTACAAAACTCATGAGTTGACATAAATGAATCTTGATTGGCTAATTTATCTCGGCAACTCTTAACCGTGCCGCGCCGCCGCGCTTCCTCCATATTAGCACCCGTTATATCTCACTTCACATACTTGTCTACAGCTTGAAAATAATTTTTCAAATAATCTGTTAGTATCCAGAAATTTCTCCAAATGTACAAAAAATCATACCACATTCGCACTCTTTAAGTAGGTAGGTATAGACAATAGTATTTAATTGTCGAAGGCGTTACATTTGTGGAACTCCATTATAACTAGTTGTATCCGAATATTAATCTATTGTTAAATCCGCCTGAATACAGATTAACAGTTGTATTCATGTTTCCACAACAAGAAACGTTTGTTATTAATTGTTGAGATGAATCTGAAAATACCTTAGGCTCTGAAGACTAATCGAAGAAAACACTGTAAAATCAAAAAGTCGCCAACAGGTTAATATCTGAAACAGTTATAGAAGAGATGCGGTAAATCCCGTAAACCCGATTAACCGATTATTAACCTATAGAGGAATAAATATTAATGGTGTCAAACAGATAATAATAAAAAACTATATTGCACATGAAATGTAAAACGACCACACGCACTCGCTGAGAAGCTAAACAGGTGTAATTAATTGTGGTCAAAGAGGAAACGACTGTTAATCTGTTTCAGGCCGAAGTAGCAAAGATCTGTCGGAAAAATTAATTATAGATAATACCGGAATAACGGAGCTCATTGATATGATAATTTTATTAAGTAAAATATATTATAATTTAGTATTAACAGTTATATGTAATTTCATTTATTACTAACTGACCCGCGGCAACTTCGTCTGCGTCACATAAGAGAGAGAGGACTAGAGATAGTGGGACGTAGGCAGAGACAAATAACAATAAAATTGTCGTAGGTACCTACAATACAATTTATAAGTGCCGCGCCGCCCGCCCGTCATATCATTCTGCTAAAATGAACGCACGGTACTTGATTATTATTTTGCTGCGGAGTTATTTTGAAACTGTGATGTCTCCTAAGATATTCATTGAAATTAAATGATGTAAAGGGAAATTTTGTCCAAATTAAAATACTTGTGATGAATAACGTATTTATTTCGATAAGGATTAATACCATGTTTATAAAACACCTTCTCAAATAATACATTATTTTAGAAGAAATGTTATTGAATGAAAAAAGGTTATATTGCATCAACCTTAAAAGATAGACATATGCCATTGTAAACTTTTTTAGAACTTTACGCAGCACACGCGATGAAAACTTTCAAAAGGAATAAATTTTCTCTGTTTTTGCAAAAAATTTTATTGATGCTCCGAACCTATTGATCGTAGCGTGATGTTATATAGCCTATAGCCTTCCTCGATAAATGGGCTATCCAACACTAAAATAATTTTTCCATTCGAACCAGTACTTCATGAGATTAGCGCGTTCAACCGAACAAACAACAAACAAACAAACTGTTCAGCTTTATAATATTAGTATAGATAAAAGTTATGGCGGTAGACTCGTTTATATCCAGGTGGAATATCCAATCATGTAATTTTTCGGATTTTGCGTACATTTACTAATTCAAATTCATAGCACTATCGGCTAACGGTTGAAAGAAAAATCTAAACGCTTGAGAAATGTTCTTGTAGTAACTAGTACCACTTTATGTGGGGAAAATAAAAAACTGGTGATATCACGGTGTTTGAAATTAACAATACGTCGTGTGTTCGCGTGTCGAGTAAGCCCTTACCTTTGCTTCGGCTCCTTTGCTCAGCTGTAAAACTGGCTGGTATTATTTATTTTTTATTTAAAAAAAAGTTAAAAGACTTAGACTTTGACTGTCGTGTAGTGGTTTTTGTTTTATTATTCTTAAATTTGTTTTATTTGACTCTATATTGTGTAATACAAGTGGTCTATTGCATAATAAAGCTTGGGTTATAGTGCACAAGTGAAGTAGATTGGAAATAATAACATTGACAATGAATTCAAACCACAAAAACTCCCTATTTAGTTAAGTTAAGATACTGAGATCTTAAAGAGGACTAGTTGTAATGTTATGAAAAGGAAGGAGTTAAAAAATGTTACTTTATTAAATGTACTATCAGTTTTTATTAATGCTAGTTTATGTTGTCTAAAATAAAATAAACATGTAACCCGGAAAACCTTCCCTCGATGTACAGAGACGCGACGAGATAGTTTCAACTACGAAGCGGTATAAATATGAAGCTATCACCTACATTAAGCATCAGTCTCACTTGACCGTCGAGAGGATAAACATATTAAACATGTTCGGGAAACTGGTGAGTGTGATTTTATTTAAAACTAGCTGTGCATGCGACTGCCTTTGCGTAGACTGCAGAATGCCATCCGAACAGGCACACGAATCATGATTTCCCTCCTCCCGGTTATTTTAATGACAAAAATGGTTATTGTGGGTGATTCTTAGAAGATAAATGTATGCCTGTTGCTGACTTTTTTGTAGGTCATTTTAAGAGTTACAACTATGTAGTACATTAATTTGATATATCTCTTATAGTTTACTTGACGTAAGCTATTTAAGCGCCGCAAAATCGTTGTTTCTTCGAAATTGTTCTTATTTGCTAGGTAAATTAATTATGTTTCTAAAATAAAAGTGGTCTAAATTACTCCGTTATAACATCAGCTACGTGTCAGTGAAAGGCTCGTCAAAATCGGTCTAACCGTTTCGGAGATTACCCTGAACAAACATTCAGACAAGAATTCAAAAAAACATATTTTTTTGTTATAAATACTGTCATATTATGCATTTAGTAAAGAGTTGTTATTTCGCCATTACAAACAGGCACTTCAATTTTATTTATTTGTGTAGATTACCTTTTGAAAATGTCGTTAAAACCAGTGCAGGGTTCCAATGCGGAAGAACAAACACTATGTCTATAACTCCGCTGTTTTCATAACATAAGTGAAACATAACCTAACCCAACCATATTTTTTGGCCAAATACATAAGCTAGATGATCAAAAACAAGGAGTAGCAATTTACCAGTGGCAAAATACAGGGGAAAAATACATGTACGCACACATTCATTATTTTTACATTTTAATTTCAATTTTCATGTTTAATTTTCATTTTTTTGTGTTGTTTATAAATCAACATGCGCCACCAACTTACTTTCAAAAATGTATCTTAGGTCTCCATAATACAGGCATAGCCTAGTTTGAGACCTTAGTTAAATTTAAACATATTTATGATTGTTTTTGGTAATAAAAATATTTTGTATTTTTTTATTTGTATTTTGATTTGTGCACTTCACTCGCAGTAGAAATGAAATCATCAGAAGACGAAAATAAAAATATATTCTTATAATAAATCTCTTTCAAAAAATACTAAATCATTCGAACTATCGACCAGGTCGTACTGTACCTACAACAGTGCATGGAAGTCTTGGTCGTCACATTGCTAGGCCAATTCGATGACGATCATAGTTGGGAAAATCAGAATTCGCTTTAACCGTGCATCCTCTGGCAGGCGAAATCAATGTAGCGCGTTTCTGGTGGTTAAAACATTGACCATGTACTCATGTAATTTGATAGATGGCGCTGTAACGTAATAACGGCTAACTTGGTTGAAAAAGTAGTTTATGTTTGAAATTGTATGTATTTCTTATGTTTATCTTGTATTTATTGATGTATGTTTGTTGTTGTTGTTTATGTGTGTAACCCTGATTGAGAATATTATTAGCTAACATAGAGTTTATTTAAAAAGGAATTGACAATATATATAATTTACTTAAAATGTAGTTTCTTTGTCTTCAGGTAGGATAGTATTAATTAATTTAAACAGTGTAATTATCATTGTATCATACACACAATAAATACTATTACTTATATACCTACCATATACTATAAATACTAAAATAAATACTTACATTATTTTCAGAACAACGCTTTAGTTTAACTGAAATTTACAATTCTTAAGAAATTGGAAATATTGTCATATATCTTTATAAATGTATGCGTTTCTCTTTTTAGTGTCGCTATTTCGTTCCATCGCGTTTCAAATCACAAAGTTCAACAACAAATAAAAATAAAAATTACAGTTATTCCTTTGCGCCGTGGCTGTTGCCATCGCTGAGAGATACCCGGCCGGCGTACACCCGGCTATCTGTCCAAACTATCCATTCTGTGACGCGGAAACGCTAGCCCGTTTCACACCAGACGGGATGCCCATCCCGGAGTGGTACCGCAACCCTGCTTTGATTCCAGTCTCCGTGCCTCTCCCCGCACTACGCGCAGCTGAAGCGTGAGTATACGTAATGTGATCACAATGAGTCAATACATGGAGGACAGAGGTCCTATAGAGAACCATCTTATTTGGGGGATAAGTTGTAAAAATATCCAGCTGTACTCAACAAATTACATTTCAAAAGCCCACCAAAATGGCAGTAGTGTAGCAAGAGGGAATGATACTTTTTCGTGGTTTTTTAGCTAACAGAAATCAATTTAACAATAATGGTAAAATTTTGTGGAGTGAAACGTTGTCTAAGTGGTTTTTTTTTTAGAACTGACTACACTGTTAGCCTTAGGGGCCCTATCGTCAAACAGAGCCGCTGCGGCTTTTACAGCTTCACCGGACTTGGGGGCGAGCGCTTAGGGCACTCAGCCGCGAAAGTTTGTGACGACCCGCACGAGGGTGCCAGAGTGGCCGAACCTCGGCTCGGGCGGTCGTCGCGAATGCGAAAAAGTCGCGATCTAGCTAATTCCCTAATCTTATGAGAATTCGAGCTAACTAATATATTAATATATACTCATATGCACGTTCCCCTCCTCCTGGGAGGAAGGAGTGGACCATGCGTATGTGTATTTGTTAATCGGAATGGTTTTTCTACACTAACTAGCGCATTAGTCTAACTAGCGCAAAAAAAAGAAAAAAAAGGTCCCTTACAGAACCTATGTACCTGTGTGGTGTGCACGTGTGTGTGTTCATACGTGTGTAATGTTGTGTGTGGGTAACTAAGTGTTGCACGTATAGTGTCACTTTGTATCGCGCGGGCGGCTGCCTGACCCAAGGGCTTCACACCGAGGAACGGACCTAGGCTTGGGTTGCCGCTAGAGAGGGTGGACGTGACGGGTGTGCGGGAGCGAAGTTGACCGCCCGTCCTCTGCGGAGAGAACGGTGGTTACGCGGGCGTGGGCGGTGGCACGCTCTGTTTGGAGAGACGGTGTCGGCGTAGAACGCGTTAGCTTTTTCGGTTTGGTCGGGCGGGTCAGTGAATATATTACGCGGCCGGCGTTTTCTCCGGCAGGCGTTGGGGTCGGGAACATAAGAAGCTGCCGCTTTTATTAAGGGGTTCGCGTGGTTCGACGCGGTGTCGAAATACGAGCGAGAAAGGTGTTTGGCATATGCATGTATCGAGGGAAGGTGCATATCTCTATGGAGATCCTCCATACGAACAAACCAGGGGGCACCGGTAAGGCGGTGAAGAAACTTGTTCTGGATGGCTTGTAAGCGTTCCCAGTTATGACTTGACATATGTGCGAACGCAACGCAGCTGTATGTCATGATCGGACGGAGGAATCATTAATCTATGGGTGTCTCTTTTAAGCTATTGCATAGCTTCTATCGCGGGCCTTGAGCGTGGAGACCGAATCCAGAAATTCCGTAACGAAAATAACTTAACACCCCCACTCCGACCGGCACAGCGGTGATACCTTGACTTGGGTGTCGCGACAGGCTCGACGGGAACACGGATTCCTCTCACCGCTAGATGGCGTTGTAAAATATGTTTGATAAAAGAACGACATACATAGAGTTGTAAAACCTACATAATTTTTTAATTTTCAGACCCGATGCACCTAAATACCCTGCCGACTTCGACGCCGCCATATGTCCTAACTACCCGTATTGTTGGTGAACAGATTAAGAATCATAGACTAGCGCGTTTCCCACAGATAAAAAATTACATCCGCTAAAAACGTAACTGTCAAACAAGTTTATAATCTGTTTTACGATATGGCCGTATTATTTTTGTTGAAAACGATAAACAAAAACAGCCAACCCTTAAGCAATTTTCTATGATCAAACACCGTCAATTCGTGGTTATAGATTGTCCATCGATCGGACGTTAAAGCGTTATATAGCGCATAAGCGTTAAATTTACAGTTTTAAATGATTTTTCCTGTTTCAAATTTCATAGACAGTTTCGTTAAATTTTTAAGTATTTTTGAATCATATAACCGATTAAAGGCCCTTTCATTGGCAGATAGCTGTGTTGTAAAATAACCTTAGTTTTTTTTCAAAAATAATTCATCATTTTAATACATTTTTATTAAATGAACTGTGGTAAAAAACATACCGACTGGTGAACTTGAACTTCGTCTTGATAGACTTTACCATTGAATTTATTATTGGAATTTGAAATCTGGAATTTGTTAGTAGGAAGAAATTTATCGGATACGCTTTTATATACTTGCCTCGTATTCATACAATTAAACCTAAATTCATACAATTAAGTTGCAGTTGAAACAGGTGTTTGTAGATTTAATAATACAACTTTTTAAATCACTTACCAGGATGGGATGGTAATTGACCCCATTAAAAATAGATTACTTTTTTTTTTATTTTCCGGAGCTCAGCAGCCAGCTCGCGAATTGGTACCTTTTTGTGCTTTCCCCCGAAAACAGCGTCATTTCCGGTCAGAATTTTGAAAATTATACTTATTAGAAACCACAGATGGCGTGTTTTTGTATTCTTATTTGGTCAAGAAAATTTTTGAGGAAAGTGAAGTGTTAACACCGCCATTGTGTATTCACGTGTTAGCGAGACGTGGTACAGCTAATCTGTATATTAATACGTGAAGCAAAAGCTTTCGGTACCTTTTTAAGCGTATTGCGTACACGAAAGACTGTGAGATTTGGCATGGTTAAAGTTTATATGGAGAAGGAGTGCAGAAAGCTAAAATTTATCAATAAAAATTTGTTACTAATATATTAAATTAAATTAATTAATACTGCGAATCCTAACCCGACAAGTGTCATTGCACTTAGACCCCCCAAAATATTGACATTGTCATTCAACGAAAAGTGGTAGCAAGTGATGTAGATAATACTCATTGTTTAGGTTAATGAATACTGCAAATGTCAAACAGAAAAAAGTCTGTGATCAAAAAGTTCTGGCCTTAGGGCGATCCCTAGTTATTATAAATATGTATCTAAAGCTATTATTATAGAGTAGATATTTTCTTTTCGTGCTGTAAGGTAACTATTTTCATCTCATTAGTAAATGTACGCGAATTCGACAAAATTCATTGGTAAAGTACCTGCGGACATCGAATCGATATTGCGTTAGTCTAAACTAGTTACTTGAACATATTATCCTGCAAATCGATAATCTATATCAATGAATCTGTAGCTCTGTCTATACATGTATTTTTTTTTATTTCCCTTTAGAATCCTACAAGGATAGGAAGAATAAAGAACACAAATATTCCATTAAAAAATGTCTGTCTGTCGGTTTGTATGTCTGAATTTACCTCAAAAGCCGCTGGCTAATACTTAAGGAAATTTTGTACACAGGAAGCAATTGATAAACAAAATATTAGATCCTTACTTAAGAAATTGGTGTCTTGTAGGACAGGCTATTTGTTTGTATATTTGTGTTCCAAATTTTTATTGATTCAATTATTTTCGTACCATTTGATTTTTCATTGACATTGTTCTTTTCACAAAATGGAAAACTTAAAATATCGCGTTATTTACGAATATGAGTTCTACCGTAGGCATCAGCGCTGCAGAAACAACTCGAAGGATTAACGATGGGTCTGGGGAAGTTACCGTAAAAAAATATCCACATTCTAATGGAGATATTGAAAGAACATTTAGGACAATGAATAAAGTGCAAAATAAATTACGTAATAATCTCAACATAATCACGATTAATATGATTTTACGGTTAATAATGGGCTTGACTTCTAAACAATCCACATGTTTCAATTATAATCTTCCAGATGACGTATTGAGGCAAATTGGAAATAAAGAAAAATATAAATTAAGTACAGTCCAATGATATGTGGACATCACAGAGCCACAGCCAGGTCCAACTGGTTCTGGAACTCTTCAAACATTTCCAATGACGACGCAGAAGATGAAAATTCGATTTATGACATTCAAATTATTTTTTGTCTCATTTTTGTTTAGATTGATTTAAGAAATGAAATATTATTAAAATATTTCATATTTTAATTCCAATAACTTGTCTTGTGTTACACATAGGTAAACTGATTTTTGTTAAGAACGTAAACGATAGGTACTTCAAATTACGAAAAAACTATACCTACAAGTACAAATTTTTTAGTCATTCAAACAATGTGGTTGTTATGTTGGTAATGTGTAACGTATCTAGCGCCCAACACTCTAACAGACCTAGCAGGACTGCTGGAGACTCTAGTTAATAAAGAAGAATTAAAAGTGACCGTGGAAGCAGATCCATCGCAAACCACGTCAGAGTTAGCGGCAGGCTTTGGTGTGAGTGATAAAACAATTTTATATCTAAGGACCTAATATTATGAATTCTAAACCGAATTTTTGTACGCGGAAAGTACCATAACAGCATTCTACAATTAATAATCTAAAACAATTGTGAATACTTTAAAATAATATAAAAATTATAAAAGTATTAATTGTCAATTATAATTAATTTTTTTTTTTTTTAGTAATTAACTACTCTGTTAGCCTTAGGGCCGCTGCGGTTTTTACAGCTTCACCGGACTTGGGGGCGAGCGCTTAGGGCACTCAGCCGCGAAAGTTTTTGACGACCCGCACGAGGGGGCCAGAGTGGCCGAACCTCGGCTCGGGCGGTCGTCGCGAATGCGAAAAGGTCGCGATCTATCTAATTCCCTAAACCTAAGAAAATTCGAGCTTACTAACATATACTCATATGCACGTTTCCCTCCTCCTTCCTTCCTCCGCAAAAAAATAAAAAAAAGGTCCCTTACAGAACCTATGTACCCGTGTGGTGTGCACGTGTGTGTGTTCATATGTGTGTAATGTTGTATGTGGGTAGCTAAGTGTTGCACGTATAGTGGCACTTGTATCGCGCGGGCGGCTGCCTGACCCAAGGGCTTCACACCGAGGAACGGACCTAGGCTTGGGTTGCCGCTAGAGGGTGGACGTGACGGGTGTGCGGGAGCGAAGTTGACCGCCCGTCCTCTGCGGACAGAACGGTGGTTACGCGGGCATTATAATTAATTATAAACTAATGAAGAAGTATGAACGCGTATGGAGCTACGGTTGCACCACCAGTGTACTTAAAAAGTTTATTTTTAAATGGAACATAATTACCTTCCTAAAAACTTATTTGTTTATATATCAATTTATTAATCAAATTCAAAATTCAAAATTGATTTATTATACACAAGATTTACTAACATTTACACAGTAACTTCCAAACTAGGCAAGAGCCTGTATCTTGGAAACTGGCGTACCAATTTACAAAATATTTTGCACAAACACCTCAGGTGACCGTAAACGATTATACAGGTAAAATTTAATAAAATGATGTAATTATTATCCATATCTATGCACAAAACAACAAACAAAATAAACAAATATTCTAAACAACTCTTTTATATTTTTTACGACGCAATGTAAAAATGCAACGTATTGATTCTAGCTTATAATTTCTTGTATTGAAATTTATACACGTCGTTTACAAGTGTAGAAGAACTATTGCAAAGGGAGGATCCTCCGACCAGACGGGTGTTATGTCTGGCGGGCAGCTGCCCAACGGTTGTAGTCGGGTTCTTGTATATATACTCAACGATTGAGTTAATTACTATAGCGCAATGTAGAATAGTACGATGCGTCTTATGTGGCTCGATAGATGTCGCTACATCACTCCCCTCCGAGACCGGAGGTCGATAGCAGGTTGAGTCGTCCATACATCTTGTGGCTTGCCGGGCCAGTGGAATGTTCCAGTGAGTCGGAACCAGATGCCGCATAGTTCACGGTGAGTCGGAACTGTCTGCGGTTATGCCCCAGTGAGTCGGGGTGATGCTGGAAGAATGCTCCAGTGAGTCGGAGTGTTGCAGTGCTGCGTAGTGACTGGCTGCTGCGTAGACCAGGAGAGGAGTGCGTATCTGCTTGCTGACCGGCCGAAGTGCAGTGTGCTGTGCCAAGGTTGCTGAGAAGGCTGTGGGGTGATGACCAGGAATGCGCGTCCGCTGCATGCTAGTGGTCAGGATACCCGAAGTAGCCGTGGATGCTGGCTGGCTGTATGACTCGCTGCTCGAAAGCTTGTGGAAGTGATGATGACGTCACGATGTAGCTGTGCGAAGAAGGTTGCGCTGACGTTCATGCTCGGGGTCACCAGTGTAGAAGAACTATTGCAAAGGGAGGATCCTCCGACCAGACGGGTGTTATGTCTGGCGGGCAGCTGCCCAACGGTTGTAGTCGGGTTCTTGTATATATACTCAACGATTGAGTTAATTACTATAGCGCAATGTAGGATAGTACGATGCGTCTTATGTGGCTCGATAGATGTCGCTACACAAGTATAAACTTATCTAAATTTTTCCGAACATACATTATATTTTCGGAGATGTACCTTTTGCTCATACTACACCATCCTGCACTAACTAGCATAAGTAATGGCGCTGAGTAAACATGAATTCTTCTATACATATCATAAAAATCAACGTCTGTCTGTATGTCTGTCCGTTTATGGTCCTTTCACGCGAAAATCACATATCCTATTAACATGATTTGTATTTTTATTCATAGGTAAATACTTTTGTTTCGTAAACAATAGTACGAAATAAGCAATGGCACTAATGGTGAATCAATTCGGGAAAAAAACGCCTTTGAGGTGCTTAAATAGCTTACGCTGAGTAAAACCATAAGAGATATATCAAATTAATGTAGTGCATAATTGTACATCTTAAAAATAGCTACAAAAAATCAGCAATGGTATATATCTATCTCACCTACAACAAGTATGTTTATTTTCAAACTACCCTTTGGACGACGGGTGGAAGCGTGTGTTAGTTGTAGTCCATATGATCCGAACCGCGGGAACAAACAGACTAGATATAATGTGTTATATAGTATACAGTATTGTTTGAACAAAATATATTATGATATAGACTTTCAAGTCACACTCTGATTGCAAATGTAGGTAACGTAATATTTGTTATATTAACGGATATAAATCGATAAAGGGTTGACTAGAATTAGGTATATTAATACACTAGCTTTTGTTAAGGTATTCGCTCTTGTATAGTTTATTACAATTAAATAATATACCAACAGGCCTGTATCCCCAAAGGGTTAGGCAGAGGTATAATAATGTAACAGTTCGCTGTGTATGTTTTTAGGGCTCATGTAATAGTAGGCAAGCTGATTGCAATTAATCGGACACAAGGCCAAACTCCGAGCTGCTACTGAGAATTTCATAAAACAATATATTTTTTAACAAAAAAGAAAAGCAACTTCAATGATTTTCAAGAGTTCCCTGGTGTATCTACAAAGCTGAAAGCCCAATGCCTATAAAATTAAAATGGAAACACCCTTACAAACAAAAAAAAACATCCAAATCGGTTCATAAACAAAGGAGTATTTAAGTTGTAACAATATTAATGGCCAAACTAGTTAGATATATGTCAGGAAATCGTGTCTATGTGATTTTTTTTTTTTTAAATGTGTCATAAACACAGAGTACATTTTTTTAAAGGAGATAGAAACCAGATAATAGTTATCTGAAGTACTCTAAATACGTGAAGGGATTTAGGGGGATCTTAAAGTGTCATGTTGTGGTTTTATTTCCAATTCAGTAACTGTAGTAGTTTGGTTATTGTATTTACGTGAAGTGGATTGTAAATATAAACTGAAAGCACGCATTTTGAAACGTCACAAAAGCTCCCTAGATCGTTCTAATATGGAAGCCACCTTCTTAATGGATGCCACTTAAAATTAAAATACCTACTACTACGAAGGCTTGAAAACATTGACGCTGGCAAGTGCTTTTTGCAATGTTAAAACAACAAGAAGAAAATAAGTTAGAAGAAAAAATAAAAGAAACAAAAGTAGAGAAGGAGCACGCTAATAACATGTATGGCTCAGCAGACAACGAGAGGCTTGAAGGAACGCGAGAGCCTTCCCGTCGTGAAGACCTCTGTTAATATTGGATCTTAAAATTATTCGAGGCTTCCCATTAAATCGGAACCCGAAGAGATGATCATTCTGGTTGGAGCTTGTCGGATCGTGAGGACGTTTGAGATGAGTTATCATGTCACCTAGCAGCGAAAACACCAGACATGCGAGGCTTGAGGTGACTATATACGGGAGATTGGAGGCCTCTAGGGGCAACCCCAAATAAACATACATCTTTTTCACTTGGATTGTCGGACCGTGTACATCTCTACAGTGATTACTCCCACAAGATAAGTATAGATAAGTATAGTCTATCATGATGTATCTCTCTTCAACATCATCATCATGACTATATGAATACGTGAAGAAAAAACTTTGTGCCCCTTTTTAAGCGTATTGCGTGCACGGAAGACTGTGAGATTCAGCATGGTTAAAGTTTATATGGAGAAGGAGTGCAGAAAGCTAAAATTTATCTATAATATCTGTTACTAATATATTAAATTATATAAATTAATAATGCGAATCCTAACTCGACCAAGTGCCATTGAACTTAGACCCCACAAAATATTAACATTGTCATTCAACGAAAAGTGACAGCAAGTGATGGTTTAGGTTCATACTGCAAATGTTAAACAGAAAATAGTCTATGATTAAAAAGTCGCTGGTTGAATTACGATCATTGGGCGACCGCTAGTATAGATAATTAATGTATGTAACTAATAAAAGAGTAATACGTATGGATTAAATTAATAAAACATAAAAAAATTATCAATACAGGAAATAAAGAATATTTTAACACATCATAAATACTGTTTTTTAATACATAGACAACAATAATGAATATGTTCGGAAACCTTCCACTTGAATTGTGGACCGATGAAATCAAATTGAACGCGGCACTGTGTAGATTCGAATAGTGTCGATTCGTGGGTATAAAAGCGGTGGATATGTGAACATTGATTATCAGTCTCAATAAACAGTTGAGAGGACCAACAGCCATGTACGGAAAATTGGTGAGAAATTTTAACATATTTTAAACTAACCGCTGAGTCTAGTTTCGTTTGCGTTTGTTGCAAATTTTTTAAGCGACTTCAGAAGAAGACAATTTTTGACAAAAAAGGAATACCAACTTACAATGTTTTTGAGGTTTTCCCTGTTGTATCTTCAAAGTCAAAGGTTCAATACCAATGAAATTAAAATAAGACTACCCTTGAGGTATCCCCAAAAAAAGAATTATGTAAATCTGTTCATAAACAAAGAAGTTTATTATGCCTGAAAATCTATACAATTAATAAAAAAAATGTGTCTGTTTGTAATGTCAAAATAACAGCTTTTTACTAAATTCATATGAAAATATATAAGTACGACACTGTAATAAAAAAAAAAAAAAAATTAATTTTGTGTCTTTCTGTCTGTTTGTTAAGGGTAATCTCTGAAACGGTTTGACCGATTTTGACGGGACTTTATATAAAAACTGGTCAAAGTGAATGATATCGGGCGCTTAAAATGGCTTACGCTGAGTAATCCATAAGAGATAAAGCAAATTACTATAGTGAATAATTGTACACATTAAAATCTACTACAAAAAAGGCAGCGAGAGTATATATCTATCTTCTAAGGAACACCCACAATAAGCATTTTTGTCTTTAAAATATCGGGCAGCGGGGAAACAAGATTCCCGTGGGCATTCTACAGTACACGTGAGCGAAGCCGCGGGCACAGCTAGTTTGTTATAAGTATCGTATGTTCTTTCATATGCATTTAGTAAAAAGCTAATATTTTGACATTACAAACAAACACTTCAATTTTATTACATATCTAAGTAAGATACACAAGTTATATGTAACATTTACTATAAAAAACTAATAGGACTATTGCATTATTAGAAAATTCATTGGCGCGTAAATAACGTATTGCAATATCGTTGCAAAAGCAGGTATATGTACTCACGAAAAACATATTTCATATGCGTGATTAATATTACAATTAACCGCATAAATAACGTGAAAAAATAGACGCTATTATCGCTAATTGGCAGCGTTTGGAAACGCGTCTTAATATAAATTCCTATGACACAATACTCGTAAGCGTAATATCCAATTCCCTCCTCTCCTTTTCACCACAGAACCACACGTGTCGGACTTCGGAGTCACAATTTTACAGTGACCTCCATCTCGGAACAAACTAAAAAGTATCTTTGTCGTACCGTAAAGTTCTGGAACCTTCTCCCGGTCAATGTATTTCCTCCTTACGACATTGGTTCTTTTAAGCGTAACGTGAAGAGATGTTTATGCAGGCCGGCGTGACAGCGGCGACCGTCGACGGATTGGGATCTCTCGGTGGTCACCGTTGTGTTAGGATTGTACTGTGCTTACCATCAGGGACAGAACCGTTAACTTAATTATATGAATTACAAGTCAATTTTTAAAAGAAAACCAACTGCAATGGTTGGTATCGCCATGTAACCTCCTTTCGGCATATTGAACCTTTTTTAACATATAATGTTTCTTAATTCCGTTGACGTTTTCGCACGCACGTAAAAAAAAGAGAAGACTTTTTATGTCACTCATAAAATAAATATATTATACCTTTATATTGATTAATATATCATAAAATAATTAAATACATAAATATTTGTGCATGTGAAAATAAATAATTGCATGAAGTGAAGAAGAACATGTCGCCGTTCATAATACATCATTTCATCAGGTACGTTGCGTGCTTTCTCTAAAAAAAATACTGTTTTCCAAATTATCCATTTCTTATTTATTAATACAGTCCTCTATATCGATAAAACCAGCGTCGCAGTAACAATGGTTTTTAAGAGTTCCCTTGTGTATCTTCGAAGTTGAAGGTCCGATGCCAATCAAATTGAGGTATCCCTTGAGGTATCCCCTATCCAACCAACAAAAAATCATCGAAATCCGTTCATAAACAAAGAAGTTATGGTTGAATACCAATTTAAAAAAAAAATATACATTCGAATTGAGTAACCTGTTTTGATGAAGTCGGTTCAAAATAAAAACCACCACATATATCTAACAAAAGGCTGCCATCCGTGCGGGTCTCCCCGTATATGTTCTAGTTTGAAAGCGTAGGGACAGGGTAGGGTTTATAAAGTGTCCGGGCTAGACCCAGCCACTATTTGCGTCAATGAAAAAAGGGAATTAAATTGATATGAAGACAATTTTTATTTTAAAATTTTGACTAACTTGATATTACTTTAATTTGTTATGATTACGTTTTCATTGAAATTTTATCTATCTA
The DNA here is from genome assembly GCA_033032175.1 of Saturnia japonica. Classification (NCBI taxonomy): domain Eukaryota; kingdom Metazoa; phylum Arthropoda; class Insecta; order Lepidoptera; family Saturniidae; genus Saturnia; species Saturnia japonica. Next base: position 3,293,103 of record CM065331.1, read on the forward strand.
CCTAGCACTTGCATTGCTTCATCCGTTGTTTCGCTGTTTAAGTATATTATCAATTATCATCAATATATTAATACGTGAAGCAAAACTTTCTAATCCGTCTTTTTTTTCTTTATTTGTGTTTGGGGTTCGGTCAATCAGTGACCATGTCACAAAAAAATATAATTAATTAATAACAAAGTAAATACAATACAAAAAAACTTTCCAAACTAAGTACTACCCCTTCTTATGCGTATTGCGTGCACGGAAGACTGAGATTTGGCATGGTTAAAGTTTATATGGAGAAGGAGTGCAGAATGCTTAAATTTATCTATAATGTCTGTTACTAATATATTAAATAAAATTAATAAATACTGCGAATCTTAACCCGACCAGTGCCATTGAACTTAGAGCCCCCAAAATATTGACATTGTCACTCAATGAAAAGTGACAGCAAGTGATATAATATTCATTGTTTAGGTTCATACTGCAAATGTCAAACAAACAATAGTCTTGATTAAAAAGTCGCTAGTCGAATTTCGATCATTGGGCGACCGCTAGTTGTATTAAATATTCATATAGTAAAAACAAGTATGTAGATTCTTGGAGAACAATGTTTTGCTGTAATTTTTTTACGTCGCACGATGAATTTAATATTTTTTCAATTTATTTATGTTCTATATTAGACTGTAAAAAAACCTGATAGCATAGTTTGGGTATCAGGGCATGTATTCTGTGTTTCCGTTCCTTCTTAAGGAAATAAAATTTATTGTTATTATTATTATAATGAACTTTCAAACGCCGCTATCAATGCACCCGTGTAGCCTTGCACTCCCTGTACCTGCCTATAGCTTGCCAGATTGCCCGACGTTAATGGTTACTACTCCGCTCCATTAGATCATAACGTGATGTTATATAGCCTATAACTTTTCTCAATAATTAGGCTATATAATACAAACAGATTTTTTTTAATCTGTTACTTCTAGAGATTAGCGAGTTCAAACAAACAATCCCTAGAGCTTTATATTGTTATATATAATGTAGTATAAAAAATTACATATCCAATTATTAATGCATAATGAATCGGTTAGTAATTTAGATTACTTAGTGGTAATTGAATAGAATTATATATAACATTTATTACTAAAATTTAAATAAAAACATGTTTGATAATTAATTAAATTATTTAATGTCGTACGTTGCCTAACAGTGATAAATAATTAAGGTTATTTTAAATTTAAGGTTATTTTAGGATATGCGGATTTATCTTAAGAACGTGTAAGAAGCGTTTGAGAATAATGCATGAATAAAAAAATACATTAAAGCAATGAGGTTTAGTTGTAGCGTTTAAGGTCATCGCGTCGGGCGACGGTGAAGGAAAACCACCTGGCTAGCTACCACCCTCAAGTTGGAAATCTGTCACCAAGCACCTATACGTGTGTTCCGGGAGCTGCACTTGAGAGCCAGGTCTTTCACTAGGCTTAGCGTGCTACCATCTCGGGCCATATTTATACAATTAATAAAATTGAAGTGTCTGTTTGTTATGTCAAAATAAAAGCTTTTTACTAAATGCATATGAAAGTATATACGATACCTACAACAAAAACCCATTTTTAAAATTTTTGTCTGTCTGTCTGTTTGTTCTGGGTAATCTCCGAAACGGTTGTACCGATTTTGACGGGACTTTCACTGGTAGATAGCTGAATTTACAGGAAATAAGTTAGGCTACTTTTATTTTAGAAAAAGAATTAGGGTTCCGCACAAATAAAACTAGTCATGGTGATTCAATTCGGGCGCTTAAATGGCTTACTCTGAGTAAACCATTAGAGATATAGTAAATTAATGTTCTGAACAAGTGTAGACATTAAAAATACCTGCAAAAAAGTCAGCGAGAGTATACGTCTATCTTCTATGTAACACCCACAGTAAGCATTTTTGTTTTAAACATAGCCGGGAGCGGGGGAACAACATTCGCGCGGGCATTCTTTACTAATTTTGCTAATCTTCACTAATAATCAAGTGAGATGGCAAAACGCTTAAATCTATAACGATCAAAAAATACATTTGATGTAAACAATATCACTAAAAGCTGTCATGGAGTTTTTGGCGGGATCTTAAATTGACATGTTGTGGTTTTTATTTTTAATTCATTTACTTAGATTTTTGACCCTGTATTATGTAATATTGGTGGCGTTTTGCGTGATATAGTTTGATTAAGTTAGTTAGTTAGTTTTTAAGTGAAGTGGATTATGAATATAAACTTAGAGCATGCATTGTGGGATCCCACAAAAACTCCCTAGAAAGTTCGAACAAGGGAGCCACCATCTTGTTAGGATACTGAAATCGTCATAAGACAGGACACTACATTCACTTGATAATGGAGGTAATGGTCTTCATTAAAGAGGACCTGTTACCAAGTTAGGAAGACGAAGAAGAACAGCTGTCATGTTAGTAAACAGATTGTAAATAATAGGTACTTATAAATTTTCATTAGTATCAACAGATGACAATACCATTTTTTAACGAAACATCTAAAATTAATTTTGAAATGTTTGTTTTCAACTTACCTGCGAAATATTCTACTGGTTTTTGTTAATAAATATCTCAAGAGAATTTGATCCTAAAACATCATTAAACAAGCCCTACAACGTTTTAGCTATTTCTTTAGAAGTTGATAGACAGTCACGGGGCTGATAAATAATCATCAGGAAATGATCTAATGAAATTATTCAAATATCATGCCAATGTTGGATTGTTTACATCATATAACGTGCGAAATACTCATAAGGGTCAGAGCTAGTTTGTTAATGCTCAGAAGTATTTGATCCTAAATCTCCTTACACAGGCACTGCAACATTTTAGCTAGGTTAGAATTAGATAGACAGTCATGGGCCCCTAAATAATCGTCATAAAATGATCTAACAGCATTTTATATTACTGCGAAATATTCGCACAGGTCAACTAGTTGATAATAATTTATACTTAAAAAATCTTTCAGTTGATAATCTTCGCTTTGGTGGCGGTGGCCTTCGGGCAGAAGTACCCAGCCGGACTCCACCCAGCCGTCTGTCCCAACTACCCGTTCTGCGATACCCAGGCATTAGCTCGGCACACGGCTGACGGTACCCCGATCCCGGAATGGGTTAGGAACCCTTCTATACTCCCGACTCCTGTACATAACTACTACGCAGCTGGTGCCGCGTAAGTAACGAAATTATCATCTATAAATTTATTATATAAAAAACTTAATCTATATTTATTAAAAAAAGAGTCGAAATCTGTACATTGAAGTTATCTGAGAAAAAATACTGCGGGTGGATTTAAATACTGTCTTTCTGCATAGTTGTACGCCAATCACGTAAAAACTACCGGACCGAATATAACAAAAATTGGTATGATTGTAGTTTAAAGTCTGAAAATACATTTAGGATACATTTCTACAGGGCATTTGTATGGTCTATAAATTTCGTTTATGTACATATAAAAAAGTAATGTACTTATGTGTAAGTATTACTGTAATATATTTTGTAAATTAAACCAAATTATTTTATCATGATTTTCTTAATTAAAATCTTTTACCTTAGAAATAATAAAAAACGCATTATTTTTCATTATAATAGGTATTCATAGATGGCACTGTACGCTATAATATGTAAGGTTTATCACGTATTATAACTATCATGAATTTGGTTTTATTTTTAGATTACCACTTGGGTGTATTTTCTGTAAGGGCTCGAATTAACAAATTTAGGCTCTTATTATTCATTTTCAAGAATTTAATATTGTTTTTTTAAATTTGTAAGATTATAGTTACATTCACATAATCTTACTGATATCCTATGGATGTGCGATGTTAGAGAAACATCGATGTTTTGGTGCGAACTTTTTTTTGGATGACACATTGAAACCTCGGAACTTTATTTTACAGTACACAAATTTGCATATGTAGTACATCAATGGTCGATGTTTTGATATTGTCTAAGTGATAGAGATTTTTTTTGGGTGCCACGTCAGATCTTCGAACCCTATGGAATTTAACATCAATGTTCGATGTTTTCAACCGTAAGATCGATGTTTCGATAACATCGGTGGACATCGAACATCCCTATTTTATCCAATACTAAATAGGGTTAGCGTAAGAAACCACGTTGATACTACGATAATCGATACGTGCCTTCATAGGGATTAAATTGAATATAATATTTTTGATTTTCAATATTGTGAACATTACATAAACACAACACCCTAAAAAAATTCTTGCCTATAGTCGACATTATGTAATATTATTTCTTTTCCAGTGCCGCTCCACGTTACCCGGCTGATTTCCCCGCCGCCCTGTGTCCGAACTACCCGTACTGCTAAACGGTAGATTAAAAACTTTCGTCTCGCGCCTACTTCGGTTTTTTTTTCACCACAGATTATAAATTTAGCTACTAAATTTTTAGCATGATAGGAAGATTAACACTCATTATCTAGGCTGTAATATTACTATTATACAGCAAGTTGTTTTTCTATAAATTCATATATTAATAGGATAGTAATTTTTTTCATTAAATGTCAATCAAGTTTCTTTTACGCTATTGTATTTCTTTTTTATATTAAAAAATTTAGAACTATTTCTCCGTGTGTCATAATAAAGACAATCAAAGTTTATTTTAATTTGTAAAAATATGTTATAATTGAAAATAAATAATGGTTTTATAGAACTAATTTGTTTTATTATAAAATTATCTATTTATATTAACACTTACGTTATAAAAAATTAAAGGTATAACATTTACGGCACATCACATGACACATTATAATAATTAAAAAACTGCAACACTTCTGTTGTGGCACTGATGTAAGAATAATATGCTGAGTCTATATGAAAACAGTTTTAGCAAGGAATCGTATAAATATTATTCTTCTTCTTCTTCCTAACTTGGCAACCGGTTCTCTTTAATGAACACCATTACTGCCATTATCGAGTGAATTATAGTGTAATGTGTTATGACGATTCAGTATCCTAACAAGATGGTGGCTCCCTTGTTAGTACTTTCTTGGAAATTTTTGTTGGGTCTCAGAATGAATGTTTTCAGCTTACATTTATAATCCACTTCACTTATGCACAAAAACCAAACTATATCATGCAAAACGCCACCAATATTAGAAAATATAGGGTGAAAAACCTAAGTAAATGAATTAAAAATAACAACCCCAACATGTCACTTCAAGATCCTGCCAAAAAAAAAACCAATGTAAATATTATACAATTTATAATTTGCAGTATTCATAAACCTCAACAATAAGTATTATGTACATCACTTGCTGTCACTTGTCGTTGAGTGACAATGTCAATATTCTTCTTCTTCTTCCTAACTTGGCAACCGGTCCTCTTTAATGAAGACCATTACTACCATTATCGAGTGAATTATAGTGTCATTTGTTATGACGATTCAGTATCCTAACAAGATGGTGGCTCCCTTGTTAGAACTTTCTAGGAAATTTTTGTTGGGTCTCAGAATGAATGTTTTCAGCTTACATTTATAATCCACTTCACTTGTGCACAACAATCAAACTATATCACGCAAAATACAACCAATATTACATAATACAGTGCCAAAAAACCTAAGATAATTAAATAAAAATAAAAACCACAACATGTCACTTTAAGATCCTGCTAAAAACTCCCATAAATATATTATAAACTGTGATAGTTCCCATGACGACTATTAAAGTATTTCGAGACGCTATTACCTAAATAGAATTTAATGTCAAGTGCGCAACTTTCATTTTGTATGCGTGCAAAGACATTGCATGTATACTGCCTATATACTAATCCTGTGGAAGCAAACTATTTACAAACCTTTACAATATTTTATAGATATTAGGTGACGTAACATTTAAAAATAAAATTCTAGTAGCAAATCGTTATATATTATCTACTAAAACCAATTTACTACGGCCCTCTGTACAAAATAAACGATACTTTATTAACCTATTTTTAATCAGATCTTTTTTCTTGAAAATTGTTTACGTAGGCTGATATTGTCGTTTGTATTTATTTATTTTTTTAACTAAAAAAAACGAAAAATTTGGCGCCCAATTTTGACATTTTTATGGAGGAAGAGGTAATAATTATATTGTATTTACGAGGATTTATCTTTCTATTTTCAAGTATTTATTACAATTTATCAAAACTTATCAGAAGTAGTATCATAAAAAAATACATTGCTTAATATCCTCATGAAGTTTTTAAATAAAAATACACGTAAAATTAAATCACTTTATGTTTTTAATATTCTGTTACTTCTGACAACATAAGTAAATCGATTCAGTTTTCGTTTTAATTAGTTGCGAAAAATTATATTCAGAGCATGCGAAGGCATCGCGTGTTAACAGCCCGTTTCCTTATTCGAGTGATATTAAATTATTTTTTAAGACAAAAAGAATTTATTTATCGTAAACTTAATCTCACTCTTAATCAATTTAATGTAAATTATAAACAAAATTATGAATTAATTAATACTAGCGGTCGCTCATGCAATGATCGAAATTCGACGAGCGACTTTTTAATCATAGACTATTTTCTGTTTGACATTTGCAGTATGAATCTAAACAATAAATATTATATCACTTGCTGTCACTTTTCATTGAGTGACATTGTCAATATTTTGGGGGTGCTAAGTTCAATGGCACTTGGGTTAGTAGTATTAATTTAATATTTAGTAACAGATATTATAGATAAATTTTAGCTTTCTGCACTCCTTCTCCATATAAACTTTAATCAAGCCAAATCTCACAGACTTCCGTGCACGCAATACGCTTAAAAAGGTACCGAAAGCTTTTGCTTCACGTATTAATATATAGATAATTCAATAAATTATTTATATAGAATGTAATTACAATTTTAATTTCAAATTAAAAATGAGATAGCTGAATACAATAAATCCATTGTTATACAATGGAATGTGGTTTTCGAGTGATCAATGGCACGGATATGAAAATCAAGAATCCCGCGCTGTCACATTAAATGATGGACAGGTGACATAAGAAATAAATATTGAAGTCCTTCAATAACTTATAGTTTCTTTATCCATTAAGAAGAACATTAATCAAGATTTAATAAGTGTTTATCATTTGTTTTTCTTAATTAATGATCAAAAGTTAATAAGTATTTATCAATTGTTATTCTTAAACACGATATAGTTTGGTTTTTGTGCATAAGTGAAGTGGATTATAAATGTAAGCTGAAAACATTCATTCTGAGACCCAACAAAAATTTCCTAGAAAGTTCTAACAAGGGAGCCACCATCTTGTTAGGATACTAAATCGTCATAACAAATGACACTATAATTCACTCGATAATGGTAGTAATGGTCTTCATTAAAGAGGACCGGTTGCCAAGTTAGGAAGAAGAAGAAGAATATTGACATTGTCACTCAACGACAAGTGACAGCAAGTGATGTACATAATACTTATTGTTGAGGTTTATGAATACTGCAAATTTCAAACAGAAAATAGTGTATAAAAAAATAGTCGCTGGTCGAATTTCGACCTTAAGGCTATCGCTAGTATTTATATAGATGTACAAAAAAAAAATACCTAACTATACACAAGTTACATACAAATGGAAATCGTAATAATTTTGATCAATTTTTTTTAATTGTAATATACAACAAAGTCAACGAATTTTCATACAGTTTTCATGAATGGAAAGCGTGATTCATGAAGAAGGTTGTGTGTATAATTAAAAATAGTTTTATGTAAATCCACTGCAATATGACAACGATAGTTGAAAATGTCGGAAAAAATCTTGCCGACTGGGCCCTGTATTGGCGTGCGCCGCGTAAACCAATAGAGTTTTAAATATTATACGAAATTATTCCTCTTTAATGTAGGTGGTATATATGCTCTGCTACTCGTGCAAAGCCGGAGCATGTTGCTAGTAATGCATAAACTTAAACAAAATGTAAAAAGAAAAGAGTTTATATATGTAACTATTTTTTCCTTTTAATTGTCAAAATTATGTCATTTGGAGTAGCGAAAAACATAACAACATACCATCACGCCTGTATCCCCAAAGGGTCAGGCAGAATCATACTAATGTACACCCACAGTTCACCGGGTATGCTTTTAGTTCCCATGTAATAGAGTGCGAGCTTATTGCCATTAATCAGGCACAAAGCCAAACTCTGAGCTGCTACTGAGAATTTCATGGAAAAACCCAATAACGCTTTGCGCGACCTGGGAATCGAACCAAGGACCTCGAGAATAACAGTCGCGTATAAGAAAACTAAGCTAATAAGGTGGTTATGAACAATCGATATTAAAGCGATATACTTTTTTAAACATAAATTCACCACTTTGCAAATTTTATCCGTGTAAAGATGGGGAGGGTCGCTAGTTAAATAAAAAGATGTTTATTTTAATAACTTTATACACAAAAACTCGAATCAGTGCGACTTGAACCATCGAACACTCGTACTATACATACAACAGTGCGTAGAAATTTGGTCAATACACAGCTGAGCTAAATCCACGACCGTCAAAGTTTTCAAAAACCCTATATGTGTTTGTTTGTTTTTAGTGGCTGTTGGTTCGGACACTTTTTTCAGTATAGCTCCTACCTCGCGATAAGTAACTTCGTTACAAAATATATAATTTCATAACATAGATTAAACAATTGATTGAATAGCGGATAAATCACATAAATATATTCTTCTTCTTGTTTGGCGCCGCAAAAAGCACTTGCCATTGTCACTGTTTTTAAGCATTATCTAGGGAGTTTTTGTGACATCCCAAAATGAATGTTTTCCGCTTTATATTTATAAATAATCCACTTCACTTGTGCACAACAATCAAACTATATCACGCAAAATACAACCAATATTACATAATACAGTGCCAAAAAACCTAAGATAATTATAAAAATAAAAACCACAACATGTCACTTTAAGATCCTGCCAAAAACTCCCATAAATATATTATAAACTGTGATAGTTCCCATGACGACTATTAAAGTATTTCGAGACGCTGTTACCTAAATAGAATTTAATGTCAAGTGCGCAACTTTCATTTTGTATGCGTGCAAAGACATTGCATGTATACTGCCTATATACTAATCCTGTGGAAGCAAACTATTTACAAACCTTTACAATATTTTATAGATATTAGGTGACGTAACATTTAAAAATAAAATTCTAGTAGCAAATCGTTATATATTATCTACTAAAACCAATTTACTATGGCCCTCTGTACAAAATAAACGATACTTTATTAACCTATTTTTAATCAGATCTTTTTTCTTGAAAATTGTTTACGTAGGCTGATATTGTCGTTTGTATTTATTTACTTTTAACTAAAAAAAACGAAAAATTTGGCGCCCAATTTTGACATTTTTATGGAGGAAGAGGTAACAATTATATTGTATTTACGAGGATTTATCTTTCTATTTTCAAGTATTTATTACAATTTATCAAAACTTATCAGAAGTAGTATCATAAAAAAATACATTGCTTAATATCCTCATGAGGTTTTTAAATAAAAATACACGTAAAATTAAATCACTTTATGTTTTTAATATTCTGTTACTTCTGACAACATAAGTAAAATGATTCAGTTTTCGTTTTAATTAGTTGCGAAAAATTATATTCAGAGCATGCGAAGGCATCGCGTGTTAACAGCCCGTTTCCTTATTCGAGTGATATTAAATTATTTTTTAAGATAAAAATAATTTATTTATCGTAAACTTAATCTCACTCTTAATCAATTTAATGTAAATTATAAACAAAATTATGAATTAATTAATACTAGCGGTCGCTCATGCAATGATCGAAATTCGACGAGCGACTTTTTAATCATAGACTATTTTCTGTTTGACATTTAGCAGTATGAACCTAAACAATGAATATTATATCACTTGCTGTCACCTTTCATTGACTGACAATGTCAATATTTTGGGGGTTCTAAGTTCAATGGCACTTGGGTTAGTAGTATTAATTTAATATTTGGTTAGCTAAAGTTTAGCTTTCTGCACTCCTTCTCCATATAAACTTTAATCAAGCCAAATCTCAGAGACTTCCGTGCACGCAATACGCTTAAAAAGGTACCGAAAGCTTTTGCTTCACGTATTAATATATAGATAATTCAATAAATTATTTATATAGAATGTAATTACAATTTTAATTTCAAATTAAAAATGAGATAGCTGAATACAATAAATCCATTGTTATACAATGGAATGTGGTTTTCGAGTGATCAATGGCACGGATATGAAAATCAAGAATCCCGCGCTGTCACATTAAATGATGGACAGGTGACATAAGAAATAAATATTGAAGTCCTTCAATAACTTATAGTTTCTTTATCCATTAAGAAGAACATTAATCAAGATTTAATAAGTGTTTATCATTTGTTTTTCTTAAATAATGATCAAAAGTTAATAAGTGTTTATCAATTGTTATTCTTCAACACGAATCAAAATTTAATTAATGTTTGTATTTTTTTTTCTAAAACATTCATCGAAATTTATTAAGTATTAATCGATTGTTTTTCTTTAAGGAAAGGTTGGGGACATTTTTAACCCTTGACGCAAACAGATGGATGTTATAAGTTTAACGTGTGTATCTGTGTGTCTGTCTCTGGCATCGTAGCTACCAAACGTATGAACAGATTTTTTTTTTAAGGAAACTGTCGAGTTAAATATCATATGCTAAGATTCAAAAAAAACTTTTAGCCGTTTCAAAAGCATCTTATACATTTCTTATCGAGTCGAAATTTCGGTAGCTTTTCAGAGCCATAATTTATACAAAGTGGAAATTATGTGACGCGACGAAACAACCTAAAAATAGTCGCGTGGAGTCACAAGACTGTCACCAAGCCCAGTCGACTTCCACAGAACAAAATGAAACTATTGGGGCTCAAAAGGGCGAGGGAGATATATACAATTTGACAAAAAAAATTTTTTTCAATAAATCTACTTTTTCTTCCTGGTAACGTATGCATTTGAAATTTAAGATGATATCTTATTATATAAAGTGAGCAATTCTTGTATATGTATGTAATTGGTTTCTCGGAAACGGCTTCAACGATTTCGATGAAACTTTGTATTTAGGTAATGTTTTACATTCCAAGTAAACCTAGATAGGTGTTTTTTTTAAGACACCGATCTAAGCTCGGTCGCCCGGATATTTTTCTTAAAACGTCGATGTATTGTACCTATCGAAACGTTAGACCGATGTTGTACGAAACATCAAATAAAAAAAAAAAATTTGACACATCAAATAAAACATCGACATTATATTTAAGCGATTTACCACCGACTGACTTATTACGGTGTCTCCAAAACTACATGAACTATTAACTTAAAAGACATAAAAAATTTTTTCATTACATCTACACCCAGTATCAATGGCTTAGATAAAAACGTTGATAAAGTGACATCGAGGTAAGAAACATGCAATTGATTTGAACCTGGCTTATCTAACTCGTAATAACTTATTATACATTAATTAACTTAATTATTACACTTAATATGTTCGCACTCGTTAATATGTTCGCACCCGTTAATATGTTCGCACTCGATACTGTTCGCACCCGTTAATATGTCTCGTGTTACTCCCACTCTCGGTTAATTTAAAGACAAAAATAAGCAATTTGAAGCAATGATAGCTCAGTATGTAGCGTGTACGGACACCGCGTCGGTCGACGTGAGTTCGAATCCCTGCAATGAGCCTGAGCTTTCGGTGAAGGAAATCATCGTGATTAAACCATTGTGGCCAAAACACTAAACATATAACGATAAAAAAAGCAAAAAAAAGTTGTTTATAAACAAAGAAGTTATGGCTGATGTGCTATCATGTGCAATATTAATCCCATCTGATAGTACAAAAGTTGGGTCTGCCTTCCTCGTGCTTCGTTGCCACTTCGCTCTATTGGCCTTAGTGGCTTATTGGTCGTAAGCGCGACTGCTATGATCGAGGTCCTGAGTTCGATTGCCAGGTCTAGCAAAGTGTTATTAGGTTTTTCTATGAAATTCTCAGTAGCAGCTCGGAGTTTGGCTTTATGCTCTATTAATGGCAATAGGCTCACCCCTTATTACATGGGACCCAAAACCATAATCGGCGAACTGTGGGTGTACATTAGTACACCTCTGCTTAACCCTTCGGAGATACAGGCGTGATGGTATGGACGTACTGTCTTCAGTGACATCAGAGAAACTGTTTTTTGACCACATCTGTCCATTTAGTTTTATTTAGGTCGTCCTCTGGGTATGAAACTTGACATGTTCAAATTGGTCACTATATTTCTGTTATAATCTGAACATCCGTAAAAAAAAAAATGAACATTCGAATTGAAAACCTTCTCCTTTTTTTAATTCGGTTAATAAATATTGAACAATAAAACTTGATATAAGTAATATACGCAAAACCGATAAATTAAAAACAATAATATTGGTGAGTACCGTATATGGTCTCATTTAAATGGGCGGTTGTCGACCTTGATACCATATATCGAGCAGGTTTCCGGATGCATCTTGAACTGCGTAACGTAGAACGGAACCAGCTTTGTTTTTATCATGAGTTTTTTTTAATTTTAAACACCTAAATACAGATGATCTAACGCCTTAAAAATTAAACCTTAGTTTTTACCACCAATGACCAAAACTTTTTAGAATTCAAACCATTCAAACACTACTGGACTTCATTTACTTCAGCTCCACGCTACAGAAGATCGCTGCCGAATAACCTTGAGTTGTGTTCCTGCAGTGAGTAGAGTTTCGAGAGCTCTTTGGGGAAGGGAAGAGGGTTCAAAGAGAGATAGGACACAGAGAAATTAATTTGGACATTTCTTTCTACTCGGGGCAGCCCGAATACCTCCGCCCTACAGAACATCGCAGCCAAATAACCTTGTTTTATGCTCCTGCAGTGAGTAGGGTTTCCAGAGCTCGTTGGGGTAGGGGAGTTCAAGGTGGCAGCACGTTAATGATACCCATGGTATATTACAAGCGTCCATAAGCTACGGTAGTCGCTTACAATCAGGCGGGCCATAAACTTTTTTGCCGCCTTTCTAGTATAAAAAAAAATAAAGCCTACAAACCTACAAACACACACACACTAACACCAAACACAACACACTACAAACTTGTCTACAAGCTGTGGCATGTTAAATTAAATGTAGTGTTTTGAGAGTATATATGGCCAGTACGCAGAGACTAGAAGATTTTTTCGTTCTAAATCTATATATGTATTGTCAGTATATATAGGTCTTGGGCTTGTATATTATTCTCAAACAATTCACTAAAGAAGTATTAGAAACTATACGCAAATTGTAGGCACAAATCGTGTATGCCTTCTATGAATTTCTTTGTGCTGGCCTTGTATAGTCCCAAAAATCGCGGATTAATGCCTGCAAGACCATAGTTTGAATAAATTTTGCATAAAACGGAATGCGCCTTTTGGCCAGGGAATTCCCGCGCGGTGCTTTGTAAACTTCCCTTGCCATACGATTACAATCTTTCATTCGTTTCAATTTTTTGTTACGTGTTTTTATTTAAAAAAATCGCGCCAAGCAGATGGTATTTAAGCTGGAAAATATATTTTTTTGTTCAAATATTATAATAATTATATTGATATCGATACAACAGTATGACATACGATTTATTTATTATAATGTTCGAAATTATTTTTTTAGTTAAATCAAAATGATTAAATCATGCCAACCCTTAACAACCCATTTGACCCTAAGATAATATACAACTATATAAACAGGAAAATTAGGTACCAATTGAAAAGCACTTTCCCTTGTCCAGTTGCAATACTAAAGGTTATTAATTACGTAAAGGGAATCTTATTATGTTTGGCAAAAAAATATTAAAATCACAAAGAAATTCGCCGCAACGCAAATTAAAATATTATAGATCTTTAGCAAATAAAATGGCTAAAAGCGAGCGTATTATTATTTCGTTTTGTTTTACTATCTAGATTCAAGTCAAATACAGTTTATTGAAGTGAAACTTCTTTTGGGACGGTTTGAATTGGATTTTATGAAACGAAAATTTGTAAGAAAAAGAGATAGCTATACATGTATATACTATAGGTCTATACCTATACTATGTGTATACTAAGGCTGTGAGAGAATGAGATAAAATGCGTTTCTATATAGTTTCCCTATCCATCGTCTATTCTTAATGTACTCGAAATATATACAAAGAGAGGAAGAGAGATAGAGAAGTTTCAGTTCTACCACGTGTGAACTAACACAAAATTTTTAATTTATTTTTTTATTTATTCCACTATTTTTACAGTTTTCCCCAATGCAATTGTGAAACCAAATAGGAATACATAATATTATAACATAGTGTTACATTATAATAATGTTAAATTTTGTAACATATGATAGCTAATGCTATCCTGGTGAATTCACTCAGAGCACAGCAGAATAGGTCTACCTCCATAGCTATGAGGTTGAGAATGAAAAATAAAATATAAATATATAAAATACTTTTATTATAATTTTACCACTCTGGATTAAAATAACTACAAAGTCATGAAGTTATTGTTTTCACTGTCTTTGTAGTTATATCACAGGTGATATTCCGCGACCAGTCATATTTTACATAAGGCGATTAACAAAATTAACACTGAGCTACAGCGTGGGACAGGAACGACAAAGACTGAAAATGCATGATTTCTCACGTTCAAAGTTAAGGGTTATAAAAAAAATTGGAAGTAAGTAAATCAAAAGCTAAAAGTGATAGATAGTGAAACTTAACATAGAATATTTTATGTGTATTCTAACCCTTGGCGCGTGAAACGTGTCTTTTCTACGCATAGTATGTACGTATATTAGTTAGAAGATTTAATTAATACCTTATTGGTTCCTTACTAATGAGACCATCAACAAATGATGTCTTAAAAATGTACCTACTTCTTATTTGCAAGTACATATTTGAACGTACCACGTCCAGTCGAGACACTTCCTGCATTCCTACACCTTTTCGCGATATGATTTCTTTTTTCTTTATTGTATAAACAAGAACATAATTATTTTTCTTTTATTACCTACATTATCAGATCGATAAATTATCTTGACTTTTGTGGAAAATACCAATCACTATACTAAATTTATATGCGTTTATTTATTTATTTTTTAATTTTTGCTGTGTGCCTATGTAGGCAATTATTTTGCCGGTGTCAAGTGTGACAATTACACACTATAGAATTTAGTTGCCAAATATTCGGTGTAGGTACTGTAGAATAACCTATAAAAATTATACATTGACACAACATAAAACAGTCTTAAAGGAGACGGATACTCTTTCAAACAGACATGGGCCTGGTTAAAAAAAGAGATGTAAAAATATGAGAACGGTGTAAATTAATAGCTAATACAATTATAATACAGTCACTGAAAATTAGGCTGATTTTTTGCAATCTAAACGCAGAGATTTAGGATATTTCGTAAAAGCGAAGTCATGTAATAAACTTCAATTAAACTATTTTTGATGTAGAATTAATATTAAAAATGGGTTGAGTTTATTATCTTATTTTGTTGATTGTGAATTTTGATGATATTGTACGATTTTAATAACAAATATATATTCGATTTTATAAACCATAATTCAACTAATTACATTCTGGGCCCAGAAATACCCGTCCCCTATAAACATAATGCGTTTATTTGATGTAAATAAACATTAAAAAAATCCTATTTGAAGTTAAGCTTATTTTGTCCGATTTTAGTAAAGAGTAAAATTGTGAGCTTGACGTGTAACATATGACCGAAGTACGACACGATTATGTTGGCCTAATGTATTTTTATACAATTTACCAGAGGACCTAATCCGAATTGTACGACTTAAAAGTTGTACCAATTTAGGAAACGTAGGAGGTTAATTTACAATACTAGTATAATAATAACAATAAAAATAAATCTAATACGAAACCTACTCAGCTTTCACGTGGCTATCGATGATAATAATGTATTTTTTGTGTAAAAATAATTTAACTTTTTATACATAAATATTATTTTATTTTGTTCAAAGTAATGTAATGACGTTTTATAAATAGACGCGTTATACTCTCACTAAAATAAATTAGAAAATATTACAAATTTTGTTATCAGCATGTTGAAACAAAAGAGATACGAAATCACAGCGTAAGGCGGAAACTCTGTTGTCAAAAAAGGATAAAAGTTTCTTCTCGCTCACGTCGGTCACGAGTCGAAAGTGAACTGAGGGCAATTGCCCACCATTCACGATTGCCTGTAAAGAGCGTCAATGCCGTATCTCATCATTGAAGTAATGTCTATTTATTCAACACTAGTTTATGCCCGTAGTTTAGCTCGCGTGAAGTTTGAAAAAAATGTAATTTTCGTAGGATTTCTCCGTGCAGATTTTGAGCCCCCGTTACACCCCAGAATGAATTTTCAAAAATCCGTTCTTAGCGGATGCATACTTCATAATAACTATTATATATGTTTGCCAAATTTCAGCCAAATCCATTCAATTATTTGATCTATATGTTGATAGATCAGTCAGTTAGTCAGTCACGATTTTCTTTTATATTTAGATTATTTTATTGTTATTTAACATCATCATTTCAGCCGCAGGACGTCCACTGCTGAACATACTGCTGCACTGCTGGGCAGTGTTGCAGTCTCTCCAGCGGTGCCGTATTGACTATCGATATATCGAAGTGTTGAAGTGCTTGTACAACAACGCCACCATGTCGGTCCGAGTACAGGAGCAGTGCACGAAGGCAATTCCTTTGAGAAGAGGCGTTAGACAGGGAGACGTAATATCTCCGAAACTGTTTAGAGCGGCGGGCTCTAGAGGACGCCTTCAAGCTCCTGGAATGGCAAGGACTCGGCATCAATGTCAATGGCGAGTATATCACTCACCTTCAATTTGCTGACGACATCGTAGTCATGGCAGAATCGCTGAAAGATCTTGGCACAATGCTCGATGGCCTCGACAAAGTTTCTCAACAGGTGGGCCTTAAAATGAACATGGACAAGACGAAAATCATGTCGAATGTCCATGTGGTGCCCACCCCAATATCAGTTGGGAACTCTTGTCTAGAAGTTGTTGAAGAATATGTCTACCTGGGACAAACAGTCCAGTTAGGTAGGTCCAACTTTGAAAAAGAGGTCACTCGACGAATCCAACTCGGCTGGGCAGCGTTCGGGAAACTGCGCGACGTCTTCTCGTCCAAAATACCTCAGTGCCTCAAGACGAAAGTCTTTGACCAGTGTGTGTTGCCAGTGATGACATACGGCACAGAGACGTGGTCGCTCACTGTGGGCCTCATAAGAAAGCTCAAGGTCGCTCAGCGAGCTATGGAGAGGGCTATGCTTGGTGTTTCTCTACGAGATCGAATCAGAAATGAGGAGATCCGTAGACAAACTAAGGTAACCGACATAGCCAAAAGGATTAGCAAGTTGAAGTGGCAGTGGGCGGGGCACATAGTTCGGAGAACTGACGGCCGTTGGGGCAGAAAGGTTCTCGAGTGGAAACCACGCACCGAAAAGCGCAGCGTAGGACGGCCCCCCACTAGATGGAAAGACGGCATAATAAAGGTCACTGGGAGCCGTTGTGTGCAGACCGCACAAGATCGGTCGCTCTGGAGATCTATGGGGGAGGCCTATGTTCAGCAGTTATTTAACATATATTTAGATTATTATAAAAGAAAATAAAATAAAAGTTAATTAAAATAAATTTACATTATTTATCATTGATGGTTACCTTCATCATGTTTTTTTTAAATATATTCCGCCAAAGAAGTATGCTGCATTATTTGATACAAAGTTGCGAGCTTATATCCAAATTGGTTCCATTAAACCATATTTTAAAATAGTTATTATTTACATCACACCGTATACTAAATTATAATAATATGAATATAATATTTGAAAAAAAAAAACGAATAATTAAAAATACTAGCGGTCGCCCAATGATCGAAATTTGACCAGCGACTTTTTAATCATAGACAATTTTCTGTTTAACATTTGCAGTATGAACCTAAACAATGAATATTATATCACTTGCTGTCACTTTTCACTGAGTGGCAATATCAATATTTTGGGGGGTCTAAGTTCAATGGCACTGGTCGGTTTAGGATTCGCAGTATTAATTTATTTTATATAATATATTAGTAACAGATATTATAGATAAATTTTAGATTTCTGCACTCCTCGATATAAACTTTAACAATGCCAAATCTCACAGACTTTCGTGCTCAATACTCTTAAAAAGGTGTCTGAAGTTTTCTTGTCACGTATTAATTTAGTGATAATATAGGTATTATTGCATACTGCCAGTTCATGCAATAGTTCTAAAGGTAACATTTTTGCACGAAGTCGAAACATTTGGGCTTTTTTTTTTTTTTCTAGTTCATTTTCTATAATTAAAGCAATTATTCTCGTTTAACATACGACTAGAAAGCTTTAAATTTTTTATACAATTGATTAATAATTTTATTACATTTAGTTGAATTTATACAATATGTATTAAAAACCCCGTTGAATTCGAAAAGGGTTTAAGTACAGGTACCCCAATGACATTACCAAAAAAAAAATCAAAATTTTATTTATTATGAAAATAAAAATGTTATTGGGATTTAAATTTAACACATTTAATTTTAGTTTCCCTAAAATGTACAACAATTTTAAAACGTGATAACACCGTCGCCAACCCCGGCGCGGTGCAGAGGTATGTTTGATCGTATCCGCCAGGTTGCCTGCATTGCCATGTAAGTTTCCTCATTTAACTAATTTTTTTACATTTTATTAGGGGTAAATTTTTTTTGCTTATAATCTGAGATAGATAACATAAACAGAATATAATCTCGATACCTTATAACACCTTCACGGATCCGAGGGGGTTTTTAATACACACTTTATATACTATAAATAATAATAATAATAATAATGTGTGTTGGATTAATATACCCACATCTAAAATTCATAATTTCATAATATATTATCTCTCACAATTAAAAAGTTATTTCTTAAAACAAGTACACATAATGTTTTTAAACATGCAGAACAAACATTACAGTGGATCGACGTCCTTCTGCCAACAGTGGGCGTACTTTATTAACCTTATTTTTACTCTCCTTAACTCGTTTCACGTTTCCCTCCATTAGCTGCAAACTCTGCTGTTCTTCTAGAAGATTCTTCAGTATGGAAATTAATTTTGCCGTCGACCAATTTTCCGTAATTTTGTCAAGTTTCACAACAATGGCGACGCAATTTTCCGGTGTCATCTAAAATTAAATACCTTTATATCTTACTGAATCAGCCACGTCATTTCTTTCAATTCAGAATCAAAATAAAAATTCTTTATTAAATAGGTAGTTACTTAGAATATTTACAAATAATAATATGTACAATTAATAAAAGTGTCAGTTTGTAATGCCAAAATAACAGCTTTTTACTAAATGCATTTGATAGTATATACGATACCTATAACAAAAACCCCATTGTTTAACTTTTGTCTAACTGTTTGTTACAGGGAATCTCCGAAACGGTTGGACTGCTTTTGACGGGAATTTCAATGACAGATAGTTGATGTTATAAGGAATGACTTAGGCTACTTTTATTTTAGAAAAATAATTAAATATCCGCGCAAATAAATAGTCATGATGAATAATTACTCGGGCGGTTAAATAGCTGACGCTAAATAAAATTTTGCAAATAATTAATTTACTACATAATGGTAGACATCATCATTAATTAAGACCAACAAAAAAGGCAGCGAAAGTATATGTCTATCTTCTAAGGAACATCCACAATAAACATTATTGTCTTTAAAATAACCGGGACCAGGGGAGCATGATGCGCGCATGTGCCCGAGATCAATGGTATTCTGTAGTCCACGTGAGCGAAGCCGTGGGCACAGCCAGTCATATTAATAATTCAGTGGATACACAGAAAGAGTCACTTCCAGACATCACTATAAAGTATAAATCCATATTATATCTTCATGATTTGTCGTGTTTAGACAATTAATTACATAATATAATTTGGAAGATATTTGTACCTAAAAGGAATTATGTAGGTACCTAATGAAATTATGATAATAAATATATGTTTCAAGATTATTAAAGTTATGTGTTAATTTATTTTTATATAATCAATTTTTCATTAGTTTTTCCAATTTCTGAGTAATTAATTGTCTACACACGACAATTTACCGCTTGGCACTCGACAAGTCTCTTGTAGTATGACCACATACTAAGTAGATAGTATGACAGTTGACATTAGAGGTGGGCGATTAGGAATTATATACATAATCGAGGTATTTCGATGACGAGTGATAATTCATATTTGTATTACGAATATGAACGATCATTTATAATCAAGCCTTTAGTGTATTACTACTATTAAATTAGTTAAAAAAGAAAATAAAAAAGATCATTCGTCGTAATAAGTACTAATTGTATCAAAGTAGTAACCTAGCATTAGTATTTACTAATGGTACTCGACTATGAATGATCACTTATCATCGAACTACAATTACTAATATTAGTAATTACTAATAACTATAATTGATATATCTTCATAATTGAAGGATTACATTACAGTGGTATATCTGATAATGGCCCACCGCTAGTTGACATGATCTTTGAACTTACTGTCCGGCAAATCAGTATTGTGCTTCGGGTTCTCACTATAGGACCTAACTTACCTAATACTATGACGAAAAAACTTTTATTGGTCTTACTATGTGTAAAACACGGTAGTTATGACTAAGTTAGTATACTATGTTCATCGTAAGAAAGTTTACATGAAATACCAGAGAACACAAATTGTTACGTCGTGCAAATTATAACATACCTAACTTAAAAACATCCATTTTGATTATCTATTATAATAGTTTAACGTTAATTTAATAAAATTGGTACATGTAAACGTTATAAAAAAAAATTTGCATGACAAAATCCTGAATAACGTCCTCTATGTATTCAATGATTTCTGTGAATTTTCGTTTTTTTCTTACTACGTGCAGCTGTAATTTCTTACTTAAAAATAGAGTAGACCGAAATAATAAAACGAAGGAATCAGAAATTAATCGTATTAATTATACGAAATGAAAAATTAATTGAATTGATTGAACACCATTGTATAATTACTTAAATAATTAGTTTCTTTTTTAATATCAAGTAAAAAAATATATTTACGTAATTTCTACATGTTTACTGCAGCAACATACAAACATGACCATGAATATCGTCTGGGGGAATTAATCTTGTTGTTTATCGTCAGGCATGTAATAATTCAGGTTATCCAGTATGCGATATTTATTATTTCATCTCCACAGCTTTCGCATCCCCCAAGTGATTCTTCTTCTTCTTCTTCTTCCTGACTTGGCAACCGGTCCTCTTTAATGAAGACCATTACTGCCATTATCGAGTGAATTATATTGTCAAGTGTTATGACGATTCAGTATCCTAACAAGATGGTGGCTCCTTTGTTAGAACTTTCTAGGGAATTTTTGTGTGATCTCGGAATGAATGCTTTCAGCTTATATTTATAATCCACTTCACTTATGCACAAAAACCAAACTATATCACGCAAAACGCCACAAATATTACATAATATAGGGTCAAAAACCTAAGTAAATGAATTAAAAATAACAACCACAACATGTCACTTCAAGATCCCGCCAAAAAACCCCCCCAAGTGATTTAAAGCATATTCGTATTATCGATTATATAAAGCTCTAATAAAGAATCGATAATCGTAAAATCAGCTTCAAATTTAAGTTAAGTTAAGTAATTTGACATGTATCATGCAAACCTTCTTAAGATGAATCAAGTATAGTTTATGTCTATTTCATGTATTAAAATTGGTCGATATCTGACGAAATCTAGTTTGTTAAAATTTTTACATACATAGGATACATTAAAGTTGTATTGGGAGGACAACGTTAAAATATCATATTCCTAGAACGTATACTTTAATAATTCGAAAGATATCATGTTGTAGATTGTTCGAATTGCCCGCTTTTAATAAACAATTGGTTTTGAAAACACACCTTGCGTATCAACGGTTTCAAGTCTTTTAAATCTCCGTCGATATTCAAAGGTTTCATATTCTTCGCCATCAGCCATCCGTAGTTTGATTGCTGCGAGCTCTTTAACTCATGCAATCTGGAAGTTCTTAAAAGCGTTTCAATCTGTGAAATCATAAATAAAAAAATAGGTACATATAGTCTATCTGGTGTTGAGTAATTAATTACCTTGAAAATCCATAAAACGACCACGGATTGGTAGGAAGCACAGAATCTACATCTTTTCTTCCGTACCTAATAAAGAGAGATTTTAAAAACAGTGTCCTTTCCCTTCTGGTCTCTTGAAAGTTACTAATACGACGGGAATTCCCCGGCAGAGACGCGTTCCAAAATCAAATAAACAGCTTTTTCCAAACATATGATTTTGGTACACACTTAAATAGTAATTTAGAGTAGATGACCTAATTTTAACACCAATTAATGCCGGTGACTTACAGGTCTCTGTGATATCACCTACGCTTTTCGTCCTGCATGTCAGTGATTTGTTAGATATACCTAACATGCATTGCTATGCGGCCGACAGTACAAGTGATGCCGTATTCTCGGGTCGTGCTAATATACATCAAACGTTTGTGGAGCAAAACCTGTCCAAATTTGTCTCAGAGGTCGCAAGGTCCCTGATAAAGGCTTCTAATTGGGGAAAGGCGAATCTCGTCCAGCTTAATCCCTAAAGACACAAGTATGTGTGTTTCCCAGGAAAAAAAACCATTTACACCTAACTTCCAGAGCACGCCTTTAGAGATCTCTACTAATACCGGGATCCTTGATGTGGATTTATCCAGCGATGTGGAATTCCGGAGTAATTTGGAGAACAAGGTCAAATTGGCAGCTGAAAAGCTGGGTATTCTCAATTGATCCAAGCAGTATTTAGCGGAGGTGAGGAACAGAGAGTAAAGTTCCTCATCCGCCATAGAAAAGGGAGGATCCTCCGGCCAGGCAGGTGCTATGTCTGGCGAGCAGCTGCCCCCACTGTTGAAGTCGGGTTCTTGTATATATACTCAACGATAGAGTTAATTTCTATAGCGCGATGTAGGATAGTAGGATGCGTCTTATGTGGCTCGATAGATGTCGCTATGTGTCTCTACGTAGCTGTGTCGATGCGTTGACGCGTCAGTTGTGGCGAGAGATGTCGTTACACAGTACTTTACAATAAGGCATCAACATGTGCTGTATTATAAAGCGCAGGTACGATCTCACATAGAGTACTTGCTCACATTTGTGGGCCGGTGCTCCTGCTTACCAGCTTTTTCCCCTTGACTCCATGCAAGGATTTGCTAAGTAGTCGTATAATCGACGATCCCGAGTTAGCATGCGGTCTAGACACCTCACAATTTAAAACCTAGCCGAACCGCGACAACAGTAAGGTTCTCTAGAATCTTCCTGTGATGTATGCTAGGGTTGTGGAATGGGTTACTCAGCACGGTTCCCCAAGGGCTATGACATGGGGCTCTCCAAAAAGCGATTTAATTAAGCTCTCTGTCAGCAACATGGATCTTGTTAATTTCTTAACTTTTGTTCATAAGGATTAATATACCATGCCTGAAAATAATGCTCATAAATCAATTTTTAATAATCAACAATTATTTTTCGGAAAATACCTTATTGTGACTTATGTATATGATTTAGGCCTAAGCTATCGCGGACTTTTTTTGACATATACAAGGACCAATGTTTTTGTAGGACATTGTACTTGCGTATCATTAACTTTTACGACAGCACACGCGGATATATCAGTTCGGGAGGTATTTCACTTCAGACTTACACTAGCTGAGAGTATATCGTTTGTTTTTTAGGGTCACCCCGCAATAAACTGGCTCTCAAGTCCAGCTGCCGGAAAACACCTACTGGTGCTTGGCGACAGATTTTCAACTTGAGGGTGGTAGCACTTCCTTACAAAAATAATCAAAGCTGAGCTTACATATTCCAATAAATCGTTAGACGTAAAACACTTCTCTGGTCCGATCATTTTTATATTAACTGTATTATATTTAATTATTGATATAAAACTTCCAGCTGTTACTTCAATGTCTACCTCTTCACTATAGAATAGTAATATATAATATACTCCTCCGTTTTTAATAAATATAGGTACAGTAGAGCTTGAATTTTTATCTCCGTGATTATTTTTCGAGTGTTGATAATGTACCTTAATTAATTTTTATTGGGAATTGATATTGTCAAAACAAGGACACGCTGCAATAAAATTATTTCGGAATTTCGTACGTTCATTTGCCATAATTGTATCCCTAATCCGACTAGGATTTTTTAAAGGTAATTCGGAAAGTTACAAAAAACAGTATCTATGTTCAGCGAAAACAAGTTTTGATTTATATTTCTCCTTAAGAATTTTTTTTTTTTTTTGAGTTTGTGGATTTTATTTTCTGTACAAAAATGTAATTTTATTAACAATTTTATTTTATACCTACCTATATTTTTGTAAAGACACGTATACAATAAAAATAAAAAGCAACTGTTTCTATAATAAGAGAGAAAACACATTAAGGATGACTTTCTTAATCTTTAGGTAATTTTGAGGAATATTTTTTTCGGAAATGATGGAGTACCTGTAAAAATTTAAAAATTATTCCTCAAATATAGCTATTACTTAGTTAAACAATCAGCGTTAGCTTACAAACGCACTTAGCAGCCAGTCACGGCGGCCAAGAGTTCTCAGTTCACTACACGGGTTGCTTTCAAACGGACATTGAAGAGTGTATGGTTGTGATTCTGTATGTAGCTATGCTACGGAAAAAAAATCACAAAAAAAAACTTGGTACACCCCTTACTTAGATTTACAAAATTATGAAGATAAGTTCTTCAATTATTTGAGAATGTCAAGGAGCACGTTTCATCAGGCACTTGATATAATTACAACTAAAATAATAACTCGACAACATATATCATATTCCTCTTAATTCAATTTCTGTTATAAATCATTCAATGAAATCCACTGAATTCGACGGCCGCGGCCACGCGTTGCCGCTGGCCGCTTGTAGCCAGGTGCGTGCGGTATCTAAAATTTACATACAATAGCTAAATCTCACTGGCCGCCTAGTGCGGCCGTACTGTGAGGGTTCGTGTAGACGGCACCGCGGACGTGCCGAGACCGCGCAATCGCCGCGTAGACGCCGCACTATGCTGTGAACACGCGCCGACGCCGCGCACCGCAGTCGCATGGTTGCTTTAAATCACTGTACATTAAAATAATACATTGCTAGACACGAACATCATACGTGTAAGCAATATAAATATGATGAAATTAAGTAAAAAAATCATGTAGTGTTTGCATACTATATGTAAATAAATGGCTAAATAAAATTAAGAAGTGAAATAGACGCTTAAGGGTTCATCCTATTTTGATGCAAAGAGAAAAACATGGTGGATTCCATACACTTTATAAAGATCTACGAAAAGATTAGAGTAAGTTTTGTTATTATCTTCGGATGAATATCAAAACATTCACAAATTATTAGATATTCCTATTTTATGCAAACACTAACTTTTTTTAGTTAAAATCAACATGTTCATTATTCCTACACGTATAATTTTCGTAGCTAGCACTGTATTACTTACATAAAAGGGAACTGTGATATAGCAATCATGTTGCGACAGCGCAGTGGCGTCCGCGGCGCCGTCTACACGAGCCCTTAGACGACAACAATTGAGCATACGTATTAATAAGAAAACTCTGGAAAAACTAACTTTATAGTCTGTTCTTATTACCGATCTTATTATTCAGAACCGTTTTTTTTTTTTTACTACAACGGTGGCAAACATGCATACGGCTCGCCTGATGGACGCTCGTAATATGGTTAAAGCCACGAAAAATTGTTGAATAACACACTTGACACTGTAACACACAATAACACACTTGAAATATGTAATACACCGGAAAACAGTAAAGCCTAGTGCACATAATTCATAAATAATACTAGTTTTTCACTCGTGGCTTGACTCGCGCAAATTCCACAAGTTTCTAATTTAGGTACTTAATTTAAATAGTAAAAAAATACGAAAACATGTAGGAATTAAAATCTTTATTTGAACTTAATTAAAAAATGTACTTTATTAGAATGTTTTGAATGGTAACAAGCTCTAAATGATGTTCGATGCTCTAAGTTATAGGAAGGGCTTACTGGCAGTTTAAAATTAAAATTTTAAAAAGTTTTCGTTGGTATTTTCAGTATGTATTTAGATGTAAGTATATAGCTGTTATTAATTACAGCATGAGATCAAACAGGCAATAAACAAAAAAATATTAATTAAAATACACCTCATCACAACTGTTCATCAAGAAATATTGTGACTGGTACATTATATCACGTTTTAATTCAATATTTTTTGGTAATCTAATTTGTATTTACAAAATCCCAGTCCTTCCTTTTTGTGCTGACAAATTTCAACTTCGAATAACGTTTATTTTTTTCCGGCGATGCATGTTTTTCTTTGTTATTCTTCTTCTTCTCTCTCCATTGCTTCCTAATAATTTGTTGCAGAGAACTGTCAAAATCTGCTATCTTTTTCCTGTTCTTTTTAGTTCTTTCTGCGTTAGATTTCTTCTGCGCCAAAAATTTTTCAGGGTCCCTTTCTTTAAGTCTTTCTCTATATAACTTCTTTCAGATGACGTCATTGGCGTCTAAAAAAAAGAAATTAGTATACCTTTCACCGGCAAAGCTTATCAAATTCAATATATTTGTTATTAACAAGCGTGACGGCCATCAGGCAAACAACTTTTTCGTGTCACTACTCAGTAGCATACATAATTGTAGACTATAATATATGCTAAGAAAGTATACGGGTTTACGAGGAACTGTAGAACAAAATCGGATGGAGGTATAATAACTATGATTTTAATCAAGTTTTCAAGGCTAACCCTGAAATCGGAATATAAGAAAAACAGTTTTTTCATGGAACAAAGTTCATTGACTTATGACGAAATGTATGAAACAGCCCGATTTCAGGGTTTCCTCAATAGGAACAGTCATTCACAATGTTGACTACAATGAGCGCCCTTCAACTTAGTACTATCGCATATGCATAATGCGTAACTCTGTATACAATTTACATGAACCATTCCGTTTCACCATTATATTTCACAACCAATCCCAAAGCAAACATTAGCATAGGCCAATCAATGAAAATTAATTCACTATTTAATAGCTCGTGTCCTTCTATACACAATACAAGAGAAACAAACGCATTCACAATCATAGCTCTCCATTAGGATCTCTCGTGTATTATGGATGCCATGTTAACATACAGAAACACACACAACTAACACCCAAACTAGAAACCGAATATTGAAATTCATCATATAAATACTTGTTCCGGCCGGGAATCGAACCCGTAGGTAAAAGGTAGATACGCTATCGCTAAACCACGGAGGTCAATAGTATGTGTGATTCAACAATCTAACAATGTGAACTAGGTTTAATGTATTTTCTCATGTGTTACGTAACGCAAAACATAACACACGTAACATGCGAGAACAAACACACGCGAAAATATTACCACTTTATGGCAATAAAACATTTAAATACAGTTCAATTGCACAAAGAACAGGTCGATTCCTCAAAAAACTATATATTCTACAGCAATTATGACATTAGCCAAATAAATTTCAACACTTACCTTGTCAAATGTGACGTTGATTAATTCGTAAAAACTAGATGACAAAAATTTCGATCACAACAACTTTACGAATTGCTTCCATACTAAACTGATTGACAGATGTTTCATATTTCTACAGCGTCCCACGTATGTTTGCCAACATGAAAAAATAATTTAAGCGTTGCTAGGCTTCTAAAATTAAAAATTACTATGCATTGTGTGCTTTGTCACACACGGGAATTAAATTTGGACCATTTTTTCTATTGCATGTTTTTAAAAATTAAAGCCTACTATCGATTATTAGCTTGTATTGTACTAATGCCATAGCTCTACAGATTAGTTAGGATTTATCACACACATGATAAAAAGTTGTTTAAAGCTAAAAACTTCAAAAACTTGCTGTCAAATGGACGAGGGTCATTTTGTTTTTCTATGGAAGCTAAAATCAACCCAAAATAGTAAACGTAAATTTACTTACTAAAATAAGTTATTTTAAGATTTTTATTACGCCATGATACGAAGGAATATCCTAAATATCGATAGGACTTTAAATTGCGTGTGAAATGATAGTACATATTTTTTTTATAATTTTATATTTAATTTTTTTTATTTAGGATCACTTTTTTTTTTTGAAATGAACACTTTTTCGTGGCCTTACCCATATACCATAGGTACTATAGCGCGTTGCCGACCGATAATCCCCCTAATCCAAGGAGATCCAGAAACTTTACTCACCGCAGGAACACAACACAAGGTTATTTTTGCGATCTTCTGTAGGATGGAGGTATTCCACCAGTCGGACTGCCACAACTAGACAGAAATCTCCAAATAAATTTATTGAGCCCTTCTAAGAAATTGCGGTGTTTAAATTACCAATCTGGTAAAACAGGTTAGGTTTGCAATAAAAAAACAGTATTACTTAATAATTTTAATAACCCGTAAATAACAAAAAAACACAACGCAAATCTTAACTAAGCTTTGCTTTGGTTAAAAAGATACCCTTTATCAATTACATGAAAAAAGTGCTTAAAAATCAAACAATCACAACTAAATGAGAAAAGTATAAAGAAAAAAAACTATACTGCGTTTTTTAATCCCACGGAGTAAATTGACAATTACAAGTCAAACTTGAAAATAATGTACCACATCTATTTTTGTAGTGTTGTGGTACCGTTTATTTTACGTTCTAATTGTGTGAATCGTAAGATTTGAAATACTGAGTTGAGAGTTTTTAATAATAGAATTATGTGTATTATTAAATATATCAACAACAAATAAGGCCAGGGCTCTCTTTGATTTAATGGATAGATCTGATTTAACCCAATCAAATCTAATTCGTAATAATCTAGGAAGAACACTAGATCTCATTATTCAGTCCAATAATGTCAGTTAAAGTCTTAGAAACACAAATATTAAGCCGGCTTGACATTCACCATCCCCCTCTAGATGTAATATTAACTTTTA
The DNA here is from genome assembly GCA_033032175.1 of Saturnia japonica. Classification (NCBI taxonomy): domain Eukaryota; kingdom Metazoa; phylum Arthropoda; class Insecta; order Lepidoptera; family Saturniidae; genus Saturnia; species Saturnia japonica. Next base: position 3,322,216 of record CM065331.1, read on the forward strand.
CTAGACAAAAATCATTGAAAGAAAATGATAATATTAGGTACAGATTTCGAGGAACCGATTTCGCTGCTTGTAATAAAGAACTTTCAGAGATCTCCTGGATCCCTATACAGCGAATATAATGTGGATGATTTCTTGCACTCCTTTTACAACCATCTTTGGAAAATCATTGAAAGATACACACCTAAATCTAAGTCAAAAAATGGATGACCGTTATGGTTTTCGCAATCGTTAATAAAAGTAATTAAGGAAAAAGACAAATTTCATCATAAGTATAAGCGTTTCGGTAACCCACGTGATTATGACACATATATTATGTTTAGACCTAGAGTAAAAACTTTATTTGATTCGTGTTTCAAATCTTATATTAATAGAATAGAACAAAATTTAAAAACAGATGTTAAGGCGTTTTAGAACTATACGATATCTAAGAGATCTACTAATGATTTACCCCAAAAAAAATGTTTTATAAGAACATGGTTGCTGAGGATGGTAAAAGTATAGCTGATCTGTTTGCAAATTACTTTGCAACTGTCTATAATACTAGTTATTTCCATGCGTATAGTCCTGATTTTCCAGAATCGTCTAACTGTATTGCTTCAATTAATATAACTGATAGTGATGTGGAATTGACCCTTAAGTCTATTGATATTAACAAAGGAGCGGGGCCAGATGGTATTCCGCCAATTATGATTCGCAATTGCGCAACTTATCTGAAAGAACCACTGGTTCTGCTCTTCAGAAAAAGTATTAATGAAGGCAAATTTCCGGAACTATGGGAAATAGCCAAGATCGTCCCCATATACAAATCAGGAAACAGAATGGATGTGACAAACTACAGACCAATTAGCGTCCTTAGCTGCTTCGCAAAAATTTTCGAAAGCATAATTTATAAGCAAATTAATTATCATGTAAAACATATTATCACTGAATGACAGCACGGCTTTGTTACAGGGAGATCAACAACTACTAATCTGTTAACTTACACTCACTATTTAAGCTCTGCATTTAATGCATGCACACAGATAGATTCGATTTATGTTGACTTTGCTAAAGCCTTCGATACAGTTGATCACTCAATACTTTGCCGCAAAGCTTATCACATTGGCATACATGGATCGCTATTGCGCTGGTTAGCTTCGTATCTTTCAAATAGAACGCAACTGGTTGCAGTATATGGCTATGACTCTACTCCATTTGAAGCAAAATCAGGAATACCACAAGGATCTAATTTGGGGCCACTCTTATTTGTTTTATTTATTAATGGCCTTATAAACTCAATCAAAACCAAATGTCTAGCATACACTGATGATTTAAAGGTCTACCATAATATTCTATCATATGAGGATTGTATTGATTTACAAAATGACATTAATCATTTACATCTTTGGTGTACTCGAAATAACATGACTACAATACACAATATTCAAAAGTGTCATTTGATTACTTTTAAGAAAAACGGTCTGCAATAGTGTATCCATATAAAATAAACAATACATTGTTACAGCGTCAGAGTCAGAATACAGTAAAGGATCTTGGTGTATGGTTTGATTCAAAACTAGCTTATACGTACCACTATGACTACATCACATCCAAAGCTAACAAAGTTATGGGTTTTATATTTAGAATGTCAAGACCATTTAAAGAACCTGCTACATTAATAACTTTGTTTATGTCATTAGTTAAAAGCATCCTGGAGTATTGTTCGGTGGTATGGAATTCATACTATCACATACATAATGACAGGATCGAAGCTATCCAAAGACGTTTTGTACGTTATTTAGCATCAAAATGTGGACTGAGGCGTTAACTACCTTCATATGAAACTAGGCTAAATCACTTTGGTATCAAAACACTGTCATCCAGACGTAGCTTTAGCTCATATTCTATTCTACATAAAATAATCAATGCCAAATGTGATACAACAGAGTTGTTAAGCCAACTATCAATAACCACAAGAGTAAACCGGAATCAAAGTATCTTCCACGTTCCATATTGCTCAAATAATGTCTCATACTATAATCCGTTATACAGATTGTACAGAGAATACAATGATAATGCCAGGGTTTTGGACATATTTTATAGAAATATAAGCAGTAGTTTTCAATCACCTGATTAATCTTTTGATTTTATTTAAAAAATGCTATTTATCGTTAAAACTTTATGTAGTTTTTCTATTATAATGAATTGAATTGTCTTGCATTTTTTATTTTTTTTATTCTTTGTATTTTATTTGTAAAATTATAAGTTGTGCCCAACTATAATAGGAAAGCAAATTTAGTTCTATAAGTTACTATTGTTAATGTGTATTTTGTGTTTTAGTTTGGTTTCTGTTGTTGAGCCATAATAAATAAATACCCGATAATTTTAAAATAATTCAGGAAACTATAAATATATTGTACATAGTATAGTGAACTACTTACACAAAAAAGTTCATTCAAAAAAAAGAATGCATCGGTTGGCCCGGTAGGCGATTTTGACCTTATTTCAATCTTCACCGTTGGACGGTTCAATGTTGTTTAAAAAACTTAACAATGAAAATAACATGTTCTACGGTTTTACGACTAGTCCGATTGGTGGACATTATTATTTTTATAATCCTATTAACTAGCAACACATGAAATGTCATTTAACTCTAAGGGATTAAAAAACGCACTTTAAAATATTTTAATTAATATATACGTAAATATCATTTTGAATGAAATAGGTACATCTACAATATTGATTTCATTAAATCCGAAATTATATTCGGTAAGAAGACTTATATTTTAGATGTGTATTACAACACAACATACTTTTTTTTTTAATCACTGTACTAGGTGATTCCCCTATAACTATGTATTGAAATATTGAAAAAAAAAAACATATTAACACTTCTAATTTTAAAAATAATAATTTGAGGTTCATAATAAATATCAAACAATCGTATACATAAAATACATAGTGTTGAGTTTCAACTGATTCAAAACCCCCAATTCCATGGGTCCCACGAACTATTTAAAGTAGTGGTGGGCGATTACGAGATATACTAATGCAATCATTCGATTACCAAGATATCTCGATTATAAACACTAGTAATTACTAATTTGATGGAATCAGCTACTAACTTCAAACTTGGTTTTATAAGATTAATAACTAACCTTCAAACTTTGTGTTGGTATTCAGGAGGATCTTTTCTTTTACTACGTTAAAATACAAGTCCCTATAAAGAACTTCTTCATTTACGACTGAACGAGAATCAGCAATACTAATTAGTAATGTTACTCGATTATAAACATTAGTAGATACTAATATAATTAATTAGTAATCAACATTAGTAATAAGTTAACGTCTCGTTTATGTAAATCATTCATGATTGCCCACCACTAATTTAAAAGGGCAATAGTATAAGTTGACGGTGGTAATTTTTAGGAACTATACCGGCCATCTTGCTTTGTCACAACAAACTGATTACGAATTTTTTTTTGCTCCAGTTAATAGATAAGGCATTATATTCTTTATGAAAATAAATAAAATTGAAGTATCTGTTTGTAATGTCAAAATAACAGCCTTTTACTAACTGTTAACAAAGCACCTTTACCAAAAAAATCATTTAAAAAAAAATTGTCTTATTTTTTGCGTAATCTCCGAAATGGTTGTACCGATTTTAACAGGACTTTCCCTGACAGATATCTGATGTTATTTTGTATTTTAGAAAACAATTAGGGTTCCACGAAAATATTAGTGAATTCGGAAAAACGACGATTTTGTGACACTTAAATGGCATACGCTGAAAATTAATATGATACATAATAGTAGATCTTAAAGAGGCCTACAAAAATATCAGGGAGAGCATATATCTATTTTCTAAGGATAGCCCACAATAAGCATTTTTATCTTAAAAACAACCGGGAGCGCGTGTGCCCGATCAACGGTATTCCGTATTCCACGCGAGCACAGCCGCGGGCATTGCTAGTTTCAAATAAATCTCCTTGTGCAATTATTTAGTAATGAACTTAATTCAGTTTTAAAGCTAATTATGGTGGTATAGTCTAATAAGTGGCAACACCGATTATGCACACAGCCATACCGACTTATACTGCTGGCACTGGAAACGACATATTTTTTTTTACAAAAATCATAGCCTGATAAAATCTTCTAAGTAACTAAATTTTTAATAAAGTTATTACGTTCCAACATTAAAAAAAATTAAACATCATTCATGTAATATAGGAGTATTATACGAATAACAAAAATCATTAAGTATTGTTCCAAATTAGATATGATAATAACTTTTCTCAAGGTTTGAAATAACAAAGAACATTATTTGAAAAATGTAATTTAAATACGACGAAACCCAACACCTATTTATCCCATATCTATCCATATATCAAGATTTTCTGTTCATAATACAAGTTGTTTAGAAATTATATAAAAATTGTAAATCACATTAAATTAGAATAAATACACATAACGATAATTACTATTGTAAAAAAAAAATATCGGGAAAAGGGCTAAATGATGTTAGTTAAAACGCCTGTATTGCTCCATATGAACATTAAAATTTCAAGGACAAAACTACCGTTGAGAGAAAGGTACAATTGTTTTATAAAAATTCAACCACTTTTAACTCACTTATTTGATTCATATTTAAATATAAATATTGAATATAATAAATTTAAAAATAAATATTGAATTTAATAAACGTACGTATTCAAAATGGTTCAACAATGTTAATAAATAATAGGAAATTAATACATATAGAAATGTAGCTACTAAAAAGAAAACTGTCTCTTTCTCTCCTACATTCTTTGTATCTGATATCTCTTTTTCTCGTCCTCTGCTACTCAAAATAAGTTTTTATATAAACGACTTTTACGATTACAAATCAACTAACAAAATTCTTGTCATATCCTTTCATGTTTCCATATTCGTTGTGCATTAAACAATATTATTATAGGAACTATATAACTGTGTGCATTAGGCAACTTTTACCGAAAGTAACTTTAATCGAGGAAGTAAATCTTTCTGTGCATTTAGCAACTTCATTCGAAGAAATAAATCATTTTGTGCATCTAGCAACTTTTTTCAAGAAAGTAAACCTTTTTGTGCCTTATGCAACTTGTCAACAATGTAAATATTTCTGTGCGTATAGCAATTTAATCCAAATAAGTAAATCTTTCATAATCCGACCGAATTTAAAACAAATTAAAAGATAAAAAAAAACTTTTTCCCGATAAAAAAAAACATTTGAAAATAGAATATCACAGAATTAATTAAATAAAACTAAACACATAATACCCGTCTATACATATAGAAATAGTTATGCAACATACACGGTGTATATGAAGTCTGAAAGTGTCAAAATAACAAACGCTATATCTATCTACACACTTACATAATTTTAGTATGAATTTTATAATTTCCATAACATGAGGATATGTACGCTTCTAAAAACGATAAGATAGACACCCAATTTTAAAGGAGATGTTTATGGCATACAAAGCGTAATACTAATGATTGAAATTTAAATTTTTTAAATCTCATTTCTGTTGGCCGCATACTTTCTCTTATCTTTTTAATTGACATAATAATTCCATTGTAATAAAACTAGAATTAAATGTCGAAAATCTAATTTCCATTTCTTTCCGACATCACTTGCTAGCGTATTATTATTTTGATATAATTATTCTAGTGAAAGAATCGAGCATTAGCCGTCCTTCTGAGGTTTGCCCATGCTCTATAATCTAATTTAGCGAGATAGTATCCTACGCCTTTTTAGTTGACATAATAATTATAATGTAATAAAACGACATGCAATGTCTATTTAACATGTTATTAGTTAAGATAATTATTCTAGTGAATGGATCGAGCATTGGGAGTCAAATAAAGTATTCGATGCTCAAAAATCTCATTTATATTTTTTAGCAACACGCTTGCTAGCGTATTTTTAGTTAAATTATTCTAGTGAAAGAATCGAGCAATATGTGTTTATTTGAATTAGTTGCCGATGCTCAAAGTTTGGTGAGATTGATTTTTAGTTTACTTTATGTTTCGGCTTGTCGAAAGGCCACATCGACAAAGCCGGTGTCACTCGCAATAGAAGCAAAGGTTTCACGGCTGTCAGAATAAAAAGCATCGCGTAAAAACGCAAAGTGTTCGCCTTACAAACGTTCTCCTGTATATGATCCAATCCGTAAACGATGATGACTGTCGCGAAAGCCGATATTACCAACGAACGATTTTTAGTATAGTGACGGTATCTGTAAAAAAAAGTCATGTTATCGTAAATCTGCAAAGAGCATCTAGTAATATGATATTTCAGAATCTCTAAGAACTCCTTCTATACCAATATTACAAAAAGAGGAAAGATTTGATTTTTGTTTGTTTTTTTTTTTTTGTTCGTAGTGGATAAACTCAACAGTTACTGGATCGATTTTAAAAATTATTTCACCAACATAAAGCTACAGTACCAGCGAGTACTTAATATAGGTTATATTATAATTTGAAAAATTAATTTATTCCTCATAAAAATGTCGATAGTTTTATACAAAGTATAAAAAATAGCCTAGTACACGGGCGTTACGTTGGCGATGTTTATCGTATAAGATAAAAGACAAGATTGATTTCAATGCAAAAATGACACTTGTCATTATCGATATGCCCTTTTTGCAAAAAAATATATTTGAAAGTGTGAAGTTTTTTTTTTTCATTTATTATCCATATTTAAATTTAATTATATTTTTCATTAGAGACAAAGAAATAAAGATTTATTTAAAACAAAGGCATTTGAGACTACATACAGACAATTAAAAATATTTTACTCTAACAAAAATCAAATGCCATTTAATGATATCTCGGCTCATTAACGGTATTGTCCCTGATGGTAGGCACGATACAATCCAAACACAACGGCAACCACCGAGAGATCTAAATCCATTGCATAAATATCTCTTCACGTTACGTTTAAAGGACCCAATATCGTATGAAGGAGAAAACACATTGGCCGGGAGAAGGTTTCACAGCTTCACGGTACGACAAAGACAAGTCGTTAATTAGAGTATTAACGACATTAAGCTGTCCGTTTGTTTGTATGTCCGGATTTAACTCAAAAACGGCTTGACCGAGACTTATGAAATTTTGTGCACGAGATGCTTATGTTATCGGTCAATTAATAGGGTATAAGAAATATCAATATTATTTTTAGAAATCATATTAAGTAAGTAAGTAATCATTTAAGTATTTTCATTAATTCTTGACAGATTTTGATGAATTCTGTACACGGGAAGCACATGCCATTCCTCAATTGACACGGCATAAGGATTGTCAACAATATGAGCAAAAATAAAATTACTGGACGTAAAAAAACTACTGCGTAGTAGCAAATGCATGCGGAGCCACGGGCACACCGCTAGTTATGTCATATAATAAACACTAGACATGATGTTAGATAAATTACCGATATAAATAAATTAATGACAAAGAAAAGAACTAGAAAGAAACCAAAAGAATTAACTACGTAATGATTTGCCATACCCTATTCAGGGTACATTCATATAGTTAATTTAGCATAGGAACAAAATGTACATACATGACGTAAATTAATAAAACAAGATATCTCACCCTGCTACAGCCGGAGTAACGGTAAGGGCCCATCCTAGAAGGTAGGCCGTGGTCTGGACAAGCGCGTACATGGGTGTCGTGCTAACATGAATGTCGTCAGGGTTCTCGCACCAGCGAAACGCCTTCAATAAAAATATATTGCTAATTTATTTTCTACTAGCAACCCGTCCTAGTTTCACATGGTTGCAATTTACAAAGTGGTGTATTTTGTGTTCAAAAAAGCATGATTTAGGGTTTATCGCTTTAGTATTGATAGTTCATAGTTACGAAAACTGCGCTTAGCTCGCGTCACGTTATTCATTATAGGTGCGAAGTGCCGGTCAACCGTTTCGCTGCGAGTGATTTCTTTAGTTGCGCGTAATTTTGAATCTTGAATATCTTCTACGGTATTCATTGAAATTATATTAAGTAAAGGAGAATTTTAATCTACATTCAATGCCCAACTTAACTAACATATTTATCAGGATACGAATTAATACTGAATTGGAAAAAATAGCTTCGAAAATAACCTAATGTTTTTAATTATTATATTGAAGACAAAAATGTTTACTATGAATCAACCTTAGGAGATAGTAATATGCCATCGTGAGTTCTTCTTTAGGTTTTTTTGAATTACTACAATTCTTTAGTACGTTATTTTCATATACCTTTTATGAAGTTTAATCAGCGTAAACTATGTAAGTGCCCGAAAATCGATTTAATGACGACTCGATTACAAAACATAGAATTTTCTCAACTATACAAAAACTTTATTAGAATGTATTGTATATAAAAATAATTAATGACAGTCATGTCATATAGTGACAGTGACAAATCTATACTAATATTATAAAGCTGAAGAGTTTGTTCGTTTGTTTGGTTGAACGCGCTAATCTCAGGAAGTACTGGTTGGAATAGAAAAAATATTTTAGTGTTGGATAACCCATTTAACGAGGAAGGATATAGGCTATATAACATCACGCTACGACCAATAGGAGCAGAGTATCAATGAAAAAATTTGCAAAAATGGGGAAAATTTATTCCCTTTGAGAGCTTCCATTGCTTGCGCTGCGTAAATGGTTAAAGTTACGCAACAATCATTGTGAAGGAAGTGTTTCTCTTAAAAAGTTATAAAAAAAAGTCCGCGATAGTATATGTCTACCTTTTAAGTGTGACTCAATATAACCTTTTTTATTGTAATAAAATTTGTCCTAAAATAATGCATTATTTGTGAAGATGTTTTTATAAACATGGTATTAATCCTTACCAAAATAAATATGTTATTAATCACATGTATTTAATTTTTAATAAAATTTCCTTTACATCATTTGATTTCAATGAATATCTTAGGAGGTATCACAGTTTTAAAATAACTCCGCTGCTTGCGCCGTTGGAAGCGCAGCGCATTTAATACTAATTGAGTGGACTGTATTTGCGGGGATTGTGATCAGCTATATGGATATAGGATAGGAATTTGGCACATACCTCTTGGTGGGTTGCGGTTTCACCTGGCTAGCCGGCTAGGTGGTCGTCTTCGACGTACTGCCCAAATTCTTCTCCGTCATAACAATGACGAGCACTAAAGTCAATGTATCAACAACCGAGCGAAAATCAACCTTTTCCGACGAGGCGCGGCGACGAACTGTTTGCATGTGCCAAGGAAGGGAGGGTAAGCGGAGATAGAAAAAGTTGCGAACCGATCACAATATCGCACAATATTTAAAACTATATAAAAGCGGCGCAACCATTTCCCCCGGCTTGAAGGGTTCCCTTCAAAATAACTAAACTAAAGCGGATCTATGATAAACTAAACCTAAAGTAAACTAACCACTGCTACTGTAGATTAGGCAGAGGACAGAGGCGAACAACCGGGCGTAAATACGATCCGGTTGCGGTTTTAACGCGAACAATGCGAGTAATGCCATCGGATCCAGGAAAAACTTCTTCAACAATGCCTAGAGGCCAATGTAGAGGCGGTGTATTTTCAGTTCTAATAATCACGACCGTTCCAACAGTAATTGGAGTCGATGGTGTATTCCATTTTTGACGCGACTGCAATGTGTGCAAATAGTCTGTCCTCCAACGCTTCCAGAACGACTGGACGAGTTTATCCAATAAGTCGTAACGCGAAAGAACATGTAGTCGATCTTCATCAATATTTCTACAAGGCAGATACTTGAGAGGAGTCATGTTTAAAAAATGTGCAGGCGTTAGTGCTAGTGGCTCTGAAGGATCACTAGACAACGTCCTACACAGTGGGCGGGTGTTCATAACCGCTTCCACTTGAGCGAGCACCGTGCTTAACTCTTCGAATGAAAGTATCTGCTCGCCTATAACGCGATATAGATGCGATTTTAAGGCCTTTATGTTGGCCTCCCAGTTTCCTCCAAAATGACTCGCGGTGGGGGTATTCAGCGACCATTTAATGCGATTTTCAGCTAGTACTTGAGCAAATTCAGTGTTAAAATACTTTGATCGTAAAAATGCATGCAATTCTGTGATATTACGTTTAGCTCCAACATAATTTGTGCCATTATCCGAATACATTTGTCCTACAGCGCCACGACGAGACAAAAATCTTTTAAACGCAGCCATGAAACTTGACGTGCTTAAGTCACTAGCTAACTCTATATGAATTGCACGAGTTATCAGGCAAACGAAAATACACACATAAGCCTTCGACGAGCGTATACCACGACCGCGTGAAATCGTTACTCTTAACGGACCGGCGTAATCCGTTCCGGTATGTATGAATGGCTTAACTGACTCTACTACACGACAAGCACGATGGTCAGCCATTTCCGGAGCTGCAGCTCTCGGACGAAGCCTATAACACGGCACGCATTGGTGTACTCTAGAGCGAATCAAATTACGAGCGGAAAATATCCAGTATTTTTGCCGCATAATCGACATCAACAAATCAGGTCCTGCGTGACAATTTATCTTGTGATAATAATCCACTAAAAGATTAAGAACATGGTCTTTTCGTGGCAAAACTACCGGATGTCTGTGTTCAAATACCAAGTTTGATTGACTCAAACGGCCACCGACTCGTATGAGCCCATCTTGTAAGAAGGGTTTTAAACACTGAAAAGCGCGACTACAAGGTTTGTTGGATTTTAGTTTATTAAATTCAGTGGAGAAGTAGTTATGCTGAAGCTCACGGAGAATAATTATCTCAGCTTTATCGAGATCTGCAGCAACTATGTACTCACGCGGTGGTAATATTTTAACAAAACGACACATATACACTACGCAGCGCAAGAGTTTAGACCAAGACGACAGTCTACTCGACAACAATAATATTGGTGACTCCTCGCGTGGTGCAGTTGTAACCAAAGTACTTTTCTTTTGTTCTGGTGGTTCTGACACAGTTAATGGGTTGAAAGGACAAACAGGCCACTCTTCGGGCGATGCTTGGGTCCATGAAGGGCCGTGAAACCAAAGCGGGTGATCTAACATCTGCGCAGGAGTTAGCCCACGAGATAAGCAATCGGCAGGGTTATCCGTGCCAGCAACGTGGAAGAGATTTTGCGGTGATAATTCAGATTGAATTTTTGCGACCCTATTGCCAACAAAGGTGTCCCAACGATGGAAAAAATAGCTTCGAAAATAACCTAATGTTTTTAATTATTATATTGAAGACAAAAATGTTTACTATGAATCAACCTTAGGAGATAGTAATATGCCATCGTGAGTTCTTCTTTAGGTTTTTTTTAATTACTACAATTCTTTAGTACGTTATTTTCATATATCTTTTATAAAGTTTAATCAGCGTAAACTATGTAAGTGCCCGAAAATCGATTTAATGACGACTTGATTACAAAACATAGAATTTTCTCAATTATACAAAAACTTTATTAGAATGTATTGTATATAAAAATAATTAATGACAGTCATGTCATATAGTGACAGTGACAAATCTATACTAATATTATAAAGCTGAAGAGTTTGTTCGTTTGTTTGGTTGAACGCGCTAATCTCAGGAAGTACTGGTTGGAATAGAAAAAATATTTTAGTGTTGGATAACCCATTTAACGAGGAAGGATATAGGCTATATAACATCACGCTACGACCAATAGGAGCAGAGTATCAATGAAAAAATTTGCAAAAACGGGGAAAATTTATTCCCTTTGAGAGCTTCCATTGCTTGTGCTGCGTAAATGGTTAAAGTTACGCAACAATCATTGTGAAGGAAGTGTTTCTCTTAAAAAGTTCTAAAAAAAAGTCCGCGATAGTATATGTCTACCTTTTAAGTGTGACTCAATATAACCTTTTTTATTGTAATAAAATTTGTCCTAAAATAATGCATTATTTGTGAAGATGTTTTTATAAACATGGTTGTTGCAGCCGCGTAACTTAGAACCATCACGTATTAAAGTAGGTAGTTTGTTATTAATTATTTTCTCTCGTCGCTAAGCATTATGATATCCAGTGGGGGTGGTTTTTCGATTTGTTGTTGTCGCCACCGGCTCTCGCGATATACACTCTCGTCGGAACACCGTCTCGTCCGCACGGTATAAAGTCGCTCGCCTCGGACATTCCTCGTCAACCACGTTCTCCAGAATTTAGTGTCATCAAGCCAGTGTGTGTAGTGGGTGCGTGAGGCTCAGGAACTTTGAATATATAATGTATAGCTAAACCACGTCGGCACCGACCAGGAATTATCACGGAACGCAGTACCGGTGAGTTGGCATGACATTTTGCATACACTTCTCTCGCTGGATATTCGCATCATAATTTGCTATTTATTTCGTATCGCAGGTTGGTTCCATATTTGCGTGGGATCAACCATAAGTTTGGTCCAAACGGGCACGGATCCTTCTCATAGTGAATACGGCTAACCTGGTTCATTGTCAGAAGTGACATAGTAATCGTGGTAATATCGTAATAATATCGTTTTCATAAAATAAAAATAGCTTTCTTTTTGTCACTGCCATTATTACTTGACAAAATTAAGTAGGCAGTAACCACTAAATTACAACGATCTAAAATCTAATCAATTTATTTCAATATCATCACTCCGTATGTTTATTGGAATAAGCATTAAGACTAAAATTATAGTTTGTATGTATTATTAATAATATTTATTTGTAATCTCGAATTAGTTAATATTACTTGATTAACTTATTGTTTGAATTAGCGTTAATATACAGTCCATTCAATTTTTTATCGTTCTAAATTATTTTTATTAGTTTAATTTTGTAATTTAAAATGTCAAAGGCTGCCGCTCGTCGTGTTTTAGAGCTAAAGCGATCCATTGCTATCAAACGCATTGATGACTGCTTGTCATCAGCCTTAGAGGCCCAAAATGATAAATCTTGTTTGCCAGTTTTCTTGTCACGGTACAGTCGACTCGAAAGTTATTATGCTAGTTTCGAAGCACAACATTTAAAAATTTGTTCGGAAATATTAGATACTTCAGAGTTGGATAAGGAAGACGAAATTCGTCACGATTTCGATAATAAATATTTTCAGATAATCGAAATTCATTCGACACTCACGTCACCTTCCCATTCAGACGGACAGCAGCTCGACGTATGCACAAATGATTTGTCTGTGAAACTACCTCGTTTGAACTTATTGACCTTCAATGGTGATATTACATTATGGAGTTCGTTTTATGACATGTATAACACTACCGTACATCATAACAAACGGTTATCGAATATCGAACGTTTTTCTATTTTAATTTCGCTTCTTTCCGGTGAACCTCTTCATCTTTTGAAAGGCTTTCCTCTTTCAGGAAATAATTATTTAGATGCGTACGCCGCCTTGATTGATCGTTATCAATGCAAACGTAAATTAGCTTTTCGGTATTGGGAGGAGTTGCAAAATGTAACTCTTAAATCGAACTCTCCTCGTGAGTTACGTCGTCTCGTTGATACTTTCAAGGAGAACATCGCGGTATTAAGGAATTTGAAGTTACCTGTAAAAGATTGGGATTTCCCTTTGTTTTACCTTTTAATAAATAAACTTGATCGTGATACTCGTCAACGTTTTGAATTGCAGAACGATGATAAAGACATACCAAGTTTTGACTCCCTTCTGGAATATCTTAATAAGGTCGGCCAAGCACTCGAGCTTGCCGAGCCTCAGATAAGTACAGCGCGCCCCCCTGTGCAACTGCATCGCGCCGCCGCTTCTGGTGCCGTTGCTGTAACCTCACCCACATCTTACTCCCGCACGGTGCGCACGTCTCCCGCATCCGCGCCTCAGGATTCTTATGGTAGGCACCCTCGCGCGCCTATTACGAATGCCAAGGCTTTGATAGTGAATCCACTTACACCAAGTGATAACTTGTGTGTTTTGTGCAAGGCACAGCATGCCTTAGCGAATTGTCCCACTTATCGTGATCGCACCCCACGTGATCGATTCTCCATCGTCAAGGAACATAATCGTTGTGTGAATTGCCTTCGTCAAGGTCATGTGGTTAAATCTTGCTCGTCAAACAGTCGCTGTCTTAAGTGCAACGCACTTCACCATACTACATTGCACTTTGATAATTCGGTGTCGTCAAATGCTAACGTAGCTCCTACCACTTCATCTATCGTCTCAGATGCTACCGCAGCATCAGCTCTCGCTTCATCTACGCCGACTTCACAAACATTAGTGGCAGGCTCGAGTTCTCCCACGCATATCTCGCTTCTCGCTACTGCTTCCGTTGAAGTCCTAGATAACTTTGGTAATTACCGCTCAATTCGAATCGTTATAGACAACGGAAGCCAAAGGAACTTTATTACCAACAAGTGTGCCCAACGTCTAGGATTAGCCTTCAAGAAAACCATGTCACTCGTTGAGGGCATTGGTCAAACATCATCTGTCGCGACTAGTTCTACCGTACTTCGCATCCGTGGGCAACAAGGTTATCCGGAGCTAGTCTTGGAAGCTCTCGTTATTCCCAATATATGTGGTGATATGCCGTCTAATACCATAGATATTGCTCAATGGCCACAGTTGATGAACATTAAGCTGGCTGACACTAGCTTCAACGTGCCTGCGCAAATCGACGCGTTAGTCGGCGTTGACGTATTTTGTCAGATAGTTTTGGGTGAACGTCTCGATTGTGGGTCAGATGGACCCGTAGCCTTTAACACCAAATTCGGTTGGATAGTTATGGGTAATATTGCATGCATACCACATAGTTCTAGTAAGTCGATGATTTGCTCTTTTAAAGATTTAGACTCTCAAATTCGTAAATTTTGGGAAATTGATGAACTTCCCAAATCATCACCGCTTAGTGATGAAGATGCTCTTTGCGAACGTATATTCGATACGACGCACTGCAGGGATGTGAATGGAAGGTATATCGTCCGTTTGCCTTTAAAGACACCCGCGCCTACATTTGGTGATTCCTACAGTTTGGCACATCGTCGATTGTTATCTCTCGAAAAACGATTGTCACGTAATTCTCAACTTCGTGAGGACTATAATGCGTTCATGAGAGATTATCTTGATTCTGGACATATGGAAAAGGTCGATGAAATTGGTTCGGATCGAACCTATTATATACCGCATCATTGTGTGCTCAAACCAAGTAGTTTGACCACAAAACTACGCGTGGTGTTCGATGCTAGTGCTAAGCCTGCTAATGGAGTCGCACTAAACGAACAACTATTTGTCGGTCCAAGATTGCAATCAGATATTAAATCAATCCTTCTTCGCTTTCGTTTACATTCTGTCGTTTTTACTGCCGATATTAAGCAAATGTATCGCCAGATACTGGTGGCTAATACTGATCGTAATTACCAAAGAATTCTGTTTCGATTTTCGCCTCAGGAACCCATTCAAGAGTTCCGTCTTAAAACCGTCACGTATGGCATGTCCTCCTCAAGCTTCTTAGCGCTTCGAACCATAGTGCAGGTGGCACAGGACGAGGGAAATAATCGTCATTTCGCTGTGACTGCACTTAGGAGTGACATGTATGTGGATGATGTCGTAACCGGGCATGACTCACTTATTTCGGCTCGTGAGTTAATGAAAGACATAAGTGACATCATTAGCAAGGGATGTTTCGAGCTAAGGAAATGGACTAGTAACAGTCCTGCTTTGCTTGAAGGTATTCCATCTGAACATAAGCACGATGCTCGTGATTCGCTGACATTCAGCTCAGAATCTTCCCCGTCGGTAGTAGTACTTGGTTTAGAGTGGCATCCAAACGTGGATGCTTTCTCTTTCACTGTGACATCTTTACATCAACAATGCACCAAGCGCATCATCCTCTCGGAATTAGCTCGCATCTTCGATCCCCTCGGTTTCCTAATCCCACTTACCTTTACATTTAAGTGCATAGTGCAGAAACTTTGGAGTCTCGGTTTGAATTGGGATGAGGTTGCACCTGATTCAATTGTTCAAACCTGGTCCCGCTATCGTGTGGAATTCAATGCTTTGTCGTCTTTAGCAATTTCTCGTTTCGTTCCCGCATTGAACTCCATCAAATTACAGATACACGGTTTTTGCGATGCCTCTGAGTTAGGCTACGCAGCCGTCGTATATTTTCGTATTGAGCAAGGAGACGATCGCGTCACTACCCACCTGATTATCGCTCGTTCTAAAGTTGCTCCTCTAAAAAGAATTTCTATTCCTCGCTTAGAACTATGCGCTGCAGTTCTCTTGGCAGATCTTGTCGCATATGTTCAAACTGTGTTCGCTGATAAGATACGTGTCGATGGTATTTTTTGCTGGTCTGACTCAACAGTGACTCTGGCGTGGTTAAAGTCACCCTCCTCTCGACGGAAGACTTACGTGAGCAATCGTGTGAGTCACATACAGGAAATCGTTCCACCTTCTTGTTGGCAACATGTTCGCTCTTCTGACAACCCGGCAGATTGCGCAAGTCGCGGACTTACAATCAGCGAACTTCTTGGCCACTCATCGTGGTGGCATGGACCTCCGTGGTTGCTTTGTGAGCCCGATGGCTGGCCAATTTCATCGTTTTCGTTTGAGGATTCCAGTGATATAATTTCGGAACAGCGTAATTCTGACATAGCTCTCTTCGTCACTGTCGATAGTTTTGATGAGTTTCTGGACAGGTACTCAAGTCTTAGGAAGATTCAACGCATTGTCGCTTATCTCCATCGTTTCGTCTACAATTGTCGCAACTCTAATAATCGTAAATCAGATCATCTTGTCTCTTCAGAGCTCAAGCAATCGTTGTTGACTTTGGTCAAAATCGCTCAAACTTCGAGCTTTGCAAGCGAGATTCAAGGCTTGGAAAAGGGGTTGCTTTTACCCAAGCCACTACAAAAATTAAATCCGTTTCTTGACAAAGATGGTCTCGTCAGGGTGGGCGGTAGACTCACTCATTCGGATCTAGATTATGATTCCAAGCACCCTCTGTTGTTACCTCGTCAACATCGTCTCACATCGCTTATTATCGATCAGTGTCATAACGATAATCTACATCCAGGGCTTCGCACCCTCAATTTTCTGTTGGCACAAAACTTTTGGATTTTGTCGCCTCGTCGTGCCATCCGTAATAGATTATCTAAATGTATCAAATGCTATCGCACCAATCCAAGGCCTGTCATACCTCGCATGGCAGACCTCCCTAAGTTGAGGGTTTCGCAACTTAAGCCTTTTTCGTGCATCGGTATTGATTTCGCAGGTCCCTTTCCAACATATGTACAACGCTATCGCGGTGCTAGGACCTTTAAGACATATATTTGCCTCTTCATATGCTTCGCCACCAAGGCGATACATATTGAGCTTGTCGTAGGGTTAACAAGCGAGGCCTTTCTAGGCGCTCTTCGTAGATTTATCGCTCGCCGAGGCCGTTGCCAGCGCATTCACTGCGACCACGGTACGAATTTCGTTGGCGCTCATAACATATTGCTAACCCTTATGCAACAGGCGGCTTCGTCTGAGACGATTGAATTTAGCTTTAAGCCCCCTGCTGCACCACACTTCGGTGGTCTTTGGGAGGCAAACATAAAATCCTTCAAAACGCATCTCGCTCGTGTTGTTGGCTATCAAATTTTAACTTATGAAGAATTTTTAACTTTAGCAACACAAATTGAGGCTTTACTCAATTCGCGCCCCTTATGCGAAATGGGATCGGATCCCAACGATTTGGCTGTATTGACCCCTGGTCACTTCCTCACTTTGGAACCGCTTACCTCGCTTCCCGAATCAGATTTATCCGATGTCCGTTTGAGTTGTTTGAATCGTTGGCAACTGTTGCAAAGACTCCATCACGATTTCTGGAAGCGATGGTATACGGAATATTTGCATACTCTAAATCAGCGTTCTAAATGGCACACCAGCACCTCAGAACTTAAACTAGGATCGCTGGTTTTAGTTAAAGATGAACAAGCTAAACCCCTTAAATGGCCGCTCGCTCGTGTCGTGCGATTACACCCGGGGAAAGACGGCATTTCTCGCGTTGCCACGGTCAAGACCCAGACAGGTCTTTTACAAAGGCCTTTAGTGAAACTCTGTCCTCTACCTGGCAACGACTAATCGTTGTTCTTTTCATTTAGTTATTATTTCGCTATTTATTTTAAATATTTACTTTCGTTGTTAGTGTTTGTTATTAAGTTCCATTAATTATTTTCGTTTGTATTTTGTTTGGCAATTTATTTTAAAATACGTCGTATTTTGGTGGGCGGAATGTTGCAGCCGCGTAACTTAGAACCATCACGTATTAAAGTAGGTAGTTTGTTATTGTAGTAAAGAAATAAACACAAGCCGGTTAGCGCCACCTATCGTACAAATGATACATACACACTGGCATAGATACTCCTTGTTCTTGTTTGCTCGCGTTGCGTATAATAAAGTGTTACTGTTGGATTTTAATATACTTAACTATAAAACTAAAGCTTCTAGCTCTGCTGTTTTATTTCTACAGGTTATGGGCCTATCTCATAATAATTAGAAACAGTATTTAGTAAAAAGTTACAAGTTTAGTTCCGAAAAGTAAAGTACCGCGTGTAATAAAAAGTGAGGTTAAGTAGCCGACTCCGGTTATTAATTTTTGCAGCGTATTTTATATAAAAACCTATCAGTTTCCGAAGCAATGTCGATAAACACCGTGCATATTGATAAACTGACCGGAAGGGACAATTACAATACGTGGAAATTCGCTGTAAAAGCCTACTTAGAGCACGAAGATTTGTGGTCGTGTGTGAATCCTGACAAACAGGAAACCATTGACGCTACCAAGGATGTAAAGGCCAAAAGCAAGATTATTCTCCTGGTTGACCCAAATAATTACCACCACATAGAACAAGCTGTGAGTGCCCGGGATGTGTGGGTCAAACTTAAGTCTGCGTTCGAAGACTCCGGATTGAGCAGGAAAGTAGCTTTATTACGTGATCTTATTAATACAAACCTAGATAGTTGTACCGATATTGAGGATTATGTAAATAAACTAGTAACTACCGCTCATAAGCTGAGAAATATAAGCTTCAAAATTGACGATGAATGGTTGGGTACTTTAATGTTAGCAGGTTTGCCAGATCAGTACAAACCAATGATAATGGGAATAGAAAGCTCTGGTGTTGTAATAAGTGCAGATTTTATCAAAACTAAGTTGCTACAAGAAGTGAAAAAGGAATCTGATACTACTGCATTGTACACAAAGCATAGATACCCAATAAAGAAAAATTATAGTTCCCAGAATAATCAAAATAAACCCCGTGGTCCCCGTTGCTACAATTGTAATAGATATGGGCATCTGAGTAAGAACTGTTTTGCCAACAAAAAGGAAAGTTCTAGTACTAATAAAAATTATGCTGCAGTTTTTTCAGCTTGCACAGCAATGGACGATTATAATTGGTACGTGGATTCTGGTGCATCCATGCACATGACAAGAAGATCTGATTGGTTATATGAAACAAAGACACCTCCGATACAAAGTATAAAGGTGGCCAATAATTCTTCAGTTACCGTACAGAAGATGGGAAATTTGGATCTCAATCTCTGCTGTAGTGATGGTAAAGTAAACCAAATCCAGGTAAGAGACATTTTGTTTATACCAGAACTGAGTACTAACTTATTGTCAGTTAGCCAGTTAGTTAAAAATGGATGTCAAGTTAATTTCCATAGTTGTGGCTGCAATATTTACAACAAAGAAAAAAGATTAGTAGCAACGGCGAGACTAACCAACAACATGTATAAATTGAATACTGTAGGAGGAGGCGCATTTCTTACTGCCACTGATAGCATTGAGAGTTTAGATGTATGGCACCGTAGAATGGGACACCTCAATTATGTTGATGTAAAAAAGTTAGAAACTTGTACTGAAGGGATGAAAATTACAAAAAATGATAGTAAATCATGTATTCCATGTATACAAGGGAAACAAACTAGATTACCATTTAAAAATGAAGGATCAAGAGCAACATCACTTCTTGAGGTTATTCACTCAGACCTCTGTGGCCCCATGGAATCTCCATCAATGGGAGGGGCAAAATATTTTATAACATTTATTGATGATCTTTCTAGAAAAGTGTTTGTATACTTTTTAAAGGACAAATCAAATATAACTTCAGTTTTCCATAACTTCAAATGTGAAGTGGAAAATGAGTTGAATCAAAAGATAAAAATTATCCGGACAGATAATGGCACTGAATATTGTAATAAAGTTTTTTCGAAATATCTTTCAGACTCCGGCATCAAGCATCAAACTACGACGCCTTACACACCTGAACAGAACGGTTTGAGTGAGAGAAAGAACCGATCTCTAGTAGAACGCGCCAAGTGCATGCTCAGTGATGCAAAATTACCAAAAACCTGTTGGGCCGAGGCTGTGTCAACAGCGGCCTACATTATAAATAGATCCCCATCTCGAGTTCTTAATGACATAACACCAGAAGAAAAGTGGTCAAGAACAAAACCTAATATTTGTCACATGAAAATATTTGGATGTAAAGCCATGGTTCATGTACCGAAACAACAGAGACAAAAATGGGACTCAAAATCTACTGAAATGAGGTTTGTTGGCTATTGTGAAAATACAAAAGGATACAGATTATTAGACATAAAAAAAAGAATAATTTTGAAGAGTAGAGATGTTATATTTATAGAAGAAAGTCAAGAAAACTTAAAATCAACACTTACTATGACAAAACCAAACATAGAACCAGTTTCATTAACGTTGGGTGTAAGTACACAGAGTACAGAATTAGAAGTACCAACTCCGGATGAATCTAGTTTGGAAAACAAAACATATGATCAGACACTTAACCAAGACTCTGAAAATCCTACTTCAGAAAGTAGTTTATCTTTATCTTTTTCAGATGCAAATGACTCTATTTATATACCTAGCAGTGGAGAGATAGCCGATAACAGTTCATTTGAACATGATTTTTCCAATGTTACACTAAGACCACAGAACCAGAAGCGTGTACAAAAACACAAAATGACAAAGAAATCTGATGACAAGTTATGTTATGCAAATCTGGCTATATGCAATGATCCGATGAGTTTAGAAGAAGCTTTATCTTGCACAAATTCACAGCAATGGTTACAAGCCATGGAAGTAGAATATAAGTCATTAATTGAAAATAAAACTTGGATATTAGCTAAACTGCCACCTGGTAAGAAAGCAATACCGTGTAAATGGGTGTACAAGACTAAGATAGATGAGAATGGAACCATAGTCAAGTACAAAGCACGGTTAGTTGTGAAAGGATGTGCTCAGAAAAAAGGTATTGACTATGATGAAGTTTACTCACCTGTTATAAGATACACCTCGCTCCGTTACCTACTGGCACTAGCTACGAAATATGACATGGACATAGATCAAATGGACGCTGTTTCAGCATTCTTACAAGGCGACGTTGAAGAAGAGTTATATATGGTACAGGCACCTATGTATGAAAATGGCAATGACACAGATGTCTGTCTATTAAAAAAATCGTTATATGGACTGAAACAAGCCAGCCGTAATTGGAATAAAAAACTAGATGTTACACTCAGAGAAATAGGTCTGAATCGTTCAAGTATGGACCCATGTATTTATTATAAAATATCCAGTGAGAAAGATATTTTATTTTTAGCAATTTATGTTGACGATTTGATTTTATTCACAAATTCAAAATATACAAAAAACCATGTAAAACAAAAGTTATGTGAGAAGTTCTGCATGAAAGACATGGGAGAATTAAAATACTGTATTGGACTTCATGTAACGAGAGACAGGAAAAATGGTATTATGTATATTAACCAAAAGAAATACATACAGGAAGTACTACAGAAATATGGTATGTCAGACTGTAAACCTGTCAAGACACCAATAGATCCACTTACAAAGTTACATTCAACTGGTGAAGAAAATGCAATATTGAGAAATATTCCTTACCAAGAAGTAATTGGATGTATGTTATATTTATCTCAAGGGACGAGACCAGATATTAGCTATGTAGTTAATTACCTAAGCAAATATAACAATAAACCAGAAATGAAACATTGGGTAACTTTAAAACGATTAATGAGATATCTACGAGGCACCGAAAACTACAGTTTGTCTTACAAACAATGTGCAGAAGAAGAAATCGTTCATGCCTATTGTGACGCCGATTGGGCTAACTCTGAAGATGACAGAAGGTCCTGCACAGGATACACTTTTATATTTCAGGGAGGATCTATATCTTGGAGCTCAAAGCGACAACCTACTGTTGCACTGTCAACAACAGAGGCGGAATACATGTCTTTATCAGCCTGCACCCAAGAAGCACTATGGCTAAAACAACTGCAAGAACAGTTTTGGCCACATCTCAAGCATCATACTATACGTATTTATTGCGACAATCAAAGTTGTATTAATCTTTCAGGAAACGATGTTTATAATTTCAGAACCAAGCATATAGATGTCCGGCACCATTTTATCCGGCAGAACATATGTAAAAAGGAGATTGAGGTACAATATGTCAACACTGGAGAGATGGTTTCTGACGTCCTCACCAAAGCGACTCCACAGATCAAGCTAGACTACTTCTCTAGAAAAATGGGCTTATGTTTAAGGGAGGATGTAGTAAAGAAATAAACACAAGCCGGTTAGCGCCACCTATCGTACAAATGATACATACACACTGGCATAGATACTCCTTGTTCTTGTTTGCTCGCGTTGCGTATAATAAAGTGTTACTGTTGGATTTTAATATACTTAACTATAAAACTAAAGCTTCTAGCTCTGCTGTTTTATTTCTACAGTTATTAATTATTTTCTCTCGTCGCTAAGCATTATGATATCCAGTGGGGGTGGTTTTTCGATTTGTTGTTGTCGCCACCGGCTCTCGCGATATACACTCTCGTCGGAACACCGTCTCGTCCGCACGGTATAAAGTCGCTCGCCTCGGACATTCCTCGTCAACCACGTTCTCCAGAATTTAGTGTCATCAAGCCAGTGTGTGTAGTGGGTGCGTGAGGCTCAGGAACTTTGAATATATAATGTATAGCTAAACCACGTCGGCGCCGACCAGGAATTATCACGGAACGCAGTACCGGTGAGTTGGCATGACATTTTGCATACACTTCTCTCGCTGGATATTCGCATCATAATTTGCTATTTATTTCGTATCGCAGGTTGGTTCCATATTTGCGTGGGATCAACCAATGGTATTAATCCTTACCAAAATAAATATGTTATTAATCACATGTATTTAATTTTGAATAAAATTTCCCTTTACATCATTTGATTTCAATGAATATCTTAGGAGGTATCACAGTTTTAAAATAACTCCGCAGCAAAATAAAAAAGTTTTAGTTCCTTTAGAATTTTATTATAGGTGTCTATGACCCACTCTCTCGAACCTTCTCTCTCTCTCTTTCTCTTTCTCTTATGTGACGCAGACGAAGTTGCGCGGGCCTGCTAGTGTAATATAAAGTGCAGTACTTAAATAACAAATTTATTTATGGGACAACCTGTATATGTATGAGTATCCATAACAGAAGCTTTCCTTAATTTGAAATCAAATAGCTGTAAGTATGTGACACTGTGTCTTCCATTATACAAAACTCACCAATTTGACTGTCCACTGTGGATCCCATCCGCACAACATTAGGTTGAGATACGTGAGGGCCGCTATCGCGATAGTGAGGATAGCGCATACCACGTGCCACATCAAACCGCTAATTGCATCGTAATTTCCGTGAAAACCGTAACTCCATACGAACGGATCCGACACGTAGATGCACAACGCCGGGGCTAGGACCGAACCTGTGAAAAATATTATTACGACTTGTATAATTTTTATTCAGATCAGCCTGTATAAAATGCATTACTTTCGAACACACAATATGAAAAATGCTTTACTTTCAAACAGCCTATATAAAAAAAATCATTACTTTAGAACAGCCTGTATAAGCGGTGCATTATTTATTTTCGAACAACCTCTGAAAATGTATTACTTTCGACTAGAACTTCGACTTACGTTTGTCCTACAATAGATCCCGTCAAAAACTCTTCGCTGTACCTATATTAAGTAAAAAACTATGCTGTCATATGGCAGCACTGTTAATTTTACTTGTCTATTGTGGCATTTTGTGGAATATAGTTTGATTGATTAATTTCAAAATGCTACAAAAAAATTTCCTGAACAGTCGAACGAGGGAGCCGCTATCTAGTTAGAGCTAGGTTTGTAGATTACAAAAAATGTACGAAGTTAGGCTAAAAGGACATATTTCCAGTGGCCATAACAATAAATAAATAATTGAAAAGTCAAAAAAAAATCTCCGACTGCAACAAAAACACTGGACAAATATTTTTCTATATTTGGTTATGTGATTTCCAGACCTCATACTTAATTATCAAATAGCCTATGTCACTTCCACAATTAAGACGAATGTAACGACACCTCGTACGCTAAAATCCATCAAGCCGTTTAGGCTACAGAATGTGCCGAAGAAATTGACATACATGTATACACTCTAATACTTAACCCTCCCTTTTCGTAGTCAGTTAAAAATAAATAAAAACTTACACACACACACACACACACTAATTTTTTTTTTTAATTTTTTGGCGGGATATTGATCTGTCATTATACTATTTAGTATTTATTTGTTTTAACTCCTAATTCATAAGCCCATTTTATTTGGCCCTATAGTGTAATTTGGCGGCATTATACGTGATGTAGTTTTATTATTGTCCACAAGTGAAGTGTATTTTATAAATAATAACTAAGGTTATAAATTTTAAGTAGTACAAAAATCTCCAGAACAGTTTTAACAAGAGAGACCCCATATCTTTAAAGTTGCTTAAACTCTAACAATTAGAAATTTATTACCTGGCCCGGTTATAGGATATATTTTGTTACATAAAGTAACATATGAAATAACCAGTGGCAATACTGTTGGATCAATTCGGAAAACAGACACATTTGGGACGCCTTAATGGCTTACGCTGAGTAAACCATAAGAGATGTATCAAACTTTATGTACTAGATAATTGCAGATTTTAAGACCTACAAAAAAGTCTTCGAGAGCATAATATGTCTCTCTTCAATCACCCACAATGAGCGTTTTTGGGACAACACAATTCACGAGTACGCTAGACCTGTAGCATTTTTATAGTCCACGCAAGCAAAGCCGCGGGCACAGATAGTTGTGTATAAACATAAGAAGAATATTTAAGTAACATGAACATTTAATAACTAACCAATAACAGCGCCCAAAAAACACTGATGCGGGAAATGTGTGGCTACAAACATCCTCGCCAGCATTACTGAGCCTAAAGCCAACGAAATCAAAGGATACACGAGGTACTTCCACCACCAAATGTAGAACTTTCTGAAATAGAAAAAAAAATAATGTTACTTGTCCTTAGTGAAGAAATCCTTGAGAATCAGAGGAAACTTGGTAGAATTTTGACATTTTTATTATTTATTCTTTCTGACTGACTATACTGTTAGCCTGGGGCCTCTGGTGGCTTTTACAGCTTCACCGGACTTAGTGAATTTGGACATATTGCACTAACTAATTTTATAGACAAAATTAGACATTACTATATGTAGACCACATAACTGGCGTATTGCCTACGTGGGTATCGCATACCAACGAACAGCATTTAATTTTTATATATATAGAAATGTGACACTAGCAGAATTGAGGATAAATATAATAGTATTTTTAATAAAAAAGAAGTCGAAATGATAAAAATCTCAAAACTTCACTTACCTATCATGCATGACGTGTGATATCCACATCAATGTCAACGCGAAAAGCATAGCAGCTGCCGCTGTGTGCCCCGATGGACATCCTGGGCCAGTCTCACAAGTCTGCCTGAACTGTCGGAGCTGGGGCCTGTGATTTTCTGAGTAGAAGCTGGTCTCTCTAACCCACCAGTATGGACGGTCTTCCAGCAACCACCTTTGGAATATAAAATATAAGTTTATCTCATTTTCTTGACAGCTTCATAGTAAAGTGACCGTAGATACCGTACAGTAAAACCAGAAAAAGCGAAGACATCATTACACACAATATGTACATACATACGTGCACACCACATACAGAATCTGTCTGTAAGGAACCTTTTTTTACGCTAATGTAGATTATATTTTTAGATCACTAAATACATATACATGTGTTCCTTCCTTCCTCCCAGGAGGCCAGGACATGTATATATTAGTTTTGCTCGATTTTATAGATAGGGAATTAGTAAGATCGCGACTTAATTGCAATCGCGACAACAGCCCAAGCCGAGGTCCGGCCACTTTGGCTCCCTTGCGTGCATATTGTCCACGCTTTCGAGGCTGAGTGCCTTAAGGGCTCGCCCCTTAGCCCGGTAAAGCTGTAAAGCTATCAGCGGCTCTGTTTGTTTAGGGCCCCTGAGGCTAACAGTGTCAATCTAAAAAAAAACAGTGAAGACTACTTACAGCCACTTTCAATAACCTATCTACCTTTTGTCTCATTTACTAAAGATAGACAAATATAACCTTCTGTCCTTACTTTTTTTCAATATCCTATCAATGAATAGTTTTTCGTACCTACATATTATATATTCATATCCTGTAGGTTGAATAGATACGAGAGAAGCCGATATTTGTCTTAAGTTCTCTGTTTCTTCTGCATGTCAATCACTTGTTGCAAATCACAACATTCATTGTTATGCTGACGATAGCACTGTGGATATCTTGTACACTGGCCATGATAATATCTCTCGGGAATACTTCGATGAGAGCCGGAACAAACTTGTGTCTGAAGTCGAGTCTTTGTTAACTAAAGTCTCGGACTGGGGTCGACTAAACTTAGTACAGTTCAACCCTAAAAAGACACGAGTCTGCGCGTTAACCACTAAAAAATCACCATTTGTCGCAACTCCTCTTATGAGAACACTCCCCTGTCTGCCACAGCCAGTATCGGAACGCTTGGCGTCGTTATTTCAAGTGACGTCCAGTTCCGCGGTCAGTTGGAAAGTAAGGCCAAATTGACCTCAAAGAAGCTTGGTGTGCTCAGTAAGGCGAGACGGTACTTCACGTCGGCTCATCGCCTAAATCTTTATAAGGCGTGTATTGTTTTAAATGTTTTCTCCCTAGCATGCGGGGTAGGAATTTGGATAGGTATTTTGCCGGCCACTCACCTCGGGCATGCTGATGTTGATTTTCGTGGCTTCTATGCACTGCACATCACGCACTGTTGAAGCACTATGGAACCCCGGGGTTTGTGAAGTCCGAGCTTAACTATTATTTGATATATACTTTTAATTTGCGACGGAGGTGCAATAGTTTTACTGTTACTGTTACTGTTACTGTTAGGCGACACGCTTGGTCTTTTGGTTTTGTTTATAGATGGCGCTAATTGTGGCCGAGGTAGGAAAAGTTATGAAGGAATATATGCATGCTCTAACAGGCGCAAATTCGACCCCACATGGAGTATTGTTCTCATCTCTGGGCAGGAGCCCCCCAGTACCAGCTACTTCCTTTTGACCGCATTCAACGTAGGGCGGCTCGAGTTATTGACGATCAAACTCTTTCCGATCGGCTTGATCCATTGGCTTTGCGTAAAGATGTCGGTTCCTTCTGCATCTTCTACTGCATTTATCATGGGGTATTCCGAGGAATTGTTCCGATTAATCCCGGCTGCTAAATTTCACCATCGGACATCGCGCCAGAATCGTAAATTTCATCCACACCACCTCGATGTCCAGCTTTCCACAACAGTGCGTTTCTTAAGGCACTTTCTGCCTCGCACAACAACTGTGAGTCCAGCTGTCGCCAGAGATCTTTCCGAGCCGTTATGACCTGGTGACCTTCAAGAAGAGAGCTTATTCTTCCCTGAAAGGCCGGCAACGTATCTCGCGTGTTACGGATGTTTGTGGGCAGCGGTGATCACTTTCCATCAGGTGAGGTGCCCATTTGCCCCCTTTTTACCATTCAAAATATGTACTAATCGGGGATAGTAAGCTCAGATATTGTTAACGACGCATAGGCCTAAGCGTAATGATACGAAAATAATAATTGTGAATATAAGTTGTAGGGATTAATGATTTGTACAAACAATCATAAAAATAATGTTTCTAATACAATACTATAGCGTGTAGGTATATAAGAGAAGTAAATAAGTTATGAAAATGTTTGTAATTTAACAGAAATAATCACTTAAAGTATTAAACTCATATATCATCGATAATTCATATTATATAGAAGTTGTATGTAATGTTTTGTGTTATATAGGTAAATTAGCCTTCTATATATGTTTTGTAATGTTTATAAATGAAATAGTGTGTATATAACGAGTTTCAAGCTGTTTTAAAGTTGCAATGTTTAACGCTTTGTATCTACAATATTTATCAACCTATAATGTTAAAGTTAGTGTTTTTGGATAGGTATTTGTGTCTACAATAATGTTAAACAGTTTTTATAGTAATTGAATAATTGTAATTAGAGATATTAACGATTTATTAGATTTTGCATACAAGTAATAACAATAATGTAGATAGAGATATCGATAGTGCAACCACGAAGCACCCCCGCGGTTAGCGGGCATGCCCATATTTGGTGAAGAGCAGTACGGATAGAGACGCCATCGTCCGCCTCACTCTCCGGCAAACAAGATAAAAGGCGCGCTACCGGGGCCAACCGGCGGCACAAGTCCGGTGAAGCTGTAAAAGCCGCAGCGGCTCTGTTTGACGATAGGGCCCCTAAGGCTAACAGTGTAGTCAGTTCTAAAAAAAAAAAAAAAAAAAAAAAAAAAGGCCAACCGGCACACACGGGTGCCACAAGCTGAAGACTCAATACTCAAGACTGGAAGAAACAGTACCCAGAAGCTAGAAATATTGTATTGTATTGTGTCTTGAAGAATACAGCTAAATTTATAGTGGTATCTGTGTGTCATTGCATCTTCACAAGTGTTCAACCCGCCAGCGACCCAGTCCATTCCGCTCCGTGCTACGTCATCGCCGCGCCTACCAGCAGGCACCTCACTGCGTGTGTGTACCTTAATGTTTCGCCCTCTTCACGCCTAGTAGTTTCGGGTGTGAACCGGGTTGGTCGCACGTAGTGAGAGGGGCTCGCACGCACTGGTTTCCAGACAGCTGGTTACCGTAGCGTGTTATCCGCCGTCGGTTATATACAGAGTTCGAGGGAATCGTTTCCGTCGCGTTCGCGCCCTCGGTGCGCGGTCCCGCTCTGTATTTGGTTGACGTAGCACATTGTATAATTGGCGTACGCACACGCTAATTTTAGATATGTTATTAAAAATGGCCGTAAGAGATCAACAATTCATCATACGTCCCTGCCTTCACACAGACCTGCTAGTATCTCGGCTACTCATGAAACATAACAAACTAAAAGAGAGTCACTGTATGGCAGGGTTTCTTAACCTGGGGTCCATGGCATGAGTGTCGGAATCCATGGCAGTTAAGAAAACGATAAATAAATACTGGTATTCTTTCACAGTGGCAATAAATAAAATAATGTTTTTTTTTTACAAAATGCCATTTTCTTTCCCTACATCTACAATTTAGTTTGGAAGGGGTTCAGTTGATTTTTTAATTGTTGCTAGTGATCCATTACTACAAAAACATTAAGAAACCCTGCTTGTAAGGGGTTTATCACCCTCATCTATTTAAATGATAGGCTATTAATATTATGAGAATTTGAATATGAGAGAGAGGTATAAATATTATACCTGAAGAAAAAAAGGTCAAGAGTACTCTAAACTGACGAGCATGCATGAAAAGATTAATGAATATTGAAGAAGCGAAAGAGGTATGCCAGGATCGTAGCAGGTGGAAGGACGTGGTCTCTGCCTACCGCGTTGAGAAATAGGCGTGATTTATGTATGTATTATATTATCTATTAGCAATCGCCCATGACTTTGTTCGCATTAATCTATACTAATACATATAATAATCGCCACCTCTCTATGGCAAGAAAGCATATAGATGAATGAGTAGTGCTTATAAAAATCATAGTTTCTTAAAACTTTTTAATGAATGAAGTTATCCTGATATTTTTTTTAGATAATGACCAAGTATCCGAGAGATAAAAGTTTTGAATGATGCATGCAAAATGGCAAATCTCTATAATTTTATTTATAGTATAGATAGCACTTCTACAAATTAAAAAGGGCTAATTAAGAAATATGCACATTATGCATGAACAAGACTTTATCATAAATAGTGTCCGATCAAACAGGATTTTCTGCCAGAACTGAGAATGAATCTGCGGCCTTGGTCTTAGTTTAGGCAGAAACAGCAACATTTTAGCCATGTTTAACATTCTATTGTAATTCAAATTAAGTGAATTTTTTTTTTTACTAATGTTAAATGGCATAAAAACATTAATTGAAGTATGTAACCAAAATAAATCTTTATTCATGTTATATAAAAATTAACAACATAAAGAAGACTAAATATTTACTACAGCAACATTTTATTAATAAAATGATTATCAATGACTACAATACAGTACAAAATATCCAACAGCTAAAAGTGTTATATTTTTAAAATCTATATCTCATTCTTGCCAAGTTCTATACTGCATTTTTTATTCCCACAGATTGTAATGGCATTTCATGTGTTGCAAGATTATTGTGTTTTTAAAATAGTAGTAATTGTAAACCCATATGCAATATTATATGTATTGATAAGTTTTTTGAAAAAAAAAAAAAAACATTACACCCTTCATATGTGAAGCCCGAACAAGGGAGACAAATTCATATCTTTCATGGGTCAACCAAAACATTCTTTATATTAGTTTTCTTTTGCAGTTGTTCACCATAGCATATAGTTTGTATATTTTCATAAAATAAGTAATGATATTAGTAAATGAACAAGTATGTTGAACTGACATTATTTTCAAAGTTACACAAATTTAAAAGTCTTTTATTATCACAATTTTTTTCAATTTCAGTTTTAGTTTACTGACACTTTTTCACATACTCACTTGTCAATCTTTTTTCCAGAGACACAGTTCTATATTTAAACTGGTTCTTTATAATAGAGTTCTAGTTTGTTAAAGTTTCGGTATAATCCTCCTTTAACAGTCAATTCACCTGTGGGAACAATTTGCATACATGAGCAGAAAGTCAAAATAAAAAAAAATACAGATTCAATAAAAAATTAAAAGGGTTCAACTATAAAAGAACCACCACTATATCTTCTGCTATACAGTAGCAGTGTTACAAAATAATAAACAACGATTTCTCTTCCATTATCAGTATTCTATTGATAATATAAAGCTTACCATTTCATAACAGCATTTAGCCATCCTCCAAAAGCCATACACAGTAACAATTGAGCTGCGAACACAGAATCCACGATGGAGATTAAAGGGAACAGCATTTCTGTCATGTTATGAGGATTGGAGACATCATTCACCAGTTCCAAATATGCTTGAGAATCTTTGAACCTGAAAAAGTGTGTTTAAAAAATAAATATACTTCTCCATTTTTAGATGGATTACGAACATCAATCCTGCTGTTCATAAATTAGAAAAATATTAATAAATTAATACCATTACAAATTATTTAAGAGGCATAGGTATATATTTCTATTTATCACGGTTATTTCAGTAATATTTCTACGATATACTCAGAAAAATTCAATTATTTTGTGAATTGTAAAAGTACAAGGTGAATAAATCAAAATAACCCAGTGTGGAAAATAAAACTTATAAAAGGAAAAACTAAAATCAATAACAAAAACCTACCAAAATTGTATAGCTTCGATGCAAGAAACACCGAACGCGTAAAGTTGCTCCATCGTGAATACTAATTGTAGTAAAATTTAGTTTATACAATCATCGTTATCGTTAGATTTCTCATTATAAATCACGGAAATTTCAAGATAATCTAAGGCCAAAACAATACAAATTTGATTCGCTGATTATAAATGTCAAAGTAAGCTTGTTGAAAAAGTATTGATTTCTCCTTTAGACAAAACAAAAGTACTCTGTGGTATTGATATATCAATGTATCGATATTTTAATTTGATATATCGATATTCAAGTCTATTTAATATAATCCGTTATATTGATTTATCGACACAAAATATCCAATATCGAATTAAAGACATCGTATTCAAATAATCGGCTAAATTTACCACAGAACATGTTTCTTTAATCACTTGACATTGGCAGAATCAATCGCGTTACTACAAAAACACGAAAGGGCTCATTAAAAAAAATTGTGTTATGTTATGTATTGTGTTTGCGATCGCGAGTGATCACGGTACAATCTCAATCTTTTGGATATATACGAGACATTTACCCCAATTCTTTCGAATCTTGCACTTAAATACTTGACACCTACGACTTCCTTTGTATCTTCAGAGAGAGAGAGTTGCTTCTGCCGTTAATCTGACGGTTCCTAACAATAGAGCTAGCTGACAGCGGAGCATGTAAAAAGCAGAATTTTTCTACGTTCACTACCGGACAAATACTGGTTTGCTTGTTTTATTAAATAGGTCTTAAAAATATTAGTTAGAAGATAGCTTTTTAGTCTTTGATATTTTTGTAATTTTTCTTAATAAAAAGGTGTACTGATAAAAATACCTCCGTTTTTATTGAAATGTTGTACATTAAAATAATGTACATTTTCTATAAATATTACTATTGATATTTACTAGGCAGAACTAAATACGTTATTATTGTATACGGCATTTTTTTTTTTTTTTTTTTTTTGAAAATATGATCGAGGTATCGATGCTTTTTCCTTGATATTTTAATAAATATGGATACATCAATAATCTAATTTTTTTTTCATTTCCGACATCCCTATTGTCAAAGTCAATTTAATCCACAGATATCACCACAGTCAAAAGGAGTTGATAGTAAGACAACCCGTCCCTATAGTACTTCCAGACGCCGCGCCGCGCCGTGATATACGTCTGCCGTCTAGGTACTATGATTACTCTATGTAGGTTGTTTATGCATAGGTTGTTAGTTCTATTCTTGAATTTGACAGGGAATAAAAAGAAGAGCTCTAGCGAGCGCGTCGTTTGATGTTTGGCGTGTTCAATAATAATGCTAGTCAGTAGGGCTTTAGCACATTTACTTTGTAATAAAATAATACAGGTTTTAGTACATAACGTGACGTGAAACCAACCGTCTGAATTTTATATGTCTATCTGATATGTCATCACCTAAGTACTTTTTAATATTAACGATTAGAAACAGCCAGTACAAAAATAGTGGGGAATGAAGCGCCACAGATGTCTTGTAAAAATGAATGTCGTGTTTTTCTGATTATTTTATTTAATAGCCTAACTTACTAATGTGTAGTACATTGTGGTGGTAGAATAAACGTTTCAACTATCTGCCGACTATATTATTTATAAGACTGAACTAGCTTGGCGAAAAGTTTTTTTTTAAATTCAACAACTTAGTTTTTTGACCTTATATTATGTAATATTGGTGGCGTTTTACGTGATATAGTTTGGTTTTTGTGCTTAAGTGAACTAGAATATAAATATAAGCTGAAAGCATTCATTCTGAGATCCCACAAAATCTCCCTAGAAAGTTCTTGTTACCATCTTGTTAGGATACTAAATCGTCATAACACATGACACTATAATTCACTCGATAATGTCAGCAATGGTCTTCATTAAAGAGGACCGGTTGCCAAGTTAGGAAGAAGACGAAGAACGGAACCACAGTCAAAATTGACAAAGGTCGCCTACAATATTGCTATTTAAAAAATCGGTGAATTCCATTATTATGTAGAAATACCTACCTACCTACATACGGTTAAAGCGTCATCTCGTGGTGAGTAGCTATATTAAAAAAAATTGTCCCTAGCTGGGTTTTATTTTATGCTTTCTATTTTACTGGACAAAAGATGGCAGGCAAGACATGAGAAATTGTGCCGTAATGCAAATATTTCAAACACGAAAATGTTAATCTCAATAATTTTATTTGTATTAAATCTCATGCATGTATATTGTTATACCAAAATAAGCCATATTAATAACTCAATTATAAAATATTAACTTTAACACCGCGGTATATTACAAAAATGTAATAACAGATTTTCAAATAATTTATGAACTTTCATCGATATTTTTTTTGCGGAAATATATTTTTTAAACGATGAGCTTATCTTCTAAGGTTAGGTCAACTAAGCAGCATACAGATGGCGTTGTTCTCCCACGAGGCGTGTAAACGAGGATTATAGCGTTAATAATTGAATATTATACTATGGTCTCGATACAACACAGAACACAAGTTCTGTTATAATAATACTCAATACTATCAAGTTTTCATAAAAAAATATATTACATATTTGAATTATTATTTAGTTACATTCAAAAAGTTTCATTAAAGAAGTCGCGAGTAAATAACAATTATTTTGGTTAATTAAAAATGATCTGTTAAAATTAAAATTTTATATGTTAATGATTATATATTGCAAAAATTTTACTATATCAAATTTAAAATGATCGATTTTAATGTTGATAATTATTAAAGGTAGGTACTCTGACAAAAGTGTACCTGCTCTACATGCACACATACACCACATACCATATTCCCACGTCATATAAATGGATAGTTCTGTTCAGACATTATGTCCCCCAAGTTCGGCGAAGCTGTCAAAACCGCAGCGACTTCAGGGCCTCTAAGGCTAACAGTATATGTCAGTTCTAAAAAAACCGACAATATGTTTAACTTATTTAAGTTAAATAAAAAATATAAATAATGTGTTGTATGTATGATAAATTAGTTAAAAGTGTCTATTAAAACGTTTAAAAAATTTTACTGCACCGAAATTCTTCACGCTTGTGTGCAAATAAAAAAGTTTTTATCATAACCTAGTTTTTAAATAAGTAATATGTATATCCCATAGAATTTATAGTTACCTACTTAAGCTCATTTTATATCTTTAAGTAATAATAAATAAGTGCTTAACAATTTATAATAGATATCTGTGATTTATACATACAGTAGGTACATATAATACCGAAAGCTGTGTTGCAGACTGTAGGCTTGAATATAACTTCGTTTAGATTTCGGCAAATTTAATCTGTGCACAGCGAAATGGAGAACGCTACAAACGATATTAGAACAAAAAGGTATTAAATTAAATTAAGAATTACATTTATTCAGTTTAGTTTTCTAAAAGAAAGTCATATAGCTACTAACAAGAGAAGCTGTAAGTTAGATACCCACTTATAAAAACAAAAACATGTTATGCAAGAAGGTCCAAACAAGAAATACTTATTTATTTTGGCGACATTTTATTGATTATGTGGTTTTCAGTTATTGACCCCACAAAGAAAAGTAGGCACTGTTGAGATAAATCTTTGATTTTCCAATGATGGCTCAGTTGCAGCGTGTACGAACATCGCATCGACCGACGTGAGTTTGAATCCCTGCATTGACCCTGAGGTTTCGGTTAAGGAAAATATCGTATGCTGGTAGGGTACTTTCTATTATCCGCCTTTCTAGTTACCAACTTCAAGTAGAAAATCTCTCGCCAAGGTCACCTATACGTGTGTTCCAGCAGCTGCACTTGAGAGCTCGTTTCACCCCACTAGGGTTGGCGTATCATCATCTTGGGCCACATCCTCACTTAAAGCCAGGTAATATTGTGGCCATAACGCACAAATCACACAAGGTTTGGTACACAAAGCAATATTGCGGTCTAATATTTATTTTAATTAACCCGTAGATATAAAAGGTCAAGGTCATTCAAAGGCCAATTGAGAAGACTATGTTTTGAGTTTATTTGCGTGATCAAATCATAAATGAAGAGATCCCCAGATGAACCAAAGTCACCGATATAGCCCTAAAAATAGCTACACATAGGTGACAATGGGTGGAACATGTAGCTCGTAGAAAGGATGACCGATGGAACAAAAGAGTTCTCGAGTGACGACCTCGTACTAAAAGACGCAACGTGGGCAGAACCGTCACAAATTGGATCAACAATCCGGTGAAGGTGGGAACTCGCTGAATGCGAAGCAGCGAAAGACCGATCGGCGATTTTTCGGGGAAACGTAGCTTCAGTATTGACAAAAGTTTCAGCTCTAATAAATAACCCATGAAATTCCAACTTTTAGGCTAATTAGTAAAACAATGAAAAGATTTTTGGTTCTACAATAAACTAAACGCATTACTGATTTGCCGTATAATTAGTTCAAGAATTATGTTAAGCAAGTTTTATTGTCAAAGAGTATTTATTTTATGGTGGGTCATTACGTGAATGACGCATGACGGTGATGTTTAGAAGTGATTATCTCTCAGTACATTACCTAGATATATTGAAATGATAATAATTGTAAATAATAGAAAAATATAAAAAAATATAAATCCCATCGAATTTTTGTCAGTTCTTCTCGATGAGTGGTTCTTGGACTCATATGTGCTTAAATTGTACAAAATATTTTTGATATTGATTCAGAGATTAGTATGAAATTTACCCAAAATTCTGGAGATACGATCTGAAGATACGTCTGCAGCTTCAATCCCCCGTGTAGCGGACCATTACGATCCTCGTAAACGCCATGATCACGTAAGAATTATTGCATTAAAATATAATCTCGACTGGAGCCCGCAGTTCATGAGTTTGGGGGGAGAGGTTTGGGTGAAGAGGGGGGAAATCGTTACGGTGTTCACAGGTTTATCTGCGAAGTGGTCAAAGTTTTAATGCGAAGTTTTCGATGTGTGCGAGTTTATTTTCCTCTCTGTAAAATAGCGTATATTTTGGGTTTTTGGGTATATTATGCTTTAAATTATTTATCTTTGCAATGTTCTTTATTTAATAAAGGGGCTTTTAAGCAATTCGTACATGTCTGCCGCATCATCGTATAGGTAGGAAGGTATACTAGGCATTAATATTGTAAAGCTCAAAGGTTTGTTTGTTTGTTTGAACGAGCTAATATCTAGAACTATCAGTCAGATATGAAGGAATATTATTGCATTCTATAGCCTATTTATTGCGTAGGTAATATACTATAGCCAAAGAAAATATAATAGAAATACATATTATGTTATGATAAAGTGACAAATAATAATTCTCGGCTGATTTGTTTAGATATTCTCAATATAGAACTGATCAATATACAATCTTCAATGTTCCCAAATACGCCAAACGTAACCAAATAACTAGGAATCTAAAGTCACGGCTCGCGACATCTTCATCGAAAAATATTTAAGATAATTTATCGAACGCTTTAGTAATAAAATTTCGTAAAATCAACACAAACAGTTAAACCACTTAGAGGCGGATAAATCCGCCCCTAATCCTGCGCGAACCGGATAAATCCGGATTAATAGTCTGTCAAATTGCCGTCCAGGGGGCGCCGGCGCGCACCTGAGCCTCGCACCCTTGTATTAACAACGCTTTTATAGTATTTTTCTATTATTAAAGGATAAATATTATATTAAATAATTAGATTATTTATACACTGTATTTAAATGAGGATTTTAAACATGTATTATGAAGTCAAAAATATATCGATTTTGACATTTAACATCAATACAATTAATAAAATTGAAGTGTCTGTTTGTTATGTCAAAATAACAGCTTTTTACTCAATACATATACAATACAATAGGTAGGTATATACGATTCTAGCTAAAACAAAAAAGCCATTTTTAAAATTGTTGTCTGTCTGTCTGTTTATTTCGGGTAATCTCCGAAACCGTTGAACCGATTTTGATGATATGATTTTTTGATGATAGCTGATGTTATAGGGAGTAACTTAGGCTACTTTTATTTTAGAAAAAGAATTAGTATTCCGCACAAATAGAATGCTTATATGGCTTACCCTGAGTAAACCATAAGAGATATAGCAAATTAATGTAGTATATAATGGAAGGCATTAAAAAGATCTACAAAAAAGTTTGGGGAGAGTATACGTCTATCTTCTAAGGAATACCCACAATAAGCATTTTTAACTTTAAAATATCTGGGAGCGGGAGAGCAACATTCGCGCGGGCATTCTGTAATCACTGGCACGGTTAGTATATACATAAATCAAGCCTTTTTCCTAACGGTTTAGGCAGAGACCACGTCCTTTCACCTGCTACGATCCTGGCATATCTACATCTTTCTCGTCGTCAACATTCATCAATCTTTTCATGCATTTTTTTTTAATCGTTTTAAGTTAAGCGTCGTGGTCACAATCTTATATAATCTTATTTGACGATGTGGTACATGATGGTAGCACGCTAAGCCTAGTGGAAGACTGGCTCTCAAGTGCAGCTGCCGGAATACACCTATTGGTGTTTGGTGACAGATTTTCAACTTGAGGGTGGTAGCTAGCCAGACGGGCATTAGAAATGCCCTACCACCACGCTATGGTTTCATCACGATGCTTTCCTTCACCGAAAACTCAGGCTCATTGCAGGGATTCGAACTCACGTAGAATGCACGCTCGTTGGTTTAGAGTACTCTTCAAAACCTCCCCCATTTCCTTCCTCTTCCAACGCTCCCATTTACATTTACCTTATAAATTTGTTTAGTCTTTCTTCTTTCATTCATCCTCTCATCATGCCTAAACCATCTAAGCATCTCTTTCTCAGTCCGTGTGACTATATCTTCTTTCACACCAAAAAGTTTTCTTATCACATTATTTCTTATCCTATCACTCAACTTCACGTCATGTACACCTCTTAGCGCTTTCATTTCTACTGCATTTAACAAAGAATAAAAAGTTTAAGTGATTTTTTCTGTAGTGTTTTCAGCATGATAAAAGGAAGTAAGGTAGATTACTACAATGAAAAAAGACCGGCGACCAACTAGAGATATAAAATCCAACGCCGTTCGGCGCTGATGCCGAACTGCAAGTATGTCGACAACTAGCTACAACATTAGCTGATTCTCAATCGCGACAAACAAAAAGAGAGTCACTGTGGCTCGTTTCTCAACATGTAAGTGGTGGTCGGGATCTAGACGGGTTCTACCACAATATTTAATGACCGAATATACACTGGTTCATCGCCAAACGCGACACTCCTAAACGTATCATTATGGGAAACAGATAGTACCCGCAAACAGAGACTGAAATAAAATATTCTTCAAAGAAAAGTGTGCACAGACATCGATCTATATATTTATTCACTCGTGAACTCATAATCTTGTATATATATATCTCTATAAGCATGGAAATAAAATACTCAGAACGGCAGTAGTTTGCTGCATGCGGAAAGAAGCCATTTCAAATTAGCCTATAAAGGCTATCTTCGTCTCTTGATGCGACAGTACTAAAGCTGAAGTTCTAGTGTATAAAAACTATCACTCTTATCGTAATAACTTTGTCTATAGGCATATGGCTTACATTAATCAATAAAATGATTGATTTTGTATACTTTTTTTTTTGTTTTCGCCGTGAGTTGTTTTAGAGAAAGATGTAATTGAGCAGTAGAATCAAGTGTTATAGGAACCATGACCTAATAAAGAAATAATAACACTGTTACAGAGTATTAATAAAGATGAATACAAAATATTTAAATTCGTTGTTTGACAATTAACAATACAGCAATAATAGTTTAATCGAATCAAAGTGTTGAAGCCGAGCAGTTGTTGTCCGCCGCGGGGCGGCGCGGCGCGGCGCGGTGTGACAAAATAGGTTAGAATTCAAAAGGTGAAACTCTAAACACTATGCCATTTCTTCGGCAATACTATTAAATAAAATATAATTTTGAAATCTAATGGTTTTTTAAAGTCATACATATAGCAACTTATAAATTTATTAACACTAGCGATCGCCCTACGCTCGAAATTCAACCAGCGACTTTTTGATCATAGACTATTTTCTGTTTGACATTTGCAGTATTCAGGAACCTAAACAATGAGTATTATCTACATCACTTGCTGTCACTTTTCGTTGAATGACAATGTCACTATTTTGGGAGGTCTAAGTTCAATGGCACTGGTCATTTATGATTCGCAGTATTAATTTATTTTATTTAATATATTAGTAACAGATATTATAGATAAATTTTAGCTTTCTGCAGTCCTTCTCCATATAAACTTTAACCATGCCAAATCTCAGTCTTCCGTGCACGCAATACGCTTAAAAGGGTACCGAAAGCTCTTGCTTCACTTATTAATATATAGACAACTACTTAGAATATTTTTTTTACAGACCCGCAAATCTCGTGGTTTCTCGAAATTGATGATCTCGATTTCCTACCCGAAACAAAGAGTCACATTTTAAGAAACGTTGTTGAAATCATTCAACAATAAAGTTTTTTTTTTCTGACTGACTATACTGTTAGCCTTAGGGGTCCTGGAGCCTCTGACAGCTTTTACAGCTTCACCGGACTTGTACTTCAACAATTAAGTATTACGATTCGCGCTTTATACACTCTCTGACTAAGATTCTTACCTGTGCGTATTGCGGATGGCAATCGGAATGACTAGGATATGACTTGAAATGGAATATTACATTCCTTCGTTCGATATTTTCAGTAACCTCTATGGACACTCTTGGTTTAATCACGAATGCGCTGAAGATGTCAATCAGAAGCTGAGATCAAGGGACGTGCAAATAAATATCCCAACGACAACTCCTCAAAGCAAATAAATACACACCTTATCCATTACCTAAAAGATCACTTGTTAAATGTTCAACAGTTGATCTTCTAGCATAAGTGCTGGAGAAGGAAAGGATTGTCAAACATGTTGAGGTCGTAGCAAAAGTGTTTGATATGATCTTGTACCGTGGTCTGTCTAAACTTCGAGCGTAATATCCTGGTCAAAATGCTGGATACACTCATGACTAAATAGGCAATGCTCTTTTATTTGTAACATAGGTAACCTACCTATTTAGCAGTCCGTGAACGTTAAAATAATTGCCTATTTAAATTAAAGTTTAAAAAAAAAACAAATACACTGGCGACAGAGGATATTAAAAAGCTACAACTTTCTTTACAAATATTTATTCTCAGATAATAATATAATAAATATGTGTTTTAAAAAAATTAGCTTCAATTCTTTTTTAAGTCACGTCAAGGACGAATTCTAAATTGGAAGAGGCTAAATGTTTTGTCACCAACTAATAAACAAGGATGCGTTTTTATTACGCATGACAGATTTGTCTATGGTCGCCGCCGTAACCATTTTGCAGGGAAAAGGTGTAATTGTTTTACAGCGTTATTCATAAACATTACGGTAGTGCTTAATTGCTTATTACGATTCTACCGCAAAATTGTGGCCAAGGAAATGTATTTCTATTTTATTTTAAATTTTTATTGTTATGTTGGTTCTCCGAAAATTGACGGCAACTTTGATATTACATCACCATATTTTAATAGCATTGCATAATATAAATATATAACATGTATATAATAAAACTAAGGATAACAGTAATATTTTTTTCAACACACTTGCTCATAAAGTGGCTCTAATATCACCGCAATTAGGCACATAATGACACCTGTAATCATACTGTGACTTTTTCATTGCTATTATTCACAAGTGAGCTATAGAGTTTTATTTTTATTTTATTGGTCGAGTTACTTTGTTCTTAAAAAAGTTTCGATACAAAAAAGATAATGATCAATAGAGAAAATAAATTAATGTACCTATTACTTTTTCATTTCATACAACTTCGTATTTAAATAGATAATTTCAACTTGTACGTGTTTAATAAATAAAACTTTCACTCAAATATAACTTTTGTTTTCTCTGTAATAAAGAAAACTTTAAATTCCCCATTTTATACGTGGCTAAAACGCTATCTGCGGAAAGCAAAAAAAAAAGAAACCTCATTCCTTTAGTCTATGGCCGATCGCCATTGTTAGATGCGCGTGCAAACTGATTAATTTTTCCCGCCATAGCGAAAAAAATTCACAACTCGTTGTCAGTGTTGAAATTTTAGTTATTTATTAATTAAAATGTCTACAAGTACTAGTTATGAAGAAAATGATTTATGTTGTACACCGCCCGATATAAGATGTGAAGCCCTTAACGTTATGCAAAGTTTACTACCTGAAAACTCCAAGGAAAAATGTTTTTTTATTATTATTTTCTTCACAAGTGTGTTGAAAAACGTCGTATGATACACGTGTGTATTGGTGATTACCGTCCTCGGTTCTCTTAAGACCCTCACGGCCTCACCTAACGGCTCGGGTCACAATGGCGCCTCAGCGGTAATCACCAACATTACACACTTGTACCATAATGTACTATTATAACAGACGCGTTAATTATTATAATGCTCTACTATACATCTATACAATATGTATTAAAAACCCCGTCGAATCCAACAAGGGTATATACATATAGGTATCCCGATGACATTACCAAGAAAAATATCAACATTTCATTTATTATGAAAATAAATATGTTATACGATTTAAAATTAACTTATTTAGTTTGTTTCCCTAAAATTTTGCAAATACATTTAAAACGTGATAACACCGTCACCAACCCTTGCGCGGCGCAGCGGTACGTTTGATTCGTATGGCGGTAGCCTGCACCACGCTACCTATAATGCCATGTAAGTTTCCTCATTTAACAATTTTTTTTTTTACATTTTATTAGGGGTAATTTTTTTAACTTATAATCTGAGATACATAACATAAACAGAATGTAATCTCGATAACTAATAACACCTTCACGGAAAATGAAGTCGCTTCCCGCTGTTTGTCCACTATTTACGCTTAGATCTTTTATACTACGCAACGGATTTTAATGCGGTTTCCACTAACATTTAGAGATTTTATTTCGGAAGGTTTATATACACAATAGATTCAAATCAAGTTTTTGTATAGTAGAAAAAATTCAATAACTATTTGTAATCAAATCGTCAAAAAATGATTTTCGGGCGCTTACATGGCTTACGTTGGATAAACCTTATGAAATACGTCAAAATATTGTTCCAAAGAATTGTAGTTCTTCAAAAAGCCTAGAGAAGAGTCCGCGATGGCATATTTCTATTTATTGACATAGGCCGATTCAAATGTTGAATTAATTTTTGTAAGTACGGTAGTTCACCATAATTACTTAATTGTGGGTTTAATGTAGGGGAGATGTTGACGGTACTTTTATGTTTAATGTTAGGTATCTGTATCGACTCAATACAAAGAATGTGGAGCTACAAGGAAAAAAGTGGCGGAAGTGTATAAGTCTAGAATAGAATACAATCAACACTTAATTGGTCATGCTGATGAATACGGCTAATGGCTATTCTTCAGGCAGTTCGCCGGCGAAAAACTCCAGAAACTTTCATAGTTTGTTACAACAAATATACCTCCTTAAATATCCATAGTTTTATTTATCATCTTGGCCGTTATACAAAAGCTTATTATTACAACTCAATTCAATATAATAATCTAATAATAAAACATAACTATGAAAATTGAATATATTAATAGGAAACATAAATTCTCATAGAAATTAAGCGATGCATAAGATGGTTTTAACAACACCACTTAAAATACTTAAAGCGTGCTCTATAAATGCTTCTGATATGTCACAATATTGATAGAGATGAGATATGGGGCGGATTTTTTATCCGCATATCTGTTATTGTATTGTATGGGTGGTCAACCGTGTCAACAATCATTTTCAATGACGAATAAAATTAAAATGAATTTATTAATTGTATACATTAACAAGCTAAATTATTAAAAGAAAAACAAAAACTCAATTGCTTAGTATCAACTTAGGGTACATAAAGAAAGTTAAAGACGATTATTGGGAAATTATGACAAAATTTAAGAAAGGTAATTGCGAAAATTGGAATAAAAATTTGAATGAAAGAAGTAAAGAAAAAGGTATTTGGTATAAGACATTACAGTTTCAGCCCCTTCATAAACCTTGATTTAGTGAATGTCTTATAAATCAACAATATACAAAAATAGCATTAAGATTTCATTCAGGGCACAATGCATCAGGAAGATTTGCGTATCTCATGCGAAAAACACAGTCCCCAACTGTAATGTATGTGGAAAGATCGACGATGTGCATCATTTACTGGTGGAGTGTGACAAAAATAGGATTGAAAGGGAGTATGTAATTAATAGTATAAATTTAAACTGTCAACATAAAGGTAGTTTTCACAGTATTTTGTGAGAATCTTGTTCGGATGAAGCCAAGATGTTGTATGACCTTGTAAAGCTATATCATCAATTCATCAGCGACTCTGCTGATTCGATGCTACTATGGATTGCGTTCAAAGGTTCAAAGGTACTGAAAAATTAACACTTTAGTAAAAAAAATATCTTTATATTTTTGCTTTTTGTTTGATTCCCAGATGTCGTACTTAAATATTATATAGCCTATGTAATATATAACCTAAGACAAATCTAACGATATCTTGTATGCTAAAATCCATCAGCCGTTTAGGCTACAGAGCGTGACAAAGAAATAAACATATTATATACATACATATGGTTGAAATTTTTCGCAGTTGGGTAAACAATGGTGTAAAACAGTAGTAATTAGTCTTATTATTTTTTCAATAAAAATAATTAAATATCCGCACTTTATCCCTACACTAAACAAAAGTATCATCCAATAAAGCGGCAATTAGCGCGTAAGTTTTTTTCACTGAACGCAAATAGAAACGCATGGGGCGACATAATGTGATATCCTTGTTAAAAAAAAATCAAAGCCATCGACTGCGTGTGGGTTCCATGTTGTTTATTTTCGACTTACTATCATTTTGTTAGTGCCGTTATTAATTTTTAAGATATGCGACGACTACTTGTATTTTGAATTAGTTTTAGTATCCGGTTTAGTAAACAGGTTCCTTTTTTATTTATTTTTCTTTTT
The DNA here is from genome assembly GCA_033032175.1 of Saturnia japonica. Taxonomy (NCBI): domain Eukaryota; kingdom Metazoa; phylum Arthropoda; class Insecta; order Lepidoptera; family Saturniidae; genus Saturnia; species Saturnia japonica. Next base: position 3,366,907 of record CM065331.1, read on the forward strand.
TATTCTTCATAGGTTCGAAGCTAAGGGATAGAGACTGGCTCTAAAGTGCAGCTGCCGGAACACACCCATAGATGCTTGGTGACAGATTTTTAACTTGAGGGAGGTGGCTAGCCAGGCGGGCCTTATAAAATACCCCACCACTATGGTATGGTCTCATCACGATGTTTTCCTTCACCGAAAGCTCAGGGCCATTGCAGGGATTCGAACTCACGTCCATCTGATGTCCGTACACACTACTACTAAGCCATCATTGCTTCAATGGATATAGTATTATTATCCTAGTGAATAGTAATTTATTAATTCTTGTCAACTATTACTTTCATTATACATTATTTTGTTAAGTGAATTCAGCCTAATCATTTCTAAAAGACACACAACTGCACGAAGCAACCGACAAAAACTATATCTCTATTCCCTTAGCATTACATTTTAAATGAGACAATCCCACCTACAGAACCCGAAAGCTTACTACCCATGAAAAATTCAACACCCTACGACCTGGCCGTCACTTCACACGATCGCCGTTTGTACCAATAAAAAAAGAGAAAAGAAAGGATTGTCTTTGATTCCAATTTTGAATTCAATCTACGCGGGTCGGGCGCCATGATTTTATTTTCATGACCGCTCGGGGAACGTGCTTTCGCGAGGGTTGCTTTTCAAAATATTGATATTAATAATAAATGTGTCGAATATTATTTTGTAAGCGAGAGATGATTATTTTTGCATTGTTTTATTATGAGGGTGATAAATGAGATTTGTTATAATTTATTTGTGTTAATGTATAACAGAGAGTATGGGATTTATTTTTGTAATTTTAACATTTATTATTTGGTGCCTCGAAGCTGGTTTAAACCTCGTGGTTTTGTATCGGATATCCTTTAAAGGAACAAAATGTCTGAAATTGTAACTGCATGTTTGTACCTATACACAAAATATTTTAAAGATGTGAGAGTTTGTTTGTTTGTTTGGTTGAACGCGCTAATCTCAGGAACTACTGGTTCGAATGGAAAAGTTATTCTAGTTTTGGATAGCCCATTTATCGAGGAAGGCTATAGGCTATTAAACATCACGCTAAGACCAATAAGAACGGAGCATCAATGAAAAATGTTGGATAACTGAAGAAAATTTATTCCTTTTGAATGGTTAAGTCACGCAACAATCATGGGTGATGGACTTGTTTTTCTTAATAAGTTCTAAAAAAGTCCGCCATAGCATATGTCTATCTTTTAAGATTGACTCAATATAACCTTTTTTATGGTAATAAAATTTGTTCTAAAATAATGCATTATTTGCGAAGGTAAGATTTTGTGACCATGGTATTAATCCTTATCGAAATAAATACGTTATTCATCACAAGTATTTAATCTTAATAATTCTGATATTAATTGATTTAAATGAACATCTTGGAACATATTACAGCTTTAAAATAACTCGGCAGCAAAATAATGATCAAGTGCCGCGCGCGCAATTTTATTATGCGGAATGTTGTGGGAGGGTTCGTAGCACGAACCATTTGAGCACCATTCACTCTCATGACCAGAGAAAGTTTCAGCTCCTTTAGAATTGTATTATAGGTGCCTAGGACCCACTCTCTCTAACCCATCTCTCTCTCTTTGTCTCTTATGTGACGCAGACGAAGTTGGGCGGGTCAGGTAGTAGGTTACAAAATGTTAAATCTTCTTATTTTGGCGCCGCAAAGAGCACTTGCCAGTGTCATGTTATTTAGCCTGAGTAGTAGTAGGTATTTTTTGTTTATAGTGGCGTCTAACAAGATGGTGGCTCCTTTGTTAGAACGATCTAGGTAGTTTTTGTGAGATTCCAAAATGCATGCTTTCAGTTAATATTTACAATCCACGTCACTTAGCACAACAACCATACCTATGAGCCTTTGATATGTGAAGCCTGAATTAGGGTGCCAAATTCACAAGTCTCGTGGGTCAACCACAGTGTTTTTTCTTTTGCTTTTGTTATATTATATTATATATTAATTTCACAGTTTCTTGAATAATTTAATGATAACTGTAATGTCCAGGTCTTTATCAAATAGATATATACTATATAGGCGCTTGAGACGAAGTCAATACATTACCTCGTGAAGTCAATACACTACATAAAATGGGCGCGTGCGTCTGCCCATATACAAATGTGCTACGTCAACCTATACAGAGCGGGACCGCGCACCGAGGGCGCGAACGCGACGGAAACGATTCCCTCGTACTCTGTATAACCGACGGCGGATAACACGCTACGGTAACCAGCTGTCTGGAAACCAGTGCGTGCGAGCCCCTCTCACTACGTGCGACCGACCCTGCTCACACCCGAAACTACTAGGCGTGGAGAGGGCGAAACATTAAGGTACACACGCAGTGAGGTGCCTGCTGGTAGGCGCGGCGATGACGTAGCACAGAGCGGAATGGACTGGGTCGCTGGCGGGTTGAACACTTAGTGAAGATGCAAAATGACACACAGGCACCACAATAAAATTCGCTGTATTCTTCAAGACACAATACAATTTCTTAGTACTATCTTCTGGGTACTGTTTCTTCCAGTTTCTTGAGTCTTGAGTCTTGAGTCCTCAGCTTGTGGCACCCGTGTGTGCCGGTTGGCCCCGGTAGTGCGCCTTTTATTTCGTTTGCCGGAGAGTGAGACGGACGATGGCGTCTCTATCCGTACTGCTCATTACCAAACTTGGGTGTGGTCCGTTAACCGCGGTAATGCGCCGCGGTTGCACTATCGCTGTCTCTATCTATTATTATTATTACTTGTATGCAAAGTACAATAAATCGTTAATATCTCTAATTACAATTATTCAATTACTATAAAAACTATTTCACATTATTGTAGATACAAATACCTATCCAAAAACACTAACTTTAACATTATAGGTTAATAAACATGGTAGATACAAAGCGTTAAATATTGCAACTTTAAAACAGCTTGAAACTCGTTATTTACACACTATTTGATGTTACAAACATTATAAAACATATACAGAAGACTATTTTACCTATATAACACAAAACATTACATACAACTTTTATATAATATGAATTATCGACGATATATGATTTTAGTACTTCCAGCGACTATTTTTATTAAATTATAAGCATTTTTATAACTTATATACTGTTCTTATATACCTACACGCTATAGTAATACATTCGAAACACTAGATCTATGATTGTTTGTATAAATTATTCATCCCTACAACTTATATTTACAATTGCTATTTTCGTATCATTACGCTTAGGCCTATGCGTCGCTAACACTACAATAACAGTAAATGATTGCGTATGTTGAATAACTCACAATATTTAAATTAATATATAAAAAACATCAATTCAGTATTTAAAATCTCACGATTAAATAATTATACCGTAAAACATACATGACATTACAATAATGTTAATTCACTCCTTGGGAATAAAAAACACAGTTTAAGTGTAATTTACAAAACAAGTATCAATATTGTTAAATCCAAACACAACCGTGCAAAGAGAATATGTTATTTTTTTAATCCGGGCCGGTCGTAAACACCGGCCGGCCGGGCATCACGGATATACCGGGGCAATCATCCGCACATCTACACTATTTTTTCTCGTGAACAAGTAGTAACACCCTCGGGGACTTCCACGGACTTTTATATATGCTACGAGATGGAGGGCGTTTGCGAGATTTACTCGGTTATTCGGTGTATCTATAGCGTGTCGGTTGCACACTTACTTTTAAATTAGGGACAAGTCGAGAGATAGAGTTAAGTGAATCAATATTCCTTTTTTTCCGACGACGGTTCAGTTCTGAAGAGCGTCGATTTTCAACAAACCGCTTAAAATTTTGTTTGAGTATTTTTTTACCCGACTGCGAAAAAGGAGGGTTAATTTTTTTCGAGCGTATGCATGTAAGTATGTATGTATGTATGTATGTCTATTTATTTTGGCACACTCTGTAGCCTGAACGGATTGATGGATTCGTCTTAATTGTGGGAGTAACATAGGCTATGTAATATTTAAAAATAGCAACGTAATAGTAATATAAAAAATAGTAAGTGGGTACGTAAAAAGCAAAAATGGCAAAAAAAAAAATGAGTCGAGTGTTTTTGTTGAATTGGGGTTTTTAATTATTTTGCTTATTACTATTGATTACTGTAACTTTCCCTTGTGTAAAATAAATAAATAAACAATAAGTCAATTTTGGTATTACACAGCCTTTTTTTTTGACCTGACTATAGGTACTGTTAGTCTTAGGGGCCCTGAAGTCGCTGCGGCTTTTAGAGCTTCACCGAACTTGGGGGTGAGCGCCTAAGGCACTCAGGCGCGAAAGGTAGACAGTGTCTCAATTGACTCAATTCATATCCGAAATTATTTGAAACGGAGCATAATATTTTGACTTTTTGCCGGAATCTTAAAGGACCATGTTGTGGTTTTTATTTCTAATTTATTAACTTAGGTATTTTAACCCTATATTATGTAATATTGGTGGCATTTTATGTAATATAGTTTGGTTGTTGTGCATAGGTGAAGTAAATTATAAATATAAAATACAAGCATGCATTCTAAGATGTCACAAAAACTGCTTAGATAGTTCTGACAAGAGAGAATTGACATTTTGTCAACAGACTCCAGAAAATTTTACAAAGGCTTAAAAACATTGACACTGGCAAGTGCATTATGCTACACCAAAACAAGATATACTTACCATTTATATGAGTGTAAGTACGTATAGTACAAACGTACGTATGTAGTACGTACAGTATGTAAGTAGGTACCAATATATTCTTTTCCATTTGTTTATGAGTGCCCCTTTTATTTATTTCTTTGTTTTATATTTTATATTCTTTACATATTTGTTTTTTTTTTATATATATATTTGTAATGCCATGAATATTGAGTTAAAGTTGTTATTTATGTTTTATTTTTATTTTATTTTGATTGAATATTGTTGGTGCACCGTGACTTGCTTCGGGGTTCCAGCTGAAAATCAGCGCTAAGTGCCCTGTGGCAATTCAGCTTTATGCTGAGCTGGACGCCTTTTCCTAATGGCAGGACACGCAGCTGGGTCATTTATATTGTTACTTTTTAATGTTTTTTTGTTTTATTTTGTGTATGTTAATATTAGTCAACTTATGTAAAGCGTGTAAAGTTTTTAGGAATAAATATTTTCTTTATTTCTTTCTTCAAGAAGAAGAGGTGGAAATCAAATCAAAAACAAAAATAGACAAAAAAAAATTTAATACTTAGTCAAGTGTTTTTGTTACTGCGGCGCTGGTTTTATGATATAGTGGACTGTATATATAAAAAAGAAATATAAAATAAGAGATAATTTGGAAAATAGTATTTATATTGGAGACTATACTATAATAATATAACATTTGATACGCTATAAAAGCGATATTACCCATTCCTACCGTCAAGTGAGATTAAGAAAATGATGATACTAAGAAAAAGTTTACGAGATCCAAAAGCGAACGCCCCAGTAACATATAATACGTCGTCGTATTAGGCTAAATTCACAGCGTAGATGTTTGGCAGAATATCGATCGATCGAAAGTAGTGAATATAAGGCAAGGCTGATAGGCTACACAAGAGTACCTCGATGCGTCTCATGTATCCGAGACATTCACCAAGCATGAAACACGGTTAAATGGGCAATTATGGACTCCAAAACACCCACATTGTCTTTTTTATAGCTATTTTTCATACACAAAATTCCATGCGGACGAAGTCGCGGTCACAGCTAGTAATATAATGAAGCGGAAGAGTTTTTTTGTTTGTTTATGCACGCTAATCTCTGGAGCTACCAGTCGAAATCGAAAAATTATTTTTGTATGTGATAGCCAGATGAACATTAATACAACTCTTAGCTAGCCTTAAATATTGATTTTTATTAAGTTTGAAGACAAAGCACTTCCGAACTGCTTTATCTGCGTGCGCTGAAGTAATGGTTAATGATACGTAAATCCAATGTTCTACAAAAATATTGGTCCTTAGTATACCTAAACAGAAATCCGCGATAGCATATATATACTCTTTATACATAAGCCACATTATGGTATTTTGAGACAAAAATTTGTAGATTAAAAATAGATTTATGAGCATTATTTTTAGGCATTGCATATTAATCCTTACTAAGAAAAGATACTTCATCATAAAGACAATTTTAAAAAGTTAAATTTTGTTCTACGTAGTATGTAATTTGGATACATAGTTTAGGAGATAATGTAAAATATTTGCGGTAAGTGATAACAATTATGGTAATGTAATAATTATGGTATGTAGGTAACTCAAACACTAGAGAGAGGGGCGACACTATCAAGTTACTGCTCTGGTACGAAAATATCGTAGATCTGGGGCTGTCCATCCATACCATCTTCGGTCTTTATCTACTTCTATATCTATACACCTTCATTCTTCTAGATAAATGACTTTATATAAATGAATGTATTATAGCATTTATTGTATATTTATAACCTTTAAGGTGTATTTCTGGCGATTCACTTAACCGTCACCAGACCTCTTTATATTATTTATTTATGTATAATCATAATAAAAATGTTAAAATTCACTTTAATAAACTATTTCACACAAAACTGTTGTTGTATGGTAGAATAACTAAAGAGGTTGGTTTTCTTATACGTCATAGACAGCTCTATACGTTACGGTACAAGATTATTTACACATTTAAATAGCAACCGAGCATAATCATTTGCTACCGGTAGCCAGATAAACAAAACAACCCCAGCGGGGAACCGGCCATTATCGAGCGGAGAGAGAAAAAAATAATTTAAAACCTTTTTTGAACAATTCCTGTACGCAACCATAAAAGTCTATTTTGACGTTTGCACGAAATGTCATCGCTCGGCGCGCTTATTGTTTTTTTTTTCTTAGCTTTGTTAGAATTCAAAGGAAATGAACACAAAATAACAATAAAGGTTTACTTACAGTGAAATTATTGTAACAAATTTTTTCTCATTAGGTTGTAAAGTCAATATATGGATTTATACGGTTATCTACAATTTAATATGACTATGTGGCTATTTGTTTTTATTTATTTATAGGTAGGTACCTATGGAAAATACAACAAGAACAAAATGTAATATCATAACAATGAAAAATAACTTAGACATTTTATTCTTCTTCCTAACTTGGCAACTAGTTCTCTTTAATGAAGACCATTACTGCCATTATCAAGTGAATATAGTGTCCTGTCTTATGACAATTTCAGTATCCTAACAAGATGGTGGCACCCTTGTTGGATTGTTGTGGGATCCCAGAATGAATGCATTCAGCTTATTTTTATAGTCAACTTCACTTATGCACAAATACCAAACTATATCACGTAAAACGCCACCAGTATTAGATATTACATAATATAGGGTCAAAAACCTATGTAAATTAATATATACAATTAATAAAATTGAAGTGTCTGTTTGTAATGTCAACAGCTTTTTATTAAATGCATATGAAAGTAAGTGTGTACGATACCTATATAACAATAAACCAATTTTTAAAACTTTTTTCTGTCTGTCTGTTTGTTCCGGGTAATCTCCGAAATCGATTGATTTTGACGGGACTTTTACTGATAGATAGCCGATGTTATAGGGAGTAACTTAGGCTACTTTTATTTAAGAAAAAGAATTAAGGTTCCGCACAAATAAAAAAATCTGATCAAGGCTAATCAATTAGGGTTCATAAATGGCTTACGCATAGTAAACCATAAGAAATATAGCAAATTAATGTATCACATAATTGTAGGCATTAATAAGACCTACAAAAAAGTCAGGGAAAGTATACGTCTATCTTCTAAGGAACAACCACAATAAGCATTTTAAGCATTTTCACGACAATCTGTAGTTCACGTAAGCTAAGCCACGTGAAATCGGATAAAATTAACACGGGTGAAACCGTGGGGCACAGCTAGTCTACCTATATAGCTTAATTGTGCGCGTGTTGTGCGTGTTTGACAAATAAATGCGTTTTCTTACATCCCTTTTTTAAAGAGACAAAATTAAGGTTAATAATGAGAAAAGTGATAAACAATGAAATTTATTGTGAGCAATAGTTCTTGTATATGTACTTGTATATCGTATCTACGACGATTGATGCGGTGTCCAAAAAATAACACAGAGCAACCATCTCTTAAAAAATAGCAAATCTTTTCATTGTAAACCATTAATGAAGCTATTAATTAAATATCACATTCTAAGGAAATGATACGTTCGCAGCATACCGAAACGATTTTAAACAAAAACGAAAGCATCATTAATACAGCAAATGTTCTGGCAACACTGTTAGCGAGTAAAACTTGGCAATGGTAACACCAATACCGCGCGGGAACGAGCACGCTCGGTGCTACCCGGCCGCGTTTAAACAGTCATTGAACGAAACTCAGCGGAGGAAATTCTCTTGTTTTATTACATGCTATTATACGTGCAAACTCTCGACTGGCTACGTACCTATGTGTTGATATTTAAAAATATATATTTTGTAGTATTTCTTTTTAAATATTAAGGCAAAGTGACTGCACTGTGTCTGATGATAAGCGAAGTTGAAACATTTAAAAAAAAATGTAGGTACAGATAATATGCATAAAAGGACAGCTTATGAAAGGAAATAAATATGGTATAATATAATAATAAAATATTCTGATTTTCTTGAAAAGGATGATTGTTTATTTAAGCGCATGGCGATGCGCCACCACGCCGTTTTAGGGCTTGTGTACACGCACCGCGTCCACGACGCTATATTTGTCTATTACTGTTCATTGCTAGCCACGAACATCATATGTGTAGGCATAATGAATATGATGAATTTAACTTAAAATATGAGGTAGTGATTGTGGTGGTGGATTAGGTTCATCCTATTTTGATGCAAAGAGAACAACATGGTGAATTCCATACACTGTATAGAGATCTACGAAAAGATGAGTGTAAGTTTTGTGATTATCTTCAGATCAATATCAAAATTTTCGATAAATTATTATATATACTTACCCATTGTATGCAAACACTAACATTTTTTTTAAAGTTAAAATCAACATGTTCATTATTCGTACACGTATAATTTTTGTGGTTAGCAATATATTAGAAAAAGGTACAACGATATAGCAATCATGCGGCGCGAGGCGCGTCCGCGGTGCTGTCTACACGAGGCCTTAAACTGTGGCCGGAACTAGATATTTTGACCGAAAGTAGCCGAAACGGAATCTTCGGTCGGTTGTTACTGTTTTGAGACAGAAATATGTGCGGCAACGGGGTAATACAAGTCTAAAATATTTTGATTTCTACTTTCTAGATTCTTGAAAGGCCTAATAAGGCAGGGTAGCTCCTTGACTCCAACCTCAATTTAAAATCATATCTATAAGCTGTAATGGGATCCAGTCTCTAGACTTAGTGTATGTCTGTAACAGATCACGGAAATTATTATAAAAAATATCTTCTTGTTCCTCTCTTCTTTCTTCTTTTAAATAAAAATCGATGTTTGTATGCATGTTCTCTAATGACTCCTAAACGGCTGGAGCGATTTTGATGAAATTTTCAGAAAATCTTCATACCTATTAGACTAGCGGGTGATCCTATAAATTTGGTAGCTATCAGATCAATGTTATCTATGGACTCCAAAATGGCACAGCAACGCTTATATGACGTCATCAAAAATAAAGCAAAACCGCTGTTAGAAACTAGTTCATAATATTTTAAACGCTTTTCCGCAAACACTTTACATTGTAACCCCTGCACACGCTGAATAAAAGCGGAAAATTATTTCACCGATATACACACGTAAAAGGGCTTAAAAACCATCCATTTCCGTCTTTTTCCATCTTACATTTTCCCCGATACGCCGTCCCGCTCGCACTCGTTAGCGGAGACCACCGAGGTAAGCTCTTACGTAAACGAAACAATTTCACGAATCACCCTCGGGTTTCATGATGGCTGATTATACAATCCAATACGGTCCGGAATTCCGTGAACACTTTTCCGAGCGAACAACTCTACGGCGAAACGATAAGGGACTTTCAGAGCGAAACGGGGCTTTTATCTCTGTCCCGCCATTGGTTGTCAGGAAAAAAGTAAACAGTTTCTGATTGGCCAAAACAAATTGCTTGCATCGTGTTCTTTATTACCAGTCGAGCGAAAAGTCTTATACGCCATTATAACATACTTTTAAAACGGCGTAAAAACGTTACAAGTTTTCTGGAGTTACGACATTTTCATTCTGGTTTGGGTATGTTTTTACGTAGTTATTTCTATCATACGATGAAGTCGCAATATTAGAACAATTATACGAGGTTTTCTTCTATACAACGATCATATCTTAACTAACTGGATATGGCATTAATTAAATTTATATTTTTACTAACAAATAGTGTACACAAACTGAAGCGCGGCAGGTATTATACAAGCAACGTAAAATTATCGTATTGTGGAGACCAGAATTATCGTACAGATCAAAATAATGTATAATCATATTAAATCGTTTAATTTAAATGTACTTCATATTGATGTTTTAAGGTTTTTCTATGCATGATCGAGCCAGATAGGAGGAGATAGGAGTAGCTAGACTCTAGATTTAAACGGCAGTGGGCGGGGTACGTAGCTCGTAGAAATAATGGCCGATGAGTTCAAAGAGTTCTCGAGTGATGGTGGTGGAAAATGCAGCGTGAACAGGCCTTCCACAAGGTGGACATACGACCTGGTAAAGGTTGCAGGAAGCCGTTGAAAGCGGGCTGCTTAGAACTGATCTTTGTGGCGATATTTACGTCTAAAATACAACTCACAATAGTGTATTCAATTTTTGGTCTCGTCTTATTCAACCTAAATTACTAAAACCCAGGCAAATACCTCAATCCACAAAAATGGCATCAAGAACTTTTGTCTGTACATGTACCTACCTATAGCAAAAACCGATCTCAGTCGTTTCTATTAATTAACGCAAGCACGATATATCTGGCAAGATCTGTCTGTGGACATTTTAAAATTAATAATTGAATGCTTTGTGTAGTAGGTTTTTTTTGCAAGTTTCCTTATAACAGCATGTAGGAACGATAATAATCTACTTCGTACTTAGACATGAAATTATCATATATGTATGACCGATAATTATCGTATGGTCGCGAACTCAACAACTGCTATGATTTTCAAATGGGATATAATCACTTCACTCGTGACTTGTCAAAACTGTATGTCCAGGAGAAAAATAGAAACACAAAATTAATTAGGTATTTATAGTTTTAGTTGTATTTTATTTAAATATTACTAGGTAGTCCGGCAAATTTTGTTCTAGCCTTTCCGGTAGTAAATGGCTCGATCATAATGCCACCTATCGGATTCTAACATACCTATAAATCTCAGGAACTACTGGTTAGAATGGAAAATTTATCGAGGAAGGCTATAAGCTATATAAAATCACACTACAACTAATAGGAGCGGAGCATCAATGAAAAATGTTCCAAAAACGGGGATAATTTATTTCCTTTTAGAGCTTCCAATGAGACGCAGATGAAGTTGCGCGGGTCAGCTAGTATTATATAAATTTGAGCTCTAAATAAAATAGACTTATTGGTACATTATCCCACACGCATAGTAAAATACCCTATTGTTTATAAAGTGCATAACTCAACAAAGAAAACTCAACAAACGATGCAACAATGGTGCCAAGAAACTGTGTCGAATGATAGCTACTGAGTTCACAATTCTCAACAATCCCAGCATCCACTCTGCGGGTATTCCGTCACTCAAAGTAGAATTGTCAAAAGATATACATGCTAATTTCTAAAACTACGTGTCAGATTTGGAAAATTTTATAGTATACTAGCAAACCGTTCATAAAAAGCTACAATGACCTAATTACATATAAGTAATTTTTCAGTAGAAACATTTAAAAGTTTTGAATTGATGAATATTTATCGAATTTAAGGCAATTTCTTAACGACATTCACTCCCTCTGTCATAAACTATTGTAAGAACAACTGTGATATTTTTTCTATGGGTCTTTGTAACAGGAACTTATGACACCAAAATGTCAATTTCGGCTTTTTTGTAATTATGTCATAGTAGTTGTGGGTGAGCGACCAGGCACAAGGCAGGCAAAGGCTCAGTTTTTTTTTCTGATCGCTACCAACCTTTACAGGATCACCCGCTGGGCTGATATAAAGATTGTATGACAATTTCATCAAAATCGCTCAAATCGTCTTGGAGTCCATAGGGAACTTAGATACAAACAAAGATTTGATTTTTTTTTGTTGTAATAGATAACCTCAAAAACTACGGTACCGATTTTAAAAACTCTTTCACCAATATAAAGCTACAGTATCAGCGATTAACATAGGCTATATTATAATTACAAAAGTTAATTTATTCCTCATAAAAATGTCGATAGTTTTACACAAAGTATAAAAAATTGCCTACATGAGTGCGTTGGTGATGTTTGTCGTATAATAGATTTATCAAGAAATATTATAGGCTATACAGCTTCACGCTTCGATCCTAATTAGCGGAACAGTAATCACAAACGTCCAGCAAACTGGCAAGCTGTTTACCCATAGCTACGGTTGTGAGTACGATAGGCTATACAGGTACGATGGCATGGTATACAGGGTGCGTTGGAGTTTTGTTTTAAGTTTTGGAATAAATTTAACACAGATGAAACCGAAGCGCACTAGAAAAATGGTTTAAAAGTAAAATTTGCGTTAAAAATATTACAAGTAAAAACAAAGGAAACAAAAAACCCGACTGCAAAAAAGACACTTGAATTGTCTGTCCGTTTGTTCCTGGCAATCTCCGAAACGGTTGGCTACGAAATTAAGCTACTTTTGTTTCAGAAAATGAATTAGGATTCCGTGCAAATAAAAAACTGGTCATGGTGAATGAATTCGAGCGCTTGAATGGCTTACGCTGAGTAAATCATAAGAGATATATCAAATTAACATAACATAATATAGCATACCATCACGCCTGTATCCCCGAAGGGTTAGGCAGAGGTGTACTAACACACAGTTAGACGAGAGTGTTTTTAGGTGCCATATAATAGGGAGCGAACGTATTGCCATTAATCGGGTACAAGGTCAAACTCCGAGCTGCTACTGAGAATTTCATAGAAAAACTAAATAACACTTTGCTCGACCTGGAAATCGAACCCAGATCAAAATTAATTTACTACATAATTGTAGACATTAAAAAGACCTACAAAAAAGTCAGCAAGGCTATATGTCTGTCTTCTAAGCAACATCCACAATAAACATTTCTGTCTTTTAAAATAACCGTGAGAGGGAATAGTACCTATGCCCGATCGACGGCATTCTGTAGTCCACGTAAGCGAAGCCGCGGGCACCAGCTAATTTACAAATAAAAGCAAAAAGTACGCTCCGTGTCATTTCCAGTTAATATTAACTTCATGTCGGATAACATAATGCCTGTGGCTGGGTTGGCATCCAATACTATTCCTCGTTCCATAAAAGTGCTAAATAAAAACAAAGCGTTCATATATTCTCATCAACTTTATTTTTCGTGATTATTGATATGTGATAAAAGTTATTATAAGTTACTATATGTTACTATTTATTTAATACTAGCTGTGCTTCGTGGTTTCTCCTGTGTTATATTTATTCGAGCAACGCAACCCGTATGGCCTACCGTTGTTCTCACTTTTTATACTTGCTTATAGGTTGCCGGATTGCTTGACGTTCAACGTTACTGTTCTGCTCCATTAGGGCATAGAGTGAAGTTTGATAACCTATAACCTTTCTCAATAAATAAGCTAAAACATGCAAAAAGAGTTTTTTGAATCCGATCGGTAGTTCCCGAGATTAGCGTGTTTAAACAAACAAAAAAAAGTCTTCTGCTTTATTATATTACATTAACGGTTTTCGGATGTTTATTTTGCTTGTTATAAGGCATTGCCTCTTGCCAAATTTCATGATTCTAGATCAAATAGAAGTACCCTGTAGGTTTTATTTTAAAGGGATATTCTCTTTGCGAATGTGTCTCGTTTGTTTAACGGCTAGCTTTTCCATCATGGTTTGCAATTGTTGACAATGCAGAGCTGCCATTATCGTCTGGCTAGATCTTAGGAAACCATGTAGTGTATAACACCAGCACTGCTCCAACAAACACTCACTAGTACCTTTTTCAGAGTCAACTTTCGTTTGGGACAGGATTTGGCCGGTTCTCCTGGGTTCAACCACTTCGATGAGCGTTTGCGATTGTCGTAAAGGATCTATATTTCGTCACAAGTAAAAATACGATTCAAAATTCCCTCGTTATTGTGACGAGTGAGTAATGTAACGCAGCACTCAATGCGTGTTTGTTGGCGTGCTTCAGTCAATTCACGCGGTACCTACCTATTTCTCGAGATTTTACACTTTTCCAAATTGTTTCAAGTGAGTCAAAATTGTTTTATCACTCACACCGAAGCCTGCTCCGAATTCTAACGTGGTTTGCGATGGATCCGCTTCCACGATCACCTTTAATTCTTCATTATTAACTAGGTTCTACGGCCGTCCACAGGGTTTGTTTCGTAGGTCAAAATTTCCAGAACGAAAACGTTGGAACCAAAAACGTACCGTGCTTTCTTTTACAGTAGCTTCCCCATACACATAATTAATCTTTAGAGCCGTTTCTGCAGCGCTGATGCCACGATGGAACTCATATTCATAAATAACGTGATATTTTAAGTTTTCCATTTTGTGAAAAGAATGATGTCAAAGAAAAATAAACCAAATGTTGCGAAAACAAATGAATCACTAAATTCGAAACACAATTTAGCAAGCCTAAATTTGAAATAAATTTGAATTTGGAAATCATAACCAAACGCCAGATATTTGTGATCAAAACGCCAATTTCATATGTAAGGACCTAATATATCGGAAGCTTATGGACACACTACAATCACACACTATTTGTTATTCTTCATTCATTTCTTATCATATATAACCTTATTTCACGGTACAGTCGACGACAATATATGTTATGATTTTTTTCTCGCTTTCTTCATACTGGTACTGTTATAAGTATATGGGCATATATAATTTTATGGTTTCTAAATCTCCGATACCACATTATTATCGATATCATATCATGATACCTACGTAAAATTAGATAAAAATTATATATATTTCAAAATAGTTACATACAACTAGTGATTCCGGGTCAAAAGGACCATAAAAATGGGACACCAAAGGGTACGGAATGCACGGAAAATAAGGGAATATCCACGAAGCACAACAGAATGGAAGTAGTTAAATATAAAATAGATTTTCTATAAGACTAGACAGTATATTAAATGTATAAAGGAACACACGGGCACATTTTCACGGATACAAAAAAAAGAAAAAAAACAATAAGCATTTACGTGAGTGGGTGTACTCCATGTCCATTATAGATATAAATCTCGCAGCGTATTATTATAAAGGATATATATACCATTCATAGGGTTCATTGTTATTCAGTTGATAAGTTTGATCATTTTTATTGGTCCCTATGCGAATATTTATGTGGCGTTTGAAATTTGTCATGTAATTATATCCTACGTATATTAATTATCATAATATTTGTTTATTACGTTCACGTGTGTGAAGAGATTTGTGCATTTTTTTTCTTTATTTAAAGGGGCTTTTACAGTTAGTGTATTCTAGCCCCATCAGAGCATAACCAAATTCAACGAAATTAAATAAAACTATTATAAATAAATAAAAACACTATATATATACCTACTTCTGTCCCTTAAACTATAACTTTCTTTTTTATTTAATGTTAATAATAATAATTGTACCGATCTGTTCATCTAACTATTGTGCAAAGATCTCGTCTTGAGAACAGGCAAATTGTACACTAATGTCCAATTTAATTTGTTTATACAAAAAAGTTGTTTAATATTTACGCATTTTACAGATCGCCCGAAAACATATAAAGTACGCAATAGTGAACGAACTTTTAAATACAAATAAAAACTTAAAAAATTGATAATACTGACAATGTCAAAAGCAGACCGTAATATATGACGAGAAATTTAAAAAAAGATATTACCGAATAATCTTGAGGGATCTTTTAATTTTTTTATCGAATTGATTTTTGGTTATATTCTTAAAACGTGTTTAAACTTTTTGTTGTTTTCATTACCTATTCGAGTTTTTGGTGGGATCTTGAAGTGACATGTTGTGGTTTTTATTTCTAATTCATTATGTTAGGATAAATTGAACCTATATTATGTAATATTGACGGTTTTTATAAAATACCTTCTAATACGAAAGCTTGAAAACATTGACACTGACAAGTTCTTTTTGCGGTGCCAAAACAAGAAGAAAAAGATAATTACCTAATCGCCATCCCACATAACTGCCACAACGAAAGTCATTTGTTATTTTTTAATTAATAAAATTCCCGTACACACACGCCAGGACTTGGCCACTTTCGTACACGTTTTACTATGTATGTAGTGGTCAGATACGTGCGACTTATCGACTCTAGTCCCATCATTTCTGGGTTTGTTTTTAGTACAATTTACCTCATTCATATGAAGCTGCCTTCGGTATCTCAAGTTATTCATTCAAATATTATTATTTAAAATATCCACTATTCACCGTTTTTGTATTGTCACCCTACATAATAATATAAGAAAAAAAATTTCTGCCGTTATAATTTATCACGCTGTTATCTCGTAAGAGTGTATGCCAGATATTACATCTTCTTGTATTACATCTTATCGTCCAATTATCATAAAAATGTATAATACGATATAATATTTTATGTATTTACCTACTTGCGAAAATAGATGCGTAGCGTTACAATGATACGGTAACTGAAATGGAAATGGAAAACCACGTCATAAGAAGTATTGAAAATGGAATAAACGTTTTTAAAATTTACACGTGCTCTGCTAGCAAGGAAACAACGAAAATATTATTGCCGTATACGCATCATCAGATAAGTATTATGTACACTTTTATAGAAATTAACTTTATTACTTTGTCATAAAGTCTAAAATATGATGCGTCTTTTGGTCCATTTGGAAAATTCAACAGGTAACAACACCTAAATTTTAAAACCACATAAATGGATTTTTTTTATAAATACTCTTTTTTGAGTTTAACACGAAAAGAGCCGAGATCTCAGTAACAGATTCAAAAGATTAACATTATATCAGAATATTAATTTTGTTGAGCTTGAGCGTAGTATAGTCACGGAAAAATTGAAGAGTCGAACTGACTATACTGTTAGCCTTAGGGGCCCTACAACTAGAGCGGGAGATGGCTTTTACAGCTTCGCGGGGCTTGGGGGCGAGCGCTTAAGGCACGCAGCCGCGTAAGCGTGGACAACAAGCGCGTAAAGGTGCTAAAGTAACCGGACCTCGGCGTGAGCTGTTGCCTCGCTTGCAAAAAAGTTGCGATCCGACTAACTCCCTACCCGTAGAAAATTCTAACTAAACTAACACATACATATCCCTGACTTCTTGGAGGAAGAAAGGAACATGTGTATATGTATTTAGTATTCTGTAATGATGTATGTATGTGGGTAGCTAGTGACTGCAAGGGCAGTGTCACTAGTATCGCGCGGGTGACTGCCAGACTCCAGGGTTCCACACCGAGAAACAGGCCTAGGCTTGAGTTGCCACTGGAGAGGAAGGACGTGACAAGTGTGCGGGAGTGAAATTAGCCTCCCTACGACGAGAGTCATGTGGCGAAAAAGACAATGGAGATGATAGTTAGCGATAATGCGAGAAGAGGACGCCTTAAAATTTCACTAAATCGACGACGAGATTTAAGAAGATCACCTCTGTACAATACTTTAGGTCGCGATAATGTGTGGCCGAGTTAATAAGGCTGCCCGCACGCTTGCGACACGGTAATAAAACCAAGCAGTGGTTTATTATGTGATTTAGTGCGATTGAAGCGACGCGCGACGACCGCTACGACTCGCCGCAGATTTATTGAATGTTAATTTCTTTGCGTGTTATTACGTCGTGATCCTTATTGGTTGAAATAAATCTTTAGAGGATAGGGTGTTTGACTGACAGACTCAGTAGTTTCTATAAAAAACTAGCCGTGCACCTCGGTTTTACTCGTATTAAACTTTTTTTATGAACGCTTCCGTGTAGCCTATTATTATTCTTGATTACTGCTCCATTTCTTAGGTTCGTAGCGTGAAGTTAAATAACCTATAATCTTTCTTAAAAAATATGCTATAAAATGCAGAAAGAATTACTCAAAGCAAACTGGTCCAGAGATTAGCGTGTTCAAACAAGCAATAAAAACAATTTCGTGAGCTTTATAGTATTAACATAGAAATATAGATATTATCAATTATATTTCAATAACTAGGCGGCCGAGCTTTGCTTGGTGTCTTAAAAAAAACACCTATCTAGGTATACTTGTTATGTAAAACATTATCTATATATACAAGTATTGCTCACTTAATATAATAAGATAAGTAGATACGGCATTGACGCTCTTCACATACCATCGTAAATGGTGATATTATTGCCCATAATTCACTTTCAATATGAAGAGCGAGAAGAAACTTTTATTCTTTTTTGACAACAGAGTTTCCGCCTTACGCTGTGATTCCCTATCTCTTTTGGTTCAGCATGCTGATAACAGAGTTTGTAACGTTTCCAAATTGTTTTCAGTGAGAGTATAACGCGTCTGTTTATAAAACGTCATTGGATATCACTTCTCCTGAAGTTTAACCGTGAAAATAAGGGAACCGTTTCCTTATTTTTTGTTTTAGTTTATAATTTTCAATGTGCAGAGTGTTTGAGTATGTTTTTTTAACCGACTTCAATAAAATTAAAGACGGGAGGTTATTCAATTCGAATATATATATATGTTCAGCCATAACTTCTTAGTTTAGGAACCGATTTGGAAGATTCTTTTCCTGTTGCATAGGGGATACCTCAAGGATGGTCCTATTTTAATTTCATTGGCATTGGACCTTTAACTTCAAATATACACAGGGAACTATTCAAAATCATTGATGTAGAGTCGTATATCTTATAACCCTCTTCAATAGATGAGCCATAAAATTAAAAAAAATATATTTAAATCTGCTAGATAGTTACAGAAGTTAGTGCGTTCACACAAACAAAAAATCTTTTTTATATTAAGTTTAGTATAAAATCACTGGACCTCACGTTACTTATCACATTCATAATAACCATTGTCTTCAAGTTGATAGCTACTTAAAATGTTTAGCCCCAAAAGCACCACAACTATTATGGGTAGGTATATAATACTACTTGCTGTCCCCCACGGTTTCACCCGTGTTAATGATATCCGACAAACACGCGCCGCCAACGCACCCGTGTAGTCTATCATAATTGTCCTTCCCGCAAGTACAAATTATTTTAGTTTTTCATTATCACCTAAACTACGTGTCCAAGTAACATACTATAAAGAGCTAAATTTAACTTCATAAAACTGTATTTATGATGAATTAACTTTTGTTTGTAAGGATTATTAAGTCATGTCTAATAATAATGCAAATAAATAATTTTTTGATTTTCAACAAATCTTTGTCACAAAAGACCAATAATATTACATAACATTGTATTTCTGTATCATTAACGATTACGCCAGCGCACGCGATTAAAGCTGTTCGGGAGGGCCTCGACTTCCGACTTACATAATAAAAATAAATATTTATGGTTATATGGGAATTTTAATCTAATGCTATATAGCCTATGCTATTCCTCGTGAGCCTGGCTATCATATACAAAAATATTTTTTGGATTCCGCCTAGTAGTTCCAGAGATTAGCGTGTTTAAATAAACAAACACAAAAAAAATCCGCTTTATTATATTAGTATAGATTAACTGCGCAATTCCTATAAATAGTGGTGGTCGTATAATTAGAAACACTACCAACGGTCCTTGACATTATGTAAGATACTTCACCGCAATCGTTTTTATTTTGAAATTAAACAATAAATAGGGTAACAATATGTTCAACGATTTATCATTTATTTGAAAAACAATATAAATCCCATTACACAAGTGCAGTTTCAATATTACATTACGGACAAACATTTAAATCAGTTTTAAGGTATAAACAATAATGGTCAACTAATTAGAAATAACAACAAAAAAGTATAAAAAATAATAGTTTTTAAGTATTAGTAATTAGTATTGCTATTTACGAAATAACTACTATCCATAGCCTACCAATCGTTATAATTAATATTTAGTGGCGTATCCCTTATTTTCAATAAAAGCATTGCAACGACATGGCATTGATTCAATCATTTTCATAGATTTTTGAGGGGGATTGAATTCCATGCTTCAACAAATGCTTCATATACTTCGTTTTGACTGGTGTTATGTTTGACTTTTTTTTTAACAATATACCAGAGATTTTCTATCGGGTTTAAATCCGGGCTATTTGCTGGCCAGTCTAAAACGGATATACGCTGTTCACTAAGGAAACATTTGACGCTATTGGCCGTGTGTTTAGGGTCATAGTCATGCTGAAAGATCAAGGTTACAGGCAAATGATCGTCCGAACAGGGAATCATTGTATGCTCTAAGATATTTTTGTATTGCCATTGATCCATTGTACCTTCAATCTTCCGGAAAACACCCCCAAACTTTAATGTTAAAGCCACCGTGTTTGACTATACTCCTTATGTATTTATAGTTAAAAGGATTGTTTAAATTTACCGTATTTATTTTTATTTCAACTAAAAATAACACTTTTTTCCATTGTCCTACCGTCTAATTAACATATTCTTTTAGCGAATAATAATCGCTTCTCTCGGTATTGCTTGGTAAGAAGCGGTACCTTTTGAGAAATTCTTCCAAACAATTTAGCTTCCAGTAATTTTGGGCGTATCAGTCTTAACGAGATATTTCTCGGGTCATGAGGCGAAAAAACTTCATTTTTAATCTGGTTGGAGCCTTTACTTGGATATTTTTTAGCAACACGAACGATTAACGTATCTTCTCTGGGAGAGGTTTTTCTTGGCCGAGTCTTTCTAAGAACATTTTGAATAGTTCCATGTGTTTTATAATGATCAAAGTTTCTTAACGGAACAATTTAAATGCTCAGCTATTCTTCTGTACGCCCACCTATGATCTATAATTAACAATTTTTTGCCTAGTTGACGCGTCACAACTTTTATTTTTGTCCATTTTGAACAAAATAAAATTCAGATTAAATTTTCAATTGCCACCAAAATAATAGAAAAAGCCAATAAATAAATTTTATTCTCCAATTTAAAAAAAATAACGAGCTATGGATGCTTTTTTTTAATGTTTCTAATTAGGCGTCCAAGTGGCCAGTAACAGAAAATAAACTCCTACAAGTGTAAGACTCATTTTATAATTAAAAGTAAGATAGGTTTTATATTTTATGCATCATCATCATCATCATTTCAGCCGCAGGACGTCCACTGCTGAACATAGGCCTCCCCCATAGATCTCCAGAGCGACCGATCTTGTGCGGCCTGCACCCAACGGCTCCTAGCGACCTTTATTATGTCGTCTTTCCATCTAGTGGGGGGCCGTCCTACGCTGCGCTTTCCGGTGCGTGGTCTCCACTCGAGAACCTTTCTGCCCCAACGGCCGTCAGTTCTCCGAACTATGTGCCCCGCCCACTGACACTTCAACTTGCTAATCCTTTTGGCTATGTCGGTTACCTTAGTTTGTCTACGGATCTCTTCATTTCT
The DNA here is from genome assembly GCA_033032175.1 of Saturnia japonica. Classification (NCBI taxonomy): domain Eukaryota; kingdom Metazoa; phylum Arthropoda; class Insecta; order Lepidoptera; family Saturniidae; genus Saturnia; species Saturnia japonica. Next base: position 3,388,559 of record CM065331.1, read on the forward strand.
GATTCGATCTCGTAGAGAAACACCAAGCATAGCCCTCTCCATAGCTCGCTGAGCGACCTTGAGCTTTCTTATGAGGCCCACAGTGAGCGACCACGTCTCTGTGCCGTATGTCATCACTGGCAACACACACTGGTCAAAGACTTTCGTCTTGAGGCACTGAGGTATTTTGGACGAGAAGACGTCGCGCAGTTTCCTGAACGCTGCCCAGTCGAGTTGGATTCGTCGACTGACCTCTTTTTCAAAGTTGGACCTACCTAACTGGACTGTTTGTCCCAGGTAGACATATTCTTCTACAACTTCTAGACAAGAGTTCCCAACTGATACTGGGGTGGGCACCACATGGATATTCGACATGATTTTCGTCGTGTCCATGTTCATTTTAAGGCCCACCTGTTGAGAAACTTTGTCGAGGCCATCGAGCATTGTGCCAAGATCTTCCAGCGATTCTGCCATGACTACGATGTCGTCAGCAAATCGAAGGTGAGTGATGTACTCGCCATTGACATTAATGCCGAGTCCTTGCCATTCCAGGAGCTTGAAGGCGTCCTCTAGAGCGGCGGTAAACAGTTTCGGATTATATTACGTCTCCCTGTCAAACGCCTCTTCTCAAAGGAATTGCCTTCGTGCACTGCTCCTGTACTCGGACCGACATGGTGGCGTTGTTGTACAAGCACTTCAACACTTCGATATATCGATAGTCAATACGGCACCGCTGGAGAGACTGCAACACTGCCCAGGTTTCGACCGAATCAAAGGCTTTTTCGTAGTCCACGAACGCTAAGCATAAAGGCAGATTATACTCCTCAGTCTTCTGTATAATCTGCCGCAGCGTATAGATGTGGTCTACGGTGCTAAAGCCTTTTCGGAAACCGGCTTGTTCGGGAGGCTGGAAGTTATCAAACTTGTGCTCGAGACGATTCGTGATGACCCTCGAAAACAGCTTATAAACATGGCTCAGCAACGAGATGGGCCGATAGTTCTTCAATAAGGTTTTATCACCTTTCTTGAAGAACAGGACCACCACGCTGTCGCCCCACGTTTCCGGCGTTTTACCCTCGAGTATAACGGAATTAAAGAGCTTCTGCAGGACCTTAAGTACCGGTGTTCCACACGCTTTAAGAAGCTCTGATGTAATTCCGTCATCACCCGGCGCCTTATTGTTCTTAAGCTGCTTAAGGGCCATCTTAATCTCGTACAGGGTGATGTCGGGAATATCTTCGGTATAGTGTCGGGTCAGCCCGGCTCTCGGATCTTTAGCCGGGCTGGTAACAGGCTTAGTTGACGAGTATAGCCCAATAGATGCATTCCTTGCAAACACTTTGGAGCCTTTATTCCGCTCTATCGTCTCTTTAATACTTTTGGTATTGTAAGACCGGACATCGTGTCGCAAGTATTTATGAATAGATCTATTGAGCTGCCTATAGGACTTAGCGTCATCGGAAGACTGCAGCGCCATACCACGCCGATCCGCCATGAGTTTTCGGGTTTGATCTGATATCTGTTGAGGCTTATTGCTACGGTGAGTTTTAAAGAACTTGGACCCAACCGCATGGACAGTTTCTACCAGCCTATTACTAATATCATCTACGGAGACGCAACTATCTAGGCAATCGAATTGGTTTTTCAATTCGAGTTGAAAGCTCTCGGGGTTTTGGAGTTGAGCATTAGAGGGTCGGAGCGTAGACTTCATCAGGCGAGACCTTTCTATTTTTAGATTGATATTCAATGTGCCTCTAACCATTCGGTGATCACTGCCGGTTTTCACTCTGTGGATCACAGTGACATCATTGAATATTTGTCTTTCGTGGTCATGATGAAGTCTATCTCATTTTTCGTGGAACCATCGGAGCTCATCCAGGTCCATTTCATATGAGGTGGCTTCTGGAAGAAAGAGTTCATCATAAAGAGTCCCTCTTTTATGCATTTATTGAGATTTTTATTTGAGTGGCTATATTATTGCATGATTAAGGTAAAGGCACTCAATTCCGAGGGGTTCTAAAAATGGCACCATATTCCGACGTATTTAGAATAACGACGTTTTCAAGTAATTTATTTATTATTTTTGTCTGCAAGATACATTATTCAATTATTAATTTATCTGTTCATTTTTATATGAGCAAAGGAGTGCTGTTGTGTGTGTACGTTTTAAAATAAACGGTCAGTTCGATGCTAGCAGTTGACTCGAACAGACGTTTCATACATTTCGGACCTTATGCACGTGAGTAATACTATTTGTTAAATAGTGTTTTAGATGGTAGTTTAATACTGTGGGAGTTTTGGTTTAGGTTGAAATATTGGAAGGGTTATATTATTTATCGAAAATACTTTTTTTTTTTGTGTTTTCTTCACAAATTGAGGAGAAAATAAGATTTTAAAATACCGCGGCATTAGGTGCCAAATATTATAGTAGGTTCCTAAATGCCGATGTATACCACGGAAATACAATTTCTTAAGCGTTATCTTTTTTTTAAATTTTGAAGGCAGTTTTATGATTACGAACTTAATATTTTAGTTCTGAATACTTAAAAAACTCATAAATATATAAATCTAATTCCGAGGTACACTATGGCGTCGCATTTACTAATTATAGCAGGTCAAAGATTGTCTGTTTAGGTACTTTACTATTTCGTTGTATGGGAAATGTTAGTACTGAAAATTTAGTTATTAATGTGTTCTGGTATAATCCGGAGTGTGCTTTGTATATTTTTAAGATATCGCAATTAAACATCAATTTATACATTTAATATTAAAAAATCTTTTACTTTTTACTACTCGGAATTAGAAAACTTGATTTACGATTATAAAACTTTATTCCGATGTAATTAAATCGGAATAAGGTTATATGAGTACCTAATTCCGTGGTATTGTAACACGTTAAATACAGAGTGTTCATTATCTTATCGGCTTGTTAAGCACTTTTGATGGTTTTAGTAACTACAAGAATATATTTGCACTTCAAATTAACTTTCATAATCTGATACTTTCAAAGATTACACCGGGAGTATCATCTCCACTACATCTCGTAGACTTGGAGTCCTGAACAGGGTGCGACGGTTTTTCACGCCCGAACAGCTGTATCTGCTTTACAAGGCACAAATTCGGCCTTGTATGGAATACTGTTCGCACCTTTGGGACGGATCCGCTAAGTACCTCCTTGAAGCCCTGGACAGGTTGTAGAGACGGGCTGTTCGTATTGTAAATGATGCAGACGTTACTAAGTTCATCGAGCCGCTTCAGCTGCGCAGGGACTTTGCCTCGCTGAGTGTGTTCTACCGTCTGTATAATGGCGAATGTTCTGAAGAGCTTTTCAACGTAATTTCCGCTTCTCCCTTTCATAACCGTACCACGCGCGCTGGGCTCCGGAGCCATAGCTTTACGGTGACCTCCATCTTGGCACGAACAAAGAAATTTGATTCATCTTATCTTTGCCGTACTGTGAAGATGTGGTACCGTCTCCCGACTAGTGTGTTCCTTTCTTCCTATAACATGGAGTCCTTTAAGCGTAATGTGAAGAGACATTTAAGCAGGCCGGCATGACAGCGGCGACTTACGATGGATTGTTGATCCCACGGTAGTCGCCGATATTATTGGATTACATTGTGCTCACCATCAGGGACAGTGTTGTCACTTTGCAGTGCTACGATAAAAAAAAAAACATAATAAATTATTTTATTATTGTAATTGTTTTATTGTAGGATAATGAAGTCAAGAAAAAAGTACACGGAAGAGGATCTTCAAAATGCTATTACAGCAATTAGTAATGGCAGTAGTGTTTACAAAGTTTCTCGACAGTACAATATTCCAGAAACGACATTGCGGGACAAACGTGACAAAAAATATTGTCGCGATATACCCGGCAGAAAAACGGTACTCTCAAAATCGGAAGAAACGAAAATTGTTGACTGGATCCATTATCTAGGAATACACGGTTTCCCAGTTTCTAAGGAGCAATTGAAGCAAGGAGTGGCAAAGCTGGTTGAAAATTTAAACCGACCAAACACTTTTAAAGATGGCATCCCTGGTAAACATTGGCTTACTAATTTCTTATCAAGACACCCAACAGTTGCAAAGAGAGTAGCACAAACTTTGCCAACTCATCGAAACAAAATAACTGAACAAGATGTGCGCAATTGGTTTGGTAGAGTCAAAAGTTATTTTGAAACAAATAATTTATTAAGTGTACTTGCAGATGAGTCAAGAGCTTATAACTGCGACGAAACTGCCTTTTTTCTCTGTCCCAAAGAAAAAGACGTCTTAGTAAAAAAAGGTAGCAAGCGTGTATATAACAGAGTTGCTAACGACGATAAAGAATGCTTAACTGTCTTAGTTAACGTTTCAGCTGGTGGCAAAATTGCTCCACCTATGGTATTATATCCATACAAACGCTTGCCAAAAAACTTGCCTTTGACGGTGCCACCTACTTGGGGTATAGGATGCACAGAATCAGGGTGGATGAATATGGAGGCCTTTTATGAATATGTTGCGAATGTATTTTACAAGTGGTTACTAGAAAACAAAATAACAATGCCAGTCGCCCTATTCATGGATGGCCATACCTCACACATTTCATTGCCTTAAGTCTTTTCTGCAAAGAAAAAGGAATTATACTCATTGCATTATTACCAAATTCGACGCACCTCCTTCAACCACTGGATGTTGGAGTTTTTCGACCTGTTAAGGGTATATGGAAAAACGTTGTTCACGACTTCAGAGTAAATAATAATTACGCCAAACTAAAGCGCACAGATTTCGCCATAGAAGTACAAAAATGTTTCGAAAAAAGCCTTAAAGCAGATACAATAAAAAATAGCTTTCGAAGCGCTGGAATCTTTCCATTTGATGCCAATAATATTGACTTCTCAAAGGTAATTCCACAGGAAACAGATACCGCTGTTATTAATACACAGGAACCGTCCACAGAGCAATTTAATGTTTTTTTCGAGGAGTTTGAGAAACGACTGGCTCCAAAACTTCTTTAACTTTTTCTTGAGTCTGGAAACGAATGGGAAGGTGAGGAAAGATACAGATGTTTATTTGAATTCTGGAAGAAAATTCAACAAGAAAAACCACAGGCTCCTCCTATTTTCAACGATACAACTATCGTGAACAACATACGAGATTGTGATTTATCAGATGTTGTTTTGAATATGGAAATAGGTTCAAATGGTAGTATCATACTTCCTCTGAGCCCAAATCCTGAATCTATCATTAGCAATGATATTGCCCTACTAGATGATGATCAGTCACTGACGCCGCGAAATAAACATTCAAAGCGATATTCATCTGATTCTAGCAATGTTTTGCAAAGGGAAAAATCACTTGGAGATGTAACTGAAGATGTGTCACAACCTTGTTGTTCCAGGACTCTAAATTTTCCATCATCCCGAGCAAGCTCACGGCAGTCAAGCAGTGAGTTAGCCCTGAATATTTCCAACCTTGTTGACAGCCCCAACCTGAGTACGAATGAAACACTAGCAGTTGAAAGCATACCTTCTAATAAGAAACCAAATTTTCCAACTCCATTCAAAACAGCGTTTTTCTTTCCAAAATCCCCGAAAAAAACAACAACTAGACAAATTAAAAAACAAACCCCGACGGTTGCAGTTGCTAACGAATTTATAGAATATCAACGTAGAGTTGAAAAAGAAAAGAAAGAAAAAAGTGATGGAATTCTCAAAAGACGAGCAGAGAGATTAAAGAAACAAGAGGAAAAGAAATTTCAAAACCTTAAAAAAAAAAAACAGAGAAAAAATAACGTACAAAAAACTAGATTTAAATTTAAAAATCCAACCAACCTTGAAAACATTGAAGAAGAAGATCAAGAAACTGAGGCAAATATAGATGACGACAATATACAAATAGCCTTACCACGTCGAAGAAATAATCCAACTTACATATTCAACTCTGAATCATCCAACGATGATGAACTCCTTACGCTGACCATAAGAAATAAAAAAACTTCCAGTGTTAAGAAAACCTATACCGAATTGTTCGGTGAATCTACATCGGCCGGTTCAACGTAGCTTTCTATGGGATAATGTGATAACTCGTTTTTGCTTGTATTTATTTTCTTTCTGATTAATTAATTTCTAGTTATTTAACCTAAATGATTGCTACTGTTATGCTACATTGTTCCTGAATACTAGTGTTTATTGTTATTCTAATCTCTTAATAAGTTATAATTATTATTTTTGATATGAATCTTACAACAATTGTTATGCTTAATACTACTAAATAATACTTAATAATATACTGTTATTCTTAAATGATAATAGTTTTGATTTTATACGAGATTAGTATTCGGTCGTAAATATCGGTTTTTTAAGTTTGAATAATTAACATTGATTGTTCTGTTTTCAGTGAATGAATTAGTTTCATAATGAGAATCGCGTATTGTTTGTTAGTCTTTTTTATGTTAATTTTGATAATCCATTTTTTAGCGTGGGTTATATATCCACCTCCGATAGCACGCGTACAAACAACCGAATAGAATGCACAAACGAAATTATAATTTTTAACGAACGCCCTGAGTCAAAGACGGCGGATTACAGATCGAATGCAACGTCATTCTGTGAACCGCGAGTGGCCACGGTCGTCGCTAATTGGCTGCTCGGGATATCACGCGATATATGATGCCCTCAGAAATGCATTGTGCTATAATTTTCATATTTTGTTTTTTACAAGATAAGTACCTAAGTACTTATTATTTAACAAAAATACAATGTTTAAATCTAAACGAGATAAAGCTTGATAATGCTTAATAATATCACATGTTTATATCTATTTATATATTACTAAGTAGAAAACAAAAAAATCTCCATTAGCGAGATTATTTAACAATATTTCATTTTCCATTTACATTTTAAATAATGTTATTTATTATCTAAGTATATTACATATTGTGGTGCTATTTTATTAATTAGATAAAATAGAGACTAAGACTGATTTAAAATCCAAAGACTATAAATAGACCTGATTTTTAAACATCATGTATCATTCTCCCCACCTCCTTTCCTTTGTATTTTATGCACTCGGAATTAGGAACCAAATGCATCGGAATTAGGATTTTTAAATCGGAATAAGGTGCCTTGGACTTATTCATATTTTGGGATAATTTAACATTTATAATAAACTTTTATTGTCAAACTGTGAGTGTATTTAAAAAAAAAGATAAATAATACTTCTGACAAAAATATTCAATTCTACAAAAAGGTATAATAAATACTTAATTTTTAATGTTCTTTTAAGTTTTGGTGAAAACACCGCGGAATTAGGTGCCTTTACCTTATTAATTATTGAATGGGTATATTTTTTATGAACGTTTGTACAATGAAGTTATAATTTCTTTATTCATAAGAAGTGTTTCTAATTATATGACCACCACTGTATGTATACTAGCTGTCTACGGTTTCACCCATGTTAAATTTAATCCAGCAACTTATACGACTTCTCCAAACCAAACAAATGTTTAAACCCGGTTACATGTCTTTAGGAGTTACATTTTCAAAAATCCGTTCTTAGCAAATTCGTTCAATGGTTGGAGCCGAGTCGATAAATATGTTAGTCAGTCACGGTTTCCTTTTATATATGTTTCGATAAATATATAGGTATGTAATTGGTTTCCCGGTAACGACTCCAACGATTTGGATAAATTTTTCTATTTACGTAATATTTTACGTTCCAAATTTACCTAGGAATTGGTTTTTTTTTAAGACATCGAACGCAGCTCGGCCCCTTTATTATTTTTTGTTTTCCTTTTAATATTTTAATAGTAGGGATATCTTTAGTCTTCAAGTACCTATGTTTCTATAGTTTTTTTACTTATCTGTGTGCTTATTTTGTGTATTTGCGGATATTTACGGTATCTGTCCGAGGTTAGGTCACAATCACCATACATATATGTAGTTATAAACCCGTTTTGGTTTGCTGCATTTCGGGATCAGCCAGTATATCTGGCTACCAAGAGATTTGCAAGCTGGTATGACGGTGACAACCGTCAATAGATCGCAGATCTCTCAGGGGTCGCCGCTATTTTTGGCTTGCGTAGTTCTATCACTTTACCGAGTTACGATTGCGTCTACTTCCAACTTGATCAGAAACCAAGCTCTTAGGCAATTCCTAGGACATTTATATAAATATAAGGACACAATTTCACACACGGCCATTTAATTCTAAACTAAGCAAAGCTTGTAATATGGTAACTAAACAGCTGATATATTCACATATATAGATATTCAATACCCAGACACACACAACTGACATTTATGCTCATCACACAAAGTCAGTCATGGGCGGGGATCGAACCCGCGACATCTCGTTTCAATTGTAGCGTTTACTACCACTGTGCTACGAGGCCTGTACATAATGTAATACTATATGTATATCTGTATTTCATAAATGTGAATTTTTTTCTAGCTCATAAATGTATACTTATATAAAAAATGAAACAACAAAGTAAATTCATATATAACTTTCTTATATTTATTATTATCTATATTATTTTAAAATGACTTTTTACAATATCCTTAAATATATAACTAAAAATTAAACAACTAATATCTAAAATGATTAAGTTTAACACTTAAATGTATATTATACAAAATATGTTACATTTGATACAGACTTGCGACTAAAAAACGCAACTTGGATATTGTTATCAAATTAATATTTTGTTTCAAACAAGTATCTGTCTTATAACGCATAAGTTGCTCTAAATAACAATACCCAGTATGAACAAATTCGTATCTCATTTAACTAAGGTGTTCAGGAGAACCATTTAAAACAATTATCAACTTGAAGAACCTATCTTTAAAGCCCTTTTGTTTCAATACTTATGAATTGTAACTAATTATTTCATTACTAACGATGATATTATACACCTAAAAAAATTTTTTGCTTATAATAATAATTTTAGTAGCGTAAAAATGGGTCTATTAGACATAAAGATAGGCTCTAAAATTCAATATAAAGGTGTGTTTTCTGTATTTGCTAGGATATTGTAGTATAAATAATAGATTATAATATCTGTGTACAAGATTTACTCAAATCAGGTGTTTTAGCCTGACTTTATAAACGGTAATGAAAAGCAGTGACAAAGTTGAACTAGAAATGAAATGTAAGGAATTCGAAACACGACAGCCGAGAACACAATAAAACTCGTTCAAAATACATATTTAGGATTATAATTTCGCTGATCAAGTAGATCGCAACAATCGACAAAATACATAATTTTGATAAAATCGCAAGCGTGTACCTAGCCTCATGAGATATACATACAATTTATTGCACTAATTAATTATAAATAACATGAGAACTTTGGTCTATACACTTTTATTTTACTTTGTTTAGGAAATATTTATATATTTATCTACATTTAACAAATTTACCGAACGTTTAGAAAAAAAAAATACATTATAAAAATAAAAAGTTTTGTATTTAAAAACAATGGAATGAACTTAAAAGTTACTTCACAATTTTTAAAGTATTTTACCATTCACTTAAATAATAATGTCTTTTTGTTTTCATTAAAAGTAATTTCAAATAAAAATTATATTTTACATTTAGTACAAGATTTAAGACTGATACGTACAATTTTCGTTGAATGAAGACCATTACTGCCATTATCAAGTGAATATAGTGTCCTGTCTTATGACGTTGTGACCATTTCAGTATCCGAACAAGATGGTGGCTCCCTTGTTCGAACTTTCTAGAGAGTTTTTGTGGGATCCCAGAATGCATGCTTTCAGTTTATATTTATAATCCACTTAACTTATGCATAAAAACCAAACTATATCATACAAAGCTCCACCAATATTACATAATATAGGGCCAAATACCTAAGTTAAAGAATTAAAAATAAAAACCACAACATTTCACTTCAAGATACCGCCAAAAACTCCGTTTGTTTTTGATTAAATCACAATTTTTTATTACCTTTCTCCGTGCATAAACCATTAGCAATTTTTTTTACAACCAAACTTTAGATGAGTATTTGCCATCAAGTATCAATGTTTTTTTTTAAATTCTTTATACTAATCAGCCAAAATACGCCCAAATTTACAACAGTAATATGACCAGCATTCAATAAATTACCTAAGAAATAATAATATCTATTTACATATTTTTTTTAGATAAAAAAAGGTTTTATTTATCAACATTTAAATTAAAATTGGAATAAGCTGGCCTTAGAGACGAGGCTTCAGCATTTACGGGGGACGGTGGGGTTGGGGGAATGTAAGGGTAACGCGGGTAAGGTGGGTACGGGTAAGGGTAACCAGCGGGTAATAATTGTGGGTTATGGAAGGGGGGAATGAGGGCCGGGGAGGGGTAACCGTAGGGTAGGCCGACGGAAGACGCCGCGGCTTGGAGGATGGATGCTGCGAACGCTGGATCGCTGTATACAGCGGCGTATGGCCATGCTACAGCGATGCGTTGGCGTTTGTCTTTCATTCTACGATTCTGGAACCATACCTGTTGACAAACAGAATTTATAATTAAATTTTGAAATTTAAAAAAATGTATGGCGTCGGGCACGCCAGGCCGATGTGAAAATCTTGAGAAACTTTGTAGATTTCTCTTTACTTGGAGTAGCCCTACAAAACAATACATGTTTATTTGTCTGAATATGTTCAATACAGGTCTTAAATTTATAAAAATAGTTACATCATATTCTGCCACTTGTGGCGTGCAAATTATTTAAAAAAATTAAAATACATAGTCATTACAAAAAATTATAGCTTAATATACTTAATACGTATAAAAATAATAAAATATCGAAAGTAGTTAATTATTATAATTATTACTGAAACACAATTATCACACAATTATTAAAACTAGCGATCGCCTCTAAGGTCGAAATTCGACCAGCGACTTTTTGATCACAGACTATTTTCTGTTTGACATTTGCAGTATTCATGAACCTAAACAATGAGTATTATCTACATCACTTGCTGTCAGTTTTTGTTGAGTGACAATGACAATATTTTGGGGGTTCTAAGTTCAATGGCACTAGTAGTGTTAGGATTCGCAGTATTAATTGATTTATTTTAATATATTAGTAACAGATATTATAGATAATTTTAGCTTTCTGCACTCCTTCTCCATATAAACTTTAACCATACCAAATCTCAGTCTTCCGTGCACGCAATACGCTTATAAATGGGTAGAAAGTTTTTGCTTCACGTATTAATATAACGATAAGAAATGTTAATATTATTATGGATTATATAAAAGTATTATTTATAAAGTCATTAATGTTGTAATTTCACTTAAAATTGAGTAAATGCCTTTAAATGCTTTCTAAATAAGTTTAAGTTAAATTTTCTATAGGTGTTTGGTATTTTGTTATAGTTTTTTTAGGTGCTAGACAAAATACCTCCACTCCACAGAGGATCGCAACCAAATAACCCTTGTGTTGTGTGAGTATTCTCCAGAGCTCCTTGTGGTATGTGGTTCAAGGTCGGGAACGCGCTTTTGTGTTAGAAGCGTCCATAGGATACGGTAGCCGCTTACAATCAAGCGGACCTTAGGCTTGTTTGATATGTTTGTTGTATAAAAAAACACATTTACACTGCGTCATTAGCCCAGTGGTCGTAAGTGCAAATACTATGCTCGAGTTTGGCTTTTTGCCCGATTAATGGCAATAGGCTCGCTTCATATTACATGGGACCTAAAAACGTACTCGGCGAACTGCAGTGTACATTAGTACACCTCTACCTAACCCTTCGGGGATACAGGCGTCGTGGTATGTTACGTTAAAATTCGCCTAGTAGATGCATCACGTGCCCAAAATGTTGGTACATATTCCGCGCAGCGTAAATAGAATTGCTATTCAACGTGGAAATTCTTCCAGCATTTTGGGCACTCTACCAACTCGCAGTGGCCTGGAGCCTTTTTCTTAATCGCTTTATTTTCTTTTTCTTTATAGATAATATTTAATTTGTATTTAAATAATTTTATTTCACCTTTTTCCTCTCATTTGTGTTATTTTTTGTCATTCATGAAAAATAAAATAAATATTATTAATCTGTGCGTTCGCCGCGGTTTGGGTGGTTCTATTGTATTGAAAAGTAAAAACTATGCGTAAAACAATTTAACAGGTACCTCGCACTATGTCGCTAATTAATTGCACGTTTTCGAAAAGCCGTAAGTACGGTTCGCAATCGTTAACATGAACCAAGAGACTGTCGTCGTAGGGTTGGCACAGCTAATATTTTTTTAAATTACACTTCTTTTGTCGCTTTCAGTCGAGAGTAAAATTGAGGGTAGCTCGTGTATCATGTAACTGAGGACTTCAATTGATAGGTTAGAGAAGTAATACTTGTAAAATGTATATTTATTTTGAATATCTTTCGGTTAAATAACGCTTTTTCCTCACTTGACAATTTCGACCAATGACGACTTTACTTACTACTTTGCAGTGCACTCTGTTTTTGAAGTGAAACTTCTTTGCGCGTATGAGGGTAAAATTTTTATGGATGAAACGCGTCACGAAAATGTGAAACGTTTTGAGAAAGCGAGGGAGAGAGCGATTGAGACCGATTGAGAAAGAATGAGAAAGGGCGAACGTAGCATGAAGCACGTAGCCATGGAGCCAATGTGTAAACAGTGAATTAAATTTATAAATAAACATTTTGTGATAAATTTGTAAATCGTCCTATACTAAGCAGTTGTTCAGAGTAAATAATATATTTGTTATCTTTTTGTTAATATACAATTTTTTATTTTAATTCATTTGAATGTTAGGAAGTTTTAATATTTACAAATAGCATTTGGCATTTTAATTTGTCACTGGTCATTTAAGAATTTAATATAGTATTTTTCATGAAAAATAAAATAAAAGTAAATCATAAATTCCCTTTTCTAAATTTTAATTTAAAAAAAATCAATAATTTCTAACATTTAGTCTACAGTTAAATAATAATCCAAACACACCAACTACAAATTCGGGAACGACAATAGATGCTATTTTTACAAAATATTTAGATTATGTTGAAACACGAATTTATATTGCATACATATTTTACTTATCATAATGCTTTAGTCACAACAATACCAATAGAAATCGCATGAAATAATGTAGATATCGATGAAATAAATTGAAATTTATGATTTGTATTAATTTTGGCCATTTTTTTTATGACAATTCAATTCATTAAATTCCTAACATATCTTCCTTTTTCCTTCCCTCCAAGTCTCGGAAATCTAAAGCTTTAGATTAGTATAAGTATAAACGAGATTTAAAAATGTTTTGCCAAAGAAGTTTCACTTCTGACATGTGTACTTTTTTGATTTTTTATCTTTTCCGTACTTATGTATTTTATAGGTAACATGTATAAATTAATTTATACTCGTAAAGACTCTGAACTAAATACAGCATTTCACAAAAAACAATTACGTTCATTATAAAGATTTGGTGTTATGTTGTACTAAGTGGAGCGCTAGCGATTGCGCTGCTATGAAACAAAAGTTCAATACAACGACAAGCACGGAAGTCAATGAGTGCGAAAGAGAGCATACTACGCTGCCCGACACGTGAAACAAAAGATTTAGTATGAGAAATGGACTTATACTAGAGCTTCTGCAGTCCTGCGCTACATTTTATACGCGAACTGTATGGTTTTACTTGTTTTTTTATTACGTTTCTGATTTGTATGTATAGTTTGTGTTTAGATAATTACTTAACTAGTTTAAAATAAGCTATTGAGTACTCATTTGTAATATAGAAAATTATTACGAACTAGGTACGCTTTAGAATATATCGCATGAAACTTTGCAAAATTATTCCTATGTAGGTACTATACTATAAATTAGAGATGGACGATTATGAGATATACTAATGTAATCATTCGATTATGAAGATATCTCGAGATATCTTGATTATAGTCATTACTAATTCGATTCACTCATAATCGAAGTTCCGAACGACTTTTAAAGTGAAACTTTTATTAGATCGTCTCAAACTTTTTGGTCTGTGTGTTGCATGTCGCGTGACGGTCGGCCGCGGAGTAGGGATAAAGTGAAAGGCGCTCGCCAGAGCAGCCAAGGCCAATAATTAATGGAATATTATTCCAAATTTTTTTAGTTAAATGTCTATAATGTGAAAAAAAGTTTCACTTTTACCGTGGTTTCATAAAACCACACAATCTTTTTTTTTAGCTAGTTTTTATATGTGTTCTTGTAAAAAACTTACTTTTCGGCTGCGCGACCTTTTGTTTAGCTTTCCACTCTCGCCCACCTTTAATAAAATCTGATTTTTTACTGAACACCCTTTAAAAAATTTCACGAGCCGCTACTCATTTCTACAAGTCAAACTCCTACCGCAAGCTGAGATAAGGAACTTTGTTACAAAAACATTTATAAAAGTAAAATTACCAACATAATTAATTAGTACGCAATAAACGCGTGTGGAATTACAGTTGCAGTTAGCCATTTATATCACAAAGTTGTCTTATTCATTTGTAATATAATTTGAGGGTAGCTCGCGTATCATGTAACTGAAGACTTCAATTGATAGGTTATAGAATTAATACTTGTAAAATGTATATTTATTTTGAATATTACTTTTTGGCTAAAAAATCACCTGATGTTAAGTGCCGATGTGACTCAAGATGGTAACACGCTAAGCCCAGTGGAAGACTGGCTCTCAAGTGCAATTGCCGGAACACATATAGTGTGCTTGCCTGCTATGGTTTCATCACGATATTTTCGTTCACCAGAAGCTCAGGTTCATTGTAGGTATTCGAACCTACGCCAATCGTCGACAAGTCCGTAAGCGCTACCACAGAGCAATAATTACTTCAAAAACAAAGTACATAGTTTTTAATTTGGAATATTAAATTATTTTACGTTTGACAACCCTGCCGTGAAAGCATCTAAGATCATTAAGACAGCTTAATAGCCTCCCCGGTGAAACAACAAAGTAAACAAACAAAGGATTTACATTTAAATACGTTTTAAAACCTCCTTTGTTCGCGAAAATGGCGAACGCGACGTGTTAATTGGCGGGAATCGAGCTTTCGAAACCACTTGGGAAATGGCGGATTTTCTTTTTAATACCACAGATAAAATATTTTTACATCGTGATGAACTACCTCATTAGACTATTGGTCGTAAGCACGACTGCTTTGCTCGAGGTCCTGGGTTTGATATTCAGGTCGAGTAAACTGTTATTGTGATTTTCTATGAAATTCTCAGTAGCAGCTCGGAGTTTTGCTTTGTGCCCGATTAATGGAAATAGGCTCGCCCCCTATTACATGGGACCCAAAACAGACCCAGCTAACTGTGCCATACATTATTACACCTCTGCCTAATCCTTCAGGGATTCGGGATGGTTTGTTATGTTACGTTATGATGAATATTCGTGTGAAGAGTTTTCGGAGGTATCCTGATCTGTTGTGATTTTTATTTTGCTTGATATGTTATTTGGCCGTGTATTCCCTAACTTTCTGAACAGTTCAAAAAGAAAGAGAGAGAAAAGGTAGGGCACAGAGAAGTTTTTTGGAGATTTGTCTCTACTTGGGGCTGTTTGACTGGTGAAACGCCTCCAACCTACAGAAGTTCGCAGCCAAGTGACCTAGTGTTGTGTTCCCATCTCCTAGAGTTCCTTGATGGAGAGAGGTTCAAGGTGGGAACGCCCTAGTGACCTATGACGTCATGCTTGGTCAAGCGTTCACAGGTTACGGAGGCTTACCATCTGGCGGTCTTAACACTTGTTTGCAACTTTAAATTCTTAAAAAAAAAAAACAGTCACATAATCTGAAGTTGCCATTTTAAAACCGACATTTAGTCATTTTTGCTAAAGTATTGCTCTTAGAATAGTGTACCTAATTAGGAGGAAGATGTATCTACATGGAAGCCAGGCTTTTTACTGACATAAAATTAAGCCAATCAAAATATTTATTATGTATTATATTCGTTAATTTATGTAAAACTTTCACTAAACAATAAAAAAATATTGACTCGAATGAGTGAGACGCGTAAGCATGAACATAGACAATAGAAAACAGCCAGTTTACAATAAAACAAATCGGTTACGTGTTTATCTGAAAATTGGAAGATAGATCCTAGAGCATGCTGGTTTTGCAAATATCAAAATTTAACTAAAAAAACAGGCCAACACAAGTGAATCTCAATTTTGAATTTTTATAATATATCAATTATAGTCTTAATAATTGCAGAGCATGTCGGTGACGCGAAATCACAGGATTTTACCCATACAAAAATTCAAACACGCATATTATGATACAGTTGAGAACATACAATGTATTAGTGTATATATGCGTACTATGTATATATATGTACTACGCGTCGCCAGTCTGATGCAAGCTCAATACATTACGAGCATGTCGAGGTCAAAAGTGACTCGAAGATCACGTGAACCTATAAGTTTTTCGCTTACCAAAAATTGCTCAATGCGGCTAAAGAAGTTTTCACTTTAAAAATATAAAACTTACCATGTTTCAATTTTTCAGAATTATTGAAATAAAAATTACCTATTATCATTTCTATGACAGCAATAGAATATATTAGAAAAGTCATAAGTAAATTAAGTTAGCTTATAATTACCTTTTGAAAGGTAAATCTTATGAAGTATTTTCGTATATCTTTGATTCTGTAATACGGTTTCTTACTCGACCACTTGTGTACTTCCATTTATTGCACATTTGTTCACAATGCCATTACTAAAATCACTATGTACATATTCAGTTTTTTTAAATAAAAAACTTCTCTGGAAATTTATTGTTATCGAAATCTATACAAATATAATAAAGCGGAAAAGTTTGTTTATTTCTTTAAACACGCTAATCTCTGGAACTACCAGTCGGATTCGAAAAATTATTTTTGTATATGATAGTCAGACTCACGAGGAATAGTATAGGCTATCTAACATTAGACTAAAACTATCAGCCTTATATATTGATTTTTGTTACGTAAGTCGGAAGTCGAGGCGCTCCCGAACTGCTTTAACTGCGTGCGCTAGCTTAATCGTTAATGATACGGAAATACAATGTTCTACAAAAATATTGATCCTTAGTATATCTTTAAAAAAGTTAGCGATAGCATATGGTTATCTTTTATACATAAGCCACAGTAATGGATTTTGTGACAAAGATTTGTTGAAAATTAAAATGTTCTTTAAAAGCATTATTTTTAGACATGACATATTAATCCTCATGAACAAAAGTTACTTCATCATAAAGACAATTTTATGAAGTTAAATTTAGCTCTTTATAGTATGTTATTTCGACACATAGTTAAAGAAATAATAAAAAAATTAAAATAATGTGTACTTGCGGGAAGTACAATTATGATAAACTACATGGTTGCGTTGGCGGCGCGGTGTTTGTCGGATAAAAAAATTAAAACGGATGAAACCGTGGGGAACAACTAGTTCAATTATAAAACCACATAAATCTTTAGTGAACCAGCTGTTCTCAGTAGAAACTTTAAATATTACGTCAGACGAAACGGAGAAAAAGAAACCTTGATTATTAGAGAGAATTTTTATTGGTGTTGTTACACACCCCGCTTTATTGTGCGCTAATAAAGATTCATCACAATAAACAAACAGTGATGTATACACATTTTTTATTTTTTTATTTTACAACCCGTGTAAACCGAGCGGTAAATTTTAATAGTTTTTAATTGGTATTATCGAACTATAAACTTAGATAGATTGACTGGAAGCTGTCTTCCATGGATAAAAGATTTGATATTAATAAAAAACATATTTTTCGATGTATTTAGTTGAGGTGGTAGCGAGCATGTTACTGTAAAATCAACACATGTTAATCTAACCCAGTCCTGGGTTCGATTCCCAGGTCGAGCAAAGTGTTATTGGGTTCTTCTATGAAATTCTCAGTGACAGCTCGCTGTTTGACTTTGTGCCCGATTAATGGCAACAGGCTCGCCCCCTATTACATGAGACCTAAAAACATACCTGGCGAACTGTGGGTGTAAGTACCTACATTAGTATACCTCTGCCTAACACTTCGGGGATACAGGCGTGATAGTATGTTATGTTAGTCCAATAATTTCTGTAACTATGTGATTTTTGTAATTTATAGTGAATAAATTATTATTATTATTACTAGCTGTGTCCCACGGTTTCATCCGTGTTGAATTTATTCGGCAAACTCTACAAACTACACAGACAAGCGGCGAAACCGAAGAGTTGGTAACATTTATACCAATATTATAAAGAGGAAAGATTTGATTTTTTGTTTGTAATGGATAAACTCAAAAACTACTGGACCTATTTTCAAAATTCTTTTACCAATATGAAGCTAAAGTATCAGCGAGTAACATAGGCTATATTATAAAATGAAAAGTTAATTTATTCCTCATAAAAATGTCGATAGTTTTACACAAAATATAAAAAATTGCCTACACGGGTACGTTGACGATGTTTGTCGTATAAAATTAACTACAATTTCTAAAAGTATTATCAATAAAGCCCTGACGTAAGCTTCCCATGTACAAAATTTCATTAAATTCGTTTTAGAGTTAAATACGAACAGATAGAGATTTTTTTAAATGTCATGTTAGTAACCACTTTCCTTAATAATAGACGTTTATCAGGAAATTTGTCAAAAAAATACATATACAGACAGAACTATAGATTCATTAATATAGATATTTAATTACTAGTTGACGATAGAAATTGATTTTTAAAAAGCAGTTAAAAAACCTTTTCCAGGTGTTAAACCTAAATAAACTTTTTGATGTTTAAAGATTTATTGACATAATATAAAAATATTTAAAAGTTCAGCATTCAAGACTCGAAACTTTTTTACATAACCTTCTTTTAGTCAAAGAACTGTAATAAAACAGATGCCTCGGCCATAGACAACCGATGAAGTCTTTCCATTCACTCACTCACTAATGATGGCGGTTTTATTGCCGGTCGGTGTGTTTCGTTCTTTACAGCATTAATGTTCATTAGCGTTCTATAGCTACTGAATAAATCGGTCGGTACTTTTTTATTAATGCGCATCGACAAATTAGCGTGAATGTAAAATTCGAAAGGGCGCTATAAAAACAACATGTTTTTTTTATTCTTAATTCAAAAGCGGTTGGTTTACTTTTTATGTTTTATTTTATTGTAAAAGTGATAATTGAGATTATGACCGGACAGCGGAGTGACGCGTGAATGTGGAATTCTTAATTTAAAACGGCGTGTCTTTATAACTTTTTATATTAGTAAAATCTGTTTAATGGTTTATAAACATCTTTGTCAGATACATTAAAATAAAAGTTTCAAATAGGTATATTAATATTCTCAAACAAATTCTCGGAAGAACTGTAATTAATAAACGACTAGCTTTATATAAAAATTGTCTATCTACATTTACTTAATTATTATAAAGAGGTACAAGGCAATCCTTGTAGTTACTCGAAGTATGCAATTTATGCAACATAAGTCGACTTTCATTTTTTTCCCAAAAATTTTCATTGTAAACCTATGGGTTTGGTTTTTCATTTACTCTTAACTACATTTATTAGGTACTTAATTTTTAGAAGTGAAAACTTCTTTAGCATCCTTGTGATTTAAAAATACGATGAAACGAAAAAGCGAAAGCGACAGTAAAAAGGGACAGACACATACATTCATAAGATTTAACGTCGGAAAAAATGAGATAGGAATCTTTTAGGCAATGGTAAAATGGTACAATTTTATTACCTCACCAAAAAGGCACGAAACAAAAAGTTTTTAGACAACTCTTATTACATTCTGTTACTGATTGATATTGTGTTGGGTTACCATAGATATTTCAAATGTGCATTAATTGAAAATGATATTGTGAATAATGATTGCGAGTACCTGTATGTACATTTTCATAAAGTTTAAATTAGTGTGTATTTGATAATTTTCTGAATAAAAAAACATAGATGTGAAGGGGTCACTTCTAACACGTGTGAATTGTACACATAATTTTTTTTTCTTGCACAACAAGTTTATCCCTAATGGCAAGCACAGTATAATCCTAACATAACGGCGACTACCGAAAGATCGTATCCAATCCATCGACAGTCACCGCTGTCATGCCGAACTTCAAGAACGTGTCAAGTTAAGTTCAGTACGTACCTATGTCGATAGAAATATCTTAGGCGAATTTACTTAAATCACGTCACGTCACGTTAGTTACGCCATTTCGTCTTAAGTTGTTTCGAGTTTCGTCAAGCATACATAACTTTATTTAATATTAGTAACTGGAAACGACGTAAGTCAATGACTGCCTGTATAAAGTTTAAAAACATATTATCACTACATCAGTTTATAGTACCGTAATACTCCGGAACTGCTAAGTTTCTCTCTATTGTTTCACAAACTATTCACACATTCGTACCGTGATTTCTGCGAATTAGCATTCAGCCATAAAACGTTCGTGATGGAAATTATTGAAGATCTAATTGACGAATCATACTTTAAAGCGTCATTGCTTACTTAACGAGTCAATTGTTTCATATATCAATATTATTTTAAGAATTTCAATAAGTGAATTATAAAAAATCATGCTAAATATTTGAATAACATTAGAACACGCCTAATTCAATGCCATAAATAATACACTTTTTTCAGGCAAAGGAAACAAAATTAAACAGCCTACGCTATTTGATTTCGAAAGATGGCCGTTAGAGAGGTTTGTAAATCGTCAATACCACTTCACTTATGTCAATTGATTGTCGTGATATTACGAAAATAAGCTTATTCGCTTGTACATTATAATTGGACAATGAGGTCGATTTTATTCGGGTCACAACGTGGGCGGACTGTAAGAGATTTCCACTGAAAAAAATTATGAATTGTGACAATACATAATGTGTAGGCGATCATACTGTTTTGCACATTGTTTTAGACATGTGACATCTTAATTTATTTCGTAACTAAACCTTGATTTCTATGTATTTTCCCACAACTTTTGGTAGATGCATTATTTCGCAATTCTACTTTTATATTTCTGGCAATTTTTTCTTGATAGTTAACTACAATAAAAATATAATAAATAATGGCCTTTTTGACGGTATATTAATCTATCACTTAGTAGTTACAATTTTTTTTACTCATAAACTTGCATTATATCTCTGTATATTGTGGTTATTGTGCACAAGTGAAGTGGATTGGAAAATAATAACACGGACATGGATTATTAACTCTGAAATGTCACAAAAACTCTCTGGAGAGTTCTAAGGTATCAAGCATTTTGTTAGAACACTGAACTAATGAGAAGTCAATAAAAAACGAAACACCTACCCACTTGATGACGCCAGTAATAATGCTCAATAACGAAGATTCGTTGGCAAAATAAAAAACGGAAGAAGGAGAACTTATAATTATTTTATTTGAATGAAATGGTTTTTTATACTATATTATAAAGCCTACTTTATTTGTTTGTTTCAGCGCACTAGCTTCTGGAACTAACAGTCAGATTAGAATTTTTTTTAATTTTATATTGACAATGGTTATTCTATAAATAACTTCATACCCTAAGAAGCGAAGCAGAAACCATGAACACCAAGCAATTTGGCAAGATGTAGGCAAGTACGGGAAGGCAGAACAACGATAGGCTTCACGGGGCAAATAAATTTAACAGAAACTTTTGAGCACAACCGTAAGTATGTACAAAGAACAAAAAAAAAAAACCAATTATATTAAGTTTGAATCTAAACATATAGTTAGATCCGTTTAATTATCTCCAGATTAGATATTATCCTTTTGTATGGACGTGCAGAGATTAAAGTATGGGATCAATCCTACCTTGATCGTAGATTCAGGCAGTTGCAATTGCGCTGCGAGCTCACACCGTCGAGGCCTTGAAACGTAGTTCTCTTTCATGAACTCTTTCTCCAATCTTGCCAACTGTTCCCTTGTGAATGCCGTGCGGTACCGTCTGAATAGTACAATAAAAATTAAGTTACTGATTGAGAGGGGTGTAGAAGTTGTGCAAGATTCTTCCGTGCTTATCTCAAAGCAATAGTGCGTAGATATATTACGGTGTAAAGAATGTGGCTGGCAATACCAGTGCGAATTCCTACTTCAGTCTTCAGAAGGGCTTCACTTGCGTAAATTAGGACTCTGGGCCTTGTGACATTGATTATTAACCTCTTAACATCAGGTAAACTGCATGTTTATTTACCATTTCGTAACATAAACAAATTTGTAAGTCCTTATGTATGTAAGTACGTAAGAAGGGGTAATTCCTTGGCGTAACAAAACAAAAATAACTTCAAAAATTTCATTTCGCCAGCCAATAACATGATTTAGTCATCAAAAGTTATCAGATTCGAAATCACTGTTTGAAGCGACGTTTAAGCGCTCTAAGCCTTTATCCCTTTTATCAGCATAATCCACCAAAGATGTGCGAGCTGGCCAGACAGTGCGAGAATGTGTAGTGGCGCTATGAAACTGTGTGATGGTTTTCAATAAAGCTGTGCGAGGATTCGTAGCAAATATGTGGAATGCAGCTCAGCTGATGAGGATGCGTAGCGGACTCTTCAACTGACATGCAAGCGGCGGCGTATATCGCACATATTTCTCGCTCACATCCCTCGTTTTTATTCATGTACAAATATCTAGTTCTACTAGCCCTTTTCCACCAATGCTGCGTTAACAAGGCTAGGAAACATCTCTGGTGGATACGCAGCCTAACGCTATTCTTTATGTTTCATTATATTAGAAGACTCTTTGCTACTTTCAGATAAGCTTAATGAATATTCTCACCTTATATTAGGATCTGGCGCTGAGTTAGCATTGGAGATTTGTTCCGATTGTGGGCTCAATGATTCTGGAACAAATAAAATAATAAACGCAAATAATTTTGTTGTCAAATAGGTGTTTAACTCAATTTGTGAATGTAAAAATTTCGTTTATTCAAAATATTAACATCGGATGAGATTATGCTGCTAAATGATGTTGCGGTTTAATATGATTTTAATATTATAATAGTTCAAAAAGTTAATTATTAAGAGGCCTAGGAGCCTTTGACAATAACTTAGCTCGCCCAGTAAAATAGCCCCTGTCAGATATACAGCAAACAAATATGAAGAAATAAAAGAAAAATCTTAAAAAAATATTCAGTCCTGTTTTATATGAGGAAGCAGGGAAATACAAGTTATGATTTCGTCTGGTTTACATAATATGTATCAGTTCGAGTTGCAGTTTTCTCTCTCGTGCTGTATTCGGACTTTCAGCCTAAGCGCGACAGCCTCAGATTTCTATTATATATTGTAGATCCTGAATGCAGATACAAATACAGACCAAAAGCTATTTCATTTTCTACTTGGTAGCTTGACTAAAATCTGCCAAATGCGCAAAAATATATGAGAGATTAGACTCCAGCCCAAACTAGAACCACATCTCGTAAGTTAATGAATGAATGAGAATAACTAAGAAGCCTAACTAATTAATTATAGCCAAATCAGCTTGGAGACGTTTTTGCGTTTGTAGTGGTGTACGGTATAGTATACTTATAGATGGTGTTTAGTGTACGTTTGCAGTTAAAGTGCAAGGTACGTGGTAGTTACTAGCTAGCGCAAACTGGCTTATTCTGTTTTTAACCACTGTGAGTATTACAATACTACAATCGCGAAAACGTCTCCAAGCTGATTTATCTACATATAACTATTTAATTTAGCCTCCGAAATGAGAGCACGCCACTTGTACCGACCCTGCGCAGTTTCTTGACAACTGTTAATGCTGATGCAAACGTGTCTATACAGCGTCACGCCAGCGATACCTGAGACGACCAATAAGACATCCAAAGTCTGCTCTTTTGACTGCTTTGGTATCTGTCAAGAGAAACGATGGCACATGAAGGATCCGAACGAAAACTGAGGTTGAGAAGTTAGTGGCCACGCCCTACATTATCGGCAAACCAAAATTTCATATACTTCGCTCACTCGGCTTACCTGCAGAGAACGTGGGAGGATCCAGCAGTAATTCAGAAGCTTAAACCAGACAAAAAATACTATAAATGAACTATCAAATGATGTACTAAAATTTATTAGAACTCAAAAGAACAAAAACATTAATATGATTAAAACCCCATGTTATTACTACCGTCGGTTATCTTAACATGAGTTTCGTAGCGTCTAGACATTACGGTTATTTAGATAATGTGCTTAGAATTGGTGCGTTTCGAGTACCTACTCCACTCACAACCCTTTGGATTTAAATAGACCTTAGAAGTGCAGCGATAATCGTCACTTGGAAACCTATTAAGAACGTTTAAAACTAATTTTATTTTTAGATGTCCCTTTTTTCTTATAATTACATGTTTCAAATGGATACTTGTACAATTTGATGGTATGTAAATATATATAGGGTTGCCAGTGTAAATTTGTATAAAACTTATAGCACCTTATTGCAGTTTATATTAATTTATTCAATAAATGCCTTCAAGACTTGTAACATTATGTATGTTTGTTAATCTAAATCAAACATAAGAATAAGCTATTTTATATATGTATTGCCTATTTTGTTATATTTATCATGCGAATAATCTTATGTCAAGTTTATATCTATATATAAGTAT
The DNA here is from genome assembly GCA_033032175.1 of Saturnia japonica. Lineage (NCBI taxonomy): Eukaryota > Metazoa > Arthropoda > Insecta > Lepidoptera > Saturniidae > Saturnia > Saturnia japonica. The sequence goes on from CM065331.1 coordinate 3,413,095, forward strand.
AGACATAAAGTAAAATATTTTTAAAACAATACAGATATGAACAAATATTAATCTAAGTAGCTATAAATAAAAAATATAACTTTTTTCAATACTCGCACTTCATGACAGATTTTTCCAGAATAAAAAGTTTGCTTCTTGCAAGTATAAAACAAGTAATAAATTATTAATACACACCATGACTTATTTATAAACGCAATTTACTAGTTAATGTAGTTGTTTCACAAACCGATGAACATCAAGCGGTTATGAAGGAAGTTTTACTCAAGGTGGAAGGACCAATCCGAACGATCGACTCGGGAACCAGTAGCCCGTAGGTGCTAATTGGACGCACCCAACCTTTCAAAAGGAGTACATTAACACAAAACAAACACAAATAAGCTATTGTCTAATTAAATATTTTCCCATGCTGTCTGTTCACTCCTATAATGTTAGGCACAAAGAAACCGAAAATCTTAGTCGATCGCCGCTCAATTTACATCGAAAAAAAAAAACAGAACTGGTTAAAACAAAACGCCGACTTTACAAATCTGATTAGTCGTTGAAGTGGTTCTAAATTTAAAAAGGCGCGGCAAAAGCGTTATTGACACTGGCCGGTCTATTTTAGAGAAAAAAGTATATTGAACGCTTTTAAGTCGCTTGTCTATGGTGGCATGATTAAGACGTTCATTCCTGCTTCCGTTGGTTAAATTAAGACCTTCGTCATTATTATATACTTTTTTATTTTAAATGAAGTTATGTAGTTCAATGCTGGTAATTGATATGGTTGGTTAATTATTAATTACATTTAAAACTACATAAGCAAGAGGTTTTTGTTTAGAAGCAATTTTTGCGCTCCATGGTTTCTGCCGTGTTAAGTTTATTTGACCATTGTAGTATTCTATCGATCTTCTTTCTTCCCGGACTCGCCTACAGCTTGCCAGATTGCTTGACGTTCATAATTACTGTTCCACTCCTTAGGTCCATAGCGTGAAATTATATAGCCTATACTTTTCTCAACAAATAAGCAATAAAATACAAAAATATTTTTTTAATACCGACTGATACTTTTAGAGCTTAGCGCGTTCAAACAAACAAACAAACAAACAATCTTTTGAGCATTATAATATTAAGTATAGATTAAATTGAAGTCTACTTATGCAAATATCAAGAGGTTTCTCATTAGAAACAATTTATTGCATATTTAAGCACTCAAGACAAGGTCTGATGTTTTAGTTTTTTATTTCACTTTCAACACTACTGGCGTCTGCGAGCACTTCACTCGTTCCCATGATGGGTGGCGACAGAACACTCAAAAACCAATTTGCAATCGTCTAGCCGGTAGCTTCCTTTAATTTGTTTTCATATGCAAACTTTTTACGTTTAATCGTTGTCTATGATATCCAGCTGCGCCGTTGTTGGCGTGTGTCTATTTGAAAAAAAAAGCGGAACACGGAAATCGATATTTAAAAAGTGTCCGTATGAACTTCCGTCGTTTTATTTTTGCTTGGAAAATTAGACGTATACATTTTTTATCTTGCCGATGTCGTAATAAAAGCAGGATGGCTAAGTTATACACGGTTAACTTTTTACGTGTTTTCTTGAAATCCCTGTAACGAACGTGAGCTTCTGGTGATGGGTAAATCCCTCACCAAGCCAAAAAGCACCTATGAAACCTTTAAAGGATCTAAAGAAACTTTACATCTGGATCTAACTTTGACACTTGCCTCTTTCATCCCTAACTAAAATTTCGCTTTTAATTAACTTTTAATGTTACTAGCGGTCGCCCAATGATCGAAATTCGACCAGCGACTTTTAATCATAGACTATTTTATGTTTGACATTTGCAGTATGAACCTAAACAATGAATATTATATCACTTGCTGTCACTTTTCATCGAGTGACAATGTCAATATTTTGGGGGTTCTAAGTTCAATGGCACTTGGGTTAGTAGTATTAATTTAATATTTAGTAACAGATATTGTAGATAGATTTTAGCTTTCTGCACTCCTTCTCCATATAAACTTTAAGCATAACAAATCTCAGTCTTCCGTGCACGCAATACGCTTATAAAGGGGTAAGTTTTTCACGTATTAACATAATGATTTATAGGTACCTACCGATATTTTAACGTTTATGGTAAAATCATAGTAAATAGTATTTAGTAATCAAAAATTTAATATAAAATAATATAATATAAATATAATAGTAATATTTTTAATATAACTATCATTATAAACTGCCTTCCTCTTTTCCTCTTTCCATTTCTTTCTGTTCAGTTTAAACGCTGGGAGGACGAGATAAGGAAGGCAGCAGGAAATCCATGGACAAGAACAGCAAGCAATAGATTCGAGTTGAAAAATTTGGATGAGGTCTTTGCCGAAGCTGGGCAATCAGACGGACTTGTCGGTGTCATTAATAACTAACTTTAGCAGCTAACTATTTGTAAATTCCACTGGATAAAGGCTTATATTATTATTATTATTATTATATTGAATAACTAAGGAGCAACCGCCCGCGACTTTCTTCACTTTTTAAATTAATATTATAAATTTTCACAATAATAAAGAAAATTGCTTGTGCGCAGCACCGCACACATGGCAGAAGTGACACTTCTTTAAAAGAGAGATGCAGATAGCCTAAACTTCTCATCAGGTATACAATCAGGATTCCTCACGCTGTTTCCTTCTCCGGCAGCCGATAGTGTTAACAATTTGAATTGTAAATTTAAGCAAATTCCGATAAAATCATTGATACATGGACGTAGAATCGATATTCGCTCAATGTAAACCACTCGACTACTACGACCTTAGTATATCTAATATAGAAAAAATATCACTGACATTTTATACTCATGACTCAAAACTTCCGTGTTACAAATAACCTCCTTATAATGACCGGATGTCGGCAAGTCTATTGCTTTTTTTTAAATTTAAGTGAACAACTTGATGTCGACTCTACCTGCTTTCGTGTCATTCATGTAAATCATTTCGAAATGTTAGGTCGGCGTCACTTTTGTTTCAAAATGCGTGTTAATACGTTTTGTACACAACGCTCGGAATACAGTGATAATGTACAAAGACAGTGCAGCATTCAGGTAATTGAATACCTAAGAATTTTGAATTCGTAACTTAACCATAACTTAACTGTAACTTAACCATTAAATAATAAGATCAAAAGAATTTCGAACTCTCACGGAGTAATGATGGGCTAAGTGACAGCTAATACTTCAAAAACAAATCATACCTATATAAGCCAAGGTACGTAGGTAGGTATAATCAGATGGGTAACAAATTCGAGTGATAAATCTGAGGTAGGTCTAGTGGAATCATAATTTTTTAGCAATTACTTATTATTGAGACTAAAAGTAATAGCAAAAAATAAAATGCAAGTGTTTTCAAAATTTAAAACGGTTTGTTATTCGACGCTATAATTTCTGTTAAGGCTCCATGAATTTGTATAGAAAATGGATAATCGCATTCCACATGCAGGAAAAGATAGCATATGCTGGTAATATAAAATTGCTGTAATGCCAAAATTGCTAGTGCTAAAGCTAGTGACAAAAATCAGGTGTAGATACAATATCGCTCGAAGGCGTAAGTAAATATTACGACTTGACTTCATCGAGTAAATTGGATATTGTAGCTTCTTGCACTCTTTTTACTCGACTGGAAAAAGGGAGGGTTATGTTTTTCGATGTCTGTTTCTTTGACACGCTTTGCACCCTAAACAGCTTAATGGATTTTAGCTTACCAGGTGTCATTAGATTCGTCTTAATTGTGGGAGTGATATAGGTTATATAATATTCAAGTAAGACAAACGTAATCAAATAAAAATCAAAAATAAAAGGGAAAAATTTGAGTAAAAATTTTTCAATCGAGTTTGTTTCCTTTTTAATAATTTAGCTTGTTTATGTTTACTTAAAAGCTGGTTCGGTAATGTAGAAGTAGATCCAGTGCGACCATTATCACCTCGAGAATTATTAACTCGGAAGGAGGGAGAGAGAGAGAGAGAGAGGAAACTTTGAGAGATGGCGCACAAGAGAAATGGCAAGGGTAGCGGAAATATTTTTTGCCACATTGTTAGTGCAATGCACCGAAATGAAATTCGGCTTCGGTTTAAACCATATTTTCTGTCCATCTCTACCAGAAAACGTTAAACTTATAACATGTTATTTGGAAAAATTTTAGGAGATAAACTAAAGAAAAATTAAAATAGTTTGTACTTGCGGGAAATACTGTTCCGTGAATATGATGGACTACACGGGTACGTTGGCGATGTTTGTCGTATAAAATGAATACAGTTGAAACCGTGGGGCACAGCTAGTGAAGTTATATATGGTTTGACTCACACGTTTTATATTTATGGCGAATCGTAAATGAATTATAATCTGACATCATACGTTGCGACATCGGTCGAGTGAAGCGTTAATCAAACCAAAAACAAATGGCCAAGTAGAGCGGTACTCATTAGCTGTATGATTTGTATGTTTCTGAGACATGTGTTAAATGGTACACCACGACTATTTCATAACGTATCAATAATATACACGGCTTGTTTGTTGATCGATTTATTTATCATACATTGTTCTTGAAGTCTCACTTACTTCGCTTTTTAAACTGACTTCAAATAAGGAGGAGGTTATCGATAACTTCTTTGCTTATGAACCGATTTAAATGATTCCTTTTTTTATTGGAAAATGAATACCTCAAGGGTGCTCCCATTTTAATTTCATTGGAATTTGACCTACAAATTCGAAGATACAAAAACTCATTTAACAAATCACTCACTAATTAATAGTACATATTTGTGGTGGTTATTTTCTTGTTAAGTTATACACTGCCACCGTAAGAGAAAGAGACGTAAGACGAAAGAGGCCGAAAAGTCTGAGTGTACATTATAATAGTAATCGGTTTTAGACTAAGTAAATGTAATTCAAGAACTGAAGGTGATAAGGGCAACAAACAACAACAAGATAATTTACTTTTTCTTCCTGATTTTGAATATCTATACAACTAATAAAATTGAAGTGTCTATATCCTATGACAAAATTTTTTTTTTTTATTTTGTCCGTCTTTTCCATGTAATCTCCGAAACGGTTGGACCGATTTTGTCAGCAAATAGAAAAAATCTAGTCACGGTGAATCAATTCGGGCGCTTAAATGGCTTACGCTGAGTAAACCATAAGAGATAAGTATATCAAATTAATGTATTTACCTACTGCATAATAGTACCTAGATATTGAAAAGACCTATAAAAAGTCAGGGAGAGTCTACCTTCTAAGGAACATCCACAACAAGTATTATTGTCTTTAAAATAACCAGGTGTGTGGGGGGGGGGGGGGGTACAGCTGGTAAATAATAACTATGAATTTGAAATTCAAATTGCCACTATTGATCCCTCGGCAATTTTAATCGAAAAGCCGCCATTTTGTTACAGCTATGTTTTAAGATCACAAGAATAATAAGGAAAATATTGTATTCACGTAATAGATAGGTATTTGACTGAATTATAGATGACACAGTTGCCATCAAACAAAACGAAGTAAAACTATAATGAAATAACTCCCGGTTTAAAAAACGCCATATATTTTTTACTAGCTGTGCCCCACGGTTTCACCCGTGTTAATTTTATCCAACAAACATCGCGCCGACATCGCACCCGTTTAGTCTATCATAGTAAAATTGTTTTCACTTCAAGCAGGTATAAATCATTTTCATTATCTCCTAAACTATGTGTCCAAATAACATGATAAAATTGTACTTCATAAAATTGTCTTTATGATGAAATAATTTTTGTTCGTAAGGATTAGTATACCATGCTAAAAAATAATACAGATATAACCATCAATTTTTAATTTTCAACAAAAAAAAAGGTTCGGAAAATTTCTTATTGTATCTTTTCTGTAAGAGTTAGGTATATGCTATCGCGGTCTATTTCTTGAATATACTAAGAACCATTATTTTTGTTGAACATTTTATCTACGTATCATTAACCATTACGCCAGCGCACACGGATAAATCAGTTCGGAGAGGTTTCTACTTCCGATTTACTTAACAAAAATAAATATTTAAGGCTAGATGAACGTTGTAGCGTAATCTTTGATAGCCTATACTATTCCTCGAGAATCTGACTGTAATATACAAAAATAATATTTTTTGATTCCAACTAGTAGGTCCAGAGATTAGCGTGTTTAAAGAAACAAGCAAATAAAAAAAACCTTTTCGATTTACTATATAAGTACCTATAGATGGGTTAAAAGTAATTGTAAAAAAATGTAAAAAAACAATCAATAATATCAATTTTAACGCTTAAACGAAAATAACAGTTATTAATAAATCACACGTTTAGATAACTCATCACTAAACGGTTTATTTAATAGTGGCAACGCTCAATTTGCTGCGTACCGAATGGCTATTGTTATAGGCGAAAACCGATCGCAATACATTAGCCATTGGAATTATCGAGAATTGCTTTTGCCACCCCTCACGTAGGACGGCACGCGTTCATAATTGTATTGCCGTGAATGGGAAATTAATACGTTTATTTAGCTACTGGCTTTTGAAATCTCGTATCTTCCGATCCGAACATTGACCGATCTTTTTTATAGTAGTACAGCAAATTGGTGGCACTTTCCCTCATAGTAATTACAGTATTTTGCGTTTTTTTTGGAGTATGTATTCTTTTAAATAGTGTTACTTATCAAAACATATTGTTGATTAACATATATCTTTTTATGGTACGATTTAATGTAACTGATTTAAAATTTTTGACCCGACTGCGAAAAGGGGATGTATGTTTTTCGAGCTTATGGCTTGATGTATTTTAGCATACGAGGTGTCATTAGATTCGTATTAATTGTGGGTTACATAGACTAAGTAGGTACTAGTGCATACTTTAAGTATGACATCTGGGAATCAAATAAGAAGCAAAAATATAAAAATTTAGTCAAGTGTTTTTGTTGCAGTCTTGTTTTTTGAATCCTGTTTTGTTTTTGTTTAAAACTGGTTTTGTGATATTTAGGATTAGCAAGTTAATCGCTAGCGGTCTCTTGTAGCATTTTATTTAATTCCTTATCTCGCGTTCCCTTGCGTTGTTTGGCACATTTTGATATCAGCGTGAGCGAGAAGAGAATTTTATCCTTTTTTGACAACAGAGTTTCCGCCTTAGCTGTGATTTCCTATCTCTTTTGTTACAACATGCTGATAACAATATTTGTGACGTTTTCAAATTGCTTTTAATAAGAATATAACGCGTCTTTTTATAAATTGCCATTGTTCTTACTACAACTATTTTGTATGAAGCATTGAGAATCAATGTATTTTTCGTCACCACTTAATCAAACTACTTGACTGCAAATTATAATGTTATTAAATAGTAATAACAAAAATTTAAAATATTTACAAAAATTATGTACATAAATAATGTCAGAAACATATTTCACTCATGATAAAAGATTCAATATACATCAAAACACATCTCGGAGGAATTAAAACAATTTACAAGTCAGTCCGTTGTGAAACATTTGCTACAATTATCCAATAAAGTACCAATTATACGGTACCGTCCCCTCTGCGAGCGACCCCATACAATTTTCATGATAAAATCCGTATCTACTAGTCTACAGCGATGTAATGAAGATAAATATCTCTATAGGGAGCCGCTTGCAATAAAAACACAATCAGTTTAAGCCCAATTGACAAGACGTATTACGTTCTCGACCCGGCGCGCGTCAATTGTTTGCCGTGTGATTAAAAATGGCGGGTGACCTGTCAAACTGCGGCGGGGATTAGCGCCCACGCGTTGACATTTAAACTTTACCGAACCATAGACAATGGTCGCGGTCCATTTAACTTTATCGCTTGAAGGCAACAGCTGCGGTAACGGATTCGTCAATTTATTAAAGTTAATTAAGCAGGTATGTTTAGTCTGGAGGATTTATTGATGTAATGTTAGTAGCGAATGTGTTAATTAATAGTTTTATAACTTTTATGGAAATGAATATCCGTTTTCATGATTCATTATAAACGCGGATATCTAAAAGCATAGATATATTACTTAAAAACATCGTAAAGTTCTTATTTTTTAATATAACTTGGCAAAAACAACTGCCCCACGAGTTCGGTATTCCGTCGTTGGTCACTGTTAACATGCTAGTCTGTGCCTGTAAGTTTCTCGGCAGCTGTTTTTTTTTCTATCTGACTATACTGTTAGCCCTAAGAGCCCTGGAGACGGCTTTTACAGCTTCGCCGTGTCTTGGGGGCGAGTGCTTAAGGCACTCAGCCGCTAAAGCGTGGCAACATGCTTAAGCTTGCTTGGCACCCCAAAGTGGCTGAACTCGGCTTGAACTGTTGCCGTAGTTGCCCGCTAGTTCACTGCATGTTTAAAAATTAAAGTAAATCATTGAGTAAAATTGGTCTATAGATAAAAAGCCGAAAACTATACAAATCTGGAAAAAACAACTGTTAATTTATTTAATTTTCCCTTTTGAAAATTAATATTTTTGTCTGTAGAGTCACGTGATTAGAAATGCCGATTGGAAAACGTAACGTCACCATTCAGGAAATATGAACGTTAGAATCTTGCGTAAGTTATGTGTCACTGTTATCATACAAAAATGATATATAAAATGAATGATGACGTCACGGGACCATAATGCCGATTTTTGAGGCGAATTTTTATTTCAATTAAAGAATATTTTTTAATCAATTTTGATGGCGAGTATTGACTATTTATCATTACTTACTAATTTACTTATTACTTTTATCATTAGATAAAAAATTTACTCATATGTATTATTTTCAACATATAGAGTGTTTAAAATACATTTTCAAAAAGTTATTATTCCCGGACTAGCTAATTATCCTATCTGTAGAAATTCGAGCTAACTATACATATATACATGTTTCTGCCTCCTCTGAGGAAGAAAGGAACATGGGTATATGTATCTTGGCAACTGAATAAACACTGGATGATACCGAAACGCGAAAAACAAAAATATTCACTGTCTACTATCTACCACCATATACGTGGTGGTCGCAACCCAGTTTGCGAACAAGCCTGGTAAAGCTGTAAAAGCCATCAGCGACTCTGTTTTTGGATAAGGACAAACCAGTTGCGGTAAAGATCTCTTGATTACTGAATGTACACCGGTTGATCACGGAAAGCAACTTGCCTTAAGACACTATGTTTTTTTTCGATCTGACCTTATAGGTAACCCTATCGAAAAACAGAGCCGCTTAAGGCTTTTACAGCTTTACCGGGCTTGGGGACTAGCGGTTATGACACTCAGCCGCGAAAGCGTGGGCAACAAGCGCGCAAGGGTGCAAAAGTGGCCGAACCTCGGCATGGGCTGTTTCCGCGATTACAAAAAAGTCGCGATCTAACTAATTCCCTTTCCGTAAAATTCAAGCTAAACTAACATATACATTATATACATATCCCTGCCTCCTAGAAGGAAGGGAGGAACATGTGTATATGTATTTAGTGATCTGAAATATGGTCTACACTAACTAGCGTAAAAAAAGATTCCTTACACATAAGCCACTATGGCGTGCCACCTGGTGTATGGTTGTCGTGATAGATACAGTCTGAAAGAATTATCATGTTCTACCCACTCATCAATAATGTACCTTCTGGATAATTATAAAACCATTTCGACTAAAAAAGAATTAAGTGGTTTTAAGTTATTCTCATAGCCCAAAAAGGAATAGACAAAACAATACGCAAACCATAGTATTTGAACAAAAAATAGCATTTTCAGCGAAAGGGAAGAATTGTAATCCATACTTAAAGTCCACTAAAACCTAACGGTAACCATCAATAAAATTATTTCTATCAAACAAAACCGACAATAACCTCAACTTACGGTACTAAAAGATTTTTAATAATTTTATTGCGAGAACAACAAAATGTCGGCGGTTCTCACAGGACTGATTGTTAAAAGATAATTAATGCTTTAAAATACTTACAAACCTTAACCGGATTTGTTACAAAATTAAAATTGACTTTAATAGAACTTCGAACGGTGCATTTTTCTTTGCCCCTAACCAAAACGGGTATACTCAAATGACTTTTATAACTACCTGCGAAATTCTAAGCTTTATTTTTGTCGTTCAGTAAAGTCGTTATGAACTATTAAAGATTACTAGCTGTGTCCCGCGGTTTCACTCGCGTTTCATTTTTTTCTGTTCTGCGACGGGTCACATTGACCTGACCCGATCGAGTTTCTTACCGGTTCTTATCGATGTCTGGGAAAATTTCCGAACCGGCGGTAGTGTTTTGACGTTTATAAGTGCCTTCTTAGGGCCTAAATTGAATAGAATTATTTTGATTTGATTTTACACTTTCTATAGTAATTACTTGGCTCTTAGGGTCGTAGTGTGATGTTAGATAGCCTTATAACCTTCTTCAATTAATCTGATATAAATTGTAAAAATATTTTTTCAATATATTTCTGATTATAGCACGTTCAAACAAATAAATTATCTCTGGAGCTTCGTACTTACTTTACTGTGCACAGTTTTACTCGTGTTAATTAAACTTACTATCCAAGCGAGTTTTTTGGCGGGATCTTGAAGTGATATGTTGCGGTTTTTATTTTTAATTCATTTACTTAGGTTTTTGACCCTATATTATGTAATATTGGTGGCGTTTTGCGTGATATAGTTTGGTTTTTGTGCATAAGTGAGGTGGAGATCCGAGATCCCACAAAAACTTCCTAGAAAGTTCTAACAAGGGAGCCACCATCTTGTTAGGATACTGAATCGTCATAACACATGACAATATAATTCACTCGATAATGGCAGTAATGGTCTACATTAAAGAGGACCGGTTGCCAAGTTAGGAAGAAGAAGAAGAACTATCCAAGTAGCCAACGCCACCCACGCAAGAAAAAAAACTCGTTTGAAAAATGTCAGTGCATGCGCTCGCATTTAAAACTGTGTATCATATAGTTTTTGTATCTAAAAACCGCATAACCGTAATTGGAGCTTGGTCTAAAGTTTTTATGCCATATACGTACCTACGAATAACAATAACTATTGCTAGTATTTAATACCATCTAAGTAGTAGAGGTGGGCGATTATGAATTATGACTGAATGGAGATAATTATGTACTTAAATAATGTAGAATGTTTTTACTAATCCTAGATTACATTAGTATATCTCATAATCGCCCACCGCTAATACCATCAGAAAAATGCTACAAATTAACATTCTTCTTTGTCTTCATCGTCTTATTGAAGATCACCTGTTAGAACTTTGTAGGGATTTTTTGTAGTATCAGGGAATTTATAGCACCTACATGTTTTTCCCAAAACAACTTCACTTGTGCATAATAACCAAGTTTTATTATGAAAAATGGCACCTATATTACACTTATGGCCAAACAACATACATTTAAAAATAAAAACCACATGACAGTTTGAGATTTCGCCAAAAACTCAATTTCTTGAAATTATTATTAATTTTTTAAAAAACCATAGACAACAGACTAACCTTTACTTTTAGGTGACGAAGGCGGCGTATTTTCAATAATGTTACTATAATGTGATTTCGACAACAAATCTACTGACAACGGTTCCCGTAATGTTTTTCGATCCATCGTGTAATTCCTGTACGCTTCCATTTGTTAAAATAATACACAACACTAAATTTAATAAAAATAAAACGATTGCCACATAGACAACGTTTGGCGCGAAAACGTTAACTGTCAGACTTGACAGTTTGTTTTCGATTAACGCACCCCCCCTCTGGTTTGTACTAAAAATCCATAATGTTCTGACCAATAAACGGGCGAGCGTTTTTCTCCCCACCAATCAGGGCGGAGCTACGATAATTATGCTCTGTCTCTTTTGCGCGCTATCGTTCCGTAACGACTTTAAGTTGATGGCACACTGGAGCTTTGACCCGAATGTTTTGTGGTTGATAACATAAATTAATTATTGTTTTCATTTATTGGGGCACGTGGGAAGTAAAATGAAATATCGTAATATGAATCATTCTAAAATATTATTTTAAATAGCAAACTTTATAATGAGCAGCAACCGCTCGCGATATGGTTTGCAATAATTAATACAATATCCAGTTTAATTATAGTCTATATCACTCGGATTGATATAGCTTAATTTTAGTGAAAAATGTTTAGAATAGGAAAAATGGTTTCAAATATTACCTACTGTAATATCTTCATAATAGGAATAGATTTTAATTGGTTAAAAACTACTATTTTACTTAACTGTTACATTCAAAGACATTCAGTATTAAACTCCATCACTTATTTTATTTACAATCCATAGACCTAATTCTGACCAAGTACAAGCTTTATAGAATAAACTTCATTTAAATAGTTATAATTATGAAAAGCTATTATTACTTCGAAAACTGATTTGCGCTAATATTAACATTTTATGGTATTAATTATATCACACAGGTTAAGGTGTCTGAGTAAATTATTAATAAAACGAACGGAAACTATTATTTTATGATAGGTACTTTTAAATATTCTGATTTGATTATATTGTCCAAAATGAGTAAAAAAATCTCTGTTCCAAATTTGAAGGGATTGGTTAAAGTGCGGCTCAAAAGTTTTATTATTAAATGTACAACGTAAAGTTCTAACAAATAGGTATGTATTGTAATTGCTATTTACGTATTAAACAGAAGATAGCAGTCAATTATTATACTTGTGTTATATACCTGCGATGAGGGGGGTTTTCAGAGCTCCTTATGGAAGAGGAGTTGACGGTCAAAATCGCACTAATGATACCTCTGGTGTTACAAGCATGCATAGGTTACGTTAACCGGTTACAATTTGCAGGCCGGCCGTAAGGAAAGTTTCCACAGAACAGTTGCACCGTACGGCAAAGACATGCAATCCTTGCACCATGATGCCGCGCGCCGCGCCGTTTACAATGTTGCTTGGTGTACTCCCGGCCGTATTATTTAATAAGGCGTCTTATTTCGTTTGCAACACACGACCCCGGGGTATGAACATCATGAACCTTTATTACTCGCTGCCAAGTTATTAATACCCTATGGGTCCAATCCGTATTATCTTTTATACCGTATTTGTACAGTACCTACATATAATAAACTATACAGTACTATGTAATACAGTAACTTCTGTACATGTGGAACATGATCGAGACTGGACTTAGTTTCAGTTCAATTCTTGTAAAGCTGAATAAAATTGTAAGATCCAGTTTTGCATAAAAATTCACAAATTCATTGCCTAGGTAAAGGATTAAATTCATCATTTTTTTATATACACTTGTGGACATATTTAGAGGAACGCAATAAAAAGGTTGAATAACAGAAAATATTTTTTTATTAGCCATTTATGCCAGTATTATATAATTTGAAAAAAAAAAAACAAGATTTTGAATAGAATTTTACTTACGACTTTCATATGTCGTTTTGGCTAAATTCTGTAGGTTTTTATTGTTTTTAACAAATTTAACATTATTTCCGATTTTTTTTTTGACAAAAAATTGTTATTATTGACTGCAGGGAACCTCATTTGATAATTTTCAGCGTTTCAGGTGTCTAAAGCTGTAACTTTAATCGAAAATGGATAGAAGAGAGCCTAATGGTGGAGGATCAGTAATGGTAGATATGGAGTGGTATTTACTTATGACCACGTAAGAAGCTACACTCGTTTTGTGTGGTCAGCACACTCAGCAGATCTAAATCCGATAGACTATGTATGGGATAAACTAAGAAACAAATTAAACAAAGAAGTCCAGCACCAGTTGACCTAAAGGACCTCAAAACAACATTGATTGAAGAATGGAACCTAATGCCACAAAGTTTCATTGACAATTTAATAAAAAGTATGCCCAGACGGATGCACATAGTTTTCCAGCGCGAGGAGTCAATACTAAATACTGATTTTGTCACCCACTAAGAAAAAAAAAAATGCGTGCGTACAAAGTAGCACATGCCAGAAATGAAACTTCTTTGTTTTTAATTCTAAATTATATTTATACTAATCTACAGCTTTAGATTTCCGAGATTTCGAGAAACGGAAAAAGGAAGATATGCTAGGAATTTAATGAATTAAATTGTCATTAAAATATTAAAAGTGTCAAAATTTAATACAAATTATAAATTTAATTTTACTTTATTTCATCGATTTCTCTATTATTTGATGCGATTTCTATTGGTATTGTTGTGACTAAAGCATTATGATAAGTAAATTATGCATTATAAGTTCGTGTTTCAACATAATCTAAATATATTGTAAAAATAGCATCTATTGTCGTTCCTGAATTTGTAGTTGGTGTATTTGGATTATTATTTAACTGTACAATAAATATTAAAAATTATTAATATATATTTTTTAAATTAAATTTTATAAAAGAGAATTTATGATATATTTTTATTTTATATTGTATAAAAAATAGTATATTAAGTTCTTAAATGACGAGTGGCAATTTGAAATGCCACATGTTATTTGTAAATATTCCTTCAAACGAATTGACATAAAAAATTGTATATTAACAAAAAGATAACAAATATATATTACTTACTCTGAACAACTGCTTAGTATAGGACGATTTAGAAATTTACCACAAAATGTTTATTTATAAATTTAACTCACTGTTTACACATTGGCTCCATGGCTACGTGCTTCATGCTACGTTCGCCCTTTCTCACTCTTTCTCAATCGCTCTCTCTCTCAAAACGTTTCACATCTTCGTGAAGCATTTCATCCGTAAAAATTTTATCCACATGATGCGCGCAAAGAAGTTTCACTTCAAAAACATTCTTTAGAACAATGTTCAATATTCATTGTGTTAGTTCAAAATTCCTTACAATTAAATACTGATCTTACTGCCTCTAATTCATATAGGTATGTTTTCGTTTAGTCTAATATTTTCGTGGTCAAATGTTAATTTAAGTAATTAATTGATACTATTACACGAATTTTAAAAGCTTACCTATAGTGTACAAATAAATCTTTTTTCACTTTTATTTGCCTCTTTTTTATTACGTTCCTCTAAATATGTCCATGAGAGTAGTTTAAACTAAGCCGGAAAATTAAGAGAAAATACAAGCAACGTTTATTTCATACAGACGTATTCCCCTAGGTACTTCCTCCCTAGAGCAAATATTTATATACCTCACAATCTTTACCTCCCACTGCCACGTTACCATGTTTTTTTTTTTCGTTAATTAATTATTATAAGTACGCGGCGGTAATGTAAAAGGCCACGCGGTGTAAAGTTGGTCAAATAAATTTAAAACCGATGAAAGGCCTCACAGCTAGTTTATCAATAAAAAATTAAAAACCATAAGGTACATGATCCAACATAATATTTTTATACCATTTCTCAATGTACATAATTTTCAATACAATTATTACACTAAATTTTCCAAGAAAGGTTACGCATCCATATAAAAATCTGGAAGCAGTAAACTTGAAATTTAATCGTGACAAATGATCCAAAACGAAGGACGATGCTCAATAAAAGAGAAATTTCCAAACATTCACAATGCGGCCACAATAACCACTCTATAATTGAGCAAAAACAATAGATCTGTCGCCCAATACGTAAACAAAAACATACTTTTGCTCTTTGTCTATGGCGAGGCTATTGGCGGTAAATTTGACAGGCACCCCGTTGAGACAAAATGGTGGTCAAAAGAAACTTGTTATTGAATAGAAACAGTGTTATAAGAATGTGCTGAGATTATAAAATGCTACCGTTTGGAAAAAAAAAAAGATAATTTATCAAAATCAAAACATAAATTTTCGTTGTGATAATGTGTTGATGATTCCTGATAAACGCATAAATAAACCACCACAGCGCTTCGCAACTGAGAAACACCTGTCGGAAACTCACTTGGTATACGTTGTGTTTTATTTTTTAAACTAGCTGTGCCCGCAGTTTCGCTCACGTGGATACAGAATGCCCGCGCGAATCTTCCTCTCTTGCTCCCGGCTGTTTTAAAGACAAAAATGCTTATTGTGGGTGTTCCTTAGAAAATAAACACATACTCTCGCAGATTTTTTTGTAGGGCTTTTTAATTTCTAAAATTATTTGGTACGTTAATTTGCTATATCTCTTATGGTTTACTCACGTAAGCCATGTAAGCGCCGAATTGATTCACTCTGACCAATTTTTTTCATTTGTGCGGAACCCTAATTCTTTTTCTTAAATAAAAGTAGCTTAAGTTACTCCCTATAAAATCAGCAGAGGTGAAACCATGGGTGACAGCTAGTATTAAAATTAAAATTACGAAGACCACCGGCGATGGACTGCCGCTCTGGCGGTGGTCGTTGTTGTTTTTAGATTGTAATATGCTTTCGATCCGGCAAAGCAGACTCATTTCGCCATGCTACTATTAAAAAAACACGCGGGCAGCACTGTACGTGTTAAGCCTTAAGCCCTCTGTCCCGGCACGGACGTCCAGACAAAACACTATTACGTCCTGATTTTGCGTGTTGTAATGGCATTTCAAAAACTTACGGTAAACAACTTGCCCGCGCTGTTGAAGGTGGAAAATGATAGGGAGATTTTGAGCAACGGTTACTTTTAACAATAAAATTTGGGAAACAAAATTAATACGGAAGAGATGTTGGTCAACAATTCTGTAGTTGGGATGTAAAAAGGATATGGTTTCACTTTTTAAATTAAGCAAAAAATCCTAAAAGAACATATCATAATAAATTTAAATTATGCGAATATTTCTTTGGATAAGTCATAGCGCCACTTTTAAATGACTATGAAATATCATTTTTATTAATAGATATCCAATCAGGGAACTGATGAAAGAAATCGCCTGCTACCGAAGACTGTGATGTAACTAATGAACGGCCAAAATATCGAGTGAATATGAAATTCACGGGCAACAAAAAACTCGACTGCAACAAAAACACTTCAATAAAAAAAAGGTTGCTTTTCCCGAACGTCGTAATTAAATATTATAAACCCTAAGTCACTTCCACAGTTAAACGAATCTAACGACATCTCGTATGCTGAAATTCATCAAGACATTTAGGCTACAGAGCGTGACAAAGGGATAAACATAGGTACATACATACGCTCGAAAAACATTTCTAATCCTTCTTTTTCGCAGTCGGGTAAAAAGTAGTCTTCAGCAGAATAAAATGAAGTTATGTCTAACAATACTCATTAAAATTTGTCTAATTATACAATTTGTTTTCTTTTCTCTTTGCGTCCCGACGATAACCTAAACATATATGGCAACCTTTTACATGATAGAAGTGAAAATTTTAAAAAGGGAGACACATGTAGCCTAAACCGTGTATTAGATATTTATTTATTTTTAAAGACACACATTGCATATTATAAACAACACAAGAATACCTAAATTTAAAATTGTACATATTTTACCTAGCTTACAATGCAAATATTTATTAGTGCACATAAAACGCACATCAGTTCAATCAAAATGATTAAAGAGGAAACAAAAAACCCGACTGCAACAAAAACGGCTTGACAATTTTTTTTCTATTTTTTCTTTTTTTTTATTTCCAGATCTCGCACGTAAATACTATATAGCCTATGTCACTCCCACAATTAAAACGAATCTAACGACACCTCGTAGTGCTAAAAATCCATTATGCCTTTAGAGCCATTAACAGCGTTTTAATGTTCGATATTATTGTATATGCGACACATAAGTAGTACTTGATATTAGACAGTTGAAAGAGACATTGTTTTTATAAAAAGGATAAGAAATAATTTTGTGTTTCTAGACTTCTACTACGGCTATTCATGTTGAAGTTTACCATGCTCAGAAGTTGTGGACTTTATGTAGAATGAATAATTTTATGTAGGTAAATTAATTCACTTGGTTGCCTTCTACTAGAATGAGAGGAGATTTTAAAGTGTTTGGCACGTTCTATGTGAATAACCAGTGTTATGTTCAACTCATGTCCAAGGCAAAGTGATTTTAAGCAGCGTCAAGATATGCAATGCATAGCTGTCTTTTTTTCTCTACGATACATCTTCTTCTCTTTCATGTAACGAAATTTGTTTAAACGGGACGCGTCTTTGAAATTTCACTCTCAGTCCTACTTGAATTATCAAAGTAAAAAAGAAAACAAATATTTCGTGTGATAGAACGGAACTCTTGTGTCGCGTCGGTGTGTGTAGTCCGATTCACACTAGACCGATTTTTTTGTCCCCTCATATCGTGTTACATGTTTTGTCAACAGTTTAAATCCCAATTGTACGTTCATTTGATAAACATCTCGTTCAATTCACGGCTTACTGTTATTTTAATACGGTTCTTATGACCCCAATCTATGGATTAAGTTTGTTTTAAGTAAAAAAAATTTAAATACAACAATTATATGTTATTTAATATTGATACTTTTCAAGCAAATTAAATGGCAATAGGGCGATAAACATAGTGAATCGGACCCAGAAGAATATCTGGATCATCATTTGAAGGTATATTGGTACTAATAAGATACATTGATCCGGCAAGTTTCAGATCTTTATCTACCTTGGTTTTTGAATAAATGTTTTTTTAATCGATTTTTTTTTCTCAAAAACGGTTTAACTAATTGCAATGGAACTTGGTCACATCATAGAGCCATATAAATGCTATAATCAGGAAAAATAACAACTCGTAATTTTCATATTAACCGTTTGAAACAGGCGATTGTTCTTGAAATTATGATAACGTATTCGTGAAATTTTGAAACTAATTTTTTTGTACCTTTTTCGATGTAGAATATCCTCTTAAATACAAAAATTTATAGAAAAAGGTACGCCATATTGAAAATATGTAAATCCAAATGTGAATAAACCCCGTTTTTTATGAAAAACCCCATTTATTTCAAGGTTTTTGCACTTGAAAGAACATAACGAAGCTTTTTCGATTTCTTTTTATGTGCAGATAGCATAAAATATACAAAACAATAATATGGAAACAATTTTTATAAATAAATACTCTAATAATCAAAATAATAATTCACATTATATATTTATTCGTACAATAGTTAAATCAGAATCAGTTTTAATTGTTTATATTGTCATAAAAGTACTTTTATCATATTCATGTCTAATATTCATCAATAAAGGTGGTAATATTGTCTTTATCAAATAAATTATTAAGTATTGCAGCTGGTCCCGGGAATTTAAGACAAATATCGTCCGTGTTCTAAGTAGAAAATTATTAACATGTGAACAACAACCGATGGTCCTAAGTCCATTTGCACATTCACAGAAATATCTTGATATTCCACTTCATCCAAACACAGTCTACCAAAATGATGAGATTGTACTTGAGCCTTTAATATATTGGTTTTACCTCTGACAAACTGAATAGTTATATTATCTGATTCATCTATTATCTCTGCTAAATATGATATTTGCTTGTTTATATTGTTAAGAACCAGTAAATAAAAGTTTATTTCGGTCATTTCTGGAAAATCCATTAAATAACGAGATGCGATTGTCTCAATTGGGAAGCTTTTTTTCGCTACTTCATCGGTTAGTGTATTGTCAGTATTATCTCGAGTTTATCACCCTGCCACCCTGCTTAACTGCTGGATATACATCGGTGGATTTATATCTATAAATAAATAAATGATTCTGACATCAGGTCAATTGAATACTAACAAGTCATAATCGATTCATTCGGTTCTAGATAAAATTTCAGTACAAATACAATTTCCTTTTCATCATTAACACCGATTTTGACGGGAATTTCGCTGACATGTAGCTGATGTAATAAGAAGTAATACTACTACTTTTACTACTTTTATTTTAGGAAGAAAATTAGGGTTCAGCGCTAATAAAAATCAATTTGAAAAACGACGATTCTGGGGTTCTTAAAAGGCTTACACTGAGTAAATTATAAGAGTTATATAAAATTAATGTACAACATAATTGTAAATCTTAAAAAGATCTAAAAAAAAGTCAGCAAGATCATATGTCTATATTTTAAGGATCACTTACAAAAAGTATTAAAACCAGGAGCGGGAGTAGCACGATTCGCGCGTGTACTCGTGACGGCATTCTATAGTCCACGCGAGCGCAGCCGATTGCACAGTTAGTATAAAATAAAATTATACATGTACTCACCGCGTGGTCTCTCTTCTACACTATCACTGTCCACCTCACTCCTTACACTTCCAGGGCTGGCCCTCTTCAGGTCCTCTTGGACACCCTGCTCGCTCTGGAAACCCATCCGCTTATCGTACGACATGAAAAACGGAAAATTCGGCACTCTGTTCTGTTGAAAGTAATAACCGATTTTTCCATCTCTAACTTTAACCTCATCGTCGTCTGAAGTGTGAATTATTCGCCGAGTAATCCTGTGATATATTTGTTTCGATATCGATATCCGGTGACCGACGATCGCTAATCCCGACTATCGATTCAATCGAAAAATTCTTCGACGGAATCTTCGTTAGTTTGTCTTCCATTTTGTCAACACACTGTATACTCTAGACTCGAAGCACGCGCGTTCTTTATTCAAATAAACGAAAAGATTCAAAAGTCCGATTTACACTGGAGGTATTTCGTGCTTCCGTGACGTCCGATTCACACTGAGCGTATTTCTTTTAATTCCGAACGTCCGAATTTCAGATATGCACCGAGAGTAGTGTGGCCGTTTGACAGATGTGTTCCGACCACGCCTCTCTTCCCATGGGGAGTTGTCTACCTTTCCTTCATCCATGCATTCAAAAACCAACTCTATTGTCATTGTAATATAAAATAACTTACAATTGAACTAGCCACAAGGTTATTAAGAGCCGGTAGTGAACGTTGCAATTTAAATCTTAAGTAAGTGTATTAAGAATAATTTTTCAATGTGGTTTTGAAATATAAATATATATAATGATACCGTCATGAGGTTGTAATTTTCGGGGATGAAAAACAACAATTGATTGATTAAACAAATACACAATGATGTGTTCACGCCTTAAGGTTTATTATGTTATTAAAAAACAGTGTATATAAATCGTTTTGCGGTAATTGCTTTTTTTTCTTAGTACGTTTTCGCATCCATACACTTGGAGCGGTGTTTTTAAATCTTTATTTTTCATTTATAGATAATCACCATTTATGGTGGTTTTTATTGTAATTCATATCTATATATTTATAAAGAAAACCGTGACTGAGTGACTGAACGGTTTGAGCTGAAATTTTACTCACGGATATAAATTATAAATTATTAACCCAAACCTAAAATTCAACCCCTAAAGGGGTGGAACGAGGGTTGAAAATTTGTATAAAGAAATAATTTTATATATATGTGCCTTTAAATGATAAACTTTATAAACTTAAAAAGCTAAAGAGATTTTTTTGTTTGTTAATTTGAACACGTTAATCTCTGAAACTACCAGTAAGATTTGAAAATTTTCTTTTGTAATTTAAAGCCCTTTTATTGAGGAAGGTTATAATATAAGCAATTTAACGCTTAGGCCCCAAGGAGCGGGGCAGTAACCATGAAGGTTAGGCAATATATCAAGCTGTACCTATACACATATGGGGAATGAGAACATAGAGGCTAGGAGAGAGAGGCTAAACAGGTGCTTTCTTGACAGCGCGGTGAAAAGTTGGTGAGATAAATTTAACACAACTGAAACCGTGAGACGCCGCCAGTTATGTAACAATGGTGGCATTTTGCGTGATCTATACCAATATTATAAAGAGGAAAGATTTGATTTTTTGTTTGTAATGGATAAACTCAAAAACTAATTGACCGATTTAAAAAAATCTTTCACCAATATATAGCTGCAGTATCAGCGAGTAACATAGGGTATATTATAATTTGAAAAAATAATTTATTCCTCATGAAAATGTCGATAGTTTTGTAGTCACTGGTGGGTTGGCGATTTTTGTCCTATATAATTAACACGGGTGAAATCGTGGGGTACAGCTAGGAAATAATAATTAGGTATATAGAAATATGAATTTTAATTTGCCTCAAAAACTCTTAGAGCAGTTTTAACAAGAGGGCCGCCATGTTGTTTTAAACATTAATTGAAATCTTTCAACATCCGTTAAAAAAAAAATTTAAACATACATTCGAATTAAGTAACCTCCTTCTTTCTTTGAAGGAGGTTAGAAAGAGACAAACATGTACATTTAGCATACGAAAGAATGAGATAGAACACAATGACATAATACAGGTTAATGCAAAGTCCTGATTTTTACGACTACGACGAATTGGCCTGGCGGTGTGGCGTACAGACTTGTACGTACTGTTGTATGTATAGTACGAGTGGTCGATAGTTCAAGTTCTGCTGATTTAGTATTTTTAACAGGGCAATTTTTGCCAAAAAGGAAGACCTGCTTCAATGATTTTGAGAAGTTCCCTGGTGTATATTCGAAGTCGGAGGTCGAACGCCAATGAAATTAAAATGCGACCGTCCTTGAGTTATCCCCTATCCAACAAAAAAAGAATCATCCAAATCGAGTCATAAGCAAATAAGTTATGGCTGAACACATCCATAAAAATTTATAACTACCTTCTTATAATAGAATTGACAACATCTTCTTTCTCATCAATTCGAATGTATATTTTTTTTGTGATTGTTTTTTATGTACCAATTTGGATGATTTTTTTTTTTGGAACTTTGGAACTTCGAAGATACACCAGGGAACTCTTCAAAAGTCCAAGTTGATTTCCTTTTTGTTAAAAATTGTCTTGTTTTATGTCGATTATAGAAGATATTATCATATTTTCTGAAGGTGTTAAACCTTTTGCCGCGTGTGATGATGCATTTTTTCTCTTTAATAATAATTAACGATAGTTTTCTAAGAAAGATTTCTTGTAGGGGCAACTCAAGCATAGGTCCGTTCTTCCGGCATGGAGCCCTTGAGTCAAGTACCCTTGTCACTGCACTTTTAATAACTAGCTACCAACAGACATTATTTCACTGCAACACTATATACGTGCACACCACACAGGTACATAGGTACTTTAAGGGACCTTTATTTCTTTTTTGGCTAGATAAACTGAGACCAAATTACTAGATTTCTAAATGCATATATGTACGCATGTTTCTCTCTTCCTCCCAGAATGCAGGAACATGTATAAATGTATAGTTAGTTAGATTGAATTTTACGGATAGAGAATTAGTTAGATCGCGACTTATTGGCATGTACGGCAACGGCTCAAGTCGAGGTTCGGCCACTTGGGCACCCTTGAGCTTGTTGCCAACGCTTTCGCGGCTGAGTGCCAAGCCCGGTCTCTCAAAGTCTCTTAAGGTTAACAGTACCTATAGTCAGTCTCCAACCGTTTCGGATATTACTCAGAAAAAACAGACAGACAGACAGACAAACAAAATATGTAATTATTGTTTTTTTATTATTAAATACCTTTGTTATAAGTACTTTCATATAATGCATTTAGTAGAAAGTTTTTTATTTATTACCCTCTGTCCCTTTTTTTTAAATTAGGTAGGTACCTTCTAAAACTTTAAAATTGTCTGATAAACAGACAGGCGTAAAGAACAAAACAAGATTTTCCAGGAGAAGCAAAAAACTAGAATAAAAAAAAACTTTTTAGGATATAACTTTTTTGTAATAATTGCTACTAAGGATTTATTTAAGAAAAAAGTTTCAAAATGTGTAAAAAACATCATTTGTTAATGTCCTTTTCAGCCCGATATTTCAAGAACATCACAACAATTTCGATAAAAATTTCATGCGAATTAAACTACATAATTTTATAGTGAATGCGGTTTTATAATGTAAGCGGTAATGTGGAAAAATTATTATTGCCGGTAGTGCAATAGGAAATTAAATTTTAAAATAAAACAACAAACACAAAAATGTAAAACTCGAAAAGTAATACAATTTAAATAGAAAAATATACTAAAATACAAAATAAATATAATAAAATAGTAATCATTATATTAATACGTGAAGCAAAAACTTTCTACCCCTTTTTAAGCGTATTGCGTGCATGGAAGACTGAGATTTGGCATGGTTAAAGTTTATATGGAGAAAGCTAAAAATTTATCTATAATATTTGTTACTAATATATTAAATTAAATAAATGAATACTGCGAATCCTAACACTACCAGGCCATTGAACTTAGAACCCTCAAAATACTGACATTGCCACTCAACGAAAAGTGACAGCAAGTGATATTTATAGTACAATATTGCCAGAATCTGAATTTGATTGCATTGGATTGGTGGTTGGTTGGGTTTAGACCTGAGCAAAATCGATTCGATATCGATGTTTGGTGACTAACGATTTTTTCAGAATACGCGTAGATTTACTAATTCAAATTGGTAACACAATCGGTTAAAAGTGAAGGAAAACATCGTATACTTTAACGATTGAGAAATGTTCTTTTAGTACCACTTTAAGTGGGAAAAATATAGATTTGTCTATTTCTCAGAAATCGTCAATATCTATGTTGTGTGCTGGCGTAATGAATGTCGGTACTTTCCCTTGGGAAGAGGCCTTTGCCCAACAATGGGGCACTTACAAGCTGAAATTACTATTCTTTTGCAGAGCTAGCGTCATCTAGTATCTAATAGTTCATTTAGGTTGTGCTATTATGTGGTGACATCTTTTGAACAGTAGATTAAACTAAATTATAAACTTACTTTTTCATTAGAAATTGCACCAGTTTTTGTGTGAACATAAAAGGTGGCACTTACAACAAACATTTTTAGTAAGTTAACGTCTGAATAAACTGTATATTTGCATTTTATCTATGATTTGCATTAGTAATGCCCAGTTTCTGAAGTTTCTAATTAACTCCAATTAGCTTTTTATTTAAATAAATATCTGTAGGTTAATCCAAATTCATCTCATCATGTGTTTCTAAATACATTTATAACTATTCGACTAATAAGTAGTTCAATAAGCTGCCAAAAGATGGAACCTTTACGAAATTCATAGTAAATGTAAATACATATTTTAATACTGTTTTTACTACTGAACAAAATAAATCGTACGTAGTTTATTTAAAATGTAATTTTTTACTTATAAAACTAAAACATATTAAAATTAATATACGTATCAAAGAATAAATATGTAGGCAATTTCGCCAATGTCAAGTGTAACAAATACACGTTATAGAAATTAGTTGTCAAATGTTCGGTGTACTGTGTACTGTAGAATAACCAAAACAAGACACATTGACATTACACAAAACACTAAACAGTCACTTTATACTTATTATAGGAACTGCCATAAACCTAATTTCTAAATACGAGGGATATTCTCATAGTATCTTATCTGAATAAAACTAGTTGCTCGTTAAAAAATTAAATGGCCTGCATGCTATTATTATATTCGCTATTCTCCTTTCTCGTGGCTTTGATTATTGGACAAACGCTATCCTACAGTTATTAAAAAAATGCTACTATGGCCGCATCTTTGAATTCGATTTTAATCTATTTTGGTTCTAATGCTGCAATTCTATAGAGCGTACTCAGTCTTAGTTCAACTTTAGCTCAGTATTTACAAATGTATTACTTTACTCTATGGTATTTACTCAGCGCTTTAAAGTAAAGTAATACATCGGCTCAGCGCAATCTTAGGTTTCGAATTTATAGTCGAGTTACACTAATCTTATGGTGTCAATTAACGTTTCGATACCGCATCTGGACTGTTAAATTTATTCAACTCAAACAAATAAATTAATCACTAATTATGTATAGAAATTTAAAAAGCTATTTAAAATAGAATTTAAATTGTGTAATTGTATAAGAAGTATTCAACTTGCTGTAAAATAAAATTGACAGATTATTCGTACATTAAATAAAAAGATTATAGTTTCAAACCAATAACGAGAAATAATTGCAAACAACAGGAATAACAAAACGTGTATGTACGTAATAAAAACAGTCATTTCTATGTAGTAGTCAAAAAGAATCAAGCAATACAGATAATTTAAAAAGTGTATAAAATCACTGTTAGGTCACTATTGAGCTATACTATTTTTTTAGTCGTATAATACCCAAGTTTTCCGCAAGTCGTCGAATTCGAAAACTTGAACTTTACTCAGGCAGAGCTAAGCTAATGCTAATCTTGCGACAATAAATTTGAATTTCGGAAGTCTAAGCTAAGACTGAGTACGCTCTATAGATTCCAACCTAAATATTGTACGATCGTTACTTAAACTTATTGGTTTTTTTTTTGTTTGTGATCCTCTTCTTTTTGTTTTGGAGCTGCAAAAGCATTAGCCAATATCAATGCATAAGAGTTTTAAGTCTTCATAGTATTTTTTAATCTTCAAAGTCGGGTCTAAGAACATGGTGGCTCCCTTAATAGCTATTTGTATGAGAGATTTGTGGTAACTCAAAATGCATGTTTCGAGTTTATATTGATAACTAGCGACCCCCAATAGCTTCGCACGGGTGCAGTTTGCAAAATGGTGCATTTTATTCTAAAAAAAGCAAGATTTAGAGTTTGTCACTTTAGTATTGATAGTTCATAGCTTCATAGTCACGCAAAGTGCGCTTAGCTCGTGGTGTGTAATTTAATATAGGTGCAGAGTGCCGGCCAACTGTTTCGATGCAAATGGTTTCTTTGGTTGTGCGTAATTTTGAATCAGCGATAACTTCTCTTGTAATTATTTAAATGGTAGAATGTGAAGGCCAATTATAATATTCATTAAATGCCTAAGTTAAATATCGTTTTTATCTGGATAAAGATTAATACTGAATTGGAGAAAATAGCTTTGCAAATATCATCATTTTTTATTATGTTGAAAATAAAATATGATTACTGTGAGTCGACTTTAGGATATAAATATATGCTATCGCGGATTTTTCTCTAGGTTTTTTCATGAAATATAATTCTTTAGAACATTAATTTGATGTATCTCATAAGGTTTAGCTAGCGTAAGCCAAGTAAGCACCCGAAAATTATTTATTGGCGACTTTATTACAAGACATTGAATTTTCTCTCTAATATACAAAAACTTGACTGGAATGTTTAAATTATAAGTGCATACAACACTCCGTAAAACATTCTCTAAATGAAAGTGAAACCCTTATAAATATCCTTTGCGTGGTTTAGAAGATGTAAGCGGACAGAGAGACAAGGATGACGACTTTACTTTGTACCTACTATTTATTGATTATTTACATAACTTATGCATAAAAACCAAACTATATCACGCAAAATGCCACAAATATTACATAATATAGGGTCAAAAAACCTAAGTTAATGAATTTAAAATATTAAAAAAGAAACCAAAAAAATATCTCGATATAATTTTTTTATTTGAAGTAAGTAAATGTGGCAACTCTTTATATTATATTAGAATTATACTATAATATAATATGTCGATTATATTACTAGATACTTAATACAGATCGATGTATAATATGGATCTTTATAACTATTTTACTTACTAGAAAATAAGGATTATAAAAAAATACCTACACCAAATGTAACAAAACAGTTTTAGCCTATTTCCTATTCACAATTATCCTTAGTTTATCTTTCTAACTGACTTCAAAAAAAGGAGGAGGTTCTCAAATCGAAGGCATTGGACCTTCAACTTCGAAGGTACATCAAAGAACTCCACAAAATCATAGAAGTAGGTACCCTTTTTAAAAAAAATTGTGTTGTTAACAATGATACCATCTGATGAAATCCAGATGTATTTAATATGATACATAACTTTTGAAGGCCACTTATATCAGACTCCCTGGTTTGATAGAACCATGCTTTCCAAACGGGAATAGGCTTAGGATCTGGTTTGGTCGTATAACTCATGAGAAGTTCTTTATGATAGGGAAACAAGCTGAATTATTAAACAGGAAACAAAAAAGCACGGAGCAACAAAAACACTTGACTAAAAAATAATTGATTCCCAGACCTCGTACTTTAAATATTATATAGCCTATGTCACTCCCACAATTAAGACGAATCTAATGACACCTCGTATGCTAAAATCCAGCAAGCCGTTTAGCAGAGCAGAGCTATTCAAGTGGTGCCAAAGAAATAGACATACATTACGCTCGAAAAATATAACTTTTTCGCAGTCAGGTAAAAATGCATCTAAGTCGAGTGAAATAGATCAGTCCATCGATGATATTTAACATTTAATTTTGTTGTGGGGAAAATACTAATTATTTTCCGATATTACCGATTATTAATTTTGTCTCGCCGACTTATAAATTTAAATAAAATTTTAAACATTACCTAATAAACTGACTTTTCCTATGAGGCTGGCATAGTCATTAGAGGTGTACCTACTGAGGCCACGTTAAAATAAAAGAAAAAAAAATTTGATAACATGTGACATCAATCAAAGTTCCAAGATTTTCACTTATGTCCGCATGTTCAAATGGTCATAATGTTTATTGATGTGAAATAGAACCATATGACGTGACGGCTAACGGCATGTCTTGAAACTCTTACATTGATAATCAGAGATAAAATTGATAAGGTGTGCCATAGAGTCTAGAGTTTTGTGGCTTTCGTTTTCAAGGTTGCCACAAGGTTTGTTTAAAAATCCCTTATTTTTAGACAAAGTTTGTCCGCTTTTCTGCTAGTCGTCGTTATTGAATCTTTTACAGTACATATTCGAAAGTTTCTAACAAATATATATGTAAGGCATATATAGGTACCTTTGCTTTCATTTTATTTAGATCCGTATTAATGTAATATTTAAAATTAAAAAATATATAGGTATCTAATATTACTATAATTACATTAACAAATGCATTGTTTTACTCGTAATTTCATTTAGAAAACTAAATATAGGTAAATCATGAAAATATTTCAGTTTGTAAGCTAAATACTTCTTACAATTATTTTACTACTAAACTATGGTGGTTCGTATGTTGTCGATCTTGTCTTTGCTATCGGAGTGGTGGTGAGGACGCAATGGTGAGGCAGCACGAGAAACTTCGACCTGCATTTGAAAAACGATTTGATATGAGATTTTCTATTAATGGAGTTTACTTCTTAAGAATAGATTTTCATATAGGACCCTCAGTATGGAAGTTTAACGAGGAATGAATTCATCAAAGCGTTAACAAAATGCGTTACGTTTTTCTTTCTCAACGTATCTTACTTTCTCTTTGAAATCATGCATGTGCATATCATTTTGCTTTTAGATAAAACATTAACCAATCAATCAATCACCTCTTCGCCTATTGCATATTCAAAGACTTGAGGAGTAAACTCCAGTCGTGCGACTGACCTGACACACACAGACAAACTTTTTTTATTGGGGCATGGTAAATGTGTGCGACTGGATCGCTTCCACCACACTTAGGTATATCGTGTTCTGAGATTAGCCAGAGTATCTCCAAATAATCAAAGGAAATAGGGATCAATACTAGACTGGGTCACAAGCACCATGCATATAAGTCCATCACAGTTACTTTCTTTTGGTTTATAGCGTTTCGGTTATCAGCCACTATATTTTTAGCTGTTGTGTGTGTATGTGTAACTCGATCTGTTTGTTTGTTTTTTCCATTGATTTTTGGATTGCTTTACAAAAAAACCATGTAAATTTTCAAATTGGTCCTTTTTTTCAATTTTCTCCTCTAAGTAAGTAACAAGAAATTCGACTGGGTCTACAAATTTTATCTCTAAGTTATCCTCACCTGCCCATGACGTATACAGTGATCGCTTAAATCAGCACCAACGTATTCATAATATGGATCCATCCGGATTGGCAGCATTTTGTCTATAACCCAAAGTAGCGCGATTGTGATGAAGACGCCCCAGACAGTAAGGCATACCGCTGTAAGAGTTTGCACACCTAGGAGGTACCAACCGCCACCTGGCCAATAACCATATCTATAGTAATTGCAATTATTTTACAAATCAGTTTATTTTTCAACAACTGTACAACTGTTGATCTGGTGGAAAATAAAATACAATGGCATCAAACCAGACACATACAACGCTTTTTACATCATGTTTTAAGGATCTAGACTATATAAGCAGAAATAATTGGTAAGGGTTTTCCAATAATACCCTCAAGTTAAATCTATTTACATATTTAATATCTCTAGCACCAATAGTCTTTTAGCAATTTCTAAAAAAACTAGATCCCTTGTTTATCATAAATTTTGTTTTAACTTTTGCAGCTCATGTGCGGGTTTGAAATTTTAACGCATTTTTCTAGACAATGCCGTTTTCAACTGCCTCACTAGCCTAGTGGTCGTAAGCGCGACTGCTATGATCGAGGTCCTAGGTTCGATTCCCAGGTTGAGAAAGTTTTACTGGGTTTTTCTATGAAATTCTCAGTAGCAGCTAGGAGTTTGCATTTGTGTCCAATTAATCGCAATAGGCTCGCTTCCTATTACATGGGACTAAAAACATACACCTCTGCCTAACCCTTCGGTGATACAGGTGTAATTGTATATATGTTATGTTCATCGCGAATAGGTAGGTATTACACATTTTGTTACTCCCAGTAATATGAAATGACACTTTTTTAACTTATTGAACAGACCACTGTTTGAAAATAACATAATATACGTAAAGGGTATAAACTTAAAATAACGATTTACCTTTTAATAATCCGAATCTTCCGTGTGTGGTTTCCATTGGTATAGGATTGTCCGCGAACAGGCCAACAGCTAAAACACCTGAAAGTTATGTTGTTATATTCATGTAGGCACTTAAACAAACTTATGAATCGATATCTGATCCATCACTTCACAATAATTCTGAGGTTACTGCCATTTCTTGTACGTACTGTTATAATCCTTATTTCTATGCACACATAGCGCACTCAGCACCTTAGCATATGACGCTGTTTTATCACATGTGCAATTCAGCACTTTACAATTTTTACTTTAATTATTAAAAATTCCCTTCAAGTCAGTCAGTATCAAGACATCGCGGAGCACGGTCCTAAATGCTCAATAAAATTCGGGAGTCAGTGTGTCAGAGTATTGTATCATATATATGAGTTGTGAAAAGTGTAGTTTTTTTTTAAAAACACAACCAGGGACGGTCTTCTAACAGTACGTTACCAATAGAAAATGAATCGTTTTGCAATAATTAATGGCATGAAAAGAGTTTATAAATTACCAAATCCATTAGAATCAGTGTAAAATTTGACTCTGAAAGCATCACTGCCACATCTATTTCACCCGCCAATATGAATGGTAAACTTACCAGGCTTGTACCATGGGTTCAGGGTATTTTATCTATCAAGTAAAAATTATAATATAATATATTATAATACGCAATAACTTTTCATAACAACCAAGGGCCTAAGCGTTTCTGGCATTCGTACATTTCATGCACCGAAGAGGTAACAGAGAATACCTGCTTGTACAGTCTCGTACACGTGATAAAAGTGAAACTTCTTGAGCAGAAAGGTGCAGATATCCTATAAAGGTTAAAATACACGACGACACTAGCTTCTACATTTGTTTTGATGGCGTCTACACGAAAAGCACTGAGCGACAATGACACTTTATGTAGAAATTGAATGTCGACATTCGGTCTATACACTGATGGTCAAGTATCGAGTGTCATCGTGTAAAACTATGTTAAGCTGTATATTAGATAAACAATGCATAGCTGTATACTTCCCCATGTTATATCTTTCTTCACTCTTATTTAACAAAGTGTACCTAAACGTGACGTATCCTTGAAATTTTTCTCTCTATTCTCGTCCAATTATCGAATCGCTGTCTAAGAAGTTTCACTTCAAAAAAAGATCCTCCGGGGTGGAAGATGGACCTAAGACCCTGTGAATTGCTATTTGTTTAAGGGTAACAGCCTTTTTTCTTTCAAATATTAACTTTTAGCGTCATCTGTACTAGGATTATTGGGCCACTGCCTACCATGCCTAGCCGCAAAGCAGCTGTCTTCACACTACTGTGTTTCGCTCCGAAGCCAGCCAGTTCAGCCATAACTTCTTTGTAAATGAACCGATTTGGATGGTTCTTTTTCCGTTGGAAAGGGGATACCTCAACCATGGACTTGTTTTAATTTCATTTGCATTGAACCTCCGACTTCGAAGACACACCAGAGAACACCAAAATCATTGACGTTGGTTTTCTATTTTGTTAAAAATTGTCTTGTTTTCTGGTACATGGATCGCAAAGCGTGCTACTAATTTAAAACTACAATGCACCTAGTATATAAATAAATTGAAATAAAATTACCCCAAATCCCGCACGCGCCGTGTACTGCAGACGCTCCGACCGGGTCATCTACTCTCATCTTATCAAACAATGGACTACTAGCTGATGCTATCGCACCACCAATGAACCCTATTAACAATGACTCCCATGCACGGTACAGGAAGCATCCAGCTGAAATAAATAAATATTTTAGAAAAAAAAAAATAACAGTAATTTCCCAGTCAATAAACTTTTATTTTTATCCTTTGCAACACTAAAAGTAACTCTCAGAGATTTTGGCGGGATCTTAGTATATCACATAGTGTTTTTTCTTTTAAACTTGCTGTAAATTGTGTAATATTAATTCGTTACAAAAAGATTCTAACTGTGATGTCACCACTTTGTTAGAACTCTGAAGATTACAAAAGAGTTCTTACAAAGTTAGGCCTAAAAGACATAAATTCAGGGACGTAAATATTTTTTTTAATGCTTGTCAAACGAGGTACAAAAGAGGTTTTCAAGGAGTTTTTGGCGGGATCTTGAAGTGACATATTGTGGTTGTTATTTTTAATTCATTTACTTAGGTTTTTGACCCTATATTATGTAATATTGGTGGCGTTTTGCGTGATATAGTTTGGTTTTGTGCATAAGTGAGGTGGATTATAAATATAAGCTCTAAGCATTTATTCCGAGATCCCACAAAAATTTCCTAAAAAGTTCTAACAAGGGAGCCACCATCTTGTTAGGATACTGAATCGTCATAACACATAACACTATAATTCACTCGATAATGGCAGTAATGGTCTTCTTTAAAGAGGACCGGTTGGTTGCCAAGTTAGGAAGAAGAAGAAGAGGTTTTCAAATTTCAATTTTCAGTTCAAGATTTGCCTATCGAGTTGAGTGAGCACTGCGGTATTTTTCACAAAAATCTTTTTAAATTGGAACTGGTGATAATGTTAAGTTCATTACTTCCCCACTACAAATATTCTAGAGCAGGGCTGTCCAAATTAGACACGATCTCGGGCCAATACAATTCATTAAATAGATTTGAGGCCCGAGGAAACAATACCCACTTACTTTAATTTATTAAACAATAATTTTGTACCAAAATAATTTTATGGATGGAATTTTTTATTTATTTATTGTAGATCAATACACGTGGGCCATGATTTGGACAGCTCTGTTCTATAGCATTATTATATCGTTAAAAACAAACCCGTTATTGCGACGAGGGCTCCTAGAATGCTGTTGATGAGATCAATGACATCGGCTTTGCCTTTATTCTTTGTTAAAGTGAATCTAAACAAACAAAGCAAACATTAAATTATTTATCCTCTGCCTACCGTGTATGCAATAATTATTTGAAAAGAAAACAAAAAGTCGACTGTAACAACAAAAACTCTTGACTAAAGAATATATTTTCTGTTTTTGCTTTTTATTTGATTCCCAGGCATCGTACATAAGTATTAGTTCCTTACATATGAAATTGGCGTTTTGTTGAACTGGTCACTTTGATCTCAAATATCCGGCGTCTGGTTAGTGATTCCAAATTCAAATTAATTCCAAATTTAGGCTTGTGTATTTTTGTTTTGAATTTAGTGATTCATTTGTTTGGCACCATTTTATTTTTCTTTGAAATCGTTCTTTTCACAAAATAGAAAATTTAAAATATCGCCTTATATACGAATATAAATTTCATTGTGGCATCAGCGCTGCAGAATCAGCTCGAAGGATTAATGATGTGTATGGGAAAGCTAATGAAAAGAAAACACGGTACGTTTTTGGTTCCAACGTTTTCGTTTGGAAATTTTGACCTACGAAACAAACTCCGTGGACGGTCGGAGACCCTAGTTGAAAATGAAGAATCAAAGGTGATCGTTGAAGCGGATCATTCGCAAACCACATCAGAGTTAGCGGCAGGCTTAGGTGTGAGTGATAAAAAAAATTAATTCACTTGAAACAAACAGGAAAAGTGAGAAAGTTCGAGAAATGGGTATCGCATGAATTGACTTAAGCACGCCAACAAACACCTATTGAGTTCTGCATTACATTTCTCAATCGTCACAACAACGAGGTAATTTTGAATCGTATTATTACTTGTGACGAAAAATGGATCCTTTACGACAATCGGAAACACTCACGACAAGCGAAAGTCGTCTCACAAAAAGGTACTGGTGAGTGTTTGGTAGACCAGTGCTGGTGTCATACAGCACAGCTTCGTAAGATCTGTCCAGACGATAACGGCAGATCTGTATTGTTAACAATTGCAAACCATGATGGAAAAGTTAGCCGTTAAACAACCGAGACTGGTCAATATCTCAAGCCCACTGCTGATTCAGAACAACGCTAGACCCCATACTTTACGACCGACGGTCGCTAAATTAGAGGAACTGCGGTTGAATAGTCTCCGAAACCCACCATATTCCCCGGACATTGCTTCAACAGATTACCACTTTTTTCGGAATTTGGACAATTTCTTGCAAGGAAAATAAATCCAAATCGGATGAGGCTGTCCAAACTACCTTCAAAGATTTTATTGATTCTTGCTCACACAATTTTTCAGCAATGGAATCAATGAACTACCTTTAAAATGGCGAAAGTGCATAGATAATAATGGTACATATTTCGATTGATTAAATGTATAATTTCATTATTTTTTTTTCATATTACTTTTACCATATAAAACGTTAATTTCATATTAAGGACCTAATATTATAAAATACCTAGTCTAAGACATTCCTACTACTAAAACGAATCTAATGACAGCTCGTATGCTAAAATCCGATAAGGATACGGTAATCGTTAATGATACGGAAATACAAGGTGTCCAGAAAGGGTATCGGGTATTTGTAAGTTCAATGAAACAAAAATTATTTGTATGCAATAAAAAAGTTTATTGTTTATTATTAGCATATGAATTGGAGAATTATTTGGAAAAGACGATGTTATCGAAATGATGACCGTTACGTTGCTGGCACTCTTCTAAACGGAAACGAAGATTGGCGATAACACGTTGACACATAGCTATCGATATTGCTGCCATTTTTGACCTGATGTTTTGCTTTAACTGGGTTAGATTCGTCGGATTGTTTTGATAAACCTTACTTTTAAGGTATCCCCATGCAAAATAGTCAAGCGGGCTAAGGTCGGGGCTTCTGGGAGGCCAGTTGATGTTACCCCTTCGCGAAATGACTTTATTAGGGAATAATTCGTTAACAACTTCCATTGAGTCATTTGAGGTATGGCAAGTGGCCCCATCTTGCTGGAACCACGTTTTTGAGTTGAAACCTGCAAACTCCTGCAACTCTGGGACCAAAAAATTTCGCAACATATCGCAATAACGGTCACTATTCACATTAATTGCTCGGACTCGTTGATC
Source organism: Saturnia japonica (assembly GCA_033032175.1). Lineage (NCBI taxonomy): Eukaryota > Metazoa > Arthropoda > Insecta > Lepidoptera > Saturniidae > Saturnia > Saturnia japonica. Next base: position 3,448,477 of record CM065331.1, read on the forward strand.
TTCATGACAATAAGGACCAATTATGCCTTTAGCAGACATAGCGGCCCAAACAACGACCTTTGGGCTATGCAGGGGTCGTTCATGTTTTCGTCTCGGATTCTCCACTGCCCAGTACCGACAATTCTGCTTATTAACATGACCATTCAGGTGAAAATTTGTTTCGTCACTGAACAGTATGTTGTTAAAGTTGTTAAATCGCTGCAGCATTTCGTTCGCAAAATTCAGTCGGTTAGCATAGTCAGTATCCTTCAATTCTTGAACCAATTGAATTTTATAGGCTTTTAGATGTAAGTCTTTCTTTAAAATCGAATGTAAAGACGATTTTTTGATGTTCAACGCTTGGCTTCGCTTTCGGATGGATAAAGACGGATTTTGACGAACCGACGCCTCAACTTCTTCAATTGTTTCTTCATCGCGAACTGAACGAGGACGACCAGAGTTTTGAATTTTAACTGTCACACCTGTATTCTCGAACATCCTGATCCATTTCCTAATGCTATCGTCACTTGGCGCGTGGCGTGTACGATATTCCGCACGATAGAGACGTTGAGCAGTCACTATTGAATCACCATTACGATAATACGCTCGTACGCAAAATGCGCGATGCGTCCCCGAGTACTGTTCCATCGTGACTAAAACTCCACAAAATGGCGGACGCCACGAACCCCTCCCCGCACCCTTTAGACGCCCCGTTTCGAATATGGCGCGAAAACAAATACCCGATACTCTTTCTGGACACCTTGTACAATGTTCTATTATATAAAAATATAAAATAACAAAAAGTCGACGAACAGCATAAGTCTATGTCTTATACATAAGCCCCAATAAGATATGTTGTGACAAAGATTTGTTGAAAATTAAAAAGTGATTTATAAACATTATTTTTAAACATAGTATATTAGTTCTTACGAGCAAAAGTTAATTCATCATAAAGACAATTTTATGAAGTTAAACTTTGCTCTGTATATCATGTTATTTGGATACATAGTTTAGGAGATAATGAAAAATTAAAATAATTTGTACTTGTGGGAAGAACAATTATGATAGACTACATGGGTGTCTTGGCAGCGCGGCGCGGTGTTTGTCGGATAACATTAACACGGGTGTAACCGTGGGCCACAGCTAGTAGGCTATAAAATGCAATTAATATCTCACGTACATCAGTCCAAAGCATCCACCACCAAAGGATCCCATCACAGTCATAACTGCGGCGCGAGCGGCGTACTGCCATTTAGCACCGCTCGACTGAAAAAAAAAATCAATCACTTTTTTCAATATCGAAGCGGTTCACTGTGAATTTTTACTGAAAACTATAGAACGTACTTTTTTTAAAGTGATAACTTCTTATGGGAGGATAAACCGCTTCGTAACGTAACGCGTTACGGCACCACTCTGTCTGGCTTCCCTTCTCTACTCAGTGTTCTAATGTACATATTCAACAATTGTAACTAAGGATAAAATATATTTTATAATCAATAAAAGATTTTATTAATAAATAACCTTTCCTCATATTATCATATTAATATACCTACATAAAGTTTAAGTAATAACCTAAGCTTTTCTCAAGTTAAACAATTTCAATATTAAATAGTTCTGTTCTTAGTAAGGCAGTTCCAAATATGAGGAGTGAAGGTGAGCTCAATGCCGATAGAGTGGGTGAAGTTATTCCGTAAAGTGACCAGGGAAGCCCTTATCCCCAAGGGTGAAGGGCGTTTCCGTAAACTGCAATAAGATTTACGTCCTTATATAATCCCAAAGATATAATTCATTTGTAATGTAAGTTATTTGTTATACTATCACTTACCCCGTGTCGCCCGCAATTTCCAATTAAATTTCACAATTTCTGATCAAAGAACACGAATAAACTACGATACGACGAATCGTGCGGACTACCGCCATCTCTCGGTGTCATTTAATAAACGTACATGACAATATGCGATTAGTAAAAAGTTGTTATTTTTACATTACAAACAGACACTTTAATTTTATAGATTGTATTGTATATAGATACTATTGTATGCAATTAAAAAAAAAATTAAAATTATTAAATAAACGAAATAATAATAATAGAATTAACTAAGATTAATATTAATAATAGAATTAAGAAAACACAAATATAATTTGAAGTAAGAAATACTAACTTTGTAAAATATAATTGTGTAACATAAGAAAGTATTCCAAACCTCCATAAAGAAGTTTTCATTTCAAAAATCTACTCACCCCGTAAGTACTGGCGGAGTTAAAAGCCAACCAACCCCACCATAACGTATACGTCCCCATGATAGCATTAACTGGATTCCCTAATGGCAGGGGCGTAGTGCCGCGTTCATAGCGACCTATCCGTGGGCCCAGCATCAGGGCGGATGCGAAGGCGGCGGCTCCACCTGCGATTCAAAAGTTTTATTTTTAGAGCTTACTCCTTTTATAAGTTGTTGCATTTTCTCACCCACTTCTTTGTTGTTCAAGACACAAGATTACAAGAATTAAATGCTGTGGTACAGTCGGCAAGATGTTTGCCATTCGATACAATCCGGGAGTTGACAACTTTTGGAAATTTGTTTAAAACACTTTATATGTTAAAAATAATAGCTATGAATTTTTTTTTAATAATACACCATAAAAAGCGACTTAAAAATATGTTTTCATTTAAAAAAAAATAAGCCACAAAAACCCAGCATTATGGTCTGTATGATAACAGTGACAAATGTGACAGCTTACGCAAGAGTCTAACGTTCATATTTCCTGAATAGTGACGTCACGCTTTCAAATCCGCGTTTTCAAATCACGTGACTCATAGACAAAAATATGGAAAATTATTTAACTAAACGATTCCTTTTTCCAGATTTGTATTGTTTTAGGTTTTTGATCTATAGACCAATATTAATCAACAATTCACTTTAATTCTTAAACAAACAGTGAACTCGCGAATTATCAATCTACTGTGTCTCGTGGAATGATTGATAATGAATAGCTGATAATCGGTTGATGATGTCGCCAGACATGAAATGTTGCATCAAAATATAATAATAATAAACTGACATCTATGGTAAATACGCAAAAAAAAATGGTAGAAAAGTATACACAGTGAGAAATAGATTAATCAAATAGTACGGGTAACAGAAATAACTTCATAAGAATAGACTTTTATATATTGCCCATATTACGCAATTTAAATAGAAAGCAAAATTGTCCAACTATTCCACCAGTTAGACTGCCCCAAGTAGAGAACTATCTCCAAAGACATTCTTCTGTGCCCTACATATCTTTGAACTCCCCGTTCCCCAAGAAGCTTTGGAAACTCTACACACCGCAGGAATACAATACAAGATTATTTGGCTGCGATATTCTGTTTAAAAAGAAAGAAAGAAGAGAGAAATCACAAAAGAAATTTATATGTGCCTATCTTAACTCTACCCTCTTGACGTAGGTTTGAATCTTTAGGGTTGGTATATTGTACGATGGTTGGTATATTGTGTAGGTAGGTGTCATTATCATCATCACCGTTATGTTTAAGTACGTGAAGCAAAAATTTTCTACCCCTTTTTAAGCGTATTGCGTGCAAGGAAGACTGAGATTTGGCATCGTTAAAGTTTGTATTGACAAGGAGTGCAGAAAGCTAAAATTTATCTATAATACCTATTACTATTATATTAAATTAAATAAATTAATACTGCGACCCCTAAACCGACAAGTGCCATTGAACTTAGACCCCCCCCCAAAATATTGACATTGTCACTCAACGAAAAGTGACAGCAAGTGATTTAATATTCATTGTTTAGGTTCATACTGCAAATGTCAAACAGAAAATAGTCTATGATTAATCAGTCGCTGGTCGAATTTCGATCATTGGGCGACCGCTAGTTTTAGTAAATTAGTCAGCTTCCGACCCTGTTGCTTCACTGTTCTTCCACTGGCGATGATGATGGGATTAACGCGTTTATTTAATAGTAATATAGCATTGGAAAATGAGAGCCGTTTGAGATGAATTCTCAATAGTGGCCCGGCGTATATTCGTCAAGTAAAGCAATACCATATCAAAATCAAAAAAAACTTTATTTCATTTAGGCCCCAAGAAAGCACTTATGAAAGTCAAAACACTACTTACTGCCTGTTCGGAAAATATCCCAGTAATCGAAGAACCGGTAAAAAATATCGATCGGGTTTACCTTTTTTTATTCAACTGGACAAGAGTTAATAATATATTAGGTACAATAATAATAATTTAGTAGATGCAAAGGAGACAGTTACTTCCATACATTACTAATATTCACATAATGATTCACCCTATAAATAACCTTTTCAAAGTAAACCCGGCTTGACATGGTCCATGAACTTGTTGTCCGGCAAATCAGTAATGTGCTTCGAGATCTTGTTACAGAACCTAACACTGTTACCTAAAAAATTTATAAATCTTACTAAGTTTAAAACACGGTACGACTAAATTTATCTCTATTTCTAGTATTACTATTGTGCTGATCTTTGACAGAATCTAGCTTGACTAAGTTTTTACGAACATACTTTAAGTTATCAAGGATGTATTGGGAGAGCAAAGTTAAAATATTAAATTCCTAAATACATTTTGCTAAACGAGTTTAAGACAGAATTGTGTGTGCTTTATTACTGTGGTCGTACTATATAGTATATATGTATTCCCTAATGAACGATCTGAATTCTCCAAACCTATAATTAAGCCTACAATTCCTTACGGTGGAGGAAAGTATCGTGATGGAACAAGGTGGTAGAGTATTTTATACTGCTCATTCTCAAGTTGAAAAATTACTGTCAATTACTTGTAGTTTTTCCAGGAGTTGAAATTGAGAACCAGTCTATTCTCTTAGCGTGTTGCCATCTTCGGCAATATAGTCAAGTAATATATATCAGGGGATTAACTATGGGTGTGATTCCAGAGAATAAAATAACTCACCAACAAGATGAACTGGTCCGGATCCAGCAATGTCCACAGCACCAAGTTTATTGAGGAATCCGTGAGAACCCCAAACCCAACCGGCTGGCACGCAGTAAACGATCGTGTTTAAAAACGAGAATATGCAGTATGCTTTGAAGCTACACCTGCAATGATGGGTCAGTGATAGCGTGTACGGACTCCGCGTCGATGGACGTGAGTTCGAATCCCTACAATGTGCTTGAGCGTCCAGTGAAAGGAAAACATCGTGATGAAACCATAGCATGGTGGTAGGGGTTTTTCTAATACCCGCCTGGCTAGCTACCACCCTCAAGTTGATAATCTACCGCCAAGCACCTATAGGTGTGTTCCGGCAGCTGCAATTGAGAGCCAGTCTTCCACTAGGCTTGCGTGCTACCATCTTGGACAAGATATCACTTAAGATCAGGTGACAATTTTACATTTTTAACAGTTAAGAAAACTAACTTCAATGGTTTTAATGTGTGTTCAGAGTTGAAAGTCCAATGCTGATGAAATTAAAATGGGACCACCCTTGAGGTATCCCCTATCCAACAAAAAAGAATCACCGAAATCGGTTCATAAACAAAGAACTCATGTCCGAACACCTATAAAAGAAAAATATACATTCGAATTGAGTAAAATACATATGGGGACACAATTTCACACGCGGCCATTTAATTTCAAATTAAGCAAAGCTTGTATTATGTTAACTAAACAGCTAATATACTTATTTAATTATATAATACTCAGACATACAACTGACAATTATGCTCATCATACAAAAGTCAGTCATAGGCTGGGATCGAACCCGCGACCTTTTCTCTGCTCAGTAGTAGGGCTTACTACCAATGTGCAACGTGGCCTGACAACTTATAAAGGTAGTTTAAGTTACTTCTTATAACATCTATTGAAAATCCCGTCAGAAAAACAGACAGTCAGACAAAAATGGTACAAATTTGTTTTTGTTATAAATTCCGTATATAACACCATATACCTACTTTTGTATATATTTAGTAAAAGCTGTTATTTTGACTATACAAACAGACAAGGGGGTAATAAAGCTTTTTAAAAGGGAAAAGTTACAAATCCAATGAGGCGGTGAAACTCACGTTTAAAGAGTACATATATCGATTCCAGTATTTAAGGAACTTTCCATTAAAATGACAAAAGTGCGTTCACAAATAATAGGCAGTACTTCGACTAATTTAATATACTAGCGGTCGCCGAATGATCTAAATTCGACCAGCTACTTTTGCAGTATGAACTTAAACAATGAATATTATATCACTTGCTGTCACTTTTCGTTGAGTGACAATGTCTATTTTTTACGGGTCTAAGTTCAATGGCACTGGTCGGGTTAGGATTTGGAGTATTAATTTATTTTATTTAATATAATATAAGTAACAGATTTATAGATAAATTTTAGCTTTCTGCACTCCTTCTCCATATAAACTTTAACCATGCCAAAACTGACAGTCTTCCGTGCACGCAATACTCCTAAAAAGGTACCGAAAGCTTTTGCTTCACGTATTAATATATAGATATAGAAAAAAAACATTCATTTGAATGAGGGGTATATAAAGTACTGCCTTTTACTGGTGATGCGCTTTAGCCATATGAATGAATAATTTCCTGAGGATGGGAATCTATCAACTCTTTAAAGGCATTTTTCACCGCCTCATAGGGTTTGTAATTTTTTGCTTTTAAAAAGCTTTATTATTCCGCAAAATAGCGGTTTTACCCTTAGGTTCGGTACATAAGCACTAGAGCACCAGACATTTTGCCGGGCCCGACACCCGACAAGTAGGAACAGGCAGAGTTAGTTATCGCAATGACTTACCTTTCAGCCATAGCACCGCTCACTATGCTGGTAGCTGTCGTTGCAAAGGACAGTTGGAAGAGGAATGAAGCTAATATTTGTCTCATCTCCGAATCGCCCACCAATGGGTCCACGAAGAAGTTGCTAACGCCTACAAACGGGTTCGAGAGTGGACCTTGGCCGAACGACATTCCATATCCGAACATCCAATACGTCAGACCTGGAATTGTGTTTATATTATAGACTTGCTGTACCCGCAGCTGCGCCCGCGTGGTCTACGGAAAGTCGTCGATCAGGCACACGCGCGAATCGTAGTACCAGTTATTATAAAGACAAAAATGGTTATTGTGAGTGATCCTTAGAAGATAATATGTCTATTGCTATGCTGACTTTTTTGTAGATATTTTTGATGTATAAAATGATGTAGTACATTATAATAATTTATTAGAATCATAACTCATGTTACAACAAAAACAAAATGTACGTTATTAGTTACTTTAGTGAAGTCTGTGTCGCAGCCAATAGCGCCCTCTACCAGGTAATATAACAGGTAGGGTCTGCGTTCCATAATACAATTAAAAATACAACAAACATTTAAATTTACTCTTATTGTTTTTTTCAACGTAAATAAACCATTTAAACGCCCCAAAATCTTCGTTTTTCCGAATTTATTTTTATGAGAAACCAATTATGTAAAGAGGCATTTAAAAAAAAGATAAACACCATTTTGGTAAACTGGGAATATAAAACGTTATCTAAATACAAAATTTCATCAAATTGTACATCGTAAGTTCAGCTAACATTGCTCCATCATCGCTGCAATTAATTTCTTCAATAACCTAATAATAAAGTTCAATTGCTATTATACCTCCGAGACATATTTCCGCCATATTCTTCATCATAATACCTGCTTCGTTTTTTACTGAGACGCAACCAGACTCCAACATACCGAAACCTGTAACAGACAAAAATAAAATCAACCCCATTGAAAACGTCTAAGAAATGATCAAAAAAACTAGGGGCGAGCTCCGGCTAATGTTCGGGCTCATAAATAAGTTGGGAGTATGCAAAATTATTTTGTTTTTGAAATTACCCTATATTAAAAATCGGAGATGACCAGTGATTAACGGTGGTTAACGTCAAACGAGGCAGCTTTTTTAAAGATACATGATGGTACTATTGTAAAGGCGCTTTGCAGTATGCATATTTCGGTTTGTCGTTCGGAGAGAATGCATTTAAAGCTTGCAATACTCAGATAAACATCATCGGCTGCAATCTCGCCGGTGAAACGTAAGAAAGCCTGAATTCAACCCGGTTACAGTTTGACAGTTATATTGTGTGATGTCTACTTCAAACAATAACCGAACCTCGGCTTGGGCTATCATCGTCATGTAATAAGAAGATAACTTATATCAGTGGATTGCCTTGGTCACATGCCACTTAACCATACATTTTAGGGTATTATTTAGGTAAATAGGTAAATAACACCTAATAAAAATAACAATATTTAAAACTAAATAGCAACAAGAAAAGAGTTCAATAATCTTCTTCAAACGGCTGAACACATTTTCTTGAATGATAGCTAAGAACACTATCGATCAAGTCACCTTTAAAATAAAAAAGGGCATTTAAAACTAAAAATAACTTTAAATTTTGGAATTCATACAGCAGCTCCAGCGTTATGGATTAATTTGGAACCATCAGTTAACATTAGTAACCAATTACTCCATTCGCTGTATAATATAGTATTAAATACTCGATTTTCAGAAGGATTTTTTTTATTCCAAAATTAAATATAATTTTTGGGGAATTAAATTATACATTAAAATTTGTACTAAAAATAGTGTTAGAGAGATATCGAAAAATACTGTTCATTGATATAGGAATCTTACGATGACTTTTATGATACAAGGAAGATTTTTATGGGTCCAGTATTGAAAAGAATTAATTTTACTAGAAAGCTAGTTTCATTTAAGAATTAAAGCGTGCTTAGATACAGAAAGGACTTTAGTAAAGAAACGGTCAAAAAGGAATTGTCTACGTAGAGATAATGGAGGATTAAGACATTCTGTTTGAAGAGCATTTACTGGTAATGATTTCATAGCACCAGTAATTATTCTTAAACTATTGAATTTTATTTTATATAATTTTGCAAGGAAAATTTTGCTACGTTATTCCAAAAGAAATGATCCACTTTTCGCTTTTCATTAACGGTAACGATTGTTGAAAGGCAACTTGGCTAGAGCCTATGTGGTGCTAGCTGCGCATTATGAACAAGCTAAGCTATTAAAAAATAGAACAAAAAAAAAACTCGTCAGCAAAACAAAAAGAATCTTGACAAAAAAAGATTTTGCTTTTTATTTAATTCCCAAACGTAGAAGATAAAAATTTTATATAGCCTATGTCACTCCCACAATTAAGACGAATCTAATGACACCTCGTATGCTAAAATCCATCGATCCGTTTAGGCTGTAGAGCGTGCCAAAGGAATAGACAACATAATCCGAAGAGTTAGGCAGAGGTGTACTAATGTACACCCACAGTTAAGTATGATTTTTAAGTCCCATCTAATGGGGGTTGAGCCTATTGCCATTAATCGGGCACAAAGCCAAACTCCGAGCTAACACTGAGAATTTCAAAGAAAACCCCAAAAACACGTTGCTCGACCTAGGAATCGAACCCAGGACCTCGATCATAGCAGTCGCGCTTACGACCACTAGGCTAATGACATACATATATTTATAAATGCATACGCTCGAAAAACATTTTACTTTCCTTTTTCGCAGTTGACTAAAAATAAATGTAACTCACCTGTCTGCATGGTAAATATAATGAATGAAGAAGTCAAAATCCAATTCGTATCCTGAAAATCAGTTTCAAAATTCTCTTGCAGGCTGACAGTAGTATTCGTTGAGTTCGGAGACCTTATGTCCACGTGACTCCAGTTGGACTCCGTTAAGGAATTATTTTCACTTCTAAAGTATTCCATTTGTTTAATGTATTGAAAAATAATTATTATTGATAACTCCGGGTATGTTATTAAATTTAATGTATATATTTTATTAATATTATTTGACACTGCTTATTTATAAAGAAAAATCACTAAATAAAAAACATTTTTTTTTTAATATTATATAAATTATAACCACTACTTTATTTTAGATTTTTTTGTTTTGTTTTTATTTAAGCATCACTCGATTAGTATGTTATTCCGCAACTGATTAAAGACGAATGAAATAATTATTTTAATTCCGTTCGTTTTATAGAGATGGCGCGAAATGATATTCATGACGGTTGGCCATGGATGTGCGAAATAATTTGCAAAATAGAGAAGGCTATTTCCTGTGCGTGACAGAGACGCGTTATTTTAACCCCTGATGAATAAAGAAGGGTGTTATAAGTTTAACGTGTAGAATGTGTTTGCTGTAGCAACGTACCATACAAACGGCTGAATCGATTTTGACCCTCTTTTTTTAAAGGTGACTAAATCGAGAATATTCTTAGCTATTATTCAAGAAAGTCTGTTCAGCCTATTGAAGTTTATTAGCTTTTTTATATTTAATAAATAAATGTGAACATCTTCCACAGATCTGATTGAGTTAAGATTTGGTATTCTGTTACTTCAATATTAGAAAAACCCTTGACCTGATGCTGCAGCGTCGTCTAGAATCCGTAGGATACCTAACTCCTTACCAACTTACAACAGAGTTATCGTATTTGGGTTCGTTGGAATGGCCTCAATAAATAGGTTACTGAGTCGGTGTTTTATTAAATTTCCAATTTACTTTGTTGTTTTAATACATTTTTTCTCTTTAATAGTTTAACTAACAATTGTACAATATTTCTATTCACAGTTCACAAAAATATTACAAAAAAGTAATAACTAATCTATATTAGTTATATGCCTATGCAAATACAGCATACACTTACAGTGCTGTCATATCAGTAATTAACATTTTCAAATAAGTTTATCTCTATAGCCTTGGGTGTTGATGCTCTGAAAAAAAAAATGTAATTCTTGACCCATTTAAGCAGAGCTTGAGGGATTCAAAAACATAATTAGAAATATTTTACTGTGCCTATATAAAAAAAACGCAAACATGCATCTTTTTGAAATTTTAAAACAATTTTTCTGATCATCTATAATTCCAATTGATATGATAATTACACCATATAATTTTGAATCATATACTTTAAAGACTAACGGATTCAAAACATGAGATTATTATTTTAATACATTTTAAATACCATATTTTCGAAAAGCGTATGCTCAATTCACTCGCACACCCTGCTTCGTTGCGCGTGAAGTGAATATTATCTTTATTTACGCTTTGACAGCGCCTTAATTTAAGCAACTTACGCAATATGCAATGTCCTTAAGTAATAATCACGATATCCTCATTAAAAATAATTCTGTAGTCCACGCGAGCGGGGCCGCGGGCATGGCTAGTTTATAATATGTAGGCTCCGTGGGCACAGAGTTACATATTTTGTATGTAAAAGAATTGAAGGTTAACAATAAACAACCGATAAACAAAAGTGTATAAAAGAAAATCAAGGTTGTTTTTACCGACTTTTATGATCAGACTGAAATAGGTGTATTGGTCAACGACCTCGAGAACAGTGCCACGTATGGATACATGACCTTGGTTTTGAGACCGAGCCCCATAGGACAGCATTAATTGTTGTAATTCATACAGAGATTCTGACTTTCTGGCATAAAGATCATACTATTTTTTATTGTTTTAGGTTTAGCGTAGTGGCCACAATCTTACCTAATCAAAATGACGATGCGGCCCTAGATGGCAACACGCTAAGCCTAGTGACAGACTGGACCAGCTGCCGGAACACACCCATTGGTGTTTGGAGACAGTTTATCAACTTGAGGGAAGTAGCTAGCTAGATGGGCATTAGAAAATTCCTTACAACATTGCTATGCTTACACCACGACAGTTTCCTTCACTGAACACTCAAGCACATTCTAGGGATTCGAACTCACGTCCATCGACGCGGAGTCCGTACACGCTATTACTGAGCCATCATTTCAGGTGTAGCTTCAAAGCATACTGCATATTATCGTTTCTAAACACGATCGTGTACTGCGTGCCAGCTGGCTGGGTCTTTCTCTTGAATCACATCCTTAGTTAATTCTCTGATATTACTTGACTATATTGCCGAAAATAACAACACGCTAAGAGAATGGACTAGTTCTTAATTTCAGCTCCTGGAAAGACTACAAGTAATTGACGGTAATTTTTCAACTTGAGAATGATTGAGGTGTTTTCGATTGATGGTCAACATGGAGTCCGTATAAGCTACCACTGTACTATCATTGTTGTACTCGTCATTCACGATTAAACCTCGCCCTTTTCAGCCGTTGGTGTCAGTTTTCAATGCGATGGTGAACAGTTTCGGAGATACATTAACTTCCCGACTCTCTCTTCTTTGTAATTGAATTGGTCCTGCTCGCTGGTTCTGTACTTGGACGGACATCTTCGCAGCGTTATTTAAGCATCTCAATATCTCGAGGTTGTTTTTTATTCAACTAAGTTGACGTACAAACAAACGGCTCTTGTAATATTAATGATATTCTATATTTGAACACAATTATGCAAAATATGGTTCAAAAAACATAATCGATAATTGCAAGACAAGTGTACACAAATGTTCTAAATACTCAACTATAACCTAAGACATGTTATTGACCAAGAAAAACGTATCAATCTATACAATTAATAAAATTGAAGTGTCTGTTTGTAATGTCAAAATAACAGCTTTTTACTAAATGAATATAAAATTATATACGATACCAATATCAAAAAAACCTATTTTTTTTATTTTTTGTTTGTCTGTTTGCCTGTTTAATCCGGGAAATCTCCGAAACGGTTGGACCGATTTTGACCGGACTTTTACTTGTAGATAGCTGATTTTATAGGAAGTAACTTAGACTACTTTTATTTTAGAAAAATAATTAGGGTTCCGTAAAAACAAAAAAAAATCTGGTCATGGTGAATCATGGTGAATTCGCCTGAATTGTCAGGTGCTTATATGGCTGGTGCTGAGTTAACCATAAGAGTTATAGCAAATTTATGTACCACGTTATTATAAACATTAAAAAGACATGCAAATAAGTAAGTATACATCTATCTTCTAAGGATCACCCACAATAAGCATTTTTATCTTTAAAATAGCCGATAGCGTGGAAGCAATATTCACGCGGGCATTCTGTAGTCCATGTGAACGAAGCCACTGGCACAGCTAGTCCTTTAAATATGTTATTAGGCTCCGTTAAAATTTACAATAGAAAACCTCTGTGTAACGGTATTAACATAAATTAAAATAACAAAAAAAGATGTTTATATTTCAGTTATTTACTTAGTTAATAAGTTATGTTAGCGGTCAAGTGCTGTTTTTATCTTAAAAGATAACGTTACCGATTTTCAATGGTTCTCAAATCAGTTTCGGGTTTAATTTTGGAGTAATTCACGTTTACAGAACGTGCTCAACTATACCATATTATAAAGTTCCTTCCCACTGTCTGTCCCTATGACCTATGTAGGTTTACATCTTTTAAACTACGCGACGGATTTTAATGCGGTTTTCACTAACATTTAGAGATTTTTATTCATAAGATTTATTATGTACAACACATTACAATTAAGTTTTTTTTATAGTAGAGATAATTCAATGATTTGCAATCAAGTCGTCAAACAAATGATTTTCGGGCGCTTACATGGCTTACAATGGCTGAACATTATAAGATACATCTAAATAACGTCAAAAGAATTATATTTCATCAAAAAGCCTAGAGAAAAGTCCGTCATACCATATATCTGTTAGTAGGTACATCCCAATTAAATGTGACACATCACTAATATGTTACTATGGTTACTATGGTCTAAGGTAAAAAACGGTGTTTTAATAAAATAAAACAAATTAATAATAATAAAAGGTTTATTTCCCTCCACTGCGCATTTCCCTTTACCCTTCAATATCTATCTCCTAAAATTGACTCACAGTAACCATTTTTATCTTCAAGATAATAATTAAAAATGTTAGGATATTTGCGAAGCTATTTTCTCCAATTCAGTATTATTCTTTATCCAGATAAGTTTTTTAGTTAACTTGCTCATTTAAGGTAGATTAAAACTGTCATTTACAGTATTGCATTTAAATAATACAGTAGATGATATCACGAATTCAAAATTACGCGCGATCTATGAAATCCCTCTCAGCAAAACCGGTCGCGGTCAGTTGGCCGGCACCTATAATGATTTGCGCGTCTCGAGTTACGCGCACTGTTCGTAAATATGAAGTTACATAATATACCATCATGCCCGTATCCCCGAAGTTTAAAGTAATAGGGGGCGAGCCTATTGCCATTAATCGTGTACAAATCCAAACTCCGAGCAGCTACTGAGAATTTCATAGAAAAACCCAATAACATTTTGCTCCAACTGGGAATCGAACCCAGGACCTCGACCATAGCAGTCATGCTTAGGACCACTATGCTAATGAGCTATTAACCATAGCATAAATAAATCGTTTATATAGGTAATGTAATAGTTAATCGTAATAGAACCCCCCACATAACTTGAAACGAGAAATAAAAAGCAAAATTTATTGATCAAGGCAAGTGTGTTAGAAGCAAACCAATTAAATGCAGGGCTGTCACAAGAAAAATATACAATATTACAATACAAGTATAGTGAGCGAAGTATTTAACGATCATAAAGGAAACATATTTCTGGCCAGTGCTGCCATTTTAGCGCTTTCGGCGCTAGACCTAGCGGAAATTTAGGGTAATCAACTCCCATTATTAACAGTTGACTCCTAGCGGAAAATCTAGCGCTCTATCGAAGTAGTTGATAAATTATAACATACATATTATTTTTTATAACAATTTCAAAACGAACGTTATTTCCACTGAATATTTTTATACTTTTGAATAAGTTTAAAAGTTACGTTACTTCCACATTCTAATGCAGATATTGAAAGGATATTTGGCACAATGAATATACTGACAAAAATAAATTACATAATGCTCTGATCTGGGTCTGAATCTAACAAGTTGCGGTATGACTCATAATAATGGTTATATTTTTATTTTTTACAAAAATCTTTATATATTAACACAAATCACAATCTACAATATCAGAAAACTAAAAAGTAAGATAAGTAAACGTTATCGATAATAGATTAATCTTTACAATTAATAAAATTGAAGTGTCTGTTTGTAATGTCAATATAACAGCTTTTTACTAAATACATATGAAAGTATATTATACGATACCTATAACAAAAAGCCCATTTTTAAAATTTTTGTCTGTCTGTTTGTTCCGGGTAATCTCCGAAACGGTTGGACCTATTTTGACGGGACTTTCACTGATAGATAGCTGATGATATAAGGAATAACTTAGGATACTTTTATTTTAGAAAAATAATTAGGGTTCCGCATAAATAAAAAAACTTCTCATGGTGCATCAATTCGGGCACTTAAATGGCTTATGCTGAGTAAATCATAAGAGATACAGCAAATTAATATACTACATAATCATAGGCATTAAAAAGACCTACAAAAAAGTCTGGGAGAATATACATCTATCTTCTAAACAACATTCACAATAAGCATTTTTGTCTTTAAAATAGCCGGGAGCGGGGAGCAAGATTCGCGCTGACATTATGTAGTCCACGTGATTGCAGCCACGGGCACAGCTAGTTTACAATATATCTACGCCGCTCTTGCTAAAATTAAATCTGAATAAAGTCCGCTAGCACCATCTAGTATAGACTACTACATTTTATTTTATAATGAGTAGTGACATCTATTAAACAATATATAACATTAATTTGTAAAATGATAACTTTAACTGTGACTCAGGCATGATATTGATGTAACAGTTTATGTATAAACTGAAAAGATGGCGCTCATATCAATGTTTTTTGTAGTTTTACGTCTGCTAGAAGTGTGATTATTTAATTTTGTTATTATTGTAATTTTATGCAGAGTTTTAATATTTATTAATGAATAACACTTCACTTTTATAATTGAAAGTTTTTTTATTGAAGTGACACATACAGAGTACACAGAGCAGATTGCCACATACATACTTTTTAAAAGTTATTACCTAATGTTTTTAGGCAAAAACACATAATTCGTAATGCCAACAAGAAGTACATTTGCAGCAGTAAAATAATTATATTTCACAAAAGTATCTCTCTGCTATGGGCCATAAAAATTAAGTGACGTTACGTAACCAGCTATGTCTGGAAAAGGAGAAAGCTGTCTTTTGGGGTGGACATTACAAACAGGTACTTATTAAAAAATAACAGTCACTTGCAAGAAACTTTCATTATGACTTAAAGCTGCCATTATAACTTCAATCCTCCATTAAACACATAGCTGCATTGCAAGAACATCCATGTATCAGGACTAGTTTAATGACACGTTAAAATTAATTTTCAATTTGCCAAAGACGTCATTAACTCAGTTTTGCGTTGCAAGAAACTATACAACGTACTTTATTCGTTCACGTTTGCGTTCCTCAATAACAGTAAAGCATTTCCGTTGAAATTTTGCAAAGATTATTATAGTAAGTACTAAGCTGCAAGTTACAGTGCCATGACTAGGCTTAATGTTCACACAGTACAATTCAAAAACAATAGTTACCGAGTTCAAGAATCCATCGTCGATCCTCTTCCCCCAAAGATCGACACAACGACCGATCCCTGTACTGTCCGCATCCAGCACCATAAACTTTACCAAGCTGTCGGAGCACCTTGTGGCTGGTCTACCCACGCTGCGTCTTCTGTTACATGGCCGTCACTTGAGAACACTTCGAACCCATCAGCCATCCGTTCTATGAGCTACATGGCCCGTCCACTCCCACTTAAGTCTGAGTATCCGTAGGCCTATGTCAGAAACTATGATTCACCTGCGGATCTCTTCATTTCTGATTCGATCACGCAGAGAAACTCCGAGCATAACCCTCTCCATTGCCCTTTGAGTGATCTTGAGCTTTATTGAATTTTCAACGAAAACCCATAAAGTAGTAAATGTGGTAGGTTTCTCACCATGTGCTTAGTGGTCGTGACTATGTGGGGTACAAATCTTTACCACCTCGCGAAATATTTATTATCTTATACATTTTTCTCTAAATAACCACGTACTAGGTACGTGTACAGTCTTATATGTACTTTTATTTCTGTGTGTACAGTTAGTACACGCGTGATATATTCCATATATTAGCTAAAACCGGTTTATGAACAGGTTAAAATCGGTAACGCTTTCGATGTATGTGGTAAAAACAGCACTCGAATGCTAAACACATCTACGTTAACTAAACTTGTAAATTTATTTAAATGATGTCTGAATCTTTTGTTGATTTATTTTACGTTGAAAGCTTTAAGTGCTTAGTGGTTAGCGATTAGCGATTGTCAATTTTCTTGTCGCAATTTGCATAGTATTTCGTAATGAGAGTGAATTGTTATGATGCGCTCACAAATTGTAACAAAGACAATACCTCGGTCAACGAATATGCATTGCTATACAACGAAGTAATGTGGCCAGCCTTCTTAGTACTTTTCCTTCTGGCGGCAATTTGAATGGTAATGTATCCAATACTTATAGTAATTTAAGAATTTAATATATTTGTAGTAAATAATAACAATTTACTTCTGGTTCGTCTTCCACACAATTTATTGGATCTCTCTCTACATGTCTAGTGCATACATTTTCTTGTTATTTCCTCACATCTCTTTTAAATTCTAAACACAAAAACATGCTGCCAGTACTTATAGTAAACTATAACTATAAAAAGATAGGTTTTATTTCCGATCCACAACAATATTATTAGTTATTTTATTTAATCATATGAACACATTATAAATTGGAATAACATTTAAAAAGTCAGTAAGACCGTATATATATACGACGACCGTAGGTGACACTTTCATCGGCAGTCGTCGATGTCACGACATTCTATTGAAATACCTCTTCATGCCTCGTTTGAAAGACCCACTATCATAGCAAAGGGGGAACACGTTGGCTGGGAAACTATTCCATACCTGCATGGTACAGCAAAGGTCAGAATTAGAGAACTACTTTCTTCGTGCCATGATGGACTTTTTGCTTTTTTTTCAAATTACCCGGTGCAGATTTGGGAAGTCTTGTAGAATTGAAGAAATGGAGGCGCCGAACAATTTCGAATATGGATTATAAGTAGTATATTTTGTGAGTTTTAAAAAAATTGCTAAATGTAAACATTTGTCATCAGTATTGTGTTATAGGTTAAAAAAAAAATTACATATAAATTATTATTTGTGAAGGTTCCTCTTGCGTGAAATGCCCCGGCGCTAAAAATCTCTGTGGCTTTCCCATAAATCTGGTCCTGAATTTGCTATAAAGAGAAACCTTTTAAATTGCTGAGAAATCGCTCTGCTTATCGCCGCTTCGAACCTTCGAAACGCTACCTCATAAAGTACACTATTATAGTTTATTTAAATAATTATTTCACATGCGTTATCTTTCGTTATGTTCATGCGGATCGCTTGTGATGGCAGTTTTTGAAACTACAACCAATTATATACCAACATATGCACTACGTATATACCTACATATACGGATACGGGACCAAAGCCTCTGTTCTATTGGGCAATTGATTCCAAAACCACACTCTTCAGGGATCTAATTTGAAAATCCAAGGATGATATAATATTAAATATGACGATTAAAAAATAATCACATACATTTATTAATTATATTGCAATATCATAACAAATTAAATTTAACACGCATAGGACAAGTTCTTTCTCATTCTGTTATTTGGTCGAAACATGTGTGTTAGCACTTAACAAGCTGTATTATTAATTGAAATGGAAACAAAAAACCCGAAAAAATACTTGAGTAAAAAATATATTTCTCTATTTTTGATATTTAATTGGTTCCTAGTGGTCGTACTTAAATATTATATAACCTATGCCATTCCCACAATTAAGACGATTCTAATGACACCTCGTATCCTAAAATTCATCAAGCCGTTTAAGTTACAGAGCGTGACAAAGTAATAGACATGCAAATAAATACGCTCGAAAAACAAAACCCTCCTTTTTCGCAGTCGGGTAAAAAGGAACGGGACGCGGTGCCTGATATTCTAATTTGTTCTTGTTATAAGTATATTCTATTTTATTTCGACTACATACAAACGTTTGGTACGATCTATGGATCAATTTATATGATGCCTAATATCCCATAAATACAAACACATCTCCTTCTTTGCGTCATTATTAGTACATACTTAACAAAGGAGTAACTGAGCGCTGGTAATATAAAATTTAGTCAGCGCGGCATCGCCAAAATTCCTAAAAGCCGCCGACTGGTCTCACGAAGGGAACCACGCCCCTCGCAAACCCCATTTCCATACCCATTTCTCGAGTTTTTTCACTTTTCCTGTTTGTTTCAAATGAATTAAATTTTTTTTTTATCACTCACACCGAAGCCTGCCGCTAACTCTGATGTGGTTTGCGAATGATCCGCTTCAACGATCACCTTTGATTCTTCATTTTCAACTAGGGTCTCCGGCCGTCCACGGGGTTTGGTTCGTAGGTCAAAATTTCCAGGACGAAAACGTTGGAACCAAAAACGTACCGTGTTTTCTTTTCAGTAGCTTTCCCATACACATCATTAATCCTTCAAGCTGATTCTGCAGCGCTGATGCCACAGTGGAACTTATATTCGTAAATAAGGCGATATTTTAAATTTCCTATTTTGTGAAAAGAACAATGTCAAAGAAAAATAAAAAGGTGCAAAAACAAATGTATCACTAAATTCGAAACACAAATAAATACACAAGCCTAAACTTGGAACAAATTTGAATTTGGAATTTCTAACCAGACGCCAGATATTTGAGATCTAAGTGACCAGTTCAACAAAACGCCAATTTCATATGTAAGGAAGGACCTAATATAATATAGTATAGATATTTTTCAGGTATACTATAAATACATAATTATTTATGTATATGTAGGGGAGAGTGGGTAACGGTAGATTATTTGATATAGCTACGTATATATTATGCGTACAAATACCAACTAACCAATTAATAACTAACCTAGTTTTTGCTTTACCATATCCCCATCTTCTGCATTAAGGGGTCGACACGTTAGCAAAGCGAAAGGATGCGCTGCAGCGTTTAGACCCACTGGCAAGTAAAAAGTTTTTTTTTGCGTTTTTTTTTAATCCGAAATTTCTTCACTACATGTACCAGATATTGTCACGGTTGCGCTGCAAGTTATTGTGATGATACCTAAGTTTTTGAGCAATACCTACATAGAGAAAAGAAATTTCATATTCTGTTGACTCAGTATTCCAGACGATTCACCGTTACCCATGCCATGATCCAAAGTGGTCCATTTGTGGGTCACGGTAGATCATTTCCTAATTATTTTTTAACATTTTATAACTTCTTAATTTACGTATTCTCGATCAGCAAAACAAATTTCTGTTTCCAAGATGGTTAGATAATTCTTAAAAGGATTTAATTTGAAAAAAAATGAGCCAGTGTTGCCCACTCTCCCCTACGGGAGAAATTCAAGAGAGTCTGTATTGTAGGGTTGACGCGTTTTCCCATTTCCAAATTTTCGGTACAATGATAACTTGTTAAATACAAAAATTATTAAATCTACTTATCTCTAAAATATACACGTTTCGTGATCTAAATATTTATTTAGAATAGATAATAATTTTGTAAAACACCTCAAATTCTCAATGCATAAGGAAATACCATTATCTTTACATTGACCCACATATTAAGTCGCGAAAGGCCATGATTCCGCGCTCAAGTTTAAATTTAACAAAATAAATATACTGAAATCCGCCTTAACGTAGTAACGTGCAGCAGGTTTCGGTTAAACGAAATGACGAAAACGAAAATAATTGTGAAGGTTAGTGACGTAGATTTCGAAAATTATCACGAACAACAGTTTAGTGCGTTTGGTTTTTGCTTCACGTGTGTAGGACACCGTGCTATTATGAGTATATTTCCAAGTCCGGTGAAGCTGTAAAAGCCGTCTGAGGCTTCAGGGCCCTTAAGGCTAACAGTATAGTAACATAGAAAAAAAATAGCACTTGAGAGCTACGTGGCTACATCCTAACTTCACTACAGGTAACATTGTCGTCAATCGCTAAACCTATAAAGATATAAAAAGAACACACCTACAGATAGACGGATAACAAAGTATCTGGTATTTTTTTCATTTTAGATATTTATCTCTAAAACTTAAGAGCTAGCACTATAGTATATCTATAGTGCGTTATTCCCACGGAATAAAATGACATTTCATGTGTTGCTAGTTTATTGTGTTTTAAAATAGTGATGTCACCAATCGGTAGTAATTGTAAACCTGTATGAAATATTATACCTATTTATATTAATTTTTGCAAAACAACGTCGAACCATTAATATGTGACGTCCGAATAAGTTTGACAAATTTGCATCTCTCGTGGGTATACCAAAGCTTTTTGTTTTGTTTTTTTTTTCTGGTGTTGTTGCCAAAATATTTTGATTTTATAGCTTCTATAATTATGTAATGATAATAGTAAATTATTAGGTATGTAAAATAACACAAAATATTTAAATGAATAAATAAAAATTGTCAAATCTGTATTTAAAATCTTGCCATTCAAATAATTGTACCGTAAAATATACGATGGTAGCACAACACTACAAAAATAAATATGACAACATTATTTTCAAACGTGACATTAGTGATTATCAATTCACTCTGTGGGAATAAAACACGTAGTATGTATATATATTTCCAGTTTGGCTGAATAATCACTTATATTATGGCTTATAAGTTTATTTAAACTAAACTAAAAGACCGAAGCCCGAAGGCCGAATGAATATTTAACATCACTAATCGCTTCGAATTAGCATTAACTTTGCGAAGACCGTGGACTATGAAAACAACTGACGTCATTAAACATGATAATATGGATATGGCTTTTTATCTTAATATAGCGGCCGTCATTAAATTTTATTTTAACTGCCTCATTAGCCTAGTGGTCGTAAGTGCGACTGCTATGGTTGAAGTCCTGGGTTCGATTCCCAGGTCGAGCAAAGTGTTATCGGGGATTTCTATGAAATTCTCAATAGCAGCTCGGAGGTTGGCTTTGTACCCGATTAATGGCAATAGGCTCGCCCCCTTTACATGGGACATAAAAACATGCACGGCGAACTGTGAGCGTACATTAGTACACCTCTGCCTAATTTATTTTACAGCTAAATTTGCAAACAAAGCTGCGGCCCTCATGACTGCAAACGATTAAACTCTGGTAGCCAATGGACATTTCTAATACCAAGATGTTTCCGACCTTGAATCCGCCTTCCCCAAGGGACTTTGGAAACTCTACTCACCGCAGGAAACACAACACAAAGTTATTTGGCTACGATCTTCTGCAAGGTAGAGGTATACCATACCGCCAGTTACACTGCTCCAAGTACAGAGAAATCTCAACAGAAATTTCTCTGTGCGTTATACGTCACAAAAAGAAAAAAAAACGAAGAACTCTAAAAAAGAGTGTGATAAAAGACGAAATTATTAATTTATGAAACTTCTATAATATTTAAAAATCGAACGGTAAGAACACGTGTACGGCACGTGCACAAAACAGCCTCGTCTACTTCGCAATTCATTTCGCACATCTGTGTAAAGTCGTCACGAGGCATCATTTTGCGCCATCTCTATAAAATCGTACGGAACTAAAATAATTATTTCATTCGTCTAGTAGTTCAGTTGCGGAATAACAAACTAATCGGGTGGTGTTTAAATAAAATAAAAAATACATGAAAATAAATAAAAAACATTGAACTATGTATATTTTTGTCTGATGTAACAATAATGACAAAAAATATTTTCAACAATAAATTCGTCATAATTCTTTTTTCAAAATAAATTTTATTCGAAAGAGTTTTTTATTGATCTATTTTTTTTTTCTTTATAAATAAAGCAGTGGTAAATAATATTATTAAAAAATTAATATTAACATACTCGAGTTTAAATATATCTCAAAAATAATAAATAATATTTACGAAATGCATTATGATTTAAAGGGAGACATTACCTATTTAATTAAGTAAACAAAAATTAATTTAAAGTAATGGAATACCTTGGAAGCGAAGCTCAAAATAATTCCGTAATGGAGTCCAACTGGAGTCTCGGTTACCCACACGTGGGCTTAAGGTCTCCGAACTTGACGAACACGACTGTTAGCCTGCAAGAGAATTTCGAAATAGATTTGGAGGATACGAATTGGATTTTGACTTCTTCATTCATCATATTCACTATGCAGACAGGTGAGATACATTTTTTTTGCATAATCTACAGCTAGCAGCTCATGTCTCTACAGCGCAGTGGGATTTCGCTTTTGAATTCTCGCGAAATGCTGCTTCCGTCTAGACTCTAGACCAGTGGCTACTAACTTTTCAATCTTGTCACCTCTATGACCTACTAGGGCAACTCAATTTTCCCTCCCTCCTCCCCTAAATTTTTATCAAAGATAACAATAGTAAGAGCACAGTCTTCATTAATCCTGTTTTTAATTGAAATTTATTAGTTTTTTTTTTCAATTATCTAATTATCGGTTTGCGGTTTTTGTTGTATGCGTGTCTTACTAAGGGATGGAACACAGTGACTGTAGGTATATATGCAGCGAGACAGAGAGAGAGCTTATTACACCCTCAAGATAGCAATTTTACCCCAGGTTAGGAACTCAGGCTCTAGACATAATCCATAATCCATCATTACTTCATTAATTCAATTCTCGTCAATAATAAAAATGTAAAGTAGAGTAGTAAATATGACAGAGTAATACTAAAGGATCAGTCTAAAGGAAATCATTTTTAATATAAAAATATTAATAAAAAAAACTATTTAAAAATAATCTTTTATTCAAATTTTAGTTGTACTACAATGAAAATAATTATTATAATCAATGGCGAATGTTATATATGTAGTTGAATATAACTGTTATATCAAAAAATTTCAAATGCTTGTAAAGCACAAGAAATTTATTTATTTTAAATTCCCGTTCTCCCTGTTTTATTTACGCTACAACATAACATACCATCACGCCTGTATTCCCGAAAGGTTAGGCAGAGGTGTACTAATGTACACCCACAGTTCGCCGGGTATGTTTTTAGGTCCTATGTAATAGTAATAGATATATAATAGTCCTGTTACCATTCATCGGGCACAAAGCCAAACTCCGAGCTGCTACTGAGAATTTCATAGAAAAACCCAAGAACACAATGCTCGACCCGGGAATCGAACCCAAGGCCGAGAGCATAGCAGTCGCGCTTACGATCAATAAGTCTAAAGAGGCAGTTTAAATTATTTGATGTATCAGTTATATCCACCTGTATAAATAACATTCAGCACGGCCCTTGCATAAAATTGTTATTTTCATTCTAGTAAAACTGAAATTTGAATAAAAGCTTGTTTTTTAAAAGTTATTTTAATTAATCTTTTTTTCGTATTTTTCTCAGCAATCCCCTTTTATTTGATACCCGTTTCATGGGGTTTGCACAAAAATAACTATTCCGCCATCTTTGAGTTTCCGCCATTTGGACTTAGAATGTCGTTACTTAGCTAACCATATAAAAAGTCATACAAACAAAACGTGTATACAAAATTAGGTACTGATCAATCAGTTGAGGATAACTGTTTTCAAATTAACTTGCAAGATTAGTAGACCCTTAACTACCCATAACTACCAACAAAGCAAGTAAAATAATAAAAAAACGTGTGCGTCTCTTGACGCTCGACAGAAGTGATAACTTAAACTAATCTAAGTTGAACTATGTATTTTATATTGAAATTATTTAACTTGAGAAAAACTTAAACTTTATGTATATTAATATGATAATGTGAGGAAAGGTTATTTATTAACAAAATGTTTTATTGATTATAAAATATATTTTATCCTTAGTTACAATTCTTGAATATGTACATTAGAACACTGGGTAGAGAAGGGAAGCCAGACAGAGTGACGCCGTAACGCGTTACGTTACGAAGCGGTTTACCATCCCATAATTTTTTTATTTTTTTTTTATGTATAGATTATTATTGTGTACCTACGATATTAGAGAACGAATTGAATCACTGTCTCGGCATAAACCAGTTCAGAGTTTTTCGGGGCATTTCAATAAAATATTTATGTATTTTGATGTTAAATAAATTGAAAAAAAAAAGAAGTTCTATCTTCAAAACGTACCAAGATAACGGCGTATTGACCTTCAACTTACCAACGCTTTCCCCGCGGCTTCGCTCGCCTCATAGTTGAGTTATGTCCCATCTTTTTTACTTTCTAACTGAATTGCTCTATGCCAATTTTCAAAGATCTATCTTCATAAATGACGGATTTTCATACGAACTTTCATACCTTTTTCCACTAATCTAAGTCAATCGTTTTCCAAAAATTCTTCCTTAGTACTACAGGATCTATAAAAGAAACTCACAAGCAAATTTTCACGGTCCAAGCCTCAATAGTTTAGTAATTATCTTTTTATCTAATCTAATTACCTGAGCAATTCATATAATTCCTCATTGATTTGGATGAAACTTTGTATTTAGATAATGCTTTACACTCAGAGTTTACCTAGATAGGTTTTTTCTTCTAAGACACCGAACGGAGCTCGCCCATATATTTTAAACAGATTAAGCATTAAATATATACATATTAATTATTTAATAAGAAAAAATATATTTAACATTTTTGATAAGGTGGTTACAGTAAAAGATCATATTATACATCCAGTTATCTAAAGTTATCCGCGCTGATGAAGTCAAGCAATATTAAAAAGCGGAATTCTGTTTTTATTTTAATCATCATCAATTTGAAATGATGACTACACAAATTGATTTAAAATACTTAATTAGCAAAAAAATGCGTGATTATAAAAAAACTATGTATGGAAAGTTTTTGTCGACATCAAATCTCTTGTCTATGATTATATACTGGGTTTATCCTCTTTAGTAACATAAGACTTCAAGGAGGATATAACACAAAAAAGCAGTAATTACTATTAGGTATATGTACATAAGTCTTAGTACTAGTGATCACTATGATTTCACTCGTATTTTAATTATTTGGAAAGTTAAACCTATAAATATTTTAGTTAAAATTTCAAAATCATTTACTATGCAACGTGATTGGAAATCACATTGCATAATCTGTGATTGCTGAAAATATATTAATACATGCTATGTTTTTTTTTTAATTTATTCAGTTAAGCGGGCGAGTACCATATTGTCATTCGAATCCAAGTACTACATCTAAAACATTAATAGCATCGAAAAAAAATTCAAAATATACAGGCTGGATTTTTGAGATCGGGCAATAAATTGGAGTATGTATGGGAAATTTTTTTATTGCGATTTCCGAAATTTTTAGTACTCTAACCTCTTTTCATCCTATAGTGTTTATTGATCCTTATAAAAACAGGATCGATTGGCATGAAAAATGTTTTTGTGTAGATTGCGTAGATGTGTACTTCACGTCGGCTCATTGCCTAAATCTTTATAAGGCGTAAATTCGACCTCACATTGAGTATTGCTCTCATCTATGGGCGGGAGTCCCCAGTACCAGCTATTTCTTTTGACCGCATTCAGCGTAGGGCGGCTCGAGTTCTTTCCGACCGGCTTGATCCATTGTCTCTGCGTAGAGATGTTGGTTCACTCTGCATCTTCTACCGCATTTATCATGGGGAGTGTTCCGAGGAATTATTTGGATTGATCCAGGCTGCTGAAGGACATCGCGTCAGAATCATAAATTCCATCATCACCACCTCAATGTCCAGCGTTCCACAAAAGGCCGGCAACGCATCTGCAAGCCCTCTGGTATTGCGGATGTTTGTGGGCGGCGGTGATCACTTTCCATCAGATGCGCCACCTGACCGATTGCCCCCTTCCTATCATTAAAAAAAAATTGTCCATTATGATGCTGACTCCATAGTTTAAAAGAAACCCTGTAAATTCAGGACAAAATGTCTCAAAATGTTAAGGACAGTCAATCAAGGATAAAAAACAATAGTAGACAAAAAAGTTTTAAACTATATAATACCTACCTTTGTATTATATTATATAGATATAGCATGTATCTATGTTTCTCTAGGTATCATTATATTAATAAGTGAAGCAAAAGCTTTCGGTACTTTTTAAGCGTATTGCGTGCACGGAAGACTGTGAGATTTGGCATGGTTAAAGTTTATATGGAGAAGGAGTGCAGAAAGCTAAAATTTATCTATAATATCTATTACTAATATATTAAATAAAATAAATTTACACTGCGAATCCTAACCCGACCAGTGCCATTGAACTTAGATCCCTCAAAATACCTCAAAATTGTCACTCAATGACAACTGACAGCAAGTGATGTAGTTATTACTCATTGTTTAGGTTCATGAATACTGCAAATGGCAAACAGAAAATAGTTTATGATCGAAAAGTCGCCGGTCGAATTTCGACCTTAGAGCGATCGCTAGTAGTAAAAAATCTGTAGTTTAGTTTTTTTAATCAAAAATTTTGGTACTCTTCTTTTGTCTGCTTGCTTGTTCATCCGAGTTTAACTCAAAAACGACCGATTTCAATGAATTATCCAATGTTCTTTTATAAACACCATATAACAAATTATAGAACTATTGATTTATCGCTAGCGTAGGACAATGGGAAATTTATTGGTTGTATTAAATCAAATAAAAAAAAAATAACATGCGTGCCATTTCCTGACATCACTATCATTTACGTAATAATCCACCCAATGAAACAATGATGGCTCAGTTGGTAGCGTGTACGGACACCGCGTCGATCGTCGTGATTCGAATCCCTGCAATGAGCCTGAGCTTTGGGTGAAGGAAAACATCGTGATGAAACCATAGCATTGCGGTAGAGCTTTTTTTAATGTCCGCCCGGCTAGCTACCACCCTCTAGTTGAAAATCTGGCGCCAAGCACCTATAGGTGTGTTCCGGCAGCTGCACTTGAGAGCCAGCGCCCCACTAGGCTTTACGTATTACCATATTGGGCCACATCGTCACTTAAATTCAGGTGAGATTGTGGTCACAATGCTAAACTTTTAACGATAAAAAACCCTATACTACAGTTTCGATATATCATTTCATTATTATTTTTTTGTTACAGGTTTCGGTATGTTGGAGTCGGGTTGTGTTTCAATCAAAAACGAAGCAAATATAATGATGAAGAATATGGCAGACATATCTCTTGGAGGTAATCTATACTAATATTATAAAGCTGAAGAGTTTGTTTGTTTGTTTGGTTGAACGCGCTAATCTCATAAACTACTGGTTCGAATTAAAAATTATTTTAGTGTTGGATAGCCCATTTATCGAGGAAGGCTATAGGCTATATAACATCACGCTACGACCAATAGGAGCGGAGCATGAATTAAAAATGTTGCAAAATCGGGGAAAATTTATTCCTTTTGAGAACTTCCATTGCGTGCGTTGCGTAAATGGTTAAAGTTAAGCAAAAATTATGTGTGACGGAATTGTATTATTATTATTATTATATTAAAAACTTCTACAAAAAGTCTGCGATAGCATATGTCTGTCTTTGAAGGTTGACTCAATATAACCTTTTTTATGGTATTAAAATTTGTTCTAAAATACATTTTTTGCGGAGGGTGTTTTTATAAACATGGTATTAATCCTTTTCAAAACAAATACGTTATTCATCACAAGTATTTAATCTTGAACAAAACTGGCTTTTACATCATTTGATTTCAATGAATATATTAATTTATATTACAGTTTAAAAATAACTCCGAAGCAAAGTAATAATGAAGTAACGCGCGTGCATTTTCGTGGCATTCAAATTGTATACGACAATTGTTATTTGTCCCTGCCTACAGCGTCACGTGATCAGATATGTCAATTTCATACATTTTTCTTTTATTAGCGTTAACGATTATAGGAAGGCAACTTGGCTAGGCCCTCAGGAATACTGTAGGCAAGTACAGGAAATGGAAACATGACTAGAGCTACACGGGTGCTCTGCCGGCGCGGTGAATAGCTGGTCGAATACATTTAACATACAACTAATAATTTAATAAACTCAGAAGCTCACAGAAAAAGAATTATATTGTTTTAAGAGAAAATATTTGACAGAGCATTCACTCTAAGATACAAGACATTCAAAAGGTACTTGTAGTTTCAAAGATTGGCCCGTTTAAATAAACAAACAATTTATTAAAGTATTAATCTTAAACAATACAAATACAAGACAATTTTTAACAAAAAAGAGAATTAACTTCAATTATTTGGAGGAGTTCCCTTGTGTGTCTTTGAAGTCGAAGGTCCAATACCATTGAAATTAAAAGATCACCCTTGAGGTATCCCCATTCCAATAAAGAAATAACCACCCCAATCGGTTCATAAACAAAGAAGTTATAGCTGAAAATCCATCAAAAAAAAACATTCGAATTGAGATTTTTGAACTCGGTTAAAAAGAGCTGAATGCTGATAAACTTCAAACGGATAAATAGATTTTCTTGAATCATAAATAAGAAACACTCTCGATCAACCAAAAAAGAAACCTAAATCAGCAATTTGTAAGCTACGGCCACAGACAGATACACAGATACATACTTTAAACACGGTCTGTTTGCATCTGGGGTTAAAAAGGTATCTATATATTAATACCTGAAGCAAAAGCTTTCTACCCCTTTTTAAGCGTATTGCGTGCATGGAAGACTGTGAGATTTGGCATGATTAATGTATATATGGAGGAGTGCAGAAAGCTAAAAATGATCTATAATATCTTATTAGATTAGATTTTAGATCTTAATTAGATTTTATTATTATTAATTTAGTTAACATAGTTAGTAGTGCTTAACGCTCGAGAATTGTTGTATGCTGTTCTCGCCTATAAGTGGAGTACTACATAATTATTGAAATGTGTTCGTATAAATAAAAGATAAACTTGTATCTATAATATCTGTTACTTGTATATTAAATTAAATAAATTAATACTGCGAATACTAACCAGACCAGTGCCATTGAACTTAGACCCCACAAAATATTGACATTGTCACTCAAGGAAAAATGACAGCAAATGATGTAGATAATACTTATTGTTAAGGTTCATTAATACTGCAAATGTCAAACAGAAAATAATCTATGATCACAAAGTCGCTGGTCGAATTTCTAGCTTAGGGCGATCGCTAGTTATATCTAAAACCACACAAACTCATGCAAATGCATTTCCAGGTCTAACGTACTGGATTTTCGGGTACGGGATGTCGTTCGGCCAAGGTCCGTTCTCGAACCCGTTTATAGGCGTGGGTGACTTCCTAGTGGACCCACCGGTGGGCGATGCGCTGATGGGACCAGTATTCGCGTCCTTCCTCTTCCAACTATCGTTCGCTACCACTGCTACCACCATAGTGAGCGGTGCTATGGCTGAAAGGTTAGTAATTACCCAGGTTTAGTGTTTCCAAATCAATCGTATTGAAAGGTTGAGATTTTCTAAAGTTATTATACTCTAGGTATACTATGAAAGAATCTAAATTCTAAATCTAAAAGAAAACCAACAAGACTTCCAATGCCAATTGAATTAACGTGGGGCCATTTTTGAAATATCCCCGATCCAACAAAAAAAGTATCATCCAAATCGGTTTATAAACAAAGAAGTTATGCCTGAACATTCATAAAAAAAATCTATATAATAGGTCTTTACCTATGAAATTGCCGTTCTGCCATTTCAAATCAAAATAATTTTTGTTTGGCTAAGAATTCTAATTTCAAATTAATTTTATTTTAAAAACATGGAATTCTTTTTCCAAAAGTAGTAATTTGTTTATTGATTAGTGTTACATTTTCATCGCATTTCAATCTTTTTTGTCATCATGGATACGTTAAAAATTCGAATAATTATGGAATATGAGTACCGTCGTGGCAGCAACGCGGCACAAGCGGCACGCAACATCAACGACGTTTACGGAGCTAACACTACAAACCAACGCACCACCTGTTATTGGTTTGCTCGCTTCCGTTCTGGGAATTTCGACCTGAAAAATGAACCTCGCGGTCGTCCAAAGACTTAGGTCGACAATGACGAATTAAAGGCGATTGTGGAAGCTGATGATATACAATCTTCGGCTGAATTAGCAGCAGCTTTCGACGTTAGCGTCAAAACAATATTGGTCCATTTGCGTCAAATTGGCAAGGTAAAAAAGCTTGACAAATCGGTGCCCCACGAACTCAATGATCGCCCGCGCGAAGTACGCGTCGAGACGTGCCTTGCACTGCTCAACAGACACACAAATGAAGGAATTTTGAACCGCATTGTTACCTGCGATGAAAAATGGATTCTGTTTGATAACCGCAAGCGCTCAGCAAGTTGGTTGGATCCTGATTCAGCACCTAAACAATGCCCTAAACGAAAACTTACACCTTGAAAAGTGATGGTCACTGTTTGGTGGTCTAGGGCCGGTGTGATTCATCACAGCTTCTTACCAAACAGGGTGAGCATTACTGCCGATGTGTACTGTGAAGAATTGACACAATGATGGAGAAGCTGGCACATCTCCAACCAGCATTGGTCAATCGCTCGTCTCCGCTGCTCCTGCACGACAACGCGCGACCTTATACTGCACAGCAGACGGTCTCCAAGTTGCAAGAACTGGGGTTGGAAGTTCTCCGTCATCCGCCCTACTCACCAGACCTTGCGCCTACAGACTACTATTTTTCCAGAATTTGGATAACTCCTTGGCGGGAAAAAAATTCAATACCCGAGAGGCAGTACAAAATGCCTTTGAAGAATTTGTTGCCTCCCGAGTTATGATAGGCGGTACGAGTTTAAATTAAAAAAATATTTATTTTAAAAGAATTATAATAGGTGTTTACACTTATGGTTCTTAAACAAGACTAACTTAAAATTAATTAAAGTAATAATCAAGTTGCAGTCACGCCGTCGTTTCCCATGGTCGTAATCTGCATGGTCAGCGATTCCACGGTCTGTGTCCGCCGGTCCCACGGCTTATGGCGTGGTAACTCCTCCCTCCTTAAAAGGAAGCGTATCCTGGAGCAGCTTCCGGTAGTGTTCTCACTACCTTTGATTTTCATCTGCATTTTCTTCGCCTGTTTCCACGTATATACTTTCCATGCACCAACGCTGACCAGCATGATGTACAGTAACAGTGTTGTCCAACTAGGAACCGCCATCATAATATGCCAACTAGGGGTTTCTCTGAGATACAAGTTGTCAGCTTTGTTGAGTAATTCATGGATACTGTCTAATTGAATATCTTCGATGTTCAGTCTATACTTCACAGCTTCCTCGGGTATAACTGGTTCTTTGAGCAGCGGGATAATATCATTGGTGATAATAGTACGTGTGTGAGCTTGGAGTGTCCTATTCATAACGGTGACCTCGCATCCCTCAGGTAGTGTGAGTAGAAATGTGCCGGAGATTTTTCTATATTCGTTTTTAGATTTGCAGTTACTTTGCAGGATTTCTTCATCCTGAAGTATAAGCAGCCAGCTGTTTTCGTTGATCTTTTGTATTTTTCCTATGTTAATGTTCATTTTGACCTGGGTACAATTCGCTTTCCTATGATGTATAAGCGATGTGACGCAGTCTTCCGCATCTTGAAATCTTCTCATCTCCAGCGTTTTACAGATATGTAAATTGTCGGATATCAGCGAGCATTCCTCGTCTAGTTAGGTATACTCATCGTTTCCAAGTATCAGGTATTTGGATTTCGGAACATTGGTTAAATTATTTTGGTCGGGAATGGAATAGAGGTGTATAAGATCATATATGTTTTTATCAATAGCGGGTATTTCTAATATAAATGTTAAAGTGTGTTCTGTACTGTAAGCTCTAACCTTAATTGACTTTTGGATCAAATGTATGTTACCTATGTCTATTTTGGCTACTGGTGCAAAAGAGTATAACTTCTGTAAATTTCTAATTTCTTCTAGGAGACTTTGCGGGTTGATAATAGAAGGATGCATTATTCCTAATTGAGAAAACGTCGTTGCGTCTTCCAAAACCATTAATCGATCTAAAACTAACTGTAAACTAAAATTTATCTGTACATATAACTCTAAGAAATGTAACTTATTGATTATCGAATTTGTACTACGAGTAATGTTTTGCAAAAATTGTTCTAAATTCTTTTGATTCTTGTTAATTTTATCTAAATGACGACTAAACTCGTTAATTGAACTACGTGCTAACACGTCTTTGTGCACTTTGTGTGTTATCTACTTTATTTCTAATATCAGAGATTTGTTTCTCAAACTCTATTGCGTCCTCGTAGTCTAAATTCCCGGTGATTGCCTTAACTATAGATCCTAAGCCATTAATTATACCACGCCTAATTCTAGTTTTCGGTATGATAGTCATTATTTTCCTACTAATTTTTGATAGTGACAATTCAATTTGCTCTTTGTAAGTTTTATGTAGTTCTACGGAAGCGGTGCTACTTTCGACGACCTTAGTATTTGCGTATAAATCCATAAGTCTTACAGAAGTTGTATATAAATTAGTGATGTTGTAAATGCAAGCAAGGTTAAAGTAATCTATCATTTTGAGAATTTCTCCTTGTTTGAGCAAAAGGATGCCGTTATTTTTATCAATGGGTTGAATTATTATGTCTACGGTTGCGTTGAGCACGAGGGCTCCTGCGATGATGATCCTGGAACAAGATGAGGCCTACGTAGTAGTTTAAAATGCACTCTAATAGATTTGGAATTTGGATGATTTCCTATTATTTCAGCAACACTATTGGGGTGTAAATGAATTATCTTATACGGACCTTTAAATACTGGCTTCGTTTTATCGCTGCGCGCCGTTTTCGCCACCTGTTTATAAACAACTTCACCTATTTTAAACATTATGTCCTGTGTTTCCTGGTTTCGCTTGGCTATAATCTGCTCCTTATTTTTAGACATATGTGCGGCAACACATTCTTGTACAGCCTCAGCGTTCCTACAATGTCTTATAACATAATCTTGATAAAATTCTTTAGGATAAATAAGTTCTAAAGGATTTCTAGACGCTGTATGGCCAAATAATAGCTCGTGTGGTGTATATCCTGTTGTATTTTGTATTGTATTATTGTATGCTATGACGGAATATTTCATGCTAGTTTGTATAAGGTCTTCTTTATTGGTTATCCTTTGTATTCGTATAATTTCACCTATAGTGGAATGGAATCGTTCTATAGGAGAGTTAGAATTTGGGTTGTAGGGCGTTGTAAAATGTATGTTGATGTCATGTAATGCGCATATGTCTTTTATGACATCATTATCAAATTTGCTATCAGAATCTGTCATAATTTTTGTAGGTAATCCTAGTGTAGAGAAAGCTTGAATTAATGCATCTGCTAAAATGGAGACTTTTCTAGTTTAATTTTTATATTGTGGGTTTTAAATCTTTCAAATACCTGTTTTAATTTCTCAACGTGCTCTTGTAGTGACGTAGAAATCACGATGACGTCATCTAAATATGTGAAAACATTTTCAATTCCTCTTAAGATGTGATCCATTAACCTTTGAAATGTACTTGGGGCATTTTTGAGGCCAAATGGCATTCTCAAAAATTCATAATGCCCGCGTTCCGTTGTAAACGCCGTTTTTTCGATATCGTTAGGGTGCATCTCTAGTTGGTGGTAACCACTAGCTAAGTCAAGGGTTGTAAAGTATTGTGCCCTTCCTAGTCTGTCAAGTAAGTCATGGATATTCGGTAAATGGTATTTGTCCTCAATAATCCTGTTATTTAATCTTCTGAAGTCAATAACAAGTCTCCACGTTACGTTACCAGATGTATCAGGTTTCTTCGGTACTATATGCACTGGGCACGACCAAGGTGAAATACTTTCCCTAATAATTCCCTGCTTTAACAGATTTTCTACTTGATTTTGAATTTCTTTGCGTTGTTTGGGTGGTTGCCTATAACTTCTTACAAAAATTGGTGTTTCATCATTAAGTCTTAATTCATGCTTTACAGAATGTGTAAATGACAATGGAATATTATCAAAAAAAAATATCTCTCTGTATTGATAACAAATCCTCATTATTTCTCGCCTTTCTTCTTCATTCATGTGATCATTACGAATATTTTTTAAATTTTCACAAAGTTCCTTATCTAAATCTAAATCTGTCCGTAAAAAATTTACTTCGCTATGCTGATTAATCATATTTTCAAAAAATGGTTTAAGCTTATTCGGATATTTATTTAAAATTATTTTCTTTTCATCAGTAAAATTTATAACAGTTGTCTTAAATGCCCCATTCATTACGTCCACTATTGCTGCTGGAGATCTTAACCCCTCAGACCAATAGTGATCATCACATAAATACTGTCCATCAGCGTAGTTAGTTTTAACCACAATAACCTTTTCACACTTTTGTTCTATTCTAATGTTTCTAACTGGGTAGTTTAAGTAAATTGGTATATTTGCATTTGGTGTATGTAATAATCTGTCGCTTAAATTAATTGTGCAGTTAAGCTCTTTTAGTAAATCCATACCTATTAAGCCCTGATATTTAGGATCGAAATCGAATAATAAAAATGTGTGTGTTTTATTAATGTTAAATTCTAACGGAAGGGGAAGTGACGCTACAAGGTCGTGTTGAGTGACTGCATGAGAGCTTTTTGAGCGTTTTTTATAACAGCTGGTGAGATCATGCACCGAGAGGCACCTGTATCCAACAAAAATTTGCCCCCAAATTCATTTAAAATTATATAGGGCAGGTGGTCCTTACCTCTAATGGTTTACGTTGATTGTTTTAGCTAAGTCTGTTGGTCGTCTTCGACGTCCTGAGTAAAATCCTCCTGGTACGTTTCTTCGTCCACCAAGGCTAGGAGTGACACTTCGTGTTCCTCTGTGCTATTGTTTTCATAATACTCACCTTGCGTGTAGTAGGGTTGCTCGCTAGACGAATAAAACAGTTGTTGTGCATACTGCGGCTTTTCCGGCTTATTCACTGACCTCATAGTGACGTCCGATGTATTTTTTGGAAAGTTTACCTATTGATGTGGTATATTCTGTTGTTGGCGTCTAAAGTTTCCAGAAGTCCTAAAGTTTCCTGAACCACTAGGTATAGAATTCGGTTGACTATTATCGGGTGATACTTGTTTTACTGGTGTGTTATATTGTGGTAGTGTATTAAAATGTGTTGGAATTGGTTGATGTAGCTGTGGTCCAAAATTATGCGGGTTTGTATTAAAATGTGTCGGAGTTGGTTGGTATAGTTGTGGTCTAATATTAGGCTGATTTAACTTTGTCTTTGCTTGCGAATAAAACTGATTTTGTTTTTTATAATTTATTTTGGCTTCTTCTTGCCGTGCTATTACTATGGCCGACTCAAGTGTCTCCGGTTTTATTATTCTAACGCCTAAAGATACCTGAAAGTCTAAATGTTTCGTATATTGTTCTATCACCATCTCTTCATAATAAGTTTTATCAGTGTGTTTACCTACTGAGTTTAAAGTATCGAGCAACGCCCGAAGTCTCCTACCAAATGTTTCCGCGTCCTCATTTTTAAAACGAAACGTTCGAGTCAGTTCTTACATTACTTGAATTTCATTTCTAGGTTCCCCTAATCGTTTTTTTTTAAGTATCTTTAATAGCAGCCCACGAGGTCAAGGAGTCCTCGTATGCAATTGCGTCAGTTGCAGCTCCAGCTAGTCTGGATTTTATTAAACATACTAACGTGGGATGTGCTTGCACATTAACATCGAAAAGCATTAATATATTATCTACTTGCCTAATATAATAGTTTAATAATCGGGGATTGACATCGTATTTGGGTAGTAGTTCCCCAATACTTTTATCAATTGTGCCGACTCCGTAAGCGACATAGCGTGAAGTTTTATATTTTACAAGAATCAAAAGACAATAGCTCGGATATCGGATGACCGCGCTTATCTGTTATGATTCACTGTACGGTGTACGTCTATAGCAATTTTAGCTTACGACAGAAACACTTTAACACAATGTAAAATATGATATATAAAAAAATACACAATATAGACAGGAAATATGACAAAAGGAACTTGGATAAACGAGAGTACTCACCAAGCCAGCATTCTGCCTCTCCTCCCGAGTCTTGTTGTAGGTACACTAATTCACCCACAAAGGATCTTCAATTTTCAGAAAGTCCTTTCAAAGAGTTCGTTACACGCACTTTAAGTTCTTATTATGATCGCGGTAGTAACGACTTGGAAACCGTTCACTTTGCCTGAAAATTTGATTCGACGAAAAGTGCCGCGATCCTACCGACTGCGCCAGTTATGATTGACGGTACGAGTTTAAATTAAAAAAGATTTATTTTAAAAGAATTATAATAGGTGTTTACACTTATGGTTCTTAAACAAGACTAACTTAAAATTAATTAAAGTAATAATCAAGGTGGAGTCACGCCGTCGTTTCCCACGGTCGTAATCTGCATGGTCAGCGATCCCACGGTCTGTGTCCGCCGATCCCACGGCTTTATGGCGTGGTAATTCCCGTCCAGCTGATTTCTTTAAGAAGAGCATCAATAAACTGCCACTGCGCTGGCAAAGATGCATTGATTGCATGGGTGATTACTTCGATTAATACAAATAAAAAATACATGAAAAAAATTCGTTTAAATTTTTTCATACAAAACGGCAATTTCATAGGTAAAGACCTAATATATACACTCGAATTGAGTAACCTCCCGTCCTTAATTGAAGTCGGTTCAAAAAATCTCGACTGCAACAAAAACTCGATTGAAAAAACTGTCAGTCATAGAACTGCCAGTCAGAAGTGAAAACATATTATGTATTAAGTATCTGAGAGTGACGGTCACGCGAGTTCGGTGCCTTTTCCCCCATTCCAAAAGAGCTGTACATAATCACTCTTATAACATAACGTACCATCACGCCTATACTCCCCGAAGAGTTAGGTTAGGTACACCCACAGTTCGCCGGGTGTGTTTTCTAAGTCCCATGTAATAGGAGTCGAACCTATTGCCATTAATCGGGTACAAAGCCAAACCCCGAGCTGCTACTGAGAATTTTATAGAAAAACCCAATAAGACTTTGCTCAACCCGGTAATCGAACCCAGGACCTCGAGCATAACAGTCGCACTTAGGACCACTAGGCATACACACACATCTGTATATATGACGTGACGGTCACGCGAGTTCAATACTTTTTCCCTATCCCAAAAGTGTCCACCAAGGTACCTACTTAAAGAGGTTTTCACTACATTTAATAAATACATGAGCTTCCCGTGTATACAAATCTATAAAAAATAACCAGCTGTGAGCAGCTAATTATAATTCAAAAACACACCAAAATCGCGCTATTGTATTAAGACGGAACGATACTTATTCGTGATTTTATAGTTTTTACTAATGTAAAAACTTAAAAGAATAAGTGGACATTAATGGGAAAGTTTTTGAAGGTAAAAGTTGTCCGAGTGGGTGAAAATTAAAAAATAATAACTTTTGGTGCTATCTTTAAAATTTGCGCACTTGCTACCGTGACACTACGTGCTCTAATTTGACGCTTTTCAAGAGACTCTTTTTCATACATAGATATGGTACTCTTGGTGGCTACCTTCAATAATCCGTACAGAAAAACAGATAGAAACAAAAAAATGCTTTCTCTTTTTCATAAATATCTCTTCACGTTACGCTTAAAGGACTCTATGTCGTAAGAAGAAGGGAAAACACTGGCCGGGAGAAGGTTCTACAGCTTCACGGTACGACAAAGATAAGTTCAAACAACTCGTTACGTAACAATTTTTTTATTTAAAAAAAAACTAGTAATTATAATTTCCCAAGATCGCAACCTTTTTCGTTTATGTTTTACGGGAAATCGCTCGATTGTATTTTATATCATTTTTATTTGGTTGTCGCAAGTTGGCAACACTTTTCGTCTGTTTTACGGGGAATCCCTCGACTGTATTGGTAGTCAGTTTTGTTAAAGTGAGTTCATACTGTGTAATAGTGTAATGTCCTCAAAGCAGGGAGATTTGCATCTCCAGCTGTTCTCGGCCTATAAAAGTTATCATGCTGACTTGCTGATTTGGGTGTTACGTAACTTTTAAGGAGGGGGAGGAGAAAAATGTTACGGCGCGTTACCGGGGGGGGGGAATGTCAAAATCTTCAAAAATTACGTCAATACTTGAACGCCCCCATACCGTTTATACAATACTCGTGATCAATGCGATTTATGAAGCTTATTAGGAATTTATTACATGTACAGACAGAATTACAGGTTTATTATATCATCCGCAGGTGTAACTTCAAAGCATACTGCATGTTCTCCTTTCTAAACACGATCGTTTACTGCGTGCCAGCAGGCTGGGTCTGGGGTACGCACGGATTCCTCAACAAACTTGGTGCTGTGGACATTGCTGGATCCGGACCAGTACATCTTGTCGGTGAGTACTTCTTTACTTGAATATCTCATTCTCCAGCATTCGATAGCAGCAAAGACCAAAAAATTAACTGTACTTTTTACCAAATTCACCTTTTTAAATCCGATTTGCCGTTTTTGCGTGACTTTACTTTCGTATATATAATATCAGCTGCGCCCGCATGGATCATTTTAAAGACAAAAATTCTTTTTGTAGATGACCTTTAGAACATAAACATATGCTCTAGGTTTTTTTTTGTAGGAATGTTTATTACCTATTTACTATATGTACTACATTAATATCTTTTATGGTTTACTCAGCTCAATCGCCCCAAAATAGTCGATTTTCCTAATCGATTTTTATTTTGGCGGAATCCTATTTTTTTTTTTTTCTAAAATAAAAGTAGCCTTAGGTTACACCTTATAAAATCTGCTGTCTGCCAGTGAAAGACTCATCAAAATCGGACAAACACATAGACATTAAAAAAAAAAAGTTTTTTTTTTGTTTAATTACCCACCGCATATACTTTCATAAGCATATGAAAAAAGCTGTTAATTTTATTGTTTTACATTACAAACAGACACATCAATTTAATTTTTTTGTATAGATTGTTATGGTTGGATTACAAAATAAAACCTTTGCTTCGAAGGTGGAGCGTCTGCCTTCGCATCAGCTCTGATGCTGGGACCAAGGTTAGGTCGCTACGCACGCGGCACTGCACCTCTGCCGTTGGGGAACCCAGTGAATGCCGTCATGGGAACTTTTGTATTATGGTGGGGTTGGTTGGCTTTCAACTCTGGGAGTACTTACGGGGTGAGTAGGTTTTTAGAAATTTTTTTTTTAATTGAATTTTTAATATCTGCACTCTGCCTCATTAGCCTGGTGGTCATAAGCGCGAATGCTATGCTCGAGGTCTTTGTATTCCCGGATCGAGCAAAGTGTTATTGGTTTTATCTATGAAATTCTCAGTAGCAGCTCGGAGTTTAACTTCGTGCCCGATTAATGACAATAGGCTCGCCCCCTATTACATGGGACCTAAAACATACTCGGGACCTAAAAACTTGGAATGTAAAACATTATCTAAATACAAAGTTTCATCGAAATCGTTGTAGCCGTTTCTGAAAAACCAATTACATATATATATATATATGTAGCCGTGCATGTCTAAAAATAGATACGTCATGCTCCCTGCTAGCGCGCTGCGCCCGAGTAGTCAGTCGACCCGCCGTGCCCGTGAGCGATGCGCGTGTTACCGGCGCTTTCCGGAGTGTATTGTCACGTAACATCGATTACACATCTTTCGTAAAAGTTTGTGTTTCATTTCCGCTCGCCTACCAGTGGTTATAAATTGCGCCCAACTCGTGGCACGTACTCCGTACGACAAGTACCTACATAATCGACGCGAGTGCGAACGAGACCCACGCGACTGTGTTCTCCCACTGAACTGTATTATCGTTCTGGTTCGTTGCTGAGAGTTTTCGACGAGAAAATGCCGCCGAAAACACGCCGGCACGCGTCCAGGGACGACAGAGACAATGGATCCAGTAGTGACGAGGAGAGCCCCACTATAGCAGATCCCACGAGCGCGAGCACCACGGTGATACCGACACCAACATCGGCATGTAACATGATTTCAATGTCCGAAGAGCAACTCACGCGATTATTATCCAACGTCATGAGAAGCGTTGCGACGCTGACGCCGACGCTGACGTCACCAGCCAGCGAGCCTACAGGACTAACTCATTCTACCGCTGCATACACCGGAGCA
The DNA here is from genome assembly GCA_033032175.1 of Saturnia japonica. Lineage (NCBI taxonomy): Eukaryota > Metazoa > Arthropoda > Insecta > Lepidoptera > Saturniidae > Saturnia > Saturnia japonica. Next base: position 3,489,412 of record CM065331.1, read on the forward strand.
CCTAACCCGCATAGCAATTTCACGCGATGCGCGGCCCGCTTCGACGGAGCCGCACGCAGCGCCGAAACCCTAGAAGCATTCGTTGAGAGCGTGCTCGTATACAAAGAGTGCGCAAGTGTGTCCGACGAACACGCTCTTTGAGGGTTACCTATGCTGCTAACGGGAGATGCCGCCATGTGGTGGCAAGGCATAAAATCTACCGTGGGGACCTGGGACGAAGCGATACACCGACTACGTTTTATGTACGGCACCCCGCGCCCCGCCCACCGGATCTTTCGAGAAATCTTCGCACAAGAACAAAGTGATAGTGATAGTGTAGATTCATTCATATCGCGAGTGCGCGCTAACATATCACGTATACCGTATAGCGTTCCCGAAATTATGCAATTAGATATTATATACGGCCTTTTGAATCGTAAAATCCGCAAAAGAGTGTCACGCGATAGTGTAAGTAGTGTCGACTGTCTACTCGAGCGAGCAAGGTATGTGGAGGAGACACTTAACGAAGTAAGTCAATCTATATCCTTAAATTCATCTCGTAACAGTAACGCGAATGACGATCACAATAGTAACAATACGAAATTTAAATCTCGAAACGTAAACATTAACCCTCAGAATACGACTGTTGTTCAGAATAACCTTTCGCATGCCACGCCCCACTCTAGTTCGAATATTTGTACTGTTGTGAATTCGAAACGAGTTAGACCGCGCTGCGCTTTCTGTAAACGGTTTGGCCATTCTGTTGAGGAGTGTAAAAATAAAGTGAAGTCAAATGAGCAGGAAGTTGATAATTCACCGTTGTCGTGTTACGGTTGCGGACGACCAGGCGTAATACGGTCGAAGTGTCCGACGTGCAGAGGTACAACCCCCGCCACCTCCGACAAGGTGAGTTTCCAAAGTGCTGTTACCCAGGAATCCGACCTGACGCACCCCACCGTAAAAATAGAGGTTAACTCTTTGACAGGTGTCGCAGTACTAGATACCGGTGCTACTGAGAGTCTCGCCAGCCCCGGATTATATAAGATCCTACTGGATAGTGGCCACGCTTTCGCGAAAACGCGCCGCAATATTGGTCTTGCTGATGGAACGCAACAGGTACGTGATTTGCTATTTTGTAACACGAACGTCAGGATTCAGGAACGCGACTTTCCCACAACTTTCCTAGTGATACCAGAAGCTAGTAACAGAACACTTCTAGGCCAGGATTTCATCATTAGAGCAGGGATATTAATGGACCTCCAACATGACTGTTGGTACTTTCAAGACTCTCCTGAGCAAAAGTTTTCTTTTATGCATTCTTACAGCCTCGCACCCACCGGCGACACAGGACTGATGCTAGCCGTAACTACCAGTCTGGCGCTAAGAGAGGATGAAGGGACGAAGCTGTCGCCGACCCAGAAAACACAACTCAATCAGCTCATAGCAAGTAGAGCTGAGTGCTTCGCCATTGAAGGTCCCCCTACGACTTATGCTACCCATCGCATTCGGGTTGACGAGAAGCAGGAACCGACCGCTTCACCACCCTACAGAATGTCGCAGGGTAAGAAACAGTTGTTAGACGGTGAGCTTGAGAAGCTACTACACGCCGATGTCATAGAGGAGTGCGAGTCGCCTTGGGCTGCTAATGTCGTCCTAGTCACAAAAAAGGATGGCGGAGTCCGCCTTTGCGTGGATTACCGGAAGCTCAACGCGGTAACAGAACCGGATCGTTACCCGCTCCCACGCATGGAAGACGTGCTTCACGCGGCAAAGACGACCAGCTACATGACCACGCTCGATCTCCACTCCGGCTACTTTCAGGTTTGTGTCGCAGAGGAAGATCGTGACAAAACCGCTTTCGTGACACCCTCCGGCACCTACAGGTTCAAAAGGATGCCGATGGGCCTTCGTAACTCGGGTGCCACGTTCCAACGATTGATTGACCGTTTCAAGTCAAACTTGAACGTGCCTGTTCGGGAGCCGAGTTTTCACCCACGAGGGAACAGATCTGTAACCATTCTAGGATATCTCGATGATCTGATAGTCCTGTCACAGACCTTCGAGAGCCACATGGAAGACCTGGAAGCAGTTTTTGACAGACTCGAGAAGTTTAACCTTCGAGTCAACCGCAAGAAGAGCTGCTTCGCCCGTGACTCCGTAAAGTTCCTCGGCCACATCATCGTCCCCGGTGGTTTGCAAGTGGACCCGGAGAAAACCTCGGCCATTGCTGACATGCCTGCCCCAAAGAACGAGAGGCAGCTTAAGGGCTTTTTGGCAACATCTAGCTGGTTCCGACGTTTCGTGCCGAACTACGCTGCAATTGCTAAACCCTTAACTGACCTTCTTAAGAAGAATAGCTCCTGGAGGTGGCAGGAAGAACAGCAAGCGGCTTTTGAGCGCATTAAAGATCTCTTGGTCACCGCTCCCATTCTTCGCCAAGCCGATGAAAGTAAACCTTTCTCCCTCCGGACAGATAGCAGCAGTTACTGTCTCGGCGCAGTTCTGATGCAGGGGGAGGGCCCCGATGAAAGACCCGTAGAGTACGCCAGTCGTCTGCTAGAGCTCGCAGAGCGAAACTACACCACCACTGAACGAGAGGCTCTAGCCGTCGTTTGGGCGGTGACGAAATTTAGAGGCTACATCGAGGGATCGGAATTAGTATTTAAGTCTGACCATCAACCGTTGCGTTGGTTGATGAGCCTTAAATCTCCCAGCGGACGTCTTGCCAGGTGGGCACTAACCCTCCAAGCTTATAATCTGCAGATCCAGTACACTCCTGGTAAAGTGAACGTAATCGCTGATGCATTAAGCCGACCAGCCTGTTGCGAGGAAAACCCAGGCGGTTGTGAGATATGCTTAGTAACTGTAGATGTACCACACAGGCAACCTGACGAAGTACGCACTAATCAACTAAAAGACCCTGAGTTGAAGAGTATCATCGAAGATCTAGAGGCGACCGATGATCCCTTCAGGGAGCAGACCTGGTCAGAAAGAGGTTACTTGATCTCCGATGGTATCCTGTATAGGTGCGCGCCTGATTCGGAAGACGCGGATTCCGCCTGCCTCGTCGTCCCTAAGCACGAGAGAGAGGCCGTGCTCATGGATTTTCACGATGCTCCTACGGCAGGTCACTTCGGTGCCGAGCGTACCTTGCAGCGCATCAGAGCAAGATACTTTTGGCCCGGCATGAAATCATTCGTCACCGATCATATTAGACGCTGTACTGCCTGCCAGCGGTACAAGATCGAAAATCGGAAACCTGCGGGGCTGCTTCAAACCCCCGAAATCAAATCGACGTTTTGAAGTTGTATCCGTCGATCTGTTCGGACCCCTTCCCAAGACTTCGAAGGGTAATCGTTGGATTCTAATTCTCGAGGATACTTGCTCCCATTGGGTCGAGTTGTTTGCGTTAGAGAGCGCTACCAGCGTGGAGTGCGCTGAAGTTTTAATAGCTGAAGTGTTTTTGAGGTTCGGAGTTCCGCGTAGAATGATCAGCGACAATGGCGTACAGTTCGTCGCTGAAGTGATGCAGCAGGTTTGTCATGTGATGGGCATTAAACAATCCTTGACGCCGTTGTATCACCCCGAATCGAACCCCGTGGAACGGAAAAACCGGGACGTGAAACCCCAGTTAGCCATACTGGTAGGGAAGGATCACGTGTCTTGGGATGCTCACCTCGCAGCTATAAGGTTCGCGATGAATTCCGCTGTTACAGCGAGTACAGGATTCTCGCCAGCTTTCCTTACTTTCGGGAGGGAGTTGCGTGCGCCTTCAGATGTCGTAGGAGATATGAAGAGCATCGTTGAAAATGATAATTTCGTGCACAACATCACGCCTTACCTACGTAGGCTGTCAACGGTGCTGCTCGACGCTAGAGATGTCCACGAAAGGAATCAGTCTGTGCAGAAGAAGTACGCCGATGAAGGCAGACGCGCGCCTCCTGATTATAAGGTAGGTGACCTTGTTCTATTGAAGACACAAGGATTGAATGATGTAGGTCTTGGGCAGTCTGCAAAATTCGTACCTAGAAGGGATGGTCCGTACCGCATACGCGAAGTAGTAAGCTCTACCACTTATCTAATAGAGGGAGTCACTAGAAGTGAACATGTTGGACGATACCACGTCTCCCATCTGACCCCGTTCATCGGTGAAGTCGAGGCCCCGGTTAGAGAGAAGCGCAGACGCGGCCGGCCCCGTAGATATAATTGCTAGCCCGAACGCGAGGGCGCTAGGTTCGAACTAGAGGGGGAGTATGTAGCCGTGCATGTCTAAAAATAGATACGTCATGCTCCCTGCTAGCGCGCTGCGCCCGAGTAGTCAGTCGACCCGCCGTGCCCGTGAGCGATGCGCGTGTTACCGGCGCTTTCCGGAGTGCATTGTCACGTAACATCGATTACACATCTTTCGTAAAAGTTTGTGTTTCATTTCCGCTCGCCTACCAGTGGTTATATATATATATATATATACAAGAATTGCTTACTTAATATAATAAGATAAGATAAGATATTATTCGTGTAGACAGCGTACAGTTATATATACCTATCTTCCAAATGTTCTCTAAATGAACATTTTAAATTCAAGGGACTTGGGTGTTACGTGACTTTAACCAAAAAGTTGTTACGACAGAGGTCCGTTTTAAATGAAATTCACTGTAATTGTACTGTAAATTATACGGTCGCACAACACTACAAAAATAAATGTGGAAACACTATTTTCAAATTTGACATATTTGATTCACAGTTTACTCCGTGTGGGAATAAAAAACCATAACAAGTATTATGCATAAATTTGTGACTGTTCTATGTTGTGTCAATGTATGCTTTTTATGGGTTATTCTAGTACACCGGACATTAGGCAACTAAATTCTATGACGTGTATTTGTCACACTTGACATTGGCAAAATTAGCATAGACAGAAAGATACAATTTGAAAAAAAAAACGCAATATAGACACATTCCTAAGAAAATAAAATAATGCAATCGTACACGAATACAATGTAAGCATTATTTACATCGAGTAACAAAAAATAATGGACATTGATTAACTGCCTGACTAACCATAATAAACGATTCACTAAAACAATACCCACAAAAATTTACTTGTCACACAAATTAACTGTTAAATAGGGTTGTCAAGTAAGTATATAAAAGTATATGTGTTAATTTTTTTTGGCATCGAAACAAAGTTTTGACCCACACATTAGACATAGATCGCGATACAAGCATGCGTAGTATCTACGAAATTGTTTATCAATACTCAACATCAAAATTAGTTTCGTAAAAAATAATTGTAGATTTTTTTGACAGCCCTGTATTTGTACGATTAGTTCCTAACACACTTGTCGTGACGAATCAAAATTGCACACATAAATTTTATTTAACTTTTCAAGCTACCTGCTTTGTACGTTCAAATGAGAGCGCAGAGATGTATTCAGAGGTTTTGTAGGGGATTTTATTAGGAATAACTATACTATAGATTAGTTATAGGTAGTCTAGGATCTTCGTAAGGTAACCTTGGTAACACAATAATTGTTTTTATGGACAGCTTTTTTCAACCCACTACAGGGTAAGCCTTCTCCCTTTTAAGCCACTAGTATCTATTCTGTGCCATCCTAGTTCAGGTCTTTCCGACAAGATTTCTAATGACGTCGACCCATCTCTCACTGCTTTTCCTACACGTAGTTGACCCTCTCTCGGTCACCATTCTGTCAAGGATCTACTCCACCTGCCGTCACCATATTTAGCCAAGTAACCTATCCAGCGCCATTTGAATTGAGTTACACGGACACAAAGATCCTCCAATTTGATTTTTTTTTTCGGATATCCGTATTTCTGACTCTATCACTCAATATGATGAGCTCCGTGGCTCATTGTGTAACTCATTTTGTGCATGATTTCCTTAGTGAATGTACATGTTTCGGCACCATAGGTCATCGTGGGCATGACATGCTAGTTAAAAAGACGGGTCTGCAGACAATGCGGAATTTTTCTATTTCGGAAGACGTCCTCTCAACCCTCCCTTCTAAAATAAAAACAACTACTAAACTGAATTCTCACGATAAAGAACCATACTTGCGCTGCGTTTTTATAGTCAGATATGGTTGGCATTACGCACTGGCACACTGAAAGTTACAGCTTAAGGGAAACCATTTATTAATAATAAATGCCGAACATGACTCTGCTCTATTTGAAGTATATTAGAGAAGGCTGTGAGGATAAGGGCAAAAAACAAGAGGTGGACTGCATGTCCGTTTAGTACCTATATCTTAACAATTTGAAAGTGTATAGTTTATAGTAAGTTAATTTAATAGTTTATTGATGTGAAAACTTCTTTAGTACCGTTGTGATTTGAAACGAATACATTTACATCTTAGAATTGGCCTAGCGATGTAAGACGACTAGACTTGTATGGACTGTTGTAAGTACAGTGCGAGTAGTCGATTTTATGAGCCCCGGAGATTTAGGATTTTTAAGAAGATAATTTTATGTTTTCTGCACGTTTCACTCTTACCAAGTGTGAACTGCACACTTGTTTTTTTTTTTTTTAATATCAAACCGTATCCCGTAACGGCTAAAGGCATGACGCTCATGCCCCCTCTACGCAGTTGCTCTCGTCTCCTTTACTAGTCACTCCGTTGCTTTTCTGTATGAACTGTTTACTATATCTATCCGACCATAATAGTATGTGAAAAATTATTATTTTTTACTAGAGATTTTTTATTGTTTTTTGATTTTTATTTATTAAATATTTCAATATTCACTAAGATGTTTCATGCCTGCATGGCATCCCGTGACAGTTAACTATTTATTTTATTACACGAATTTAATACAACGTGACCTCAATATCCATTAGATCAAACTAACTCTGGCACTGGCCGTACATACATAAACTATTCAATTATAGACACAATACGGTAAAACTAAGTTGTATTTCATTGTAAACTAAATGTGATTGATGTTAAACACGACAATTTTGTTGTAATACGTAAATTAAACAAAGTAGATGTAATTTACCAAGTCACGTTCGGTTGATTGATACTCACTACGTTGAAAAATATTTATGATGCCGTTTTAAATATTGTAACAGAAGATAAAACTTGCAATAAACAATTAGATACGGTATATTTTTGTCCGACTGCGAAAAAAGAGAGTTATGTTTTTCGAGAGTATGTATCTATGTCTATTTCTTTGGCACACTCTGTATCCTAAACGGCTTGATGGATTTTAGCCTACGAATCGTTATATTCGTCATTATGTGTGGGAGTGTGTATAAAATATTTAAGTACGACGTCTGAGAATGAAATAAAAAGCAAAAATAGAAAAATATACTTTTCAGTCAACTGTCAATTAGTGCTTTTGTTGCAGTCGGGTTTTTTGATTCCCTTTTAATAATTTAGTTAGGTACTTGTTTAAGCTGTAGGTAAATAGTGTTTTTTGTATTGTTTTTTATGGTTCTAGTTTTGCGTTTGTGGCGTTCATACTTTTTCAAGCATGAACTTACTCAAAACTTATAACAAAAAAAACATGTAATGTAATTAGAAACTCTCGGTAGAGAGTAGTATATTCTTTGATTAGAAAGAAAAACTCTTGTCAGGCACAGATATGTTATAATAATTTTGGTTTATAAATTATAATATATATGTAAATAAGATTTGCAATTTTGTTAGGGGGCTAATCGCCCTTACGTTGTTACATTTTTACTTAAAGTAGTGAAACTAAGATATAAACAGTTCATCTCATTTGTTCGCGCGGCCCTATGTGTGTGTAAAGTGTGTATAAATACAGTGACTACGTGTTGCGTGCCCACAAGTACATAAGAGAATTCTAATAGCATTTTTCTTTCCCCGCCGTACACTTGCGGTCTTTTTCGACGTGGCCAAGGCCTTTGATAAGGTCTGGCACGAGGGATTGATTTACAAGTTGTACCGCTTTGAAGTCCCCGATAGGCTAATTAAAATAATTCGCGACTATTTAACAGATCGCACCTTCCGCTATAGAGTGGAAGGTGAATTGTCCACGCCCCGTCCAATACGCTCAGGCGTTCCCCAAGGTTCGATCCTGGCTCCTAGCCTATTTAACCTGTACGTCAGTGACCTACCTCGACTCCCGGAGGTCGAGGTAGGGCTATACGCTGACGATACAGTCTTATATGCCTCAGATAGGAATAGATCCCACCTCAGACACAAAGTCCAACGCTCCGTGACCACTCTCGGGAAGTGGTTTAACGAGTGGCGTATAGCCGTTAATCCTTCGAAGAGCGCCGCGATGCTCTTCGATGCGGATTCGTCACAGATACCGTGGAAGCTTAAACCTGTTAAGCTCTACGATAATCCGATTCCGTATGTAAGAGAGACCAAATATCTAGGGGTAACCCTAGATAGTAGGCTCTCTTTTAGACCCCACATCCGTAAGGTTAGGAACAGGGCCGCGTGGGTCCTGGGCCGGTTGCATCCTCTGTTGTGTTCGGTGAGTAAAATGTCCACGCGACATAAGCTCACGCTCTACAAGACGTGTATTCGACCAATTTTGACATACAGTTGCGCCGTGTTCGCACATATGTCCGAGTCGAGTTTCAAACGGTTACAATCGATACAGAATAGGTTCCTCTATCGTCTCACCGGGGCCCCGTGGTATGTTCGAAGCGTAGATCTCCATAGAGATATGGAGCTTCCTTCGATACATGCCTACGTTAAACAGCTCTCCCGTTCGTATTTCGACACCGCGTCGAACCACGCGAATCCGTTAATAAAAACAGCCGCCACTTATGTTCCGGCACCCACGGACATCCGGTGCAAACGCCGGCCGCGCAATATTTTTATTGATCCCGACGATCACATCGAAAATTCGAATAAATATTACACATCCGTCTCTCCAAACAGAGCGTGCCAGCGCCCACGCCCGCGTAACCACCGTTCTCTCCGCAGAGGGCGGGCGGTCAATTTCGCTCCAGCACACCCGTCACGTCCACCCTCTCTAGCGGTAACCCAAGCCTAGGTCCGTTCCTCGGTGTGAAACCCTTGGGTCAGGCAACCGCCCGCGCGATACAAGTGACACTGTACGTGCATCACTTAGCTACCTACATACAACACTACACACGTATGAACATACACACGTGCACACCACACAGGTACATAGGTTCTGTGAGGGACCTTTTTTTTTTCTTTTTTTACGCTAGTTAGTTAGCGCTAGTTAGTGTAGAAACATTCCGATTATTGAATACACATACGCACGGTTCCTTCCTTCCTCCCAGGAGGAAGGGAACGTGCCTATGTGTATATTTAGTTAGCTCGAATCGTAGGTGTAGGGATTCGAATAGATCGCGACCTATTTGCGAACGCGACGACCGCCCGAGCCGAGGTCCGGCCACTTTGGCACCCTCGTGCGAGTCGTCCACAAAACTTTCGCGGCTGAGTGCCCTCTGCGCTCGCCCCCAAGTCCGGTGAAGCTGTAAAAGCCGCAGCGGCTTTAGGGCCCCTAAGGCTAACAGTGTAGTCAGTTCTAAAAAAAAAAAAAAAAAAAAAAAAAAAAAAAAAAAAAAAAAAAAAAAAAAAAAAAAAAAAAAAAAAAAAAAAAAGCATTTTTCTTGAAATTTTTTATTTCGTATTTAATTCAAAATTAAAATAAATCAACCGCTCAATTAAGTGAATGCATGTTTATTGAACACTAGCATTGCCCGCGACTGCGCTTGCGTGGATTACAGAATGCCGTCGATCGGGCACACATGCGAATCGTGATAACCCCCGCTCCCGGTAATTTTAAAGAAAAAATGCTTAGTGTGGGTGTTCCTTAGAAGATAGACATATTCTCTTGCTGACTCTTTTTTGGGTCATTTAATGTCTACAATTATGTAGTACATTAATTTGATAAAACTCTTATGGTTTACTCAGCGTAAGTAAAAAAAATTGCTTAAGTTACTTCTTATAACATCAGCTGTCTGCCAGTGAAAATCCGGTTAAAATTGGTCCAACCACTTCGGAGATTAGCCGAAACAAACAGACAGATAAAAAATTTCAATTCAATTTTTTTTTGTCATACGTATCGTAATATAGTTTCAAATGCATTTAATAAAAACCAGTTCTTTTAAAATTACAAAGAGAAACTTTAATTTTAGGTATTTACATGTATAAATATTGAATGAAAAATAATATATTTGCCAAAATACCACCCCATACTACAACCACTACTCTGTTATCACCAAATGCGATTGCAGCGCCACCCCAGTGACAAATTTATACAAAAAGTCTATCCTTTGTTTTCTTGAGGCGTTTACTGTTCAAAGATAATCGAGTTCTTAGTGTGGGATAACTGTTTAAACATCAAATCGCTAATACAGAACATAGAAAGGTGGTTGTCTTACCAGAACACAGCGAAATGTCACAACGTCGTCGTGTATTCCGTGTAAGAGTTCTCTTGGTCAGCACAGCCTTTTCGCAAAGGCTTGGCCCGTTCATTGGCCCCTATATTTACAATAGGGTACAAAGGCCGTGTCCAATTAGGGACTGTTTGCTTTACGAAGCAAGGAGGAAAGTTATCGGCTGGCTGATTACCCTGACATACAAATACAACTCACAATGTTCTTACAATTGAAAAATAGTTTTACATTTTCTCCGATTACTAAACTATAAATTTTATTTTCCATTATGATTTTGGGTGTTGCTTTTATATTGTGTTTTATTTATAATAGTATGTCTTTGTATGTATTATGTTATTATAATTATGTATGTGATATGGAATGTGTCTGTATTGTGTATAGTATGTAGTTTAAAAAATACTAGCAGTCGCCCTAAGGTCGAAATTCGACCAGCGACTTTTTAATCATAGACTATTTTCTGTTTGATATTTACAGTATGAATCAGATATTATTGATAAATTTTAGCTTTCTTCACTCTTTCTCCTTATAAACTTTAATCTATCGTGCACGCAATACGCATAAAAAGGGGTAGAAAGTTTTTGCTTCACGTATTAACATATGATGATGACGATGTAATGTGTAATGAAATCACGAGTATAAGATGGTAATTGTTATGAAAAGTCCCCGACACAGGCGTGCCTAGTTTGGGGACCATTGTTAGAATATCAATTATACACTACAATGTAATTTTTAGTTAGTTAAATAAAAATTGTACATGTCAGTTGTTCTAGTCATGGTCTGGTACCAGATTAAAAATGGTTAAAATTATTTAAGGTGAGCGGTGCTAAATGGCAGTACGCAGCTCGCGCCGCAGTTATGACCATGATGGGTTCCTTTGGTGGCGGATGCTTCGGTCTGATGTACGTGAGATATTGATACCTTATTGTATTATAATAATTGATGACGCAATCATGGTCAGTGGTAGCGTGTACGGACATGACGTTAATTGAAGTGAGTTCGAATCCTTGCAATGGGCCTGAGCTTTCGGCGAAGGAAAACATCGTGATGAAACATTAGATGATGGTAAGGCATTTTCTAATGCCCGTCTAGCTAGCTACCACCCTTAAGTTGAAAATCTGTCGCCAAACACCAACAGGTGTGTTCCGGCAGCTGCACTTGAGAGCCATACTTCCACTAAGCGTAGCGTGCTACCATCTTGGGTCACATCGACACTTAACATCAGGAGAGGTTCTAGTCATACGCTAAAACCTCGTTTAGATAACTAATTTTATTTTTTATGAAATGATAATAAAACAATATCATATTTATTTAATTTAAGCACTTAATGAACGTCAAAACACTACTGCCGGTTCGGAAAATATCGCAGACATCGAGAAGATCGGTGAGAAACTCGATCGGGTTTATCTTCTTTTTTTTTCAACTGTACAAGTGTTAATATACCAGGTACAATAATAATAATTTAGTGGATGCACAGAGACAGTTACTTCCAGACATCACTATCATTCACATAACGATCCACCCTATAATAACATTTCGACAGTAAAACCCACTTGACATGGTCCTTGAACTCGTTGTCCGGCAAATCAGTAATATGTTTCGGGATCTTATTATAAAACCTAACACTATTACATAAAAAACTTTTATTAGTCTTACTAAGTGTAAAACACGGTACGACTAATTTATCTCTATTTATATTATTAGCATTGTCCTGATCTTCGACAAAATTTAGCCTGACTAAGTTTTTACGAACATAGGATTAAGTTACGTAAGTAAGGTTAAATACATTTAGCTAAACGAGATAAAGACAGAATTGTGTTTGATGTTATTACTGTGGTCGTACTATATGTATTCCCATAATTGCGATCTGCGTTCTCCAATGGAATGCAAACAACAATATCAACCGCAAAGAGGTCAAGAATCTGTTGCCGGTGGTCGCTGTAATGTCGATCTACAAGCCTCTCGGTTGCAGGATATCACACGGCCTATTCCCGAAGCGCGACAAACTAAAAGTGAGCCAGATCCAGTCGAGCGAGTACAGATCTCTTCCAACCCTTGATTATTGGATACTTATAACTAGGCTGATCCTAGAATATGACATGCCTTATCGTGCCTTATGGTTGTTAGAATCCTATTCAACATTCGTTTCTACTAGCAACTGACCGTTTATTAATAAGTAGGGTTAACTCGTGTTAATTTCATACGACAAACATCGCCAACGTAACGCCCGTGTACTAGGCAATTTTTTATACTTTGTGTAAAACTATCGACATTTTTATGAAAAATAAATAATTTTTTCAAATTATAATATTATAGCCTATGTTACTCGCTGATACTGTAGCTTTATACTGGTGAAAGGATTTTAAAAATCGGTCCTGTCGTTTTTAAGTTTATCCATTACAAACAAAAAGTCAAATATTTCCTCTATATAATATTGGTATAGACTAGCGATCCGCCCCAACTTCACACGGGTACAGTTTACAAAATGGTGTATTTTATGTTTAAAAAAAGCCTGATTTAGACTTTATCGCCTTTATATTGATGGTTTATAATTTCGTAACCTCCTCATTAGGGGTCCTATGGAAAACTGTAAGGGTCTATTTTAATCTACATTAAATGCCCAAGTTAACTAACAAACTTATCCTGTATAAAGGCTAATATTAAATTTGAGACAATAACTTTGCCAATAACGTAATATTTTTACTTATTATGTTGAAAATAAAAATGCTTACTGTGAGTCAACCTTAGGAGATGAGACATGCCATCGCTGACTTTCCTCTAGGCTTTTTGAAGAACTACAATTCTTTAGAACATTATTTTGATATGAGCCAGTGCAAGTCATGTAAGCGATCGAAAATCATTTTTTCACAACTTAATTACAAATAATTTAATTTTCTCGACTATACAATAACTTTAAAAAAATCTCTAAATTAAAGTAAAAACCATATTAAAATCTGTTGAGTAGTTTAAAAGATCTCAGCGTACACACATGGACAGACGGCGGGAAGCGAGCTTACTATATATATAGTACTGATGATATCGATTAAACATAATTTTAACAAAATATAATTTAAATTTTATTTAAATTTAAAAATTACTGTTTTTTAGATTCACTTTAATAAAGAACAAAGGTAAAGCCGAGGTCATGGAGCTGATCAACAGCATTCTTGGATCACTGGTCGCAATAACAGGTACATTTTTATTCGAGTATATTAATACAAAAAGTTTGGGAAATTGAAAAGTGCATGCCTCATACTTATCACTCTTTTGATATTTAAAGAAGTTCATCTTGTAAATACTATTGCGGATAATGGTACTGACATCGCTAACTTATTTTCTACCTATTTTGCATCTGTTTACGATCATGGTGCCCCTACCTGTGTATATAATCTCAAATTACAAAGCAATAATATACTTCACGACGTAGCATTTAATGAGGATGTTATCGTTAAGAAATTGAAAAGTCTTGACCCCTACAAGGGTGCTGGGCCAGATGGCTTTCCACCCGTATTTTTCAGGGCTCTTGCAACTTCATTGGGTATTCCGCTTAAAATTATATTTGACAAATCTTTTACAACTTCCACCTTTCCCTCTCAATGGAAAACGGCTTCAGTTGTTCCTATTCCCAAGAAAGGTGACATATCAGCTGTAGATAATTATAGACCGATCACGATACTGAACACATTGGCTAAGGTCTTTGAATCACTGGTATATCCACACATAGTCTCACACGTGAGAAATCTTCTGTCGTCATCACAACACGGTTTTCTTCCTAAAAGATCTACCACCACCAACCTTCTACATTACACAGATTATATTATAACTGAAATTGATAAGGGTAATTCGGTTGATGCTCTATATACTGACTTTAGTAAAGCGTTTGATAAAGTCAATCATACATTATTGCTAGCTAAACTGGAGAGTTTTGGTATTGCTGGAAACCTTTTGCAATGGTTCAAGTCTTATCTTGTTCATCGAAAAAATTATGTCACGGTCAATGGTTATGTCTCTAATTACTTCACACCCACTTCCGGCGTTCCTCAAGGATCCCATTTGGGACCCATTTTATTTCTTATTTTTGTAGATGATGTTGTAAAAGAAATTAAATATTCAAACTACCTTCTATTTGCTGACGATCTTAAAATTTATAAAAAAATAACTAACAGTACTGACGCATATTACCTCCAACAAGATCTTAATAATGTAAATAAGTGGTGCAAAAACAATAACATGTATTTAAATATTTCAAAATGTAGTCATATCCAGTTTAGTCGTAAGCGGAAAAATAAAATAAAAACATCATACGAATTAAATGGATCTATTTTGAAAGAATTTAGTGTAATTCGCGACCTTGGTGTAGTAATGGATTCGGAACTGCGTTTTGTTAGTCATGTGGATTCCGTTGTAAATAAGGCGTTTAGAATGCTTGGATTTATTTCTCGAAATTTTAAGGATTTCAGATGCGTGACTTCAAAAATGATTATTTATAACGCTCTTGTAAGAAGTCAGCTGGAATTTAATTGCATAGTTTGGAATCCTATTTACGCAGTACATGTAAATAATATAGAACGGGTTCAAAAACGATTCTTTCGACAAATCTGTGCTCAGCACCATATGGTCCCATGCAATAATAGTTACGAGGAGCGTTTAAAAAAGTTAAACTGTCTTTCTCTTCAAGCCAGACGGTCTATGTTTGAAATAATATTTTTGTATAAAATACTGAATGACTTGGTTGACAGTCCGGATATTTTACAGAGAATTTCACTTAAGGTACCACGTCCAAATTCTAGATCTTGCACTTATGTTCCTTTCGCTTGTAACTTCATACGTACTAACTTAGGTATGCAGTCTCCTATATGGCGCATATCGAAGACATTTAATGAAATTTACGACCAAAGTCTTGACATATTCTTCAGTTCTTTGACCTCTCTTAAATCCTATATCTTTAAAATTCTCCAATTATGACATGATTGAGTATTTATATTATTAACATTATTTTGTATTATTATTGTTTGTTTTTAATTAGTTATTATTTTTATCAAGTTTGTTAACATAGTACGATATTTAATCAATATTAAGGCTCGAAAATTGTTGCATGCTGTGCTCGCCTGTAAGTGGAGTACTACATAATTATTGAGATGTGTTCGTATGACTAAAATATAATCATGTATCATATGTTGTGGCTCTGTTGGCGCGCCAAATAAATAAATAAATAAATAAATAAATTTAAGAAAAATACACAATTCGTACCATTGACCTATTTGTATTATTTAGACAACAAAATCGGATTTAATTTCTTATCCAAATAAGTAGTGAATGTTTTTTTATTTAAAAAAAAACATTTTATTCATAAACTACGGGTACTAGGCTATTGATATTAAATAGGTAACTAGTTAATGTTATTCTGAAGATAATAAAAAAAACTCGGTCTCGATACGTCCATTTTCTCGGGAGATATCCGTAACCACCTCGTAAAAAAAATCCGGAAGTAAAGGTGAATTTTTTTTCAAACAGTTTTTTTAACAGAAAAATAAAATTGTTTTTTACGGAATATGAGATAGATTAATTGAACTGTTTTCTTGAAATATATTTACTTATATTATCGTATAAATGCCAATTGATTGTGTTAGAAGCAGTTTGCTTGACTTTGACGTGGCGAGAATAGATAAACTTTGCGAATCACTACTGCTTTAGGGCTTTGTTTAAAACCAACTTTGTGTGCAGTAAATGTACTATTTGCTAATTTTCAGTATTCTAACAAAACGGTGCCCTATTTGTGAGAACACTTCAGGTTTTCTTTATTGGCATTTAAAAATTATAATAAGCACAAGACAGACAGATTATTAAGGTCCCGCCAAAAATTCACTGCGTCGGCTTTGGTGTTGCAATGTGAAAAATAAATTTGTATTTACTGGAAAAAAGAATAACCTGGAGAATTATTTTATTTCCAGCTGGATGCTTCCTGTACCGTGCATGGGAGTCATTGTTAATAGGGTTCATTGGTGGTGCGATAGCATCAGCTAGTGGTCCATTGTTTGATAAGATGAGAATAGATGACCCGGTCGGAGCGTCTGCAGTACACGGCGCGTGCGGGATTTGGGGTAATTTAAATTCAATTTAATTACGCACGTTTCTGTTGAGATGTTGTTCCACGTTCACATATTATTACTCCATATTTCAAGTCTTCTGAATTGTTAAGTATGAAGGCGCTTTGGATGGAGGCTGGATTTTTGTTCGGGATAATAAATTGCAATTTGGTTGCATAATTGCAATTTGCAATGAGATTTAAAAAAATAATTTCTGTTACATAATGGAAGCTGAAATAATGCAATTATAAATTTAACTAATTCATGTTATCCGGGTAATTTTTCTAGAGAACTGACTTTAGAAATCACTGCTTTAGTGACTATTTCGAATATTTTGCAAGCCAGCTGAATGATGGTGAATTTGTTATCAGTAAATACTTTGTTCTCAGTTTGTTACAAATTTAAATCACATAATATGCAGTTATTTTGACCATAGATTTAATATAATATAAAGATCAGCAACTCAAAAAATAGCATTAGTATACGCTTGTGTTAGGACGAGACAGGAATAAGAGACCATTTTCGTATGTACTATCTGACTACGTAAATCGTTATCAAAACAAATCGCTTATTTTTGCAAAAACAAAGATTTGAAAAAGTAATTTAATATTAGTAGACATGTTAAATTGTGGTTAGGTGTACCTGGATGTAACTCGCATAACTTGTGTATGTATGTATTCTGTTTTGGTCTCGTCTTATTCAATCTATTACCGTTCTAGAATTTTAAAATTAGTAAAACAAAAAAGATAAGCACACCAAAGAAAAGAGACATCAATAACCTTAAAAAATTTGCAGTGGGCACAATTCTTGAAGTGGTTTATATAGTTAAACTTACTTAAATTCTAGGTGTTCTAGCTGTAGGCCTGTTCGCTGACAATCCTATACCGATGGAAACCACAAACGGAAGGTCCGGTTTATTCAAAGGTAATTTTTTTTAATACATATATATTTATTTATATTCCTCACATTTATTTTATTATTATTTTCAATTATTAGACTTTTTCAGAATAATAATAACAACCAGCCTTGTGTATCACTACTAGGCAATGTGACGCGATGTCCGTACATGCTACCATTAAACCATCATTGCTTGTTTTGCCCAGGTGGCGGTTGGTATCTCCTGGGCGTACAAAGTCTTACAGCCGTATGCTTAGCGACCTGGGCCATTGTCATCACAATGGCGCTACTTTGGATCATAGACAAAGTTCTGCCGATCAGAATGGATCCCTATGATGAACTCCTGGGTGCCGATTTAAGCGAGCATCGCATACGTCATGGGCAGGTGAGCATCTCCTCGACTGTACTACAGTGTTTTTTTTAATTTCCACGGAGTAAAATTACATTTTATGTGTTGACAGTTTATTGTATTTTTTTATAATAGTGATGTCACTAATCGGAACTAATCGTAAAGCCGTACAACTTAATACAGGTGCTTATTGATAAGTTTTTCCCAAAAAGTATTTAACCGTAAAATGTGAAGGCCGAATAAGATAGACAAAATCATATCTCTCGTGGGCCAACCGATTTTTATCGGATATGTTGTTAATCACAAAATAAAATCTTTCAGTTCACTATTTAAAATTATTATAAATATAATTGTAACGCAATATATATACTAGCGCAAATGTACAAAAATGAAGGTGGTAACATTATTTTCAAGTTTGACATTAGTTACTGTCAATACACTACGTGGGATTAATATGTGAGGAAAGAGATATTGTTTCCACGTTTCTTCTATTCATTCGAATGTACTATTGTAATACTATAATATAATGTAGTACCTATGTAACTTTTTTTAAATAATGCTTACCATTATAATTACTGAATACTACATTTCATCTCGATCAGGACTGTGGAAGGTGCTCACTGGCTCACATTCATTTATCAACCAGAAAAGAGCTGAGAATCTTAAAAGGGCTGAACAGATTTTCTAATTTCAGACTAACAGATTAACTAACAACACTTTTGATGAAGACATCAGATCGAGACCTTTCAAACACAAAAAAAACTAAATCAAAATCGGTTCAGCCGTTTGGGAGTTACGATGCCACAAAAAGATACATATGTTAACTTATAACGTTATAAAACCCATCACACAACATCCTTTCTTTACGACGGAGGTTAAAAAATGGTGTTACATTAATGGAAAACTAAAATAAATTAACAGAAAATTGTGTTATATTAATAGAAAACACAAAATAAAATAACTTCAAATTGATTTTCGCACGCAGGTCGATGTTTCTCGTGCTGTGTCAGCTTTACGTCCGTACCACCGCTCAGATAGCATTGAAGAGATCGGTGGCATAGGAATCAACACAGGGCACAGTTTGGTTCTCGAGAAAATACAAGAGGTATTTTATTCTTCATCAATTGTCGATATTAATTTTAGAAATCGTAAAAAAAAATCATCACTTCCCGTGTTTTGTTGAAATTCTGTATACAGGAAGTAAATGTTATTTCTCAAATAATAGACTGTCAATTATACGAGTAAAAGTAAAATTACGGGATGGAAATAATTACTGCTTAACAATCGTGCGAGAGCCGCGGGAGCACTGCCAGTAAAATATATAGACACATTTGATTTTTGAAGTTATAACTTTATATGGGAGGGTAAACCGCTTCGTAACGTAACGCGTTACGGCGCCATTATAGTAACATATTTTCAGTCAATACAAACTACACGCTCGTAGCCTAGAGGTCGTAAG
This sequence comes from Saturnia japonica, assembly GCA_033032175.1. NCBI lineage: Eukaryota > Metazoa > Arthropoda > Insecta > Lepidoptera > Saturniidae > Saturnia > Saturnia japonica. Next base: position 3,508,551 of record CM065331.1, read on the forward strand.
CGTGACTGCTATAGCCAAAGTCCTGGGTACGAATCCTCGACGGCTCCCTTTCTCTCTTTCGTTTGGTCTTTTTTTTCTTTTTGATTAGTTTAAGTTATCACTTTTGTCGAGTGTCTCGAGACACACAATTTTTCTTTTGCTATATTTTTGCTTTTTGGAAATGAAACGAGAATGACATCGCATTTAACTTTCATCAGCTTGGCTTCATTACGTAATAACTTGCAGAAAAATATGTTTGATTAAAAACATTTTGGAATCAATAAAATGGTCGCTAACGATGGGCGTCATAAGAAATCTCAATATGATTGGAGTGTCTCTGCATGATCGAATCAGAAATGAGGAGATTCGCAGTAGAACTAAAGTCACTGCGCTCATAGAACGGATCGTCGATGGGACCAAAGAGTTCTCGAATGGCGATCTTTGGGGGTGGCTTATTTCCAGCAGGGCACGTCTTCCGGCTGAATAGGAAGTGTTTTCGATTTGGCAAGTGAAGCACTCAATTTTGGAATGAAGTTCCTTATGAGGCGTTTCAAGGATGGGAGCTATACAAGAAAAATTGTCGACTTGACCGACACTTTGCTATAGTACTTTAAAGGTAATGAAGGAATGGTAATAAAACTGTATTTAATAAATATTAATTAAAATTGTTTATAAAGCTATGAAAATAAACTTCTTATTATTAATTATTATTATAAAAATATAAACAAATTACAAACTTAATGGTATATGCATTTTTTTAATGTTTATTTTCATAACTTAATAAACATAACCGTTATTTTATTTTTTTATTAAATACAATTGTATTAACATTCCTTCATTGTGTTTGTTATTTAATGATACATTATTTATAGCGAAAGGTACTTAGGAACCGGGTGTCCTACGAAACCTTTTGAGTTTTTTATTATTAGTGTAACAATTATGTAATTTTTAACCATTTCAAACATATTCTGTGCAGGTAAATAAAAAGAAAAGCAAAGGTCTATTCAAAGGAAACCTACAAATATTTAGTAATAAAGGATTCGATATCGATGAAAACCATAGAGACGGACCAATTTCTATCAAAAACAACGGATTCTTAAATAAACGTCCTGGCAACCCCGAAAACGAACTCCACAGAACTCTAGACTCTATGGCGCACGAAATCAACGGGAACAATTCCAAAAGAGGAAACGTAATAAATGGCGGCAAATCAAAAAACGGTGGGAGATCAGCCCGCGTTATACCAGAAGAGTTAAAAGGTAGGAAATTTAAGGAATTAACAGTAACAGAATTGGAGGAATTGGGTGAAATTAACGCAGGTGAAGACAGATTCAGGCATAGATTCCACGAGGAAGATTATAAAAATGACGTTATGAGAAGTGCAACGACGAATGCAAATTTCCGATGGCTCGATTGAAAACGTTACAACCTGTAAAAATACATACAAACGAGTATAAATTATTAGGTTATAATCGATTGCATGATATCAGCTAATCTTTACTAATAAGTGACCAATTCTTGTTTATACAAATATAAATTATTAAGACTGTATTTGATTAAATGTATCTGATCTAATATTATTAAGTGAGGAATTCTTTTGTGGAATCTCGGTAACTCGAACTTATTTAAATCGTAAGTTAAGACTCGGTATGAAAAAAAAACATTGGCATTCTCTTTCACTGAACCCCTGAATACCTACGCGGTATCTCGAATTATTTAGACTTTGTAATTCGGACAATGTGTTATTTCCCTGCGAGGTATTGATAGTACATATTTATACTCTATCTTGAATTTCAAAAGCAGACTTCATAAGTAGAAGTTAATAAAATATAATGACGTCTTAGTTGGATTTTGCCATGTAAAGGGATATGTCGCAAACTCGATTATGTCGCCCTTGTTATGTAAACAACCAAATGGTAAAAAAGGAAAGAAAGTCTGTAGATTCCTTAAATCAAAAGAAGATACAGATTTTTTATAGTTGTTTCTACAGTTTACTTTGGTTTATTGTGGTTTATGTTTATGAGATAGGCATATGCTATCGCTGACTTTTTTTAGATATACTAAGGACCAATATTATTGTAGAACATTGTATTTCCGTATCATTAACGATCACACCAGCGCACGCGAATAAAACAGTTCGTGAGGGCCTCGACATCCGGCTTACGTAACAAAAATAATGCGCTTTTTAATTTTGGTATAGATGTAGTTGGTTTCTCGCAAACGGATCCAAAAGTTTGGATGAAACTTTGTATTTAGATAGGTAACATTTTACATTCCAAGTTTACCTACATGAATGAATGAATACTTTATGGCACTTTCAGTTTGTACACTGGCGAGCCTAATGCCTTAAAGCATTTTCTACCAACTAACCAGTGGTAATGTGGAAAAAATATTATTGTTTTGTTTTGTTTTTTTTTTAGGACAGATATTAATACTATGTATTAAGTGAGCAATTGTTGTATTAATTTATACTGTAACAGATTTAACCAAGTGCACTGATATAATATAATATAGTCACTCTTTTTAAATATACTAACAATTAAAGGAAATAAGAAAAATAATATTAAAGGATCACATTTTTTAAATATTGTTTTTTTTTTAAACCTTATCACAAACATTTATAGAGTTGTCTAATAAATTTGCAAAATGATTTTTCTTAAAATACCTACTTGACAATTTAATAGTACCCATAATCGAATCAATTCTGACTAAGACTTCGTGTCCATGTAGGGATGTTCGATATTATCTAAATATCGATGTTAGGAAAAATCATCGTTTTCCATAGGATTCGAGGATCCGTTGCGCCCCCCCCCCCCTCCCCAAAAAAAGGTAATTCAATTGGATATTAGCAAAACATCGATGTTAGAAAGAAAACAACGAATGATGTTTGGAGTTCAAAGTTCAAATGTAGCACCCAAAAAAAACTCGCCCACTTTGGCCTTTAGTACATACTAATGGTCAATTAGTAAATCGGTTATGAATTATCACTCATAATCAAAATATCTCGATTATGTAAATCATTCATAATCGCCTACCTCTACTTTATAGCACAGTTCTGTCCTTTACTTCCCGCGTCGCTTGTAAAAAGTATGTTTTCACCTTTACTTACCTTCCATAGACAAATTAATTGAATTGACCCCAAAAAGATGAGGTTAAATTAATTCGAGAACAAACTGTTAAAATGATTAAAAAACTAAATAAAACTTTTTTTGTTTAAAATATTTTTTTTGGAAGTCTGAGAAAATTCTCTTTTTCCTCCAAATTTCCAGGGATTTTTGATTTTGTCCTACGTCAAAAATTTTGGTGTTGACAGCCCTAGCTTCATCGATACATCATTTATAACATTAACTATAGATTGTTTTTGCTGCCAGAGAATTACCAGAGAATTCGGCTCAATAATATGAATAAAATTGACTGTCGAGTTAAGACCGTTTCGTCTATGCGTCTTGTGAAACGATTAAATAATAACATGTTGCCACTCTACTGCGTGATGGTACTAACGATTGCTTACCACTACGCCAATGCGATGTGACCGCTCCGCGGCTCCGTGAACAAAGTTTAGTTTGTTTATACTAGACATGGAAATTACTGCTATTTAAAAATAATTGTCGCAGATGTGAAATCATATTTTGTATCACGGTTATTTCACCAGCGATAAATGAATTCCATATGTGCAACAAAAACATTTGACCTTTTCTTTGTTATTCAGTGATATGAAGTCATGTTATAATAACGCTAGCTATAGTACGGGAGCCAAAAATGTAATTGATTCATCAAAGCTTAAGAGCGGACCAAAGAAATATACATACATAGATAGACTAGAAAAACATAAACACTCCTTTTTCATAATCGGATAATAAGAGTAATAACACAATAAAGATCATTAAAAGATGGCAAAATTCACATCAACCGCAGTGTTGAAGTGTTAACGCGCGATGGTCAGCACAACGAATGCTGGCCACTGTGAAAAAGAAGACATTTTTTAGTTAAAGAATATCGAATATTTTGTTTTGTTTTTAGTTTTCAGTGTTATATTTTCCTTCGATTATTATACAAGCAATTACATGTATTTTTAATTTATGTTTTCAAATATCTTACAATTAAACTACATATTCAACCAAGTCTTCTATATCATACAGTCATAGTACTCAGAAGCATAAAATAATCAAATCGTATTGGAAGTACCATTATAATTCATTAACAAAAGTGAACACATACTTTATCAAACATAGCAGTTATTTTAGTTTCAATATACCAGGTGACAAATTATTTTTCTTTTCATATGAAAAATAGCAGTGACGCATTATAATTTCCATTGGTAGTTTATACACTTTATACTTAAGCTTCAAAGAAAGCTTAAAACAATCGGCAAATGATGAAATCGCGAGTATAAAGCGACGTCACATTCACAATATGCTTAAATCACTCTTTCTGTCAGTGAAATGAATACTGCAGAACTTTACACGTTTCCGATAGCAATAAAACAACGGAACCGTTATACCAATTATAAACTAAAAAAACTTGTAGGTGAAGTAACTATTAGCATAAGTAGCAGGCAGAACATTGTAGATGAAGTAACTATTGGAACAAATAGCAGGCAGATCTATTCACAAGGCAGATACGTGACCAGGCAACAGAACAGTTATAACAATTATTTACACAAGGCACTTCATTCTTTATATGAAGTAACTATAGGAACAAATAGCAGGCCGATCTGTTCACACTTCCGATACACAATCAGTCAACGGAACTGTTATAACCATTATATACATAAGGCACTTCATTTTACACTGTGTGGTAATTATTAGCACAAATAACAGGCAGATCTATTCACAAGGCAGATACGTGACCAGGCAACAGAACAGTTATAACAATTATTTACACAAGGCACTTCATTCTTTATATGAAGTAACTATAGGAACAAATAGCAGGCCGATCTGTTCACACTTCCGATACACAATCAGTCAACGGAACTGTTATAACCATTATATACATAAGGCACTTCATTTTACACTGTGTGGTAATTATTAGCACAAATAACAGGCAGAGCTGTTCACACTCAGACAATGGAATTGTTATACCAGTGGTTTATTTCAGTTGGTAATGCCTTGAAACCCTTCACTGCCTCAGTAATATCCTCAACAGGTATAGCCAATGCGTACAGTTTATATTCCTTCTGTACTTTGCTCGCAGTGGTATCTCCAGCACTGTGGGAATCTGTTGTACGGACAGGCATTATTATTTCCAACGCCTGTAAATGCTCAAAAGCTTTCAAAATGACCGGGCGCGGTACTGTCTGGGTCGATGAGTGCGCGTTTGCAAATTTTGTGTACCTGTGAAAAGAAAAGATTATTTTAGTAAACACATTAAACGAAATGAAGCGAGTACGAACTCCGCATTGATCGAGTTTGGCTAGTTACCACCTTCAAGTTGAAAATCTGTTGCCAAGCACCTATAGGTACACTCCGGCAACATTGTCCACTTCATATCAGCTGAGATTGTGACCATAAAGCTAAACCTATAAATATTATTTTAAAAAGTATTATTATCTATTTAATATGAATGTGATATTTGCATAGACAATTTTTATGCTTTTTTAATTTACTAAAGGAAATCAAGATTGCGTACCTGTGTAATACCATTTCGAAATTCACAGGCTGTCCATCGAATATGTCCATACCATGCTTAATTGCGATAACTAGAGACAGTTCGAGTATAGATAATGATTGTAGAAGTTTTACTCTATGCTCTGGAGCTACTGTATTGTCTATGATTGATATGATATCAGCCGCTTCTATGTACGGTTTGGATGGTGATAATTTACAGACTACTTGAAACTGAAAAAAAAAACATTAATAGGTAATAAAAATATTTAATAGTAGGAGATTTAAAAAATCGAGCATTCGTAAAAACACTTCATTGCCTTTCTACAAGCTTTTATTTAACTCGCCTTGTGAGCATGGGTCAAATCTTTCAACTGAATTTGAAAAGAGTTATCCCCAACCGATTAATACCCGGTTCCTATATTCAACGAGTCGTCATTGTACATTCGCTACCATTCGTTTTTGCGTTCACCGCAACGAGCCGTTACAGACGTTCCTAAAACTTTTTACATCTGCTACCAGCGACGAACGGTTGTCGGTTGGCCTGCCCACCGAAGCCCTCCGAGGGCGAGTTTATTTTGAATACAAATGAAATATAATGTAAAAAATGTTATATTTAAGTAAGTATGCATAATTTATGTAACAAAATTACTTTTTTTAATTATTACAGCATTTTACTAACGAAAATATAGTGTTATTTCAAAAAAATACTACTTTTTGGCACTCGCACTGAAGTTACCGAAACGTAATAATGTCCAACCAACTAAACGAAACTTTTTCTTTCCTGACACATTACTTGTACCTACCTAAACATAAATTTTGTAATCTTCTTTATTGCATGTGCTAGTATTGTATTAGTAGGTAACTTACATACATAGCTAATTTAGTTCAAAAAATATCAAATAAATTAAATACTCAATAAATTGGATTGGTATTCTATCGTATTTGTTAATTAAATTATACAAAACTTAAAAATGTATAATCAATTACGAAGTTACTTTGGTAGTGGAGTTAATACAAAGCAATCTAATATTTAATCGTAAGAACTCCGCCACCTACAAAAACATAAAAGATACATTACCGATATAAATTTCTTTGATAATTTTATTTAAGGTTAAAAGTCGAAGTTAAAAAAGGACAATTTAAAAAAGGGCAGACTGAAACAATGGGAACAGATGTATATTATATAGTTGAACCACATTGTCTAAAGGAAACAAAAAGTGTTTTAATATGTTTCAGGTAAAAAGAACGCAGAACGAGTATACACTTTAATAAAGATTCTTCTAATATATTATGTATTATATTGAATTTTAACACTACATGATTCCAATAAATGATAAATTCTTGTTTGGTAATTTCGTAGTAACACCACATTCTTCATCATAACTAGAATCACTACAGTCCGATAGCCTTTATAGAGCACTTCCCATAATATGTAAACCAGAAACTTCAATATAATTTATAAATATTAACGAAAACACGTAATACAAATAGTCAACCGGCAGATTTCGGTCGGTAACCAAATCATGAACGTCTAGTAGTTTTAACAACGCCTCGTTGTGTCAAAATGTTTATAGAAACACTACATTTTTTTTTTTTTTTTACGTAGCACGTCATTGGTAGCTTAGCTGACGAAAAGTTTAATATAGGAACGCTTTTAGCGTACGCCTGGATGAAAATACTACCGTTCGTAAGCAAAACGAATCGTTCTTTGCTTATAGGAACCGGCGGTAAGCTGAGATTTTGCATACAAGTTTCGTTTGGGTGACATTTCATGATTAGCTAAGGGTCGTCATTCTACATCCAATATGGCGGTCTCCCAAAGATAGCTGACCGATTATTTTTTATGCACCCCCATAATATGGGTATCTAATGAAAGAGAAATAATTTTTTTTTTTTCTTTCAGTTGTACTAAAATGAAAATAATAATTTTATGCAAAGACTGTGCTGAATGTTATTTATAGGCGAAGTGGATTATAAATAACTTGTCACAAAAACTCCGTGGACAGTTTTAACAAGGGAGTCGCCATATTATTAGAGATATGGAGATTACAAAGAATAATTAGAAAAATATTCTATTCCCGTGACTTAGGCAGAATTAGAGAATCAATTTTTGAACAAAAAAGAAAAACTACTTCAATGATTTTGGAAAATTTCCTGGTGTATCTCATCGAAGTTGAAAATCCAGTGCCAATGAAATTAAAATGGGACCACCTTTGAGGTATCCCCTATCTAACAAAAAAAACGAATCATCCAAATTGTTTCATAAACAAAAGAGATATGGCTGGACATCCATAAAAAAAAACGATTTGAGTAACTTCAGTCTTTTTTGAAGTCAGTTAAAAAACAGTTGCCTTTTTTTTAAAAACTCGAGAGATGTAGAGGGGTACCCGGTAATAACGTGTTGCTTTCGCTGTATATTATGTTTATATATCTAGATTTCTACTCAATGTGGTATGTACAGTACGAGTGTTCGATGCTTCGAGACCCATTGATTCGTGATTTTTATATAAACTTTTTTTTTTGTAAAGTTATGAAAACAAAAACTTTAAAAAAATCATAATTTTACTTTTTTTTAATCCCAAATCAGCGAGACTCGAACGATCAAACACTTGTACTGTACATACAACAGTGCGTAGAAATCTGGTTACAACACAGCTGAGCCAATTTAGTGTTGATGAGGTACAGACAGACTTTTAACAATTTAGCTCCCACCCAGCGATAAGTAACATAGATACAATAAAAAAATATAGAAGAAAGAAGAAGATTACCATTATATTCATGAAGACTTGTTCATTAACCGTGTAATAGCAGAGTTTCTCCAAACCATCAACGACCTTGCCATCTTCCACTAAACTACGGATATGAGCATTCCAGTCCCCTATAAAAAATTTATCGAGATTTTCGAATTGCTTAACATCTGTATTACATCTTTTTAACACTTCATCGGGTATCGAGTATTGAATTTCCAATTCATCATCCATGTTGACTGAAATTATAAACAAATATTGATAGAACTGCGGCAAAGCAAAGGGCAGAGACATAAATCTTAGCATTCCATGGATTCACCGTGCGGGTGCCGGGTCCATCGTGTGGCAGAGAGAGGGAAACACGAGCAGCCCCAGGGACTTGCGACCTAGGTGTAGTTTTAAGGGACGATGGACATCAGCGCTCATCTTGACTGTCCGCGATACCCTCCCTACCAAGCCAGATTTGGTAAGAGCCTGTTAATGCTGCTTTAGGTACCCGTTCTGAAATAGAACTTACTGCAGTTCTCGACAGGCCGAGGTCTTTTAGCAAGGTATAGAGAGATTTCACTGGAATACCACTCGCTCCCACTTCCACCGCATATACATTAACAGCATAGCCGTTTTTGGTTAGCTCATTATATTCATGTGGACACTTTACCAAATATCGAAAATGTATCACTGCTTCTCTTGTGAAATGATAATAATATAATTTAGTAGTAACTAGCTGTACACGCAGCTGCGCTCCCGTGTACTACAGAATGCCGCCGTTCGGGGACACGCGCGAATCGTGCTACCCCCGCTCCCGGTTTTTTTATTTAAAAATGAAAATGCTTAATGTAGGTGATCCTTAGTTGATAGTAGTACTCTCGTTGACTTTTTTGTAGGACTTTTTAATATCTAAAATTATGTAGTACATTAATTTGATATATCTCTTATGGTATACTCAGCGTAAGTGATTTAAGCGCCCGAATTGATCTACTCACTACTATTTATTTTATTTTTGCGGAACCCTAATACATTTTCTAAAATAAAAGTATAACTAACTACTTATAAGGTCAGCTATCTGCGAGTAAAAATCCCGCCAAAATCGGTTTAACCGTTTCGACCGTTTCGCAATTAATAGTAAACAAATTTCGATTTTTCGAAAAAAAAATAATTGCAATATTGTTTGATGAGCTGCGAATGCCACGTTTCCGTAGACATTGTCACAGTAAGTGACATCCCTCTCCATCATAAGAGCGAACGTATTTTATGAGGCCCCTTAAGGCGGGCGTCCACTAGACGGATCAGGGGCGGGCCACATCGTAACGCAAAAATCCGCCTTTCTATGTTTTGTATGAAACATTGTACACGAGTCGCGGCCGCAACGCATTTGTGTATCACCCGCCAGGCGATTTTTATTGGCAGTGCGCTGCGGCCCTCCCCGACCCGACTATTCGACGAATGCGCACGCATGTTTTCTTGCAAATTTAACGTCTGTTGCAAAAATCCGCTCAGGCGGTTCGCCGCACCCCGTACATATGGACGCAAGAGCATCGAAGTGGCGCAGCTGCCCTTTCCGATAGGATCCGCCGCTAATGGACGCCAAGCCTTTACTTCCCGCATATCACTTCTGTTGTATGTAAAAGAATAGAGACATACCAGTGGGTTTCCTTTTTCTCTGTCTCTTCTGCCCAGCAGTCCGGCACCCAGCGATAGATTTGGGCACACTCAACATCTGCACTAAAACTTCTTTACATGTTTCCAATGGTGATTGTGTAAAATGATTATCACCATCGGATATTTCATTGGGAAACAGGAATATGTGACGATGAGAAAAGCGAGATTTGACTCTCTTCTCGAAGAGTTCCATTACATCCAAACGGTTTGTTATACCTGGGTACAGAAATATTTACAAATTTTTTTTATAGGTTTGACGTTCTTTCTATCTATTTTCATAATGAGCAGCATCGAGAAGGAAAACATCGTGTTAAAGCCATAGTGGTGGTAGGGGTTTTTCTAATGCTCACCTGGTTAGCTACCACTCTAGCTGCTAATAGGCACTTAAGAGCCAATCTCCCTAGGTTTAACGTGTTACCCTTTTGGGTTACATAAGCAACATACAAGAAACGTGTGTACGCGATCAATGTGCAACATTGAGAAAACAAATAATTTCATTTCTACGACTAAAGTAACCTAACACAATATCAATCAGTATCCGAATGTCATAAGTGTTGTCTAAAAAGTTTTCGTGTCTTTTTTGGTGAGGTAATAAAGTTCATTATTGCGTGGCAACAAACCTCTTTTGTACCATTTTACTATTGCCTAAAACATTCGCGGGGGTTCCTATCTCATTTTCTCTCACGTTAAATCTTATGAATTTATGTGTATGTCTCTTTTTCGTTTCATCAACTTTCAAATCACAACGATGCTAAAGAAGTGTTCACTTCAAAAATCTTTAAAATCTCTGTTAAATTCAATACTAAATCACCGGAACGAAACTATCGACTACTCGTATCGTACATACAACAGTGCGTACAAGTCTGGTCCTCATACCGCTACGCCAATTCGACGGCGATCATAGTCGTAAAGATCATTAAGACTTGCATTAACCATGTATAACGAATTTCTATCTCACTCTCTCGCAGGCTAAATCCTATAAATGTATGTATTTATCTCTTTTTAATGTCGCAACGGTATTAAGTAAAGAAGTTTTCACATCAAAAAGAATAATATTTACCAATAACACACATAGGAGCAACCTGAGCGTGCGTCACATCAAACAAATTATACAGTAAGGTCTGAGTAATGCCACTCCGGCAGAACATGTCGCACTGCTCGAGCAGGAACACCATGCTGCGACAGCGGCGGTCAGAGCCGCTCTGCAAGCAACTCAGCAAGAACGAAAGGTTCTCTGCAAACGTGCCGAATACACGATCGCCCACCGCGTTTTCCAACTGCATCTACGAACACATCATTACGACCAATAGAAACATGTAGAACTCCAGTATTTCATGACGCATCGCAGACAGCTGCACACGAAAAATTACTTGACGGATATGTCTCATGATATTGTTATGAATAATTTACATGGCATACTTTGATGTTTTAATATGTACATGTACAGATTTGAGAAAAAGGCAGATGGAGCCTTCAGAATAACAAATGCGGGATATGCATTTAGCTGTGTATCTTTGATAATCAGATAACAACACCTGTGATCGTGTGAATAATATTGACAGGGCAGTTAAAATAACCTTTACTGTTTTTTACAACTCCAGCAGTGTAGTCGTTAATTCATCATCCGTCATCAAACAACTGCTTTTGTACTTGAAATGAAGGGCCCCAAGAACCTTTTACATACCAACATTCAACTAAACATAGACCTGTGTCCCAAAAGTATCCGACCTGTACCTATAACTTTGCACTGGCGTTACTTTTCGTCATCCGGCTTATAGCATTGTAGAAGAACTATTGCAAAGGGAGGATCCTCCGACCAGACGGGTGTTATGTCTGGCGGGCAGCTGCCCAACGATTGTAGTCGGGTTCCTGTATATATACTCAATTGAAGAGTTAATTTCTATAGCGCGATGTAGTATGCGTTGTATGTGGCTCGATAGATGTCACTGTGTGTCGCTATGTAGATGTCGCTACAGCATCCTTCGAAATAGTCCCCTTTCGACTGAACAAGATGCTCTTATCGGTGCTTCCACATCCTGATGCAGTTCTGGTAATCAGTTTTCGGAATGGCCATGAGTGCACGCGTCGCAATCGTTTCAACCGTCTCTCTGTCGTCAAACCGGTTTTAATTTTACGAACCGCCAAAAGTCGCAGGGTTCTATATTGGGACTGGACGGAGCCTGACGGAGATGTTTAATATTGTGTTTCGCTAAAAACTGTTGCACGAGGTTCGATGAATACGCTGGCGCGTTATTATGGCGGAGAAGGCAGTCGCAATCACTTGTACTAACTCTTTTATTTGAGTTTTGCCCATACAAGCATCTTTAAAGGTCTCTACACAACTCTTTCAGAGTTTGGATCAAAATTTTATGCAAATTCGTTTCTTCAGATCTCCGTCAATTTCAAGGATATCAAAATCCGACGAACGCGAAATCTACAATGTACATAAAGACAAGCTACGCTCGAAATAACAAATCTCGTCAGTAGCCATGGTAGCCGGTGACTTCGTGAAGAGTCACTTGTTACGCTCGTACTTCATACAGGTCGTTCGGACGTTTTGGCGCGAAGTTATGGGTACAAGTCGGATACTTTTGGGACACACCAAGGACATCTGCCATCTTGATTTTTTCATTATCAATGAATATTTCTCGGTTCTCTTTATGTATTTTATTTTAACCTACCATACCTATACCTAATGATTCCGATTTTGTAAGCATTATAAATTTTTGGCAGTTATCTTGATTTTAAATTTTTGCCTGAGACACTAAATTATCCAGGGTTCTCTATTTTTACTTTGGAACCTTGACGCTATCTCTTACATTGTTTGTAGATCGTTTTGATCAATAACAAAATAACCCAGAAAATAATATAAATATATGATTTTTTTCTGATCTGATGACATTGCCTATCGGTGGCTCATCTTTAAATACAATATATCGTGTGCGTTTAGTGATGCGCGAAAGGACAAGGAAAAATACACAAGTTGCAGCTAGAAGGCTGCCTTGGGTGTATTAACACACTTATTCCAAATGTGTTGGCACACAGCGCACTTCAGCGCAGCGAGCCGACCACGGCACAACGTCGCTCTCCGTTGTTCACGCCGGTTAACCGACCCATTCATTTGTCTAACTCGCTTGTCTCGCGTACTAATTTGAGTTAACTCAATGCGCCGGTGCAGTAAGCTGAGTTGCCCATGTCTACTCTTGACGACACGTGGTCCCGCCGACCGCACTCTCCTTACCACCCTCCGCAGTAATTCGTCCCCTGACGCCCGCAGACCATGGGATTATCATGAACGAATCTGCCAAACTACAGTAGGTAGCCCTTTGTTTATACATCGAGAAGGCTGATGGTTTTTGAGGCTGATTGCCTTAAGAGCTCGCCCCTAAGCGACAGTGAAGACGTAAAAGCCGTCAGGAGCTCCAAGGCCCCTACAGCTAACATTATAGACAGTTTAAAAAAAAGACAGTTGAATAGCCGTACTCCCGGATGATTAGTTGATTTTGGATTGTACTGCGCTTGACACCAGGCACAGTGCCTTCACTCCATTGTGCTATTATAATAATAATAAAACTTAATTTGAAAGGATTAAATGGTTAAAAATAAATTACCTGCTAAATAGAGAGAAGAAATAATTTTTTCATCAGCAAAATTAACCCTTTGCATGTAAAACATTGATATTCGACAAACCTTAAAGAAAAAGAAATATATTTATGCATATTTATTTTAATAAGATAATAATACCTGTGCAGTAATTGACTTAAGTGCAAGCTTGTCATCTTGATGGATGACACCGTTCAGTTTAACTATGATGGCATCATTGTCTAGATCAACTTCTTTTGATAACTGATGTAGTACCGAGTTCAATAACTGGAATAATAGCAAACATTTCAAATTAATCAATCACCGAATTAAATGACAGTCCAACTCACTTGTACGCGCGGCCCTTTGTGTGCGTAAAGTGTGTATAGATACAGTGCCCACATGTGCGTGTCAAGAGGTACCGTTAAGTACACAAGATAATTCTATTGCCTTTTATCATTATTTGGGATGTGAGGGATGTCAAATTACATGTTTAAAAGCTGGGGTGCCCCAACCTCACCTGCACGTGGTGCACCCTGCTGAGTAACGAAGTAGAAAAGGGTGGTAGGACTGTTTTACGCGACCAACATGCATATGGTGAAAAGTCCCATCATAGTGACTCGCTTTTTCGTGTCGCATTTCGGGATTAGCCTTTGAACATCCTGTTTTTTATTGCAGGCTGAGATGATAGCGGTGACCATCTATGAATTACGATCTTTCGGTAGTCACCATTGTGTTAGGATTGTACTGTGCTTACAATCAGGGACAGTACTGTCAATTTGTTGTTAAGTTGAAAATGTTAATCAGCAGCACATTTACTAATTAAATGGAATACTGTGTTAATTTTATATGACAAACATCATCAATACACCCGTGTATGCAATTTTTATACATAGTGTAAAACTATCAATATTTTTATGAAGAATAAATAAGTTTTCTAATTATAGTATAGTGTATGTTAATCACTGATACCATAGATTTATATTGTCGAAAGAATTTTTAAAATTGATCCAGTTGTTTTTAGTTTATCGCTTACAAACAAACAAAAAATCAAATCATTCCTCTTTATAATATTGGTATAGATTAAAAGTTAAAAGTACCACTACCACCAGAAATACTAAATAATGCACTTTCTATTAACTTCATTATTTCTGTCACATTCTGTTTGTAATTAAAAACATATTAACACTGAATAGAATGTGATATTTAATATTTTTAAATTCCGTAAATGTTTTCTATAGAGTTTAAGATGATATTATGGTGCCAGACAACAAATTTTCATAAATTTAATTTGTGATTACTCTTTAGATTGCTGTGTATTTTTTCTGTTACCCATTGCTGAATTTCTATCTTTTGGAATTTGAAGTTAGAATATTCTGATATTTTGATCATTGTGGTATGACGCTTTATTAAGCACTTCTACTGGTTACATGAAATATTTTGGCAAGAAGATTAAGCTCTGCTGCATTCACAATATGTAAGATTTGCCAGTTAACAGATACTACCACTGCTAGGTTAGTCTAATTTGCTTACTTCCATAGCTTAATGTCTTTTGATATTTTGCTATGGGGTTTAGCAACTTAGTAGAAGCAGACTTAGTAAAACAAAAGTTTTTAGGTAATGGTGTTAGGTTCATTAATAAGATACAATCTTCAAAAATTTTTGCCCATCTTTCAAAAGTAAACTTTTGACTATAAGTGACGTTTGTATTGTAAGATATATAATAATGGGATTTTAAAATTTTAATTTCTCTAAAACTATTTATTTCCGCATTATGAAATTTTATATCTAGCAATATTATAAAGTGATCTAACTGTAAACTGGAGTCTGAACTTGATGGTAAGAATCCCAAAGCTGAGCCAAAAAAGAATAATAATAAAAAGTTAAGTGGAGTTTCTTGCCAGCTCTTCTTGGTGACTGAACAAGTAGTAGTAGTCTGATGTTCTTGTGTATTCTTAAGGCCTAAATGAAATTAGGTATTTTTAATTTTGTTTTTTGACTGTATTTCCTTTTCTGTCTTCCTTTTCTTTTCATTCAAAGACTACAGTTACTATAAATTTTTTTTTTAAACATATTGTAATAATTTACTTTAAAAATTTAACTTACAGTAGTTTTCCCGCTTCCTCTGGGTCCGATTAATAAAGCTGAATGAGATTCACCGTTATTAATTGTTCTTTTAATCAGGTCGTAAACGTTAAATCTTTCTTGAACGTGTCCTCGGAAAGTTATGTTATCTTCCGTTATTTTTAACTTTAAATACTTCCTAATTAATTTTACTTGCGAAGCAGCGCTGTTTACTTCAATAGGTTTGTACATGTTTTTAATTAATAACAATTATCTTAAACATCAAATAGACTAACTAAATGAACATTCCCGTTGTTTCCTATGTATAAAGTACAATAGGTTAAAATCATAGACCAATAACCAGAGGAGTTAAAATTGACTAAATTGTACAAAATAAATACACACAAATACAAAATAAAATAAAAATAGATACAATTAGTGATGCCACTCGAGCCATTTTTTAATCGATTACTCGAGTGCATTGTTAAATACATATTTGAGTGAAAATAAATTTCATTCGAGTTTATTTGCATTTGAGTTACGGACTCAACTCGGCTCGCCGAGTAGATTCGGTAACCACTACGCTAGATGCCACTACACCACTAGTTTACGCGTCGGAACTTTACAAGATCAAACTTGTATTTTGAATGCAAAACAAACATTAGTTGAATTCACGTGCGTCGTTTTATAGTTTTGTTATTGTTATTATGAAAGTGTAATTAAAAGTTTAATTTTTGTTTTTATAATACCTAGTGTATAGCATCAAAAGTCATAAAACTGATAAATTCTTATTGGCAATATAAAGTCATTTTTACACGGCAACTTAATTAGTCGTAAGAAGTCATTTTATTTTTCTTTGTTGATTAAAAAGATAAATAATATTTTGCATTTTATTTCATATTACCAAATATAACTAATTTACTAAAGGTATTCAAAAATTCTCAATGGAAACTCAGCTCGAGTGATAAATTTTTACTCAAGTTGTAAGAAGTGTAAATAGTTTACTCGAGAGACTAGAGGTACAAATCCTAGCCGAGTCGCATCACTAGATAAATTATTCTGTAACTTCAAAATATTTACGCTAGTGATGGGCGATTATAAGATATACTATTTAATAATTTGATTATTAAAACGACTTAATATATATCGATTGTAACCAGTATTATTTACTATTTTCATAGGGTCAGTAACTAACTACAAATTTGGTTTTTGTAGACAGGGTCTACTAGCTTCTATTCAACATGGCCTTTTTTAGCTTATCAGTATACAAGTTCTTTTCAAGAGCTTGTTTTGACGAGATTAGAATTTACGACTGAACAAGTATGAATAATATCAATTATGTAGTAACGTAATTCGACCATGAAAGTTAGTAATTTATTAATTTCGTAATCGATAAAAAATATTAGAAATGCATAAATGTCCCTTAGAAGTAAATCTTTCATGATCGCCCACCACTAATTTTAATTGTCATTGTTAGTTGATATGGTCTCTGGATGCGTGTCTTTTAGGCGTAGGCTTTTAGGTCTAATTACATGCTTATATAAAGGTACCAACCTAACCTTCAGTGTTATGTTCTAAGAAAATGGTTGTTTCCTTTAACTTTTCAGGGAGTTTTTGGAAAATCTCAGACTTCGTGTTATATTATATTTTCCAGTCCACTACCGAAGTATATTTATTTATTAACTATTATAAATTATTAATCGATATTAATTTGCCGAGACAGAGACATTTGCCACTGCCAACTATCAATGTCTATGAAAATAACAAGTCCTATTATTCCCATTATCAATAAACTATAAAATAAAACAATCCTATATTTTTTTAATTTAATTTAGAATTAAAAACAAAAATTTTCTTTTATTTTCATGCAAAGACAAATAAAAGAGCCGCTTGTTTCTAAAACTAATTATACTACGCATGTGCGGACCACAAATCCTGTTTGCGCAATATGTGAATTTAAAAATCGATATAATATACAAATTACACGAGATGTTTATCTGAAGATTTATCTGCAGTTGCAGTATTATAATATGTTCTTTTCTTTTATTTTGTAATTGTGTGAATACGTAGTATTGCAGTTAATATAAATTATAATAATATAGATACAATAGAATACAATACTAACTTTAATTATTAAATTTTAAATGTGTATACCTACATTTTTGTTTCAAGTTTGCAAAATAATATAAATAATAATCCCTAAAAATATAGTTAATCTTCAAACATATCTCCGGAGTTGAGTCTCGTATATCATTATCACGGTTATCAGAATATGTCTCTATCTAACACATCACGAAAGTAAGCATTCTGTCTTACTCTTGACCTTAAACTTTGCAGATTTTACTGACATCGCTGTAGCCTTTATGAGATACATTTTGCGAATTATACCTGCGATTTAGTTCCACCCTAAAAAGTGGCGAAAAGCAATGAGTAGTGACTGAAAAAACTGTGAATTTCCTGAAATAAAAATTATCGTAAATAACTATGTTGAAAACATGATAACAGACAGTACCTGTTTAACTCTTTACTAATATTTTGCTCTTTAAATTGTGTAAATTGTAAAATGTCAATTAATATACTAATAGATATTCATTTGTTTAACAAAGTGTTACATTTACAAGGTTATTTTTAGTGATCTGTCTTATAAAATAAATAAATAAGGACCGTTAAAATGTGTAATTATAAACAGTGCATCAGGTTTTAAAATAGTTCAATTATTAGTTATTGCAAATTGCACAAGACACGAGCCATAATTTATCACAATGTAATTTGTAATATATTTTTTAATGTCAAATTGCAGCAGTGTGGCACCGCTTTCAGTGTTAAGAAATAAAGGGTTGCAATAATCGCTTTATGCTTAAAAATTGTAAGTTATTATTAAGCCATATTTATATTATTTAGCAGCAAGTAACATTTTTTTTTTCTTTAAATATTTATAAGTTTTATATTTATTTTACCAGAACAATATAATTATTATGAACGTATAGTTTAATAAATATGTCTACTGCTTTTAAGGCTTTAATAGTTATATTACATATGTGTAATTCTTTCCTCCCAGAAGGCAGAAACATGTATATATATGTAGTTAGATCGAATTTTCTACGGATAGGGTCTTAGCCAGATCGCGACTTATTTGCATATGACAAAACCTAAGCCGAGGTTCAGTCACTTTGGTACCCTTGAGCTTGTTGCCTCGATTTCGTGACTGAGTGCTTTCCGCACTCACCCTTAAAATTAGCAAATTACAGACCTTATTCTGGCTCCCGTGCCACTGTATGACTCTTGTTTTAGCTCCCTTATTCCATCTTGCACACGAAAGATATTTTTTTAAGAATTCTAGGAATTTTCAAATTATCACTCGATAATCATGTATCGTACATCAGTGTGTTGTATTGTGTTGGAGCCGCATCTATCGTGACGGCAATTGCTCGAAACCCGGTCGCACCAAAAAGGTGGTGGAAGTTATGGCATGCAATAACACGCTACACTAAATAATGCTTGCTTTAGTTGCCTCACAGTACAACGCATTACCGCTGTAAATGCAGTCCCCTACTACCATACTACTTTGCATAAATATACAAAAAACTAAGTGAGTTAGTACAGTAATATGCTAACTACGCCAACTAGTATAATGATACTAAATCCAAGAATTCTAAAGATCAATCTATCAGGAATACTGTTTAGGAGAAAATAGTAAAAATATTTAAAAAAATCCAGAAAATTATTATTCTTGAACAAGACAATAAAATTGCTGGGAGCAGTATCAATAAAATTAATCTATTTTCTGAATTAACTGAATGTTTTCTTTTTGTTCAAAAAGATTCGCCAATACAAGAAACTGAATGTCTTACAAGAAATTGAATGTTTTCTTCAAAATTACTGTCGGTATTGGATGATTCTGAGAAAAATGTTCTCCTTGTATGCACATCGCAATATCCAAAATATATAATGAGTTGATTACGCGACACATATTGTAATATTGGTACAGTCGTGACGTGTCTTAGTGTCTGTTGTGTCGAGCGAGTGTTCATATTTTTCAGTAGCGACGACGCGACGCGACGTGTCGTAGCGCTATCTGTTGTGTCCAAGGAGTTTGCATCTTCATATGTATCCTCCGACACGTCATGACATGCTAAGTATGAATACTCCCTTGACATAACAAGTAGCCCTCCGACAAGTCACGAGTCACTACAATATGAACCAAGCTTTATAGTGTAGGTACAAATATAGTGGATTGTAAATGCTAATTAGACACTTTAGTAACACGATGAGCTAAAAAATAGTTCACTCGCACAAATCTTTGTAAACACAAGAATACCTCGTATTATGTATTGGTAATAATAATCAAACGTATGAAGTCCTATGACTTTCAAATAATCAATTGTTAATCGATGTTTTACAACACTAAATTGGCCTATTTAGGCTGATTTTCGTTGACAGTGACAGATCTCTCAATAATTTGTCGTTGTGATTTGATTTGTCTGTGGACGCCGACGACAGACATCAGAGATAGATAACAATTACAGACATATTTTGTGATATGACATTTGACTGATTGGAGTAAAGTTTGCTTCATAGGTTTGCTTATTCTGTCATCTGTGGTGAAGTTATTGAACCTTCGAGTGAACTGTTTTTATCGTATGCGTTGCTTTGTTTTTCATTGTTGATTTTGTGGACAAATGAAACATTTTAAAAATAATACACACTTCCGCTTACTTTGCTAATGATTAAACATTTAATATTAGTGTGCTGAAATATTGAATCGTAAGTATGAACTTATATAAATTGGCACATCCGTTCATTATATGGACATAAATAAATTACATTTTACCTATTCTAGCATATTTGGAACGTTACCACACTTATCAACTGATTTGTCTTTACAATATCTTGTGACAAACTTGAGCGTTATATTAATTATAGTTAAAGTTCTTTAGTTAACGTTTTCCTCTCCAATCTTTGCTTGGGATAGTGTTTAACTATAGTTTTATAGAAAAAGATGACAAAAGGTTTACATACCTAATTGAGAATAGATACAAACCTACTGACAAAAACACCATTATTATTATTGTTGTTCTTGTTTCAAGGGTGACCATAACAAAATGACTTGACATCATTATAAGATTTTTCCTTATTTTGCCAGTTATCTGTGGTTATGGTTAAAATAACGAATCCTAGAGAAAAATACCTACTATAATAATACAACTCAGGATGTTACTTTTGTTTGTGTGTTTGAATGTGCCAATCTCTTGGACTACCATGTCAGATTTGAAATCTTCTTTATGTTTTTGATAACCTATTTATCGAGGTGTGTTATATGCCAGCTAACATCACGCTACAACTCTTAGGAGCAAAGCAGTGACCATAAATGTCAAATCATTCCTTACAACAATATAAAAAGTATTCAATTTATGTTTAGACCACTGAGACAGATTGGTTAAGCTTAACTGCCATGACCATTAGTTGTTAGCTTATGTATATGACACATTAATTGACCCAATAACAAAGTTCCCAAAGTGTTCGCAATGGTACCCTGGGGTGCCAAAAATAACATAAATTGAATGATAAATGAACAAAAAACCAACTACAACAAAATCCCAAAAAAAATTTTTTTTGCAGTTTGGTTGTATCCAGCCATCGTAGTTAAATGTTATATAGCCTATGTAATGCCGCAATTAAGACAAAAACCTCATATGCTAAAATCCATGAAGCCATTTAGTCTACAGAGCATGCCAAAGAAATAGACATATAATACATACATAGGTTCGAAAAATCGGAACTGGTAGAAACTAAAAGAAATTGATATATATACAATGATTAAATTTGAAGTGTCTGTTTGTAATGTCAAAATAACAGTTTTTTACTAAATACATATCAAAGTATATATGAAAACTACAAAAAACCCATTTTTAAATTTTTGTCTGTCTGTTTGTTCCGGGTAATCTCCAAAACAGTTGGACCGATTTTGACGGGACTTTTAATGGTAGCTAGCTGATTTTATACGGATGAACATAAGCTACTTTTATTGTAGAAAAATAATTAGGGTTCCGGACAAATAAAAAAAAACTGGTCATGGTTAATCAATTTGGGCGCTTAAATAGCTTACGCTAAATAAACCATAAGAGATATAGCCAATTAACATACCAAATAATTGTAGACATTAAAAATACCTACAAAAAAGTCAGCGAGAGTATACGTCTATCTTCTAAGGAACACCCACAATAAGCATTTTTGTCTTTAAAATAGCTGGGAGTGGGGGAGCAAGATTCGCGCGGGCATTCTGTAGTTCACGTGAGCGAAGCCACGGGCACAGCTAGTAGGCTATAAAATGTTGAAGGATTTTTTTTAATCGGACTGGTAGTTGCAAAAATTTGTGTATTCAAACAAACAATCTCACGAGCTTTAACCCATTCAGTGCCAGTGACCCGCCGAAAATTATATTTTAGTCTACATTTTAATTAACAATACTTCCTATTGAATATGTTGGTTTTCAGGTAAACATACTTTTTTTAATATAATAAACATATATACAGAGTATTTTTTTTTTGGGCGGCAGTAAGATGGAGTCTAATACCATACGAGATACAGGGAAACTGTCTTAGGAATTAGTGTTGTAAAATATCGATTAAGTATTGACTGTCAGTTTGGTGTATATTAGATATATAATATGAAGGTGGTTGCATCCACTCCGATTTAAGTAATGTCGCTTGACAAATAAACTCAGTGTGCTACTAGCTACGGGCTCTTTCACTTGTCCTTACGTCGCATACATATCACAGTTGTACTATCAATTAGTCGATAGTTTATTTCCAAAAGAAATTAGGTACATAGTTTGAGGCTGCATTTTATGTTTGCAATAAAGATTTTCGCGAATGGCCATTTTTAGGGTTCCTATAACTTAAAAGGAAAAAAAGGAACCCTTATAGGATTACTTCGTTGTCCGTCCGTCTTTCTGTCAAGATAATTTTTCTCAGGTATCAAGTTGAAATTAATATCAATTACTTAGGGCTGCAATTCTTTGGTACTGTGAAAAAATCAAACTTCATCAACGCAATTAATAGATACGGCCGCATATGCCGCACATTTTAACACTCAAAAGAAATAAAACCTATAGGGTACTTCCAGTTGATCTAGAAACGTGAAATTTGGGAGGAAGTTTGTTCTTATAGCACAAGTAAAGAAAGGAAAAAATCCGAAAACCTTAAATTTATTGGTATTGCACTTGCAGTTGGCCGCTTTTTTTTCAGTTAGTCAAATAACCAAATTAAGCAAGCTACGGAACACGCGAATGATCTTCATTTTCCGCTATCGTTGCTTGATGGGCATGCAATGTATGTACTAAGAAACAATGGATAAGGAAAATGAATGAAATTGTCGTTTTTTATGCTATTCTACTAAATTTCTTACAAGGATCATTTAAATATACCTATCAGAAGAAAAAAAGATGATGGCAGAAGTTGGTCAAAGTTTAGGTATATTTATAATGTTTTTCATAAAATACGAGAATACAATGTACTTAATAAATACTCATGAATAAAATTTTTAAAAAGTGTTCCATAATTACCTGCGACTTTGATCTGTGACCAAAGATTAGGTTCTCCTGTACCTTCAATATTTAACTTTTTAGTTCGGTTATTTATAATTAAGAGCTTGTTTAAATATATGTATCTTAAAACTTTATACTTTTTACACAGATTTTAGAAAAAAGGTCTTTTAAATCAGTATTCATTCAAAAATCTATGATTTATACTTAATCATTGAATATCTCTATATATTATTTCTTAGATGTGTTTTTTGTGGCAACGCCATATCACCCTTAACTCTCCATCAAATTTAATCATTCAAACACCAATTTAAAGCTTATATTTTCCGATTTATATCAAGAAGTTCTAGTTGCAACATTCTGGCTCCATTTCAGACTCTCTTCATCATGTATAATGAAAGCTGCTCATGATAACAAAGCAAACGAACCCAACCCCGAGTATATTTACCACGTCCATCATTGAGTTCCATTAGCAAACGTCCGGCTCCATCTTCAGACCCTCGTTATCATATGTCATGGAAGGTGCTCATTTGAACAAAGGAAACGTGCCCATACTCGAGCAAATTTTCCGTTTCTATCAAGGAGTTCCATTGGTAATCTTCTAGCTCCATCTTCAGACCCTCGTCATCATGTGTAATAGAAAATATTAATGGTAACTAAACAAACTAGCTCAAATTTAATTGTCATACCATTTGTCATCAGACAGTTCCAAGCTCTATATACCGGCTCCACCATCAGATCAGCTCCATGGTACCATAATATTTAATTGTCATCGAAGCTAATCCCAACAAGTAGTTTAAACATAGTTTGCAAATTTTGAATCTAAGTTAAATGAAAACTTGTAATAAAAACACCTTGTATATCAGTTTTATATTACGAGCGCATACCAGATCCCGGTGACCCTCGTGGCGGGTTCACTGATAAAATGTATGGTGGGTTGGCATATGATGTCTTTGAAAAATGTGGTGGAGGTGAATGGGTTAAAATATTATATAGTATAGAAATTTTACCCGAATACTGTAATTGGTATGACAATCATGACAGAGGGCTGTAAATGCAAATTAATAATTTATTTGATTTTAGTAGTGAAACTATGTAAACTTCACTAGAAATGTATGTATTTTAGTGGAGGCTTATAAATAAATTTAGTTAGTGAATGTTATCAGAATTTTATATACTCTGATTGTACAGTCAAAGTCTGCATAAAACGGAACAAACATACGCGTTCCAATATAGGCCGATTTGATTGGAGAATCACAGTTACCAACCATTTTGGTGCCCCTGTCCCTCCTTACCCTACCCCTTCCTATTCCAACCGCCTCTTCTCTGGCGCGCGCACCGGCACGAACATCGTTGCCGATATAAAATTAAGTAAAATCTGTGAATCTGGTGGGATCCACATATCCTGATCCTAACCTCATCAAAACTGGTGAGTAATTGTGATGTATCTAATACTGATTTTTTTTTTTTATCTATGGCCCTTGTGTTGTTATTCCATAGTTCTGCAGTGTTATGAAGTTTCCATGAAAATCTATGTTATTGCTGAAGTTCACTAAATGATTTATGTATATATATGTTAACAGATGCATCGTCAATCCCGTGTTGAAGTGAGGGTCACAAACGGGTCCCAGAATGGCGGAGGAGCAGGCATGGCTGGTTCGCACCAGGTCAGACTCTGAGAGTTCGTCTAAACTCAGCTTCGGTTCCTTGTCGCGGACTATGACATACACTGAACACAGGCTTACTGGTAAGCAGCTTTACTGCTTTATAATCTCTCAACTAGACCGAGTCCAGAATGCTGGCAGCTCTAAGATAGTATATAGTTTTTGGAGACGAAAAATCTCTTTGAAGATCTTGCTTTTCTTGGGGTAGTCCGCTTAGTGAAGTACGGTGGGGTGTAAGGGATGTCAGGTTACATCTTCACCACTGAGGCGCCCAATCCAGGACCTGTACGTGGTGCACCCTGCTGAGCAACGAACGAAGAAATAGCGATAGCGGGGTGGTAGAGCTGTTTTGTCTGACTAGGTTGCATGTGGTTAAAAGTCCGTTATAGTGACTCGCTTGTGTGTCGCATTTCGGGATCAGCCTTTGCATATCCAGTTAAATAACGATTTCTCGGTGGTCGCTGTTCTGTTGGAATTGTACTGT
Source organism: Saturnia japonica (assembly GCA_033032175.1). Taxonomy (NCBI): domain Eukaryota; kingdom Metazoa; phylum Arthropoda; class Insecta; order Lepidoptera; family Saturniidae; genus Saturnia; species Saturnia japonica. Next base: position 3,533,879 of record CM065331.1, read on the forward strand.
GCTTACCATCAGGAACAGTACAGTTAATTTGCTGTGCTACCATAAAAAAAGAAAGTACGTCCACCTTACAGAAGATCACAGCCAAATAACCTTGTGTCGTGTCTCTGAGATGGGTAGGGTTTCCGAATCTTTATTCAAGTTAGGCCCTAAGACGGCACTTATGAACGTCAAAATACAACTGCCGGTTAGGAAAATATCCCAGACATCGAGAAGAACCCTTAAGAAGCTCGACCAACTTTATCTTTTTTTTTCAACTGTACAATTGGTAATATAAAACAATAATAATAATTTAACGGATGCACAGAGAGGCAGTGACTTCCAGACATCACTATCATTCACATAATGATCAACCCTTTTTTTTTTTTTTTTTTTGTTAACGCGGTGTAGGAAAATCCGTCATGGGTACGCACTCGAATGGGGGATCGAGTGGTTATGTGAGACTCATACTCACTAAAAAACTCCGCGGTGTACCATCCGCCGCCATACTGGGGCGACGTGGGGACGGCGTTAGCATTCAGCCACGCCGCCCCGGCGGCCGGCCCGGCTAACCGGGCCCCGGCCTAATTGAGAGACAGTTATGATACACGATAGCCGTCTCCTCCGCCTGCCGAACCAGTGCAATGAGGAGACGGGCCCCCCCCCATCCCGTCTACCTCTGGTTCGACTAGGGTGGCGGGAGTTGACGGTTAAACCGCCTCCTCCGGCCACCCTTTCGTCTTTGGCGGAGAGGGCCGCTCAGGTTAATAATCAGGTCAATAAGGTTGGGCGGGGACAGAGTACGGCTCCGCAGCCACCGCAATATCGATGTTCCAATCCGCCACTGATTGCACAAATAGGTCTTGTGCAGTGTCGGAGTGGTTCAGATTCCCCTGGAGGCAGTTGGTACGGTTGTGCTGCATTACCGAGCCGTACCAACTACCTCTGACCTAGGCCTCCCAAGACCAGCCCCAGGGGGCCTCCTCTTGGGTGATGGGGGCTTACACTTCGCCCCCCCCATATAATGGTCCGCTGGTTTCCCAGCGGCGGCGCATACGGCGCAGTGCAGCTTGGTTGCTGCACACTCAGCCGCCGCATGGCCAGGCCCCCCACACCTGTAACACAGGGCGCTCCTATCTTCCATTGCCTCGCATAAGGGGCGAGTGTGGCCCAAGCCCATACACCTGAAACACCGCAGGGGTTTCTCCTGCAGTGGTTGGACCCGGGCCACACTCCAGCCAACGAGAAAGCGCCCCGCCTCTGCTAACTTTTTGGCTTCGGCCACGGGAAGTGACACCAGTGCCACTCCCCCACCCCAGTCCTGCCGGATGGAGCCAACCCTAATCATGGCTGGCTCACATCCGGTCTTTTGCGCAACGGTGACCTTCAGCTCCTCCTGGCTCACGGAGTCATCTATTCCGATGATCCGGAGCTCCGCCCGTTTGACTGGCCTGGATACCACTGCCACTTCTGCAAGAGCTGCTTGCAGTTGCGCAGCCAGGCCAGCCGCCTTTTTCTCGCCCTCGGAACCGCTGATCTCGATCAGCCTGGCTCCAGTGGCGGTCGTCCGGAGCTTCGGTTCCTCTATGCCGAGTTCCCCCAGCTTGACCACTTCTCTCGCCTTTAAGACGGCCGCCGAATAGGACACCCCCCTCGCCACAGCCTCCGGCTGCAGCGTAATCATGACTGCCGCAGACCGCGGCACGGAGGGCACCTTGGGCCGGGCCTTTTTTGTGTCCGCCTTCTTTTTCGGCGCGGGTGCTGCTGGTGCAGTAAGGGCCTTCGCCTTTTTAGGCCGTCGGACCACAGTGGTCCAGGCCTCCTCTCCAGCCTCAGAGGGGGCCCGTGAAATGGAAGCCTCTGGGAGATCAGCCCACTCCATACCAAGTGGAGCGGTGTGTGCAGAGGGCGCAGCTGCTCCCTCAGACCTAGCCCGTGATACGGACCGGGCCTTCTTCGCTCCCACCGACTTAGCACTAGGGCCAGCATGGTTTGCCGGCCCAGATCCCGCAGCAGGCCTCGGCCTTTTCTCCAGGGCCTTGGCCCTTATCTGGGACACGGACCGGGGCCTTTTGGCTCCTGATGGAGGAGGCCCCACACTAGTGCCGGGCGAGCTGGAAGGAACGGGTCCAGCACAAGGTCCAGGCCTTTTGGGCCCAGCGAGCTTCTTATCCCCCGCTAGCGGTGGCCGCAGGACCTGCTTCGGCAGGAGCCGTCCATCCACTTCCAGGCCGTCCAATCGGGCGTCAATAACTTTCCCGACAGTGGAGCGAATGGACTTCTCCAAGCCACTTACCGCATCCGCCAGGACCTTTTCCCAGCCATGGGGAGGACCTTCAATCTGCACTGGCTGCAGGGGAGGAGGAGGAGGAGGCGGCATAATCAGCCTCGAGCCGGCTTCCCGCTTCCACGCGAGGACCTCCTTCTTGAGGTCATCAACCTGTTGACGGAGCAGCCTCGTTTCTCTCCCGAGGCGGGCCGTCTCCTCGTTAGTAGAGCGCTCCAGAAGCGCCTCCACCACTTCCTTCAGAGTATTCGCCGCACCTTTGAGGGACTTAATACAAGTCCCCTTTAGTATTTCTTAGAGATGCGGCAAACCTCAAGGAGGTAAGTGGCCGAACGGAGCAGGCATGGCTGGTTCGCACCAGGTCAGACTCTGAGACGTTCGTCTAAACTCAGCATTCGGTTCCTTGTCGCGGACGTTAGTGACATACACTGAACACAGGCTTACCTGGTAAGCAGCTCTTACTGCTTTATAATCTCTCAACTAGACCGAGTCCAGAATGCTGGCAGCTCTAAGATAACGCTATATACTTTTGGAGACGAAAAATCCTCTTTGGAACGATCTTGCTTTTCTTGGGGTAGTCCGCCTCAGTGAAGTACGGTGGGGTGTAAGGGATGTCAGGTTACAGTCGTTCACCACTGAGGCGCCCAATCCAGGACCTGTAACGTGGTGCACCCTGCTGAGCAACGAACGAAGAAATAGCGATAGCGGGGTGGTAGAGCTGTTTGCTGACTAGGTTGCATGTGGTTAAAAGTCCACGTTATAGTGACTCGCTTGTGTGTCGCATTTCGGGATCAGCCTTATGCATATCTCAGTTAAATAACGATGGGCTCGGTGGTCGCTGTTCTGTTGGAATTGTACTGTGCTTACCATCAGGAACAGTACAGTTAATTTGCTGTGCTACCATAAAAAAAGAAAGTACGTCCACCTTACAGAAGATCACAGCCAAATAACCTTGTGTCCGTCTCTGAGATGGGTAGGGTTTCCGAATCTGATTATTCAAGTTAGGCCCTAAGACGGCACTTATGAACGTCAAAATACAACTGCCGGTTCAGGAAAATATCCCAGACATCGAGAAGAACCCTTAAGAAGCTCGACCAACTTTATCTTTTTTTTTCAACTGTACAATTGGTAATATAAAACAATAATAATAATTTAACGGATGCACAGAGAGGCAGTGACTTCCAGACATCACTATCATTCACATAATGATCCACCCTATAATAACCTTTTGTTAGTAAAACCCGCTTGTCATGGTCCTTGAACTTGTTGTCCGGCATATCAGTAATGTGCTTCGGGATCTTATTGTAAAACCTGAGACTATTACTTAAAAAACTTTTATTGGACCTGCTTAGTTTTAAAACACGGTAAGACTAATTTATCTCTATTTATAGTATTAACATTGTGCTGATCTATGACAAAATATAGCTTGACTAAGTTTTTGCAAATATATATTAAGCTAAACTAAGTTACATTAGCTGTCGGTCTGCATTCCGCCTTAAAAGAGTGCGAGACATCGGTCATGCCGACGGCCATGGAGGGTTTTGTTAAATATGAGAGAATTCGCTTGTTTACTTCTTATAGACGACAACTACACGGTAGTTCCCCTTACGGTATATACGATGACGTTCGCAAATTCTTACCTATGACGATGGTGTGGATATGGCATGGTTTCCCAGCCAACTTGTACCCTCCTTCCTGTGATGTTGATTCTTTCAAACCAAGCGTGAAGTGTCAATACAGCGGACTTTCGCGGCGTAACATCGATGACTGTGCTGGTACTGTGCTATTCTACCAGGTACAGAGGGTGGCGGAGAACCTGGCAACACGATAAACATGGCGACTAGTCCGCCAGACAACGCGCCGGATGGCAACGAGACCGGCGAGCTACTCGATTACAACGACTCGAGTGTCCTTGAACATTTTCACGAGGATGCACTTAGACAGGTATATTTTCCTTCATGTAGTCTATACTAACAAAAAATAATACTAACTTAAATGGTTTTGTGGAGTTCCCTGGTGTATCTCCGAAGCCGAAAGTCCAATTTTAATAAAATTAAAACGGGATCACCCTAGCCTAGAGGTATCTATTCCCTTTCCAACAAAAAAGAATCATCCAAATCGGTTCATAAACAAAGAAGTTATGGATTATCCATAAAAAAATTACATTCCAATTGAGAATTTTTTAGAAGTCAGTTAATAAAATAAACATCTTTCTTTTGATTTGTCGTGTTAAGAGATCACCCGGTTGTTATAAATTTTAAATTTTTTTAAATATTCACTATGATGTTTCACATTTGCTGAGTGTCACGTGACGGCCAATTTTTTTACTGAAACTTTAATTTTAAACTATCTATCTATCTTAACATCAATAGCGGGGAACATAACCTTTAAAATTATATTTGAATAATTATTTGTCTAAAATTCGAGATCCCATAATTATTCTGAATTTTATTCCTGTAAACTTTTCCAGGTAAACAACGAACAAGACAAAAAAATAATTACGCATATCCATCGTTTGAATCGGGAGCTCATAAAAAAATGAATAAAAAAAGCAATTTCAGTTTTTTTGCTAAATTATTGCACTTTTCTGGTTTACTTTTCAATATTTTCTTTCCCTAAAAACATTATTTGGAACAGGGATGTATAAATAAATCTCTGTTACAAAAACAATGACACAACTGTTGAAAGAGTTTGGATGTGCGAGAAATTTGGAAACCAACACACAAAATAGGTGCATTTAGACTTCCAAGGTCTTGAACCAACATGATGCATATTGTTCATTGTTACAGGCCGGATGTGGCACGTCGCAGGCTCGTCTACTTCTAGCCATCGGCTTGGCAATGGCTGGAGCGGCTCTTGAGTTAGCAGCCATACCGTTCATACTCCCATCGGCTGAGATAGAGATGTGTATCCTGCTACACGAGAAGAACTGGCTAGGTGAGTTTCAATGACTATTAATTTTCAAAATTTAAGAAGTGGTTCCCAGAGTGATTGATCTAGGATGACCTAGAAGGGGTTCATGTTAGCAAAAAAAAAATTGGTGGCGCATGAGTTACAAATGAGGATGTAAAAATACGGGTTGCACTCCGGGAGTGCCGACAGAAGTGAAAACTTATTTTGGCGCGTTAGACATTTTTTAGATGGGTACTAGGGTTATTGGGTTATGAATTGTATTTTATTAATTATTAGAAACTTTAAAACACATTTAATATTCTTTTATGAAAGACGCGTTCGTGGTCTGCTATATGCACACACTATAGCTGCGTCTCGTAACGGTGTCGCGAGTCCAGAGATTTTATCTCATCTAAAAATATGTGTACCGCGCTAACAGAAGTAAATCTTAGTTTACTAAAGGCTGAGCATTTATTTAAAGTTATTTACACTTAATTATACTTTACAATTAGAATTTTTAATGATTTAATATTTTTTAAGTGAGTAGCACTATATTAGCTGTCAAAAACATACTTGAAGTTAGTTGATAAATTAGCGAAAAAAAAAACAATATCAGGAAAGCAGGGGGTCAGGTCAGGGTTTCTATCCAAAACCGAAAATCATGGTAAGTGGTCTACTAGATATAAAAGTTTGGAGAACTCTGGGTTACACCATGAAGTTACTAGCTAAATAACCTGTTTTATTGTGGTGAAGACAGTCACACTAAATTGAATAAAGAATTTTTCGATTTTGATTTTGATATGAACTACAGTGATGATAAGCCTGGTGGGCGGTTCCCTCGGTGCTGTCGGGTGGGGTGTGCTGGCTGAGAGGCTCGGTCGCCGCAGGACGTTGCTGTCCTGCTTGGCAGTCAACGCTGTGTTCGCAGCCATAGCAGCGTTCATGCCCACTTATGGGACATTCATGATGGCTAGGTCTGTATCGTTCATATATCACACTTTGTTGGCTTTTATTTTGTAGGTTTAGCGTTATAACCACAATCTGGTGTTAAGCGGTTAATTGGATCTCAAGTGCAGCGACATGAACACACCTATAGCTAGTTATAAGTTCAAATTTTACTCAGCTATCGTATGTATATTATAATTTCTCCCTATCTAGGTTTTCTCTTAACAGTCCTCTAATCGTCGAGCAGATCGTGTGTATTATTTATTTGTTTAAATTAGTACGGCCAGTGGCCAATACTCCAATACATTAAGTTTTTATATATAAGTGCATTGACCTTTTAAGGCTGCCACAGCATGCACTATAATATGTTAGACAGTTAGTGAAAAGTACAAAACAATAATAAAAGTATACTAACAGAGACCATTATGCCTATAAAAATAACAATTGTGCGATCATTGACAAGTCAACAACCAACTGTAAATTCAATATTACACATTTGAAAAGCATTTAACAAAATTAAATAAAATAAAATAAGGGAAAAACATTAAAGCAAATAACAATAATAAAACAAGTTATTTAAGAAATTTGTTAATTAAAAACAAAATAAAATCAAATTACAACAATAAAAAGCATTTTCTTTCAAATTTCTCAATGATTCTCCAAACACGTCTACTTTATCTCCTAAATTATTATATAACTTGGACAACTTACACATTGGTGTTATTGGTTACATTACTACAAATGCAAAAACATCTCTAAGCTCATTTATCTTTTATTATAGGTTCTGCTCGGCAATTGGTTCGGGCGGTATAGCGGCAACGTGTATTATATACGCGTGTGAGACGGCGGGAGCGCGATGGCGGCGCGCATGCGTAGCGTGCGCGTGCGCAGCGGCCGCAGGCGGAGGCGTGCTAGCCGCGTCGCTCGCCGGCGCTGTGCTGCCGCCCACCGGAGCCCTAGCTCTCATCGAGAATAAAGAACACTTCAGCGCATGGCACAGGTACTTAATATTAACATAACATTCTCTATTATAGGTCATAATTAGGGTCGCCATCAACTAAATTTTTGACGCCCGATAATTTGTAAATCCCCCCACATTTGCGTGAAATAGGGATTTTTCCCCAGACATATTAAAAAGCTGTTTTAAAACGAAAATGAAATAATCATGTTTATTTATTTTTCTTTTAAACGTCTTATTTTCGACTTATTTTTTAATTTAATCAACTTAGCCTATTTTATTATTAAAATACTCAACAATTAATCCAGTTTTCCCCGGATATAAAAAGTGTTTACAGGATTTACCCGGACCCTTTTTAAAATCCCCGCCCAGATGCCTTCCCAACTAGGACAAACCTGGGAAACCCCAGACTGATGGCAGCCCTTCTTATAATCTATATTAATTAATTATTATAATATTATTAAGCCCGAGAGATTGTTTCTTTGTTTTGATAGCACTAATATCCGGAGCTACCAGTCAGGTTTGAATAATTATTTTAACATTTTATAGCCTATTTATTGAGGTAGGTTATAGGCTATATAACTTCGTAGTAGCAAAGGAGCTAAGGAGCAGAGTAGTAGTAACTATAAACATTAAAAACTCTGGAAAGCCGTAGACAAGAACGGGAAGTGATAACAACGGTGGGCCTTGACGGTGGCGCGTTGAAACTTTGCTCGTATAAATTTAAATATCTGGGCGACCGAGCCGTGCTCGGTGTCTTATAAACAAAAACACCTTTATAGGTAGTTTCATCGAAATCGTTCGAGACGTTTCCGGGAAACCAATTACTCACTTAATATAATAAGATATGGATGAAACAGTGGGGCACTACCGTAAAATCACATTGAGCCAATTATTTCAATTAGTTCATTTTCTTGATTATATGGTCAGAATGAAATCGGACGCACCGGCATCTTTTGATCTGTTCCCTTCCTAATGCCAATTGGTTGACGACGCTGTAGCGTCATACGACGTCAGTGTTGGAGGGATACTGCTGCCACCCCTTACCAACATTACTGAGATTGAATCGCTTGAGTGCGGGTGACGACACCGTATTACGTTTTAATACGTTGAACGATCGTCTCGCGGTTAAACAACCGCACCTTTCTATGTCTGCGTTTTTGTTTAAATATATATTGGCCCGTTAAATGGTGAAGAGCAATACATTGAACACGCTTGTGTGCTACGTTGGGATTACTGACGTCTCTAAGCGTCAGGCTGAACTTGAAGAGGAAGCAGTATCTGAAGATCAAGGTTAGTGTATGATGTTCCTTCCCATATAACCAATTGGATGTAACAATTGAAATAGTTGACTGTCGTCCATTGATCACTGATTTATATTGCGAAGACCGCACCAGAGTAGAAGGAAGGCTACTTAATTTAAATCCACCGCTCCATGTGGCATGTAAGTGAAGAATAGGGAAGAACGCAAAATTAACCCCTCGCATATACACACATTATTTCATAAACTTTCTATTCCAGGTATCTTCTGCTATGTACGCTGCCGATCCTTGCGTCATTAATAAGTCTAATATGGACACAGGAGTCGCCAAGGTACCTTCTGGATGTAGGCAGGGAGGTGGACGCTATGATGGTTTACCAGGTAAGTTCAAACTGGAAGTCATTAATGAAGCAAAATCGTGATCTTTATTTCTGCAGCCAATCTTTCTCTCTCGAATATTCGCGACAACCTCATACTGTCGGATATTCGCGGGTAGCTTTACACTGCTGGACATTCGCGACAACCTCATGCTGTCGGATATTCGCGGGTAGCTTTACACAGCCGAACTTTCGCGACAACGTCATAATGTCGGATATTCGCGGCAACATTACACTGTTGCTAATTCGCGCCCAACTTTATACTGTTCGATTTTCGTAACTTTTAATATCATTTACAATTAATTGTATTAGAAAATCTATAACCTAAAAAACTGAATTCTATTTCTATAAAAAGTTGGCCATCGTCACGGCAGATGTGAAACATCTTAGTGAAAATAAAAAAAAATACATCGAGTAATCCCGAAACACGAGGAACCAAAATAAAGTCACTATAAAGAAGTTTATTTTATTACAATGTTTATGGTGGTCACGATCTCTACCAAGGACTTTTAATCTATCCATGTTTTAACATGAAAGTATGAAATGATCCTTTCTGTCTATTAAAAAAAAAACGAACTTGGCTTCGCATCGCCAACGTTGGTGACAAAACCTCGCCACGCCAACAAAGGCCGACCCGCCGAATTATATATTTCACATTAATATTTGTTTGCAGAGTATTCACAGTAGCAATCGGATCCGTGTGTGCGGCAAGAGTAACGCGGTGCCTCCCGCCGGGGCGGAGTCCGAGCTACGTGTGGGCGAGGTGTCCCTGCCCGGAAAGCGACCACCGCCCGCCCTGCATCACGTACGGCACAGCGTCAAGATGGTAACGATCTGTTCAAAAAATAACGAATGGTGATTTCGTATCGATTAATATTTCGATTATTGAAACGGTTGATTCTTCTAGAACATCGAAACGAGTCCGTTTGAAATCGTGATTCTATGGTTCTTGTTCGAGCAGGATTTCTATTACAATGTAGTCGGTTAAAGAAAATCTTTACTTTCGAACATTGTCCATAGAGTTGTCACCTATAGTTTATAATAAATTACGACCTATCACTTTATGAGAACATTAATTTAAAATATTAATCTACTCCATTTAGGTAGATTTTTATGTAATTTATTAATGAAAGAGACAGATGGTGGGCAACTGTGGTCAGCAAGTATTATATAATATTTGCCTCATTAGCCTAGTGGTCCTAAGCTCGACTGGTATGCCCAAGGTCCTGGGTTTGATTCCCCGGTCGAGCAAAGTGTTCTTGTTTTTTTTTTCTATGAAATTCTCAGTAGCGACTCGGAGTTTGGCTTTGTAACTGATTAATGGCAATAGGTACACCTCTGCCTAAACCTTCGGCGTTATAGACGTGATAGTATATTACGTTACTAAACACCTATTTAGGACAACTTGAAATGTAAAACATTATCCTCAGGGTTGGAGCCGTTTCCGAGAAACTAAATAAATACCTATATACAAGAATTGTCCACTTAATAGTATCAGATAATAAATGCAATGTTGTCTGTATCCACAGTTCTGGCAAGCGTTCTTCCAAATATTTTCGAGTGCATACAGGAGCACGACATTGTCTTTCGGCGGAACTCTGCTGTTCGCTTTTATAATTCAGGTAAACAATAAGAATAGGGGAAAAAAGAATTAACGGTCGTTTACATCGACTTTAAAGTGGCACATTCTGTGACAATAAAATATTGAAAATTAAAAAGTGATTTATGATCTTTATTATTAGATGAAGATAAACTTTGCCCTTTATAGCATATTATTTGGACGCATAGTTTAAAATATATGGAAAATCAGAACAATTCAACACTCTGCTCTGTAGAACAGGTTGCAGTGAAAACCAATATTATTTAATACCATAAGGAAATGTTACTAAAAATATTGTCTGTAGTGAAGTATTATGAATTGGCGAGGGAAACCGCGTTTAACAGTTAGTATAGTATATTCATCTAGAAATTTGGAAAAAATATTACAGATTTATTATAGTCGTACAAAATCGTGCGTGACCGTCCAATGTTTCCGACAGAAGTTGGCGGGGACGATAACGGTGGCGGGTAATGTAGCGCGGAAGACAAAATCGTGGAATTGCGTGACGTAGTGCGCAGTCACAGTACACTAAAGTAAACAGTATTACATCCTCATACAAACGGCCGAAACGAAATCTAGGTAAACTTCAGCATACAATAGTCGTGATTACGCAATTTATATCCAATGATAACCAACTTCCTAGAATGATAATTGTTTTCGATTTATTAAATTGTAATTGTACATTCCGTTCTTACTAACTTACAATCGCTTTTGAAACTAGAAATAAAACCCAAGTAGAAACAATTATTTAAATTAAATCGTAGAAAATTTGCAGTACCTAATATATTTTGGTGAACGATAATGATGAAAGTTCAATATAGCATTGTCAAATACGTAAAGAGTTAACCCAAGAATCACAGTCAGAAGGCAGCCCTAGTTTGAGTTTATCTACTTTAGTGTACTGTGTAGTATAATGACGTAATAACGTGCTACCTCGTCCCGCCAACGTCTGTCGCCACATGGACGGTCGCGCACGAACTTGTCGGACTATAACATTTTTTTAATTTTTTTCTACAGTTTTACTTATCATCGTACATACCAGCGACAGTACTGAAGATGGAAAACGAACAGTTCGAAGCATCGAAACAGATAATTGAGAACGACACGTTGACGGACAAGCATTACAAAGTGACTCTGGAGAATGTGCACTTTGTGAATGTGACCCTGGTCAACTGCACCTTCCGGGACATGCTGATGTCTCATGTCGCTTTCAAGAACTGTTCCTTTATCAACGTGGCCCTGGCTAATGTCAAGAGCTCGTATACGAGATTTGAGGGATGCCTATTTGTTAACAGCACGTAAGTTTTTTCATATTATTTCACAATTTTTTTTTATTAAATGATGATTATAATTTTATGTAGTTTATTTTCAACTATATTTTATATTTTTTAGCAGACTTCAAAAAAAGACTTAGGTAATCAATTCTAATATATATACTTTTTTTTTGGAAAGGGGATGCCTCAACGGTGGTCCCATTTTAGTTTCATTGGCACTGGACCTTGAACGTCGAAGATACATCAGAAAGTTCTTCAAAATCATTGAAGTCGATTTTCGTTTATTGCTAAAAATTGTCTTGTTTTGTGATTTGTATACGGTTGGCTATTGTAAGTTTGTATTTGGCAGGATAATAGACACGGATCTAGAGGAAGGTCGCGAGTTGGATCCTCAGTGCCGGCTGGTCGGTACAATAGTGCGAGGCATGCGAGGCGGTTGTTCCCGCCACGCCGACCTCACGTCGCGACTGTCCGGACCCACAACCGAGCAGACGTACTCCGCGCACGCGGCTCTGCTCGCGTCGTTGCTCATGCTGCTGCCGAGGACACAGCGGGTTACCGATAATGGTTAGTACACCGTTTGTGCAATGTTAAACAAAGCGGTGTACCTAATAGCTCATTTACACTTTGTAAAGCGATAAGCGTAAACGGCCACTGTAGGTGTTTAGTGTTTAGTAAAATCTTTGTGTAAGTGAACACTTTGTAAAGTGGTAAGCGTAAGTGGCCAGTGTAGGTGTTTAGTAAAATCAACGTGTAAGTGAATACCTTGTAAATTGGTAAGCTTAAGTAGCCAGTGTAGATGTTTAGTGATTAGTAAAATCAGTGTGTGAGTGAACACTTTGTTAAACGATAAGCGAAAGTGGTCAGTGTAGGTGTTTAGTGATTAGTAAAATCAATGTGTAAGTGAACACTTTGTAAAGTGGTAAGCGTAAGTGGCCAGTGTAGGTGTTTAGTGATTAATAAAATCAATGTGTAAGTGAACACTTTGTAATGTGGTAAGCGTAAGTGGCCAGTGTAGGTGTTTAGTGTTTAGTAAAATCAATGTGTAAGTGAACACTTTGTAAAATGGTAAGCGTAAGTGGCCAGTTTAGGTGTTTAGTGTTTAGTAAAATCTTTGTGTAAGTGAACACTTTGTAAAATGGTAAGCGTAAGTGGCCAGTGTAGGTGTTTAGTGATTAATAAAATCAATGTGTAAGTGAACACTTTGTAATGTGGTAAGCGTAAGTGGCCAGTGTAGGTGTTTAGTGTTTAGTAAAATCAATGTGTAAGTGAACACTTTGTAAAATGGTAAGCGTAAGTGGCCAGTTTAGGTGTTTAGTGTTTAGTAAAATCTTTGTGTAAGTGAACACTTTGTAAAGTGGTAAGCGTAAGTGGCCAGTGTAGGTGTTTAGTGATTAATAAAATCAATGTGTAAGTGAACACTTTGTAAAGTGGTAAGCGTAAGTGGCCAGTGTAGGTGTTTAGTGTTTAGTAAAATCAATGTGTAAGTGAACACTTTGTAAAATGGTAAGCGTAAGTGGCCAGTTTAGGTGTTTAGTGTTTAGTAAAATCTTTGTGTAAGTGAACACTTTGTAAAGTGGTAAGCGTAAGTGGCCAGTGTAGGTGTTTAGTGATTAATAAAATCAATGTGTAAGTGAACACTTTGTAAAGTGGTAAGCGTAAGTGGCCAGTGTAGGTGTTTAGTGTTTAGTAAAATCAATGTGTAAGTGAACACTTTGTAAAATGGTAAGCGTAAGTGGCCAGTTTAGGTGTTTAGTGTTTAGTAAAATCTTTGTGTAAGTGAACACTTTGTAAAGTGGTAAGCGTAAGTGGCCAGTGTAGGTGTTTAGTGATTAGTAAAATCAACGTGAAAGTGGATATCACCACTTATTTATAAAATAAAAATGTTACTTTATTTGCACGGAACCCTAATTATTTTTCTAAAATAAATCAATTCAAGTTACTCCCTATAGAATCAGCTTTCTGCCAGAGAACGTCCTGTCAAAATCGGTCCAACCGTTTTTAGATTAGTCGGAATAAACAGAGAGACCGATTTTTTTTTAAATAAATTGGTTCTTTGTCATAAGTACCGTATATACCTTCATATTAAAATAAAATAAAATAAAATATACATGTAGTAAAAATCTATTATATTGACATTACAAACGCTGACACTTCAATTTTATTTATTTTATAGATATCAGGAAAACATTTTTTTTCTTGCAATTATTTAGTATATTTTTTCGTGAACCTTTTACTATATAAAACCTAAAGAGCTCACAAAGGGATGTTATCATCCACTTTGGGAAAGATTGTCCTAGAGCAAATTAATATAATTTCAGTACCAGTGGGTGTTGCCTGTATATTCCTGTCTCCGTTACTCTACGTGGCGCAGAGCGAGACGATGCTATACGTGGTGGAGGCCGCTTATCGATTCTTCCTCACGCTGATATTCTTCAACGTGGCGGTCGGTGTCGTTGATTCTTATCCGGCTAATTTAAGGTAACGATTTATTTACTTTTTGCAGAGAAAAAAACACACATCTATAGGATTTAGCCTGCTAGGGAATGAGATAAAAGCCCCCAAACTCTTTATTTTAAGACTACCTTCGAAATAAAATGTACGCAATCTTCCGGTGTAATTATGGTTAAACTAAGGCAAAAGTCGATATCTGTGTACTTTTTTTGTTATTTTAGGGTTTGGCCATAATCTCATCTGACGTTAAGTGACGATGTGGCCCAAGATGGTAATTCGCTAAGCCTCGTGAAGGCCTGCTCTAAAATGCCACTACCTGAACACGCCCGATGTGTGCTTGCCGATAGATTATCAGGTTGAAAAAAAAATTATATCTCCACGCAGAACCTACAGATTAATTAATATAGATAACTAGGTCTGCCCCACGGTTTCATCCGTTTTAAATTTATTCGAGGAACTCTCCACATGGCCGGAACGCTCCTGGTAAGGCTCCGTTTATTAGGGTCTTAGTGTGATGTGCAAAAAGAAATTTTGAAATCTGACCAACAGTTCCAGTGATTAGCGCGTTCAAACAAACAAACAAATAATCTTTTGAACTTTATACATAAATATATACCATTTCCATTTCTTTATTTTCTCGATGACAGCTCCTGTGAAAACTTGATCGAGCGTCTTTTTTACATTATGTATGCATTATTTTATAAAATTATGACGTTTACACACGTACAAGGTTATACCAGAGTCGGAGAAACTGATAGGGATGGAGCTATATCAATAAACGTAACACGATAACAGACCCGATATTTTTTTACAAAATGTAAGAAACTAAACTACTGCGGATACTTTTGTACAAATTTATTAACTAATATTATCATTTAATTACAAGATGTTACACGTATTAATTCTTGATTGATAATGCCAATTTCTTCAAAATTTTCGAAGCTGTTGTATAATAAGTAGGTATAGGTACTCGACAATGAAACGAAATAATTATAACGACAGGTAATCTTTATTAATTTATTTTAATCAAAATCTGATGAATCGTCACTACTTATTTCATATCGATATTCATTCAGATCGATATCATTACTTATTTGGTTCACAACACTACAACTATCAAATTAGAACTGTCATCGAGAAAATAAAGAAATGGAAATAGTATAGTGATAATTGTTCTTCTTTTTGTTTTGGCATCGCAAAAAGCACTTGTCAGTGTTAATGTTTTCAAGCCTTCGTAGTAGTAGGTACTTTATTCAAAGTGGCGTCTAACAAGATGGTGGCTTCCTTATTAGAAAGATCTAGGGAGTTTTTGTGAAATTTTAAAATGCATGCTTCCAGTTTATATTTACAATCCACTTCACTTAAGCTAAATAACCAAACTATATCACGTAAAACGCCACCAATATTACATAACTAGCTGTGCCCGCGGCTTCGCTCACGTGGACTACAGAATGCCCCTGCGCGAATATTGCTATTTTAAAGACAAAAATGCTTATTGTGGATGTTCCTTAGAAGATAGACATATACTCTCGCTAACTTTTTTTAGGTCTTTTTAATGTCTACAATTATGTACGTACTACATTACTTTGATATATATCTTATGGTTTACTCAGCGTAAGCCATTTAAGCGTCCGAATTGATTCACCGTGACCAGTTTTTATTTATTTATGCGGGACCGTAATTATTTTTCTAAAATAAAAGTAGCCCAATTTACTCCCTATCAAATCAGCTATCTATCAGTGAAATTCCCATCAAAATCGGTCGAACCGTTTCAAAGATTACCCGGAACAAACAGACAGACAAAAATATTAAAAATTGGTATTTTATTATAGGTATCGTATATACATACTTTCATATGCATTCAGTAAAAAGCTGTTATTTTGACATTACAAACAGACACTTCAATTTTATTAATTTTTTCAATTTTATAGATAATATTATAGATATATGTAGTGTCAAAACCCTAAGTTATTTAATTAGAAATAAAAAATATGTCACTTCAATATCCCGCCAAAAACTCCATAGTGGTAATTAATATTTGCAGATGCACAGCATACGGGCTGATTCTGTCCGTGTCGTATATGGGCGGGGCAATAGTCCGTGGATGTGGCGACGGTGGCCATCTCCTGAGCACACTCCTTGTCGCTGGATTCGCTGTCGCAGCCACACTCGTCGCTGCACGACGATAAGAACGAGACGGATATATGCAGGAGGAAAGTGAAAGTTAAATAATAATAGTTTTAATTATCGACTATGGGTTTGGGTTAATCGTTGGAGTGAGACAACGATATGTGAAGTGAAAGAGAAGCGACGATTTATAATTTCCAAGTGATAAAAAAAATTGTTAATGTCGACATGGAAATTGCATTTATCGGCTTTGGATATTTAAATAAGAGTGGGACGTAAATATGTCTAAAGAAAGAGATGGTAGATTATTTTTTAATACATATTTTTGGAGTGTTATGAGAAATTAGTTTGCAAATAGAAAACAGATGAGTGATATAGGCTTATATTAGATTACTTCTAATATAATGCCTAATCCTCATCATAATGCAATTTCCAATCCGAAGCCGAGGTTGATTCCAAAGTCGATATTTTTAAAATTACATAAAATTTAAAAGCAAAATCGTACACCGTTAGAATTGTACCTTTTATGAATATGAACTTGCCATTATTTAAAAAAATTACCAAAGTATAAAATGACTGAACAATGACAACATTTAAATACTCTAATTTGATGTAATGAGTTTTAATGAAATATATTTATCACCTTTAAAAATATAATGCCTAATAAAACCGCTTCATAACACGGTTTCCAATTTCACGTCCAAGGTCGATTCTAAAGTCGATATTTATATAATTACAAAAAATATAAAAGCAAAATCGTACGCCTTTAGAATTGGACCTTTTACGAAAATGAACTTGCCAATATTTAAAAAATAACCAAAGTATGAAATGACCAAACAATGACAATATTTAAATACTCAATGCGATATAATGAGTTTTAATTATCACCTTTAAAAGTATAAAGCCTAACCATCTTTACAATGCGATTGCAAAGACTAAGTCAAAGTCGATTTAAAAACAAAATCTTTTAGACCTTTAGAATTGTATTGTTTACGGATATGAATTTACCCGTTATTTAAAGAAATAACCAAGGTATGAAATTATTGAAAAAATTACAACATTTAAATACTCTAATAAGATATAATGAGTTTTAATTAAATATGCCATCGAATATTTGGTGAGGAACTGAATTCTTTTATAATATACCTTTTTTACCTGACTACTGTAATGCCAAAAGAAAGAGTTATGTTTCTAACAGTCTATGTATTTTTGTATTTACGTGTCATGCGGTGTCAATCCATTCGTTATTATTGTCCAAGTGACAATAGGCGACATTTTATTCAAAAAAAGTCAATATTTTATTTTTAGTTGTTTCGAGTGGGATGTCAAATGAAAGATATGAATTTACCCGACATTCTTCTATTCACGGTTTTTTTTTTTCGAATACGATCACTAGTAGAGCCACCTGGCGGATACAAAGAACAACTAGAATAATTGTCATAACAAAATTGACATGTTTTATGGCTTTCGAAAAAAACGATAAAATGCCAACATTATTTGTTTGTCAGAAAGGTTTTTATATGTTTATTTCGTTTTAATATTACATTATTTAATCACTTACCAAATTTATAATTAAAGCCTAAGCAGCATTTCGAAACATTTAGCAATCAAAAGGCAATCTAATCGATATCGAATCTAAATAAACCGGTTTTATCGATAACTCGTTAAACCCTTTTGGTTCCCTTACATACCAGATAAGGAAGTGAAATTGGCGAATTCGTGGGAGCAGAGTTATTAAGTGAATTTTAAGTCGAGACACACCAGTGTTTTAATTAAGTTCGGAATGGGCGACACCAGTCAGTGTGTATATTTACACAAACCATTTCGATCTACTTTCAACCCCTCCATAAGTCAACAAACTATTCGACCTACACACTTGACATTTTGTATAATATTTTTAATAAAACTACCTTCAACACCTAGAATTGCAAATTTCACGAATAAACTTATTATTATAAGTTTTTGAGATTTTAGGCTCTGAAAAGTAGCCTTTTTATCACTCACTGACTCAATCATCAAAAACCAAGACCACTTCTAGGCGACTCAGAAAATTGAAATTTGGCATCAAGTTAAATCATTAAACATATACAAAAGAAAAAATCAAAAAGACTTTAAAGGTAAACGGTATCCCAACAAAAACATAATGTGAAAAAGCTGCCAAGTTCGGTATAAAACAAAGCTCAGGGTAGTTGTCACTGATATAAGAGCTGAGATCTAACAGGTGCCAAGTTCTATAACAGTTCCTTTAATTATAACCGTAGAAATTTACGTTTTTCAATGCATTTTCAAAACAATTTGCTACTTTGTTTGATATGGTATAAATCCGATTGGGAAAGCCGGAAAATAAATCTTCTTTTTATTTACAGTTTAGAGTTACATTTACCAAAATAATTAGGTAACAATACTGAAGAACGCAACGAACAATTCTAACGAATAGATAAACTATTTTGAGGGACAAACTTAACTTTGCCGTTGGAAAATTGTTGTCCCAGTATGTCGATATATGCCGAGGTCAGTTTACCAACTGCAAATAAGTTTGTCATCGTAAAATAATTATTTTTTTGTCATGTTACAAATTTACGGTTTTCGGATTTTTTCCTTTACTTGTGATGTAAGACATTGCTTCTTGCCGAATTTCATGATTCTAGGTTAACTGGAAATACCCTATAGGTTTTTATTTCCTCTGTCGTATCTTTTGATTGCGTTTGATTTTTTACCAGATCTAAGGGCTCTAAGCTATAATGGGAGTATTCGATATTAATTTGAACTTGATACCTTCACGCACTCCTGAGAAAAAGGGTCTTGAAAGACAATCAGACAATGAAGTGATCCTATTAGGGTTCCTTTTTTTATTTTGAGGTACGAAACCCTAAAAAGGCAGGGTGGGATTTAGAGGAGATCAATAGAGTCTATAGCCCCTGGGCCCCCAAAACGAGAGGAGCTTCCATGATACGAGTATTCACGAAGCACTATTTTAAAACTTCCCTAAGCATATTACCAACTATTCGGGGTCTCAATTTCCTAGTTGCCTCAGGTTCTTCCAAATTTTTTAATCCGTTCCTGATAAAATGTCATATGTAGAGATGTGAACCGATCACAATTATAAAAACCGGTTTTTAAGCAATTATTTTCGTAAAATAACATATGAAGTGCTTTTTTTATTTAAAAAAATAATTGATTGTTCTTTTTGAATTATTGCAAACATATATAATGTTAGCGTTAAAAAATTAGCAGTTCGATTATTGATATTAAATTTTAGCCTTAAGTCGATAGAAATAAATTTGTTTGAATGGGCCTGTCTCATCATTTTTGACGTTACTCTATATTCAGTTTTATCTATGGTTCGGTCTAATGATCATAAATAAAAAGGACATGTCCACAAGTATTTACAAATATCAATATCTATGTACAGGACAGGAATGGGTATTATTGTCCTTTGATAATTTGGACTGAACCAAAAATGATGAAACAACATGCGAACATATCGTCGGATGATGACAGAAGGTAAAACGGTTGTAATTATTTTAGTTTTATATAAAAGAAATATGTTATAAATTTTCGAAATATCGACGACTGATCTTCGGATATTTAATTACCCAAAAGTGTTTTTATATATTCGCATTAAGTCGTTCAGCGCGCTGGATAGTCATAATAAAATATATGTTATAACAGTTTTCAAAATGGAAGCTGATGAAGGGATGATTTGAATTTTTTTAATATAGGGGATAAAACTTCACGTTTTTCGAACGTTTATTACACAGCATAGAGAACGAGAGGCTATCGTTGTTAATATAGTTTAAAATATATCGTTTTTAGAAGAGGCATGTCTCTTTTCTGGTATGACCTAACGATACGTCACAGTGGGTATTGCCATATCGAAGATCTCCAATTTTATGGTATTTCCCTATTTCCCGTGAGATTACTTTGAACGATAAAAAACATATTGGAAGCTATTTTACATTATTCGGGAAATATATAAAAATATTCGGGTAGTTTATTTAAACGATTATGGCAACAATAAATTGACAGGTGACGCAACCTAGCTGTCATAGACAGAGATAGCTTGTTTTAAATCGTCTTTAGTAAAGAAATGTATTATTTCTGTGACCTTTCTAAAACAAACCATATTTCGCATATTGATTGTAACATTTAGATTATGGATTAATTTAATAATTGCCATGATTTTTACTCTAAGTGATATTACAATAGACTGCTTTCCTAGTGTTAAATTTATAGAGAATTTTTTTTTACATATTACGAATTAGAATTAATTACTCGACTACGGCGAAGCCAATAGAAGCGTTATGATTTTAGCAGACTTTGACATACACAGATCGACAACTAGAAAGAGAAAGAGCATAGTATACGCTACCCTACGTAAATCGTTATCAAAACAAATCCTACTTTATTTTGCTAAATCTAAGGTTTTAAAATGTAATCTAATATTTAGTAGACATGTTTAATTGTAGTTACGTGTATTGTAACTGGATATAACTCTTATAATAAAGAAAATCAACAAAATAATACGCACGCAAATATTACGACAAGTTCGTGCGCGACCGTCTTATGAAGCGTCGGACGTAGTGACGTAATGGCGTGCTACCTCGGCCCCGCAACGTCTGTAGCCACATACGAGGGTCGCTTACAAACTTTACGAACGAGTTCATTCCATTTTGGTCTCGTCTTATTCAATCTATTGCCGACCTATATTTGTTCGTCTATTCCTGCATATCTTCTAAATTAACTAATATTAATTGATAAATGAGGTATCGTTGTAAGAATCTTGATTAACGGCACACTAAATTCAATATGGCGCCCTCTAGAGGACATAAGGTCTGGTATAATAAAGAAATATATTTTTGTAATGTGCCGTGTCGTGTATCAGATGAAAGGGCTTAATTAGCACAATTTCGAAAATATGGATCATAGTTTTCAAAGCGCAATGTTTTCCGTAGTCGAGTTTTAGTTTTTTAAAACTTATTTAGTTTTGTAATTATAATTAATCCACAGCAATATAAAATGTTGAGCGAAACGACCAGTTTAGTTGTAAATTAGCTTTTATTTCCTTTGGTTTTTAGACTGAGGTGTTTTAAATAGGATCGGGGAAGTTGTCGCGCCAATGTTCAATCGAACGAACACATGATTTATTTACTCGAAATCATTTAAGCCATGCGCTTTTTCGCTATTCACAATTTTTTTCTTAACGTATTGGTATTTTATAGCGATGACTTGTTGTCGCATTTGTGTCGTTAACACAACTGTACCGTTTATTGTAGTGCGTCAACTAGTTAACTTCTAAACGCTTTACGCTGACAAACCGGATGAGCGTTGAATCAACGAACTAGTTCGAAGTTGAATTCGTAGACGGTTGAACAGGCAATGCAGACGTTAATATCAAAGTTCAACACATTGACGGCGTAAACATTGTGGTTGCATTCAAATATCAACCGCACTTTTATTAACTTTAGAGTTCAAATTAGTTTTACTATCGAGCCGCTTACACCCTATTTCAATGGACGACAAATGACCGAATGAAGATTGGTATTATACGATTATTTTTATGCGTCGTCGACTCGTTAAACGTTGATATAAAGGTCAACACTCTTCGTTTAACAGTACGAAGTCAACTTCGAACTAGTCCGTTGGTTCAACAACGATCAACTAAGGCGACAAATTCAACTAGTTAATCGCAAAACGTTGAAACGTTAATTGTACGTGGACGGTTGCTTTTACTAGTCCGTTGATTTAACATCCATTCTTAAGTAATTTACGTACCGGATCCAACACGCGGATATTTAAAAAATAAATACAAACATTTTTGAAGTGAAAACTTTTTAGCCGCGTTGAACGATTTTTATTAGGGGAAAATCTTATGGGTTCGCGTGACCTTCGCGTCACCGATGACCTCGACATACTCGTGACGTATTATATATTCGACTGTATCATATGCGTGTTTGACAGTTATTTCATTGTTTTGAGATTTCACTTCTGTCGGCATTTGTTATGACTGCCTCATGTTTTTTTTTTATAGTACCTCGATTAATTGACGGTACTATCCCGGATGGTGAGCACAGTACAATATAAAAACAACGGCTACCACAGAGAGATCTAAATCCATCGACGGTCTGTATAAATACCTCTTCAAGTTACGCTTGAAGGACTTAATTTCGTAAGAAGGAGGTTCAACAGCTCTATGGTGTGGTAAAGATAAGATAGAGAGAAGTTTTTAGATCGTGTCGAGGTAGACTTTATCATAAAACTGTGACTCGGAAGCCCAGCGTGTGTAGTTCTCTCGTGGAAAGGAGAGGAGGCGATTGGATTAAACAGCTTTTCAAAACACTCATCGTCACGATGGTGACGAAATAAATAAAATGTGTCGTGTAAACACGGTTAGTTTTTTTTTAGGTAATATTATGTAGTTGCTGTTTATTTTATACAAAAAAGGTAGGTAATTTAATAGTTTATTTTGGCAACCCAGAAATTTTTATTCGATTGTAATCAAATCAACATTTTTAGGTTAAATAATTAAAATATCGATCGATTTTTTTTTTTTTTGGGTTTCTTATTATTTTTGCTATAAGAGTGCCATGGATAAACCTTATCATTCCTATCAATTGGGAATGCTTTGCAATATAATAGCCATTTTTTAAACTAGTCGATATGAACGAGATGAAGTGATTATCATAAAGTGAAGAACTAAATACGGTAATACACCGGATTTACGCAATAGTTCACTTATTTATAACCGTATAAATCTGAATCGCATAACCTATTACCGATCTATACTATACTAAATCTATATTTATAGCAATATTAGTTAAAACTTCAAAATGGCCGACTTAACACTTCAACAGCCCAGTTAGAATGCTACTTCGTAATCAAATCTACATTGAACTGCAAATTAATCGATAAATACGATTAAACATATCGAGATGATAATAAATAGATCGATTATCATTGACTGAAAAAAAAGACGTAGGTTAATTTTATTTTTTTCATAAAGCGTATTTTTTAGTTCAAATGTTTTATTTACCATTTACCTTATTGATTTATACTATAGTTATTTGTAATAATAAGATTATTGATTATAATGTCGATGATACTGTGAATTAGTGTAATAGAATTTATGGGATTATCATGATTCGGGTACAAATGATAAGTATATAACTCTATTGTATTTAGAAGCTTAACTGTATTTTAGCAATTTATCCTCGTTATTGGCTGGCATACACCAACTGTAAAAGATCCTTTAAATAAAGAGAGAGTAAAACATTGCTAGTGCCATTATCAATTGGTTCATTATTTCGTATTTCAAGGATAGCAAGCAACTTCATAAATAAAGAGAAAGAGTAAAAGATAATTACTGCCATTATCAATTGGTTAATTATTTCGTATTTCAAGGAAAGCAAGCAACTTTATAAATAAAGAGAAAGATTATAAGAAAATTACCGCCATTGTCAATTGGTTAATTATTTCGTATTTCAAGTAAAGTAAGCAACCTCATAAATAAAGAGAAAGAGTAAAAGATAATTACTGCCATTATCAATTGGTTAATTATTTCGTATTTCAAGGAAAGCAAGCAACTTCATAAATAAAGAGAAAGAGTAATATATATTTACTGCCATTATCAATTGGTTAATTATTTCGTATTTCAAGGAAAGCAAGCAACTTCATAAATAAAGAGAAAGAGTAATATATATTTACTGCCATTATCAATTGGTTAATTATTTCGTATTTCAAGGAAAGCAAGCAACTTCATAAATAAAGAGAAAGAGTAATATATAATTACTGCCATTATCAATTGGTTAATTATTTCGTATTTCAAGGAAAGCAAGCAACTTCATAAATAAAGAGAAAGAGTAATATATATTTACTGCCATTATCAATTGGTTAATTATTTCGTATTTCAAGGAAAGCAAGCAACTTCATAAATAAAGAGAAAGAGTAATATATATTTACTGCCATTATCAATTGGTTAATTATTTCGTATTTCAAGGAAAGCAAGCAACTTCATAAATAAAGAGAAAGAGTAATATATAATTACTGCCATTATCAATTGGTTAATTATTTCGTATTTCAAGGAAAGCAAGCAACTTCATAAATAAAGAGAAAGAGTAATATATATTTACTGGCATTATCAATTGGTTCATTATTTCGTATTTCAAGGAAAGCAAGCAACTTCATAAATAAAGAGAAAGAGTAAAAGATAATTACTGCCATTATCAATTGGTTAATTATTTCGTATTTCAAGGAAAGCAAGCAACTTTATAAATAAAGAGAAAGATTATAAGAAAATTACCGCCATTGTCAATTGGTTAATTATTTCGTATTTCAAGTAAAGTAAGCAACCTCATAAATAAAGAGAAAGAGTAAAAGATAATTACTGCCATTATCAATTGGTTAATTATTTCGTATTTCAAGGAAAGCAAGCAACTTCATAAATAAAGAGAAAGAGTAAAAGATAATTACTGCCATTATCAATTGGTTAATTATTTCGTATTTCAAGGAAAGCAAGCAACTTTATAAATAAAGAGAAAGATTATAAGAAAATTACCGCCATTGTCAATTGGTTAATTATTTCGTATTTCAAGTAAAGTAAGCAACCTCATAAATAAAGAGAAAGAGTAAAAGATAATTACTGCCATTATCAATTGGTTAATTATTTCGTATTTCAAGGAAAGCAAGCAACTTCATAAATAAAGAGAAAGAGTAATATATATTTACTGCCATTATCAATTGGTTAATTATTTCGTATTTCAAGGAAAGCAAGCAACTTCACAAATAAAGAGAAAGTGTAAATGATAATTACTGCCATTATCAATTGGTTAATTATTTCGTATTTTAAGGAAAGCAAGCAAATTAATAACAAGCTACTTCATACTACAGCATTTTTGTTATAATGTGCGCGCACATGGTTTTTTATATAAGGGATCTAAAGAAGTATAACTTAAGAAATAAAACAGCCGATATAAGTATTAAAATCAGCATAAACCAAAGTTTTAATCAGTATTTAATATTATAAACATAACATAGTAGTCTGTGAAAATAGTTGCTGTATGAAATTGATAATAATTTTTTTATTGATCTCTATTTTTATTAAAATTAACGTGACGACTATTTTTCCTTTTTTAATAATTGTACCCGAGTCATAGTATACATATTAACCGTTTGATTATCCGAATGACAGTATTGTGGGTAGTTTTAAGAAAATTCACATTCGTGACAAACGTCCTGATGAAAAGAAATAGCACGCTAGCCGTGTCCCTTTCTAATATTTTTGACAGGCTTCTTGTCGCAATGTTGTCAGCCCCACTATTAAGTCTAGAGGTATTGATTTTCATGATATAATCGTGTGTGTGTGATACTATGATTTTTAGTACAGAGTTTTAATAGATACATACTTACATTTATAAGCTGTTTATTTACATGTATGGAGGGGAGGAGGAACCATCTTATATGCGAGACTATTTAAAGTATCCAGCTGTAAGCAGCTAATTACAATAAAAAACCCATCAAAATGGCGCTGATGTAATAAGAGGGAATGATCCTTTGTTATGGTTCTATAGGTTTTACTATTGTAAAACTTAAAAAAGAAAATAATAATTATAAGTAAAGTATGTGGTGTGAAAAGTTGTCCAAGTGGGTGAAAATTTAAAAAAAATACACCGAGGGTTCCGTAATTGTAAAGCCATATTCACCAAAATGATTCGGTAACATTACTGAAGAAAGCACCGATCAGTTCTAACTAAAAGATAAACTATATTGCGGGACAAACATAACTTTTCCGTTGGAAAATTGTTGTCCCCATACATGGATATATGCCGCGGTCACTTTATCAACTGTATATATAAAACTGTATGTATAAATATATATATATATATTCACAGCTCCAAGGGATTGCAGACTTGGAGTATTTACAGATTTGTAAAGGGTCTTTACAGACGGACGAACAGCCAAGTGATCCTATAGGGGTATCTTTTGAGGTACGCAACCCTTAAAATAATCATTTTTGGCACTATGAGATGGTACTCCTAGTCTCTGCCTTCCGTATTTACGTGGCACAATATGCACAAAATTGCATTTTGTGAGGGTAAGGCAATAATACACCGTTTATAGAAATATGTTTCTACCCACAGTATTGTTATTATTGAATAGGTGATATAGACTGAATATTTATTCGGAAATCTGGTGTGTTAAATATTAAGAAACAAATAAATAAGTTGATAATTAAAATTGTGTGTTTTAATATACCATTTAAGTTTGCAGGGGGATCATAGATTGAAGTTTCTCTACAAACTAGAACACAACAAAAAAAATCTATGATAAATCAAGGTTATATTAGTTTGGGAGGTCATGACCCTTATTAATCCATCCCCAAATCCGCTTATGTATTATTTTTTGTTTATAATTTATTATCTGTTTTATAATCCAGTTTTAAGAACAAAATATCATAAAAAAGAAAACGAAACTAATGGACTCGCAAAAAAAACGTTAACACGAGAAAGGTGAAAAAAGCTTCATTTTAAATTTCAATTTATTTATTTTATTTTACATTGCTAGGAAGTCTTACAGCTAATAGAGAGAGAAATATAATCGAAATAAAAGGCCAATTAGAAGTTGTCACAAATAGAAAAGATAAGTATATACAAAAAAGACAGTCAGCCAGGAAGAGGTTACACAAAAATTAACACAATCTAAAATTACAAGATTTACTTGAACAATAGTGACAAAGTCTCTACATAATCTCGAATATTCCGTTATATTATTAGTATTTAGGGTTGCCAACTTTTCTTGAGAAAAATAACTTACCAAATTCTTGGAATAGGAGAAAAGTATTTGGAAGAAAAAAAAAAGTATTTCTAAAATCTATGATATTGTTCCCTGATACAATGAAAACTTGTATTTTTTTTTTTTCATTAAATATAAGATGATCTGTCACTTCTATCTCATCTCGCCACTTCAGCTTTGTTACCGAAAAAACTCTATTAGTGTAAGCTGAGTAAAGAGTGGAAATAAACTATTTTTGTATATCTTATTCTTATGCAAAAGTATAAAGTATATATACCGAAAATAAAGTAAAATACTCTATTATAAAGTATGTTTGGCAACCCTACTCGACTTTAGTTTAGTGCTCCATGGCGAATACCGTATAGGGGCCGTCAAGTATTACGTATCGCAATTTGATGGGTCTTGTAAAACGTTACGATGCATTATAAGGGCGGGAGGGGGTTTCGATCAATGCGTTACGTAACATTGTTTTTTAAAATTTAAATAAAGAACTAGGCAATTAAATTTTCCCAAGATCGCAACCTTTTTCGTTTATGTTTTACGGGGAACCCCTCGATTGTATTTTACTTCATTTTTATTCCTTGTCCCAAGTTGGCAACCCTTTTCGTTTGTTTTACGGGGAATCCCTCGACTGTATTGGTAGTTAGTTTTGTTAAAGTGATTTCATACTCTATTATGTCCTTAAAGCAGGGAGATTTGCATCATCAGCTGTTCTTGGCCTATAAAAGCTCTCATGCTGACGTAGGTGTTACGTAACATTTAAGAAGGGGGGAGTACAGAAAAATGTTACCGCGCGTTACATGGGGGAGGGTCAAAAATTGCGTTACGTAATACTTAAACGCTCCCATAATTGACTTCTTGATAAAGCACAAAATTAAGAAAACCAGTAAATTAATAATTAAGAGAGGTACATTGGGCACAGATAAATTTATTTGGAGATTTCTCTCTACTCAGGACAGCTCGAATGATGGAATATCTCCATCCCACAGACTACAGAAGCTCACAGCCAAATAACCTATTGTTGCGTTCCTGCGGTGATTAGGGTTTCCAGAGCTCCTTGTGATACCTATGGTATTACAAGCGTCCATAAGCTACGGTAGCCGCTTACAATCAGGCGGGCAGTTCGCTTGTTTGCCACGTTAGTAGTTAGCTTTAAAAATTTCAGAGTGCCTAAAGAATATTTTTTGCGTACATTTTGATAAAAACAACTTTGGGGCAGTCTGGTCATACTTTAGAACTGAAAAAATAATCTGGGATTTTTATTTCTAGTTTCTGTAAATTGATGGAGATGAAAATATACGAACAATAGTTTGTATTCAGATCTTTTGCAGTGTAAAAATGTTAGGTGTGTCTCTTGTCATTGTATATGTCAAGTCACAGTACTCTGGTGTTTTTTTTTCTTTTTTAACTAATATTAAAAGAGTCAAATGATTTCATGATGCCTGAAGGATATATTTTATTTATTTTATCAAAATGTCATATATAATGCACATTTTTGAAGTCTTAATAATATAATTTTGCTTATTTAATAGACAATATCTGGGCGACCGAGCTGTGTTCAGTATCAAACTAAAAACACCTATCTAAGTAAACTTGGAATGTCAAACATTATCTAAATACAAAGTTTCGTCCAAATCGTAGAAGGCGTTTCCAAGAAACCAATTACATATATATATACAAGAATTGCTCACTTAATATAATAAGATAACCCTAAAAATCTAAAATTATATAATCCGGTTGTTGACAACTTTTGGAAAATTGTTTTATAAGTAGGTACACTTTATATGTTGTTAATAATGCCTATGAATATAATTTTTTTCATTAATACAGCATAAAGTATTTAAAAATATTTTTTAAATCTAAATAAAAAAAGTACGCCACAAAAACAATGCATTATGATCTCGTGATGTAAGTCTAACGTTCATACTTCCTAAAAATGGGGATGTCACGTTTTATAATCGGCGTTTGAAATCACGTGATTCACAGACAAAGACTATTTCCAAAAGGAAAATTAAATAAATAAGCAATTACTTATTCCAGATTTGTATTGTTTTAGGTTTTTTATCTATAGACCAATATTACTCAATAATTTACTTTAATTTTGAAACATACAGTCGGATTAGTCTTCATTCAAAATCTACCGACAGTTTATAATCTCATTAGATAGTTTATAAACTAAAAGTTCGTACATTTATTTTTATTTATTTATAAAGGTGAATTGACTAATGCGTTTTTTTTTATAACAGCTCGGTACATTGACGGTTTTGTCCCTGGTGGTAAGCACAGCACAATCCACCAAACACAACGGTGACCACCGACAGATCTAAATCCATCGGCGGTCGCTGCTGTCATAGCGGCCTGCATAAATATCTCTTCACGTTACGCTTAAAGGATCCGATGTCATAAGGAGGGAACACATTAGCCGGGAGAAGGTTCCACAGTACTTCGAAGATAAGTCATAGAGAAAAAATTATACTGGTGGTACAGTAGTTTGTCATTTGCGCATTAGTCAATTAGCCTTCTCACCGTCGAAATAATTATATTAGTCAATCACCAACTAACACTGTTTTCTGTACCTGATATTTTATTATAAATATGTATGTACTAATCGATAATAGTCATACAAAAATGTAATATCGCAATTGTATCATGATTATTATGCACAACGGGAAACTTGATTACGTTCTCAAAAATCTTTTGTTTCTCGGAAATTTCGTGGTAAATCAGTATACTAAATATCCGTTCCATACAAAATATTCCTGTATGAAGAGCACATTATCTTGTGAACTTTTTTCATTATAAATGAACTTTAATTCGTAATTTGTGGTTAATTAGTATTATAGAACAAGACCGCATAATATAGTTTATCGGGTATAATACAACATAACATACCCTCACGTCTGTATTCCCCGAAGGGCTCGGCAAAGGTGTTACTAATTGACGCCACGTCAATTCGCCGAGTTATTTTTAGGTTCCATGTAATAAGGAGGCGACTTATTGCAATTAATCGGGCACGAAACCAAACTCCAAGCTGCTACTGGGAATTTCATAGGAAAAACCCAATAACACTTCGAATCCAGGACCCGGCTCATAGCAGTCGATACAATACCAACGGCAATAAAATTCACCTTAAGAAATGAGCTAATTCGTGCACTTACACCAATTCACTGAGGAATGTTTTTAGGTCCCTCAGGAATTTTATGGGAAAACACATAGATGGGTTCATTGAATTGTACTTGATTTCGCCTAATTAAGGTATGGGACCACGGAAAAACCCAATAACGAATAAACAATTTTCTTTTTAGTTGTGTAACATATAAAATAATTTAAATTCTAAAAATAATCACTAATTTGACCTTAACTTTAATAGATCTGGAATTTTCTCTTCTCCTTCAGGAATTTTATCTGAAAACACATAGATGGGTTCATTGTGTTTTTCTTGATTTCGCCTAATTAAGGTATGTGGACCACGGAAGGCCACTGTAACGAATAAACAATTTTTATTTGTTTTATTGTGTAACATATAAATTAATTTTTTTATTCTAAATATAATCACTATTTATTAAACTTAACTTTTAATAAGCTCTTCGAAATGGCCTTGCAAGGAACAGGGCTCCATACAAGGCCAATATTATAATCAGTCGTTCATCTTAAAACTAGAGTTGTAATAATCAAAATATGTATCCACTTTTACTAAAACTACATAAAAAGCTCTTCCATTTAAACGAAACATAAAATGCTTAACACATTATAATCTTCTTTAAAAAACTCAATGAACATTTCTTGAACACCACCTTATAACTAAGAATATATTAATGGAAATAACTAAAAAAATTATAGTAATGAGTATTATATTGATAATAAATAAATTGCCACTGCGTTTTAGAATGAAATTATTAAATAATTTTTTTACCTATAACGGCCTTCCTAAGGGCCCGTTCTTTGTAAGGCTAAAATGTTCCTACGAAGGTCAAACTAACAATTATCATCAATGACAACCTTTTTTATATTTAATAAAATAATAGACACTACAGACTAAGTACTCTAATTATCACGAACTTATAATGGCACATGGTCAGTCTTGTCAGGTTCGTCAGGAATATTAGAAAATAATGATAATAATTTAATCACAGTCTGCGCATAAAAATACGAGATCTTTTACTAATACACTCCTTGTGATACCACTTTCCACATTCGCTACATTGCCTCATGTCTTCGATTCTACACTCGCCACATGCATGACAGTACCATTTCTTTTCTTCAGCTTCTGCACATTTCTTCATCTCTATTTTTAATCTTTTGCCGTTTTGTTTTTGTGCTTTTCTTTTCAGCAGTTTTATTGATGTTTTTCTTTTTTTGTTCTCGCTTACTTGTAGACTTTCCTTTTTTCTTACTCGTTGTTTGCTTCAACAACTATTCTTTGTCCTTTATATATTATAACTTTTTGCCGTGGACGTGTAGACTTTATCGTAGCGTAGTTTGGAGTAGGCAAAAAAATATGAAAAGATTTTTCTGTATCCTGTATTAGGTTAATTAACGGCTCGTCATCATCCGAAGATCCAGTGGCACTTATCTCTTAACTCTTTTGTTGAGTTTTTGTTTTAGGTCTAATTAATTGTTTTTTTGGAGTGATGTTTTCTCTCTGATCGGGGTCTTCATCAAATGACGAAGAAGAAGTGTATAAATCGGAAACTTGAATTTTTAATAAATCATTCACTAAGATTCAAATCAAGATCAGATTCAGAGCTAGAATAAGTGTTATTTTCTTGTAGTCCGGACGTACTCTGAACAGGATTATCATAGAGAGATGGTAGAGGGTCATGTTTCGTTTCTGCGTCGTTGAACCGGTGTACTGAACTTAGCAGTATGTGGCCGCTCTGATCATTGGCCATATTATTTAATTCCATGTCTGAAGCATCAGTTAAAGAACTGTAAGTAACAAGAACTAGTTTTCTATTTTTTGTTGCAACTGAAAATTTTGGCGATGTCGATACGGTCTTCTCTTCGGAAGTTGATGGGAAAATTGAAAAAACGTGAGGCCTGCTTTCATCTATCAGAGACGGAGATGACAATTCAGACACAGGAGGCGAGACTTGCACAGATATAAGTGGTTGGTCGATCTGGTCTTGTAACGTTTCCTGTAAAGGTCTTTCAGTTATAATTGAAGGTGCATAAGCATCTTCGGGTATTACATCAGGATCAAGAGGATTTATAAGCCAGTGGTTTTGAATCCATTTGTTATATTTGTTTGAGTTATACACTTCGGCCATGTTCGCGAGAAAATTTTATTAAATGCAACTTTGTTTAAACTTCTCTCTAGAGAATTGCACAGGTAGTTCAACACTTCTTCATCCCAGTGATGTTCGAAGGACCGATTAACAGATTTATCTAGAGGTTGGAGTTCGTGCGTTGTGTTAGAAGGTAAGCAATACAATAGTCTTCCAGAACCTCATATAATAAATGACACTTTGCACCATCAAAGATAAGCAGATACTTACCGGGTGCTTTATGTTGAATGAACTCTACGAACAAGCTACTGGTCATGCTGCCTTTGGGTGCCATGCTTGTTCCAGGTGGCAAATTAGATCCTAATTCTGATCTGTACCTAATCCCCTTAAAAATAATCATGGGCGGTATAGCATTACCCACAGCATTTACGCACATCGCTATAGTAACGTTCTCAGCGTGCTCTGGAGCAACAAGATGTACCTACTCTGGTGTTCCCTTTTTCAGCCAAAACTACATTTTGTATATAGACCGTAATGCGACACCCCTTTTCATTCATGTTATATAAGCGTTCTGGATGTGCAATAATGTCTAACTCTTCATAGAGTTTCTTCACTTCTTCAAAATGGTGTTTCACAATGGGCTTATTCGTTTTTTGGGTTCTAGTTGAATTCATTAGCCGAGGTTTTCTTTTTGATATTGATGGGTTTCTAATCAATAACATTTTAAGCCATTTGCGTCCAGCCATTCTTGTAGACATATTAATATGTCCTTAATAATACAGTAATACCCCGCTTTACGCGAGGGATACGTTCCGAAAAAAATCGCGTTAACTGAAATTCGCGTATATCGAGGTTTATGATTAAACATAGTCAAAATGTAATACAAAAAAATACAAATCATTTTAATCAATCACTTTAATTCTAAGAACACTTTATGCAATACATACTCTTATTTTTTACGGAAAAATACATCTATTGTCTTTTGGGTAGTGTTTTGTTTACGTTCTTGTAAAATACATTCATAACACCCAACACTGTTTTTAATTGTTTGACACACGGTCAAGACACGGTCATCATTATTGTCTATACTCTGCAATATGTTCAAACCTGAATAAATTTTTGAAAGTGCATTTTGTATTTCCTCTGAAGATAAAACTTTCTCTTCTACTTGTTCTTCCTCATCGTAGATAGGATTATTCTGTAACTCGATCAGATCTTCATTGCTGATAGGATCGTCGTGCGTTGCTACAAGTTCTACGAGATCTTCTACCGTGACATCTTCAAGTTCAGACCCCTCAATCATTGCAGCAATGTCTTCAAGCACTTGTCTCTGCATCTGGACAATTCTTCTAGGTGCTTCCACTACATCTGGCCAAAGATTACGCCACACCCCATTCATACAACTCATTTTAACTTCCTTCCAAGCCTCTTCTATGTTGTGAATAGTCTTCATAATGTTGTATGACTTCCACCACTCTCGCATAGACTGTCTTCCTTCCCCGTCAGTTTCATGAATTGGTTGGCTAAAAGTGCGGCGATGGTAATAAGCTTTGAAGTTTGCTATTGCTCCCTGGTCCATAGGTTGTAATATTGACGTAGTGTTTGGTGGAAGGAACTTTACGTACACTTTTAAGTCTCAGGGCGTATCAAGTGAGGTTGGATGTCCTGGGGCATTGTCTAAGAGTAATATAACTTTAGGTTCAAGCCCATTTCTGTCACAATATGATTTGACTGATGGGCAAAAACTATTAGAATACCATTCTTGAAAAACTTCTCGTGTAACCCACGCCTTTCTGTTTGATCGCCACATAACTGGTAGACTTGTCTTGTCTGTGCCTCGCATTGCACGGGGTGTTTCTGAATGGTACACTAGTAATTTTTCAGTTTGAAATCACCATTGGCATTACCACCCAGCAGAAGTGTTAGTCGATCTTTCGCAGCTTTGAAACCACTGGCTTGACGTTCTTTCTTAGAAATGAATGTTCGAGATGGCATTTTTTTCCAGTAAAGTGCGGTCTCATCAACTGAAGATGAGACAAGCAGGAATTTTCTCTGGTCTAACGAACTCTTGAAACTTGTCTGGAAACTCAGCTGCAGCTTGAATGTCCGCGCTGGCCGCCTCGCCTGTTATGTGGATATTGTGAAGATTAGAACGCTGCTTGAACCGATGGAACCAGCCTCTGCTGGCAGCAAAAGTCGGAGTGGCACTCCCTTCTCCTTCTTTTGTTTTCAGCATCTCATACAAAGATTTTTCTTTTGTGCATATGAGATCTTGACTTAGTGGTGTGTTCTTCTTATTCAAATCTTCGTTCCAGACTGACAGTAATTTCTCCATTCTTTCTAAGATAGATGATCTCGAACGAGAAAGTTTTGTTGCACTGATAGGTGTTGAACTTTCGCTGGATATTTTAATTTTTTCCCGATTTTTATAAATCGTTCTCACAGTCGATTCTGAGTCCAAAATCTCTCCCAACAATTGTTGCTTTGCCTCCATTTTCCATTCTTCTTAACACTTTCATCTTCAATTCCAAAGTGACGCTTTTACGCTCTTTTTTCTTTACAGGCGGCATTTTTAACGTAGAGTTAAATTATGTATGTATCTCCAATAAATGTTAAAACAAAACTGCCAGCCGACCGAACTAACATTACGGAACAAATGAACACACGAAACGAACTAGGAAATCCCCATAGAACAAAGTCGAAGGACAGGGAATTCCCAATTCTTCAAAGAGAATATTCAGAGAAAGCGGGGATCCCGCGACCATAGAAAAGTTAATGACTACATTATGTTTATACGCACTCTTTCGCGTAATACGAGGCATTTGAGCGCGAAATTTGAAATTCGCGTTATAGTGAAACCGCGCGTAACGGGGTCGCGCTAAGCGGGGTATTACTGTAATTAATACTTCCTTTATTAGAAGCTTAATAATGAGAGCAGCGCATCAGTTTTTCCGTTGATTTCTCTTTCTACCTGTTCGTAAAAAAACATAAAAATATAATTTGTGTAAAATTCGTACATTATTTACTGGCAACAATTTGCTTCTAGATTTATATTTTTACATGTGGCAACTCTCCAACTAGCATAATATGGTGTAACTTGTGCTCCTCATAATTACAATATAAAATCATAAATTCAAAGTATTTTTCATTCACTACCTTCTATAGCCATTCTCTTTCGCACCTCAAACATGTGTCACCAGGCGGCGCGGGGGGCCGTAGCTGTGGTAGTAGGATGCGGCGAATTTGTTCGTCATTGTGTCGAAATATACACCAGGCAGGGTTAAAAAGTAAGTTTCTAATAAGGGAAGTACAGTGTAAACTCTTTATATCGAAATTCAAGGGACTGAGCATTTTTTGTCGTTATATGGGGTGAACAAAAAAACAACCAAATTAACAAGAATTTTTAATATGTGTCTTAGATAATAAATGCTTATAAAT
Organism: Saturnia japonica; assembly: GCA_033032175.1. Classification (NCBI taxonomy): domain Eukaryota; kingdom Metazoa; phylum Arthropoda; class Insecta; order Lepidoptera; family Saturniidae; genus Saturnia; species Saturnia japonica. The sequence continues at coordinate 3,569,484 of CM065331.1, forward strand.
TATTGTTTACACATATAGTCTGATAACTTTGTCTGACGTTTTTTGCTATGCCAGTACTTGTTTTGTATTATTTTACGTATTCTATTCATATCTAATCTAACACTAACCGCTTTCCGTTTACTGGCCGTGTTAACAGTTTCAAAGTAGGTTTACGACTGATAATACGATAGGTAACCAGTATGCTTGGTCGAAGACCATCACTTCCGAGAAAACAATGCGTCATACTGCACGTGTTCAAGGCAATTAAGGATAACAAAAGCTAGACCGACCTCGGACGTTTCGGAGCTTCAAAGTCTTTTGTTACCTGATAATAAACAATAATACCGATAATAAATATTTACTGTCTAAAAATATGAACACATTTCTTCGTAATAGAGAATGGCGTATCGCTATAAAGAGTGTTTCAATATGTGGGTTTTAACGCAAACCAACCAAGTTGGGCTCACTTCAACGTTATAGGGAGTTTATCGTTATAAAGGATAACGTTATAAAGAGTTTACACTGTATTTTAATACGAGTTTTATTTCAGGTAAAACGCGTCTATTAAATTACTGTCCGTTATTAGCAGCCTAATATTGAGACATGTCTGTTATCGCCTGGTGAACACGCCAATGTGATATGCCATAGTGAGTAAATATCTATACGCCAATGTGATACGTATATGTAATTATTAATAAACATATGAGGTGCGAAAAATAAAAGGATTAGTTTTAACAATTACACAATAAGGTCGCAAACATATTATAAAGCAAGCTAATTAATATGAGGCAAAAGAAATAAGTTTGTAAATATTATGGTTAACCTTAGTAATATTTTGATACTGAAAAATATTAATGTTACCGACTAGAATTGCATGCGATAAAAATCTATAATTTCTATTTCGCTTGTTCTGATTAATACTATCTTTCTTTTACTTAAACGATTTTGTATTTTCTAACAAAATAATATCGCTTTTATAATATAGACGCAAATATTTGTTCGTAAGTAATTTTCTCATGGCACCCGCATATGATTTTAATTTGTGAGTCGTGGCTAATTGTCATTTGTGTGTATGAGTGTTAAATATCTATACTATATATGCATATTATATGATATCAGTAATTTAGTAACCATAATATATGCTTTGCTTAGTTTGGAATTAATCGGCCTTGCGTGCGGCCTATATTCATATTATCCACCTATTTTTAGTAGTATATACCTATTTATATATTTTAGAAAAATTACGTTGGTACGAGTAGTACCTACTGTAATCGCGAATCTCCTAGAAAAACTAAATCAAACCAGGATGGCTTGGTTTCCCCAATCCAGGTGTTTTCATAAAACCATATGAAGCAAACCACTAACCTTGATCGTAGCGAATTCTGCTTGCGGTGCACCGCTATACTGCCACACACTCGTACACACACATGTAGTAAAGTAAAACTGTAAAGTTTTGTCCTTTATTTTTTGGATTTCTATATAAATCAATAAAATAACACACTGCGTCGTCCGCTCTCGAACCGTGATTAATTTTAACTGACGGTCGTTACAAAAAAAGTCTCACCTACCCGCCAATCCGGTATCGCGATCTACCCACATATGATATAAAAACCGCCTGGACACCTACCTACTGCAATTTACTTCACATTTATCGCCGTCCCCTCGATTCGCAATTCAACAATTCTTTCGAGGTCTGTGTCATATTCTTACTGTAGAGCTAGATGCATATTTTGTACGTTTCAACGAACTAATTTCTACGATAACCTAACCCTAATGGTTAGAATATCAAATGGTCAGTTGTTACTTTGGTGAGCTTCTAGACCGTATCACTATATATTTAAGGCCGTCTTTACAAGATATGTTCCGGGGAAGCCAAGCGGTGATCAAGCTCGAAGTGAAGCTATGAAACTTAATTTATATCATAGCAAAGTGGTTATAGCAGAGCGGGAAATATTTGCTATGAAGAGACACTCCGCGCGTTGCGATATAATGTGATGTTCAAAAAATCATCACGAATATCTCCCTTCAGAAACCCAATGAAGACATTTGCGTCCCTGTGTTATCAGAATAACATCGAGCAATAGCATCTGTTATGTACGAAATGACTCGGTTGCCAGATAAATATTAAGAATCATTATTTCACACTCCTATTATGAAATATGTTGATTTACAAAAGATTTGATATAACTAATACATGACCATATAACTCATAAATCGACTGAACGTTGATTATATAACTGAACTTTCAAGTTACTGCGCGAAAGTAACCATGATCAAAATGTCTGGCTGTATTGAACAACTTTGGTTATGTAGTAACATTTGCTATATATCAGTCATACGTAATAAATTGTCATTTTTCATCTGATTTTATGACTGCATATTCCACGTAATTCTGTGTCTAGTCGGTTATGTGAGGGTAGAATTTTATATTTACAATACATAAAATATTAAATCGGGTAATTATTATGTAACAAAAAATAATACTTACTTAATAATAATACGTACCATAAAAATAATTTCCCTGACATTCAGACATCCTACACCTACCGACGTTCAACTAGACACAAAAGAGATGAGCCTAAAGTTTAGAAATTACTCCCAAAGTAAATTTTGAATACCTCACCGCAAAATTATCAAATTCAAAGACGTATAAACTCAACTTTACGGCCGAACGCGACGAGCCTTGAAGTTTGCGGGGCATTATATTAGGTATATCGGCGGAACTACAATAATTGGTCGATTATTGGAATAATTTGATTATTTTATAATGAGTTCATAAGCAATTACTTCACAATAATTGCATGATTACATTTCAATACTTAGTATAACACTTATATACCCGCGCACATACGTCGCATCCTATAAATACGGCCGCACAGAGCCCTCTCGTGTCATTCACTATCGAGCCGCCGGACAGTACGGATCTCTGTGTGACGTCATTACACTGTAAAAAATGAGTAATGACCATGATTATAACACTAGTGACGTCAGCCTAGCTAACGTCACGCTTTTTAAAAATACTATCGAGGGTCATCCTCAGTCATCAGAAGTGGGATTGCAAGAAGCTCCTACCCAAACTGCCTCCTCAATAGCTCGTTCACCACCTGATCAACAGACTCCGAACAACACGCAGCAGGGGCCTGGATTGGTCATCAATACGCCGTTGGAAACTATAGTACAATCAAGACCACAAACATACGCTCACTATTGAATGCAAGTGGATGGGGTACCATAACAATTTCTAATACAAAGAGCGCTTATGTGCTCCACCCACAGAAACGAGAATCAAGGATATCTACTTACCATCGTTTGACCCAAACACCCATGTCTGTGTACGAGAATGGTGCCAACATATAGATCAAGCGATTAAATCATAGGTTATGTCTGGCGGGCAGCTGCCCAACGGTTGTAGTCGGGTTCTTGTATATATACTCGACGCTGTCTGCGGTGATGCCCCAGTGAGTCGGGGTGATGCTGCAAGAATGCACCAGTGAGTCGGAGTGTTGCAGTGCTGCGTAGTGGCTGGCTGCTGCGTCGACCAGGAGAGAAGTACGTCTCTGCTTGCTGACCGGCCGAAGTGCAGTGTGCTGTGCCAGTCGCTGAGAAGGCTGTGGGGTGATCACCAGGAATGCGCGCGTCCGCTGCATGCTGGTGGTCAGGATACCCGAAGTAGCCGTGGATGCTGGCTGGCTGTATGACTCGCCACTTAATGCTTGAGGAAGTGATGATGACGTCACGATGACGTAGCTTTTGCGAAGAAGATCGTGCTCCACAACCGGGTGATCAATATCATGCTATATTCAAATCACGGAGCATGAGTGACACACAAATGCATCATGTCGAATGCGTGCATGCGTGTGGGTGCGTATGTGTGTGTGTGGCGTCAACTAAATTTAAAGATCATTTGGAGCTTCAGACCAATTTTCTCCTCGTACAATAATTACGGTATCGCGTGTGGTCCACCACCATCCTGTTCAGGAATACCGCCATCCTGTTCAGGAATACCGCCATCATGTTGAGGTCAGGATCCCCTTCGGCCTTGTCCGCGACGTAGTCGTACCAGCGGTACTTCAATATTGCTGTCATCTTGTCGACGATGCTCCTCAATATCTCTGGAGATTGCAGGTGTTGTGGTTTTCGCAGTCCTCGTATCGCCGCCACGGTGTTGTTGACGTTGCTTGCTAGCAAGCATACGTCATAGGCGTTGTCGCTGATCGGTGGCAGTTTCATTCTTTCCAGTTCTGCCAGGACCAGTGCATCCGCTCTTCCATAACTCCGCTTCAAGGCTTCCATCACTTCCTCCGGTGTGCTCTCGAAGTACAGTTGGCTGCGAACTCCTTCTCTTGCTTCTCCCTTCAATGATCTTCTTAATCTCGCCATGTTCTGTGTGGCAGAGAAGAGCGGAGCGGTGTCTTCGTATACAGCTTTGAAGGCCATCCATTCTCTTGTGTCACCATCGAACAGTGGCAGTTGGTGCACGTAGTCTGGCTGCAGCACCTGGCTCTGGATCTGGACTCCCTTCAATGCTTCAGTGAGAACTCTTGCAAGGCTTTGATGACTCTTCTCCATTTCGGCCTTAGTATCGGGTTCGCGTGCGGAAGGTGGGGGGGTCCGTATACACCCCTCCTTGGGTGCCTCCCCCTCGTGTCCCTCCTTGGAGACGCCCTCTGCAGCCTTCTGGACCCAGTCCCTGACTTGGTCCTCCCGATCTATTGGCTCTTCAATAACGGAGTCTTCTTCCTCGTTGTCCACCTGTATGAGTTCCAGTCGTAGCCTGGCAGCTGTCGTGGCTGCTTGTGCCTCTCGCAGCTCCTTCTCGGCTAGTTCGGCGCGGGCTTCCAGCTCCTTCCGTCTTTTTGAGGACCTGATGGATGCAGGACGGTTCTTCTTCTCGCGTCGTGCAACCTCAAGCGGCTGCTCCCTCGGAGAGCCCCTCTGGCTCCTGGTGACTGGCATCTCGTAACGGTATCGAGGATCCGGCTCGAAGGATCAACTATTGAGTACGCGTCACTTCCCCTCTGCGTGAGGGATGGGGAGGGTGTGACGCTTCCCCTGTTTGGACGGGCGTTTTGTTGCGCCGGATGCCCGTCTCGTAGACGCCGTACGGATGCCAGTTAATCGCTCTATATTTCTTTCATTATATATACATACCGACCTTAATACACAATTCACCCACAACCACACTCAAAAATACAAAAACGATAGAAAGACTGGCATGATTACATAATAACTCAAAAATACAAAAACGATAGAAAGCATGATTACATAATAGCTACATACGACCTTAATACACAATTCACCCACAACCACACTCAAAAATACAAAAACGAGAAAGACTGGCATGATTACATAATAACTACATACGACCTTAATACACAATTCACCCACAACCACACTCAAAAATACAAAAACGAGAAAGACTGGCATGATTACATAATAACTACATACGACCTTAATACACAATTCACCCACAACCACACTCAAAAATACAAAAACGATAGAAAGACTGGCATGATTACATAATAGCTACATACCGACCTTAATACACAATTCACCCACAACAACACTCAAAAATACAAAAACTATAGAAAGACTGGCATGATTACATAATAGCTACATACCGACCTTAATACACAATTCACCCACAACCACATTCAAAAATACAAAAACGATAGAAAGACTGGCATGATTACATAATAACTACATACGACCTTAATACACAATTCACCCACAACCACACTCAAAAATACAAAAACGATAGAAAGACTGGCATTATTACATAATAGCTACATACCGACCTTAATACACAATTCACCCACAACAACACTCAAAAATACAAAAACTATAGAAAGACTGGCATGATTACATAATAGCTACATACCGACCTTAATACACAAATTCACCCACAACCACATTCAAAAATACAAAAACGATAGAAAGACTGGCATGATTACATAATAACTACATACGACCTTAATACACAATTCACCCACAACCACACTCAAAAATACAAAAACGATAGAAAGACTGGCATGATTACATAATAGCTACATACCGACCTTAATACACAATTCACCCACAACAACACTCAAAAATACAAAAACTATAGAAAGACTGGCATGATTACATAATAGCTACATACCGACCTTAATACACAATTCACCCACAACCACATTCAAAAATACAAAAACGATAGAAAGACTGGCATGATTACATAATAACTACATACGACCTTAATACACAATTCACCCACAACCACACTCAAAAATACAAAAACGATAGAAAGACTGGCATGATTACATAATAGCTACATACCGACCTTAATACACAATTCACCCACAACAACACTCAAAAATACAAAAACTATAGAAAGACTGGCATGATTACATAATAGCTACATACCGACCTTAATACACAATTCACCCACAACCACATTCAAAAATACAAAAACGATAGAAAGACTGGCATGATTACATAATAGCTACATACGTCCTTAATACACAATTCACCCACAACCACACTCAAAAATACAAAAACGATAGAAAGACTGGCATTATTACATAATAGCTACATACACAATTCACCCACAACCAAACTCAAAAATACAAAAACGATAGAAAGACTGGCTTACATAATAGCTACATACGACCAAAACGATAGAAAGACTGGCATGATTACATAATAGCTACATACGACCTTAATACACAATTCACCCACAACCACACTCAAAAATACAAAAACGATGGAAAGACTGGCATGATTACATAATAGCTACATACGATCTTAATACACAATTCACCCACAACCACACTCAAAAATACGAAAACGATAGAAAGACTGGCATGATTACATAATAGCTACAAACCGACCAAAATACAAAAACTATAGAAAGACTGGCATGATTACATAATAGCTACATACCGACCTTAATACACAATTCACCCACAACCACATTCAAAACTACAATAATTGGTCGATTATTGAAAATTATTATTTTATAATGAGTTCATAAGCAATTACTTCACAATAATTGCATGATTACATTTCAATACTTAGTATAACACTTATATACCCGCGCACATACGTCGCATCCTATAAATACGGCCGCACAGAGCCCTCTCGTGTCATTCACTATCGAGCCGCCGGACAGTACGGATCTCTGTGTGACGTCATTACACTGTAAAAAATGAGTAATGACCATGATTATAACTCTAGTGACGTCAGCCTAGCTAACGTCACGCTTTTTAAAAATACTATCGAGGGTCATCCTCAGTCATCAGAAGTGGGATTGCAAGAAGCTCCTACCCAAACTGCCTCCTCAATAGCTCGTTCACCACCTGATCAACAGACTCCGAACAACACGCAGCAGGGGCCTGGATTGGTCATCAATACGCCGTTGGAAACTATAGTACAATCAAGACCACAAACATACGCTCACTATTGAATGCAAGTGGATGGGGTACCATAACAATTTCTAATACAAAGAGCGCTTATGTGCTCCACCCACAGAAACGAGAATCAAGGATATCTACTTACCATCGTTTGACCCAGACACCCATGTCGGTGTACGAGAATGGTGCCAACATATAGATCAAGCGATTGAATCATAGGTTATGTCTGGCGGGCAGCTGCCCAACGGTTGTAGTCGGGTTCTTGTATATATACTCGACGCTGTCTGCGGTGATGCCCTAGTGAGTCGGGGTGATGCTGCAAGAATGCACCAGTGAGTCGGAGTGTTGCAGTGCTGCGTAGTGGCTGGCTGCTGCGTCGACCAGGAGAGAAGTACGTCTCTGCTTGCTGACCGGCCGAAGTGCAGTGTGCTGTGCCAAAGTCGCTGAGAAGGCTGTGGGGTGATAGATCATTCGTTATGATTTACTCCATAGGTAAGAAATGCCTCTTCACTCATTAAGTTATTAATTTTGACGATCTGTGAGCGATCACTTAAATAGCTTTTAAAGATATCAAGAACTTGACCCCTTATGCCAATCCTTTCATGTTTATTTAGTAGAATAGGAACAGATACAGTGTCGAATGCCTTTGACAAGTACGGCGCCTTTGACAAGTACGGCATCTGCAGCACTTTTACCAGCACGAAAACCATATTGGTTTTTAGCGATAAAATTTTTGAGTATTACGATATGAGTCTACTTTTATATATCGGATGTACTACTGCTTTTTACAAAAAAGCTTTTTTAAATACGTGACAAATCAATGGAACAAGGACATGTCTGGCTAATAATCAATACAGCAGGTATGCCATCCCACCCAACAGCACAATCAATCCTTAAATTAAGAATATTACGTTCAATCTCCTCATTGGTTGTCAAAAACAGGGCCATAAAAGATGAGGGGATAGAAGATGGGATATTGTTATTTGGGTTTCTTTGTCTTTCGATAAAGATTGTCTCGATTACGAATACATCGTAAAAGACCTGGTGTAATCCACTTTATATGATGAGTATTAGCCTTGACCACATTAGTAATAGCAGTAACTAGCTCAGTTGCAGCATTGTTAGCGTCATTAGATTTAAGCACTGTTGAGAAATCTAGATTTAAGCACTGTTGAGAAATCTATATTTTCAAGGGCAGTAATACAAGCAGAAAAATTAGTACGCCGTGATGATCATAACATGATCTAGGCAGCTACCACCACGTGTAGTAAGTACATTTGCGGGCAACATACCCCATGTGACGCAACTGTATTAAGGTATGCATCTGAGTTGGCATCATTACTGTTTGGAGAGATATTGATATTCATATCACCAACTATAATAATGTGCAACGATTTGAGTGAACAGATTGTAGAATCTAAGCTACTGATGAAGTTACCAACATTCCGATAAGATGGGGAACGATAAAGAGCCACTATAGCTAGCTACCACAGACGAAATTTTCCACCGCGAAATGGTCCTTCACCAACTTCGCGCACCCCGGTGATCGCTCGCTTCTTGGACTGGTGTAATCCCATTATCTGCATATTGAGCTTCATTGAACCCTTGCTTACCATGGATTTTCCACCCACGATCTCCAAATCAAGTTAGCTCTTGATGACCTGGTGCAGTTCACTGGTAGCCTTACATTGTTGGCTACCTCTTTTCCATCTTCATGCTTGTATTCCAAGCAAGTTGTGATGCCATCGTTTGCAGGTTGTACATGAAGGTTGGCGGCAGGTCTCTTTCCTATGCCTTCCGCTCAGGCACTTGTAGCATAAAAGCGATTCCTTCGTGATACTCCATCGTTTTTTACAGGTGCTCGACGGAACCTTGGACATTCCCGCAGGTAATGTCCCTCGTGGCAATGTGGGCATGCTGCTTTGTCTCTTCCTTCTCTTTCGATCCCCCGCTTTTCTCTATTTGGCCTCTCTTGTTCTATGCGATCGGTCGTAGTGTGCGCAGCTTGTCGCTTCGGTATCTGCCTCCTTGTTGCGGTGTCTGGTATCGCGTGTGGTCCACCACCATCCTGTTCAGGAATACCGCCATCATGTTTAGGTCAGGATCCCCTTCGGCCTTGTCCGCGACGTAGTCGTACCAGCGGTACTTCAATATTGCTGTCATCTTGTCGACGATGCTCCTCAATATCTCTAGAGATTGCAGGTGTTGTGGTTTTCGCAGTCCTCGTATCGCCGCCACGGTGTTGTTGACGTTGCTTGCTAGCAAGCATACGTCATAGGCGTTGTCGCTGATCGGTGGCAGTTTCATTCTTTCCAGTTCTGCCAGGACCAGTGCATCCGCTCTTCCATAACTCCGCTTCAAGGCTTCCATCACTTCCTCCGGTGTGCTCTCGAAGTACAGTTGGCTGCGAACTCCTTCTCTTGCTTCTCCCTTCAAAATGATCTTCTTAATCTCGCCATGTTCTGTGTGGCAGAGAAGAGCGGAGCGGTGTCTTCGTATACAGCTTTGAAGGCCATCCATTCTCTTGTGTCACCATCGAACAGTGGCAGTTGGTGCACGTAGTCTGGCTGCAGCACCTGGCTCTGGATCTGGACTCCCTTCAATGCTTCAGTGAGAACTCTTGCAAGGCTTTGATGACTCTTCTCCATTTCGGCCTTAGTATCGGGTTCGCGTGCGGAAGGTGGGGGGGTCCGTATACACCCCTCCTTGGGTGCCTCCCCCTCGTGTCCCTCCTTGGAGACGCCCTCTGCAGCCTTCTGGACCCAGTCCCTGACTTGGTCCTCCCGATCTATTGGCTCTTCAATAACGGAGTCTTCTTCCTCGTTGTCCACCTGTATGAGTTCCAGTCGTAGCCTGGCAGCTGTCGTGGCTGCTTGTGCCTCTCGCAGCTCCTTCTCGGCTAGTTCGGCGCGGGCTTCCAGCTCCTTCCGTCTTTTTGAGGACCTGATGGATGCAGGACGGTTCTTCTTCTCGCGTCGTGCAACCTCAAGCGGCTGCTCCCTCGGAGAGCCCCTCTGGCTCCTGGTGACTGGCATCTCGTAACGGTATCGAGGATCCGGCTCGAAGGATCAATTATTGAGTACGCGTCACTTCCCCTCTGCGTGAGGGAGGGGGAGGGTGTGACTACGGTTAATCGCTCTATATTTCTTTCATTATATATACATACCGACCTTAATACACAATTCACCCACAACCACACTCAAAAATACAAAAACGATAGAAAGACTGGCATGATTACATAATAACTCAAAAATACAAAAACGATAGAAAGCATGATTACATAATAGCTACATACGACCTTAATACACAATTCACCCACAACCACACTCAAAAATACAAAAACGATAGAAAGCATGATTACATAATAGCTACATACGACCTTAAAGCTACATACGACCTTAATACACAATTCACCCACAACCACACTCAAAAATACAAAAACGATAGTAAGACTGGCATGATTACATAATAGCTACATACCGACCTTAATACACAATTCACCCACAACCACATTCAAAAATACAAAAACGATAGAAAGACTGGCATGATTACATAATAGCTACATACGTCCTTAATACACAATTCACCCACAACCACACTCAAAAATACAAAAACGATAGAAAGCATGATTACATAATAGCTACATACGACCTTAATACACAATTCACCCACAACCACACTCAAAAATACGAAAACGATAGAAAGACTGGCATGATTACATAATAGCTACAAACCGACCTTAATACACAAGATAGAAAGACTGGCATGATTACATAATAGCTACATACGACCTTAATACACAATTCACCCTCAAAAATACAAAAACGATAGACTGGCATGATTACATAATAGCTACATACCAACCTTACAAAAACGAGAAATACTGGCATGATTACATAATTAGCTACATACGACCTTAATACACAATTCACCCACAACCACACTCAAAAGAAAGACTGGCATGATTACATAATAGCTACAAACCGACCTTAATACACAAGATAGAAAGACTGGCATGATTACATAATAGCTACATACGACCTTAATACACAATTCACCCTCAAAAATACAAAAACGATAGACTGGCATGATTACATAATAGCTACATACCACAACCTTACAAAAACGAGAAATACTGGCATGATTACATAATTAGCTACATACGACCTTAATACACAATTCACCCACAACCACACTCAAAAATACAAAAACGAGAAAGACTGGCATGATTACATAATAACTCAAAAATACAAAAACGATAGACTGGCATGATTACATAATAGCTACATACGACCTTAATACACAATTCACCCTCAAAAATACAAAAACGATAGACTGGCATGATTACATAATAGCTACATACGACCTTAATACACAATTCACCCACAACCACCAAACATGCAAAATGCAAAGTGTCTGCAGATCAGAGCCCTCGGGATGCTCGCTGTATAAGTAAGTGCCTTGCACAATATATTACAACACTACTAAACCTACATCAGAGGATTAGATACTATAAACAAACATGCAAAGTAAACATGCGAGAAAACACAGTCATATAGGGTAAACAGCCCGCAGTCTGTTCACCGATAGGATCGTCCCGCAGTCCGTCCTCTGCATGAATGGCACATAAACCGCTGTTTGTCATGTACTGGGCCGCAGCCTTAGTGGTCTTCCCGTAGGATCCGCCCAGCAGACGTAGCCCATAGCGTCCACTCGGGAGCACACGCACCACTCCGTAGGGGCCCTGCATACCAGGATCTAGTTTTTCGGTAAACTGCTGGAGTAGTTCGCCAGTGTTGTGACCTGCCTGCCGGAGCAGCAGTCCCCAGCGTTGCGACCTGCCGAGGCCAAAGCCCTGCGGATCACCACACGCATGCCATGTCCAAGACAAGCACACGTCTCAGTAGCACTCCCGGCAGCCACTCCACGCGCACTGAAACAAACACCAGCCACTTTACATCATTCAGATCATCACGCGAAGCACTCACTACAAAATAATGTCCACACAGTAAACCGTTCGGTCAACCTGATCAATAGATTTGTAGCGACATCTACATAGCGACATCTATCGAGCCACATACGACGCATCCTACATCGCGCTATAGAAATTAACTCTTCAATTGAGTATACATAAAAAGAACTCGACTACAACCGTCGGGCAGTTGCCCGCCAGACATAACACCCGTCCCACAAGTTTTCGAGCAGCGAGTCATACAGCCAGCCAGCATCCACGGCTACTACGGGTATCCTGACTATCAGCATGCAGCGGACGCGCGTTCCTGATCAGCCCCACAGCCTTCTCAGCGACCTTGGCACAGCACACTGCACTTCGGCCGGTCAGCAAGCAGAGACGCACTTATATGACGAAACTTTTTCAATAGTTCTTCATCCCAATTGAACGGCACACTCCTGCGAGTCAGATTCGCTGTACAGGCTGTCTGGAGAGAGTAGCCAGGTATATAGCGCTTGAAATATCCTGTAAGACCCAAGAACTGCCTTACCTCCTTTACATCGTTCGGTACTAGTGCTTTGACTAGGGCTTCGACTTTGTGCCCGCTCAGCTTAACCTTACCCATTACTGATCGTTTTCTGTCGTCAAAAACACTTCTTTTTTTTATTGATGGAAAACCCTACCCTTAGTCAATGTTTCAAGAAGCTCACGAAGGATTTCTAACCCTTCCGAAATAGTATTACTAGGCAGTAAAAGTCACCTACGTATACAAAACCCCTACCTGCGTCTATATGAGGTCGTAACGAGTTCGAAATTTTTCGCTGAGAAACAACGGGGACGTTGGCTAAGCCACTTGGAATTTTCAGGTACTCCGGTGTCACGAATCTTGTGCGATGAATTGATTCACTGTCTAACTTGATTTGAGTGAGGAAGTCCCGTAGCCATATCAAGACATGTCTGTATTTAGCTTTGCCTAAGCGATCGATATGATAATCTATTAAAGGGAGTGGATAGTGATCTATAACAGTTTTCGAGTTTAAAATTAACACATAACCTATCACTACCCTTATATCCTTTTTCTTGACGATAAAATCGGGCTGGAGAATTCATATTCCTTTTCTCTTATAACACCCTTGGTGTCCGTACAGTGGTTGTGGCTGTACCTACAACGAGATAATCAGTAAACTCATTAATAACACTCATCAAACGTTCTCGATCTTCGTCTGTCAACGGGGTATCGATTGGTATATCACATTTTATAGAATTAACTTTTTCGGCTCGTGTCATGCGCTGCACTCCCTGCGTTCTTATGTAAGCAACTCCCTGCCTATTCAAGACGTCAGTGCCAACAATTACTGTGTGCTCAAAAACCAATATACGATTCACTGGATATTTTTTTTTTTTTTATTAATTGGTCCACAAAACTGACTACAACCTAAGTATATAATTTGCAATCTAGTGATTGTAGTGATCTCAGAACTTGTTCAGTAATATTAGTTACTAATAGGTACAACTAGTGGAGAACTGAGAACTGATTCGTACTATAAACAGTTTGAAAGTGTTTGCTAAAAAGTTCTGCGATAGTCTGCCCATCCGCAGCCACCACTCCCCAAAGTGCATTTTATTAGGTATGCCTACACTATTATTTGTTTGGTCTTTGACAAATTTCCAAAAATATTTAGGACAACGTCGCAAATGAGATGCTGCCTGTTCTTTAAAATTATTATAGCCATGCTTAATCATCTCATCGCAACGCCGCCGTAAAATATTGAATGTTGCTTTATCCAGTGGGTTACTATACTTGATCTATCTGGAGTGGTATTTGTTGAACTAAACCATACGGGATATTTTTCATCTCTTATTTTTCGCATAGGAGTATGTCTCAGAAATATTTGCATATCAGCATGCAATTTCTTGTTCGCAGGAGATAGGTGCTCTGTGATATATATTAGCATCTTCTCACCAATGTGAGTAGAGTTGAGCTTATCAGTTTCGTGTTTTTTATTGAAATCTCGAACTGCTCCCAGTAGATGGTCACGAGAACGTGGCGTAGACAGTTTAAGCACTATATTCCGAGGACGTTTGGATTCTTCGTTTTGCTTGGCAACTCTATGAAAATTAACAATATCCGTTTCGGGCAAGTTGCACGAAACAGTTCGAGTAAGCTGGTGAATAATGCTAAGTAGATTTTCAGACTTATGTTCCGGGACACATTGAATTTCTACATTACGATCTCTTGCTTGTTGTTCCATTTCGTTGAGTTTAGCATTCATATTATTGACTTGAATAATTATTTTATTTATTGATTATTATTTATTGAGTCACTATTTTCCTTGTTTATTTTTACTTGATCATCAATGAAATTCGAAAAAAAAATTCCACGGATTTGGTAATTTCATCAAGTTCTTCACACATGGTAATTCTCTTATATTCTGCTGCACTTTGTTCAAAGTAGAGTTAAATTTGTCCAAACTTGCTTGCTGTCTTTTAAATTTATCATTCATATCCATATGAAGCTTGCGTATCTCTTGTAAGATGGCATCTTGTGAGTGTATTGATGATGGAGGAGAGATTGTGAGTGAGCCAGTATCAGCCGTAAGGTCAACCTGACTCCTGCTATGAATGGGCGTATTGCTATTATCCCCACTTTTAGGTCGAGCAGAAATGCAAGTTGGACATATCCACTTCATTTCATTTGCTCTAATTCTATAGCAATACAATTTTCGGACCGAGGGTCGCCAGAATCTTGGATCAAAAGGGTTTTTAAGTCCTCCCATGTGTTAATATCCTCCCTTTCGCTTAGTAGAATCGCAGCTCTACCAGTTAGCCTACTAGTGATAGCGCAAGTGCAAACGACACAGTTCACGAAATTGTTTTTAAGTTTGGTGTGTACTTTACGCGCGGAATCCTACCGGCTGCGTCAGTCAAAACTCGGTATTATTCAAAAAGCTTTTTAAAAAGCTAAATTTATTGTCTTATACAATTGAGAGCTCTTACAAGACTAACTTCAAAATACTTGCCCGGATGACCACCCAGCCTCCAGAGGCAACTCAGCGGTTCTTAACTCGCACATGTATCGCTATCATCTCTTGGCTCATATCGGAATGCATAACTCGCTTTCGCATCTGGCCGCGTGTTTACATAATCACGTACCTACCTGCAATTGTTCTTGTTATTTCACAAACTCCTGAGATTTAAAATACTACAAACTATGTTATAAAATTTATTTCATTAAGTATTATTATTATCACTGTTTTATTATATAAACGTTTTTATCTAGCGCAGGAAGACGAAAAGGATTTTTATACTTTATTCATGTTCTCAGGTTCTTGTTGTTCTTCATTCAATTTGTGTACTCTGAAAATAAATACAAAAACTTTTTTTTTAAATTCTTTACAGTTTGAGCTTTTCACCACAAGATGGTAGAACGTTTAGCGGCTCTCAAGTGCTGCTGCCGGAACACACCTATTGGTGTTTAGCGATAGATTTTTAACTTCAGGATGGTAGGTACTAGGTAGCCAAGCGGGCACTAGAAAAAGCCCTACCACCATAAACCTAAAATTATTAATTATTAAAATTAAATTATTAATCCCTATTATAAATTAAATTATTTGTAATAGGCTTAACATCACTTGGCAACACACTAATACATTCAATTTGAAGGTGGTAGCTAACTAGGTTTATTAATATTAATAAACCTAAAATTATTAATTATTAAAATTAAATTATTAATCCCTATTATAAATTAAATTATTTGTAATAGGCTTAACATCACTTGGCAACACACTAATACTGAACACATTTATAGGTATCTTAAACATGCTTAGTACACACCTACAGGTGTTTAGCGATAAATTCAATTTGAAGGTGGTAGCTAACTAGGTTTATTAATATTAATAAACCTAAAATTATTAATTATTAAAATTAAATTATTAATCCCTATTATAAATTAAATTATTTGTAATAGGCTTAACATCACTTGGCAACACACTAATACTGAACACATTTATAGGTATCTTAAACATGCTTAGTACACACCTACAGGTGTTTGGCGATAAATTCAATTTGAAGGTGGTAGCTAACTAGGTAAGCATTAGAAAACACCCTACCACCATGCTATGGTTTCATCACGATGTTTTCCTTCACCGCCGTCTGCCTCATTAGCCTAGTGGTACCAAGCGCGACTGCTATGCTCGAGGTCCTGGGTTCAATTCCCAGGTCGAGCAAAGTGTTATTGGGTGTTACTATGAAATTCTCAGTAGCAGCTGGGAGATTGGCTTTGTGCCCGATTAATGGCAATAGGCTCGCCCTCTAAAACATGAGACCTAAAAACATGCTCGGTGAACTGTGGGTGTACATTAGTACACCTCTGCTTAACCCTTTGGGGATTACAGGCGTGATGGATGGTATGACAACTCGGGCTCATTGCAGGGTTTCGAAATCACGTTGATCGAAGCGATGTTCGTAGACGTTAAAACTGTGCCATTATTGCTTCATAAGCGTTCTAATAAAAGTAAACAAATCGTATAAAATAACTCACACTGCGCTCCCGTTGACGTCATTGTTCATTTGAAAAATTCTCGAACTACCCTCAAACAATTTCACCAGATCCGCACTAACACCCTGATAACAACTAACAATGCATTTATTTACATCATTCAAAAACGTAGTTATAGCTTGAATCTCATCAAAGTTGAAGGGACCGAGGAACCTCAACTCTGTAAACTCATCACTCCCTTGAAACTCTTCGAAGTAAGCAATAATTTTGTTAAGACAGGCATGATCCACTTTCTCTATTTCGCATGTCTCTGGCTTGTTGCTGTTATTTTCTTTTATGTTCTTCGTTATGCTCTTTAAGAAGGGATTCGATTCGTCTATATCCACGTCAGTTACTTCATCTTCTACGTCTTTCTCCCTTAAGTCGTCTGGTGTGATTAGGAAGACATGCGCCGGCGCCTCTTTGTACAATGTTAATTGGCTGAAATTGGGATATTTATTATTATTATTAAAATGTAGATTGAATCTTATGATGTCAGTTTAAGTATTATTTATAAATAGTAGCCTTGGATTGTAAAAAAACTTTCAAGAAACTAATAAAATATCTAGTAAACAACGTTATTAGTACAGTGTAAACTCTTTATAACGAAACTCAAGGGACTGAGCATTTTTTGTCGTTATACAGAGTTATCGTTACATGGAGTGAACAAAAAAACAACCAAATTAACAAGAATTTTTAATATGTATGTCTTAGATAATAAATGCTTATAAATTATTGTTTACACATATAGTCTGATAACTTTGTCTGACGTTTTTTGCTATGCCAGTACTTGTTTTGTATTATTTTATGTATTCTATTCATATCTTCTTCTATCAAACTTTTTAACAACACTAATCGCTTTGCGTTTACTGGCCATGTCAATAGTTTCAAAGTAGGTTTACGACTGATAATACGATAGGTACCCAGTATGCTTAAATTAACAAGAATTTTTAATATGTATGTCTTAGATAATAAATGCTTATAAATTATTGTTTACACATATAGTCTGATAACTTTGTCTGACGTTTTTTGCTATGCCAGTACTTGTTTTGTATTATTTTATGTATTCTATTCATATCTTCTTCTATCAAACTTTTTCAACAACACTAATCGCTTTGCGTTTACTGGCCATGTTAATAGTTTCAAAGTAGGTTTACGACTGATAATACGATAGGTACCCAGTATGCTTGGTCGAAGACCATCACTTCCGAGAAAACAATGCGTCATACTGCACGTGTTCAAGGCAATTAAGGATAACAAAAACTAGACCAACCTCGGATGTTTAGGAGCTTCAAAGTCTTTTGTTACCTAATAATAAACAATAATACCGATAATAAATATTTACTGTCTAAAAATATATACACATTTCTTCGTAATAGTGAATGGCGTATCGCAATAAAGAGTGTTTCAATATGTGGGTTTTAACGCAAACCAACCAAGTTGGGCTCACTTCAACGTTATAGGGAGTTTATCGTTATAAAGGATAACGTTATAAAGAGTTTGCACTGTAATTAAGACAGAAAAAGGAAAAAAACAAATGAAATGTAGATCTTAAGTTACAAATAAAAAAGCTAAATACAGAACAGATTTTACAACAACCTAAACATGTACCAAAAAATATCTAAGGGCGGCTTGCGCAACATTTCACTTAACTCACAGCTAAACAAAATTAGTTAATTACAGTTAGCCTCTTAAATGGATTTATCATAAACGCATTTAAGGTCTTCTTGCACGAGACATACAGTGCGCTAATTTAGTTAAACATAATTATCGAATTGGTAAATCATTCTCTGCATTCCATTTCACATTTTGACGAGTTTCTTAACCCGAAAAGCGCGATAACATATAGAAATTATGCTTAAAGTATATATGCGTTTAGTCTTACTTTAAACATGTTTAAATGTGTTACGCAAGTCGCCCTAAATAGAGTTCTTAAATTTACGTTAATCCTACCTAAATACAGATTTTAAGTCGGAGTATAAAACAAAGTAAACATGTTGTTAGGGTTGAGTTAAAAAAAGTCTAAACAAGTTCTTAAATTTGAGTAAAAAACAATCTAAATACAGTTCTTTGACATTGGCAAAATTGCCTACATAGGCAAAAAGAAAAATATTAAATAAAATAAAAGTGTTAAACTAACCTCAATACAGACATTCATAACCTCAATACAGACATTCAATTAGAAAAACACAACATACATACCGATCTGACGCCTCCCCGTAACTCTGCGTGCTGAGGATATAACAATTATAATGCTCTATCTGCCTCAGCAGGTCTGTTTGGACCTCATCCGCATACATAGCGTCTTCGGGGGAATCACTGTTAATGACCTCGTTCACCAACATGTGTATTCTCTTCCTGTCTGCCTTCAATGTGGTCTTATCGAATAACATCTCCATTTCCCAGTCATTTCTCACAAACGTCACAATCCTCTGAAGTACGTCCGTGTAGAACTGTTTCTTGCTTCCGGATATGATTTGTTGAGGATGTTGCTGCTTAATTTGCTTTTGCTTCTTCTGCAAATTCTTCTGGCTTTCGGGTTCGTACCGATGACCGAAACCGGCTGTTGTTGTTGCCTTCAAGGAAGTTAAAAATCTAAATTCTTTAAAATAAAATTGTTCCTTCAACGGGGGCATCAAATCTATACAAATGGAAAAAATTAAGTGTCTGTTTGTAAAGTCAAAATAACAGCTTCTTAATAAAGGCATTTCAAAATATATTCGGTATTTATAACAAAAAGCTGTTAATTTGTTTTGTCTGTCTCTGTTGGATATACCACTTATTACTCACCAGTTTTGATGAGGTCAGGGTCCGGGATACTTGGATTCCACCAGATTCACAGTTTTTGGATTTTTCTTAAATTTATGTCGGCAACGGTCTTCGTGCCGGTGCGCACGCGCGAGAAGAGGCGGTTGGAATAGGAAAGGGAAGGGGGGTGAAAGAAGCACCAAAATGGTTGGCAACAGCGATTCACCAATCAAATTGACCCATATCGAAACGTGTACGTTTTGTTCCGTTTTATGCAGACTTTGACTGAACGAACAGTCTCTCTGTTTGTTCCGGGTAATCTCCGAAACGGTCGGACCAATTTTGACGGGACTTTCACTGGCAGATAGGTGATTTTATAAAGAGTAACTAAGGTTACATTTATTTTAGAAAAAAAAAGGTTTCCGCACAAATAAAATAAACAAAAGTAGCCGTGTCCTGACCGCGCGCACCCCACGCGCACTTTTTTACAGTAGCTCGGCAAATTGACAGTACTTTTCTTGATAGTAAGCCCAGTATAAACCAAACACAATGGTGACCATCGAGAGGACAAAATCCATTGGCGGTCGGTTACATTTATTTTAGAAAAAAAAAGGTTTCCGCACAAATAAAATAAACAAAAGTAGCCGTGTCCTGACCGCGCGCACCCCACGCGCACTTTTTTACAGTAGCTCGGCAAATTGACAGTACTTTTCTTGATAGTAAGCACAGTATAAACCAAACACAATGGTGACCATCGAGAGGACAAAATCCATTGGCGGTCACCACTGTCAAGCCGGCCTGCATAAATATCTCTTCACGTTACGCTTGAAAGATCCAATGTCGTAAGAAGGGTACCAATTATCACATATAATTACAGGCTAGTAAAAAGTAACTTACGTAGACTGCGTTTGGGGCTATAGGTACCAGGATGCCATCCCCTGTCTTCCCCAGAGCTCCACCTTGCCAGCCCATTCTCTGCATAATGCTGTAAATTATCACATGAATAAAATTGGGGGAAAAGAGGGTAATGTTTTTCGATCATATGTAGGTATATATATGTCTGTAGCGACATCTATCCTCGCTATAACTAACGCATCCTACATAGAGACATCTATCTCGCCACATACGACGCATCCTACATCGCGATATTAAAATTAACCGAACAATTGAGTATACAGGATGTCCGGTAATGAATGGATAACCTTGAAATGGCTTATAGCAGAACTTATGGCCGTTCAGAAAAAAATGCGAAACAAAATATATCCTAGGTAGTACCTAAGATATTTATTTATTTAATTCTTAAACACATATAATATTTACAGTAAACCAACACATATTATACGCTTAAACAATTATTAAATCGCTATTTTAAACTAGCTACTAATATTTCTGCATTTTCTGTGAGTTTCATCAGACTATCACTGAAAATATCACTTTCCTGAGACAAAAGATTCACCATGCGTATGCCTCTCGGGATTGGAGCATATGCCAATAAATTAGTTTGCGCTGGCGGCTCGCACAGCAGCGTAGGTTTATGTCGCTTCATAATGTATTCGTTGGGCACGCACAACTTCAGATCGGCAAGAATATCTGGCTGATGTATTTTGCCTGGCAATATCTTTATTAAATACATACATTAATGCGATGTTTTTCCCCACCTCCAACCGACAGTAGCCGACCATACCCAATACGAAGAACGTCGGATACATCAAAGGAAAGTAAGGATAAACACCTTATTGTTTTAATTTAATTTAAATAAAAAACTACAAATTTTTACCTTGTTTTACATTCTTGTACACTGCGACCACAAATGACTGAATTCTATCGGTTTTTTGTTGTTCTATTATTATACGCTAACTATGCCAATCGATAAGCAGTAAATAGTTCGACTAGCTATGGTACTATTAAAAAAAAACTTGCTAAAATATATTTTTTACAAAGTTTAAGCATCTTGGGTTTTAAAAAAATTATGAAAACATGAGTGACCAATAACTTTAAAATAATGTCGGGTCTGAGTAGATTTCATAATGGTATAATTCATTATTATATCTTATGTAAATAGTGAATTATTGCTATTATTGTAGAAGAGGAGCAAATTTCACTAAATACCAAAATATTTATTAAGGTAAAATTCTTTACATTAAATTGTACCTAACCATATAAGGTTTGTTAAAAATTGTCACTAGATATTAGGTAATCTAAGAAACAGTTGGACCGATTTTGTCAGGACTTGCACTGGCAGATAGCTGATTTTATAAGAAGTAACTTTTACTGCAGTTTTTATTCCCACGGAGTAAATTGGCAATCACTAATGTCATGCTTGAAAAAAATGTTTCCATATTTATTTTTGTAGTGTTGTGCTACTATACTTATATTATACAATACAATTATTTGAATCCTATAATGATTTTCTTACATTAGTTGTAATTCAAACTATACATAAGTTTTAAACTTACCTCTCGGCTTTGGTCATTTTCACAGGCTTTTTCAAAGCCTTGTTTAAATTCCTCTCTAACCTGTTACTGGAAAATGTACTGGTACACTCACTCCCAGTTAGTGGTTCCGTGTCAAGTGAGGAGTCACCAGCCTTAACCCAGTTTTGTTGTCGCCATTCAAACGTTGAAGAGTTTTGTGTTGGATTAAAAGAAGTCTCTCTTTGATAGCTAAAATTTAATATTATTGTAATAACATCTGTCATTTAAACAATTAGTTTTTATTTATTTATCTACATTGTTGTGTCTATGCGTTTTGTGTAATATGTATTCTGGCAACTTTAATAAATGTCAGTTCCTAGAGTGTTGAGTTTCCTTTGTGCTGTAATTTAATTAATATAATTGCATACATTACATGTATAAATAAAATTATTGAGGTTTGCCATTTGCAATTTATGTGCATCACACAAAAGCTATTGGATTGATTTTGATCAAATTTTTTGCTTTAGTTCCTTAGATAATTGGGCCTTATAAAAAAAATGATATCTCCATTTCATAAAAAGTTAATACAGTTTTAAGAAACTATGTTTTATAAGCATTAAGCATTCTTCAGCTAGTTAAACAATATTTTGTTAATAAAATGGTATCAAATAAATAAATAAAACATCCTATAATAAAATGGGCAGCAAGCGTTTTCATTACACCTGTGGGTAGAGCCAAATACTTGTTCTTGTTTGAAGTGTTGCAAAATGCAAGTAAACATAGGAGAGGTAGCGCACAGAGAAATATATTGTGGTCTACTTAGGCCAGTCCAACTGGTGAAATGCCTCCAACTGACAGAAGGTCACAGCCAAATAAACTAGTGTTTTGTTTGAATGGTGAGAAGGGTTTCCAGAGCTCATTGGAGAAGGGGGCTTCAGAAAAAGGTAGCGCACAGGGAAATTTCTTTCTCTACTTGGAGCAGTCTGTGTGATGGAATACCTTCACCCTACAAAGATCACAGCCAAATAATCCAGTGTTGTGTTCCTGTAGTGAGTAGGGTATCCAGAGCTCTTTGGGGTAAGGGGGTTCAATATTTAGCCTGCAGTAAGTATATTAGAAAGAGAGCAATAACATTATTATTACTATTTCTATTATTTTTAATATTGCCTTGGGGTCAGATCCCCTGGGGCAGGAGCCAGTATCACTAAGCTGGTTTAAGTTAGCTGTCACTCCGTACATCGTGTACATTGGTACACAATATGTATTCTTATTAGAGATGCCACAATTATACAGTTACATTTCAGCCACTTGATAAATAAACTGTTTTCATCCAAATATTGAGTACTATTCATACAAATATGAATACCAAACCAAGAAAAAATGACACACATTATTCCAAAATAACTAGATTTTACCAACAACACATTACATTTAATACTTAAAATTTATCATTGGTGAGTTGTGATGAATGAAAACAAATTTTTCCAGCATTTGTTGATAGCAACCGATTGGGTTTTTCTTCATAAATTACACCGCTTACGAAAATGTTATAATGATAAAACGTACAAACTACAATGAGATAAGTAGGAATGGAATACGTGGATTGGCAGAGTGTGGCCGAATATTCGGTATTCGGCAAAATCACTATTCTGGTAGCATCTCTAGCTCAGCAGTTGATTGGAGCACGTCCCCCTTCCCTCACGTACTTCTTCTCGTACTAAATACTTCTAAGTTACTGATAGCCTTACATCGTATAAACTATTAACAACTAAGCATAAGTACTTACTTATCGTTATCCAATGACTGGCGTTCATTATAAAGAGTTCCTCTGTTTAAAACCATCCTATTTTGACGATAAGTAGAGCTCAAAGGTGTTTCGTGATGAACATTTTCAAAATCTTTCCAGTCATTTGTAATATAATTTCTAAGGCTTAAATTATTCGTATCATAATACTGTGAGTTCTGCCATAAGCTATAAGTATTTGTGTAATATCCCTGGCGGTTATATTGGTCTTCGTTTTGGCGATAATAATTATTCATTACTTCGTTCGGTAAATAAAGGGTTATGCTAAATGTAATCGCTCAGTCAAGTTTTTCTTTGCATCGCAACTTTACAGTGTTTTAAAATGTTCAAACATGTCCACAAACAATAAAGAATTTACACAATAACAATAATAAAACACTTAACTGACATCTGACACAAATCACACCACAGAACACAGATCACAACCAGTGTTTCCAAGCCAATGGAACAATAAATAACCAGACATTTTTGTAAAGTTGCTAGAATGTTTAAATTTTCGTATTCTAAAAAGTGGCTAAAAGTGGCCAAAAAAATGGGTTAAAACAATTACAAGTTCATAACTTGGAAGAGCTTTATTTTGTCATTTAATGTTAAATCAGCAGAATATTCATTTCATGTTGATGGTACTGGTTCTGTAGAACCAAGAAAAGAATATTTTTCTTGTTTCCCGGTTTGATTCAACACTTCCTCTGGTAATTGGTACGAAGCACAAGACTACTTATATTTTTTAAATATTCTCTTATTCTTAGCAAAGAATTAAGTGTACGCACAAGCACATCTTATTTCTATGCTTTGTCTTTACCATGCTCATCATACTGAATAATCTTCCACCTCATCATTTGAGTGTGGTAAAGATAGAGAAGTCAAAGTCAAAACACTCAAACCATGAAATACTTTTTCACCACCTGCATTTTATAACTTTTGACTTGTACCCAAAATTATACAATATTTAAAGAACTATCCCATTTGTGCAATTGTATTGTGAACCATTGTTGCATCAGCCTATCAATTTTTTCGTCACAAAATCCCAGTGTTTTGGCTAATTCTGAGATAGAAGCGTCTTTTCCAGTGTTTTACACGCTTCTTCAAGTGTCAGTAAAGACATTTTTTCCAATTGTTGAACTTGACCAATTAACTTAATTAGAAAATCGGAACATCGTTACTTTAATATATTTATTGACTCCTGTGGTGGTTGTGATGCATGTAATGAATTTTCAAACATATAGCCCAGATAGGCTAGTGGATTGACATCGTCATGATGCACAAGTTCTTTTAGATAATTTTTATGTGTTGGTTTCAGTACCTACTCTGGTGCATATAGACTGTAAAAGTTATGCTAATGTATTTAGTAACTTTAAGGGGTTTGATTCCTCGCCTTCAAAACCTTTGATGACTGTTTGAACCTCGCTCAGAATACTTTTCAAAAAGAATAATAATAATAAGTATATGAGCGGTGATTCATCGTTGAACATGTTATTTATTAGTTCGGCAGAATAACAATAGTCTTTCGTTCTGGCTAAGTTGAAATGAATCTTTAGTTCCTCCCACTGAGTATTTCGTTTATGGCTGGTTCAACGGAGAGCCACCGTGTGTCACATATTTTTGTGATTTTCAATGGCTCTTCTCCACAGTTTATGAGCCTATATATTTCACCGTACTCCTCCCTACGTTGTGGTGAAACCGAGAACCAATTGTAGATTTCACGTACAAAGAGTTTTTCAGACGCATGTAGAAAGTGGCATCTAATTAACACAAGGTTTTCGAGCCCATAATCCCTTTTGAAAATTTCATGCACACCATTATTAATTCCTACAATAACTGATGCGTTATCAGCCCCAATGCCTACCATATTTTCCAACTGTATGTTGTAATCCTGTAAACACGATACTAAGCCGTCAACTATGCCGCGTGCGTCAGAAGTTTTGATGTGCACTAAAGCCAGAAAGACCTAATTATACATTCTGGCTGCACAGAACGATTCACCTGCCGGGCAATTCGCCAATAACAGCGATCGTGGCTAATGAATTCGTATTCCAAACACGTACATTACTTCTCTAATCTTCATTGTTACCGGACGTCTGGATAATTATAGTGCATCAGGCAACACTGATTTCAGAGTGTACTGTATATCTTAGCACAGGCTATTCCGGTCTCAATTATAAAGTCAAAAATCAGATTAATATAGACATGTTCATAGAGGCTACTAATTATTTTAGTTCGTCGTACTTATTTAATGTATGATTTATTATTTTATTTATTTTTCAATTTTATGTGCGCTATTAAAAATATAAAATCTGATCGTTTTTCGAATAAATTCATGACAAAAAGAAAATCTTTGTACTTATACACTTGATTAAAGTAATGATGAATTGTGAACTAATACATATTGTATTTGCATAATAAGATTTTTAAAAAACTAGCACATAATTTACTTTCAACATTTATTTCTCTACAATAATATTAATAACTATCAAAATGATTGATCACTGTACAAAGTAATACATTAGACAAGTAGAAAACATTAAATCAATTATTTGACATTGGATAATATACACTTAAAAATAAATTACACTTATTAAAAAGGTAAACAGTTGATAAAGACACAAAAAAACTCATCCAATGTTTTACTTTTATTCCTAATATTAGATAATAAACGAGTTACCGAGTTAGCTTTTATATATATTTTAATTTAAAAAGAAATTGACTGGAATTTTGTATCTCCTGAATCTGTGAGTTGACAGAGTGTTTAAGAATGAGTGTTTAATAATAATCATAAATTTATATTATGATGAGCAAATTAAGACTTTTTGTAGACGAGTCACATGATTGGAAACACCAATCAGAAATCGGAACGTCATCATCATTCAACAATGTCACTCTATAATTATTACTAAATGTGGAAATAGTTCGTTATATTAACTACACGATCATGTCACACGTGGTTAGGTGACTATAATGCCGCGTTTTTATGTAATATTTTTTTTATGTAAATCATTTATTTCTTTATATATTGTTTTTAAAGCATTGCGTATAATTATATTATACATATAAACACCATTATATATTGCAATGCAAAATATTATATTGATATTACACAAGTATTGTTTTCAAGATATTTGAGGTTTAAAACAATTTTTTAAAGTTGTCTAACTCCAGATTTTGAAATGTAACTCTGTTCCAAATACTTCCAACTGGTTTTAGCGCAAGAACCTAAAGGGTCTCATTTAGCTCGTTTATCATCCGTTTAGTACACAAGCGTATCTATTCGTTCATCCAGTAGAATCTCGAACCGAATCTCGCTGGCTTCTTCTCCGCATTTTCCGGCAACGCTGGAGTGGCATCTGGGTACTCGGCCTTCGGTTCCGGGAGGGGTTTTGGTCTGAAATTGAAAAAAATATTAAGGTTCATTTCTAAGTAAGGCAAGCGGAAAAAGGGACAATGAGCTTTGCACCAGTCACAGGCGTAACATATCTTTTTTGGTGTGGTTGAATTTATATTGTAAGTTCAAAGTTCGTAACATTGTTGACAATAAAATAGAAATATTTAACATTTTTATTTATTACTAGCTGTGCCCGTGGCTTCGCTCACGTGGACTACAATACCCGCGCGAACCCTGCTCCTGCGCTCCAGACTATTTTAAAGATAAAAATGCTTATTGTGAGTGTTACTTAGAAGATAGATGTATATTCTCCCGACCTTTTTGTAGGTATTTTTAATGGCTATAATTATGTAGTACATTAATTTGCTATATCTCTTATGGTTTATTCAGCATAAGCCATTTAAGCGCCCGAATTTATTCACCATGACCAGTTTTTTTTAATTTATGCATAACCCTAATTATTTTTCCTAAAATAAAAATAGCTTAAGATACTCCCTGTATCATGACATGAGCTATCTATCATTGAAAGTCCCGTCAAAATCAGTCCAACCGTTTCGGAGATTACCCGGAACAAACAAACAGACATACAAAAATTTTAAAAATACGCTTTTTGTTATAGGTATCGTATATACTTTCATATGCATTTAGTAAAAAAACTGTTATTTTAACATTACAAACAGACATTTATTAATTTTATAGATAATTACATATTTATTATGATTATATACATACTTCAAAATGATGTTATGATTATTTATTTACTGTCCTGAGATGACAATAACAAAAGAAGTAAGTAAACCATGCTTATCCATCTCTAAGATCAATTTAGGTTTAATTAAATTATATCAATCAGTTTCTATTTGTTCTCTTATGATGAACACGTATAAGAGTTATTTACATAATAACTATTATAAAATTAAAACAACAACAAATAAACAAAATCTTGGAACGACTACATCACTCTCCCCACCCCTACCACGAACGCGTTGCTAAGTGTTATTTAAAAAAAAAATGTATGCATAGGCTATAAGTATAATTATTTCATTTTCTATCGACGCAAACATAATAAATACCAAGTGTCATTGTGTCCGTTTTTCCAATTGCCTTAGAAGAACGTTTATCTGTTTCAAAGACAAACACTATTTCAGACAATGATATTTGAGCGTATCATAATCAACTTCTTTAACCCATTTTCCCAATTTTACTTTGAACTCTTATTCTTGTATAATATTACAAAAATAATTCATGAAATTATGAAATAAATCAATGAAGTAGACACAGTGAACAATATTACGCACCTCTTTTTCAACACAACATGTTTGAGTAAATATTAATTAAATATTATTATTATTAGGAAGGACCTATCTGTACAATAATATTATTTAAAAATTATATTAAAAAATAGGTTTCTCTCACTGACCTCGTGTCTGTCTCTCCTCGATTGTTCACAATTAGGCAAAGTATGTTTTTACATCATACAGCAAAATATATATAATACACAAACCTTTTGGTGTCGTGAACTCTTGCTTCACAGAAGTATCCGAATCCAGGACGCTCCAGGTTCAGATTTTCCAGCATACACTTATCAAATACACCCTGAGTTTTGCGGCAGCTGAAACATAATTACCATTTATATTAACTTGTTTTCCCCTAAGCAATGTATGTACTATATTTTTATTAATATAATTTAATTAAATAATTTAAGAAATTATTTCATCTCAAAGTATCCACACACATTTTTTTCAAATGTTTCTTTTTCCTAGTAATGCCACATCTTCATCAAAATTAATGATTCAATATAGCATAAGATACCACCACTCCTGTATCCCCGAAGGGTTAGGCAGAGGTGAACTAATGTACACCCACAGTTTGCCGGGTTTGTTTTTAGCCCTCATGTAATAAGGGGTGAGCCTATTGCCATTAATCGTGCATAAAACCACACTCCAAGCTGCTGCTGAGAATTTCATAGAAAAACCCAATAACACTTTGCTCGACATGGGTATCAAACCCAGGACCTAGAACACAGCAGTCGCGCTTACCACCATTAAGCTAATGAGGCAGTCCTAATGATTCAAACATTATTTTAAAGCTTATGTCTCCTACTATTGACAAAATAAATTGTTTAAAAGTACTTATGTTAAAAAAAAACAAGATTTTCATCAGGAAACCCATCTACTGATGCTAATGAAAATATATTTAAGGCGCTATCTATTAACGTTACATCTTATAATGTGCGAAATATTAATATTCATATGGTTTAGCTAGTTCATATTTATTTATATTTTTTTAATATTATGTTAACTTATTTTATTAACTTATTATTATTTGTACATTTTTAACTTCTTTATTTAGTGTATATATTTAAATTTTAGTATTTTTCTAGCTTTACAGTTTTTTGTTGCTCATTTATATTATTCATTTTCGAGTTGCACTACCAATAATATTTTTAATATAAATAAGAAATTTTTAGGCAATAAGATTGTCAGTGAATAAACTAAAAAAAAAGGCACATTTACCCCCATCATACTATCAATTCCATCAAGGATGGAAGAGGAAACTCACTTCGGTTATGAATTTCGGACGCACACTGGAAACTAGATAAGTTTTAAAAAAAACCGAATGATGAACAACATCACTCTCTGAATACTATGATCTATATTTTAGAAGCCCTTTCATTTGATACCAAACACGGCCATTAATTTTTTTTAAATAGAGGACTATTTTATGTCTTCTAGAGGGTGCCATATTGAATTAAGTGTGACTTCACATTACATAGCTTATAAGTAGTGAACAATCAAGATGACTATAAGGATACCTCATTTGTCAAATTATGATGGGTAGTTTAGAAGCATTTGAGAATGGATGGACATAAATACATTACCTATTGAAATCATAACCCTCCTTTTAGTTTCACCATAGTCAGGTCATTAATGAGATGTTTGTAGGCAAAATTTTTCTTAGATTTTTGTCAATGGTAGAATAAGTTTATATTATCTATGATGATAAGATTGTCTATTATTGTCTATGTTTGCATTATTAATACAAGGATTCAAGATGGTTGTGTGTATCATTTATGTATCAAATGAATAATAAAACTATAAAACTATCACAATTTTCTCAAAACAATGATGGTTCAATGGTAGCATGTACTGAGGTCACTCCAATTGACACGAGTTTGAATCCGAGCAATGAGCCGGAGCTTTAGTTGAAGGAAAACATTGTGATGAAACTGTAGCATGGTTATAGACCTTTTTCAAATGTCTGCCTGGTTAGCTACCGTCCTTATGTTGAGGATTTGGTAACAAGCACTAATAAATGTGTTCCATCAGCTACACTTGAGAACCAGTATTCCATTAGGCTTAGCATGCTGCCATCCTGGGCCATCTTAAGATCAGGTTAGAATGTGGACATAACTCTGATCCTATAACTATTTTATTTTTTATTTTAAATAAAATATACTTACAACTGGAAACTATAATCTCCTGAGCTCTTGTCAATGCAATGGGCATACTGATTGAACTCATCCAGGCAAGCCTTCTTCACTTTACGAAAGAACTCCATGGTGCATGCAGTGACGGCTCTACCCTCAGCAAGACACTTCCGAGGATCCTTCTCCTCCGCACGACAGAGCATGAATTCCTAGAAAATTGATTAACAATACAAAATATGGATATATCTTTAATTATTATCAAAAATTTATTGGGCATGCCTTTCTTCTTTGTTTTCATACATACAGTAAGTATGTGCATATGTGAAATCTTTTTCTTTAAACAAGTTTAAATTTTTTTTTAATGTAAATTGGAAAAGGGTAATTTTATCACATTACACCACATTATCACTTAAAGTCAAATTAGATTTTGTTTAAATGTTAAAACAATAAGCATAAAAAAGGTAAAATTATACAACAAAAAAATCAAAACATAACCTAAATTAGATCATATGATTATGCAATCAAAACAGCTTTCATACAAAATTGTACAGAACGTATACATTAAAAATAGAACAAATTAAAAGTATTCTATACTGAATTTACTTACATTGTTAACATGTTCACAATATTTTCCCAAATGTGAAGAACTTGCGATCAACGTAGAAATAGATAAATTGACCTCTGGCACAGTCAACTCCGACTCCTCGGGGAGTGTAACGTCAGCGGACAATACCATGATTACTTTTACACTTTCACAGAAAATTTGAATAAATATAATAAAAAAAAATATCGAAATTTCTTCCACTAAAGCCGTGGGAGAAATTTGTCAAAATTTAACTGTTAATTTGAGTTATAGCGTAAAATCACGTATCATGAAAGACGTAATATGTATTCAAGTAGTGAGAAAGAGACAAAGAAACATAAGGGGATGTATTTAATTTTGTTACGTTATAATTAAACTGCTGTTTTTGACAATTTTGACAAAATGATTTTTTAAGTAATCATGTTCGTTGGAAATGAACACATTCAGCTACAAACCTTCATCACAAGTAGGTTTTTCATTTAAAACAACTATATCAAAGTATGCTTTATTATCAACAAATAAGAAACGAGGAACAGGCTGCAACATGTTGTGTTTTAAATAAGTTTAAATAGATACAACATTTTCTGATCATTTCTTCATATTTTCGATTTGTTTGACATAGTATGTATCGTCTTGTTGTTGAGCGTTGTCTTGTCCGTCATCTAAAATTATATTCAAATTTTCAATAGTAATTTTACTATTTTACAGTCATCTGCATATAAAATATAACGTACCTCCATAATATTCAGCATTTTCGGCAGGAAGTTGATACAGTTTTGGAATATTGTAACGGTTTTCCTAAACCAAACAAATTTCATATAATATTAGTTTAATACGAAAATAGGATTAACTAATTACTACACTTCGATATAACGATCGAATGAAATTCAATTTAAAATCAAATCGGATTAGCCTAGCATCAGAAAAGTAATATGTTTAGCATACTACCTGGTTATTCGAGTAAAATTTATACATTTTTAAAAACAACTTACCGAATCGTAATTTCTTCTTCCCATGCGTGGTATATTTTTACCGGTTTTAATTACGTATCCCATCATCCCTTGATCGAACGGAGTTAATGCCTCGTTACTCCTTCCAACTCTTGGGACATTATTAGGTTTGAGAAATGAACCTTCGATTTGAATTAGAAAGCAAAGTAGGCAGTATGTTGCAAAGACCGTTGCCAGTTTGTAACTCATGATTACAACTTCGAAACGTTGGCGGGAATACGTTGACGTAAAAGATTAAATACTGTGTGAAGATTTTCCAAAAATTCTGTCGTTTTATACTGAACTGTTTCGATTGGTCCCGTATAACGAGCAGATTGTATCAATATGCTTGATCTGTTGTGTGAATACTAAATAGATAAAAAGACTTTTATCCGTAACATCAATAAGGGTACGGAAAAGTATGTTATAGTTTAAAGATGGCTACGTGAGATAAGTTGTATAGGTACTTAAATTGTTTTTCAGTAGTAGTTGGTTTGAACATAGTTTAAATAAAGAGTGGATTCTTTTTTAAGTTATTCGATTCAATATTAAATGAGAATTGAGAGTAAAATTTCAAGAACGCGTCACATATTTGTGTCTACATTTTTTCACATGAGAGATAAGAAATATAAAATGTAGAGAGAGAAAGAGAAAGATAGCTATTCATTGCATATCTAATGTACAATAGTGTACCACACTATACAATTTAGGCAATCCGCGTATCCCATTTTATGTAATTTCAAAAGTCTATCACATATACGGTGCAATTTTTTTATTGTAGCCCTTCAAAGTCACTCCACTGTACATCAACAATCAAAATATCTTTTATTCAATTTAGGGCCTAAGAAGGCACTTATGAATGTCAAAACACTACAGCCGGTTCGGAAAACATCCCAGCCATCGAGAAGAACCGACAAGAAACTCGATCGGGTTTATCAACATCTTATCTACTTTTTTTTAAATTGGTTTTACAGTATTTAAATATATACAGTTATTATCATTTTCAGTAGATGTACAGAGAGGGAATCACATCCAGACATCACCATCATTCACGTAATCAGCCACCCTATAATACCCCTTCGACAATAAAACTTGCTTAACATGATTCTTGAACTTATTATCCGGCAAATCGCTAATGTGCTTAGGAAGTTTATTATAAAACCTAACACAATTACCTAAAAAAACTTTTATTTGTTTTACTAAGTCTAAAAGACTGAATGACTATTTTATATTTATTTCTAGTATTGAAATTGTGCGTGTTAGTTACAAGTTCAAAATTATCTTCATTTTTCCGAACATACATTAGATTTTCCAAGATGTATTGGAAGGCAAAGTTAGGATACCAAATTCTTGAAATTTATTCCTCAATTATTCGCGTGGTCCCATATCATAAATTGCCCGAACTGCCCATTTTTGTAATACAAATATGGTTTCTACCTCAGCTGCTGAACCCCACAGTAAAATACCATAGGACATTAAACTGTGGAAGTAAGCGAAGTAGACCAGCCTAGCAGTAGCAATATCAGTTAACTGGCGAATCTTACTCACTGCGTATGCAGCGGAGCTTAATTTCCCTGCCAAGGTTTTAATGTGAGAACCCCACTGTAATTTTGCATCTAGTGTATTGCCTAAGAATACAGTATTAACAACTATGCCTACTATGTTCTCTTCTATGTTAATATTACTTTCAACACGTTGTACATTGAGTAAGGCAAATCTGATACATTTTGTTTCGTTTGCATTTAACAATAGATTATTTAAAGCAACCATTCTGATATTTTAAATAAAGTTTTATTTACATGCCTAACCTCTAAATCTTTTCTTTTCACTTGAAATATATGTAAAGTTTCGTCTGCCAAAAGAACAATGTTAGCACAGTTCTTAACCATTAGGGATAGATCATTTACATATACTAAAAACAAAAACGGTCTCAATATCGAACCCTGTGGGACGCCGATTCTAGCCAAGGATCCCGAAGAGGTTGCCCCATTAAAGTATATTATATAGCCTCATATTGCATATATATATATATATTATAATTGGGGTTCCAGACTTGAGATGCGTATTCAAGATGGGTTCGAACAAAAGAACAATAAAGAATTTTAAAAGTTTTAACACATTTAAATTCATTGGATATTCGAAATACAAACCCTAATGCTTTAGAAGCTTTTTTGACAATATGCTTATCAAATATTAGTTTGGAGTCAAAAATAACACCTAAATCTCCAACAGCATTAACTCACGATAATTTAGTATTTTTAAGAAAGTAATTGTGCAGAATCGGATTGAGTTTACGGGTATATGTTATAACTTGACATTTCGTGACATTTAAATCTAATTTATTGAGAGTACAATCATTTTGAAACTTATCTAAATCATATTGAATACGAACTACATCGGAAACAGTTTTAACAGGACATATAATTTTAAGGTCATCAGCGTAGAGAAGAATTTTGCAAGTGATAAAACAGGATGGTATATCATTAATAAAAATGTTAAAGAGCAGAGAACCCAATAAAGATCCCTGAGGAACTCCAGAAGGAATCTGCATCGGCGAAGATGTATAGCCATTTAGAACTACAGTTTGGCATCTGTTCTTGACATAAGATGAAAACCACCTAAACAAATTACCCCGAATCCCTATATCTCTCAGTTTGCAAAGCAGGATTTCATGATCTATCCTGTCAAATGCTTTACTGAAATCAGTATAAATTACATCTACCTGGGCAGGCTCTGACATGTAGTAAGTTATGTAATCACTAGACAGGATAAGATTTGATGTAGTTGATCTTCCTTTTACAAAGCCATGTTGCCCATCGTTAAGGGAATGTTTAAGAGAAGGATAAAGTTGTTTGAAAACTACTTTTTCGAATACTTTAGAAAAAATGCAAAGTTTGGAGATGGGTCTGTAGTTAATGACCAAGTCTTTAGAGCCATTCTTATGAACAGGCGTAATTAAGGCAGATTTCCATATATCGGGCATTATCCCATCTTTAAGAGAACGCTCATAGAAAAGAGAAAGTGGGACAGAAATACTATTTGCACACTTTACTAATAAAATGGGAGGTATGTTATCAGGACCTGCAGATTTGTTAAGATCAAGAGTTTCAATAATTTTTTGTATATCAGAACAGACAATTTCAATATAACTTATATTGGAAGAAGACTCAAGAATGAATGTTGAACCGTCTGCAATAGGTGAAGAATTCTGTCTATTATGTAGAAAAGAAGAATGAAAATAGTCAGAAAACATGTTACATATGATGTCACCTGATGCAGAAGAAACCAGACCATATTTCATCATAGATGGATAAGTATTACACTGGTTTTTACTTTTCACATAAGACCAGAACACTTTGGGAGATTTCAAAATATTAATTTCAATTTGAGAGATATAATTGTGGAACATATCTTTTTCCATATGTTTAGCTCGTTCCCTTAAAGTTACGAAAGAATTATATTATATTATAGCCCTCACTTCCTTGTTTTCCAAGATAATGGAATTCATTATCAACTGCCAGCTCCTGCGGTACCTAGAGAAGCAACGGCTGATTAGCAACCGCCAATACGGTTTTCCTCGGGGTCGCTCGACCGGGGATCTTCTAGTTTACCTGACATATAGGTGGGTAGAAGCAGTTGAGACCAAGGGAGAGGTGCTTGCAGTCTGTCTAGATGTAGCGAAGGCCTTTGATTGGGTTTGGCACAAAGCGCTTTCTTCGAAACTACCTTCCTATGGGCTTCCTGAGAACTTATCCAACTGGATCACCAGCTTTTTGGCCTATCGGAGCATCAAGGTCGTGGTCGACGGTGCATGTTCTAATCCTAAACTTCTTAATGCTGGGGTCCCACAAGGCTGTGTACTGTCTCCAAATCAGTATCTTCTGCATGTCAATGACTTGTTGCAAATTAGCAACATTCATTGCTATGCTGACGAAAGCACTGTGGATGTCTTATACACTGACCGTGCTAATATCTCTCGGGAATACGTCGATGAGAGCCGGAACAAACTGGTGTCTGAAATCGAGTCTTTATTAACTAAAGTCTCGGACTGGGGTCGACTAACCTTAGTCCAGTTCAACCCTAAAAAGACACTAGTCTGCGCGTTAACCGCTAAAAAATCACCATTTGTCGCAACTCCTCTTATGAGAACACTCCCCTGTCTGCCACAGCCAGTATCGGAATACTTGGCGTCGTCATTTCGAGTGACGTCCAGTTACGCGGTCAGTTGGAAAGTCAGGCCAATTTGGCCTCAAAGAAGCTTGGTGTGCTCAGTAAGGCGAGACGGTACTTCACGTCGGCTCATAGCCTAAATCTTTTTAAGGCGCAAATTCGACCCCACATGGAGTACTGTTCTCATCTCTGTGCGGGAACCCCCCAGTACCAGCTACTTCCTTTTGACCGTATTCAGCGTAGAGCAGCTCGAGTCGGAATTCCGAGTGTTTGTGGCCGCTCTTAAACCCTTATCGATAGTTGTATGTAGCTCGATTTCTACACATATTTATTTTATGACTCGTACCACTCTTTTTCTAATATTTCTACTTCATTAAATAAAACTAAAATATTCATTAAAAATGCAATTTATTTACAAAAATTAAATACATCATGAATAAAACAAGTGTTGCCAGAGCCTTTGAGGATAAAGTTACGTTTCGTTTTCTGTGAGGTTATATTCTTTCTGTCAAAGTTACATATCTGTTTATTATTATTATTAAAAAAAAATCATTTAGTATTGGAGCTTATTCGCCATTTTTAAACGATTTCCACAAGAAGATTGAATTCCATTACATTTTTTGTGTATGTTATTCGGTAACTTCGCTGGTTGAGACCCGATTTTAATCATTATTTTCTTAAGAAGAAAACTTCAACCTCAACTTCTTAAGAAGAAAAATAATCTCAATATCCTCAAAAGCAACAATTATATGTTACACGAAAGAATAAAAAGATACTAAAAATGTAAAAAAAACCTGACATTATCTGGCAATACTGATTAAAACCTATTTAAGGCTAGGTAGGCGTTGGATCATAATGATATGAGTATACCTATAATTTCAAATTACTCTTAACAACATACATAATTCATTAAATTGAATTATACTGCATTTAAATCATTATTATATATCTAAGCTATATAAAATTATAGCTTTTAATTAAAATAATTTTCCTAAATCCAACCCAGTTACCATTCGTAACTAGGCCCAAATCCAGTCTCATCTGACATTTTTGTCAAGACCCGCTGGTATAAAAACTTGGTATTTAGGCGTATTCCCACCTTTCTCTATAACCGCTTGCACCAAGGAAAACGGATCCAATTTCTTCTTCACCACAAGGAACCTGAAAAATTTGGATTGATTATGAGCTTATTGCAATTTAAAAACCACTTGTTATAAGGGCACGTAAGCACACTTAAAGAGGGTGGATTTTTTTTTACTTTAGGTGACAAATTTTAGGGAGATAGGGGAATATTAATGTATAACTAGGTGTGCCCGCGGCTTCGCTTACGTGGACTACAGAATACCATCGATCGGGCACACGCGCAACCTTGCTAACCCACTCCCGGTTGAAAGACACAAATGCTTTACGTGGGTGTTCCTTGGAAGATAGACATACACTCGCTGCCTTTTTTGTAGGTCTTTTAAATATCTACAATTATGTAGTACATTAATTTGATATATCTCTTATGGTTTACTCAGCGTAAGCCATTTAAGCGTCCGAATTGATTTACCATGACCAGATTTTTTTTATTTGCGTATAACCCTAATTCTTTCTCTAAAATAAAAGTAGCCTAGGTTACTCCTTAGCTATCTTCCAGTGAAAGTCCCGTCAAAATCGGTCCAACCAACTAAGACAAAAATAAAAAATAAATGGTTTTTTGTCAAAGGTATCGTATAAACTGTCATATGCATTTAGTAAAAAGCTGTTATTTTGACATTACAAACAGTCCCTTCAATTTTATTAATTGTATAGATAAATAAAAATGTTTTCAAAACAATAATTATAAATTAAATTAATTTTACTATTTGATTATTACACCAATTCAAAACAAGACAATTTTGAACAAAAAAGAAAACCGGCTCCAACGATTTTGAGTAGTTCCCTGGTTTATATTTGAAGTTGAAGGTCCAATGCCAATGAAATTAAAATGTAGTCCCATTTTAAGGTCCCATTATAGTTTTTTTATAGATGTTCAGCCATTACTTCTTTGTTTATGAACCGATTTAGATGAATACTGTTTCGTTGGAAAGGGGATACCTAAACGGTGGTCTCATTTTAATTTCATTGCCGTTCGATCTTCGACTTCGAAGATGCCTAGGGAACTCTTCAAAACCATTGTGATGTAGGTTCAAAATTGTCGTGTTGGTTTCGCTTTTTTACTGGAGAAGTTTTCACTTCAAAATCATTAAAGATATCAATCAACCTGTCCTTGTCACCGTAACTCCTCGAAGCGAGGCCGCTCCTGCTCGCGCACTGGTGAAGAAGCACGCGTTCCTCTTTATTGAACTCACTGGTGAACACCAGATCTACGTCGAGGGTATCGGAGTCACGGAAACGCTGCATAAGGTTGAGAGCGGCTCGTCGCAGTTGTCGAGTGTCTGTCATCTGGCTGCCTAGACCAGCACGGTTCACCTATAAGCGTTAAATCGGATAATTGTACGTACCGCTTAAGGGGGCGTTCAAGTATTACGTAACGCAATATGGGGGAGCGGGGGGTCTTGTAAAACGTTATGATTCGTTACAAGGACGGGATGGAACAATGCGTTACATAACATAAAAAACTAGGCAATTAAAATTTTCCAAGTTGGCAACCCTTTTCGTTTATGTTTTACGGGGAATCCCTCGACTGCATTGTACTCTAAGATTGAATGTAAACTAACGCGGCGTTTATAGCGTCAGAGACGCTTTGGTGACTGAGTATCCGCGACAGACGTAAGTCCTACCATACAATAATATCTGTTGTGAAATTATAACATTTGTTATAGATCTACTTGAACTACTAATTAAGGAAGAGGTAAATACTAAAGAATAAATAACAAAATTAATAAAAAAACCAGTTCATAAAATATTTTGTTAAATGCACTCATAGAACATGCAAATATATCAATATTATTAAAAAACTTATCAAACATATAACAAGATCTAAACAAAAAGGTATTTTCTACATATCTTGTCTTGGTAACTGGAATATTAAAAAGGAAATGATTCCTAGCATTATTAAGCCGGGGACATTTAAAACTAATTTCACTAACAAGGAATGGGGAGTCTATATAATTTCTAAGGAATTTAAATAAACATAATTTTGATCTCTCTCCTTTCGACGATCTGCAAGCGTGGACAGAACTGGTACAGTTAGTTCCAGAAAAATTACATTTAAACATAATGTGTTTGATAAATCTCTTCTAGATACTTTCTATTTGGCTTATATATTCCAAACTAGCTGTGCTCGTGGCTTCGATCACGTGGACTACAGAATGCCCGCGCGAATCTTACTCCATGACTCCCGGCTATTTTAAAGACAAAAATGCTTATTGTGGGTGTTCCTTAGAAGATAGACGTATACTTTCCCAGACTGTTTTGTAGGTCTTTTTAATGTCTACAATTGTTTAGTACATTAATTTGCTATATCTCTTATGGTTTACTCAGCGTAAGCCATTTAAGCGCGCGAATTGATTCACCATGACCAGTTTTTTATATTGGTGCGGAACCCTAATTCTTTTCCTAAAATACAAGTAGCCTAAGTTACTCCCTATAAAGTCCCGTCAAAATCGGTCCAACCGTTTCGGAGATTACCCGGAACAAACAGACAGACAGACAAAAATTTAAAAAATGGGTGTTTTGTTATAGATATCGTATATACATACTTTCATATGCATTTAGTGAAAAGCTGTTATTTTTACATCACAAACAGACCCTTCAATTTTATTAATTGTATAGATAATTGAGCCATATAGTCCGGTCAATTTAGACCAAAAAATGAGAGTGAAGTTACATAAAGTCCAAACAAGCTGAATTTCAGTGAAATTGTTCAAAATATAATTATAAACAATGTCTAGAAGTTCCCCATCATTCCCCTGTAAGGAAAAAATTTAATTCAAGGTCAAAGGTAAAAAAAAAAGAGTTTTTCGCGATTTTCAGCAAAACGGTAAGTTTTATCATAAAAGTACCTCAGACAAAAATTGTAGATCATAAAATTATCTATAAAAAATGTATCAATACTTTTTTTCTTACGAGCCACCGTTTCTGAGATATAACGATTCAAAAAGTTATAAAAATTGTTATCGTCATAATATGCATGAGTACGCCACGTATATACATCTAGAGTTGTAATATTTTATATAATATATATATGTATGTACTATTTTTTGCAACTGCAAAAAGGGATGCAGTGCTAAATGTGGTTGCAAAAAAGTCGGACTGTCTTGTTCTTTGGCATGCACAAATTGTCAAGGCCGGTCGTGCTCTAATATTGAATCACAAACAATGGAGGATTCGTTTGACTCCGACGAAGTATCATGCGATACATCGCTACTGACGCAATTTACTTGCATCCAAAATGAAGATGAAGAAGAAGCAGGAGAAGAAGAACAAGAAGAAGATCAAGAAGAAGAACAAGAATTTGAAACTTACGAATAAGACGAATAAACTTCAACACTTTTTTCATTTACATCGCTTTTATCTTTCCCAATCTTTGAAAATTTTCGTTATTTTGCAATAGTTTTACATTAAACAGGATCACAACTGACCCGTGGAGTAGGCCTACTGGGGAAACCACGTTAAAAAAACGCGCTAAGTACACTACCTCATAGGTGGCGTGGAAACGTGTGCATATTATGACGATAACAACTTTTATAACTTTTTGAATCGTTATATCTCAGAAACGGTGGCTCGTAAGAAAAAAAGTATTGACACATTTTTTATAGATAATTTTATGATCTACAATTTTTGTCTGAGGTACTTTTATGATAAAACTTACCGTTTTGCTGAAAATCGCGAAAAACTCATTTTTTTGACCTTTGACCTTGAATTAATTTTTTTCCTTACAGGGGAATGATGGGGAACTTCTAGACATTGTTTATAATTATGTTTTGAACAACTTCACAGAAATTCAGCTTGTTGGGACTTTATGTAACTTCGAATGTCTAAATTGACCGGACTAATATTCCAATAGCGAACGCACCAAAGCGTTATACAAAAGGATAAGAGTAGATGGATGCTTAAAGCCCCTCCCAGTCCTGAGTATGAAGCCGAGCATTCTATACGCCTCCGCAATCATAATATTGATGTGATTATTAAAACTCAATTTGTGATCAAGACGTACACCCAGGTCTCGCAACTCTGTCACTTGTTTCAAAACATTGTTATTAAGGTGATATTCTTAAACAAAAGCTATATTAATTCTAGAGAAAGAAATTATATTACACTTGTCAACATTAAGATAGAGAAAATTCATGCTAAAATAAGAACAAAGATCATTATGAAGTAACAAGCAATCACATGATGGTTTAAAATTCCTAAATATATTCATGTCATCGGCGTATAGTAGGATATTTGAGTTAACAAATATAGGAAGTAAGTTATTTATGAATAAATTAATTAAAAGAGGACCAAGATGCGAGTTCTGAGGTACACCTGATATTACGGGAATAAATTAAAAGCAAACAACTTTACAACAAAGCCTGACTTCTATCTCGCAAATAAGAAGTA
Source organism: Saturnia japonica (assembly GCA_033032175.1). Classification (NCBI taxonomy): domain Eukaryota; kingdom Metazoa; phylum Arthropoda; class Insecta; order Lepidoptera; family Saturniidae; genus Saturnia; species Saturnia japonica. Next base: position 3,611,388 of record CM065331.1, read on the forward strand.
ATGGAAATTGTTTAAATAATAAATTTACAAAGACTCCTACGAATTTTTTTTAAAAAAACTTCTGTAGATAGGCTTTTGACTTTTTTTAAACAAAACTTACCATTTGCAAGTTCGGCTTGATTGGTTCCGATATACCCTGCGCGTCAACTCCCAAACCGCCTCCCGTCCACCCCATCATCTGCATCATTCTGTCACGGTCATTTATGTTTTGTTAATCATCATTATATTAATACGTGAAGAAAAAACATTCTACCCCTTTTTAAGCGTATTGCGTGCACGGAAGACTGTGAGATTTGGCATGGTTAAAGTTTATATGGAAAGGAATGCAGAAAGCTAAAATTTATCTATAATATCTGTTACTAATATATTAAATAAAATAAATGAATACTGCGAATCCTAATCCAACCAGTGATATTGAACTTAGACCCCCCAAAATATTGACACTGTCACTCAATGAAAAGTGACAGCAAGTGATATATTGTTTAGGTTCATTCTTCAAATGTCAAACAGAAAATAGTCTATGATTAAAAAGTCGCTGGTCGAATTTCGATCATTGGGCGACCGCTGGTAATTATAATTCTTCTTTTTTATTTAATAGCAACTGTGTTCATCCACAATTCTGCCAATGTCACGTGGATAGAATGTTATTCCAATTATTGTTATAAAAGCCTAAACGGCTTCACGGTTTTTAACATACGAGGTGTCGTTAGATTCGTCTTAACTGTGGGAGTGATACATGCTATATGATATTCAAGTATGACATCTGGTAATCAAATAAAATAAGATTTTTTTAATCAATTTTTTGTTGCAGTTCAGATTTTTGTTTCCTTTTTAAAAATTTAGCTTGTTAAATGCCCTATACCTGATCAGGGTTCTTTATAATAGACGCCTACCACAAAATAAAACAAAAGGAATACATGCACATGCACCACTACAGGTTAGAGGGCGTTCAAGTATTACGTAACGCAATTTTGAAAATTTTTGACCCTCCCTCTCCCCCATGTAACGCGCAGTAATATTTTTCTGTACCCCCTCACTCACATAGAACGTTAAGTAACACTAAAGTCAGTAAGTCAGCATGAGAGCTTTTATAGACCAAGAACAGCTCATGATGCAAATCTCCCTGTTTTGAGGACATTACAGTATGAACTCACTTTAGCAACACTGACTACAGCAATGTGCTTCTGCGTACACACTAACGAATACTGACAACGAAAACAAAATAAAAATGTCGTACAATACAATCGAGGTATTCCCCGTAAAACGTAAACGAAAAGGGTTGCCGACTTGGGAAATTTTAATTACCTATAATAGTTTTTTATTTAGATAAAAAAAACAACAATATTATATAACGCATTGTTAGAACACCCCCCCCGCCCTTGTAACGCATCGTAACGTTTAACAAGACTCCCCCCTCTAAAATTGCGTTACGTAATACTTGAACGCCCCCTTATATATATACTATAGTATTTTTAAAACATACTTAGCGGCGACACTGCTCTCTATGGGTGTTCCGAAGACGCAATTTCTACTTTGTCCAGATACGTCACTGACGCTGATCCTGGAATCGCCATGCGCTATCCATTGCTCTTTGACGACTACGCTCACCACGGATTCACGTAATCTCTATAATATAATATGTAATCGTTGGTTATAGGCTGACTGCGGTAAGCGCGACTCCCGTCATGGTTTGCGGGACGAGGGAGGAGAACAAGACAGACTAATAAGTTACTCTAAGAGAGTTTTAAGCGGGATCTTAAAGAGACATATAGTGGTTTTTATTTTTAATTCAATTGCTAAGGTTTTTGACGCTGTATTATTTCATATTGGTGGAGTTTTGCGTGATACAGTTTAGTTTTTGTGCATAAGTGAAGTGGATTATGAATATAAGCTGTAAGCATTCATTCTGAGATCCCACAAAAACTCCCTAGAAAGGTGTAACAAGGAAGCCACCATCTTGTTAGGCTACTGAAATTGTCATAAGACAGGACACTTTATTAACTTGATAATGGCAGTAACAGTCTTTATTAAAGAGAACTAGTTACCATGCTAGGAAGAAGAAGAAGTTAGTCTAATGCCAGCTGTTGCGGACAGCGAGCGGGGCGAGCGAATAACGATAGTGTAATAGTATAGAATGAACAAATAAATGAAATAATACGTGTTAGGAATAAGGTTTATAAATACGTGTTAGGAATAGATATAATAATATGAACTGAATATGTGTGAATATGTGTATTTTAAAACGATTAGAATAAGAATATAGCTAGTTGTAAGTTTAAATGTATAAATTTCACTAGTTGTAAGGATGAACCATGCCAGACTCGGAACATCTGGCATGGTGACTCATGGTACTGCCGTCCCTTTCCCACGGTTAGCCTCGCTCTGCGGAGAGCGCGCACACAGGGCGTGCGCGCTCATTGGCTCAGCGACGCCCCGCACGGAATCCATCGCACGACCGGTTGCGAGGCAAAGGGCGAGGTTAAATATAGCGGAGAGGGCGGCAGTACTACGATCAGTTCGAGAAACACTACAACAACAGCAAGCAGCGAATCACCAAGCAAACTACAGTCAAGAACGATATTAAGAATCAACATTGTTACCACGCACTAATGTAACTTTGTAAAACGAAACAAGAATAAAACAAGCGCTATTAATTTAGCACACATTAAATATTGTGAACGTCTTTTTATTCACAATACCAGCCGTCTGCAGCAACAGACTTTTGACGTGGGGGATTTCGCGGCATAATGGTTAATGATACGTCAGTACAATGTCTTACAAAAATATTGGACATCTATACATATAAAATACTTTGTCCTGAATGACTGACTGACGGATCAACGCACAACCTAAATCGCTGATCGTAGAGACCTCAAACTTGGAGGATGTGTTCTTTGTATGACGTAGGCATCCGTTAAAAAAGGATTTTCCGAAATTCTACCCCTAAGGGGCTGAAAAATGAGGGGAAAGTTTGTATGGGACAACGTGATTCCTTGGTCCAATCTACTAAAAAATTTTGTATAAACCTTTTTCAACAGAATTGATGTAAGACGTATTTCGTATTTTATTGACGGGGGGATTTTATAACGAGGTTAAAAAGGGGTAGAAAATTATTTTGGCGGTGATTTGCTTCGAAGTTGATATCATCACCCCTTATTGCTTTTGATTTAAATTACATTTTATTTTGAGACATGTTTGAAAATGTGATGTTTGTTGTTTTTTTTTGTTTTTTGTTTGTTTATACACGGATAATCTCTGGAACTACCAGTCAGATTCGAAAAATTCTGTTTGTATATTTATAGTCAGACTCACGAGGAATAGTATAGGTTATATAACATTAAGCTACAGTTTTTATCTAGCCTTAAATATTGATTTTTGTTACGTAAAGCTCAAGTCGAAGCCCTCGCGAATTACTTTAGCCGCATGCGCTGTCTTAATGTTTTATGATAGTGTTACGACCCGTTACAACCCGATTAAAAAGATAGAAAAATCCTGTTCCCGAAATATCTTGAAGCAACTACAAACTTCTCAGGACTTCGAAATAATGTTGGTGTCGTAAACAACCGCGACGTATGTTTGAGTAAACATCGCAGTTTACACAACATGTATAGATAGGGCTTATCGCCTCGATTACGTAATCGACTAGGCATGAACGTAAACATCAAGAGGGGTCGCGATGGTTCACGATGTTTCTATGGTCGTTTAGTGTAGGTATATAAGCAACTTAGGTGCGGCGCCGAGCAGTTCAGTTCAGTTTTGAATCATAAAGCGATAAAAGGAAGCGAAATTACAGTGAAATAAATAACAGTGTTGTGAGTTCGTGTAATTTTTAACTGTGTGGAATTAAAATAAATCTTCTTCACGTCAAACACCGGCATTTTTAATACCCACGGGTGTAACAATAGGTAAATACAATGTTCTACAAAAATATTGGCTATTAGCATATATAAAAAAGTCATCAATAGCATATATCTATCTCTTTTAATAAGACCCAAAATAAGGTACTTTGCAATTTTTTTTTGTTGAAGATTAAGTGGGGATGTCCTACTTTTCTCCCTAGGTGCGTTTACAATTTTTTTCTCCTCTGGGATGAAAAGTTTATATATTTTATATATAAACACGCAGTTGCTAGGTTACCGGGAGATAAAGTAAAGTACGCGCATGCGCACATTTGCCATCTCACCGGGAGAGAATCGGGTACTTTTGTCCCGCGTGACAGGGACTAAAAGTGAACTTTTCATCCCGGAGGAGAAAAAAATTAATTTATGAACATTATTTTCAAGCGTGGTATATTAATCCTTACGAACAAAATTTACTTCATCATTAAGACAATTTATAATGTAGATAAACTTCGTCTTTTACAGTATGTTATTTGGACGCATAGTTTGAGAGATAATACAAAATTAAAATCATTCAATACTCGGCTCGGGTCTATGTCTATAGTAGTAGCGGCGCGAACGAGCAGTGCGATGCCGTGATGTGACCATCTGGCCGCCCAATAAAAATATTGTCTATACTGAAGTATTATAAATCATCAATCAGCGATTTCTTCTAATTTATATGCAGGTGAAACTGCGGGGCACAGCTAGTATACTTATACAATTGAGTTGACGTAGTAATCATTAAGTGTGCATTTAATGTTTTTACTATTTATTGAATCTGTACCGTCCACTAGTATTTTATTTAGTGTTCGGTATTGTTAAAAATATGGTACGCCTGACATAAAAGTTATTTTTACGTAGTATTTTTAGTGATTTATTTAATACCTGTAGTGTATTAATTAACTTCATATTTAACTGGTATTTGTATATCGGTTATCCTCAAACTATTTTACCGCGATGGAGCATTTTAAAAAGTCTATACAGGCAATCAGAAGTAACGCTTTGATGAGTTCCAAGTAAATTCAAATAAGTCTTGCTTTAAACGCTTTAAACATACAATTTTTTTTTAACATAAGTAGTAGTTTTATCTTTCCACCCAGAAATCAACCTTTTTTATTAGGAATTATCAGATTAATCAAATTAACATACAATAATCATGTGCTTACCGTACGGGAAAGCATTCGATTATCGTTATCGTACATTTACGATAATTATTATCGTACGGTTGTGAACCCTGCTTGCAATTGAACTAATGGAGATAATGGTGTTGGTAAAACATCGAGTGACAATCGATTAATTGATAGTCCTCAGGACTATCGATCAAGCGATTGTTGTTATCCAATACATTTTGTTTCCCTGTCATCTTCAAAAAAACAATCACAAAAAAAAGGAATCAATTACTATCGAATGTCCGAAAAACCGATGATTTACCAACACAAGGAGATAGAGCTGGAAGAAATCAGCTATAGTAACAATACATACATTCCAAGCCATGATTTCGACAGCACTACGAGCCTCCAGTTTAGTATCTCCAGTGGCTTCAGCAACAACTCTACCATTAATGCGTAATGTGAAACGTCCATTTTCATAGCCACTGCTGATTGGCACTTTGCTGGTTTGACAACTTGCTGGAATTTAAAAAAAAGATTCAGAAGTTACAAGAACTAAATTTTATACATACAAGTGATAGTACAACATCATGGCTTTGTTATTTGTGTAACACGCTTTATGGTCTAAAGACCATAAATGGTAAGCAGAAGACGGGTATTTCGTATCAGAATCTTTTCGTTTTTGTTATAAATACATGGCAATTCGTTCTTTTATTATTTTCAATAGAAACACCTAACATTCTAAAATCATTTTCATCTATACGGTTAATAAAATTGAAGTGTCTGTTTGTAATGTAAAAATAACAGTTTTTTAATAAATTCATATGAAAGTATATACGATACCTATAACAAAAAGCCCATTTTTTTTATTTTTGTCTGTCTGTCTGTTTGTTCCGGGTAATCTCCGAAACGGCTGGACCGATTTTGACGGGACTTTCACTGATAGATAACTGATGACATAGGGAGTAACTTAGGCTGCTTTTATTTTAGAAAAAAAATTAGGGTTCCGCACAAATAAAAAACTGGTCATAGTGAATCAATTCGGGTGCTTAAATGGCTTATGCTGAGTAAACTATAAGAGATATAGCAAATTAATGTACTACATAATTGTAGGCACTCAAAAGTACTACAAAAAAGTCTGAGAGAATATACATTTATCTTCTAAGGAACACCCACAATAAGAATTGTTGTCTTTAATATAGCTGGAAGCGGGGGAGCAAGATTCGCGCGGGCATTCTGTAGTCCACGTTAGCGAAGTCACGGGCACAGCTAGTAATAAATAAAAAATTCAAGGTTTTTAACTTGTTATGTCATCGGAGCTGCAGTAAAGTGCAGAGTTGCATAAACGCCACCTCATCACAGAATTGGATTCCTATTGTCAGCAATTTCGCAACACATTCCCCTGTGACCTGATTATTTCAAGTGTTGTAATTTAATGCTTAACAGAATAATGCTTTAATTAGATAACATGTATACAATTTGTTGTGTATGTATTCACTAACTTTGGGTATATTAATAGCTCAGTTTGGATACTAAACATACTAAAATTATTCTGTTTTGGACTTCCTATCACTTACCAATCAGTCTCCTTCGTTTGTAACTCTACCTACCATAGAGAATGTAAATTCATACCTACGGACAAGCCCAGTAAAGCTGTAAAAGCCATCAGCAGCTATGTTTTCGGATAGGGCCCCTCAGGCTAACAGTAAGGTAAGTTAAAAGAATAAATTCTATGGGCATTGGCGAAATTGTGTTATCTACACACAGTGTCATAAATAAGAAGAGGAAAATGCATTGTTGTCATTGTATACCTAGCGTCAGTTACTAAGTATAATAATTAAACTAAGTTCAAAGTAATGTTTTTCTATTTGGATCTGCCACTGTAGCTTTCGTAATTTACTTTTGCCCCATTAAGGGGCGAAACACCTGTCATTGATTGTGTTCATTTTATGTCTTTTAAATTAATTTATTTTGTATATGTTATTTATATTTTTTTAGTTATTTGTACTTATATAAAAATTATCATTTAAAATTTAGTTATTTAATAACTATTATTATTTATTACTCTCTAAAATTATTTTTATGATTATCTTACTAATTATATATTTCCATGCTGTAGAAAGACGAAAACTGCTGCTGAACTGTTGCAGGTGGAAGTAGCTAAGAAATTTCGGATTAATTATTTACGATGGATTTCCGCAAAATAAAGCCTTTTTCAAATATAATCATTTTTCAGATGAATAATTATATTGATAATGATAACTAGATGTACCTGTGGCTCCGCTCGCGAGGACTACAGAATGACGTGGGTGTTGTAGTGACCCCCATATTGATCAGCTGTATATTTTGAATATAAAAATGCTTATTATTTTAGTTCAGGGGAAACCTAATTATTTTTCTAAAATAAAAGTAGCTTAAGTTCCTCCTTAAAAAATCAGCTATCTGCCAGTGAACTCCTGTCATAACTGGTATAACTGTTACCGATTTCATAAACATTTGGTAAATAGCTGTTATTTTGATATTACAAACAGACACTTCAATTTTATTTATTTGTATAGATTATTTGAACCTCACCTTGTATATTCCATAATTTCCTTGCCCAAGGTCTTATAAGTAGAACCATACGGCCAAATTCTGTTTGAAACATATTATGTGTGAAACTTCTAACATCCAAACATTTTACTTCTAACATTTCCTTGATATAGTCATTCGGGTCTGTTTTCTCTGTAATTATTTGTTCTTTCATTTGTTTATCAGTTTCTATATTTTGTGTTCTTATTTGGATATTAGTTTGGTCATTGTTTTCACCTGTAGGTGATGTGTCATTGTTTGATGGGACAAAAGCAATTCTTGCAGACTTTGCTGGGCTGTTTTCAACTACACCTCCTTTCCGTTTAACACCTTTAGCTCTATCCTCGGCAGCAGTGGATGCAGAAACAAATGTCCTTTGTAATTTGTTTTTCCTCGAATTTCTGTATGATTTTGCTATCTGCAAAAATAATATTTCAAAAACCTGATTGCTTTTTATTTGATTCCCAGACATACTTAAATATTATATAGACTATGTCACTCCCACAATTAAGACAAATCTTGTGAAATCTTGTTACTAACAACACAAAGTATGCTGAAATAAATCAAGCCGTTTAGGCTACAAAGCATGCCAAAGATATAGACATACATACATACATACGCTTGAAAAATATAACCTTCCATTCTCACAGTCAGGTAAAACAATACTGATAGTAAAATTACAAAGTTATTTAATAGACTTTGTAGTTTTTTTTTTAATTATAATAAACATATTTTTGACAGCTTTTTAAATTTACTAAACCACCATCAAATATAATCTAAGCATAAGAAGCAATTCCTCACTTAATAATAATGACAGTAATAATCTTTCATTTTCACTTTCATTAATTATCTGGAAGCAAAATTTGTATGGATGCTAAAGTATAATAATAAAGACTAATTATCTGTTGTTGTGTTTTAATTTATATTAAGATTTTAAAATTAAGATCGCACACAAACTTATATAACAGTTCACAGTCTCATTGAAGAAATATTTATTTCCTTATATATAAAACTATACAAAGATTCATTAAGCTAAAATGTTTTACTCTAAATGGATTATATATACTTTCCCTCTCTGTACATCTACTGAAAATGATAATAACTGTGTATAATTAAATACTGTAAAACTAGTTTTAAATAAAAAGAACATAATAAGATAAACCCGATCGAGTTTCTTGTCGGTTCTTTTTGATCGCTGGGATCTTTTCCGAACTGGTGGTAGTGTTTGGCATCCATAAGTGCCTTCTTAGGGCCTAAATTGAAAAAAGATATTTTGATTTGATCTAATGATTATAATGTGGATAGGTTTATAGAAACATCTAATAATCGTAAATTTTAAAGCTTCCTATAATATTTTTTGTTTTCATATATGTAGCATAGCCCTTGCCTCTTTCAATGTAAAAAATAAAACAAAAGCACAAAAATATTATTTACAGCACAGATTTGTAATCTGTGGACTATATAGCTTAGATTTTACAAGAATAGGGTTATGTTTACCTCTTCTGATAGTCTAGAAACCTCAAGCATCACTTCAGTTGGATATCTACAGCCCATGAATTCTATATTAGCAAATACTCTTGCTATACAAACTAATCTTTCTTCAGGATAATCATTTTTCCATCTCTCCATAAACGCTCTTCTTAAACTCCACTGCTCTTCGCTTTCGAAATCTTCCTTATATTTATCAATATCCCAATTTACGTCATATGACATTTCTTTTAATAGTATTTGGTTAAAAATAAAATAAAATAACTATGTAATAAATTTTTTTTAAACTTGTTTGTTTTGTATTATTATTAGGGATGACTCATCATAAACAATGTATCAATCAAACAATATATTTAATCGAAACATCAACATCAGAGATAAATAACAATTATCAACATATTCAAAAGATCGCAGTTCTTCTTTTTCTTTTGTTTTCAATCTTGGCAACCCAGTCAACTTTAGAGACTAATACTGCCATTTTCAAGTTATGCAAATTCGATACTTTAGGCGGATGGAGGGAATAGGCGGGTAAATGAAGAAGTGGCAATAAATAAATACAATTAAAAATAATATTATTAGAAACCTACAATGACAATTTATGATGATTAAGAAATTTTACTAATGATTGAATATATATATTATTATTGAGAGATAGGATAGATGACAGTTCGCAAGGAAGAATAGCCTTTTAATTACACAAAATATCATACAGTGGTAAATAGTTATAAAAAGAACAGTTGAAGAGAATATGCATAATGTTACCCTCTTCCAGACCACACTCACAAATAGATGTATCTCTAATCCTTAATTTGTTCAGGTGGACTGGCGAACAACAGTGGCCAAACCTTAGCCTCGAAATAATAGTTGTAATTTTCTTACTAAATCTCCATTTGGAGATCCACGGTTTTAGAGCAATTGAAGATTGAAATCTTTTATAAAATTTACCTTAATGACCCCAGTGCATATTCCACCTTTCAACCAAGTCTTGACGAGGTAGAAAAGAAAGTAAATCCTGGCTATATAAATAATTATCAGGAGCACCTTGAAAAGCTGCCAATTTAGCCAAACCATCAGCATTTTCATTACCATGGATACCTGAATGACCAGGAATCCATATCAAGGAAACTTGTAAACCTAGTTGCACACAGTATTTCAGTTTGTTTTTAATAACAAGAGAAATCGGTGACCAATTATTTTTTTTAAAAGGATTATGTAAAAGAGATTGTAAACAACTTAAAGAATCCGTAAAGATCACAGCCCTGGTAATTTTTTCCGTTATGATATAGCTGATACATTCCAAAATAGCTAAGCATTCCCCAGAAAAGTTAGATATTAGAGAAGAGTATTTAAAAAGCTTAAAATATCCAGACGAAATTTGATAAAAAGCAGCACCTACTCCTTGTTTATTATATTCAATGGTTGAAACATTTCCAAAAAAATCTGAAAATTTTCCTTTAAGTGGTTCAACAGATTTAGATGAATCATTAAAAAAAACTTCCGCATTAGGAGCGTTCTTTTTAATAAAATTCAAAAGTTTGGAATCAGTATTTGACATATTTTTTCCTATACCTATGGATAATCTTACATCAGGTTGGAAAATAAGCACACTGTAATCAAAAAAGAAGAGAGGATTACATGGAAAATTAGTGATTGTACATTCCTGTTTATGTAAATTCCTGAGACTATGAATTAAATGCGGCAGAGGCCTTCGATGCCAGTAGCTATTATTTTTAACAATAAGGCTATCAAGATAAGTAATTTTTTTATGAAGAGGATGGTCCAAAAGTTGAAAGGATTTGTATAGATACCGATCTGAAAAAAACTGCCTTCTTATATGCAGGGGTGGATCTGCGCATTCTATTTGCAGAGCATCAATGGGAGTGCTTTTCATAGCCCCAATGACAATACGCAGGCTCTTAGATTGTATAAGGTTAAGTTTATGAATTACAGATTTATTAACAGGACAAAGAGTGAAAGAACCATAGTCTAAAAGACTTCTTATCATTGCATTATATATTAACTTTAAAGAAAAAGGATGTGCACCCCACCAATCTCCAGAAAGTGCTCTCATCATATTAATGTTTCTTTCACACTTAGCAACTATGTAATTAACATGCGGAATGCCTGTACATTTGCTATCAAATATTCTACTAAGGAAAATAATTTCGTTACTTAACGGTAAGCTCGCCTGATTTAAAGAAACACTTATATGAGGATTAGTTTTTCTTCGAGAAAAAACGACTACTTTGCTTTTAGAAACAGAAAAGGAAAGACGATGATCAGACATCCAATGCGATAATCTATCCAATGACTGCTCTACAATTTTAGCAGCCAAACCTATCAAACTGTTCGAGGAATAAATTAGTAAATCATCAGCATACTGAAGAATAGAACACTGAGGGAAAACTACAGAATCTAGATCATTTGTATAAACATTATACAATATAGGACTAAGAACAGACCCCTGTGGTACACCTTCCCAAAGTACTCGGCTGTGATTGTTCATTCCCAGAGTCCTCGAGATAATAGTTCTACCACTAAAAAGATTAAAAATGAAATCTATAAACTTAGAAGGAATATTAAGGTTCTGCAGCTTGTTTTTTAGTACTATCAAGTCAACATTATCATAAGCAGCTTCAATATCGAGAAATGCAGCCACCAATGATTCATTCCTGGTTAAGGCAATTTGAATATCTGTCGAAAAAATTTAATGACTATCAGATACACTACGTCCCTTCCTAAACCCAAACTGAGATAAACTTAAAAGATTGTGGTACTCTAAAAGTCATTCTAACCGGTTTTTGATTAGATGTTCTGTCAATTTAGAGAGAACCGATGACAAAGCCACAGGCCTGAAAGAATTTGCATCAAACGGATCTTTATTAGGTTTTAAAATAGGAATTACTATTTGTTGTTTCCACGAGTTTGGAATGCGACCAGTTTCAACAATAATATTTATTAAATTCAAAATAAATAATAAAGTTAAAGGTTTTGCATTAACCACAAAAGAATACGGAATACCATCAATCCCAGGTGACGTATCAGAAACACGGTTCAAGACTAATTTCAATTCCTGTAATGAAAAAGGAGCATCTAAGGACTCCAAGGTGTTACTATAATCAGAAATGTAATTATAAGGCATTTCATCTAAATTAGGAACATAACTTGGGGCCAGTTTATTTAAAAAGGGTTCAACCCACTCAAGCGAGAAGGAAGAAAAATTATAATTAGTTTTTGTGGAAGATCTGTATTGACGTATATTTCGCCATACTATAGAGGGAGAAGTTTCAGGCGACAGTGACAAACAAAAACGTTGCCAACCATCCCGCTTCTTCTTTTTTAAAAGCCTTTTAGTTGCCGCTAAAGTATTTTTGTATTGAAGAAAAGAATTTAAATCAAGCACCAAGTCACAACTTTTTTCAGAAATATTTCGTCTATGAATAGCCTGAGTACATTCCTTGTCCCACCAAGGTGGAGACTGAATATTTCTACTAGCAACTTTTTTACAAGGAAAGCATTAATCAGCCGCTAACTTCAAACTAGTAATAAGGTTATCATATGATTGTTCTATGTTAGATAAACAAACTTCAGGTTGTGATGTAATTTTATTATCCAGAACTGAACTAAATAACTCCCAGTTACAGTTTGTTAGATTATACTTCAGTAACGGTGGTAGAGGAGTTAGGTGGGAAACTGATGTAGGCTTCGAAATGATGATTGGAAAGTGATCACTACCATATGATAACTCATGACACCTCCACATTAAACAGGAAGAGAGGGACGAAGAACAAAGAGAAATGTCTAAAAAACTCAAAGATTGACCCGGAATACCACGACGAGTCACTGAGCCATCATTTAAGACACATAGGTTCAAATCATCTATTATACCAGCAAATTCAATTCCTAACCTATCATCGTTAGGAGCGCCCCACAGGGAATGATGAGCGTTAAAGTCACCTAAAATAATAACTGGAGAAGGGATAGAATCAATAATACACTTAAGTACAGGAATTACTGAAGTATCTTTATGGGGAATATAAAGAGAGAGAAATGAAATATTATCTATTATAGCTGCAACTGCATTTAATTTCCCCTTATTAAAAAAAGGCAGTGATAAAGATTTGAAAAAAAACATTTTTTTTAATAAGAAGGGCTGAGCCCCCAAAACCATCCTCTCTGTCATCTCTCAGAATAAAATAGCCTGGTACTTTAAATATGGTACCTGGTTTCAACCAAGTCTCGCATAAAGCTAAAATAGGTGGTTTAAATCTATTAATCAAGTAATATAAATCAGTCCATTTTGATATTACACTTCTACAGTTCCACTGAAGAATGTAATCCATGTTTGAAGGAATTAAAAAGTGTGACTGATATATTTTGAATCAAGTTGATTGCAACGTGGTCAGGTAAACAAGAATTAGAAATAATATTCATCAAGGAAATAATCAAGGCATTTATATCTACATTTACTTCATTGGTATCTTTATTGTTATTCAAGGCACAACCATTATTTGAAGGAGGAATTTCATAATTTTTAATCAAGTCCTTATGTGCTTTAATATCATAGCCCTTAGCTAAAGGAGCATGTGTTTTGGGTTTCAATAAAAATGTTTTTTTATATGAAAGAGTGTTTCTTTTTGAATCATCTGCCTGTGTGTGTATTAATGGTTTATCTCTATTAGGGTTGGAGGTTAAAACCTCAACAAATGAGTTTTTTGCTGGTGAGAATTTTTTGTCAGCCTCTTGCTAAGAGACTGAATGATTAGACATATAATGTTTTATGTCTTTTTGACGCACAAACTCTGAACAAGTTTTATCTATGGCTTTGTGAAGTCCAGAACAATTAATACATCTGTAGTCCCCATCTACATCACATAATGAACCATCATGATTCTCACCACATTTAAAGCAACGAGGTGTGCTTCTACACTGAATCCATGTGTGCCCAAAACGGCAGCAATTAAAACATTGTATTACTGGGTAAATATATTGTTCCACTAGTAGAGATAAATAAAAACAAAATACCCGAGAAGGAAGAGCTTGACCATCAAAAGTTATGACTACTGTTTGTGTAGGGATCCAAGTAGAGCCCTCTGGGCTACTGGCCTTCCTACTAAGCCTACGGGAACGTATGATTGACCCAAATCCATCAGGAATTCTTAAATTATTAATAATGTCATTATGCGACCACTCAATTGGAATCTCACGAATTATTCCTAATTTACATACATTATAAGTCGGAATTGAAGTTTTATAATTATTACTACCTAATATGGAATTGCTTAAAAATTTATTGGCAGCTATTGACGACTTAAATGATACTGACAGACGATTTCTACCAATTTTTTTTATTCCGTCTTCTAAAACATCTGTCATTTGATTTTTTTGTAAAAAGTAGCCAAATTTTAGTGGATGCAGAGTTGTACCTGCTTTTGGATCCTCTGTTACTAATTCCACTGTAACAATATATGGACCGGGGTCTGAGTCTTTATAAAATTGTCTGTTAACATTATTTGAAAATTTCTCATCTGAAGTACAAGGTGTCCAGAAAGGGTATCGGGTATTTGTAAGTTCAATGAAACAAAAATTATTTGTATGCAATATAAAAGTTTATTGTTTATTATTAGCATATGAATTGGAGAATTATTTGGAAAAGATGATGTTATCCAAATGATGACCGTTACGTTGCTGGCACTCTTCTAAACGGAAACGAAGATTGGCGATAACACGTTGACACATAGCTATCGATATTGCTGCCATTTCTGACCTGATGTTTTGCTTTAACTGGGTTAGATTCGTCAGATTGTTTTGATAAACCTTACTTTTAAGGTATCCCCATGCAAAATAGTCAAGCGGGCTAAGGTCGGGGCTTCTGGGAGGCCAGTTGATGTTACCCCTTCGCGAAATGACTTTATTAGGGAATAATTCGTTAACAACTTCCATTGAGTCATTTGAGGTATGGCAAGTGGCCCCATCTTGCTGGAACCACGTTCTTGAGTTGAAACCTGCAAACTCCTGCAACTCTGGGACCAAAAAATTTCGCAACATATCGCAAGTGTCCTCAGTGGCGTTCCTCAAGGTTCGGTGCTTGGTCCATTGCTCTTTATCTTGTTCCTCTCAGACTTGAAAAGTACTCTGCAACTACCTTTTTCGCTTTTTGCTGATGATACCAAATTTTTTGCTAACCCTCGAAGCAACTGGCGAGCTATACAGAATGACCTTAATGCGATTTTTAAGTGGACTCATGACTGGCTTCTAACTTTAAATATGAATAAGTGCTCCGTGCTACACATTGGTAGTAATAATCCTTGTCAGATATACTATCTTGGTGGTGAACAATTAACCGCAGTTGAAACACAAAGGGACTTGGGAGTTACAGTATCCAAAGATCTTAAATGGGGAACTCATGTGCTTGGGGTTGTGAAGAAAACTAATTCGATCCTTTATATCATTCGCAAGGCATTTAAATTCCTAACAGCTAAAACTTTTATAAAGTTATACAAGACCTATATTAGACCACTTCTTGAACATGCTTATATTATCTGGGATCCCTACTTCAAAAAAGACATTAAGCTCATTGAAAATGTACAGAGAAGGGCTACTAAGATGGTGTATGCAATGCGTAACTTACCCTATGAACAGCGCCTCATAAACCTTGGCCTTACCACACTAGAACACCGTAGACAAAGGGGCAGGTTAATCGAAACTTATAAAATCCTCACTAATTATTACGATGTGCCCAGCCTTAAAGATATGTTTAAGTCAAATGAAAATAAACACCTACGAGGTCATCCCTTGAAACTTTGGGAATTCCCAGCAAAAAGAAACCCAATGAAGCAGTTCTTGCCTAACAGAGTGGTCACAGCATGGAACAAACTTCCAGAAAAAGTTGTGATGGCTCCTACCATAACCTCCTTTAAGAGCAGATTGGACAAGGAAGATATCTCCAAGCTATTTGATACGCACGCATCAGCTAATTAGCTGCTAGTGTGTCTTACCAAATATAATAATAATAATAATAATAATAATAACGGTCACTATTCACATTAATTGCTCGGCCTCGTTGATCTTCATGAAAATAAGGACCAATTATGCCTTTAGCAGACATAGCGGCCCAAACAACGACCTTTGGGCTATGCAGGGGTCGTTCATGCTTTCGTCTCGGATTCTCCACTGCCCAGTACCGACAATTCTGCTTATTAACATGACCATTCAGGTGAAAATTTGCTTCGTCACTGAACAGTATGTTGTTAAAGTTGTTAAATCGCTGCAGCATTACGTTCGCAAAATTCAGTCGATTAGCATAGTCCGTATCCTTCAATTCTTGAACCAATTGAATTTTATAGGCTTTTAGATGTAAGTCTTTCTTTAAAATCGAATGTAAAGACGATTTTTTGATGTTCAACGCTTGGCTTCGCTTTCGGATGGATAAAGACGGATTTTGACGAACCGACGCCTCAACTTCTTCAATTGTTTCTTCATCGCGAACTGAACGAGGACGACCAGAGTTTTGAATTTTAACTGTCGCACCTGTATTCTCGAATATCCTGATCCATTTCCTAATGCTATCGTCACTTGGCGCGTGGCGTGTACGATATTCCGCACGATAGAGACGTTGAGCAGTCACTATTGAATCACCATTACGATAATACGCTCGTACGCAAAATGCGCGATGCGTCCCCGAGTACTGTTCCATCGTGACTAAAACTCCACAAAATGGCGGATGCCACGAACCCCTCCCCGCACCCTTTAGACGCCCCGTTTCGAATATGGCGCGAAAACAAATACCCGATACCCTTTCTGGACACCTTGTATTACTGTCAGTATTATGAGAACTTAGAGCACTCCCTACCTCGGAAGACTTGGTGGAAACAGGAAGATTTGTTAAAGAAGTGTTTGTAATTAATGGCTTCTTATTAAACCGAACAGATTTATCTTTTATTGGTTTAAAAGTCTGAGTCAATTTCCGTCTATATTTTTTCATATCCTCAACAGATACTGAGTTCAACATTTTAGGATCAGAAGAAATATATCTATCTGTATCTAATAGTGTTAACAAAGGGTGTTTGTCAGGAGGAGGGTCAGGCTCAGTATCCAGATCCATGATTAAAATAAAATAAAAAACTTACCACTGAATGTTCTCGAAGCTACACAAAATTAACTAAACTACACAAAATTACAGATATAAAAGTTGAAAAGAAAGACAAACTATAAGAATAAACAATAACAATGAAAATATATCGCCACAATTAATTAAAATCAAAAAATGTCGACCGCCAAATTTGAAGATTCCCTGCGCTCAAATCAAGATCGCAGTTGAAGTTGAAAACATCTTTATTAGACACGGATAACATTATCTAAAAAAGTTGCTAACAGTAAAGTAGTACTGCGGTAGTAAAGCCCAAAAAAAAAATAGTTAAATTTTACTTAATTTCGCTCACCCCTAATTCAAATTGTATAATTTTTTGTATAGTTTTCCTTTTCTTCGCGAAAGGAAAAGGCAAAGGTACCTAAACCATGTAGTCAATCAGATGTTATTTTCATAAGCCATTGTTAGGTGTCATTCACAGACTACTGAGAGGATACTACGTATGTGTCTTTATATAAAGGACAAAGCCATGTTCCCTGTTGTTTTCTTATTATTATTATTTTTCTTCACAATATACATATGTATTTTAAAGCATTTGTAGTCTTTTTTAATCTTCAAAGTGAGTTTGAATAAGATGGTGGCTCTCTTGTAAGTGGCAACTCCAAATGCTTGTTTACGGCTTATAATTAAAATCCACTTCATGTATGCACAATAACCAACCTATTTCACGCAAAATGCAACCAATATTACACATTTATTTATTGTATTATATTTATTATATGTATAGGATTGTGGAGGTTTAATTAAATTATTTATTTAAAATTATATTAATGAAATAAATATATAAAATTAATAAATTAAATTATAATAAAATTAGTTATTAAATTAACCGAACAATTGAGTACCCGACAACAACCGTTGGGCAGCTGCCCGCCAGACATAGCACCCTTCTGGTCGGAGGATTCAACATGTATAGGTTATAGATTAAATAAGGATATATATCGTTAACCCAAAATCTTGAATTGTTAATTACAATTAGATGAATGGTCTTCCAGCTCACCCTTAGAAGGAAACGACTCTAGAAGGCTGGCTGCAATGTCACGTTTACTGGATAACCGAGGTCACTAGATGCGTCAACCAATTGACGATTCGATGGTCTAGTAAATCTTGGTTTGATCTCTGCGCAGTGACTGCATGAACTGGTCATGTTCCTAACTTCATCTATAGAATAAGCAAAAATTTTTGACCTTAGCCAGTGAATCATTCTTGTTACTACTACAAAATATGTAATATCGATTTTGTTAATAAAAACCTTTTAAATGCAAGGTTTTGTCCTTATCAGGTACTACCTAAGATGTGATTATTTTAAATAAAAAACTACAAATTTTTACCTTGTTTTACATTCTTGTACACTGCGACCACAAATAACTGAATTCTATCGGGTTTTGTTTGTTCTATTATTATACGCTAACTATGGCAATCAATAAGCAGTAAATAGTTTGACTAGCTACGGTACTATTAAAAAAAAAACTAGAATTAATTTTTCTGTGAGTAATTTGGTAAAATATTTTATTTTACAAAGTTTAAGTTTCTTGGGTATAAAAAAAATGTATGAAAACATGAGTGACCACTAATTTTAAAATAATGGCGGTTTTGAGTCGATTTCATTACTGTATCTTATGTAAATAGTGAATTATTGCTATTATAGTAGAAAAGGAGCAAATTTGATTAAATATCAAAATATTTAATATGGTATTTTTTTTAATATTTAACTGAACTTATCAATTTAAAGTTTAATAAAGAACAACATTTAACATTAATTGGCATTACATAATTCATAATAAATGTTGAAATTGTTTGCCATTCACTCTTATGCAGGCTCTGCATCTTTGGATAAATGCTCTTTTGAGCAGTCTCGTATATCGTTGGGCGGATGGATACTTGTATCCACTTCTGCAAAGTGAAGAATTTCCACAGAACACCAATTAAACCCATCTCTATTGTATAGTCATATCCTGTAGAACACTGCAGAAAGTTTATGAATTGGCAGCACCGGGCAAATGTCAATATTATTATTATTTCGAAACAGGGTTACCAACTTAGGGCTTTTACCCCTAAATTTAAGGCGAAAATATGCATATTGGGCTTTTTTTAGGGCCCAAAACAATTTAGTGCTAGTTTTAGGGGCATAAATTGTATTTCATGCGTCATTAATTAGACTGACCAAAACAAGTAAAAAAGAAAAACGTCCATGGTACTATCTTTTGATATTTATCTTTGGGTACCTACTATATAACAAAGAAAAATAAGAATTAATATTAAACGAGTTGTTAGTCTGTGGTCAAAGTCAAGTTTATGGTTAAGCTGACGCACGCCATCTCGCGGCTGCACGCGACTACATAACACGTTAAAAATTCAAAATTTCAATTATATTAGTGATCAGTGTGGTTATGTCCGTTAACTATTATACTATAAATTCGTATGTTAATTAAAATATAAATTTAAAATGCCGATATGATAAGTATTATTATATTATATAATAATATATATTATTATAGGATTATAGATAGGTATTAGGTATAATGAAATCAAATGTGAAACTCATTTATACAATATCCTTGAATAGATTACAATACAGAGTTTTTTTTGGGGCTTTTGAATATTGCATTTATTTATATATTTTAAATATTTTCATCTTAATCTTAGGGGTATTTTTTTTTAAGTTTTGGTAACCCAGTTCTGAGCATTGTTAAAAAAAATTATGTTGAAAGTTGAAATTTCAATTTCAGTTTACCCGCTTTTTTATTGCTCATGTAGGTAATTTTCTATTTTTATTAATCTGTGTGTGATTCTCGATTACTTTATGATATACGAAGAAATTGAATTGCATTTTTACTTTGGTAATAGTAAACAAAAGAGTATTTACTGGGAAAGTCCGGTCAACTGCACCGAATTCAGAAAGGTACTTTCATGTTTATCAAATATTATTGAAATAAATGAAAATAATAATTATAAATAACAATGAGTGATGAAATACACAATAGTTTTAGTGTGTAATCGCTATAAAGATGCAAGAAAAAGCAACTTATAAAGATAGGTATAGAATAACTATTGTACATAGGTAAATTTTTTCAAAATGATCATTATATTTGCTTAGCGTGTCGTGTGTTGTCTATATGATTGTTGTAAAATTGATGTAATGAAGTTAGCATACAACATCAGTGCCAGGTGCAAAATTTTATGTTAAAACTATTCTGATAAACATTGGAATCAAGAGACGACATCTTAGCATTTCATGGATTCACACTGCGGGTGCCGAGTCCATCGTGTGGCAGACAGAGGAAACACAAGCAGCCCCCGGGACTTGTGATCCAGGTGTAGGTTTAAGGGGCCCCTTTATGATACACATCAGCGCTCACCTTGACTGCCTGAGATAACCTCCCTGCCAAGCCAGATTTGGTAAGAGCCTGTTAATGCTGCTTTAGATACCCGTTCCAAAATAGAACTTCTGCAGTTCTCAACAGGCCAAGGTCTTTTAGCAAGTTATGGAGAGATTTCGCTGGAACACCTCTCACTCCTACTTCTACAGCATACAAGTTAACTGCATAGCCGTTTTTGGTTAGCTTATTACATAGATCGTAATATTTATTCATTTGTATTGGGTGGTCTTTAGGTATATTAATTTCCCACAGTACAATAGGATCTACAAGTACTATACACTTCATTTCTCGAGAATAAAGAAATATGTCTGGGCTGGATGACGAAACAACCACATCCTCTGATATTTTATAATGTTTTTCATATGTGTCCACTAAATAGTCCAATCATGTGCAGAACCTAGTATTGAGAAGAGCTTACTTTTAGCGTTTACTGTTGAGCCTTCTTTTATAAAGTTAATTTGTCTCCTGTTAGTGGTCAATCCTTTTTGAGCTCTAGCTACTGAAAGCTCTAGCTGCTTCATGTATGAATTGAAGTACTCTATCATGGCGATGTGAGTAGTGACCCCTATCAAGTGTACTATACTGTTACACTATACTGTTTAAGTTTAAAAGAATTAACACTCATACCTACTTTATGACATTGTGTTATTTACACACTGTGCCATAAATAAGAAAAAGAACTTCTTCTTCTTCCTAATTTGGCAACTAATCCTCTTTAATAAAGACCATTACTGTCATTATCAAGTGAATTTAGTGTCCTGTCTTATGACGTTTTCAGTATCCTAACAAGATGGTGGCTCCCTTGTTAGAACTTTCTAGGAAGTTTTCCTGGGATCCCAGAATGCATTCATGCAAAGCATGCATGCTTTCAGTTAATATTTATAATTCACTTCACTTATTCTCAAAAACCAAACAATATTACGCAAAATGCCACCTAAGAAAATGAATTAAAAATAAAAACCACATGTCACTGCAAGATTCCGCCAAAAACTCCGGAAGAAGAACTTGTTTGTGGAGTGGTTTATAGAAAAAGTTATTCAGTTTTATATTTTTGAATAATATGGTGTATTAGTGTATTTCTAGATTCTAGGGGCATTAGGGGCAATGCAAAATCTAGGACAGGTCAAACTGGTTTCCCTAAAGGGCCCTTTTTTTAAGATTTAGGGTGCATTAGCAGGCCAGACTTAAAATTAAAAATTAAAACATACTGAATTCTTAAAAACGTTTACAATGGACTGCATTAATCTAGCCCCCCTTGTAATCCAACATGCCTATAACCTGTACCTACAAGCGAGCTGCGTTATGAATCGTCATGGGAGGTGTCCTTCGCGAATGCATGGTTATAAAATTAATATATATATACATACATGTATATTATATACCCTATGTTGTTTATTGTGTTCTTTAATTTACTAAAATCCATGTCGAATTATTTATAGTACATAGAATCTTACCACTTGGAAATGTAATTAGTCGGATTAGAAGGTACTCTTTAAAAAAAGTTCCGGACTACAGGGGTCTGTGGGAGTACTCTATAGTCCGACAAATTTGATAATCCGACACCGTCTTGCAGAATGTTTGTGGGATAACCGCGGGTCAACTGTAATTAGTTAGATAGTTAATATACATTTCCATATAAAGATAATAAAGAGGGTAAATAATCATGAGCTTGAAGATCCCAATTAACTGTAATATGATTAAGCATGGGTAGTGGCATCAAGTGACATTTATAAATTCTGGTTGTGGGCCGTATCTATGACATGACTGATCTAGGACAATGGGGGCCATGGCCTGGGGCATTAAGTTACAGAGGAAAGAAAAATCACACTTTTGATATACTTTTTTCTGGTTTTTATTGTAAACTGGTTTGTATTTACTTGTGGGTCTTCCAGATGGATGATAATCTTATTTAGTGCTTCCTCCATGTACCTATCTTTTTTATTTAATTTAGGGGCTTTAAATCGTTAAAAACCTGGGATGCTAAATCTTTTAAAAAGCCCCTGCATACTGTACTTATTATACTGTGAAATATAGTCATATTTAAACCAAGGCTTAGGCCAATTTTTTTTGGTTACTGTAGTGGAAATAGTCCATATACTAATTAGTTTTATATGTAGCTGCCTAATGCCTGATACATGAAATTTCTAAATAACTGCTCAGTAGCTATTGATGCCATATAGATCTACCTAATCAATTAATAATTGAATTCTCTGTAATCTTTTAAAAATGATGTGTTTCTTATTTCAGAGTTCTGATAGAAGTAAAGATGCTAAGCAGAGGAAATGAATATCAAGGGGATCAAACGATCCAGTAAGCAAAAAACTTTTAATCTTTATTAATACAATAGGCAAAATTTTGCCTGTGTTAATGTTCCCATTGTATTGAAAGTGAAACTACACATACGCCATCTGTTGGAAACTGGTTGTACTAATTCAGAATTCATCGCAAGCAGATGAATAATTTGGAAATGTAAAGGGTACAAATAAAAACTCATTAATTTTTATATGGAAAAGTTTAAATTTGATATACATACAATGGTTGATTTGAAAAATACTAGTAATCTTATTGATTAGCATATATAAATAAAATGATAGAGGTTAGCTGTTGTCCGCGTATCACGCAAATACTACTGGATAGGTTTTGATAAAAAAAAATTTGTTTAACTCCTTAGTTACTTGGTCATTATCAGAATAAAAAACCACGATATCTACATTTTTCAGTTTTCAATTTTTTTTTTTCTTTAATATGAATTAAACGACAAGCAAACAGTCCATGTACACTGCAACTTTTGTGCTGTTGAATATTGCCAGTTAAATCTTTCAGACTAAGTTGCCGAAGAAATGCTTTGAGAGAAATAGGTTTGGCCAGTTGAACCGGACACAAGATCCAAGGCCTGGCCGATGACGTATTATTAAAAAAAAACAGTGTAATTGTATTGGTGTAACAAGCGATATTCTATGTAGGCCAGTATGTTCCCTCCTTACGACATCGGTACTTTTAAGCGTAACGTAAAGAGATATATATATGCAGGCCGGTGTGAAAGCGGTGACCGCCGAAGGATTTCCGATCTCTCGGAGTTGCTGTTGTGTTTGGATTCTAATGTGCTTACCCATCAGGTATATATAGTACAGTTAATTTTCAGAGCTACTATATATGTAGTTGTATGCAGTCGGGGCCTGAGGTTAAGAGCGGCAGCAACTCCCCCGCCGTCCGCACGTCTCGCCTCATGCGTCTTTACTGTGGTGATTACGCATACAGATCGCGTTAATACAGAATTTGTGACTGCGTGTTATTTTTTGTTTTTAATAATCACTGATCCGAGTCTGATATTTATTCATCACCAGGCACTGGAAATGGCGAAAAATGAGTCTGATGAAAAAATGTTTCATTAATTATTACCTTGTTTTTTCATCATGTTTACTAAAACATTATGTTAAATTTAAAACAACGTTGAAATATGGCAGTAATTCTAATTAGGTCACGGCACTAACGAATTCCTTAGCTGTGCATTCAGCTCGCGCGCACGCTATAGATATACACCGGCTGATTTCGGAAAGCGACACGCCACATCTTGCCATCTAGCAACTATACTAACTATATAAACCCTGTTACTTTTATTTTGCAGTAAATTACATAGTTCCAATATAAATGATAAATGCAGTAAACAGTCGTTGGTGGCGCTAAAAGCGTATTACCACGACGTGACGCTTGCATTCGTGAAAGACAACGCGCTGCAAATTTTGAAATACACAGAACTGACTCAGTCGTTGTCGTCCTTCTTGATTTACCTGCTGACTAATTATAAGAAAGATAACGAAAATACTAAAAAAAAATACATCCCTTTGCGCGATGCTATGAGGATTTACTGTATCAAATATGACTTTACAATTCATGATTATGGAAAGTGAGTATATATTTTTATTGAGCCTTTTTAAGGTTTTTAATCATTTTTATAATTCGTTGAGACTTAATTGTCTGCTATATGCTTTTATATACATTAAAAATGAGTGTCATAATTCATTGTGTATGCTTATTGCCAAATTATACTTTGTAATTGACCATTGCCAAGTTACACTGTTTAATTGGTATTTTATATGCATTGATAGCTACGGTCCAAAAGTTGACCCTTAAATTGAGGCCACGTGAACTAGACGAGCCTGTCTAATTTTTTCAATAAATAGACGTATTATGACCCTCTTAATCTAAAAATGTGTTTTTACAAAACCAGTAAAGGCCTAAACTTTTTAAATTAATGGTGTAGAAAGAAAGAAAAAAAAGAAAGAACATATTTTGGTTGCGCCGCTTTTATAAAGTTTAAATTTACCGCGATATTGTGATCAGTTCGCGACTCTTTCCATCTCCGCTTATCCCCCCTTCCTTGGCACATGCAAGCAGGACGATGAGTGGGTAGTTCTTCGCCGCGCCTCGTCGGATGAAGTTGATTTTTTAATAAAGACCATTACTGTCATTATCAAGTGAATTTAGTGTCCTGTCTTATGACGTTTTCAGTATCCTAACAAGATGGTGGCTCCCTTGTTAGAACTTTCTAGGAAGTTTTCCTGGGATCCCAGAATGCATTCATGCAAAGCATTATTATTATTATTATTATTATATTTGGTAAGACACACTAGCAGCTAATTAGCTGATGCGTGCGTATCAAATAGCTTGGAGATATCTTCCTTGTCCAATCTGCTCTTAAAGGAGGTTATGGTAGGAGCCATCACAACTTTTTCTGGAAGTTTGTTCCATGCTGTGACCACTCTGTTAGGCAAGAACTGCTTCATTGGGTTTCTTTTTGCTGGGAATTCCCAAAGTTTCAAGGGATGACCTCGTAGGTGTTTATTTTCATTTGACTTAAACATATCTTTAAGGCTGGGCACATCGTAATAATTAGTGAGGATTTTATAAGTTTCGATTAACCTGCCCCTTTATCTATGGTGTTCTAGTGTGGTAAGGCCAAGGTTTATGAGGCGCTGTTCATAGGGTAAGTTACGCATTGCATACACCATCTTAGTAGCCCTTATCTGTACATTTTCAATGAGCTTAATGTCTTTTTTGAAGTAGGGATCCCAGATAATATAAGCATGTTCAAGAAGTGGTCTAATATAGGTCTTGTATAACTTTATAAAAGTTTTAGCTGTTAGGAATTTAAATGCCTTGCGAATGATATAAAGGATCGAATTAGTTTTCTTCACAACCCCAAGCACATGAGTTCCCCATGTAAGATCTTTGGATACTGTAACTCCCAAGTCCCTTTATGTTTCAACTGCGGTTAATTGTTCACCACCAAGATAGTATATCTGACAAGGATTATTACTACCAATGTGTAGCACGGAGCACTTATTCACATTTAAAGTTAGAAGCCAGTCATGAGTCCACTTAAAAATCGCATTAAGGTCATTCTGTATAGCTCGCCAGTTGCTTCGAGGGTTAGCAAAAAATTTGGTATCATCAGCAAAAAGCGAAAAAGGTAGTTGCAGAGTACTTTTCAAGTCTGAGAGGAACAAGATAAAGAGCAATGGACCAAGCACCGAACCTTGAGGAACGCCACTGAGGACACTTCGCGGATCGGACATGACTTCGCCAATGCGCACCCGAAACGTTCTACCAGAAAGGAAGTCGCATATCCAGGCTAAAATGCTTCCATGTATGCCAAGGTGTTCCAATTTGTGTATGAGGCGTTTCAGAGGAACACGGTCAAATGCCTTCTCATAATCCAAGTAAATGATATCTGTTGGCTGTCCATTACTATGGTTCCGTGTCCACTCGTTTAAGCAATTTAGTAAAATTGGTTGTAACAGATCGTTTTGGGATGAAACCATGCTGCTCATCCAGGGTAATCTTTTCATGTATTAGAAATTCTCTTATGTGGCAAGCTATCATCATCTCCATGGTTTTGCACAATACACTGGTCAAACTTATGGGCCTATAGTTGACAGGCAGTAATTTATTTCCTTTTTTATAAATCGGTACTACATTTGCCGTTTTCCAGTCAGCTGGCACTACTCCATCCTTCAGAGATTTGTTCATCATATTCGCTATTTCGTCGCTTAGAGCTCCTGAGCATTTTTTCAATACCACTGAGGGTATGTCGTCTGGCCCTGATGCTGTAGTATCACTGAAGCTAGATAACTTCTTTCTTACTAAGTCTCCAGTAATACTTAAGTCTTGAATAGCGTTTATGACTCTAGGAACGTTGATATTTGGCATCGGTCCATCAGGCTCGTTGACAAAGTTCAATTTAAACTGATCAGCGAAAGCTTCGGCAATTTGTTCAGGCTTCATAACAAGTTCATTTGAGACATTTTTTATTACATTAGGGATGCAGATTTTAGAGTTCAGTTGTTTTCTTATGTAACTGTAAAAAGCCTTAGGACCTGAGTCTATAATAGTTGATTCGAAAGTGGTTCTTCTGTTTCTAGATAGACTAATAATTTTGTTATTGACCTTTCTATATTCTTTATATGAGTGTTCATTTTGATCAATTCTATAATTATTCCACAGTACTTTTTTCAGTTTAGTTAACTTGACTATATCTTTGTTAATCCAGGGTTTGTTGGTGCAATGTTTATTATATATTTTCTTTTTTGGTATAAAATTATCTACTGCGTAAAGGAATTGGTTTTTAAAAGTGAACCACACATCGTCTACAGATTCTTCTACTATATTCAAATTATTTGCTAAATACAGAGATAATTTATCGTAGTCTGTTTTGACATAGTCATATTGAATGGTATTTCGATTTTCATTAGTTTTAGTGCTGGTACTGATTACTTGCATTGTAGCAGTGATAACAAAATGATCACTTTTACCTATTGGAGGGTGATATTCAATATCACATATTAATGAGTCATCATTGCATAATATAAGGTCCAAAAGTGACTCTTCTTGGTTTCGTTTCCTGGTAATTTGCGTTATTAAGTTGGTTTAAGTTGCTGTTCGAATACATACTAACAAAATTTTCGCAGAGACTGCCATAACCATGAGTTTTGTAAAGAGGCCATTTTATCATTGGTAAGTTAAAATCTCCTGCAATGACTACAGTATTTTCAGATGCAGCTTTTCCAATGGTATTAAAAAGAATTTCATCCAATTCAGAAAGAGACCCTGAGGGCGGCCTGTATACACAAGCCATAAGTAAGGTAAGTTCTCTGTATTGAATATCAAGCCATAGTGCTTCGACCATATTATTTTGATATGTGCTATTAACTTTAGATATAATAGTTGATCCATTTATTATATTAGCAACATATATAGCTACACCTCCACATTTTTTACTATCTCTGTCTAAGCGATATAGTATGTAACCAGGTATGTTAATAATACTGTTTGGTATTGAGGAGTGTAAATGTGTTTCGGTTACTAGAATAAAAGCAGGCTTATAGCTGTTAACCTCAAGAAGAAATAAATCGAATTTAGCCGTTAGGGATGCCAGGTTTGTATAAAAAAGGAGCAGTTCAGAGACCACAACACTGTTTAGTTTTTTGTGATACTCACAATCCTGGGAACTTTGTTTATATATTTAATGGTCAGGTCTTTCTCACCTTTCTCAACCCTCTCAGCCAACTCGTCACGAAGTGTCTTAAGTTGGTCTCTTTGATCAGTTAATATTTATAATTCACTTCACTTATTCTCAAAAACCAAACAATATTACGCAAAATGCCACCTAAGAAAATGAATTAAAAATAAAAACCACATGTCACTGCAAGATTCCACCAAAAACTCCGGAAGAAGAACTTGTTTGTGGAGTGGTTTATAGAAAAAGTTATTCAGTTTTATATTTTTGAATAATATGGTGTATTAGTGTATTTCTAGATTCTAGGGGCATTATGGGCAATGCAAAATCTAGGACAGGTCAAACTGGTTTCCCTAAAGGGCCCTTTTTTTAAGATTTAGATGCATTAGCAGGCCAGACTTAAAATTAAAAATTAAAACATACTGAATTCTTAAAAACGTTTACAATGGACTGCATTAATCCAGCCCCCCTTGTAATCCAACATGCCTATAACCTGTACCTACAACCGAGCTGCGTTATGAATCGTCATGGGAGGTGTCCTTCGCGAATGCATGGTTATAACATTATTATATATATACATACATGTATATTATATACCCTATGTTGTTTATTGTGTTCTTTAATTTACTAAAATCCATGTCGAATTATTTATAGTACATAGAATCTTACCACTTGGAAATGTAATTAGTCGGATTAGAAGGTACTCTTTTAAAAAAGTTCCGGACTACAGGGGTCTGTGGGAGTACTCTATAGTCCGACAAATTTGATAATCCGACACCGTCTTGCAGAATGTTTGTGGGATAACCGCGGGTCAACTGTAATTAGTTAGATAGTTAATATACATTTCCATATAAAGATAATAAAGAGGGTAAATAATCATGAGCTTGAAGATCCCAATTAACTGTAATATGATTAAGCATGGGTAGTGGCATCAAGTGACATTTATAAATTCTGGTTGTGGGCCGTATCTATGACATGACTGATCTAGGACAATGGGGGCCATGGCCTGGGGCATTAAGTTACAGAGGAAAGAAAAATCACACTTTTGATATACTTTTTTCTGGTTTTTATTGTAAACTGGTTTGTATTTACTTGTGGGTCTTCCAGATGGATGATAATCTTATTTAGTGCTTCCTCCATGTACCTATCTTTTTTATTTAATTTAGGGGCTTTATCGTTAAAAACCTTGGATGCTAAATCTTTTAAAAAGCCCCTGCATACTGTACTTATTATACTGTGAAATATAGTCATATTTAAACCAAGGCTTAGGCCAATTTTTTTTGTTTACTGTAGTGGAAATAGTCCATATACTAATTAGTTTTATATGTAGCTGCCTAATGCCTGATACATGAAATTTCTAAATAACTGCTCAGTAGCTATTGATGCCATATAGATCTACCTAATCAATTAATAATTGAATTCTCTGTAATCTTTTAAAAATGATGTGTTTCTTATTTCAGAGTTCTGATAGAAGTAAAGATGCTAAGCAGAGGAAATGAATATCAAGGGGATCAAACGATCCAGTAAGCAAAAAACTTTTAATCTTTATTAATACAATAGGCAAAATTTTGCCTGTGTTAATGTTCCCATTGTATTGAAAGTGAAACTACACATACGCCATCTGTTGGAAACTGGTTGTACTAATTCAGAATTCATCGCAAGCAGATGAATAATTTGGAAATGTAAAGGGTACAAATAAAAACTCATTAATTTTTATATGGAAAAGTTTAAATTTGATATACATACAATGGTTGATTTGAAAAATACTAGTAATCTTATTGATTAGCATATATAAATAAAATGATAGAGGTTAGCTGTTGTCCGCGTATCACGCAAATACTACTGGATAGGTTTTGATAAAAAAAAATTTGTTTAACTCCTTAGTTACTTGGTCATTATCAGAATAAAAAACCACGATATCTACATTTTTCAGTTTTCAAATCTTTTTTTTTTTAATATGAATTAAACGACAAGCAAACAGTCCATGTACACTGCAACTTTTGTGCTGTTGAATATTGCCAGTTAAATCTTTCAGACTAAGTTGCCGAAGAAATGCTTTGAGAGAAATAGGTTTGGCCAGTTGAACCGGACACAAGATCCAAGGCCTGGCCGATGACGTATTATTAAAAAAAAATCAGTGTAATTGTATTGGTGTAACAAGCGATATTCTATGTAGGCCAGTATGTTTCCTCCTTACGACATCGGTACTTTTAAGCGTAACGTAAAGAGATATATATATATGCAGGCCGGTGTGAAAGCGGTGACCGCTGAAGGATTTCCGATCTCTCGGAGTTGCTGTTGTGTTTGGATTCTAATGTGCTTACCCATCAGGTATAGTACAGTTAATTTTCAGAGCTACTATATATGTAGTTGTATGCAGTCGGGGCCTGAGGTTAAGAGCGGCAGCAACTCCCCCGCCGTCCGCACGTCTCGCCTCATGCGTCTTTACTGTGGTGATTACGCATACAGATCGCGTTAATACAGAATTTGTGACTGCGTGTTATTTTTTGTTTTTAATAATGACTGATCAGAGTCCATGATATTTATTCAACGCCAGGCACTGGAAATGGCGAAAAATGAATCTGATGAAAAAATGTTTCATTAATTATTACCTTGTTTTTTCATCATGTTTACTAAAACATTATGTTAAATTTAAAACAACGTTGAAATATGGCAGTAATTGTAATTAGGTCACGGCACTAACGAATTCCTTAGCTGTGCATTCAGCTCGCGCGCACACTATAGATATACACCGGCTGATTTCGGAAAGCGACACGCCACATCTTGCCATCTAGCAACTATACTAACTATATAAACCCTGTTACTTTTATTTTGCAGTAAATTACATAGTTCCTATATAAATGATAAATGCAGTAAACAGTCGTTGGTGGCGCTAAAAGCGTATTACCACGACGTGACGCTTGCATTCGTGAAAGACAACGCGCTGCAAATTTTGAAATACACAGAACTGACTCAGTCGTTGTCGTCCTTCTTGATTTACCTGCTGACTAATTATAAGAAAGATAACGAAAATACTAAAAAAAAATACATCCCTTTGCGCGATGCTATGAGGATTTACTGTATCAAATATGACTTTACAATTCATGATTATGGAAAGTGAGTATATATTTTTATTGAGCCTTTTTAAGGTTTTTAATCATTTTTATAAGTCGTTGAGACTTAATTGTCTGCTATATGCTTTTATATACATTAAAAATGAGTGTCATAATTCATTGTGTATGCTTATTGCCAAATTATACTTTGTAATTGACCATTGCCAAGTTACACTGTTTAATTGGTATTTTATATGCATTGATAGCTACGGTCCAAAAGTTGACCCTTAAATTGAGGCCACGTGAACTAGAGGAGCCTGTGTAATTTTTTCAATAAATTGATGTATTATGACACTCATAATCTAAAAATGTGTTTTTACGTAACCAATAAAGGCCTTAAGTTTATTAAATTAATGGTGTAGAAAGAAAGAACATATTTTGGTTGCGCCGCTTTTATAAAGTTTAAATTTACCGCGATATTGTGATCAGTTCGCGACTCTTTCCATCTCCGGTTATCCCCCCTTCCTTGGCACATGCATGCAAGGCGATGAGTGGGTAGTTCTTCGCCGCGCCTCGTCGGATGAAGTTGATTTTTTCGCTCGGTCGAGTTGATACGTTGAGCTCCTTACAATGCGTGTGACATTTATGTTGTATTGTCGTATTGTGGTCGGTGTTCATTTTCAATATAGACTTTAGTGCATCGTCAGTGTTATGACGGAGAACAATTTGTGCAGTACGTCGAAGATAACCACCTAGCCGGCTAGCCAGGTGAAACCGCAACCCACCACGAAGTATGTGCCAAATTTTCCTATCCAATATCCATATAGCTGATCACAATATAGTTAATATAGTTTAGTATAAAATTAGCACCCCCGCAAATACAGTCCACACAATTTAGTATTTAATGCGCTGCGCTTTCAACGGCGCAAGCATATTTGACACTATAAATACGGACATAATTGACATAACTCATTAAACAAGAGATTATAATAAAAATATTGTTAATTAAATTTATACATACAAAAGCCGTACTTAAGATCAAAAGGGACCTCGGCTCAGCATATGCTATAGCACTGGTTTCCAGCCGGGCCCAAACTACATACTAAAAGCCTCAGATTAGACCAGACCATGATCATTATTGCATAGAGAAACGGGTAGGTCGCGAAAACAAAGGAAGAACATGACAAAAGTTTTTTACACCAAAAAGTACATTACCTACGACCAACTAATATTAGTACATAAAAGATTAAAAAGTTAAAAAGGATGCTCTGTGCTGAAAGTTACCTGTAAATTTAAAATGTATTCATTCATTTTATACTTAAATGTACGTACAGATCTAGCATCACCTATGTCGGTATCACGTAAGTAACTTAGGTCATTGTGGTTTTGTAGAAGCACATTTTTAGATTATGAATATGTTAATGGGTCAAGTTGTCGAAAAAAGCAGATAGGTCACTCTGGTTCTCGTGGCTTTAATTCATTGTGATGTATTTTTAGTTTTATTATTAGGTTATTTTAATTTTTTAGCATTACAATGTATTAATAATATAACATTATCATTTAAATTAGTAGTACTAATATGAATTATGTAACACTGTATAACATTAAAATAATGCATTGAATGGGCCAGTCTATTTCAATTAATAATGGAAAAAAATTAAGAGACCAGTGACTTTGAATATTGATTATTATAAATTAAACTGTCTAATAGTGACTGTAAAGTGAAATAAATTTTAATCTTGGTAATGATTTTCGGTAATATCTGTAGAAATATGGTCTACATTCTGTATTAATCAATTAAACTCATTGCATGTTCTGCATGTTTTCAAGACATGCGAATTATATCCGAGATTGGTGGTTCTACAGATCGGAATTTACCATTCATTTAAAGTTTTTAATGAAAATGAGAAATCATATGTATTCAATGGTCAAAATCTTATTCTTGAGTGTATGTGTATGTGTCTTAATTACTATATTTGTTAATTGGTATTTTTAATAAGTTTAGCATGCATATAGGAATTGGAGATATGTTAAGTTGATTTTCATTATTACAGTTGTATAATACTTCAAAAACAAAAAGAGTCCATGGATGAAGATGTTATTATGTTAGACAATACAAGGTGAGTGGTCTTTATATATTACATACAGAACTATCTACATGTTCAATATGATGTCGGTATAAATTTAATGGGTAAAATTTTATTTATATCCAGGAACACGTTTTTATAAGTTACACGTCAAAATAGTAAATCATAAAACACAATTTGACTACAAATGGATTATGAACTTAGCTCCTGGGGATGGCATATATGCCAATTTAATTTATTGTTTTAATTCAAGTTCGGTGAAGCTGTAAAAGCCGCAGCGGCTCTGTTTTTTGGATAGGGCCCCTAAGGCTAACAGTGTAGTCAGTTAAAAAAAATTTGTTTTAATTTAATTTAAAAAAGTAAATAAATCTATTAATATACCGTCAAGCCTGTATCCCTGAAGAGTTAGGGAGAGTTGTAGCCGGGTATATTTTTAAGTTCCATGTATTAAGGGGGCGAGCCTATTGCTATTAATCGGGCAAAAACTAAACTCCGAGCTACTACTGAGTATTTCATAGAAAACCCCAATAACACTTTGCTCGACTTGGGAATCGAACCCAGGACCTCGATCATAGCAGTTTTGCTTAGGACTACCAAGTTAATGAGGCAGTACAAGTGAAATAAATACACATTATTATCATTTTTGGCTAACTTCATCATGTTGCACTTCCGTCACACTATGCGCGCGCACCTTTCTATTTTAATATCTACTTAACATGTATTTATAATTTCCCCCTTAGATCCGTGCCTGTGTCAACTATATCCAGTTACTGAGAAAATATAAATAAACAAAAATAATTATATCAACCTTTAAGATTGCCTGTCCACTGAAGCGGATCGGAGCGGAGCTGTGAAAACTTCAAACAATAGAATTACATAAAAATCTAGTGATGTAATTCTATTGCCCGAACTTTGCTAGAGATGCAATTCTTGTTGGGTACGCAGCACGTCACACGCGTCGATAGGGCGAGTGACGTCACCCCGGGTTGGACGGGTTTGTTAATCTCATAGGATGTCTTTAAAAATCCTATAAGACGCCGGATGCCCGCCTCGTGGCGATTATTCGTGCCGATCCGACGTGCTCGATACGGGGTCCTGAGTTGTGCGATATCGCACAAGCTCACTCGAAAATGAAACGCAAAACTTTTCACTAACAAACGTAACCGAGCCGACCGATCTTGTCTATGTAACCGCAAGTCTTCAATATGTTCCGTGGTGGCGCTAGTGTCGATGGTTGCACGGTTCCGTTGATTCCCGTAGTAGCGCTAGTGTCGATGGTCTTCGTTTGTAGGCGGTCGGAGGTCGGTCGGTTAGTGCTCAGCAACGCCGCGGGATTGAGAATGAAGACTGCGGCGTTACCGTAAAGGGAGCCCCTTGCGTTCGGGCAAAAAGTGCTCCATTTCTATTCGATTTTCACTATGGTCTGCTCGGTTTTCTGTCTATATTTATTTAACTATTAAACCTATGTACAAACTTCTTATGTCTAATTATTCTATATTGTATTCCCTATCTATAAACATAACTTATTCTATACTTAATCCATACTATGCGCCCGTATAAACGAAATACCCGGTCCCGAACACAGATCGATACATTCTTTACATAGTTTCGGGACGCGGGCCGAGCGCGTACTCATATAAATTATTATTCTATCTTAAATCTATGGGGTATAATTAGACAATTATGTACAATATTTATTTCAATGTTCTTATAGCTATTTATCATTTAATCTATGGTAAATCTATATGTTGTCAATATCTTATATCTATATCTTGTATGTTCTCAATTCTATAATTCAATATGTAAAACTCTATATTCAATAATCTATCTATTCTATAATATAATAAGTCTATATAAATCTATTTCATTAAATTATATCTTATATGAGGCGACGCCGCTGTCGCCAACAATTCTATTAGTCGAAATTTGCTAGAGATGCAATTCTATTGGTCGGGATTTGCACAGGTCCGCTACAGTGGACAGGCAAACTAATCACCACGCAAGTCCATGATAAATCAATTTCAAATCGGTGTTACAAACCGGTCAAACAGTTCTATATTTTTCTCAAATACAATTGAACTACATGAACATTTTTTGAAAACGTTCAGGTTTCCTCACGATGTTTTTCTTAACATCTGTACAAATAAATAAAATTGAAGTGTTCGTTTGTAATGTCAAAATAACAGTTTTTTACTGAATGCATATGAAAGTTGTAACGGTGTATACTTGTAAGAAAACACAAATTTTTTAATTTTTATCTGTCTGTCTTTTTGTTCCGCTTAATCTTCGAATCGGATGGACTGATTTTGATGGAACTTTCACTGGGAGATAGTTGATGTTATAAGGAATAACTTATGCTACTTTTAATATAGAAATAAAGAGTTAGGGTTCCACACAAATAATTAAATCAATTCGGATAAACTAAGAGTTTGGGGCGCTTAAATGGCCTACGCTGTGTGAACCATATGAGATACAGACATACTTATATCAAATGAATGTAGTACATAATTGTAGATTTTTAAAAAAGTCTGCAAGAGGTTATGTCTAGCATCTTATAATCACCCACAATAAGAACTATTGTCTTTAAAGTAACCATGAGCGGGAGTAGTACGATTCGCATGTGTGTCCGATCGACGGCATTCTGAAGTTCATGCGAGCGCAGCCGCGGGGACAGCTATTACAAAAAGTATTATACTACATCTATGGTAGAGTTTTACTATATATACCCCACAAATATATTGGTATCGATAAACGCTTTCGTGGGGTAATTGATAATCGATTTATTAAACATTACAGATACGATGGATATTCAGAAAACGACAACAATGATGTCTTGGTTGTTAATTATAAAGATATATTACATCAGACTACGACTGTAACTAAGAGGTTTAGGTATGTAATAAAAATACCAGCCTGCTTAGGTTGATTATAGCATAAATATAATCTAATATTTTATATAATCTAAAATCTAAATATAATCTAAAAGGATATTTCACTAAGGTGCATTTCCACAAGTCAATTTTTAACAAAAAAGAAAACCTTCACTGATCATGTGGAGTTCCCTGGTGTATCTTGGAAGTCGTAGATCCAATGACAATGAAATTAAAATGGGACCGCCCTTGAGGTACCCGCTTTATAACGAAAAAAAATCATCTAAAGCGATTCATAACCAAAAAAGGATTCATTCGAACTGAGAACATTCTTTTTTTTTGAAGTGTATTTATTATTCTGGAAGGGCGGGGGGGGGGGGGGGGGGGGTGCAAGCAGGGCCCACGATTTACTACAGGGAGTTGTGCTAAACTTATTAGCAGATATAGTAAAATATAATCTCAAAAAAGTAATTAATACTGCCAAAAATTGTAAATAATCACTAAGATCAAAAGATTTTGATATAATGAGATCATTATAATATGATATTATAAGCAAAATTTTACATACTATTAAAGCAAATCACCCCATGCTAATTATTATGTTAAAACAAAATTAGTAAATGACCATAGATATTACTAGCGCGTTACTCACCTTGAACCCCCCTTATCCAAGGAGCTCTGGAAACTCTACTCATCACAGGAACACGACACAAGGTTATTTGGCTGCGATCTTCTGTAGGGTGGAAGCATTCCATTAGTCCGACTGCTCCAAATAGAAAGAAATCTCTAAAAGAAAATGGTACTTAAAATTTACAATATAAATATAGAATTTTCTTTATCTACTATAGTTCCAAATGTTTTTCTTTATCTACTGTAGTTCTAAATGCATATAACGCTACTTATTACAGGGCAAATATTCAAAATAATTGTCATATCAATAAACAGAAAATGATACAAGATTTGAAGAAGTCTTTACTAGTTCCGGTGAAGAGTGATAAAGCTATGAAGTGAGTTATTCAACTTATTTGGACAATAAATAACAGAGCTGGCAGTGCTTTCATGTATGACTAGATTCTATCTAACATACATACATAAAAAATGCCCTTAAACTTGACTCTCACCCGTAGATTTTATATAACATATAGATTGGCTACTCGAAGAGAAAGAGCACATAGTATACGCTTGTGTTAGAACGAGATAGGGATACGAGATCATATCCGTTTGTTCACATACACTCGCACACTTCACCCAAACGCGCTCGCTCACGTTACACCCACACACACTCACGTTACAACTACACACATTCGCTGACTTTATACCCAATTCATACATACTCCGACACTTTACACAGACCCATACGCAATCGCTCACTTTCGCTTTCGGCGCTAGACCTAGCGGAATTTTAGGGTAATCAACTCGTATTATTAGCAGTTGACTCTTAGCGGAAAATCTAGCGCTTTACCGAAATAGCTGTTAAATTATACCATAATTATTATTTATAACCATTTCTTAACAAACGTTATTTCCACTGCATGTTTTTAAACTTCTGACTAAGTTTAAAAGTTATATCACTTCCCTATTTTAATGCAGATACTGAAAGAATATTTATAGCACAATGAATATAGTGACAAAAATAAATTACGTAATGCTCTCTACGTGGACACGATTAATTTGATTTTACAGGTAATGATGGACTTGACTTCTAAACAATCCACATGTTTCAACTATTATGATCTTCGTGATGACGTATTGAGGCAAATTGGAAGTAAAGAAAAATATAAATTAGGGATATCCCAACGATATATAGATATCACAGAGCCACAGCCAGGTCCACCTGGTTCTGGGACTCTTCAAACATTTCCAACCGACGACGCAGAGGAGACGATTCGATTGATGACCTTTAAATTATTTTTTGTCTCATTTTTGTATAGATGATTTAATAAATGATGTTTTAATTCCAATACCGTGCTTTGCGTTATACATAGTGTTCGAGAAGGTTCGCGTAATCAATCGCGTATCAATCCCTCTCGAAGCTATTGCTGCGATACACAGTATTTATTCTAATAACAAACAAAAGAGACTCACCTCGTCAGGAGCAGGCGGTGACCTTGACCTTACCCCGTCGACCTGGACTGCAGATTGTGAAGTATGTGTGTGTAGAGTGAACTTTGTGTAAGTGTGTGTGCAGCCTCAAATCTCACAGGACACTATCACGCAAACAATCTGTTCATCAAAACCCTCTTGGGACACCAACTCAAAGTTATACAATGCAAAAACATCAACCACCGTAAATCACATATATCTCAGCGCTAGCCGAACGTATGGAATGACGTAGTGCGTACAAAACAAACAAACGCGAATTCACGGCCAAAGCACGAAGCAGACTGGCCTACGTGCCAGCAGAGCTAAGGGGGGCGGGACGGCGCAGCGCCTGCGCAGAACGATTGCACCTTCCATTAGCCCGCCTATCACAGGCCTTCCCGTGATCTCCACATCTCGATGCGAGCTAATGTACATTTCCAACACATAGGTAAACTAATTTTTGTTATGAACGTAAACAATAGGTACTTGAAATTACGAAAAAAACTATAGGTACCTACAGGCTAAAAGCACAAATTTTTTGTTCAATTAAACAATATGGTTGTTGTAGGGTGGAAACTTGGAACGTGTCTATTTAACTCCCAATTAAAAAATAGCATTGTAACCTAGCGCTTTTCTTGAAGTGATCTAGCGCCCAACACTCAAACAGAGCTGGCAGCAGTGACTGACAACCACATTTCACCGTGCGCAATAACTAAACTTTGCTCAGGCAATAAAACTCTTTTAATCTGTGCCCCGGTTGTTTCGGTGTTTCGACGCTTGGGGGCGCGCCTCTATTCAAACGGACATTCGTCGTCGGAATGTTCGGATCATCATTATCGTTTTTAAAGTTTTTTGAGTATTGTGATTGTCTCGACTTGTTCTTGGCGGAACAATTTTGTGTGCCTAATCAGGTACAATAATTCGGACAACGACGGCCGCCGAACACAGTGAAGTGTGGATTTGCACCCAGTCACGGAAGCAACATCGCGAGTACATCACCAACGACGATCCCCGGGTAAGTCGGCACAGTTCAGCCGGGCGCAATTATTTTGTGTAGCTGAACAACAACCGAGTCAGTAGGGTATAGGAAGTCCCAGGACCAACGAATTACGATGTTATCGATAGCTTCTGTTTCATAATCACATAAAATCTCTATCTCTTCTATTTTCTAGAATGATGTTAAATATGGGATGGGACGGCGGATCTCTGGGTACAAGAGGCGATGGTATAATAGAACCCATAATGCCACCATTGGATTTGGTAAGTCACTCTTTACAATAATATTAGGAAAAAAATACTAGTATTGCCACACGGTTTCACCCGTGTTAACTTTATTCCACCAATTCTCCGCCGCGTCGACATATTACTGATGTAGCCTAAAATTGTTCTGAATTCCCGTACTTGGCTACAGCTTGCCGGATTGCTTGACGTTCACGTTTAATGCACCACTCGTTTGGGCTGAGCGTTATCTAGACGTGCGGTAGCGTGTCAAGCCAAGTTCAAGCTAACAGATTGGCGAGCGGTACCGTGTTACACATTACACGAACCATTTGGAACCACTTTTGACCCCCTCATATCTCAAAAACAATTTCACATATACATATCAAAATTTGGCTCACATATTGAGACTTGCGTGATACATATTATACATGGTCAAAATTTCATAAACACATCTCAAACAGTTATTTAGATATTAACGTCCAAAAATCGTCATTTTCATCACTGACATATGGATCAAAACACTAACACAGTTCCAGATGACCTAGAAAGTTCAAATTTGGTATCCAGATAGGTAATTGGGTGAATACAAAGGAATAAATCAGAAACTAGTAAATTTTTATGATTTTATTACAATTTTTCAATTAACTGATTCTATTAAGGACACTTGTAGTGCCTATATAAGAATCAGCAATCAAAATTGATGACAGCCGGTCTTTATGTATTTTAAGGTCTTCACGTGAATATATAACGAGTGGAATACACCACCCTTAATTTTTTTCCGGATACTGAATGGGCAATTCACTCGAACATTTCAAAGGTACAAGAAAATATAGAAAATAACACAAAACAGACAATTATACCCCCTAAACGTAGGACAATACAGTAGATTAACAAAAATCAAGGAGTGAGATCTAAATGGGTGTCAAGTGTTGTAGTAAGTAGTTTCACATAATATAAATGTCTTGTGGGTACCTACTTAAATAATTACTCAGTTGTCATCTGAACTTATTGTTTTCAATACACAACATCAAGTTCAATGGTCAGTCCTGAATTTTATTTATAACAACTTAAAATATCATTTCATGTTATACCTTAGGTTATATGTTAGTTTAGCTCGAATCTTACGGATAGGGAATTAGTCAGATCGCGACTTCTTTACAATCGCGGCAACAGCTCAAGTCGAGGACCGGGCACTTTGGCAACCTTGCGCGCTTGTTACCCACGTTGTTGCATCAATATATTTTTATGATTGATTGATTAACTTACTGATTGTTTGATACACATAACTACATGATTTCAAAGTGAAAGGAAAACTAACTTGCTCAGAAAAACAACGTTTTTCATTTAACGCATATTTATTAATTTCACTCCTCATAAAATCTCTATATTTCTTAAATAAAAATGTATTCTTAAAGAGTAATTTCGAATAATAATTATTGATAAAAATATTAATATTCAACCTATAGATACCGTATATAAATTCATATTAATCTTTGATTTTACAAGCACAAGCACTTCAGTTTTATTCGTTGTATTAATTAATATAAAATTATTCTAATTACGTAATGTCTCGTATAATTATAATTTAAACAGAAAGCAGGCGCTGGATTGGGGCATCTCAAACAAGCAGATGTCAAGAAAAGTCCATCGAAACACACATTAATAATCAGTATACTCGAGGATTTCCTGGACTTTCTGAAATCGAATGATACTAGTACGGAACTGATCTGCCCTAAAAAGCTGAGTAATAAAGACCGGGGATTTATAACGAATCTGATAAACATGATAAATATAAAGAGACGTGTCGAAGTTGATGATAAAGAGAGAGGACTTCTACTTAATCAGATATATGAAGTTAGCCTTGTGAAAAATTCCTACGTAACTGGTTTTATGGATGGTCAATCGTGAGTGTTCTTTTTTCTACTTTTTTTTTGGGAGTGTTATTTTTACGTCTTAAATCTAATTAAGTCGTTTTTGGCGGAATCTTAAAGTGACATATTATGGTTTTTATTTTTGGTTGTTGTGCACAAGTGTGGTTGGTTATAAATATAAAGCGGAAAACAAACATTTTGGGATGCCATAAAAGCTCCATAGGTCGTTCTGACAAGAGAGCCACCATATTGTGAGAAAATCCCACTTTATAATAGATATTGGAAAATTTAACGAAGGCCTTTGCTTTATGTTTATTTGAAATGCTGATTAGAAAACGTGACGTCACCATTCAGGTAATATGAAAGTTTAGACTCTTGCGTCAGTTGTCAAACTTGTCATTGTATCATACAAAATGTCTTAAAAACATGAATGATGACGTAACGGAACCATAATACACCGGTTTTGTGGCATACTATAGAAATTAAATCGCTTATGCTGTATGAATAAAAAAGAAATTATTCATATGTGTAATTTTCAACATATAAAGTGTTTAAAACAATTATCGGAAAATTGTGCACGCTGGGATTAAACTCACTTTCGCATTATAATTATATTAAGTTAGGATGAAACAAAATTAATGAATACTATTTTGAATATACCGAATTTGTATTCTTTTTTTTTTCAAATGCGTGTTCCCAATAAGAACTCGGAGCTGTGCAAATTTCAACCAATAGATTTTTATTACAGATAACTATCCGGCCGGATACTGTATTACCGGATTACCGGATAGTAAAATTCAAAAAATTCTCATTATTTTACACAAGGCAAATCATACCACAATAGGTTATGGACATTGTTTATTTTTATATTCGCAAGTCAAAAATGTTTGTTTATTAATTAGTTTAGTTTATTTCCGAACTCATTCACCGCGCCAATATTCAAATCAAACTGATCGCGTCATGTAACGCGATAAAGGGCCGAATATCCGGTATCCGGCTAAATTCACTATCCGTTTCATCTCTAATTTTTATGCAATTCTATTGGCCGAACTTTGCACAGCTCCCTTCCGCTTCATTGGACAGGCAGCTTAAATTTGGCAAATTCTCAACGTACCTAAAATTCATTTACTTTAGACTAGCTGTGCCCCACAGTTTCACTCGTGTTAATTTTATACGACAAATCTCGCCAACGCATTCGTGTAGGCAATTTTTTATACTTTGTGTAAAACCATCGACAGTTTTATGAGGAATAAATTAATTTTTCAAATTATAATATAGCCTATGTTACTCGCTGTTAGTGTAGCTTTATATTGGTGAAATAATTTTTAAAATCGGTCCGTTTGTTTTTAAGTTTATCCATTACAAACAATAAATCAAATCTTTCCTCTTTATAATATTGGTATATAATTAGAAGTGGTCCAATGCTTCACATCAAGAATATAATTACACTTTTATTTCAGACGTATAAAGTTCACAAAGACGCCGATTATTAGACCTTTGGATCTTGACGAAAGCAAATTGAATGCGCCTCTGACGTCATATGCGCGTCATGTAACAAGTTTACCATCACCGATTGTCAACCTTGGCCAAGGACCAATTAGATATGCCACGGCGTCCTTTTTACATTCATTGAACTATAGATACGTTACTCCCTTTTCCCCGTTGAACATAAACAAACAAAGTCTAAACCAGTTGGTGTTCAGAACGGCTACGTTGATATTCATTTTGGATTTTGATAAGAGTCAATTGGATCGTATCGAAGTGAAGTTCGAGAAGCTGTTGAATAATAAGGAGAGGTGCTTCGTTATCGAAGCTGTTGAAATGATCAATAAGGGTCACAACAAAAATGGTGGCAGGACCAAAGTTGAGAACCATTTGCTGAAGGAAATATTGGGCAGGAAGAAAACGTATTGCTTGAGCGCTGGTTTTGGAAACTGTAACACGTATGTATATTTTTTTTTTATAGTTGATCATTTGCTCAGTTTCACTCGTAGCAACTACAAATCGACAAAGATAAAGGAGTGTATACGTTTGTGTTAGAACGAGATAGAAATACGAGACCATTTATGTACATACATACATAAAACGTAACCAAAACATCCATATTTTTTTCAGAATGTTAGATGTTAAAGAGTAATTTCAATATTTTAGTAAGTAGATGTTTTTAATCGTGGTTACTTGTAACTGGATGAAATTCGTATAACAAAGAAAAAAAATATAAATAATATGCACACGGTTGTATTCCATTTTTGGCACAAAAAAAAAATACTACAAAGGTGGCAAACAAGCATACGGCCCGCTGGATGGTAAGCGACTACCGTAGTCTACGAACGCGTATAATACTATAGATATCAATTCCGAGTTGCCGACTTCGAACCCCCCTTCCCCGATGAGCTCTGGAACCCGTACTCATAGCAGTAACACCACTAGGTTATTTGGCTGCGATATCATGTGGGGTGGAGGTATTCCACTAGGTGGACTGCTCCATGTAGGGAGAAATCTCCAAATTAATTTCTCTATGCCCTACCTCTCTTAAAATCTCTCTTTAGTCTCTGTCTTATTTAATCTATACTTATACCCCGAAATCTATGATCTCAAATAATATTGTCGAATAGACCCGAAACCATAACTTTTTTTTGTTACCACTTTATGTAAAAAGGAATTTGGGTAATGTGTCCAAAAATCGATAATTTTTGTCAAAAATAATATTGAAAATATAAGTCACAATACCGAAAAATCAATACTTTTAAAGTTTGAGCTCTTAGTAATAGGTGC
This sequence comes from Saturnia japonica, assembly GCA_033032175.1. Lineage (NCBI taxonomy): Eukaryota > Metazoa > Arthropoda > Insecta > Lepidoptera > Saturniidae > Saturnia > Saturnia japonica. The sequence goes on from CM065331.1 coordinate 3,655,441, forward strand.
ATTATCACACTTTTTATTTCTTAATTTTGTAAATTTATAGCTCATCCACAGATAGTTTCCCATAAAATTGAAATAAAATTGAACCCTCTACAAGAAAGATCTCTTATATTTTAAAGATAAATAAACTCCTTCAAAAGTTATTCAAGGACAAAGTTCAATTCATAATTTTTTTTTTATTTTTCACTTTTCCCGAGAAACTAAAATACTATTGAAACTTGTTTGCCCATTATATTTTATTTTATTTATCAAGTTGTTGAAATTTCTTGCTGGTCGTTACATTTCTTATCGTTTATGTCTTTAGTAGTATTATGGCCAGAATCTCACCGGTTTTTAAGTAAGATGTGATCCAAAATAGTAACACTCTAAGCCTAGTGGGGAAACTGTCTTTCAAATGCAGCCACCGGAACACACCTATGGATGTTTGGCGACAGATTTACAACTTCAGGATGGTAGCTAGCCAAGCGGTCATTAGAAAAAGCCCTACCACCATGCTATGATTTCATCACAATGTTCTTCTTCAGTGAAAGCTCTGTCTCATTGCAAAGATTTGAACTCACGTCCATCGACGCGTTATCTGTACTAACACAAAAATGTTAATTGTACAATGGTAATAATATTTTACAGATCATTCACCTTAGAAAAAGTATTAAATAGATATGAAGCAAGCCCTAAGAAAATCAATTTAATCGCTCGCAACAACAGAAATAAAATGAATGCCAACAACGATTACATAAATGAAATCTTTAGAAGTATCGATAACGCATTTCCTCCTCTCATGTGTGTACAAACTAATGATTTATCTCGGGATAAATCTAATGATAATAACCAGTATGTCGATAATTATTCTGACACCAATTTGTATACCGATAACCAAACATTGGCTGAAAACGTTAAATATGTTACAGAGAGTTGTAAACCAAATAATATAACCATTGTCAAAAATGTTCATTCTAATGATCATAGGAAAATTTATATAGATAAAAATATTAATGGTGCTAGTCCTTATATTACGAATGATAGTAAATCTTGCGAGAATTTAAGATCGAATAGTCAAAATAGCCTTAGTAATAGATTTGTAAAATCTTCCTCCAGTAGTTTTCAAGTGTTAACTGCCACCAGTAATAGCACAAATGATAATATTGATGATCGTAGTAAAATAATTGATAAATCAGACTACGAAAATGTTCCAAATAGTAATAACAGTGATGATAATATCTCAGTCATTGATATGACCATATGGACATCTGATGATGAAGACTTTGATATTGATGATCTGTTAAACGAAGATGTAAGCCACGCACAGAATAATAAAACTTCATCGAAAATGGAATCACCTATTCCCTTAAATACTGATGAATTTGCAACAGATAATGAGAAGGACGCAAAAAATAAAAAAATCGTAATAAACGAAGATGAGATTGATAAGGTCATTGAAGACAGTGTCAAACGTATGGATTTAAAGGAAAATGATGATTCGTGTAGAAAAAGGAGATTAGGGTCCGGTTCAGACAGTTCCGATTTGATGATATTTAAAAAGTATAAAACTTTAGATCGTATTACGTATGTTAATTTAACACCGAAAAATCCTTCGGTTACAGTAAGCGATGTCGATTTTGTGAAAAACGTTCAAACTGTGATATCTTTAATGTTAGACATCACGAACGAATTACCGCTATTGAAGTGTCATGGCTACAGAAATGGCGCGCTCGTTTACAGTTGCCACAACGAAAATTCATTAACGTGGTTACAGATGAACTGTGTTGCCACTAGTGATATAGTAGTTACTGTCACTGAGGAGGTTCTCTTTGAAAGTATTAAAATGTCGTTAAAAATGAACTGCTATATAGATGAAAACTATAAAAAAATCATTCAGAGATTGGAAATGTATAACAAAGGTTTATCGACTAATCAATGGGTTTGGTTAAAGGAAGAAAAATTTACTGATTACATAATAATTACGTTCAAAATCGACGAATTATCGTTCAATTATATACAGGGTAAGAATTTTAGGTTATTTGTTGGGATTGATGAGGCTCAATTTAGTGTTGTTTGGAATTAATTTTTTTTTAAATTGCTGTAGTAAAAAACAATTATTTTTTTGTGGATCTAACTAAGCCCATTTTTAATTGTTTTTGTTTTGTATTAAATTGTTATCAAAATTTAATAGTAAGAATATAGAAAAAAAAAGTAATTCTGTGAATAAAAAATTTTTTGGCGGGCTAACACAATGGCTATTTATTATGTAACTTTCTCTTTATGTTGACATTCTATGTATTATTTTTTTTGAATTATTCTATTGAATTGCGTACGAAATAAGGATTTATGTTTTGTAATTAGCAATCTGTGATTATTTACAATTAACCAATGATTTCGTATTAAGCGATCATGACGTATAGTGATTTTTTTATAATCGAAGTAAAACTGCTTATTTTTATATAAGTACAGATCTCGTATGTATAGTTTGAATTTTTTTTTTTCTTAGTATTTTATTTTAATATTAGACTATTACATTATTTTTGCATAATTCTTTTTCATTTTTTGAAACTTTCCGTGTCGATGGACTTTATTCTTTATTTCAATTGAAATGTTTGTTTTTTTTATTATTATTATGAAAGCATTGCGCTTCAATAAGGAAAAGTGGAATCTCTTTTATTTTTGATATAATGTTTTTCTTTTTTTTTTTTTGTAAATTTAATGATCTCTGCCATAATAATTTCAGTGGTTTGTTTTCTTTAGTTATATAAGTGGTACAATATAAGTTTTTGATATAAGTATTTTCATGAATATTGCAAATAAACATTAGTAAGGAAAAGAGGAATCTCTCTTATTTTTGTTATGTTTAGACATTTATTTTATGTATTAAAAACCCCGTCGAATCCGAAAATGGTATATAGGTACCCCAATGACATTACCAAAAAAAAAATCAAAATTTTATTTATTATAAAAATAAAAATGTTATTGCCATATAAGTTTCCTCATTTAACTAAATTTTTTTTACATTTTATTAAAGGTAATTTTTTTTACTTATAATCTCAGATAGAGAACATAAACAGAATATAATTTCGATATCTGATAACACCATCACGGATCCGACTGGGTTTTTAATACACACTGTATTAAGTGAGTACCTACTCTACCATAATAATAGTGATTTTTCGATAGTTATATAAGAGGTACAATATCGTTTTTGTTATATACTTTTGTAAGTATTTTGATATAAAGTATTTTCACTAAATAAATATACTTCTAAAAATTTGTTTATTTTATTAGTTTAATCAAAATGTATAACTTTAGGCCTAAAAAGGATCAACATTTTAAAACCTAACGCTGATTTATATTCACAACTAAATCTTTATACTTCGTATTGCTCGAGGTTGTCTCAACTTTGGAACTCTGACTTATGGGAAATAATTTAGAAATGGGACCTTATCTTAATTATAGAACGTTTACAGCCACACCTGCATTCGTAGATCTCTCCGGTGGATCGGAGTATGACATTTTTAATTGGCGAATATTTTCTAATGATAGCTAACTAATACCCGCGACATCGTCTGCGGTGCTTATTATATTATCACCAAGGTTAGAAATCACATCGCTGAACGCCGTAGCGTTTATAAAAATCGTAGTTTTTTAAAACTACAATACCTTTTTATTGCATGAAGACATCGTGATTTTTTTTTGATGCAAGTTTCTAATTGGTAAAACAACAAAAAAATTATAAAAATCTATCCAATGGTTTTTGTGTGATGCGTACACAACGGCAAACTTCAATCATTTTATTTATATAGATATTAACACCAAGCATTACATATATGTATATTAAAAGAAAAATCATTTTAATTTGACTTCTTACGTGCCTACATAATATGTAAGTATACTCTTTTTCTATGGGTACTTCATAATGATTGCTTTGCGCACCGTTTCAACTAGATTCCATCGCCGTAATATAAAAATGCGGCAAGCAAAAATACGCCGAATACCTACTCGAGTCAGTGTCATACCGACAATACTGTCACGTTGACAAGCTTCATTTCAAATAGTCACTACACGCAACGATATGAAGTTGCCATAGTCTAGGAGCTATTGTTTGTAGGTAGCGCTGGATCTAATTTTACACATATTTATACAGCTACTATGCCGTAATTAATGTGTTTGAATAAAAATTATATAGGTACTATATTTATTTTCTTAATGGCGTTTTGACATTGGCAAAATTATCTATATAGGCAGAAAGCCAAAAAAATCCTTTTCAATAGAGGTGGTTGATTATGAACGATCATTCATAATCGATTATGAATGATGACTGAATTGAGATATGTACTTATTAAAAATGTAGAGTGGGAAACTAAAAAAAAAGTCGCGTAGTCGTCAACAAAGTTCTTCATAATAACAAATTTAAGCTAAAAAAAAAGTTGCTCGGTCATAATAATTACTAATACTTTCAAATTAGTTACTACTAATATTAGTAACCTAGCATTAGTAATTATAATTACTAATCGTACTTCGATTATGAATGGACACTCATCATTGAAATTTCAACTAATATTAGGAATTACCAATGGCCTAATCGAAATATCTTCATAATCGAATTATTACATTAGTTTATCTCATAATCGCCCACCGCTAGTTTTCAATGACTGCTCAAATCGACGCAGGGCGACGTGAACATACTACAAAGCGAGTAATCAGCTAAGAGGCTATAAAAATGAGAAAAACAAATGAATAGAACATATATTTATTGTAATTTATGAAGTATCAGATACATCTGCTCGCAATACTGTCCGTGGCAGAAGACCTCTGATGCTTAGATCGTAGACGACTTCTTCAATCTTCTTGACGTCATACTTCAGAGCGTCGAATCGCTTCCGTAAGTGATCGTTCTTCAGATTCAATAGCCTGTAACAATGACGTAATAAAACATGTTATTATAACATATTATTAAACGGGAAACAAAAAACCCAAATGCAACAAAAACTCGAATAAAAAATATATTTTTCTATTTTTGCTTTTTATTTTATTCCCAGATGTCGTACTGTTAAATATTATGTAACCTGTCACTACCACAATAATTTAGACGAATCTAACGACATCTCGTATGCTAAAATCGATCAAGGCTTTTTAGGCTACAGAGCGTGCGAAAGAAATAGACACACATACATAAGCTCGAAAAACATAACCCTCTTTTTTTACAGTCGGGTAAAGTCTTTCGTTCAGGAATTGCTAGACCTGTCTAATGGGGTTGCCATATTTTCACTACGGAGCCTTCCAAAAATTAGGGTAAACGGAAAAGGTTAGATAAATTATGACTAAAGCCCAATTGTGTGTGACTAAGGTTAATTGTGTGATTTAACTGAATTGCAGTTTATAGAATTTATAGTTAAAAGTTTGAAGGCAATGAAAGAACACTCAAACATAAACAATATTATAATGAATACTGGCAAAATTAGAAATCCCATTTATCAAAGAAAGTAACAAATTGTTTCATAAATTAATTGAAAAACGTACATTCCTACAGCTATAATTAAAGGAACCCGTATGGAACTTGCCACCCTTTAGATCTCAACTCTTTTATCGTGGGCAACGACTACCAAGAACAATGTTACTACCGAACTTGGTCTTTTTTCACATTTCTATTTTTGCTGAGAAATCATTACTTTTTGAAAAGCTGCACAACGCCATCTATTGGTGAGCGGATGGAAACGCCGTTGCAGTTGATGCAGTATTATTTTGATTAAAATTGTATTTTTTTTTTAGTTTCTTTTCCTTAGTCTTATTTTTATTTATGTTTTTAAGCCAAATTTCAAGTTGATGGGTCACTTATAAGTGTCTAGGTTTTTGATGAATGACTTAGTGATAAAAAGGTTACTTTTCACACACACCATTCTATAATCAATATCTATAAAAAATTAACAACCATACAAAATTAGTTGACTTTGGAAGGGTCGAAAGTAGCTCGAAATGGTTTGTGTAAAATTCTACAAAATTGGGTGTCGCCCATTTCTTTTCCGACCTTGACTAACACACTACCATTTTCTTCGATTACATCAACAATCGACAATACTAAAGAATCAACAAAATTAATAATTTATTAAAAGTTATAATTTCTATTGGGTTTTATTTGGCAAGGTGTATTTTGTACAGCGTGAGACTCGTCATAAATTTTCCAGAATGAAGATACCTGAATCCGGCATTGAGCTCCATCACGAACTTGGATATTTGCACCGGCTTCTCATAGTCACCGCGCGTGACGCAGTTCACCGCTAGCCGAGACTGAAAAATAATAATAACTTACGACTTCGCACAACGGAGTTTTTAGCGGGATCTTGAAGTGACATGTCGTGGTTTTTATTTTTCATTCATTTACTTAGGGTTTTGGCCCTATACAGGGTATTAGTGACCGCTCCCAAAAATGAAGACAGACGATAGTACCAATGACACCTTTGATGATGGGATGGAAAAAAATTGATCCTGATTAAAAAAAAATCATATTATTTAAACTTTTTATTAGCATTATTTACGCTCCATCATGTTAGTACAACTTAATGAAACGAGAATTTTTCAAAAAAATACAATACTTTACTAAAAAAAAACCAGCAATGAACACCAAATTAAATACAGCTGATTGCTCGGGTCAAATAACGGGCAGGCGCGGCGCGTCGCGGCGCCAGTACAGCGCGAGCGCGGCGCGGTGCCATTCTCGCGCGGCCCGCAGCTGGCGATCGCACAAGTACTTATTTACAACATTTGTCTAAATACCTACTTTGCCACTATGCTAGTCTCTACCTAGCCGCTATCAATCCGATCAAAGTACCGTTCGATATCCCAATAATTAAAAAAATACTTCAATTAAATTTTAGCAAGGGTAGAGTCAAGATTTTTAATCCATTGTCTATGTTTAGTAGTATTCTGATGTATTCAGTTATGTATCAGATCAGTTCAGTACTGATTTGGGCCAGGCGTTGAGATAGCTAAGTGCCGGGTTCGATTCTCCTCCAAAGTACGCAATGACGAAGTTGGAATGTCAATTCTAAAGGAACCTTGTGACGTAGAATCTGCACATACTAAATTAATTATTGTCACTACTGTGTTTTGTTTTGTAAGATTCAGAAATACACACCGTAAAATTTTCCTCATTTTTTCTATGTAACTCTGTACAAAACAATGCATTATGAATTATTACAGCACTACACTTTAGGTTTTTCGTACTCTCGCTCATTTTAGTCGTTCATTTTACACACACACCGGCGGTGACACCGCGTCACCGCGCTCTCCCCGTGCCAGCGCGCCAACACAGCACTGGCACGCGGCCGCGGCCGCGGCCTGCTGGAGTTGGTACTAAATTTGCAAGCGACATAAAAGAATTAGAGGCGGCGCCGGCGTTCACGATAAAACTTGCAAGTAATTTTTGTAAGTACCTACCTGTTTTCAAATTAAAGTATTGGCCGGACTAAAAACGGAAGTGTGTTAACATAAAGTATAAGAATTCTATTTTAAATTCATTCTGATAGATTAATTGACTATCGTAATTGCAATTGATTTCAACTATTAAATTATTCTGTACCATTTCATTTTTATTTTCTTGTATAAAATCAAAGATAAAAAGATTAAATAGTTTTTATAAATAACAGCTAAGCTTATAAAATAAAAGTTGGGAATGTCTAACGCTTTATCGATCTGTGGAAATGTACAAAGTGCCGTCAACGGCGGCCGTGGCTCACCGCCAAAGGAGCGGTTTGTTTTGGCGGGATTGATTATTAAATTTAGTATTTTTAGTTTTTGAGTCAGTTTCATTAAGACTTTCATGCGCGCATGAGCGACAGATATTCGTTCAATCGTATTGATATTTAAATTCTTGTTAATATTTTATTGTTACATTTTGTGTATCTTGTTAAGTTTGTGTTGTTTTTATTATTGTTCTGTTTTAATAATGCCTAACGCGTACGTTTATAGTGCTCGTGAATACGGTAACATGTTAATGTGCCTTGGAGAAGCTTGCGGGAATGCTTCGCGTGCATTGCGAATTTACCGAGAGAGATTCCCGACAGCTCGACATCCGGCTGACTCTCGTCTGATAACAGTATCGTACATAACTGAATACATCAGAGTAATAAACATAATTACACGACGGATTAAAAAGCATGAATCAATCCTTTTTAAAATTTCATTCAAGTATTTTTTTCATAAGCGGGGAATCGAACCCGGTACTTAGCTTATTCAACCGGTGAATTCGAAAGAAAGTGGCTAGGTAAAGACTAGCACAGTGGCAAAGTAGATAAGTTAGTTATTTAGACAAATGTTGTAAATAAGTATTTATTTGATTGTTAGTTGCGTGCAGCGCAAGATTGACGCTGCGCCCGGGCGTTCGTTGATCCGAGCATCAGCTGTTTTTGATTTTGTGTTTCATTGCTGGTTTTTTTTTTAAGTAAAGTATTGTATTTTTTTGTAAAATTTTCGCTTCATTAAGTTGTACTAACATGATGGAGCGTAAATAATGCTAATAAAAAGTTTAAATAATATGATTTTTTTTTATCAGAATCAATTTTTTTTCCATCCCATCATCAAAGGTGTCATTAGTACTATCGTCTGTCTTCATTTTCGGGAGCGGTCTACTAATACCCTGTATTATGTAATATTGGTGGCGTTTTAGTAAAACTTATTTACCCATAGGTGGCTCGAATAATAGGTATTTACATATGAAATTGCCGTTCTACAGTACTGGCCATTTCAAATCAAAATAATTTTTGTTTGGCTAACAATTGTAATTTCAAATTAATTTTATTTTAAAAACATGGAATTCTTTTTCCAAAAGTAGTCATTTGTTTATTGATTAGTGTTACATTTTCATCGCATTTCAATCTTTTTTGTCATCATGGATACTTTTTCTTTTTTTTTTTAAATTGGAGAATAACATTTCTTTCTTGGCTTTTTCTATTATTTTGGCGGTAATTCAAAATTTAATCTGAATTTTATTTTGTTCTAAATGGGCAAAAATAAAAGTTGTGACGCGTCAACTAGGCAAATAATTGTTAATTTTATATATGATAAGTGGGCATACAGAAGAATAGCTGAGCATTTAAATTGTTCTGTTAAGAAAGTTTTTAATGCAATTGATCATTATAAAACACATGGAACTATTGAAAATGTTCTTAAAAAGGCTCGGCCAAGAAAAACCTCTCCCAGAGAGGATACGTCAATCGTTCGTGTTGTTAAAAAAGACCCAAGTAATGGCTCCAATGTCAAGGACCGTTGGTAGTGTTTCTAATTATACAACCCCCGCTGTATATACATGTAATTGGTTTCTCGGAAACGGCTCCAAAGATTTCGTTGACACTTTGCATTTAGATGTTTTACATTCCAAGTTTACCTAGATCGGTGTTTTTCTTTTTTTGTTTATAAGACACCGAGCATAGCTTGGACACCCAATTATTTTCAATAAAGTCCCATAAGTTAATTTTTATACAACAATAGAAAATTTAAAACAAAATATCTTACCAACTCTGAACATAGGGTTAACAACCCCACGAGATAATCCTCAATGTCCAAATGGAAACCTTCTTTTTCCTCCACTGCGCTTACTGTAACAACAAACAAAAAACATACTTTATTTGTAAAAACATAGTGATTTACTCAGCATAAGCCATTTAAATGCCCGAATTCATTCCCCTGACAATTTTTTATTATTTGCGCGGATCCCTGTATTTTTCTAAAATAAAAGTAGCCAAGTTACTCCTTATAACATCAGCTATCCACCAGTGAAAGTCTCGTCAAAATCAGCCCAACCCTTTCGGAGATTGTCAATAATGCCAACTTTTTTTACTAGCTTACGTTATACTGACGTGCTAATCTAGGAATGATTGAGTAATGCCCTAGATAGGTTCTCTGGTAATTATGTTCAAATAAAGGGACTGGATATCTTTTTTAGTAGGGTAATAAATAAATAGTATTTTAGGCAATAGTTCTTAGTCAATAGTTTTTTTTATTGGCAACTTGACGGTACTGTCCCTGATGGTAATTAGCACAGTAGAATCCTAACACAACGGCGACCACTCAGAAATCGTAATCCGTCGACGGTCCCCGTTGTCATGCCAGCCAGCATTAATTTAACTAGATATATACAGGCTGATCCAAAAACGTGACACGCAAATGCATGGTAGTCGCGACACAGTCGAGCAAAACAGCCCTACCACCCCGTCATCGCCATTTCCTCGTTCATTACTCAGCAGTGTGCACCGCGAGCATGTGGGGTCGGGTTTGCTTTAAAGATGCAATTCGACAACCTTTACACGCCAAAATGGAGATTTTTGTTAATAAAAACCTATTTAGAAGTAATATGATTTCATATTTCAGGTATGTTCTTATATTGAGCTACCTATTAATCATAACTTTGGGTGGAGATTTCAATCTGTACAATTAATAAAATTGATGTGTCTGCTTGTAATGTCAAAGTAACATATTTTTTACTAAATGCATGTGAAATTGTGTACGGTATATATAACAAAAAAAAAAAAACAATTTTTCTATATCTGTGTGTTTGTTCCATTTGTTTCATTCTATCGGCACAAACAAAATACCATGATGTGTTTTGTCTGTTTTCCGCCTGCCTTAGAAATGAACTTCAGATAACATTTAAGTAGAATTATTCATTAAAACATAAAAGTCATTAAAGGAATACTCACTGCCAAGAACTTCAGCAACCGTTTCATGAGGTGCAAGAATTCCCTTTTCAAGCCATATAGTGAGTGATATCAGATAGCTGTAACGCTGAGTCATAAACTTCCAATGGTCTTGAAACCTGTCAAACATCCATAAATTAAACAACTTGAAGTAGCCACTGGAGCCAAAAGAGAGTCACTGTGACTCTGTGAAGGTTCATCACCATTTGCATGGTGGTCGAAACTCAGTCGGTTAGTTCCCTATCACTCCGCTTGATTACTGGATATTAGAGGTGGGCGATTATGAATGATGACTTAATTGAGATAAGTATATACCTACTACTAATGTTGATTAGTAAGCTTAAAAAATATATATAAAAAAATGTGTACCACAGCGCTAAAAAAAGGTTTTGCAGTCGTAAACGAATTTCATTAAAGAACATACATACATATACCAAAGAGAAAAAAAAAGCTTGTTTGTGTGTAATACTTACTAATCCTATCAAATTAGTAACTCCTGATATTAGTCACCTAACATTAGTAATTACTAATTGTTATAATCGAGATATCTTTAAAATCGAATGATTGCATTAGTATATCTCATTATCGCCCACACCTACAGGATAACTTTTTTTTTTTTTTTTATTTGACTACACTTTTAGCGTTAGGGGCCCTATCCAAAAACAGAGCCGCTGCGGCTTTTACAGCTTCACCGGACTTGGGAGCGAGCGCTTAAGGCACTCAGCCGCGAAAGTTTGTGACGACCCGCACGAGGGTACCAGAGTGGCCGAACCTCGGCTCGGGCGGTCGTCGCGAATGCGAAAAGGTCGCGATCTAACTAATTCCCTAATTCTAAGAGAATTCGAACTAACTAACATATTCTCATATGCACGTTCCCCTCCTCCTGGGAGGAAGGAGTGGACCATGCGTATGTGTATTTAGTAATCAGAAAAGTTTTTCTACACTAACTAGCGCAAAAAAAGAAAAAAAAAGGTCCCTTGCAGAATCTATGTACCTGTGTGGTGTGCACGTGTGTGTGTTCATACGTGTGTAAATATTGTATGTGGGTAGCTAAGTGTTGCACGTATAGTGTCACTTGTATCGCGCGGGCGGCTGCCTGACCCAAGGGCTTCACACCGAGGAACGGACCTAGGCTTGGGTTGCCGCTAGAGAGGGTGGACGTGACGGGTCTACTGGATATCATCAGCTGATCTTATTTATTTACTTAAGTTGCCAACAGAGTCAACATCCACACATTATCATATATAAAAAAATGCAGTACAATATTTTGATTAAACATGACCCTAATTATAGGCAAGGAGCTATTACATTGTATATCTTTAATAATTTAAATATACAAACAGCAATATAAAATAAAAACAATCACAAGCAAAACAAATAATGTCTAAAGTACACAATAATTTTGTTCTCATCTCAGGAACAATATGCTCTTATAATTTTAATAACAGTAACAAAGAAGATATCAACTTCATTTCATCGACATAACATGCCTAAGTGTGCCACTATAACAAGTTATGTATAACATGGTGTATGGTGGTCTCGATCCAGTCAAACAATGTCCTACCACTCATCAAGTAATAATAACTATGGTTTACTTGTAATAGTCTGTGGATGGGACGGTCTGCATCAATCTTCCATACCCCTCACGCGCCTTCTCGAAAAATTCTCTTGCTCTTAGACATGCTGCACCAACTGCAAAATAATTATACATATTACTATCTTTTGCCTGCGGCCTCACTCTCACCAGAATTGGAAAAATATAAATTTTGTATAATTTCTCAAAACAAATTTTGTAATCCGCTTACACTCATTTCATTTCCAAAAATCCACTCTTTTACTCAATGTGTTGATAGTTCAGTCAGTCAGTCAGGGTTTCCTTTTATAATTATGTATATTTAGCTCAATTTTTTTCTTAAAAAATTGAAATTAAGGAATACCTAATGCAAAATATGTAAGTAAAGTTTTAGCATTGACTACAGTAAAGATTAAATGCATCTTTAGTCAGTTTTTTTACATGACGGTTACTACAATCTACATTTACACTGACCCATCTTCACAAGAAAAACTACAGGAAATTACGCTCTGCTGACAGTTGTCAAAGTAGTCCTGGTTGTTTAATACAATATTGTCCAACTTCCCCTTCCACTTCATGCATCATCAATAAAACTGGAAATCACTGACACCTTTTATTGTACACAATTATTAGTGGTGGTCTTTATTCCCTCAAGGCAAAAATTAAATCAACAAATTTTAAATTAGTGGTAATTATCAATAAATAACCACTTAAAATAATACAACCTAAACAAAATTTCAAGGAGGACACTGTGTTAAGGGCGCCAACCCTAATAATTATAGTTTTTGGTGTTATTTCTCAATTTGAATAGTCTATATCAGGTGTTTTCCAAGTCGGTCATGGGTTGGTTGGTTGTATTATCTTTGTTTTTATATAATTTTGGCATTTTATATTCCGTGTCTCTCTACAGTACTATTAGGATCAACTTCTTGTCAGCAGTTTCAGAAATGATAGTGAAATATAAAAATTGCAATTGCTAACTAATTAACACATATTATATTAGTTGCTGTTGGCAAGCAGTAATTATGCGAATTATATTAGTTGTCATGCATCAACAATCTAGACAAAAATTGTGTTCCTACCTTTATTTTGTACCTATTTAACTTGAAAGTGTAGTTAAAGACATTACATAGAAATCATATTGTGTCTTTCTGTCATAGTAGTAAGTTTGCAGTTTTTCACTTGGTAATTAAATAGTCAATATAATCATGAGAAACCCTAGTCTATATTCTTACCATATAAACATGTCATATAAGCTCTATAACCAACAGACTACAAAATTACTATTACAGCATATTACAGTCATTATTAAGTACATACTTCCAGCTTCGTTGTGATGTATAACTTGTAATACTGTGATTGTCTCTCTGCACATCTGATCAATGTCCTTACAAATGTTGCGTATACTCTGAAATAGGATTCTTTGTATAAAGGTAACCAACTACATCTTCATTGATGTCAAACCTAATGACTATTTGGTCAATCATTGTTCTGGAAGTATTGTTAGTCAAGGATAGAATGTTTGAAAGTAATATAGAATGGAAAGCAAATGCCTGTAATATATTTAAAGAGGGCAAATGCACACCTTTATGAACAGCCAGAATATTTCTTCAAAAGCTCATCAGGTTGTATATAGAGGAGTATTCATTCAAACATTCATGTATGGAAATGAATGCTGAGTGTAGCAGATGAAGCATGAAAGTAAAATAAATGCAGTAGACATGAGAGCACTCAGAGGTATGTTAGTAGTGATATTGAGTGACAGGAGAAAAAATTGTGTGATAAGAAATCTTTTATGGTGTGAAAGGATTGATAAAGGGATGCTTAGATGATATTTGGTCATATAGAGTTGATAAATGAAAGAAGAATGACTTAACAAATTTATAAGGCAAGTGTGTTGATGAATATTCCTCAATCAAATTGGGGATGTTCTGAAGAAAGGTCAGATCAAGAGTACTCTGAACCAACAAGCATGCATGAAAAGATTGATGAATGTTTTTTTTTTTTTTTAACTGACTACACTGTTAGCCTTAGGGGCCCTATCCAAAAACAGAGCCTCTGCGGCTTTTACAGCTTCACCGGACTTGGTAAGATTGATTAATGTTAAAGAAGCGAAAGATGTATGCCAGGATCATAGCAGGTGGAAGGACTTGGTCTCTGCCTACACCATTGAGAAAAGGCTTGATTTATCTATATATGTCAAACTATTCATGATTTGTGCATAATATGTTTTATGGATTTGGAATTTATAATTCTAATATGTAATGCTACAGACTATAATATATTATGTTAAAAAACATGTACATATCATTTTGGACAATAAGTAATGGTGGTTCGATAATATTGCAATATGTATTAGGTGACAGGACTACAATTATTACATTGAAATCGAGGTTTTAGTTCCGACGAAGGCAAATATTCCATAAAAACATTGATTTTTTAGGTGTTTGCCTGTCCATCTGGTTCATATTTAAATTCTATCACCGGTAATGACATTACTTTAGAATTACAATTATTTTCTATTAGAAACAGTTCGGAAACGATAAAAAGTTACTTGTGATAATTTACAGCACACCTTCCAAACGAAAAAGGTTAGGCGAATTGTTTTTATGATTTTGATCGTATTTTACCTCTCTCAGTTCTTGTTCTTCATCGAGACTTTTCTGAAAGTCGCTGAATATTTTATTTATAACGGTATTTTCATTCATACTTGTTTCGTTTTATACTATACAGTATACAAGTAACAAAAACAACTATTGAAAATTAAACTGACACTATAATGAAGAGTTAATTTGATTTACTAAATTGAATAGTGTTGCTAAGTCAAGGAAACAAAAAGTGGCTAACCACTTTCATGAAGTTGCTAGAATGTTCAAAATTCGTACCCTAAAAAGTGCCCAAAAATTTGGTTCAAGAGATGGAGAAATATTTACCCTTTGTGACTCTTTGAAATAATACCTACTTATTAAGCATTCATGTAAGAGGTCGAGATTGATTATAGTACAATCTTTATTATTTTTCGGTTTGAGACTGATTAATAATTAATATCGCTGTTTCTACAACTCTATTGTGTCTTTTGTCAATTCGATTGATTTGATAAATAGTCCTTAGTTTAGAAGTAGTTTTTATTAGTAAGTTTGTGACTTTTTTTCCTATTATTACTATAAAATTTGGAAGACTTGTTAGCATGAAGATATAATATGGTTATAAATCCGTTTTGATGGTATTTTTGAAAATTTTCTTTGCAAGACTTGCAATACATGTTTAGAATTATTGATTAGTTAAAATGATACATGTTGATTTACATACTATAGTAAGACAACCCGTCCCTAGTACTTCTAGACGCCGTGATATACGTCTCCCGTATAGGTACTATGATTACTCTATGTAGGTTGTATATGCATCGGTTGTTGTTAGTTCTATTCTTGAATTTGACAGAGAATAAAAAGAGAGCTCTAGCTAGCGCGTCGTTTGTTATCCTTTAAAATGACTGTCGTGTTTTCTGATTATTTTATATAATAGCCTAACTTACGAATGTGTAATACATTGTGGTAGTTGAATAAACATTTCAACGATCTGCCGATTATATTATTTATAATACTAAGCTAGCTTGGCGAAAATACATATTTAAAATGAATGTCTATGTTTACAAGTTCCTAACTAGGTACCGTCCATGACAGGGTGTCCAAAAGTGAAAATTGCTTGTCCATATAGGGAAACTCAAATGGGGTCCCCTTTTATGTAAATAGAAATGTTTATATTTGGATTCTTTTCATTATAATGTTTTTAACTATAGCTTAAAAAAGTTTTTAATTAAAATTACCTTTCCAGAAGTCTAACAAGTTAACTCATGCCGAATTACAAGTCAAAAACGAAAATAAAACTTATTGGTTCCATTACCATAGTGGTCGCGATCCCAATCAAGTGCTTTTAATATATCCATGTTTTAATATGAAACTTTCCAGTTTCATACATTAATTTACAGTCTGTCTATTAAAACAAACGAACTCGACTCTACACCGCGGCACCACTAACTTAGATGGCAAAGCGTGTCGCCACGCCAACATTGGTTCGAACAACCGCAACCGGTTAGATTTCACATCAAAATGCAGACCCAGTTTATCATGATATATTATTTATTGTATAGTTTAATCATTGTACAAGGACGGCCGTTAATTACTGGTCTATGTTCTGACTTTTGACTATACAAAATTATGAAAATTAGAATATATTCGGTGAAGCCCCTGAACATCGATGTTCGCGAGGACATTAGGTCACGATGTTACCATAAGCGTTTACCTAAAATATACACAAAAATACTGACTTCGGGCAACATACTTGTAAATATTTAGATTTTAGAGGTGTTACCAGCCGCGAAAGTTTACTGTTTTTCTAGGGAACTTTCAAGTGGCAAGGTAATTTTCAAGAGGGAATGAACATGTTTTTAAAGGGTCCGTGACGCGCTTATTTTGGCGCTTTTAATGGTGCATGCATTCATTAGTAGTTCATAACTTACCATCAACGGACTACAATCTTTTATTTGCCGCTGTTATAGGGGCGAGCAAATACAAATAAAATAGCAATAGCATTAGCCTAGTGGTCGTAAGCGCGACTGCTATGCTCGAAGTCCTGGGTTCGATTCCCAGGTCGAGCAAAATGTTATTGAGGTTTTCTTTGAAATTCTCAGCAGCAGCTCGGAGTTTTAGCTTTGTGCCTGATTGTCCAAAAGGCTTGCCCCCTATTACATGGGATCTAAAACCATATCTGGCGAACTATGGGTATACATTTAGTACACCTCTGCCTAACGCCTAACCGTTCGGGGATTTAGGCACGATGGTATGTAGTTCTAGAAAAATAACACTTCCAAAAACTTGTGTCAAAATAACAGCTTGTTTCATGATGCTATCTCTTTCTATTACTATAATTGAAGAGTAAAAAAACCTTGATCCATGTCATAATTGGTTTTAAACAGTTTTTTATTTCTCTTTAACAAAGTACATTACACACCAGTGTCTGGAACAGGTACATAATTATTTAGTTAATAGTAACATCTTCTTCATTTTCAGTTGACTGAGGTAAGTACCTATTACTTTAAACCGTTCCAATAATTACACCTCACTTCTACACTGTCAGGGTCATGAGAAAAAAAATCTTAAATTTTTAAAGTTTTTGTCCCAATTGTTACCAGTCTATAATTCTATAATGGTTCATTAAGGTAGTAATAACGGTCAAAAACTTTAAAAATAATCGCAATATACATTTAAAAAAAATACTTTATTTATTCAGAACATTTCTGCAACATTTAACCAGGAGGCCACTCCAATTGACGACCGCCCAGGACATGGACGTGTAAATGATAAACACTCTGTGCTCCATTCTTGCCGTCATTGATGACCAGACGGAAACCGGACTTGTCCAGACCCTCCTGCGCTGCTACCTTACGAGCCGCAATCAGCAGATGACCTAGAATGAACCAGAAAATCGCGTTAATTTTATCCGACAAACACCGCGCTGCGCCACCGACGTACTAATATAATCTATCAAAATTGTTCTTCCAGCATATACAAAAAATACAAAAACAAAAAAACAAAAACAATAGGCACACGCTAATGTGACTTTTTTTAAGATATACAGTAATACCCCGCTTAGCGCGACCCCGTTACGCGCGGTTTCACTATAACGCGAATTTCAAATTTGGCGTTAAAATGCCTCGCATTACGCGAAAGATTGCGTATAAACATAATGTAGTCATTAATTCTCTATGGTCGCGGGATCCCCGCTTTCTCTGAATATTCTCTTTGAAGAATTGGGAATTCCCTGTCCTTCGATTTTGTTCTATGGGGATTTCCTCGTTCGTTTCGTGTGTTCATTTGTTCCGTAATGTTAGTTCGGTCGGCTGGCAGTTTTGTTTTAACATTTATTGGAGCTCCATACATACATAATTTAACCCTACGTTAAAAATGCCGCCTGTAAAAAAAAAGAGCGTAAAAGCGTCACTTTGGAATTGAAGATGAAAATGTTAAGAAGAATGGAAAATGGAGGCAAAGCAACAATTGTTGAGAGAGATTTTGGACTCTCAGAATCGACTGCGAGAACGATTTATAAAAATCGGGAAAAAATTAAAATCTACAGCGAAAGTTCAACACCTATAAGTGCAACAAAACTTTCTCGTTCGAGATCATCTATCTTCGATAGAATGGACAAATTACTGTCAGTCTGGATCGAAGATTTGAATAGGAAGAATACACCACTAAGTCAAGATCTCATATGCACAAAAGCAAAATCTTTGTATGAGATGCTGAAAACAAAAGAAGGAGAAGGGAGTGCCACTCCGACTTTTGCTGCCAGCAGAGGCTGGTTCCATCGTTTCAAGCAGCGTTCTAATCTTCACAATATCCACATAACAGGCGAGGCAGCCAGCGCGGCCATTCAAGCTGCAGCTAAGTTTCTAGACAAGTTTCAAGAGTTCGTTAGACGAGAGAAAATTCCTCCTTGTCTCATCTTCAATATTGATGAGACCGTACTTTACTGGAAAAAAATGCCATCTCGAACATTCATTTCTAAGGAAGAACGTCAAGCCAGTGGTTTCAAAGCTGCGAAAGATCGTCTAACACTTCTGCTGGGTGGTAATGCCACTGGTGATTTCAAACTGAAACCTTTACTAGTGTACCATTCAGAAACACCCCGTGCAATGCGAGGCACAGACAAGACAAGTCTACCAGTTGTGTGGCGATCAAACAGAAAGGCGTGGGTTACACGGGAAATTTTTCAAGAATGGTATTCTAATAGTTTTTGCCCATCAGTCAAATCATACTGTGACAGAAATGGGCTTGAACCTAAAGTTATATTACTCTTAGACAATGCCCCAGGACATCCAACCTCACGTGATACGCCCAGAGACTTAAAAGTGTACGTAAAGTTCCTTCCACCAAACACTACGTCAATATTACAACCTATGGACCAGGGAGCAATAGCAAACTTCAAAGCTTATTGCCATCACCGCACTTTTAGCCAACCAATTCATGAAACTGACGGGGAAGGAAGACAGTCTATGCGAGAGTGGTGGAAGTCATACAACATTATGAAGACTATTCACAACATAGAAGAGGCTTGGAAGGAAGTTAAAATGAGTTGTATGAATGGGGTGTGGCGTAATCTTTGGCCACATGTAGTGGAAGCACCTAGAAGAATTGTTCAGATGCAGAGACAAGTGCCTGAAGACATTGCTGCAATGATTGAGGGGTCTGAACTTGAAGATGTCACTGTAGAAGATCTGGTAGAACTTGTAGCAACGCACGACGATCCTATCAGCAATGAAGATCTGATCGAGTTACAGAATAATCCTATCTACGATGAGGAAGAACAAGTAGAAGAGAAAGTTTTATCTTCAGGGGAAATACAAAATGCACTTTCAAAAATTTATTCAGGTTTGGACATATTGCAGAGTATAGACAATAATGAAGACCGTGTCTTGACCGTGTGTCAAACAATTAAAAACAGTGTTGGGTGTTATGAACGTATTTTACAAGAACGTAAACAAAACGCTACCCAAAAGACAATAGATGTATTTTTCCGTAAAAAATAAGAGTATGTATTGCATAAAGTGTTCTTAGAATTAAAGTGATTGATTAAAATGATTTGTATTGTTTTGTATTAAATTTTGACTATGTTTAATCATAAACCTCGATATACGCGAATTTCAGTTAACGCGATTTTTTTCGGAACGTATCCCTCGCGTAATGCGGGGTATTACTGTACTAAGTACATATATTATTGTAGAACATTGTATTTCCGTATCATTAACGATTACGTCAGCGCACGCGTTTAAAGCAGTTCGGGAGGGCCTCGGCTTCCAACTTACGTAACAAAAATCAATATTTAAGACTATCTGGGATTTGTAGCCTAATCTTAAATAGCCTATACCACTCCTCGGAGAGTCTGGATATCATATACTAAAAGAACTTTTCGAATCCGACTGGTATTTCCAGAGATTAGCGTGTTTAAACAAACAAACAGGCAAAAAAACTTTTCCGCTTTATTATATTAGATCTATATTACATAATACAGAATATAGATCAAAATATATAATAAAATAACAAAAGTTGTTTTAACTCATATAAGGATGAAGTTTTTGTGTGAATATCGACAACACACAGTTGGCTAGTATATAAGTTTGTTCTTTATTAGACTACACTATGTCCCACGGTTTCACCCACTGAGGTTGGCCTGCGCCGGCATAAGCGAACTGTTGGCCTTCCTGGAGAACATCGTGTGGCTGGAACAGCAAAACCCACCCAGTCACGCAAAAAGGGCCCATCAAAGGCCTAGTTGCGGAAACCAGTCCACTCACCAAGTTCCTCTATAAATGCAAAAATATTTTTTTCAAATCTGACTGCTTGTTCCAGAGATTTATGTGTCCAAACAATTTTTTGAGCTTTATAATATTACTAGCTGGTGCCCACGACTTCGTCTGCACAGGATTAGTACTTCGACTAGCTTATTTTCTTCTCCAAGGTTCTATCTATCTCTATACCAAAATTCATCAAAATTGATTCTGCGGTTTAGTCATGAAGGCGTAACAGACAGTCAGACCCTTTGAGAGACCCTTGTTCTATAATGTGTAATGTATGTAAATTGAATATATAAAGTAACCTACCTATCTATGTAATAATAAAAATAAAGTTTTTTCTTATACATATAACTCCTAAACATAAAAAAACTTGCTAATACCTATCCATTACATTACATAGGTACAGTGCATTTTTAACAAATCGCTAGTACCTTGAAAATTCGCAATACGGACACAACCGTCAATGACGTCTGCCGGATTGCCCGCGTTCGGGTCGTGCACTCAGCGATGAGCGTCTTCACCCCCCACCTCGTCCACTGTGCGTCCAACCGCGCGCTCGACCAATTTGCCCGCCGCACCATAGTATCGCGCACTCGGTTGATCATCGTCATAAGTATAAAATAATTTATCCAAATGATGTAGTGTGAAATACAAAGTTTATCTACTTTAATTAACAGAAGCGATAAAAGTATCTATTTTGACAAAAGGATCAATTTGTTACTACCAAATGTGCATTGGAAATAAATTATATTTTTTATTGTATTTATGGTTCACTATTTTGGCGATAATGGCTTTTGTAGGAGTATTTAATATAAACATTTCCATTATACATTATATACATGTAACTCTAACGGTTTTTGCAGCGCACGCCAGAATAGCTTGCATATGGCAGAATTTTTTCCTACTTGACACACAACATTATATTTTGGACAATTCACACAATATCTTTATAAATTATAGCCTATGTGTTATTTTGATTTTTAAGCTATTATATTATTGTTAAGTTTCATTAATATCTATTAAATCGTTTTTGCGTAAAAGAGTAACAAACATCCACCCATACACACAAACTTTTGCGTTTATAATATTAATAGGACTAGCTGTGCCCCAAGATTTCACCAGTGTTAATTTTATATAACAAACATCGCCAATGCAACATGTAGGCAATTTTTTATACTGTGTAAAAATATCTACATTTTTATGAGGAATAAATTATTTTTTTAATCATAATATAACCTATGTTACTTGCTGATATTGTGGGCTTTATATTGGTGAAAGAAATTTTAAAATCGGTACAGTAGTTTTAGAGTTTAGCTTTATAATATTGGTATAGATAGATATATCTGTTTAAAATTAAAAATACCTAGCAACTGTTCATCTTCATCGCCAGCTTTAGAAAGTTGTGGAATTGGCTTCCTAGGGATCACCAGGATGTGAGTCGGTGCTTGTGGGTTTACATCATGAAAGGCTACACACTGGAAGAAATAATAAACCATTAATGTATTTCAGTTCAAGTTAATAAAAAGGTCAATGAGAGGACTACCATCCCTTTACACAAACTTTTTAATAGTACTGGGTGTTTTGTTCAGAAACAGAAGTTCTTAAAATGAATGAACTGTTTCTCTATTAAACAATAACAATTTTAAAACGAACCAGACCCTTTTTGATGAAACAGATCTATAGTCATTGTTTTAAGGACTATTATTGAATGAACAGTAAACGGTTACAAGAGACAAACATCTTAGCATTCCATGGATTCACTGTGCGGGTGTCGGGTCCATCATGTAGCAGACAGAGGGAACACAAGCAGTCCCCGGGACTTGCGACCCAGGTATAGGTGTAAGGGGTCCCCTTATGATGCACATAAGCACTCACCTTGACTGCCAGCGATACCCTCCCTGCCAAGCCAAATTTGGTAAGAGCCTGTTAATGCTGCTTTAGATACCCGTTCTAAAATAGAACTTACTGCAGTTCTCAACAGGCCGAGGTCTTTTAACAAGTTATAGAGAGATTTCGCTGGAATACCTCTCGCTCCCACTTCCACCGCATATAAGTTAACTGCATAGCCATTCTTGGTTCTTGTTATATAGATCGTAATATTTATTCATATTTCTACTCTACTCTTCTTTAAATAATAAGCTACAATGAACCTTATTATACCATTTCCATTTCTTTATTTTTTCAATGACAGCTCCTGAGAAAACTTGAACAAGCGTTTTTGGTTGTAAAAGTAAAAACGAAAATGAAGGAACAAATAAAAACTGGTCTTTTGGATAAATATCAAATGTTCTTTTTTTTGTTTTGATTTGAAATTTAAGGTTTGTTCAGTACAGTTTCTTATTGAACTTAAGAAAGAAAACCAGTTTTTTTATAACCGTTTCTAAGAAGCATTCCTTGAATATAAAAGTGTTTCATTTTGTTTTATGAAAAATCAGGAATGATCCAGCACTAGTAGGAAATATAATTCAAAATGTAAAATATAAACACAAAAATGCCACTGTGTCAAAGTGAAATTTCAGTGGTAATGAACATTTTCCTAAACAGTCTAATTATGAAATTAATTCTAATTCTTAATGAATATAAAATATTTTTATATTTAAGTTTGTTTCTTTATTTAATAATCCTATAAACTTCAGTGGTTATCTAACAGAAAACACACTACCATTGTGCCATCACTGCTTTGGCAGAACTGTGGAGTTTTGTAAAAGTAGACCATTGATTCTTAAACTCATATAAAAGCAACATTAAATTAACATTATATCAAGTGATTTTTCTTAACAGTATTTTACTTTTATGTGACCATAACATCACGGCTAAATTCCTGAAGGGTTAGGCAGAGGTGTTCTAATGTACACCTACAGTTTGCCGTTGCCGTGTATGTTTTTAGGTACCATGTAATAGGGGCGAGCCTACTGTCATTAATCGGGAACAAAGCCAAACTCCAAGCTGCTACTGAGAATTTCATAGAAAAACCCTATAACACTTGGCTCAACCAAATAAACTAGATGATTCAATGTAGATAAGTTGACAGTGGCATGTTAAATGGGCTCAGGAAAGAAAGTGAAGATAAAAATCTATAGGTATTTGGTACAGCTAAGGCAAACAGACTGTAATTACAAAAAAAAACCTTGAAAAATATCTTCCTAATGTTATAATCATCGTTAATCAATTTCTGAAATAATATTGATTTATATTTTTAGATGAATAAATAAGATCAAATTTTTTGTGCTCTTCTTCATATCAAACAAAACATGAATAACAGATCATGACAGAATTGGTACATACACTGAGCAGACATCTGTTGATTCCTTATATTATTCTGCATTTATTTAATATTTATTCTACCTATGAGGTCAGGCACATTGCAGTAGTAGCCTCTGTGTGGCAATTTAAAAATGTATATGTTAAGACGTTGTTACGTTATATAAGTGAAATTAAATTTTTTCTAGCTTTATAAATCCATCATAATTAATAATTACAAGCTTTTATATAAGTTGCCCAATGCCTATAATAAATTAATCATGTTACCATTATTAGTTGCCTACCTACTTTTTAAGTTTTTGCTTAAAGGATATTCATCCAGTGACTTTAATAAATCAAATACTGTTCAATTGTAGGCAAGAAATAATGTCCAAATTATACAACTAATATTTTACTTAATAACCTCAAAGTTATATCTTTTAATTTAAAACAGAATTATGTATTATGTTGTAATTATGAATTATGTACGTACTAACTTATAACATGCTTACCACCTGTCTTTATAAAAAAAGAAAAGAAAATTGTAAGATATTGAAAAACAGCTGATAAACAGCTGACAGTTCGTCGACCGGCCGGTGAAATAAAATATAGTTTTTAAAGTCATTAGATACGTACTTGGTCATCTTCATAGACAAATTTAGCTGGTATTTCTTTGCGTAATATCTTCCCAAATATAGTATCGCCACCGGGGGCAGCAGATTGAGCGAGTTCCACTTCACCACCCGCCATGTTTTTATTGTGAGAAAATGAAAAACCGAATGAAATTAAAAAATTCTGTAGGGATGCGTAAAACATTATCGATATATCGATATTTTCTCATAAAATTATAGATTTAAACCGGCAATATTTTAATTAAATATATGTCCATTCCTCGGTGTGAAGCCCTTGGGTCAGGCATAAGGATGTGAAAAAAAAAATCAATTTTTTAATTTAGAAAAATCGATTATTGAATAATCGATTTTTTTTTGATGAATCTAATGTCATTTTTTTGTGAAAGTAGGTATTTAATAACCCTTCTGTACTTTTAAAACAGCGTTAAATTTACCAAAACTGCTATTTATAAATTCTTTGCCCACAGAGATGTGGTAATTTGTTTTTAGATATTTGTATACTTAATTGTTGTTAATTTTATTACTGACTGAATATTATTACTGTGATAAACATTGATTATTTGATTAATAAAGTGATGATTTTGATTATTTCAGGCGTATAATTCAATTTCTTAAGAATGTATGAAAAAAATCGATTATTTAAAACAATCAATTATTTTTTTGAATAAATCGTTAAATTTTAAATCGATTTTATTTCTTTACGAAATAATCGATTTTTTTAAATCGATTTAAAAAAAAAAACATCCCTAGTCAGGCAGCCGCCCGCGCGATACAAGTGACACTATACGTGCAACACTTAGCTATCCACATACAACATTACACACGTATGAACACACACACGTGCACACCACACAGGTACATAGGTTCTGTAAGGGACCTTTTTTTTCTTTTTTTGCGCTAGTTAGACTAATGCGCTAGTTAGTGTAGAAAAACCATTCCGATTACTAAATACACATACGCATGGTTCCTAGAGGGGTGGGGGTACTCGGTCACGGGTACCGAGGCGGGCCGCGCGAAACCGGGTGGTGCGGAGGCGGGTGAGATCGCGGCGGAGGTGGAGGGGATGGCGTGTGCGGTATCGTTGCTCTGATTGGCTGATGGCGGACATAGCGAGTCCGCCATCTGTGCCCTGCTAACATAGTCGTTGCTATGCGCGGGCATATGCAGCGACATGTAATTTATTAGGCGCGTTTTCGGCTTCCAGCTGCCTAAATCTAACTTCTAATTCCGCGAGTTTTGCTTCGGCTATCGCGGTGGCGGTTTGGAGGACGGGAGAGTGAATTTAAATACCTAGGAGGGCAGGAGGGTACGCCGAATGAGTTTAACGGGCTATCCGAGCCCGGAGCAATGAGACCTGTGGGTCGAGGTGCAATGACCTAACGTTCCCTAGGGGAGTTCCTAGCAGTCTCGTGGCAGAGGACGCAGGCCGGTATAAACCGTGGCTCCGCCCAAACAACCACGAGGATGGATGGTAAGAATAAGAAGGGTTGGGTAGGAGACACTTGGGGCTTAACTATGCAAAAAGGCAAAGGCTAAGATTCCCAGGCCCGTCCGAGTTATCGTTTACCTCAGAAGGAGGTAACCGGAGAGCGCTCGGGTCACGCCCCGTTCGTCTTCGTTAACACCGCTAGGTATCCGACGAGCGACCACTAAAACGTGGATTTGCGTGTCTTTTGAAACAAGATTCGCGCTGAAAAGCGTGTACTGAGAAGTACCTAGATACTCGCTACACAACAATAACACCGTCTTCACTACAAAACGCGGTATGAAAAGCTAAAAAACTAGCTTAAAACCGTGTGCTTTGAACCGGCAGGCCTAGGACCGGGTCCGTGGATCAAAGCAAACAAGTCGTACACTAGTTCAAGCAGAGCGTGAAATTCAGATAGCGATCGAGAGCGCGAGCGGACACGTCCGTTCACACCAACGGTCGAAATCGGAATCCGAATCAATCAATCAATCTTTTTTTTTTCTTTTTTTTTTCAATCACTTCTGAACAAATGACGGTATATGAATTTATCTATACTTTTCTCTCGATTAATTTCTTTGTATTTAAAAATATCGATACGATAAATTAATTTATAATTTTTCCACTTGCTCATCCCTAAATTGCCGTCATCCCCTGGCCTAAAGAAACAAGGCATATATATCTGGCATAAATCGTTCCCAGCAACATCGAAATTATATTTTAGACCAAAGCTACAATTTTGCACCAGATGACATATTTTATGAATACTTAGAATGTCAAAATCATCGTATTTTCGTAGGTTAATTTAAAAATTGAGGTATCGTACTTCGTATAAGGGCATGATATTTTCGTACATTTACGATAACCAACGATAACTGTAGTACTGTTGTGAACCCTACATCATCCTTTACCTTCTTGTCCCTAACAGAATTGTTATTTATCTCTGCCTAACAGTATTGTTACGATGTTGCCTAGTGTTATGAAAACATTGATTAACATTTAATAATCAATTAATCGATTGTCAATAGGACAAGGACTATTAATCAATTTTCCAATACTTAATTTGAGCCTCGAGGTGCATTTTTGTGAAAACAAGGAAGATTTCCGTGAATTAATATTTCTTAGCTGGTTAAGTTACGAAGATACGTAAGTTTAGGAATACTCGATGACCCTGTTTTTCGTTGTCGTCTTCGACGAGATGACATTGTATTCCGTGCTAAAAACTATCGATAGTTATTCAATTAATTGTTTATATAATCAAACACTATAGATTCCTATCATTTTACTAACACTAGTGCTGCCAGTGCCGTTTTGTTGAATGTGATTAATTGATATTCTCTGATGTGAATGTTGGCTCCATTTATTACAATCTATGGAATGACCCTAAACCCTCTTTATTATACTCAGCAATCATATGAGTCATACACTACAATGGCTATTTAAATCTCCCCATTTGGTTACAAAAGAACATTTAAACCATAGACCAATAACCAGAGGATAGACGACCATCTTAGAACAATCGTTTTGTTTCGTTAGCGAGGTGATTTACACATATTCACAGACGATACACATACACAACTTTCTATAGATACCAATTTATACATTTCATTCATGATTGATATCTCCATCGCATTTACTCTTGAAGTGGCCTAATGAGCCGTCCGCTACCTCTCTCTTTCCCTCATTATATTTGTATATATGGTACTTGTCAAATTACGTTAGTGATGGAATCATACATTTAAATCGGTACTTTACGGTAAATAAGTAAACTAGTGATGTATTTTCGTGTCAATCGGGATTTTACTAAACAAATTACCGGTTTTTATCGATATTTTTGCGACGGCAACCATTTTACCAGATTTATCAAACTGAATCTTAAAATAAAAGAAACGTAAGGATTACATAATATTTATTCTTATTGGGATTTACAAATATTAACATGCCATAAAACTTTCCCTTCATACTTCACGGGCTTAGGACCGGCTTTATGCATTGTTTTAAAACCTCAGACCTAGGAATTTCGGCAGAATCTTGAAGTGTTGTGGTGGTTTTTATTTTAATTCATACCTTATGTTGGCTCTATATTGTGTAATTTTGGCGACATTTTACGTGATGTAGTTTGGTTATTTTGCACAAGTGGATTATAAATACCTAACTGGGAACATGCATTTTAAGTTCACATAAAACTCCCTGTAAAATTTTAAAAATGGAGCCTCGATCTTGTTGAAGCTGTTTGAATATTGCAAGATAAATAATTACATTTGGGTAAATACTTATTGTTTAACATTGACTTTGGCTGAAATGTGTAATAACAGTACGAACAGTTGCCATTCAATAAAAGAAAGACGGAGCGCATGGAACTAAAAGTGAAACCAGAAAAAAGGAAATACAAAATGGAACATTATTACAATTAAATGATCATAAGAATTAAAATATTACCATAAAACAATAGTTATTAAAAGTATATAAAATAAGTTTCTTAATATGACTCATGAATGTAGACAAAAACTACAGAAATAACAGAATTAATCATCAATATAAAAATCAATCGCTCACAACGTATTTCTCAATATTATTACAGACAGGGAAAACAAATTCATATTACAATTAATTAATTAAGATCATAAGAATAAAAACATTACAAAATATTAACATAAAACAAAAGTTATTAAAAGTATACTTATAAAATAATTTTCTTAATATGAATCATGAATGTTGTTAAAAAATACACCAGACAAATTTGCATGCTTCATAAAATATTTGTATGAATAATTAGTAAATATTACACATAATGCCTAATTAAGTAATTAGAAACAAAGAAAATATGCTAGATTATGACATGATTACATACTAGAATTACATAATTATTATTTACCTTAAAAAATCATAACAATACATGTGAGTATATTCATGCATCTTTTAAATTTTATTTTATAATTGATTCTGATTTAATCAATCAATGTTATATTATGTACATTAGATAACTAAGAACATTACCTAATAATAACAATGAATTATTAATAATATATTACAACTAGTAGTAGTACTATATTTTAAAAACAATGTAAACAAAATTTGCATACTCGTTAGAATTAACTATGAGGCATACTGAAGGAATTCTGTTAGTAATTGCATAGTGATATATTTTGCAAAGGCATAGTAGATATAGGTATCTAGATCCAGTAATAATATATCTATACATAATAATAGTTAATAGAGGAATTAAAATAAAGACAATTTTAGTTGCAGAAACTATGATAATAATAAGTAGTACCTATACAGTTAAATATGATTATGTAGTACTACGCCTTCTAACTGATCTGTAACTAAATCCTTTTGTAGCTTTAGTATGGATTAAACTTTCCATTTCTACATCTTTAGATCTGGAATCAATATTATGCATTCGTCTGTTAAAATTAATGCCACCATTGTTTTACTTGCATTCTAATAAATAACAAATAACCAAAAAGCTTTGAGAAAAGTTTCTTTGTGCATCTCACAATTGTACAATGTAGTATCAATTTTTTGTTCCAATGAACATTCTCAGGGGGAATAAAATTCTCTATGAATTCAGTGTCGTCAGTTTGAAAATTATCAATGTATGATCCATATTTTTATTGGTTTACTAAATTTTGAAGGGTACCTAACATTTTGTCATCATCATTAGCACAATTTGTAAATAATGACTTACCAGTAGTGATGTTATTAATTAATAAAGTTTTATAAGCCGAGACAAAGTGAGTACAATCTGGGTTGGTATTGAAATTACCATGTGCTCTTATTAGACCAAAAAATTTTTCTAATGGATATTGGTTTAGTCGTCTGAGACTTAAAAATTTTACACCCTCAATAGAGCGTAAATCAGACCACAGATGTTTCATAGTTTTAATATTATGCATAAAATGCTTCAGTGACAAAGGCTTGCTTTCCCTTTCAACGGAAGAATCAAACCGCATTGAATTTAGTTTCTTCACAGCATTATTCCAGAAATCTATGTGTTCAGAATTTAAAGATAGAGCATGTTGCAATTTATAACCAGAGTGACCAAAACGATTTAAACTTTCAAACAAATCATTTATAAATAAAAGTATTTCTACTGTGAAAAGATCATTATCAATATCCACATTCGGAATAGAATATTCATGCTCCTGTAGAAAAAGCAGGGACTTCATATAAACTTCAAGCGATGTAGCCACTTGTCTGCTGAATACTTGAGCAGCTAGTTTGACCTGGAAATATACAATAAAGTAATTTTATTTATAAAATAAAAAAATAATGCGGGGCAAAGCTAGTATCCATAATATACAGACGAAGTCGCGGGTACCAGCTAGTAAATATATATTCAGTAGTATTGGAGATGAAAATGAATAAAATATGTTGAGATCTCTTTAGTATGGGCAATCATACATCACTTTTGTCAAGCAAAGTGGTCATTTTATAAACTTCACATGCGACTGGGATTTTAATAATTTTACTTACATAGGTACATAGTGTATATAAATGATTTCACGCCTATACAGGTTGATTTTTGAGATGGGTCAGTGAGAATTTTACTTACCTTCATTTTATCATATGATGTAGGTTTAACATGTTTGTCGGTGAGTTTAGTGCTTCTTGCTCGTCCACCATTTCCATCTACTTTATAAAGAATTTCAATGTACTCCCACTTAGCACGCCGATTACCGATGAGAAGATCTTTCTTCTAAAAATTATTGCGAAAACATTTTAGTAAATGAGGTACATCATAGATGTGATATAGCCGGTTACTATTAATGTTATAGGAAACATTATTATCATTGTAGCCTTCACTGCGTACAAGTTCTCTATTTGAGTCCGATATTATTAGCTGCAACATTGGCAGAGCTTTGATCACTAACTGTGGCTCTAACTATGAATCCAGCTTTAAAAATTGCAAATACTACCTCCTTGATAATATTCTTTAAAACAAATGTTTTTACTCCATCTCGAGAAAATTAACAATTCCACAAATTAACAAATATAAAATGTTTAATAATGTTAAATATGAACAACGAACAATGGCGGTTCAATTTGTTTTGTCAA
The DNA here is from genome assembly GCA_033032175.1 of Saturnia japonica. Classification (NCBI taxonomy): domain Eukaryota; kingdom Metazoa; phylum Arthropoda; class Insecta; order Lepidoptera; family Saturniidae; genus Saturnia; species Saturnia japonica. The sequence goes on from CM065331.1 coordinate 3,686,435, forward strand.
TTTTGACAATTCCAATGAAAATGGCGGCCACAGACCAATATGGCGGAAGAATATCAATGAGTATGCCTTTGTGTGAGTATTTCTTTGTGTGAAAGAGAAACGTAGCGGGTACGCTTAAGGATTTTTCCCATGTTGAGTGAAATAGATGCGCGAGCTTTTCGTGTTAAAATATATAGGCGAGTTGACAGAGCCTGATTTAAACGTCATAGGCAAGTCGCCCTTAGAATTTTAGACAGTTTTTAGGGCTGCCAGCACCTTTTTAACAAAAATCTTTATTTAATACAACCCGTCTATGTATAATCGATTGTTACGTATGTACTTTAAAGATTGCTAGGCATTAGGCAAATTTGTATAACATTTAAATAACAATAACATATATTTTTGTGCAATTTTAGATTATGAATCTATACTTACCTATATATTAATATCAAAAAGAGATAACATTTGTTTGTAAATAGGTCTATAGGAGGTAATCTCCGAAATTACTGATTCGATTTAAAGAAGTCTTTCACTAATTGGAAACCACATTGAACCCCAGTGACTATTAGGTCGTTTTATTGTGAATTTTTCTCATGGTTACTTCAGCTTCTTTGACGTCTTCTTCAAAGTCCGGTTTATGTAATCCGTTACACAGACCTCGACGGTCGAACCACTAACGCTAATACTTTCTATCAAAATTATGTCAGAGTTAGTCCTTCCCAAAGAATTCTTTTAATAAAACAAATATCAAATGTACATTACAGCTTTATCATACTTGTTACATCAGCATAGTACATAAAAAAATAAAATGATGAGGCAAATATAACCCAATACTTAGTCAATTCGTACATAGATAACGGATGTCATTGAAATATCACACTTACATAAATGACCAAAAAAATTTTTTTCTTACATTACCTAAGTATTTACCTATAGAATGTTTACAATAACTTTTCAATTTAACAATTTCTATAGTGATAAGATTTTCTAATGATCGTGGAGTTTCATAATGACTTGACCGATTGAGCTCATAATCACTTTAGGTGATGCTGTGGTCGAGTTATAAACTATCTGAAAGGGCAGAACAAAGTATGCTGGTCCAACTAGTACATTTTAAAATATCGTAACGCTGCAGTAAAAGACTCCTCAAATGAATCTTCTGGACGATGACGTCACGCTTTTAAAAACAACTGACAGCTGAGTAATTACGTTATTGTAGTTCTGTATTCGTATAGTAACGCTACTCTGTTAGTGTGCAATTTATGTGCAATAAACTGTTTGTTTCAAAGCTTCTTCCGAATATATTTTTTGCATACGCTATTTCCACAGACTATACCTTTTTGAAGTGAAAACTACATTATATACAAAAACAGTATATACAGTGGTTCCTATTATCTCAGTCTACTCTTTGTACGTGTGTTAGTATGTGCTACGACTTACGAAAACGAAGCCTTGGAAAAATGCGTTATAGCCAGCGTAGTGTATTGTTCACGTGTATTGTTTATGAGAATATTATTATGTTTTCTGAAAGTTTCACTTCTACCGCTTGTGAACTGCACTCGTGTTTTCTATTATTATTACTATGTTATAATATATTATTCCGCGTTCTGTTTATATTTCTGTCTATGATAAGAGCATAATATTGTAATCAGAGTCTAGAACCAGGTCCCGTAGGCCATAATGTTGATTCAAGGCCTAAACATGCAGAAATGGAAACTTTAATTAGAACAAGTGTTACTAAAGGATTTGGTTATAGATCAGTAAGGAGGCGAAGTACATAATTGTTCCATTTTTATATCGTTTATATTAGTGCACTTATTAATTGTGAGTAAATTACAATCCAAGAAAAACCCAGATGTATACACATGGAGATATTTTATTTAAGCGATCATTTGTCCAGCAGTTATTTTTCACTTAACTGTATTTTCAACCTCAACCAATTTAATACCTCATTAATTAAAACACTGTGCTATATGTATAATATAATGTGACGCCTTCTAGTTCATTTTTATGTTCATTTGATTACTGAGCATTATACTATGAGACTTTGTTACTCTTCTTATTATGTTCAGTTGTAAATGTTTTGTTTTCAAATTAATAATAATCCCTTACATAAGTTTTACTAAGTACATATTATTTTCATAAATCAAGGTACATTGTATAACTTTTGTATATAATTTTGTAGTTCATAAAACAATATTACATCAGTAATGTTATTATTATAGTATAATTTTGTAAATACATAACAAAATGTATCATGCTTTGTTCCAAATATATTAGGGCTATTCTATATTATTTTAAATTAAAGTACATCACTTATTTTTGCAATTTAAGAGATGTTGAAAGAGATATTTTTAAAGTAAATGTAAATTAGGACTTAGTCTTTTATACAATGTTTTAAAGTTACCAGTATGTTATTTTTGAAATAAATAAATAACATAAAATGTAAGACAAATATTGTTAAACCAGTAATATTATTATAATTTTGTAAATATATCATGTCTTGTTCCAAACACATAAGGGCTATTCTATATTATTTTAAATGAAGGTAAATCACTTTTTTTTTGCAATTTACGAGATGTTGAAAGAGATATTTTTAAAGTAAATGTAAATTAGGACTTAGTTTTTTATACCATATTTTAAAGTTACCAGTATGTTATTTTTGAAATAAATAAATAACATATTTAATGTAATACAAATATTGTTAAACCAGAAATATTATTATAATTTTGTAAATACATAACAAAATTTATCATGCCTTGTTCCAAACACATAAGGGCTATTCTATATTATTGTAAATGAAGGTACATCACTTTCTTTTACAATTTAAGACTTGTTGAAAGAATTATTTTTATAGTAAATGTAGTTGGGATTTAGTTTTTATATCATGTTTTAAAGTTATCAGTATGTTATTTTTTTATAAATAAATAATATATTTATATAATGTAAGACAATAATGTCAAATCAGTAATATTATAATTTTATAAACGCATAATTTTTTTTTCATGCATTGGTTCTAATGCATTTTATTTTAATAATTCCAGTCTTAAGAAATTGTAAAATATTTTGTAACCTAAAGGCTGTTGAAAGGAATGGTTTTATAAATGTAGATTAGGATTTAGTTTCTTATGCAATATTTTGAAGTAATCTGTATGTTATTTATAAGTAATTAAATTACATAATAATGTGATATAATATTACATCAATAGTATTATTATGTCATAGTTTTGTAAATACATAATAATAATTATGATGCATTGGTTTAAATACTTAAGTTCTTTATACTGTATATGATTTTTGTATATAAGTAAATTACATATAGGTAAATATAATGTAAAACAATATTGTTACACCAGTAATATTATTATAGTATATTTTTTTAAATTCATAACAAAATTATCATGCCTATTGTATAATATACAATTTAATAAATCAAACTACATCAATTTTTTTTGCTATTTAAGATATGTTTAAGAAATATTTTTATAGTAAATGTAGATTAAGTCTTCATTTTTTTTTATCATGCCTTGGTTCAAATACATAAGTTCTATCTAGTTTATATTATTTTAATAATTCTAGGTTTTAAGTTTATTTTTATATAAATAAATATCATTTAATGTGAAACAATATTGTTATATCATTAATACTATTATTATAATATATATAATTTTGTAAATGCATGACACACATAAGTCAAAATCTGTATAGAACCTAATAATGTTTATTGTAATATTTAAAAGCCTAGCGGAATTTCCTTTGTAATTGTTTGGTGTGAAGTACATTGGCTTATTATTTATATATAGCAATTTCTTTAATTTGTTAATTACTTGTATATTGTTAGATAAATATTTATTTTTTATACTGTTAATATTTGTCTAATTCGTATTGATTCTCTAGGAATCAACAAACACGCAGTCTTCTTTTTAAATACACCTTCATGCATTTTATCATCCTATAATACAATACATACGGTTCTGAAAACGAATGCATAAAGTCGGTCCTAAGTCCGTAAAGTATGAAGGAAAAGTTGATTTGCGTGTAACAATTAATCATTTTATTTGTTCAACTTTAACCATTTTTGATTACCTACTCGACATTCTTATAAACAATCATCTATGACTAATATTACGAAAAGGTTCAATTTCAATTACGGATTTGATTCTAAACATTATTTCACTATAGTGTATTATATTACATATTATATTATGTATATTATATTGTATTTTAATACGATATTTTATTGTAATTAAAGCGTAAGAATTGGCGGTCGATTGCTAATTGTTACAAAATCTAATGAAACTTTTAATATCCATTATGCTATGTATATATTGTAATTGTAATAAAAATAATTAATGAGTTCTTATATGTGCAGTTTTATTTTATTATGAGTAAATACATGAAAATAAATTCTAAAAGAACTTTAATAAGAACCGGTAAAATCATTCAAAAATAAATCGTAAAGTACCCCACTAGTTTACCGATTCAACAAAACGTTATCGGTACGTATTCCAGTTTTACACCACTATTCGAAACTACATATTCATATAAATAAGTACCGAAAGAAAAGGATGCAAAAGGGGTTATATATACGACTTGCACAAGAGTAAAAGAGACGGTGGTATTAATTATGAATGAAATATATAGATATAAAGATTATTTCACAACCACAGACAAACCTTCACTATCGTGTTAAATAAATAATTAGTATGAAGATTGCCATATCAATTGTTATTTATCTCTGCCCTACATCATCCTTTACCTTCTTGTCCCTAACAGTATTGTTACGATGTTGCCTAGTGTTATGTAAACATTGATTAACATTTAATAATCAATTAATCGATTGTCAATAGGACAAGGACTATTAATCAATTTTCCAATACTTAATTTGAGCCTCGAGGTGCATTTTTGTGAAAACAAGGAAGATTTCCGTGAATTAATATTTCTTAGCTGGTTAAGTTACGAAGATACGTAAGTTTAGGAATACTCGATGACCCTGTTTTTCGTTGTCGTCTTCGACGAGCTGACATTGTATTCCGTGCTAAAAACTATCGATAGTTAATCAATTAATTGTTTATTTATTCAAACACTATAGATTCCTATCATTTTACTAACACTAGTGCTGCCAGTGCCGTTTTGTTGAATGTGATTAATTGGTATTCTCTGATGTGAATGTTGGCTCCATTTATTACAATCTATGGAATGACCCTAAACCCTCTTTATTATACTCAGCAATCATATGAGTCATACACTACAATGGCTATTTAAATCTCCCCATTTGGTTACAAAAGAACATTTAAACGTCATAGGCAAGTCGCCCTTAGAATTTTAGACAGTTTTTAGGGCTGCCAGCACCTTTTTAACAAAAATCTTTATTTAATACAACCCGTCTATGTATAATCGATTGTTACGTATGTACTTTAAAGATTGCTAGGCATTAGGCAAATTTGTATAACATTTAAATAACAATAACATATATTTTTGTGCAATTTTAGATTATGAATCTATACTTACCTATATATTAATATCAAAAAGAGATAACATTTGTTTGTAAATAGGTCTATAGGAGGTAATCTCCGAAATTACTGATTCGATTTAAAGAAGTCTTTCACTAATTGGAAACCACATTGAACCCCAGTGACTATTAGGTCGTTTTATTGTGAATTTTTCTCATGGTTACTTCAGCTTCTTTGACATCTTCTTCAAAGTCCGGTTTATGTAATCCGTTACACAGACCTCGACGGTCGAACCACCAACGCTAATACTTTCTATCAAAATTATGTCAGAGTTAGTCCTTCCCAAAGAATTCTTTTAATAAAACAAATATCAAATGTACATTACAGCTTTATCATACTTGTTACATCAGCATAGTACATAAAAAAATGAAATGATGAGGCAAATATAACCCAATACTTAGTCAATTCGTACATAGATAACGGATGTCATTGAAATATCACACTTACTTAAATGACCAAAAATATTTTTTTCTTACATTACCTAAGTATTTACCTATAGAATGTTTACAATAACTTTTCAATTTAACAATTTCTATAGTGATAAGATTTTCTAATGATCGTGGAGTTTCATAATGACTTGACCGATTGAGCTCATAATCACTTTAGGTGATGCTGTGGTCGAGTTATAAACTATCTGAAAGGGCAGAACAAAGTATGCTGGTCCAACTAGTACATTTTAAAATATCGTAACGCTGCAGTAAAAGACTCCTCAAATGAATCTTCTGGACGATGACGTCACGCTTTTAAAAACAACTGACAGCTGAGTAATTACGTTAATGTAGTTCTGTATTCGTATAGTAACGCTACTCTGTTAGTGTGCAATTTATGTGCAATAAACTGTTTGTTTTTTGTTGTTTTTAAATTTATCTCTGTTTCAAAGCTTCTTCCGAATATATTTTTTGCATACGCTATTTCCACAGACTATACCTTTTTGAAGTGAAAACTACATTATATACAAAAACAGTATATACAGTGGTTCCTATTATCTCAGTCTACTCTTTGTACGTGTGTTAGTATGTGCTACGACTTACGAAAACGAAGCCTTGGAATAATGCGTTATAGCCAGCGTAGTGTATTGTTCACGTGTATTGTTTATGAGAATATTATTATGTTTTCTGAAAGTTTCACTTCTACCGCTTGTGAACTGCACTCGTGTTTTCTATTATTATTACTATGTTATAATATATTATTCCGCGTTCTGTTTATATTTCTGTCTATGATAAGAGCATAATATTGTAATCAGAGTCTAGAACCAGGTCCCGTAGGCCATAACATGTGATGTAAAGCTCTGCCGAAGACATGCAAGGATCTAAGTTTACCACTTCGGTAATCTTCATCGACCATTACATGGTATCCATTTCTGTGTAGTCCTTTTTCAAGCGCTATATTTTTTGCAACTAATAGTAGATGACCTGTAAAACAAAAAACATTAGATTGGCTTCATTGAATTTATACTATATAGGTACGTATATAGACAATATATATTTCTAACGTAGAGGGAACAACTAAAAGGAAGTTTATGATATTTATTTCATAGCAAACTGAAAAAGTAACATACAAACAATATGAATTTAAAAAGAGAAAGGGGTTTTATGTCTCTATCGCTATAACCTGTGGCCACTTTTTAGGTGCTAAAAAAGGTTTTGTCATGTTTTATTTTTAAATATAAACGAGATTAATTAACGAGAATAAAGTAAAATAACATTTTATTGTACATTTGACATTGAATAGTTTTTGCCAGAGACAAATAACAATTGTGTTTGCTTTAAGCGTACGTACAATGGTAAATTTTAAGGAAACTAAATAAAAAGGTAACACTATCGCTAATTCACCACCAACCAGTAAGTAGGTCTAGTTCTTTCTCTATCTACGGGAAATTTTTTACTGAAACAAGCTGCATGCAAGCTGAGTTTTTGGCGGGATCTCAAACTGTCATGTAGTAAGTTTTTGTTTTTTGAAGTAAAACTTCTTTATCGACGTATGGGAGAAATTTTGTAGCAGTGTAAAAAAAAATCATCACGTTTTTCGGTTACGCGCCATGTTGCTTTTTTTATCAAAGTTTAGTATAGTGACGTAAAGAATATAATGTAATATATTATAATAATAACAACAATATATTAGTTTTGAAGTTTGGTTTGAAATAAGAATAACAATATATTAATTTGAAAGTGATAAAATAAAAAGACTTATTCAAATTTAAGTGAATTTACAAGAAAAGTGAGAGTGATTATATATTTCGTTTTATAAATTCAACACGTATGAGCATGATTTTAATATTTATTTGAGGTTAACCTCACTTTTTGATTGTAAGTATCAGTGAATGTATATAAATCTGTTAAAATTAGCAAGTATTAATAAATATGACTGTAAATCTAGTGAACATTATTAATTCTAAAAACAATAAAAAATATAAATTAAATAATAATTTAAAAATAAAACAAAACACGATTAGAAAATAAAAATATGTATACGTACATCTTTTTTAATTATTCGTTTTTAATGATTTATTTATTCATTTTTAATTTTATAAAATCGTTGCATTTCTACAAGACTAACTGTCATCATATAATTGTATTACTTTGAAAAGATAATTCCAATTATTTATTCATAACTTGTAATTATAATACAATAAATAAATAGCAATGATATTATAATAAGAACAATGATAAAATAAATTACTCATTAATTGTATGCATGTCTATAATAATAAAATAGCTTTAATTTAATACGGAAAAAATTGTTTTTCTTAAGGCTTAAGCCTTATCTACCCCATTTTCGTGAAGATGCAAATAGTAGAAAAATGATATGTCGTAAAGAAGTTTCACTTCTTACCTGTGTACTCTGGTACACACACACATTTTTTTATTCATAAATTCGTGTTGTTTGACCCTTTAGTGTGTAACTTAAGTGGAATTTTGCGTAAAGATTGGTTTTTGGTCACAAGTGAAGTGGATTAGAAATAATAATATGGACAGTGAATTCTGAGATCTCACAAAAACTCTCTAGAAAGTTCTAACAAGGGATCAATGATATTTTATAAGTAGACTAGCTGTGCCCGCGGCTTCGCTCACGTGGACTACAGAATGCCCGCGCGAATCTTGCTTCCCGCTCCCAGCTATTTTAAAGAACAAAAATGCTTATTGTGAGTGTTCCTTAGAAGTATACTCTCGCAGACTTTTTTGTAGGTATTTTTAATGTCCACAATTATTTGGTATATTCAAATATCTCTTATGGTTTACTCGGCGTAAGCTATTTAAGCGCCCGAATTGCTTCACCGTGACCAGTTTTATTTTATTTGTGCGGAACCCAACTTTTTCTAAAATAAAAGTAACCTTAGTTACTCCCTATAAAATCAGATATCTATCAGTGAAAGTCCTGTCAAAATAGGTCCAACCATTTCGGATATTACCCCGAACACGCAGACAGACAGTCAGACAGACAGATAAAATTTTATATGCATTTAGTAAAAAGCTGTTATTTTGACATTACAAACATACACTTCAATTTTATTAATTGCTTAAATAAGGCATTGACGCCCTTTGCATGCCATAGTGAAAGGTGGGCAATTGCCTTCAATTCACAACTTTAATCATTTTTTGACAACAGAGTATCCGCCCGCTGTGATTTCCTATCTCTTTTGTTTCAACGTGCTGTTAATCCGTTTTCAAATTGCTTTTAATGAGAGTATAATGCGTCTATTTTTAAAACGTCATTGCAATGGAGCTTCCATCTTGTTAGTTTATAGAAATCATCATAGGACAACATACAGCACACATTATATTCACTCGATATAATGGCAGTAAGGGTCTTTATTATAGAGGAATAATTGCCATGTTATGAAAAAAGAAGAAGTTGCAAGCGAAATGCGAAGCAAAATGGCGATTTGATTTAATTCGATATTTGAATCACGTACCTTGCTTTTTAATTTCAGACTATGTAGGGTTCTTATGAATCTTAACAATAGGTAGTTCGCGAATCGTTTCGTTTCAAAGACAACAGAAATGAAATTGGGGACATAGAGTTCAAAACGAATAAAACATAATAAACAAATAGATTTTATTTCAACCAAAAGGCCAAAACATCTGTCTTCCGCCGAGAACTTGTACGTGGAAGTGGTCAACTTTTTGACCACCGTGAATGCCCTCATTCATTACCACACCGAATCCTGATTCGGCCAAGCCTTTCTCTTTTGCAACGTACCGGGCAACTATCATCAAATGTCCTGATAAATTTTAAAAACTTATTACAATATTTTACTTCAGTTTATGTATATTCAGTACTTAAATCTAATTTTAAAGACCCTAACAATTAAAAAGCAAATAATTATAACCAGAGATTATAACAAAGGAAACAAAGTTGCCAAACTTTAATTAAAAAAAAATACAGATAATAATTATAAATTTATACACCATAGATCATTATAAACTACTGAGTAAATTTACTTGTTTGACCTTAATGCCTAGATATTTACTTTTTCTTCTTCTTCCTAATTTGGTAACTAGTCCTCTTTGATGAATACCACTACTGCAATTACCGAGTGAATATAATGTCCTGTCTTTTACGATTTCAATATCCTAACAAGATGGTGGCTCCCTTGTTAGAACTTTCTAGGGAGTTTTTGTGGGATCCAGAATGCATGTTTTATTTTATATTTGTAATCCACTTCACTTATGCACAAAAACCAAACAATCTCACGCAAAACGCCACCAATATTACATAATATAGGGTAAATGAATTAAAAACAAAAACCACAACATGTCACTTCAAGATCCCGCCAAAAATTCTTAGATACTTACTGACCCGCTATAGAAGTTATACGAAAATTCTACATCTTCTTTTTCCTACTTTGGCAATCAATCCTCGGTTTTGACGATTATTACTGCCCTTCTTAAATGATTTATAAATTTATTATTCTGGAGAGTCCAGTGTTCTTGTCAGAATTTTCTGGAAAGTTTTTTGACTACTCAGAATTCCATGTTCCATGTTATTATTTCTAATTTACTCGTGCAGAATAACCAATAATAAAAAATAAAGTATCACGCAATATTACATAATATGGGGTGAAATAACCCAAGTTTATAAATAAAAAAAAAACTAACAGACTAAGATTCTGCCATACCTTCATAAATTAAAAAGGGTTTCCTTTTATAAAATATGCACATATATAGAAAACTAAGTTTTTCCCGGTGAGCACATGACCTATGTAGGTATATTTAACATCACCCAGACATCATAATGTACAAATTATATAAATACGACATAATACAACGTAGATGTGACATAACTTAGAAGTAACGTGTCAAGTCAATCCAAAACACTGTACTTCTATATAAAGTGGTAAATAAATCATGATTAAATAGATAAAAACTAAACAGAACAAACCAAGAAGTTTCTCATTGTCAGCAGAAGCATCCGATAATCGTGGCATAACTATTTTGGGAACAACCAGAAAGTGGACTGGCGCCTGTCTGTCTTCCTCTTCCTCGAAAGCTACACACTGTAAATAAGAATTTCATTAATATTTTAAAACTAGTTGTGCCCGCGGCTTCGCTTATATGGACTACAGAATGCCATCGATCGGGCACACGCGAAAATCTTGCTCTCCCGCTCCCGCCTATTTTAAAGACAAAAATGCTTATTGTGGGTGTTCCATAAAAGATAAACATGTACTCTGGCTGACTTTTTTGTAGGTCTTTTTAAGATCTAAAATTATGTAATACATTGATTTGATATATTAAGTAACCATTACCAGTTTTTTTAATGCACGGAACCCTAATTCATTAAAAAAAAGTAGCTTAATTTAATCCTTACAACATAAGAGTTACCAGTGAAAGTCCCGTCAAAATCAGTTCAACCGTTTTGGAGATTACCTACCCGGAACAGACAGACAGGCAAAAATATGAAAAAGTGATTTTTTGTTATAGGTATCGTATATACTTTCATATGCATTTAATAAAAAATTATTATTTGGACATTACAAATAGACATTTCAATTTTATTTATTGTATAGATTGACAACTGTTATGTGCTGTGACTCTGTGACGCAAAGATTCTCTCGGGTGTTAAATTGATTAGACCAACTACCCGTAATAGGCGTAATAAATAGCCTAAGTATCTTTGTTCTCACTGGTAGAATCAATAACATATTAATGCATTTTATATTGTACTAGCGACATCTCTTGTCCACTTTGTTTAATTGTAACTTCTATCCAATGTGTAACTACATATTTATGGTTCTGTAAAATAAAAGTTAGTCTATGAACTGCAAGTCATTCCGTGTTTTTTACACACTTCCCTATAGATTAATATAGTATACTCTTCCCGTATTTTCGTATAATTTGCGAGATTACTTGACGTTCATATTTTACTGCTCCACTCCTTGGGTTCACAGCGTGCATTCGTATATAGCTTAGAACCTTCTATGAAATAAATCATATTGAAAAGTCTGTTTGTAATGTTAAAATAACAGCTCTTTACGTAAAGTATTAAAGATATCAAAAAACTCTTTTTTTATTTTTGCCTGGCTATCTGTTTGTTCCGGGTAATCTCCGAAACGGTGGGCCAATTTTGACGGAACTTTCACTGTTAGATATTTGATATTATAAGGAGCAACTTAGACTACTTTGACTTTAGAAAAAAAATTTGATTGCTTGTGGCTTACGCTGAGTAACCCATAAGAAATATATCAAATAATGTATTACAAAAATATAGAATAAAAAAGATCTGCAACAAGTCAGCGATAGCATAAAAGGTCTTTCTTGTAGCTTGCTAGCTATTATTATTAATATCTGGGCGACGAGCTGTGCTCGGTGTCTTATAAACAAAAACAGAAAAACACCTATCTAGGTAAACTTGGAATGTAAAATATTATCTAAATGCAAAGTTTCATCGAAAACGTTGATGCCGTTTCCGAGAAACCAGTTACATATATATATACAAGATTTGCTCACTTAATTTAATAAGATTATACAAGTTTTTTTAAATTAAAAATATGATAAAAGGTATATTATTTACCTGATCATCTTCATATATAAACTCTGTCGGAGGTTTACCGTTGAAAAAATGTGCAAAATTACGAACACTGACCGCCGTAGACATGATTGAAAACAAACTACTTACTTCGTATATAAAATATATACTTAACACTTTTTTTAATTTATCTTTGTGAGTCATGTGCTGACAATCAGTTGTATTTTTACCAACGAAATAAATTTATATACTGGAATGACAAATCGGAATAAAAATATAGGTATAAAACGTCATTGGGTACGTTACATACAAATGTCAATGAATGCTTAGTGACTGATTTTGTATTACGAAGTTACGATAAAACGAGATAAGTATCGTTGGTGTTGTTTGGATTGAGTATGGCTAAAAAATTATCTATACAATTAATAAAATTGAAGTGTCTGTTTGTAATGTTAAAATAACAGTTTTTTACTAAATGCATATGAAAGCATATACGATACATATAACAAAAAGCCCAGTTTTTTAATTTTTGCCTCTGTCTGTTTGTTCCGGGTAATCTCCGAAACGATTGGGCCGATTTTGACGGGACTTTCACTGATAGATAGCTGATGATATAGGAAGTAACTTAGGCTACTTTTATTTTAGAAAAAGAATTAGGGTTCCGCCACAAATAAAAAAAAACTGTCATGGTGAATCAATTCAGCCGCATAAATGGCTTATGCTGAGTAAACCATAAGAGATATAGAAAATTAATGTACAACATCATTGTAGGCATTAAAAAGGCCTACAAAAAAGTCAGGGGGAGTATACATCTATCTTCTAAGAAACACCCACAATAAGCATTTTTGTCTTTAAAATAGCCAAGAGCGGGGGAGCAAAATTCGCGTGAGCGTTCTGTAGTCCACATGAGCGAAACCAATTTCAAAGTCCAATTTTATCAGACAAACACCGCGCCGCTAACGTACCCGTGTAGCCTCTAATAATTGTTCTCACTTGTCGCAAGTCCTAATCAATTTAATTTTTCATTATCTCCTAAAATATGTGCTCAAATAACATGCTATAGAAGGAAAAAAATCACTTTATAAAATCGTCTTTATGAAGAAGTAACTTTCGTTAGTAAGGATTAATATACTATGCCTGAAAATAATGATCATAATTCAATTTTTAATCTTCAATAAAAAAATTGCAAAATACCTTATTGTGGCTTATGTATAAGAGATAGGCATATGCTATCGCGGACATTTTTTAGAACATTTTAAGAGAAACAATTCCATCATAGACGATTTTTGCGTAACTTGTAACTATTTACACAGCGAACGTAATGGATCAAAAGAAATAAAATTTGCCTGTTTTTCTTACATTTTTCATTGATGCTCCGCTCCTATTGATCATAGCGTAATGTTATATAGCCTATAAACTTTCTCGATAAATGGGCTATTTGGCTAAATGAGCTACAAATTTTTTTCTATTCGAACCAGTAGTTTCTGAGATTTGCGTGTTCAACCAAATAAAAGAAACAAACTCTTCAGCTTTATAATATTATTTTATAGATTTATCGGACATAGATGTTTAGTCGATATTGATTTCGATGTTAACATTTGTGACCACTCGTCTCATCTCTTTCGTTCATCTCGCCTCGTCTCGCTCTACACACAAAACAGCGTCACGTCCACCATTCGTCAATACAATTAAACTTGTTTCCGTTAGGTATGGTTTTGTAACCACAACTGAAAAAAACAGAGCGACTGTTTCGAACGCTTATCTAGTATGCAAAACACGTTGAGTTTTATCAATAAAATTATCAATACGGATATATATATATATATATCAATACGGTATCTACCTACCTTGATTATAATTACAAATTAATGACTTTACAATTATTATTTTTTTTAGGTTTTAGCGATGTGGCTACAATTTCACCTGACCTAAGCCTAGTCGAAGACTGGCTCTCAAGTACAGCTGCCGGAACACACCTATTGGTGCTTGACGACAGATTTTCAACTTGAGGGAGGTAGCTAGCCAGGAGGGCATTAGAAAAAGCCCTTCCACCATATTATGGTTTCATCACGATGTTTTCCTTCACCGAAAGCTCAGGCGTGGTGGAGTGATTCGAACTCATGTCGATTACGCGGTGTCCGTACACGCTATCACTGAACTACCATGGTTAGCTATCTGTTTAGTATTGGTCGCCTTTCGGTTGATTGGATTACAAATAAAACGCAAATAAAAAATCAACCGTTTAAAACATGCATAATTACAGAATACAGAACAATAGTGTTTATATCAAGAAATATATACAATGCTGATCACAGTCTTATACGGTAGTTATTATAAAATTATAATATTTCTTCTCCCTGTCGTATGTAAAAAATAACTGTTTATTATGGTTACCAGAACCAGGTAATTATGGTAGATTATTATTTAGCAAAAAGACATGAAGTCAATCAGATGTTGTGCCCATTAGGTACTAGCGGCTCCAGACTCACGCCGTGAACACCAGTTAAAGGGCGTGAACGCAAGTGTGGATGGATTTCACGGAGTTCTCGTCTGTTCGCGGCTCGGTTTCCGTTCCGAGTCGGTTTTTTTGTGTCCGCGTCAGGGGGGGACAGCGCGAACGCTTATCCACTTTTACGGCGTCGCAGTTCGATTCTCTATAAATTAAATATGCTAAATTAACACCATATTGTAATAATTATATGAAATGTTTAAATTATTCAACATTTATGATAATATTGCAATATTTGACGGTATTTTAGCTATATCATCTTAAAATAAACATGTCTAAATTATAAATAACTCGTTCTGTTGCGATGTGTAGGTACTCGTTATCCACTATCTGCTTATTCTTTGTTTGTTTTGTATCTTTATTAGGCAAATGATTATAAACTGCCTGTGCACATAGATTCAAAGACGCAGCAGCTGAAGTTACATCGCACTGAGTTCATGGCGTGAGTTTGGAGCGGCCATACCTATGTGGTATGGCCTATGTTATGACATCTACTACGTACTAGAGACGAAGCCTCAACCAGCTTGTTTGAAACACACGTTTCGAGTGCATACACTCATTATAACTCAGTCTGTGTCGAACACTTGTAGCGATTACACGTTTCAGTGCTAAATTTTAATTCATAAATATACCTTCACGTGCACTGAGATACTGTATAAATAACTCGAGAAACACAAGTAAAACTCAAGGAATGACTTTGATTATTTACATGTCTAGATTCCTAGTCCGACACGTCAAAGTGGTACTTTTCAAAGTTACTATAACTTAATACTTCACTCCGAATAGCTGTCAGTACGTTAAGCACGCCATAGACTATAAAAGCATTTTTTCTCTTGCAATTATAATAATAATTAAAAATGGCGTTTTGTGTAATGAAATTTTGCTAAAACTTTTTCCTTAAAAAATTAGAGACTTGTCGGATAATAAGTTCAAGTTATATAGTCGTAAGATTATTACATGAATGACAATGATGTCTGAAAGTGACTAGTCTCTGTTCATCCACTATTATCAGTGACAGTATCTGTAAACAATACTATATAGTATTAAAAAATGTTAACAAAAGCCAATTGAGTTTCTTGCCGGCCCTTCTCGATGACTGGGATGATTGTCCGAACCAGTAATAGTGTACCTATCGATATTTCTAAGTGCCTTCAATAGGGCCTAAACTGAATTAAATGCATTTGATTTGTTTTGATACTGGAAACTTCACAACATTTGTACCGCATGTCTGTTCGCAACATTTACATAAAAAATATAATATATAATTATTTTAACAATCATATTTTTTTTTATAATTCCCATAATGAGCCGTCTGCACAACCTTAACATATGCAATAGTAACAATGAAGTAGGGATGGTAAACAATATCAGAATAAACCTGGTAAAACTGTCGCTAAAAGTTGGTATTTGAAAACAAAAGTTGGTACAAATCATCGTTGCCGCCCAGGCCGATCTTTTTTTCAGCTTGCCTGTGGACAAAACGCCCTTTCCCGATATTGATAGTAGGTATTATTGCGCACCAGAACCTGCGTAACTTTTACCTGGTAAATGGTACATGACGCTGAAACCTGGCACTACAAATAAACTGGTATGTCTACCATCCCTGTAATGGAGATACTAAACCCTCTACCGCCTCTGCGCCTTATACCATTGCACGAATGATCTGAATTAGGGAGCGTTTAAGTATTACGTAACGCAATTTGAGGGGTCTTGTAAAACGTTACGATGCGTTACAAGGACGGGAGGGGGATCGAACAACGCGTTACGTTACGTAACATTTTTTTTTTATTTAAATAAAAACTAGGCAATTAAAATCTCCTAAGTTCGCAACCCTTTTCATTTTTGTTTTACGGGGAATCCCTCGACTGTATTGTACGACATTTTTATTTTATTTTTGTTGTCAATATTCGTTAGTGTGTACGCAGAAGCACATTGCTGTAGTCAGTGTTTCTAAAGTGAGTTCATACTTTTATGTCCTCAACACAGAGATATTTGCATCATCAGCTGTTCTTGGCATATAAAAGTTCTCAAGCTGAAAGGGTGTTACGTAACGTTTAAGGAGGGAGGGGTGGGTACAGAAAAATGTAATGGCACGTTACATGGGGGATAGCGAGGGTCAAAAATCTCCAAAAATTGCGTAAATACTTGAACGCCCCCTTAAGCCAGAATCACACTTACAACACGCGATGCGGAGAGAAAAGAACAGAACTCAGAACTGGCATATACCGAGATAAGCAAATGAACACGCATCGCATCGGATGTTGATAATGTGTTAATGGGCTACCAACCGCACACGATTTTTTAGAATATCGGTATATATATCGATGTTTATCATAGCGAAGGTTACATCCCTAGCCGTCGTCGCCTATTGGTTCCAAAGGCGCGTAATATTCGCTACAAGATACCACCACTTCGTGCTCACGGCTCCAGTACTACAGTTTGACACATCAAATTTACACGAGAACATACTATAGGAATGTCATAAACAGAATATAAAAAAATAAACGAATCTCAAAATATTGATATTTTTTGGCCCACTTAAAATCTCAGACGTGGTACTACTAATCCCGTCGCTAAAATAATTATAACGCTTCTTAATATTATGAGAAAATTGAACTAAACATGTAACTCTACACACATAAACAATGGAAGAACATTCAAAATAAATTTATTGCTTTTTATACATAAAAAATTCAGACCGTGCTCCGATTTGATATCCCAAAACCTTTTTGACTACGTATGACTTTTTCACTCTGACAAGTAATAGGCATAATCTACCATGCTAGCCTACTGTATAAGTACTGTACTGAAAAGTTTTTCTTAAATTAACCATTCTGACAAATTAAAAATTTAGTCGAGTCTAGCAATAAAATAATCATGGGTTCTCAAAAATATAATATCTATTGGAAATTTTCCAATATTCGCAAGGGAGTTTCCAACCCTTATAAAAAACTTTTTAAATTCCTTTATACCTGTGTTTAAAGCAGCTGACTATATTGATATAATATATACGTAAAAAAAAAAGAATATCAGCAAACAGTCGTCTACTCAGAGGAAATAAAAAAAGTAGCGTATGTTATTTTCTTAAGTAATTTTATTTACTCTTGCATCAAATATTTTGGAAAACATTATAAAATCACACAAAGAAATAATCCCGTGTGTCCATAAAATGCATCATATTTTTATTTATCTATTTGATTCAAATGATATTTTTTCATTACATAACAAAATAAAATAGGCATAAAAACTTATAATTATTAATAGCATATATCTCAGAACACGGTCCGAAAATTAACTAAATTTGTACATCTAATAAATATTAACAAAATTATCTATAAATTGTAATATAATATCAATAAACGAGGGCCCTTTTTTATTTATGATTGTCACTGGTAGACTTGTGTAGTACCTACTTGTACTAAGAACTAATAGGAATTAATTCCTAACACTGTACTAGAACGAACTATTCCGTTAGCTTAATAGGTAGTACATCGTTCATTTAGTATACTTCGTTTGCGGCTCGCCGACGCGACGCGGCGCCTCGTACTTAGTACCTATGTGATTGATTCATGAGACCGGAGACGTGGATCAGTCGAAAGAGAGCGAAATACAAGGTATGTGTACCTAAAAGGCTCTGGTTCATTAAGCTATTTTGAACTATACGACGAGAGTAACAATTATTTTTATTATTGTTTTTAGACATTTTGATGAGGTTGAATTTGTTCTAAGAATTAGTTTCAAAATTTGAATTGAATACTTTTTTATTAGTTAGTACTATTTTTCTGCAAGTGCAAGTGTAGTTTGGTCTAAAAAACAGGGTCTTTAGAATGACAGTCCGAAGCCTAGAAAATATGAAGGAGAAACAAAATATTCCTAATATTCGTCCGTGTATGTGAACGGTATATTGTACTACTGTACTAATAGTACTAGAAATCTGATCTAGTACAGTTGAAGGATTGTACAAGTACGGAGCGCTCCTTTTAATGTCCGAAGAAGGACATGTCTAGTCACTGGATACAGTCCTAGCCATGCATAACCGCGTTTATACAATGTTGCCAGACCAGTAGATTTCCCCTAAATTCGGACGATTCTGAGTCCGTGCGGGGAAATGTAGGAAATTTTAGCATAAGTGAATACCACTCTTTTTTTACTGTCCGTACTGTGAACTCAGTTATATTTTGTAAGAGAAATAAATAAAAACAAGTAACACAAAAAGAGTTAACACAAGTATGGTTAATGTCGAGGTTTTCATAAAATACGAAAATTAATTTTAGGGGGATAAACCAAAAACCGACATTAGTGTGTATTTCGTAGTCAATAAAACGTCACTACAATTATCGACTCGATTTCCAAAAATTCAACAAATTCACCCTGCACATCAAATCTAGCTTCTTGATATGCGTTTAAATAGCTTTTAAGTTTACTAATAAATGGATTATACACCCACTTCAAAACTTCATTGATAACAAAAAACGTATCATACGATGCCCGACAAGTGAAGCTTTTTTCGGTTTGTATACAAAACGCAGTTATTAATTATAATTATTTCAATATACAGTAAATTGTTATTCGGGAATTAAAACAAATATTGAGGTTAAGTATGTTAAGGGGTTCTTGATACTTCGCTCTCTATCGCTCTTGTACCCTCTAGTAATTCTGTTTCGCTCACTCACATGGGTAACAATACGCACTGTTTAACCGATGGAGAAGCGTTGTAATTAGGGTTACCAACTGTTCAACGATTTTCAGTATTATACTCTTTTTTGGTATTGAGTACTTTTGAGATAGAATTGTATGGCTACATACATAATTATTAGACACAGAGAAAAGTGGTGTAAGGAGTCACGAGTTAGATTGATGACAAAATAAACATTAGAATATTTACATAATTCTTTCACCGTTCGAAGAAGTCCGAAAAACTGAATATAGGGAAGAAGAAATTAGTCGACTGATTTTCCAAAAATATGACACCTGTACGATTAAATCAAAACACTTCGTTGCCAATAACGACCAATACATAGTTACAAAGGATTGTCTATTGCAAATGAATTCAATTAAAAGCTCATCCTACAAATATAATAAATGGAAAGTTTATATGTTTGTTACTCAATCACGCAAAAACGGCGTTTTGTTTTTTGGTTTGTCGTGTTCCGAGATCAGTCTGTGTATATCCAATAATACGCAGACGAAGTCGCGGGTACCAGCTAGTAGTAAAATATATGTAACACAAAAATATATTTCAATTGGATCGAGCCATAAACTTATACAACTACAATTTTTTTTTCTTTTTTACTGTTTCTATAATTTTTTTTTGCTTATTCTGAAAAGTATTATAACTTATAACCCACAAAAACAAATTGGCAACCCTAACTGCACAACATACGTCAGTGACGCTTTACTATTTTTATTTAATTCACTACATCAAATGTGCGTTAATAATCATCGCGTCAATATAGAGCCGTATATACAATTACTTCAAGAATACTAGAAATCATAACGTAAAATGCTGTGCTTATTGGAGCACTAACCACTATGAGATTTGGTAACTAGGAAGTCACTGGCTTCGATTTCGACTGTTACTGGAGAAGACAAAACAAGAGAACATCATTCCGCAACACAATTTCACAAAAACACAGACATTTGTTGTAGAGGTCCTTCGAACCCGGTATTTGTCCCAAAAAAATCAAAGAAATCTGCATAATGACCGTTTCAATTAAACAACAATAACACATACAGTATTAAGTCTATAAGTGAGAGTTATTAGCTCCCGGGACGAGTTTAGCCGCAACTGCAAACGGCTTTAGCCCCACTGCGGGTCGTATTTCGTCCAATGGTACTCCGGAGCTAAATATATCCGTCTTCCGTGTACAAAACACGTCACAATTCCTCTGTAAGCTGTCCGAGGAACGCCGCTCTGTTGACAAATTGACTTAATTTTAATTTTTCAATTTAATTACATCACAGTTATGCCTTTTTATTCTTAAATTAATACGCTAAGCGTAGTCGTAGAAGGTGTAGCTCTCAAGAATAGCTGCCGGAACACACCTGAAGGTGCTTGCCGATAGATTTCCAACTTGGGGGCGTTCAAGTATTACGTAACGCAATTTTTGAAGATTATTGATCTGGCCTCCCCACCATGTAACGCGTCGTAACATTTTTCTGTACGCCCCTCCCCCTCCTTAAACATTACGTAACACCCAAGTCAGCATGAGAGCTGTTATAGGCCAAGAACAGCTGATGATGCAAATCTCCCTGTTTTTAAGACACTACTGAGTATAAACTCACTTTAACAAAACTGACTACCAATACAATCGAGGGATTCCCCGTAAAACAAACGAAAAGTGTTCCCAACTTGGGACAACAAAATAATAATGACGTACAATACAAGCAAGGGATTACCCGTAAAACATAAAAGAAAAAGGTTGTTGCGATCTTGGAAAATTTTAATTGCCTAGTTTTTAATTAAATTTAAAAATAAAACAATGTTACGTAACGCATTGTTCGAACCCCCCTCTCCCAAAATGCGTTACATAATACTCGAACGGCCCCTTGAGGATGGTAGCTAGCCAGACGAGCATTAGAAATTGCCCTACCCTATGGTTTCATCACGATGTTTTCCTACACCGACAGCTCAAGCTAATTGTAGGGGTTCGAACTCACGTCGATCAAACGCAGTGTCCGTACGCGCTACCAACTGAGCCAATTATTACTTCAAAATATGTACTGCCATAGGTACTGAAAGGTGGCCCGTAAAACCGTTTGCAATCTAAGCTGTTAAAAAAAATATAGTTTAGACTATGGAAATGGGTCACACCAATTTGTGTTGAAAATGTGTACTGACCCTAAAATCGTCCATAAGTCCTAGTTTCTTGGCAGCTCGCTGGTATGTCTTAGCGTTTGAGTAAGGCACTCTGACGGGCTGGCGGGCATCTCCCGTGAAAGCCTTCGCCTCCTCGGCCGTCATTTGAGGGAGCGAGTACACCATTGATGTAAATGCGTCGTCGTAATTCTCCTAATTATTACAAAAAAAAAAAGATTTTAAAACCGAATTTTACATTGTCACATAACTTTAATTGGATAATAATATTGCCGTTTTCACGGATAATTAGAGCTGCCATCACATAAATTTGTTGACGCCGGATAATAAATTGAAAATTACCGGACATTTGGGGGAAATAAAAAGTTTTCTGGGGTATTTTTTTTAATTGTTTTTAAATATAAAACAACTTTATTAACTTTTTTAATTCTTTTAAATAGCTTGTTCTCGATATATTTTGTAATTTTTCTAAAAAAAATTGAGCCTTTTCGAACCTCTACATAAATGTAACAAATTATATTTTTTTTAATCAGTCACTAAAAACACTATTTCGTGCAATTTGCAGGGAAAGCTATACGATACAATTTTCAGCGGTTATCCACACACACATACATCACGCCTCTCACCCAACGTCCTCCTCCTTCTCCACGTCCACGTCCTTCCATTTGCTACGATCCTGGTATACATCTTTCGCTTCTTCAACAATCATCAATCTTTTCAAGCACGCTCGTCAGTTTAGAGTACTACTGACCTGCCCTTTCTTGAGAACGTCCCCGATTTGATCGAGGAACGTTCATCTAGGCCTTTCTCTTCCAACAATGATTTTATTTATAATGGCTACTTAAAAACGAACATGCAGTCTATAAATCTATGTTATAAAGGAATAAAATTATCAATTTTTTACTAATTACCTTGAGTAAATAGGTGAGGTTGAGATTTGTGAATTCGACGTATTCCGTGTTTAGTTGGATATTGCGTAGATGCATATCGAAAAACAACCCCTTGCTAACGCCAACCTGTTTCAGAAAGCAGTCACATATAGTCAGACACAAAATCTGGGAATTGACAACTTTTGGAAAATTGTTTCAAACATTTTATATTTTGAAAATAATATCTATGAATAAATATCTTTTCGTCAATAGACCATTTAAAAGTGATTTAATTTTTTTTAATTTAAATAAAGATATGCCACAAAACGCGGTATTATAGTCCCATGACGTCATCATTAATTTTGTATGATAGCATTGACAAAATAATGTAAGAATCCACGAAAGAGTCTAACGTTCATATTTCCTGAATAGAGACGTCAAGTTTTCTCAACGGTGTTTCAAAAGGAAAATTAAGTAAATAAACAATTACTTTTTCCAGATTTGTATTGTTTTAGGCTATCTATCTATAGACCAATATTACTCAATAATTTACTTTAATTTTTAAACATGCAGTCATATATCGGTTTATTCATGACGTAAAATATATCTTCGATGTTCATTTCTCAAATATCGTATTATTAATTACATCAGTACCATTTCCAGGTATTTTTGTTTGGCGCCCTTCAAAGTTTTTGAAGTTATATTGCGTTTTTTCATTCCACGGATTAAATTGACAAACACGAATGGCAAACTTGAAAATAACGTTGCCGCATTCATTTCTATAGTGCTGTGCAAATCATTACATGATTCAGGAAACTATAAAATGTATGTATGGCTAACAAATTAAAAAATTAAACGATAAAAAGACACACGCGGTCTTGTATCCTATATTTGACTTTCATATTAGGATATCTCAATGTTTTTACAGAAAAAATATCAATAGGAATATTAACTCGTACGATTTTACGATTAGTTCCAGTTGAGGACATCACTACATATTTAAAAAAACAAAATAAGGTACATGATATGTCAATTTACTCCGTGGGAATAAAAAACGCAATGTAGGTATACTCTTTTAGGCACTTTTAGTAAAGTACTAACTAAATTATTTAAAAAGAAACAAAAATCCCGACTGCGACAAAAGCACTTTACTAATAAACTAAACAATTGCTTTTTATATGATAGCCTGACGTCGTGCTTAAATATTTTATTTCCTATGTCATTCCCTTAATTAAGATGAATCTAACGACACCTCGTATGCTTAAATCCATGTAGCCGTTTGGACTACAGAGCGTGCCAAAGAAATAGATATACATACATACACACGCTCGAAAAACGTAAACTCTCCTTTTTCGAGTACTATAAATGTATGTCCTACAATTGAGAATGGCAGTAGTAGTCTTTAGTCATGTCTCAAGACAGAAGAGGACTGGGTTGCCATATAAAGGAAAAAAAAGAAAAAAATGTATGTCTATTTTTTTGATACGCTCTGTAGCATAAACGGCTTGATGGGTTTTAGCATACGAGGTGTCGTTAGATTCGTCTTAATTGTGGGAATGACATAACCTATATAATATTTAAGTACGACATGTGCGAATCAAGTAAAAAGCAAAAATAGTTTTTTTTTTATTATAGTCGAAAATGTTTGTCTTCGACATGTGAGAGACGTTGGCGGGGACGGGTAATGTAGCGGAGAAGGGAAGCGCGTGCAATTTGCACAGTACACTGAAGTAAATAGTATAACGTCTTAATACAAACGGCCGAAACGAAATCTAGGTAAACTTCAGTTCACAATAGTCGCGAAGGCGCAATTATTTATAACTAATAACGAAATATTATATTACTTACTTCATAGAATTTAAAATTGTTTTTAATTTATTAAGCTTTGAGCAAAAAATCATCTTTCTTACTACTTCACAATCACTTCGGATCACGTCGGAAACATAAGACGGTCACGCACGAACTTGTACGACTATAGTCAAGTGTTTTTGTTGCAGTCGAGTCTTTTGTTTCCTTTTTAATAGTGAGTAGTGGAGTCATTAACAATAATAGATACTAATTATTTACTTTTCCAAAGGAATATGTTCTTGATATCTCCGGTCTGATACACGCACGCCCCTGTGTATTCACCGGGTCCCTCAACCAGTCGTCGAAGAAGCTGTTGAATTTATACATTTGTTTTCATTAATGATATTGACGTACCAACTACCACGTACCACCATCCTTTAACGTACGTATCAAAACTTATCACAAATAAATTATTCAAATCTATATTTTATATCTAACTGAGATTTTGGTGAAGGAAAACATTATAATGAAGCCCTAGTGCATGGTGGTAGGGCTTTTTTCTAATGACCACCTGGCTAGCTACCACCCTCAAGTTGAAAATCTGTCGTCAAGTACCTCTAGAGTTGTGTTCCGGCAGCTGCACTTAGGAATCAGTCCTCCGATATAGGCACGCATGTTGCCATATTGGACCACATCGTCACTGAATATCAGATGAGTTTGTGGGCAAACGATAAACTATAATTAATTTTTTTTTAAACTAGAGATGCGCTTAATTTTTAAATAGACTATGAACAATAGAATCAACTTATTATCATCATTGATACGTATCATAAAATTAAAGTGTCTGTCCGTTTGGAATGTCAAAATAATAGCTTTTTTACTAAATGCATAATATGAAAGTATATACGATACCTATAATAAAATAAACATTTTAATTTTGTTTTGTCTGTCTGTCTGTTTATTTCGCGTAATCTCTGAAACGGTTGGACCGATTTTGACGGGACTTTCACTGGTAGATAGCTTATTTTATAAGGCGTAACTTAGGCTACTTTTATTTTAGAACAATAATTAAAATTCCGTGCAAATAAAAAAAAAACTGTT
This sequence comes from Saturnia japonica, assembly GCA_033032175.1. Taxonomy (NCBI): domain Eukaryota; kingdom Metazoa; phylum Arthropoda; class Insecta; order Lepidoptera; family Saturniidae; genus Saturnia; species Saturnia japonica. Next base: position 3,711,980 of record CM065331.1, read on the forward strand.
CACGGTGAATTATTAGGACGCTTAAATGGTTTACGCTAGGTAAATAAGAGATATAGCAAATTAATAACATAACATACCATCACGCCTATATCCCCGAAGGGTTAGGCAGAGGTGTACTAACGTACACCCACAGTTCGTCGGGCATGTTTTTATGTCCCATGTAATAGGGGGCGAGCCTATTGCCATTAATCGGGCACAAAGCGAAACTACGAGCCCTAGAAAAACCCAATAATACTTTGCTCGACCTGGGAATCGAACCCAGGACCTCGATCATAGCAGTCGCGCTTACTACTACTAGGCTAACGAGGCAGTTAATGTAATTAATGTACGAAATAATTATAGACATTAAAAAGACTTACAAAAAAGTCAGCGATAGTATATGTCTATCTTCTAAGGAACACCCACAATAATCATTTTTATCTTTAAAATAGCCGGGAGCGGGGAAGTAAGTTTCGCGCGTGTGCCCGATTGATGGTATTCTGTAGTCTACGTGAGCGAAGTCGCGAACACAGCTAGTTTAAAATAAAAAGAATTTTGTGTATCTATTTTGTATTAACGGTGAGGTAAAGAATTGTTATTAAAAAAAAAAATTGTTACTTACGCCGACGGCCATTTGGGTTCAAGTTGGAGCCATGTGTCTCGCCTCAGCACCCAGCCCAATCCTGGGAAGAAGTCGGTCCTGTGCAGGAGTTCTGGATGGGACATGTCTATCACCTCCTGCTTGCCGTTGTCGTTCCATGCAGATATACACCTGATTTTTAATATTTTTGAACTTACACTTCTTTTGGTGCGTTTCGCAGCGGGTAAAATTGGAAGCTGCGCACGCGCATCACGTGACTAAGGTGACATGATCAAGTTAGCCATCAATTTATTTATTTAACAAAACTAAATTAAACAAATTATCCATTATTATCCTGGATTCTGAACCTATGTGAGATAACTCCCGAGGGGGTAAAACCGCTATCCTGCGGGGGTAATAAAGCTTTTTACAAGACAAAAAGTAAAAATAAACCAATGAGGCGGTGAAAAGCACCTTTAAAGAGTTCATAGGAAACCGATCCCCAAGGATCTTTCCATTCAAATGGTAAAATGCACCGACGATAATAAAAAAAGTCGAAGTAGATTAATGGAATATCAAATAAAAAAATCTATAAAAAAACAGGAATATCATATAGGTAAGGTAACTAACTTTCCCTAAAATGATCGTTTAATTAATGTCTTTACTCACCATAAACTTGGATCCTTGTGCAAAAGCGGATACGTGCCGAGGAAATATTCGAAGAAATCCGGAGATATGTCTAAATCATCTGTAAATATCAAATTTTCTTTATAAACATGCTCATATTTTTAATTGATGCAATGTAATCATCGCCATCTTTGAAGCCATAAACAGATTAATCAATTTATTAAAGTTTGCACGTAAAAGGCCTCAGCGTTTTCGCATAATGGCGTAGAGAACAATAATAATTGTCATCTTTCGCTTTCTTTTTATTACTTCTTTATCAGAAGGATATATTGGTTTTGTTTTTGTACGTTATACTTCTTTGGCGCGTTTATTATAATGAAAAAGTGTCCAGTTGTAATTACAATACAAAAACCCTCAAAAATTGCGATAGCGCAGCAAGAGAGAATTATACTTTTTTGTGATTTTATAGTTTTTAGTGCTATAGAATTCAAAAAAAAATTGGACAACAGTGGTAAAAGTTGACAAAGCGGGCGAACATTAAAAATAATAACTTTTGGCGCTATATTTAAAATTTATACACTTGCCGCGTGGCTTCAACCTAATTTAACGTTTTTCTATGGACACTTTTTCATACATAGGGATGGTACTCTCGGTCTCTACCCTACATAGTTTATTATAGGGTGAAGTTAAGAGCTGCGCGCGCATGATAATATAATTACCTATCATTATATTAATACGTGAAGCAAAAACTTTGTACAACTTCTTACGAAAATTGCGCGGACGGAAGCCTGTGAGATTTGTCATGGTTAAAGTTTATATGGAGAAGAAGAGCAGAAAGCTAAAATTTATCTATAATATTTGTTACTAATATATTAAATGAAATAAATTAATACTGCGAATCAAAATATTGACATTGTCACCTCAATGAAAAGTGACAGTAAGTGATATAATATTCATTGTTTAGGTTCATACTGCAAATGTCAAACACAAACTTTTTTTATTGTGTAAAAATAATTTAACGGTGTATAAATAAACACTATTTCAGTTTGATTTGATTAAAATAATATTTTCAACACACTTGCTCATAAAGTGGCTCTAATATCACCGCAATTAGGCACATAATGACACCTGTAATCAAACTGTGACTTTTTCATTGCTATTATTCACAAGTGAGTTATAAAGTTTTTATTTTTATTTTATTGGTCGAGTTGCTTTGTTCTTAAAAAAGTTTCGATACAAAAAAGATAATGAACAATAGAACAAATATATTAATGTACCTATTGCTTGCTTATTTCATACAACTTCGTATTTAAATAGATAATTTCAACTTGTACGTGTTTAATAAATAAAACTTTCACTCAAATATAACTTTTGTTTTCTCTGTAATAAAGAAAACTTTAAATTCCCTATTTTATACGTGGCTAAAACGCTATCTGCGGAAAGCCAAAAAAAAAGAAACCTCATTCCTTTAGTCTATGGCCGATCGCCATTGTTAGATGCGCGCGCAAACTGATTAATTTTTCCCGCCATAGCGAAAAAAAATTCACAACTCGTTGTCACTGTTGAAATTTTAGTTATTTATTAATTAAAATGTCTACAAGTACTAGTTATGAACAAAATGATTTATGTTGTACACCGCCCGATATAAGATGTGAAGCCCTTTACGTTATGCAAAGTTTACTACCTGAAAACTCCAAGGAAAAATGTTTTTTTATTATTATTTTCTTCACAAGTGTGTTGAAAAACGTCGTATGATACACGTGTGTATTGGTGATTACCGTCCTCGGCTCTCTTAAGACCCTCACGGCCTCACCTAACGGCTCGGGTCTCAATGGCGCCTCAGCGGTAATCACCACCAACATTACACACTTGTACCATAATGTACTATTACTTGTCAAAGAATCGTGTCCATGTGTTTTTTTTAAATTAAACATGTATCATAGCAAAGACATAATTGTTTTCCTGAAGTAAGTACTCAAAATACGTGAAAACCAAGATAAATGAAAAACATAAAACCCGAAAGCAACAAAACACTTAATTGCTTCATCAAATTGTTTGCACGAGAGATAAAATTTTTGGGTTAAGTAGGGTTAGGGAAGCTGTAGATCATACGCCGCCGTGTATGAATTCACGGCGGCGAGAAGAGAGTTAGGGGAGCCTCCAGCTCCCACGGAGGTGGATAGGGTCCGGCGTGAGGCCCGGGGGATTGTTCTGAGGAAGTGGGAGGAGGACCTGGCGGACGCGCGCTATGGACGGTATACCATAGACGCCGTCCGCCCGGTCCTCCGGGAGTGGTGCGCCAGGGAGCGGGGCTCCCTGACGTTTAGACTTGTGCAGGTACTGTCCGGACATGGATGCTTCGGATGGTACCTGCACAAGATAGCCAGGAGGGAGCCCTCGCCTGTGTGCCATGAGTGCGGGGCTGCAGAGGATACGGCGCAGCACACTCTTGGTGAGTGTGCTGCGTGGGAGGAGCAGCGCCGCACTCTGGCCGCAGTCGTTGGAGAGGACCTCTCGCTGCCGAGTGTGGTGAGAGCCATGCTCGACAGCGAGAGGGCATGGACGGCAATGGCCTCCTTCTGCGAGGTCGTCATATCGCAGAAGGAGGCCGCGGAGAGGGTTCGTGAAGGGGATCCCCTGAGCGGCCCTCTCCGACAAAGAAGAACGGGTGGCAGGAGGAGGCGATTCATTCGCCAACTCCCGCCACCCTAGCCGAGCCAGAGGAGACGGGTCGGGGGGCCCGTCTTCTCATTGCACAGGCTCGGCGGACGGAGGAGACGGCTAGGGTGTACTGAGCCGTCTCCTATTAGGCCGGGGCCCGGTTCAGCTGGGCCGGCCGCCGGGGCGGCGCGGCTGTATGCCAGCGCAGTGCCCGCGTCGCCCTACTATGGCGGCGGATGGTACACCGTGGAGTTTTAGTGAGTAGGAGTCTCACATAACCACTCGTCCCCCCGGGCGGGTGTGTACCCATGATGGGTTTCTCCACGTTAAAAAAAAAAAAAAAAAAAAAAGCTGTAGATCATACAAGCGTACAATATAAGTAGAATCATTTTTATATAATTATTATTTAAATAACGTACCTTCGACAATAACGACTGCATCGTAGCCCAAAGTTTTGAACACATAGTTCAGAGCGAACTTGTAGTGACGCGCTATTTTGTAGTAGCCACGGAATTTGATCTTCGCCCGCGGCAAGGCTATCTCAGATAAATCAGGCTGTTTGATGACTCTGATTGTAGGATCGACGCTCGTGAAGCTCTTTATCACTTCGTAAGTGGCTGTGTGTCCACAATCCTAAGAAATATTTTTTTTTCTATAGTTTACATTTTATTGTAATGGATCTAAAAAGTTTAGCATTTTTAGAACAAACTTGACTTGTAGAAATCTTCACGTAAGGAAAAGGCGTTTTGTTCCCTCCGTGCGTTTTCTCTCTCTCTCTCTAGGTTTATCTCTTTCTATTATATACGAATGTGTTTTTGTGCGTGCGAGTGTCGAGATTCTGCTAGGGCTGCCACCCGTACTATATTATACAGTATCGTATTAGATTTTAGTCAATTGTACTATATATTATACAAAAATAATATATTACGAAAAATACTATATTTTCACTGGTAATTCAACTACCGCGCTTTTTAAAATTCATTTCTTAAATGAAATAGAAGTGCAAATTATCATTGAAATTAATTTTTATTTTGTCAGTCATATCTTCAACAAAACTGTGAAGTTTGTAGGTTGAAATAACGTCACCATTTTAGATGTCTACAATATTATAAAAAAATAAAGGAGGGAATAGAAAACTGTAAAACAAACACTTCTTTGGAAATGATACAAACAGAAAAATTTATAAAATAAAGAAAAATCGCCCGAACTTTGAATTTAATAAGAACGTGATGTTAGGTATTTATTGACAAAAGTTTAATATAAATGGTATGTTTTAAATAAATGGTTTGATTTGAAACCAACTAATTGGCTTATGCCAATTTCTGAACAGAAACATGTAGTTTAAATTTAAGCAAATTGAGAGCATATTGTATTATTTAAATTATACATGAATTTCAACTCTTTTTTATTCAGAAATAATTATGGTGAATGAAATTGTTTCAAAAATAAAATTGTGTTTGAATCGAAAAATACTGCTGGAAAAAGGCAAACGCATAATCACAGATACAAATGTGAACAGAGAAATTTTATTAGAGATTTCTGTCTACTTGCAGCAATCCGATCGGTGGAATACATCAACCCTGTAGAAGACAAAACTAAATAACCTTATGTTGTGTTCCCGTGGTGGGTAGTGTTTCCAGAGCTCCTTGGGGTAGGAGAATTCAAGGTTGGCAAAGCGCTAGTGACACCTATGGGTATTGGAATTTGTTCAACAAAACCATAAATTTGATACCCATATTGTAATAATTCAAAATAAATTCACATTTGAAAATGAAGCCATACTGGCGTTATAATTATATTTTTCAAAATATAGCTAGTATCACTCGCGATGATGTAAGGATTCTAACGATACCCCATACATCAAAATCTGTTCAGGTATTTCATTTATGGTGGAATAAAGAGAGTCATATTTATTTATACATGAACCCTGAAAACATTTCACTCCTTTTTTACAAGTACTATATTTTTTGCAGTTTATTGAGAAATATATTATATTTCTTCCAAAAAAAGATGGTAACCCTATGTATAACTCTTCCTGAGACGACCGTCAAATTGCACAACATTACACTTCAGGAGGGGCCCCGCAGGGAGACCACCCGGTCTCGCGAAACAGCTACGTGTTCAGTAAATCAATGGTTTATTGGTTATTTTTTGTATGTTTGTATGGTTTGGTATAAGTTCACATCGATGTGTTCTTTATTAATTAGGAATACCTAACTAATTTTGAAATATAACAACATTTTGGTTATTTTATTTTTTAGTAACTTCGTTTGTGACGGGGATCCCCCGACCGCACAACATTTTTACATGACAACTGTGGCAAACAAGTGCTCGGTCCGCCTGATAGTAAGCGGTTACCGTAACCTATGGACGCTAGTAACATCAAAGTATCACTAATGCATTTCCGACTTTGAACCCGTATTCCCCAAGGAACTCTGGAACCCAACTAACCGCAGGAACAAAACACAAACTGTAGAATGGATATATTTCACTAGAAGGGCTGCCCCATTTAGAGAGACATCTCAGATATTTCTCTGTGTTCAGATACCTCTCAAACCTACCTATAATAGTTCCAAGTTATTTTTTAAATGTTACACATAAAAAAATTCCCAAGAATGAAATTTTTTTTGTAAAAATTTTATCTGTCCTGTCTGTTTGTTCCGGGTGATCTCCGAAATTGTTGAACCGATTTTGAAGGGGCTTGCATTGGCAAAAGTTGATGTTATAAGGAGTAAATTAGACTACTTTTATTTTAGAAAAAGAATTAGGGTTGATCCATGCAAATGAAAAAAAAATCTGGTCATGGTGAATCAATTCGGGCGCTTAAATTGCTTACGCTGATTAAACCATAGATATATATCAAATTATTGTACTACAAATTGTTGTCAGCGAGAGCATATGTCCATCTTTTTAAGGATCATCAACAATAAGCATATAACCGGGAGCGGGAGAAGTAAGATTCGCCCGATCGACGGCATTCTGTAGTCCGCGCGAACGAAGTCTCGGGCACAGTTAGTATAGTCTATTATAACTATGTAGTCATACCAATACCCGATAACAAAATTTTGCTAATGACGTAATGTCACATTCCGACAAAGTATGCAAGTGTTGATATTAATTATCACCAACTTGATAATCGAGATTATCAGCAAATCTCTTTTTAATAACCATACGGTGAACACGCACAAACATGACATGTAGGTACTATCCGGAAGTTGGCAACTTTTGAAAAATTATTTTAAACACTTTATATGTTGAAAATACATAATACATATGAATAATTATTTTTCAATAATTCACTTTAGAAAGTGATTTAATTTTATTTTTTTTATTTGAATAAACAATATGCCAAAAACGTGGCATTATGGTCCCGTGACGTCATCATTCATTTTATAAGCCATTTTGTATGTTATCAGAGAAAAGTGTGAACTAAGAGTCTAACGTTCATGTTTCCTAAATGGTGACGTCACGTTTTCTAATCGGCATTTCAGATCACGTGACTCTCAGACAAAAATATTATTTTTCCAAAGGGAAAATTAAATAAACAAACAATTACTTTTTCCAGATTCGTATTGTTTTAGGCTTTTTATCAATAGAACAATATTACTCAATAATTTATTTTAATTTTTAAACATAGTCAATTCGGTTTTAGGGACGTAATTCATTACATGAATTTCGAGCTAAGCCCACTTTTTGAAACTATGAAGTTATGAACTATCAACACTAAGTAAATCAATAAATTCTAAATCAAGCTTTTTTAAATTTAAAACATACCGCTTTGTAAAAGCTGGGGTAGGTTGCTAGTAATCAAATAAATCTAAAAAAGTCTTACCTGACTAACTATGATGGGGAACGTGTCTTTATTCGGTCTGAATTTGACCAAATTGTCCAAACACCTCTTAACAGTGACTCTGTCACACGCTATCACTAACACTGGCAGTACCAAGTCCGACAAACCTGTAAAACCACAAAATTACTACAAACTCAGACCAAAAGAATAGAACCTATATACAATCAATAAAATTGAAGTGCCTGTTTGTAATGTCAAAATATGTCTGCCTGCCTGTTTGTTCCGGGTAATCCCGAAACGGTTGGACTGATGTTGACGGGACTTTCACTGGCAGATAGCTGATGTTATAAGAAGAAACTTAGGCCACTTTTATTTCAGAAAAATAATTAGGGTTCCGCGCAATTAAAAATCAATTTAGAAAAACGACGATTAAGGGATGCTTAAATGGCTCACGCTGAATAAACCATAAGAGATATATCAAAGTAATGTACTAAGTAATTGTAGATTTTAAAAAGACATACAAAAAGTCAGCGAGAGCATATGACTAACTTCTAAGGATTATCCAAAATAAATATTTTTTTCTTTAAAACAACTGGAAGCGTGAGAAGCACGAATCGCGCGTATTCTGTAGTCAACGTGAGCGCAGCCGCGGGCACAGCTAGTTCTGTCTAAGACTAAAAACTCCTTTCCACAACAGAACCACACGCGCTGGGCTTTGGAGTCACGGTTTCGCGGTGACCTCCTCCATCTCGGCACGAACTAAAAAGTTCTCAATGTCTTATCATGTCGTGGACCTGTGGAACCATCTTTCGACCAATATGTTCCCTCCTTCTGACGACATGGTTAAGCGTAACGTGAAGAGATATTTATGCAGACTGGCACCACAGCGACGACCGCCGATAAATTTAGGTCTCTCGCTGGTCACCGTTATTTGGATTGTACTGTGCTTACGATCAGTTAAAGTACCGTCAATATACCGAGCTGATATTAAAATAAATAAACTATTTCTTAAGTTTGATTGTTGTCCGAGCATGTTTTGATCTCTTGGACGGTGATATCTCGCAGAGGTAACATTGCACGACCCCCAGAAGTCCAGGGTCCAGAGACAAGTTGCCTTTTTACGTTTCTACAATCATTCATGTCAATTCCATAAATTTTTTCGATTTCTCTTAGCGTTAACAACACAAAATCAAAAATTATAAGAGATTAAATTAATTCCAATTACGATTGTTACAAAAAAAAGTAATAAATATTTTTGCAAGGAAATTAATTTTCTTTACAAATAAAATGTAGATAAGAGATTTCTCTTTTTTTGTGAGATACCCATGAGAGATTTTCACGAGCCGCCTTCCTCTTGCGAGGTACCACATTTTTAATGCAAGTTTTCCGAACATAGACAATTACACTAAGGGAGACAACCCTACTGAGGAATTAGTTATGTTTCTTCGATAGATGATAGTAATTTGTAATAAATAAAAATATAAACGTTATCAGCTGCTGTCCGTATCTATTATATTGATCAGAAACCTTGACATAACATAGCATACCATCACGCCTGTATCCCCGAAGGGTTAGGCAGAGGTTTACTAATGTACACCTACAGCTCGCTGAGTATGTTTTTTTAGGTCCCATGTAATAAGGGGCAAGCCTATTGCTATTAATCTGGCGCACAAAGCCAAATACCGAGTTGTTACTGAGAATTTTCATAGAAAAACCCATGAGCACTTTGGTCGACCTGGGAATCGAACCCAGGACCTCGATCATAGCAGTCGTCGAGCTTACGATCACTAGGCTAATGAGACAGTTAAACCTTTAAATCAGTAAATATACACATATTGTGTGCCTCTGTAGATAACAAGGTTATCACTTTAATTCGCTTCAACAATTTTATCCATTTTACAATATTTGATACAAGTTTTATTAAAAATAAGAAAATAGACAATTTGTATTAAAGATACTCTAAAATCATTCAAAAAATAAACATCGTCAAAGTTGTTAAATTCAGTGTATTTAAAATAAATAAAAATATACATATGTATTGCAATACAATAAAATACCATCTTGTATTTGCAGTGTAAGTGAAAGCGGTCGGCTTAAGCTCAAAGTTCATATAACTGCAGATAAAGATAACACCAACAAACTTAATTAGTCCAATCAATATAGACATCAAAATAATAATTATCTACAATTTTATACTTCTGCCTGTACATGTAATTTTTTTTTTCTAATTTTTGATAGCCTGATGTATATTATTATTATCAATATAATAAAGCGGAAGAGTTTTTTTTTTTTGTTTAAACATGCTAATATCTAGAACTACCAGTCAGACTAAAAAAATATTTTTGTACATGATAGCCAAATTCACGAAGAATAGTATGTGTAGGCAATAAAAGATTAGGCTACAACTATCAGCTAGCCTTAAATATTGATTTTTGTTAAGTAAGTCAGAAGTGGAAGTGTTCCCGAACTGCTTTATCCGCGTGCTCTGGCAAAATGGTTAATGATATGTAAATACAACTCTTTATAAAAATATTAGTTCTTAGTATATCTAAAAAAGAGTCCGCAATAGACTAGTAGTCTATTGTCTTTATTGACTAGTAGTCAATAAAGTTAGTACTTTATTGACACAGTCTTCCATACATATTATAAAGCTCAAAGAGTCTCTCTCTCTGTCTGACCGTTTATGTTCTTTTCACGCAAAAACTATATATACAATATATGCATTTATTTTTTATTCATCTATGATATCTGGCCAGATTATAGGATATATTTTGTTAGATAAAGTAACATTAACATAGGTAATTAATAAGTAGTGAGGATAATGCGAAAATACGAATGAATCAATGCGGAAAAAATACGCATTTGGGGCGCTTACAGAATGACCTACAAAAACGTCAGCAACATAATTTTTTATTATATATATCTTCTGAGAATTATTTACAATAAGCATTAATGTCAATAAAATAACCATTGCATTGTTCTATTTTTGCTTTTTATTTGATTCCCAGAGTCATGTTTAATGTTATATAGCCTATGTTGCTTCGAGAAATCCACAATTAAGACGTATCTAATGACACCTTGTATGCTAAAATCCATCAAGCCATTTGGGCTACAGAGTGTGCCAAAGAAATAGACATATATACACTCGAAAACCATACTCCTCCTTTTTTACGGTCAGGTAAAAAAGTAAGTTATCAAGTTAAAATCATCTATGTATTGGAATAATTTCCTTTCTTTTTAACCTCCGATGCAAACATAAGTTTAATATGTTGTCTGTTTAAAGAGAATCTGTTCAACCGTTTGAAGATTATCAGGTCATTTCTAGTTAATGAATGGATGTGAGTTGCTTCTACAGGTTTGATTGAGTCCTAATTTGGTATTCTGTTATTTCAGAGACATTAGAATAACATAGTAGCTTTGTCCTGATGCCACAGCATGATCTCGAATCTGCAGGATACCTAACTTCTAACGCCATTGGAATGATCTTGATAAATAGATTAATTGTGTCAGGATTTCTCAATGGAGGAAGTTCTCAATTTTAATGTATATTTTTTAATGAATGATCAACTATAACTTCTTTGTTTATGAACCAACTTAGATGATTTTTTTTATTGAAAAGGGGTACTTTAATGGTGGTCCCATTTTAATTTCATTGGGATTGGACCTTTGCTTTTGAAGATATACCAGGGAACTTCTCAATATCATCGATGTTGGTCTTTTTTTATTAAAAATTGTCCATTTTATATCTTCAAATAAACCTTGTACAATCAGGTGTGTGTCAAATATTTGTAAATTTAAATATGTAAATATAATAATGATAAAATAGTGTAACAAAGATATAATAAATAGAAGACAATGTAATAAAAGTTTTATTAGTATTTGAACAAATGTTATCATTTTAATTACTACAATTGACAAATGAGTTACAATATATCTGTTTTGTACAGCCATGTGTTTCTCTGGATGATAAAATTTTTATGAAGTCACAGTGATACCAGAGCTGACCATATAGCTCCAAGGGCAATCAAGTTGAAATCGTAATGGGCTGATCAGACCCATTGAGGAAAAGAAACACTATTGGAGTAGATGAGTTTTTGAGAGCTTACTGTGTCTCACACGAAATGGATCAAAATTTTTCCTTGCAAAAAGTATTATCTTTTATTTTTTTATTATTTCAAGTTTGGTGTTGTGGCCACTATCTCACCTGATCTTAAGTGACGATGTGGCCCAAGATGGTAGCATTGTAAGCTTAGTGAAAGACTGGCTCTCAAGTGCAGCTGCCGGAACACATCTATTGGTGTTTGGCAACAGATTTTGAACTTCAGGTTGGTACTAGCCAGGTGGGCATTATAAAAGGCCCTACCACCATGCTATGGTTTTATCACGATGTTTTCCTTCACCGATAGCTCAGACTCATCGCAGGGATTCAAACTCACATCGATCGACGCAGAATCCGTACACACCACCAACTGAGCCACTGTAGGAACAGTAAAAGTTTGTCTGGTACTGGATTGTAACCATGATACCACAAGTGTGACCCCCGTCATAGTGACACGCTTACAAGTTTCAGATTCCGAGATAAGCCAGTGTATTTTCAGTAATCATGGTGGTAAGGATATATACTCAACTGGATTGCGACCTCAATGTATGTGGTAATAAGGCTTTCACAGTGACTCTCTTTTGGTTTGTCACAGTTCGGGATCAGCTAGTTTATATCTAGCCAACGAGAAGCTTTTTGCTTACACAGACTACAATTAGCAGAAACCAAGCCAGTTATCAAATAATGTCTTTATTTGTACTGAGTTAAAATTACTTTCTTCAGACCCACAACAAGGTGGACGGATGGCCTGGAAAATATAGCAGGAACCTGTTGAAAGCATAGAGCACAGGACCGCTCATTGTGGTGGTTATTAGGAGAGGCTTATGTACATCAGTAGACATCTTTCAGCAGAGATGATGATGATGAAAATTATTTTGTGATTTTTATACCTTACATACATAATGATGAGTAAAAATGGTTAACTTTTAAACTATATACTTATGTTCAAAATAAATTTATTAAATTCTTTTGAGGAAAACTGCTATGATTATGTTACTTTATATTATCTGTATTATGAAATACTAAAACTAAAAAAGTGGTTTATTTTCAAAATAAATTTATTAAATTCTATTGAGGAAAACTAATAAAGTGCATGTTTCTTAATGGAATAATTTATATTCTCCGTATTATGAAATACTAAAACTAATAAAGTGCATGTATCTTAATGGAATAATTTATATTCTCTCTATTATGAAATACTAAAACTAATAAAGTGCATGTTTCTTAATGGAATAATTTATATTCTCTGTATTATGAAATACTAAAACTAATAAAGTGCATGTATCTTAATGGAATAATTTATATTCTCTGTATTATGAAATACTAAATTATGTAAATAAATAATTAGCAATATTATTAAAATACTCACTTAATACATTGTCTAACGTATCGCCATCATTTTCTTTGGAAATTTCATTTAAATTAATATGCTTTTTAACTTTTTGCAATAAAATATTACTCTCCAGCATCTGGTCATCCATTTGCTTTTGAAGTTTATTTAATTTATCTTCCAATTCTAACGCAGGGCTCCGAATTGTAGCAGCTCGTGGTACTTCTATCACTGATGAATACGACACAAGAAACCAAAGTAATATAAGGATAACGCTTACGAAAATCCCTTTTTTAAAATTCACGCGCATTTTGTATTTTTATTTAGTGGAAGTATCTTCACTCCTAAATATTACATAGCTGTTCCACGTATACAAAGTAAAGTAGAAGTACGTCTATGTTAGAGTGATTAATAATAAACATAGCAGAAATAATTTCATACGTGAAATTTTTCCTTCATAATATATTCACTGAAAACTTCACTCTTCTAACAGTTAGCAGTGATTATTCTTACACTTGAGAAGTTAGGAGTATGTTTTAATTTAAACTCTATAGTAAATCAAAATTATACACGGTAAAATACGTGTATGATCAAAAAATTTACAAACAAATCTCTCGCAATGGACAGTTTTCGTAGATAAGGTGACAGCTGGACACGTCAAACGTCAGAAACAAATTGACCAATGACCAGAGACCGTAGACAAAAAAAGAACTAGACACACACCATGTAACCGATCATGGTTGTGGGATGGCGATATCGCCATAGTATTATCATTTTAATCAGTTTAGGTACCCACTAGACTTGTTTTTGCTCGGACATAAAAAGGAGCGCTCCGTACTAGTTAGAATCTTTCAACTGTACTAGTCTCAGTATGTATTATGTACTATGTGGTACTAGTACAGATTTCTAGTACCATTAGGACTATTTAGAGGTGTTATATTAGGCTGATATTTTGATATTCTTATTATGGAATATATTAGTTATCTGTTATTGATATTGTGTTAGGTGAACATACCAAGAGTAATTTTGAAATGTACATACATAACTACAGATTAAAATATATTATGAAAAGGAGTCCCTTTAGGCAAGGTTCCGAAGATACTGGCAGCGTTCCCCCTTTGAATAGCTAGACTAATTCTTTGTCCGAGGTAGCTGCCAGCTCTTCGGTCTCCTGTGATGTCGACTAACCTTTTTACTATTTCCTTAAAAAGCCTTGTAGCGCTAGGACCCCACGGGCCAAGGGTCTCGACGCCGAATGGGACAAAATCATATTCAGAGCCCAGACCCCTATATTTGCATGCCTTAGCTTTTTCAGCCGCCTCACAAGCCACACCAGCTCTGTTGCTGGTTCCAAGTAGATGGGAAGGGGCCAGCGTGTCTGAACAGGTTGCATCCCATACTAGCACCCGGCCCATCTTCCATGGAACCAAACTCATACCGTCCGGTCTCTTGCCATCGTCTCTTGCAATACCAGTCGGCTCAAGTAAACTTGGAACGTTGACGGTGGCAAGTGACCGGCGTATGATATCGTTAAGTGCGGCATGTCTCGAGAAGCGGCCTGCACTTTTTTGACATGACAGTCCGTGATGTCCTAGCTTGTCGACATCACTGCCACAGGGACATTTATGAGGAACGCAGACCGGAACCCCAAGCCGTAGACAGGTTGCGATTCGGAGCGTGTCAGGTTCAAGAAATGTTCCTGTATTTGACGAAGGATACGCTTGAAGCCAGTAGCCGGCCTCATGCGCACCCACGGCCAAAAGCCTAGCACGCGCCGAACCCGTACTACAGCTCAAAATATTATCATAAATCAATTTGCAGTTTAGTTAACTTATATTAGGTTCCCGTACCTATTATTTGGTATTAGTCAAATAATAGTTACCAATTCAATATTCGCTGTTCGCTACCTACTTGAATCTAACACTGATATTAAGTAAACATGTGTCCGCTATAGCCAAACGGAACTGAAAACGGTTGACATGCCTCTAACGTACCGTATCGGTATTGATATAGCTAACAACGGCAATCATATATCTAGGTACTGACAACTGAAAATGACGTTTCGCTATGTTGGTAACCAAACGAACAATAAAATCCATAATAACCAAAATAATTATGCCTTCTCTCACTTTCTAAACGATTCCTTACGTGCAAAACAAAGAAGGAGTGAATATTGGCTAGCGGTTCAATAACCAGTACAAACCAAAGACGACCTAATTTCTATAATGCTAATGCATAACTGTAATAAGGTTTGGAACATCAAACTATAATGGTCAGGTATTTCTGGTTGCTAGCGCATTTCGACGAAAACCGTTCATTATAGTTTGACATATTAAAGGTTATATTGATAAACTTTGTAGCGATAGATATAAGGTCGTGATTACTTTACGAAAATTGTGATATTCATGACATGTAGAATTATTTTAGTTTTTCTTAGGTGGCTTCACTGCGTGTTGTGTTGTTTGAGAGATGAAACAGAATATGCAAAACAAAAAAGTAAAAATTGTAAATATTTTGTTACATTAGGTAGATTTGTTTCAATGGCGATTTTTAAATGCACCACAATTTGTATCTATTGTAAGCAATTGTACTAGTCCTAAGCATAAAAAAGCATGAAGGGAAATCGTTAAAAGTAAGGGGAATCATTATTATCTGTGCACTTACACGTCGAATAACATCGAGTAGGATTTTTTGGAGGGATCTTAAAGTTATATGTTGTGTATTTTATTTTTAAATCATTAAATTGGGGTTTTGACCCTATGTTATGTAATATTGGTGGCTTTTTGCGTGATATACTTCGGTTATTGTGCATAAGTGAAGTGGATTATAGATATAAAGCGGAAAGCATGCATTTTGAGATCTCACAAAAACTCCCTAGATGGTTCTAACAAGGCAGCCACCATATTGTTAGATGCCATTTTGTATAAAATATATATTACTACGAAGGTTTGAAAACGTTGACGCTGGAAAGTTTTACGAAGACTTAAAAACATTGACACTGAAAACTCCATTTTTTACACTGGAAAATTTTATGAAGGTTTGGTATCGATATTTGGTAACGGTTATCAATATCGGTATTGAAACCAAATATCGGCTAGATAGCCGTTGCCAGAAATAGCTGATAACGCCCATGGCTAATATTAAGCGTATCTATTCTCTACTTAAATAATGTGAGTATGAAATAAAACTGTAATATTATTACGCTACGGTTCTATTTAATTAAATTAAGGATTGAAATATTAACGAGGATTCACATTTTCTCAGTTCTCTTTATTTTTCTAACAACAACTGTTGCCAACGCAACTACTTCAAAAAAAAGAAAATACATTCGGATTTCACAACATCCTCCGCACACCGAAACAAAGTATATATCCGAATGTTATATTACTGAAGTACAATTATATTATATAAAAATTTAACAATTTACAACTTTCTTCGAAGCTCTATCACAATATTAAAAAATCACAACCATTGCCGTTTTTAATTATAATAATAGTTTTACTAATAAAAATTAATAGAACGTATCATATTTCTCTGACAGATAATTAGTAACAAAAAATAAACTAAATATAGAGATTGCTAAAAAAGACAGTTTAGAATAAAGAATTTAAACATATAACTTATACTCACTTGGCAGTTTTACCACCCTACCGCCGCGAGTCTTCAACTGTGGTTTCTCAGGACTCATCGATTTTTGTTGATCTGCTGAATTAGAGTTTAATAAACTATCATTACCTGTTGGGCTATTTTGATCATCAGAATCTGTCTTCAAAACAACTAAAATCAGTACATGTGATTTCTAGTTTGTACAGTCTTTGAAAAGGACGAACCTTGTACCCTACAGATGTTCTCACGCGTGCAGATCTGCTAATACCATCTCTTCCAGGGTAAATTTCTTCGATTAATCCTAAAAGGCACTTTATCCTTTTATCTCCAGTTTCAATTAAAACAATATATCCTACCTTCAGACTATCAGCCTTTTCTCTTCCTCTTTGCACTAACATTGTTAAATATTCAGTTTTGAATCTATGTCTAAATTGCTCTCGAAGATTTTGTAAGTATCTTAGACGTTTATTCATGCCTTTTGCATCAATCTGATCAATATCAGTTACATCTGTGTTGCTCAAAGGCTGTATGAAATGTGCTGGTGTCAATGCCTCCAATGCTTCAGCTTTATCGTTGTTAACATATGTCAATTGACGGCCATTCATTGTGGCTTCACAGTCACAAAGAATAGTTTAAAGCTCATCGTATGATAAAGATGATTTTCCTAAGACACGACGCAGTAAATCTTTCATTATTTTTATTAGACGCTCCCAAATACCCTCCCCACCAAGCGGCAGAAGGTACATTCATTTTCCACGTTATGCGTTCTATCATCGAGCGTCTTTGGATTTCATCCCAATCTAACAAGGTAAGTAGATTTTTAATTCCTTGAAAATTAGTGCCTTGGTCTGACATAAGCGTGTCGATGCGACCACGTCGTGCTATAAATCTCCTTAATGTCATTATAAATGATTCTGTGGACAAGGACTTAGTCAATTCTAGATGTACTGCACGATATACAGCACAAGTGTAAAGCACAATCCAGCATTTCTCTCCACTTTTCAAATAAAGAGGTCCAGCGAGATCAACTCCTATTGTTTGAAACGGTGCTGAACATGTTACACGTTCTGTAGGTAATGGAGCAGTCGGTGCTTGTACTGGTTTTGATCTATGTCTTATACATATGATGCATTTAGATATAACTGATCTCACTAGGCGACGAATTCCTATTATCCAGAATCTAGATCGGATGTCTGCAATTAGCTGATTGGTGCCTGCATGTTGTAGCTGTACATGTCTTTGTCTCACTAGTGCAGTCACAATAGGATTATTCGCTAAAAGTAGGTAAGGAGTTTTTATTTGTTCAGGAAAATCTGATAGCAGCAATTTTGTTTTAACTCTTAATATTCCTTCTTTATCACAAAACTGTGTCAGACTTCCACTCTTCTTTTCAATCAACTCCATATTTTCATGTTGTATAAATTTTATTATATGCTTTTCAGCCTCGTTAAATTCACTGTATGCTATTTCACCAATCCTCTTATTATTTTTATTACGTATATTATACATAAATCTCATTACCCAGACCAACGTTCTTACAATCTTTATATATTTACTGAAATAGTTTTCCAATTGTTTTAATATACTCTCATTTAAACTAATGTTTATATTGCATACAGTTTTCTTAAGTTCGACATGTGCCTCCTTTTATTCAATCAGCAACTCCGACTTAGGCCACTGATCAGGTTCCAAGTGCAACCACTCTGGACCCTCCCACCAATGCATTTCGGCGAGACTTTTGCATTGCATCCTCTGGAAGATATGTCGGCCCAATTCTGCTGACCTGGAATATGATGCCAATTATGTGAATTAGTATTTTCTCTAATTTCCTTTACTCTGTTTCCTACAAATGTGTTCCACGCTAGTTCTCTTTTTATCCAGTATAGAACTACACAAGAATCTGACCAGCAATATATATCATAACTACTCAGTAAGCTGGAGACTTTTTTGTACATTTGTAAGTAATCTTGTCCCTATCAAAGCAGCAGTTAACTCCAATCTGGGAATAGTCATATTCTTTGGTGGTGATACTCTAGCCTTCGCGGCTACTAATTGTATTGATATTTTATTATTTTTCTGCGCCCTCAAAAAAACACAAGCTCCATATCTATCTTTACTAGCATCGCAAAACATGTGTAGACCCAGCTTGCATTCTTTAATTAATTCAGTAGTCAAACGTCGAGGAATTTTACAGATATTAAGGTATGTTATATATTTATACTAATCTTGAAATTTATTCAACAAATCTGTGCGTAATATTTCATCCCACACAAGCTCCCGACGCCAAGTTTCTTTTAGTATCAACTTAGGCGTTAACATAGCTGGACATATGAATCCAATAGGATCAAATATTTTCTGAGTTATTGACAATAGATGTCTCTTTGTGATATTTTTGATATCTTCACATGTAGGCAGATTATGTGTATTACAGCAAAGTTTGTCTGAAACAGTATCCCACACAAGACCGAGTACTGATATTTCAGATTCATTTATTTCATTAATATGCATCGGTGCTGTAACCCACTGTCTTAAGTCAAACTTAACCTTATTCATGATTTGTTTAGAGTCATATATAAATTTACATACCTCTGATTCATAGTCTAAGCTGGTTACACAATTATCTACATAGAATGACTTTTTCAGTAATTGTGCTGACTCTGTATATTCATCTGTTACCTGCCTCAGGTGATGCTGAATAGTTGCAGACAATAAAAATGGGCTACATGTTAGTCCAAATACAACTCTGCAATGTCTGTAAGTTAAAACTTCATTCCTTTTATTATCTTTCCACCAAAAAAACCATAAACACTCTATCACTGGGCATAACAACAATTTGTAAAAATGCTTTTGCTATATCAGCTGTTATACCTATGGCTCTCTTTCTGAACTGTGCAATTAATGTAGGAATTTGCTCTAGAAAATTCATCCCTTTCTCTAAACAAGAGTTTAATGACCTTCCGTTAATATCACATGCAGAAGCATCAAATACTGGTCTTATTTTTGTTGTTAAACTCGAGTCTTTAAACACTGGCTTGTGGGGTAAGTAATGTGATTGACTTTTATTTCTTTCAGAATCTAACACAAGCTCAACTAAACCTGATTCTTGCCAATTCTTTATTATAGCATCATAACTATCAAAAGTACCATTAGATACTAATTTCTTAGTCATTGACTCTAATCTTCTATATGCTAAATCATAATTATTTAATAAATTATCATGACCTGGTTCCCAAGGAAGCTGAACTTCATACCTGTTTTCAGAATTAACTTTTATGCTCTCTTCAAACCTCATAATCACCTCAGCGTCTATTTCACTCTTGGATTTTACTTCAACAGGATCTCGAATACCTAATGTCTCCAACAACCAATAACCTGTTAAATCGTTTTTATTATTAATACAGAATAAAGTAGTGGTTATAATATTATTTAATGTAGAACTCACCTGTGTTCCTTCTAAAGTCCAACCTAGTTTAGTTTTTATACCTGCCATACCATTCTCCAATTGTATTACATTTGGTGTCATTAAAACACCTGAAAAATCTGAACCTATCAATAGACCAATCTCTGTTGAACATTCTACATTATCTGTCAGAGTTATACCATGTTGTTGTAACATATTATAAATCTGTGTGTCACACTTATTGACCCTTGGAATATATTTACAAATACAAGATTGGCTTAAGGCTGTTATATTAAATATAAATGTACTGTCCAAATTCTCAACATTAAAACTATACACTCTGTGTTCCTTAGTGTTAACAGTCACTCCACCAAATAAAGAATGAGTTAAGAACTCCTTACTGATAGCTGGAACTTTCAGTTCTTATACCACATCTTGTAGTATGTATAATCTCTGAGAGTGCTCGTACTGTTTTCTTCTTTCCATTGTATACAATGTTGACAGTAACAGTTTGTAGTAAAGTCTCCTTTTGTCCTGACTGACTCCGTGCTGACAATGATGTTGATAAATCATTATTCTCAGTTTTAGCTCTGGTCTTTTGTGTGTAGCATAACACTGATGAGTGTCTTTTTCCACATATAAAACATTTTACAAAAGATTTACATACTTTTGCATGATGTCCAACTTTCAGACAAATGAGACATGCTGTCTTCTTTCTTAGATGTTCCTCTCTTTGTTCAACAGACATTTTTGTCATCTTGTAGCATTCCATATTTGAGTGTGTTTCCTTATCACAACATATACAACTCTTTGATTTCTTCACTGGTGTTTTAGACTGTGCTATTAAACAACTAGCTGTTGGTTCAGGATTATTATTTGTTTCTGTACTAAAGGTGTTCTTGGCCATAGCAATTCTTTGTTCACTTTCCACTTCTTTCTTGAGAAATGATATATGTCATGTGGCAATGAAGATTCAACCATTGGTAAAATAAATGCTGAAAACTTCTCTTTTGTAACACCTAATATCTCAAGAGATCTAAGTTGTGCATTTAGCTTGTCATATAATGTTGTAAGATCTAATTTACCTCCTTCAACTTTGAGCAAAAATCAGTGACAACAACTCTCTGACATATACTTGTATTAATAGCTCATCTCGGGCATATCTAGATTTTAATTGAGCCATACACTCCTTATAATTATCATTATATGGTGGGTAACTTTCTACTAATGCACGAACCTCTGTATTGGGTGTGATAGATTGCAGTAGATAATAAAATTGGTCATCATTATTCATTGATAGGTCCTCGTCTATCTTTTTAAACTGACCCCAAAAGGATAACCAATTTTTCACATTGCCATCGAATTTCTTTAACTCAATGGGTGGCAATTTTAATTGTTTGATGTTACCTTTCATTTTTATACTGCTGTTATTATAATCCTCGTATTTAGCGTTTAGAAGCAGCCATCTCGTCTGATATTTTTCGCAGTCTTCCTCTTCTGACTCTAAATCACTTTCTTTCCAATTTTGTGTATACAAAAGTAATTTTCTCAGTTCTCTTTATTTTTCTAACAACAACTGTTGCCAACGCAACCACTTCAAAAAAACGAATACATTCGGTATTTCACAACAAAAACATTGTTGTGAATATTTATTATTATTATTATTAAGCGTAAATGAAAATGTGATTAAATTTTCTTTCGTATTAATAAACTAGCTGTGCCCGCGGCTTCGCTCACGTGGACTACAGAATGCCCGTACGAATCTTGCTAACCCGCTCCCTGCTATTTTAAAGACAACAATGCTTATTAGGTGTTCCTTAGAAGATAGACGTATACTCTCCCTGACTTTTTTGTAGGTATGTCTACAATTATTTAGTACGTTAATTTGCTATATCTCTTATAGTTTACTCAGCGTAAGCTATTTTTTGACTAATATTTCGTAACCTATTATTCTGTATTCGTGTATCATTATATATTAGGTCCTTACATATGAAATTAGCGTTTTGTCGTACTGAGCACTTTGATCTGAAATATCTCCTCTTTAGTTAGGAATTCCAAATTCAAATTTATAAATTCATTTAGCTGGTACATTTGAGTTTTGAAAACAGTCATTCATTTATTTTTTCTTCATTATATTTGCCTTTGGCGTCGCTTATTACCGCACAATGGAAAACATGAAATATCGGTATATTTACGAGTACGAGTTCTACCGTGGCACCAGTGCTGCAGAAACAGCGCGAAGGATTAATGATGTATACGGCGGCGCTGGTGTCGCAAAAGTAAGCAAGGTACGTTTTTGGTTTCAACGTTTTCGCTTTGGAAATTTCGACCTTCAGAACCAACCTCGTAGACGGCCGGAGACCAAAGTGGAAAATGAAGAATTAAAGGCTATTGTGGAAGCGGATCCATCACAAAGCACTTCAGAGATAGCTGCAGGCTTCGGGGTAAGTGATAAAACTGTATCAATCCACTTGAAGCAAATCGGGAAAGTAGAAAAACTTGAACGATGGGTACCTCATGAATTGAGTGAATCGAACTTGCAAACACGCGACGTCTGCTGTGTTACTTTGCTCAACCGAAACAATAATGAAGGGATTTTAAATCGAATCATTACTTGTGATGAAAAGTGGATACTGTACGATAATCGGAAGTGCGCAATGGCTGAACCCTGGTGACCCAGGCAAATTCTGCCCTAAACGAAAATTGACTCGGAAAAAGTTACTTGTGAGTGTTTGGTGGACTAGCGCCGGTGTCGTTCACTAGAGCTTTCTAAAATCTGGCCAAACGATTACGGCAGATATTTATTATCAACAACTGCAAACCATGGAGGAAGAACTAGCTGCTAAACAACCGAGATTGGTCAATCGCTCTAGGCCACTGCTGCTTCACGACAACGCAAGACTACACACTGCACAACAAACAACCACTAAGTTAGATGAGCTACAATTAGAATGTCTGCGACATCTACCGTACTCCTCGGACCTTGCTCCAACAGATTACCATTTTTACCGGAATTTGGTCAACTTCTTACAAGGAAACTCAACTCCGATGTGGCAGTCCAAACCACCTTTAAAGGGTTTATTGATTCTCGCCCCCATGGTTTTTTTAGTAAAGGGATCAATGAACTACCTATGAGATGGCAAAAGTGCATTGATAACAACGGTGCATACTTTGATAAATTAAATATATTTTACAAAAAAAAAACTTTATATTCCTCCCGTACAAAACGGTAATTTCATATGTAAGGACCTAATATTAGTTAATGGCGCGTATTATAATCTCTGTATTTATTACGAATATATTCGTTACACCTCTAGTACTATTATTACAGTAGTACATTATACCGTACACATACACTGATGAAAATATATTTTTATTACAATGTATAGTCTTGCGTTCGACCACTATCGCACCTGATCGTAAGTAATGATGTAGTCTGCGATGGAGCACGCTTGGCTAGAAGGTACCCATACACTCGAGACTTGAATATACCCAGGTTATAATTATCGGGAAATATGAAATCCGGCAAAGTGTTCCACTCTTTAGCGGTGCGCATTATAAAAATGTGCTAGGAAAACGTTTCGTGCGCACTGGTGGAATATGTACCATAAATCGATGACGCTTCGCCGTGTCTCTTGTCTTCCGATGGTGGAATATTTTGATTCTCCTTCATAGTTTCCAGGCTTAGGACTGTCATTTTAAAGACCCGTTTTTTAGACCAAACTACACTTGTACTTGCAGAAAAATTGTACTAAATAATAAAATAGAATTGAAATCAAATTTTGAAACTAATTATTTAATTTGAAGCAAAGACAACCTCACCAAAATGTCAAAAAACAATAATAATTCTTACTCTCTCGTCATAAAGCCCAGAATAGCTTATCGAATCAGAGCTCATTAGGTCAATACTGGTCAATACCATGTATTTCGCTCACTTTCGACTGATCCGCGTCGTCTCAGTTTCGTGAATCACATAGGTACTAAATACGCCGTGCCGCGATCGAAGTACTAATACTAAAATGAACGATGTACTAATAAGCTTACGGAATAGTTCATTCTAGTTCAGTGTCAGGAATCAATTCATATAGTACTTGCATGTACTACACAAGCCTAGTACCCACCATTCTACGCAGCTTTTATCCAGTGTGACCGTATTTAGTATTTTCATTACTAAATTGGTATAATTAGGAGTCTGTGATATTTATTCAGTTTAATTTTAGTATAAACATAATTTGGTATTTTTTGGTTTAATTTAACACATAATAATACATTTTTGTTTTTTTTTAAAGATTACTAGGTATCTGATAACAGTATAGACTACTTAATAAAGAGCCAGTATTTTCATAATTAAAATTTATTGGCCGATAAAAATAGCTATTTGCGAAAGATTTTTATCTCTGATATATGTTATGGATAAGTTTCCGAACATAGATAATAATAACAAGCAAGCTGTTGGGTCTGTTTCGGGCCATGTTGACATGTTGAGCAATATTGTTGATATGAAAAAAGACGCAAAGTATAAAATTGTCACTAATTTTATAAAGTGCGTAATGTGTGTTCCCGTTTCCAATGCATAATGTGAAATAATTTTTTCTCTACTTATTATCATTAATAGTATATACAGAAATCGGTTTTTAACTAAGAACATTCCTTGCATAATACACTTCTTCTGGCACCTCACCAGATATGATTAATATTGTAATAAAATTAGTAATAATGATTATAGCATCGATTTAGAATACAGTTTCAATGTTACAATGTTTTTTTTTTTAATTTTATTACACCAATAAGTAGGTATAACACTGACGCAACACCTCGACTGCTGAAGTGACGAAACAAGTCTTATAAAGCATATAGTACACTAAACTTAGTCTCGAAAAATAACTTAATTAAAATAATGACCCTAACATGTTAGTTGATTTTTAGTAGAATTATATTTTTCATTTAATAAAGAAAGACATTTTGTTAGTATAATACATCATTTTGAAACGGTCACACTGCAAAACACAGTTCAGTATATTCGCTGTTTCTACAAGGAAAAAGCCGAAGAACACAGCTAATGTATTAATAAAATAATATCATGTTAAAAACAATATTTATAAATAAAGTTAATACTATTATGTAATTTTTATTGTTATATTATGGTTTCATAATAATTTATTAATAAAAATAAATAAGTGTTCCAAGAATGTAGAGAGAGAGAGAGAGAGAGGGGGGGAGAGAGAGTAGAGAGAGAGAGAGTAGAGAGAGAGTACAGAGAGAGAGAGAGTAGAGAGAGAGAGTAGAAAGTTTTTTAAATGTACCGATGTTTAGTTCGGGGAATTCCCGACGTTCCTAGGACCGGCTTGACTACAAGTAACTAAACCTTTAATCTCTTAAATAGTAAGTTTTAAATCTTAATTTTCATTAGAAATTTTGTTATTTCATGAAAGTTGTTGATTACAGATGAGTATACATCGCCTCACAGTATGTAATATATGAAATCTAGTTTTGATATACCTATTGCGAGTCTAAGTTGTAATTTTTGTATTTTTCATGAATAACCAGTCAATGTACTTTATTTGCGTATTTCTATGGAAAATTTTTGAGAATATCTTATAAACTACGTCTTGTTATTTTGTACTTTTATTTTGTTATGATTTATAAATGGTTTTCTCTTTTAACGTACCTATGTCTATGTGCTATTAACAACGTGCTTAGGAAATGTATATGGTTTAAAATGACTTAGTAATTAAAGCTACGTGTTTCTTGAGGTTAGCGTAAGGATTACTTTGCTTATATTGTGTTTTTAAGAATATTTACTCGTTACGCTCTGAGATTCATGTAGTGAAAGCGATTACGTCTTATATACTGTCATGTTGTGTACAATAAATAATTTGTGTTTGTGTTTTTATTTGTACGGTAAGTATTCCCTAATTAAAAGACTTCAAGTCTTTTGAAGTAAATGGTCTTATGTAAATGATCTTATGTGAATTTTCTTATGTAAAAACTGTATTACGTGACTCGAATAATTATTACCATGTAATTATTATTATATACCTAGTAGTCCCGTATTAGATTTTATTAGTATTAATTTAGTTAACATAGTAGGTTAGAGTAGATGATAATATTTTTATATTGTTATAAATTAATTTAAGTGACTTATTTATATGGAATCGCAATACTTATTTATGGAAAAAAAAAAATTATTACCTACTGATTAATTTAAAAACATGTGATTGGTTAAATATAATCCTAAACATATAACGGCTAATGTAATAGTTATAAGTACATAATTCGTTTAAATTCCGTGCTAAATTTTTCGACGGCACCAAGTCCGGTGAAGCTGTAAAAGCCGCAGCGGCTCTGTTTTTGGATAGGGCCCCTAAGGCTAACAGTCAGTAACCTTATCATTAGGTATAGAAGGGAGTTGAATTTGCTTATTCAGTCCTCTGTAGGTGGTAGAGGCCGAAAATCGTTGAAAGCTTACTGAGGTACGTAATACCTACTTAAACACCCCCTAATTTCGCAGTGAAATTGGCGTCGAATGGTGAGAAATATTATAACAACAAACGTTGCATAGCAGATTGATTATTGGGGCATTTGGGGCATATATTAGCGGTCTAGCTGTACCCCACGGTATCATAATCGATATCATAATCGTTCTTCCCGCAAATACAAATTATTTTAATTTTTCATTATCTCCTAAACTATTTGTCGAAATAGCATGATATACAGAGCAAAAAAACTTCATAAAATTGCGTTTATGATGAAGTAACTTTTGTTTGTAAGGATTAATATGCAATGTCTAAAAATAATGCTTTTAAATCACTTTTTCATTTTCAACAAATCTTTGTGCCAAAAACTTTATTGTGGCTTATGTATAAGAGATAGGCATATGCTATCGTTAACTTTTTTTAGATATACTAAGGACCAATATTTTTGTAGGACATTGTATTTCTGTATCATTAACGATTACGCCAGCGCACGCGATTAAACCAGTTCGGGAGGGCGTCGACTTCCGACTTACGTAACAAAAATTAATATTTAAGGCTATCTGATAGTTGTAGCCTAATTTTAAATGGCGTATACTATTCCTCGAGAGTCTGGCTATCATATAAAATTTTTTTTTTCGTGTCCGACTGGTAGTTCCAGAGATTAGCGTGTTTATACAAAGAGACAAAGAAACAAAAAATATTTTCCTCTTTATTATATTAGTACCTATAGATTACACATTCCTTTTCTTTTTTTTTTGTAAAGTTGGTTCCGTCTCATAGCAAAGTTCCACACGATAAATATTTAACACGGTTTTTTTGTTTCAAAACATTTCGCCCTAATGGTAGGAAGTTGTAAAGTTATGAAATTTTTGTCATAAGTTAATGGTTTTTTTTTGCACAGGCTTGGTATATATTTTAAATTAAGTATTTTAAATTTCAATGATTTCCGTAAATATAAATATTCCCTCATCTGAGATTTTTTATTTCCTAAGCGAGGAACTAATAAAGATTTCGCACTGTTCATGGAGCAATTCTATTCGAATTATGAGGTCCTAAACAGAAATATCGAAGAATGTAATGTAGTATAATACAAGTCCCAATTACATAATATGTATAAACAACGTCCCCGCCGAATATAGGTATAGGGGGATGTCTGAGGGCGGTTCTATCTGGCCAAAGATCCTAAAGGGTTCCGCGTAAAAACAAAAACTAGTCATGGTGAAGCAATTCGGGCGTCTAAATCGCTTACGCTGAGTAAACCATAAGAGATATATCAAATTAATGTACTACATAATAAAATACCTGCAAAAAAGTCAGCGACAGTATTAAATGTCTATCTTCTAAGGAACACCGACAATAAGTATTTTTGATAACCGGGAGCGAGGGCAGCAAAGATTACCTAGTGCGTGTATCCGATTGACGACATTCCGTAGTCCACGTGAGCGAAGCTATTCGAAGTTATTCAGGAATAACTTATTTGTTTATGAACCTATTTGGATGGTTCAAAAATCATTTATGATGGTTTTCTTTTTTTTTGTTAAAAATTATCTTATTTATTAGCTTTAATCATTACACATTCAACAGAACTATGTATATAGTCTAATAATTGAGTTCTATCGCATAACTTATACACGTGGTAATTATTAATAGCTCTTCGAGACGCATACCGAAACAATTTGAAAGCGCCCGGTTCGATACCAGGGTAAAACATGCGGAAACCACTTTTGGGACTTGTAGAATGTTGCAAGATTTAGAGTTCCTTTGCTGTAATATCAAATCCATCACTAAGAGTTAAGGAGACGGTATAAAATAAATAGAAAATAGAGGTGACATCGGATTTTCTGTATCTGTATGTCGTTACACCCGTGGATAAAATGTTGACGTTCGTGTAAATAATTTATTTGTACTCCAAAAATACAAAAACAAGCAAGCACACAAATCGCTTCTTCAAATGTAGGCTTGAAGACAGTTGCTTTTTCTCTGTTCCACTTTTAGATTTCTTCTTTTATATCGCTTGTTGTTTTCACTTCGCTCGTCAAAAGAAAACTTTGTCAGATCCTTTTTTTTTCGTTCTGACTACACTGTTAGTCGTAAGGTCCCTGAATCCTCAGAAGGCCACAGTTTCACCAGGCTTGGAGAGGCGAGCGCTTAGGGCACTCAGCCGCGAAATCAAAGCAACAAACTCATGGTACCGAAGTAGCCGAACTTCGGCTTGGGTTGTTGCCGATCATGCGATAAAGTCGCGATCTATCTAACTCCCTATCCGTAGAATTCGAGTTAAGTAATACATATATATATAAATGTTCATACCTCCTGGAAGGAAGGGAAACATGTGTACCTATATATATTTAGTGATCTGTCAATTATTGTCTAACTAGTACAAAAAATAAAAAAGATCCCTTACAGAATCGATTTACCTGCGTGGGGTGTACTAATGTGGGGTGCAGTGTAATGGTCTTCGTTGGTAGCTAGTGAATGAAGATGCAGTGTCACTTGTATTGCGCAAGCCGCTGCTAGCCTCAAAGGCTTCACACCGAGTGATCGGACCTAGGCTTAAGTTGCCGCTGGAGAGAGAGGACGCGGCGGTAGGAAATGCGTGTGGCTAATGTACCTGGTATGTATGGTGGTCGCGAATCAGTCAGGAGCCTAGGATCCAGTAAAAATATGAAACATGTGTCAATGGATGATTAAATTTTTTAAGGAAGAACCCATGATTTTAAAATGAATTCACGCACAATAAATACACGTAACAATCGTCGGCAATTATTCATCAAGGCAAAAAACGAAGACAAGCGCCGGTATAGTCCCTAATTATGTCAAAATATGCTCGCTATTCATAGAGGCGACAGAACTTGTGTTTTTACTATGGGTAATTTATTACTTTTCGTTTCAACGAACTATAATGCAAATTAAAATGCATTTAAAGAAATTTATTTACATTTATATGAGAGCTATGAATACTATAAATATACCTATATAATTTTTAATTGGACGTTCTGAAGGAAGGTCAGGTCAAGAGTACTCTAAACTGACGAGCATGCATGAAAAGGTTAATGAATGTTGAAGAAGCGAAAGAGGTATGCCAGGATCGTAGCAAGTGGAAGGACGTGGTCTCTGCCTACCCCGTTGGGAAATAGGCGTGATTTATGTATGTATGTTTTTATAGTATACTAGCGATGCCCCGCGGCTCTGTACACGTTTATTACGCAGTACTTATTTTCGTTCCCTATGAATTTTCACTAAAAATTATTGGCAATTCTTATAGCCTATCAATCAAGAATAACGTGTGATTGATGTCAATTGATCAAACAATCAATCAATCAACGAGTTGACTGTATATTTAAAAAGTGAAGTAAATTATTGAGTAATATTGGTCTATAGATATAACGCCTAAAACAATACAAATGTGGAAAAAGTAATTATTTATTTATTTAATTTTCTCATTAGATTTTTTTTTTGTTTCTATGAGTCAAGTGATTTGAAACCGCGCCGCGCCGATTAGAAAACGTGACGTCACTATTCAGGAAATAAGAATGTTCTCTTGCATAAGTGTTCATATTTGTCACTGTTATTATACAAAATGACTTAGAAAATGAAAGATGACGTCACGGAAGCAACTGGCGCGTTTTTGTGTATTTTTTTATTTAAATCGTAAAATATTTTTAAATCACTTTTTATGATGTATTAATGAAAAAAATATATTTGAAGGTATTATTTCAACATATAAAATATTTAAAACAATTTTTTTAAGTTGTCAACTCCCTGATTGATCAATTTTGATTTCATACCATCGTGATCTTTAAAATCGTTCAAGCGGTTTTTTCACTTAAATCCGGACATACAAACAGTCACGCAGACAACTTTTTAAAATTTATATTTTACACGTAGGTAAACAGGTACAGTAGGTAGTTAAATTTCGGGAGCACTGCCGAGGGTTTTTAAAAAGTCTAAGACAAGACTGATTCTCAAGAAGCTTTATTAAGAATGCTTTTATTTGTTACAAATGTCTCTTTTATAAACTCTTATTCTATAAACACAAAGTGGGGCTGTTTACTATGAAATAATGAGAAATATGTCGCAATACATTCAGTCAAAACACCAGGTGTCTATCAGTAGTTTGCAGACATAATATGGGTTAAAAACGTAACATCAGCATTTCTAACGTATGTACCAATTAACAAGACGTAATAAGAGAGGGTACAGACTGCATAACTCCTCCCCCCTCAAGTTCGAAATTATCAGAGGGATGATTATCACTATGATTATTTCGATAGCAATAATTTTTACAAAAACTGAGCTTATATACTAAGAATACAAGAATTAATAGAAATATAATCACATATAACAATAAAGTTCCGGCACTAACACTTTTTACATTAATAATTCTTTCACTTGATGTTTTTAGTTCACTTTCACTGATTTTTAAAAGATTATTTAAATGTTGAAGATTTATTAATTCACTGTTATCCAAATTGATGGGTTCACGTTGCAATTGTTGCTCAGTAATTGTTATTTCGGGAAGATTAATAATCGGTAATTTTGACATCTTCAAATTACTCGTAGTAATATGGTGAGCTTTTAGCGTAATTTCAC
The DNA here is from genome assembly GCA_033032175.1 of Saturnia japonica. NCBI lineage: Eukaryota > Metazoa > Arthropoda > Insecta > Lepidoptera > Saturniidae > Saturnia > Saturnia japonica. The sequence goes on from CM065331.1 coordinate 3,743,121, forward strand.
CAATTTTAACATCGCAATGGTCATCTAGGACGAGGAAGTATGTCCCTTCTATATTTTCTTTCGTTATTTCGTCGTTACAAATTTTTGATAATATATTCTCAGCGTTACTATGAAGAATCCATCTCTCTTTTCCAATTGGTTGTATCTTAATGGTCTTGATTTCAACTGGTACTGGATGACAAGAACTCGTATTCGAAGAAAATTGAATTAATGCTGTTATGCAAGTGTCTTCTGAAGTTGTTCGAGAATCATCCTCGTGACACAGGAACATTTCGTCGTGAAGTTCATTACAAGGTAAAGTGAGCGAGACAAATTTAGACCCTTTTACTAATAGGTAAGGAAATTTAGGAATAATGATGGTGGTATGATTAGAAGGATTGGTCATAGGTATTGGAATTGCTCTGTAGTATGTATAAATTTCATCTCTAATTATTGGTATATCTAAAATGAATGTTATTTGACTTCCTTTTGTATAAGCTTTAAGCTCTATACATTGCTCTATTTTAACTAAATTGTCATAACTTACTGGATACACAAGTTTGTAGAATTTCTCTATCTTTTTTAACAATTCTAATAATTCATTTGAGTTTATAAGAGATTGGTGTAATATTTTTAATTTACTGAATGCCAGAGAAGTTTCAATTTCATTCAACCGAATGTAGAGTAGTTGAAAATTATGGAAAAATAAATTATAAACATTAATAAAATTATGGGTAGTTATATCAATATTAGTTTGATTTATTAATTTTTTTATTTCTCGTAACTCTTTATCTATTCGAATGAAATTGTCCTTCGTGAAATTTGTTATCTTTATCATTGATTCAGAAATATCTGATATTAAGGTTACCTTTTTAATGAGTGTATTTTGGCGTGTCGTTAGAGAATCAATCATATTTTCATATCTTAAAGCATCATTATGATCTAAGTTACCAGTTATAAGCTTAATAATAGATCCAAGAGGATTGAGAAGTCCACGTTTAATTCTAGTTGATGGAGATAACTGTTCTAATTTTTGAATACTAATATTCATTACATAATTCGTTTGAAGCTTTACATTAAAAAGTTGAACATTAGATGTTTCATTATCAAAATGTGTTTTTAAATATTGATTAAATTTAGTATATCTTTTTATATTGAATTCTAAATCCTCACGTATCAGACTTAAATCTAAAATCTTAATTATTGTCCACTTATCATAACTTACACTAGCTTGACCTTGTTTCACAAGGACTATACCGGGATTTTTATCGATTCTGTGAAGTTGAAGGGCGTGAATCCTGATGATCAGAGCCAGGAGCCCGAGGAGGTACCTGCGAAGGTCGTTTTATATCCTTAATAGGCACGTTTGTTTTTCGAGTTTTCATTTTTACAGGACAGATATTTCTGTCAATTTTACCATATACTTGTGCTTTTTGATAACGCGGTTTATCTTTACTTCGCCTTGTATTAACACCTTTTACAAATATAGTGTCCTCTTCTTGAATATCAAATGATGTTTCACCACCACGTTTTGTTTTAATCTTTTCTTTATTTTCAATTACTTTGTCTGTTAAATATTTATAAAGATATTTCGTTCGTTTCATATGATCGTTTACTAATTGTTGCGTATATTGTTTGTTAAAGTTTACTTCAAAAGTACTATTAGAATCAGTGTGTCCAAAAACTACTTCAAATGGTGTAAGACCAGTCGTTGAGTGAATGGTTTGATTGTATGACATAATTGCATAAGTCATAACGTTAGCCGCGTCAGTTATTTTATGTTCATATTTAGCGATACGATATATTTCTAAAATAGTTGAATGGAATCTTTCAATTAAACCCATAGAATTAGGATTATGTGGAGTGCTTATGTGTAATTCTATTTTATAAAATTGTAATGTTTCTTTTAAAAGTGTATTGTTGAATTCAGTACCAGAATCAGCACTGATCTTATTTGGTACGCCATAAAATGAGAAAAATTTAATTAAGGCACGAACTACTTCAGGTGTAGAGCGATTGGATATTTCAAAAGCCTGACCTAGTTTACTGAAAGCATCTATTATGGTAAGGAAGTAGCTTCCTTCTATAGAGAATATATCTATAAATATTTCAGCAAAAGGTTTTGTTTGAGTTTGCGTTAACATTAATTCTGGTTTTAAAGGTTTGCGATCATATTTTAGAGTTTTACAAGTTTCACAAGAATTGATTACAGAAGCGACTGTTATATCCATATTTGTCCAAAAATAATTACGCTTTAATTTCATAAGAGTTTCTTTGATTCCACGGTGACTTGTTTTACCTTGATGATAAGCAAGTATAGTGGCACGTTGCTCTTTTTCATCACCTAAGTATATAACTCTTTTAGTACATTCATATATTTTGACGGTATCTTTTTTAAATAATTTTATCACGGCATTTGTAAATTGTTTACGGTGAATTTCGCTCTCAAAGTAAAAGAAATATTTAATTTTAGGTTTTATATATTCTAAAAGAAATTTCTTAACAAGGTTAGTGTTGTTTACAGGTAAATGTACTTCCAAAATTTTTTGTTTTTCATGTGATAAGTCTTTTATTGATAATTGGTTTCTGTTCCAAGTAAAAATAAGGATTTGATTAGGTTTTGTGTCGATGGCTTCTTCAATAATGGGAATACCATTCGTATCAATATCTTCAGCAGAATGTATGGTTTCCGGTAATGAACAGGCAGTAATAGTACTGGATGAAGGAGAACGAATTGGGTGAGTTAAAGTCTTATCGGAATCTGAAGGAATAGTTAACGTTTCTGATGAGTCTGAAATTAGTATTGGACTCTCAGATCGTTCAGTGTCACTCACGTTTACTCGTAAGGACATATCGTCCTTTAATATATTTAATTTAATTCGTGATAGAGCATCAGCATTACTATTTTGTTTACCGTTCTTGTATATTATGTCAAAATCGAACTCAGCTAGTCTCAATTTCCATCTAGTAAGTTTACTATTAGGTTCTTTCAGTGAATTTAACCATGCTAAAGGTCTGTGGTCAGTAAATATTGTGAATTTGCGTCCATACAGGTAAGGACGGAAGTGTTTTACTGCCCAAACGATGGCTAACAGTTCCTTTTCTATTGTACTGTAACGTGTTTCTGCATCATTAAGAGTACGACTTGCATATGCGATAGGTTTTTCATTTCCAACTGATCCTTGTGAAAGGACAGCGCCTAAAGCGTAGTTTGACGCGTCTGTTGTTAAAATGAAGGGTTTAGAAAAATCAGGAAACTGTAATATAGGAGCATTCACAAGTAGCTCTTTACATTTTTGAAAAGCTTGAACATATGATTCATTAATTTCAATTTTATTTTTCTTTTTCAAACACGATGTAAGGGGTTGTGTAATTTTTGAAAAATCCTTTATGAATTTTCGGTAGTAGCCTATCAGGCCAAGAAAACTTTTAATTTCAGTGGATGTTCTGGGGAGTGGGAAGGCAAGTACTGCCCTGATTTTATCATCATTTGGTTGTAAACCATGCTTCGTAATTTTGTGTCCTAAGTAGAGTACATCTTTTTTAAAAAACTCACATTTATCGAGAGTTACTTTAAGATTGGTTTGTTTGAGACGATCGAACACTTTTCTTAGCTTCTCTACATGTTCTTGTATACTACTAGAATAAATGATGATGTCATCTAAATATACTAAGCAATGTATACCTTGCAACCCACGTAACACGTTATCCATTGCGCGTTGAAATGTTGCAGGTGCTGTTTTAAGTCCAAATGGCATCCGTGTAAATTCAAAATGTCCCATTGGTGTAGTGAATGCAGTTTTGGGTCTATCTTGTTCATCAACTTCAATTTGGTGGTACCCACTTGCTAAATCCAATGTACTGAAGTAAGTAGATTTCCCTAACTTGTCGAATAAATCATTAATATTTGGTAAAGGATACTTATCATCAGTAGTAATATCATTTATACGTCGATAGTCTACAACCATTCTAAATTTCTGTTCACCGGAGGCGTCCATCTTTTTTGGAACTAGGTGTACGGGTGCACTCCATGGTGAAAACGATTCTTGTATAACATTATCTTTTAGTAATTTTTCAACTTGTTTCTGTATTTCATCGTTTTGCGATGGTGGAAGTCGGTATTGCCGTATGAAAATTGGATCTTCATTTTTAGTCCGGATTCGATGTTTTACTTGATTAGAAAATGTAAGAGGCAGTTTATCACAATAGAATATATCCCTGTATTCAAAACAAAGTTTTTCTATTGCTTCTCGTTCTTCTTGATTAGCATGATCTAATCGGAGTTTCGATAAATTTTGTGTAAGTAATTCATCAATCTCAAAATCATTTAATTGTTGCCCGGTTGATAAATTTATTTTGCAAGTATTATTATTAAGGCTGGTTATATTCAATGGTTCGTTAAAAGTTAAAGTCACACTATCTTGCGAAGCATTCTGCATGACTGTTGTTGCAAATGAATCTTTGCAAGTAACTATAGCGCTAGGCATACGTACTTCATTTCCAAAATTTTTAAAATTAATTATTGCTTCACCATTAATTAAATTTGTAGGCACCTTAACACGGGTTTCAGTGCGTGGTTCTAGCGTTATTTCCCACGGGGGACTATAAATTATTGGAATTTCTGTATTTTGTGTCCGTAAAATTAAATTTTTCATGTCTATAGTCGCGTTCAATATTTTTAATAAGTTAGAACCTATTAATCCGTCATATCTTCCATCTACATTATATATATAAAATTTATGATTCATCGGACTTTTAAAACTTTCCAATAAAGGTATATCTATAACTTCGTCATGTAGGCTACGTCCATGTGTACTAATAACTTCAAAAGGATCAATATATTTATAATCTGAAAAATATTCATCAGCTTTAGCGGGACTAATAAAACTTCTGGTACTTCCGGTATCAATCATTAAACGAGCATCAATTTCAGGAATATAAATATGCGGTAGTTTATTTATGCCGTCATAATTTAAGTGTACTATTTCTGGGGGTCGCTCTTGGAGGCTTTTATAGGAAAATTTACGCATTCATTTTCAGCTTCTTCAGTTTCAACAGGTTCTATGTTTTCATGATAATCGTCATAAGCAGTTTGTTGATTATCGTCAATGAAATAATGATTTTCATATTCTGTATAATCAGGTTGATAGTCTTGGTATTCAATTTCAGGGTCGTTCATTTCTAAAGACTCTATCATATTTTGTCTAATAGGACGAGCTGTGCGCATTGACACATCGCTTGCCTGAAATTGAGGTGGATTACGTTGAGGTTGATTTTGTGGTGGTATACCAAATTTAAATTGTTGATTTGGCATGTTGAAATTAGGTCGGTTTTGTGTATTGTTAAATTGTGGTTTGAACCCTTGTTGATTAGGAATACCGAATTTAAAATTATTATTTCCAAAATTTGGTTTATATCCTTGTTGGTTTAGGTTAGGTCTGAATTGTACATTTTGATTTGGAATACCGAATTTAAAATTATTATTATACGGTTTAAAATTATTTTGTGTTTGGTATGGAATTCCGAATTTAAAATTTTGTTGTCCGGAATTAAATGTATTTGGCACAAATGCAGGTTGAGGTTTGAAATTATTATTAAAATTATTTGTTAAAGTAGGCGTGAAAAATTGTTGAACTGGTTTAATATTAGATTTATTTTTATTTTTAGAATTGTACTGATATTGAAAATTGACCTCCTCCATGACAACACTTAGTGCGTTTTCTAAAACGGTACAACCTTTAAGTCGCACAATTCGAATTAAATCCTCTGGTAAATTATATAAAAATACATTCAAGCACATATTATTATAGATAATCATTTTAGCGGCTTTGAGGCCTTCATCAGTTAATAAATTGACCTTGGAGAAGAGGGTGCAGCGTGTTTGTTGTATCCTGTTACAAAATTGCGTATATGTTTCACCAACTTTAATTTTTAAATTTTCCAACTCAATTGCCACACACTCTTCCGATCTAGGATCACCAAAATGTTGAATCAAAACAGCTCTTAATTGTTCCCAAGTTGTTATGTCTTCTCTTTCACTTAGTAGAGCAGCGGCTTTACCACATAATCTACTAGTTATAGCATGAAACACATATGTAGTTTGAACAACATTGTTTGATCCGCTAAAATTTCTGATTATATATTCACTTTTTTTAATAAATAAATTTAAAGTATTTTGATCACCATCGTACTTGGGAATTAAACTTAAAAGTTCTTTTGATACTAATTGAATTGTTGATTCATTGTTGCGTTGCATTTTGAATTGTATTTATTTAATTAAACACACACAAAGTAAAATTCACAAAATTAAAATTCACAAAATAATATTTTCAAAATAAAATTCACAAAATAAATCTTATAACAAAATTATCAAAATCAAAATTCTCAAAATTAAAATTATCGAAATTAAAATTATCAAATTAAAATTCTCAAAATTAATATTTATTATTAATATTTCTCAATATCTTATAATCTATGAAGTCAAATAACTTTCGACGATTTTTATTCGAAAATTATGAAAAATAATTTTCAACGATGTTTGTTTGAAAATTATAAAAATTTGTTAAATAATTTTCAACGATTTTTGTTTGAAAATTATAACAATGTCCAACGAAAAATACAACCACAGAAAATAACAAGGACGAGACAAGGATTGTAAAAATGGTCACTTACAGTCTGCTCGTTCCCATGTCTTGCCGTATAGCTGCTTTCGCTTTTAGGACAGGATCTCTCGGAAATAGATGTGGAACCCGACGTTAACTTATTTATTGGTTCGTAGATACTCAAAATCTGCACATGAGACCGATTTGTAAGACTCGAACACAGACTTTTATTGTTGATTGAGTATCCTACCGGCTGCGCCAGTTAAATTTCGGGAGCACTGCCGAGGGTTTTTAAAAAGTCTAAGACAAGACTGATTCTCAAGAAGCTTTATTAAGAATGCTTTTATTTGTTACAAATGTCTCTTTTATAAACTCTTATTCTATAAACACAAAGTGGGGCTGTTTACTATGAAATAATGAGAAATATGTCGCAATACATTCAGTCAAAACACCAGGTGTCTATCAGTAGTTTGCAGACATAATATGGGTTAAAAACGTAACATCAGCATTTCTAACGTATGTACCAATTAACAAGACGTAATAAGAGAGGGTACAGACTGCATAACTAGGTATATATAGTAAGGTGGGTCCTACAGACAGAACTACAGATATATTCATATAAATTTTAAGTAATAGAAAACCAAAAGACATATTGCCTTACAATGGACGATGAAACACCATATTCTAAGGAAATAGAACCAAATTGAGGAACAAAATGTGAAGAATGCGCGCGAGTTCAATGCTAAGGAATTCGATAGTGCTGTGACCTAAATAGAATTATCGCTGTCAATAATTGTTGTCATGTCAATATAAAGTTGTTTTAAATTAATCATATATATACATCTTAGTTAACATAATCAAAAAACAAGGTAATAATTTATCAGACATGTTCTATCACTAATTTCATATAGAGGAATCAAACGGAAATTTAATCATTATCATATTAGCTTTTCAACATTTTCCGTACTTCGCGATAAATAGAAACCTGATTCTTTTTGTACCTTTGTTCTTTGTGACGGACTCAGTTCAATCATTTTCTATATGTATACAATTAATAAAATTGAAGCGTCCGTTTGTAATGTCAAAGTAGTAGCTTTTTACCGCCATGCCTATGGTTTCATCACGATGTTTTCGTGGCTCAGGCTCATTGCGTGGATTCGAACTCACGTCCATCGACGCTATCTCAATACACGCTACTACTGAGCCATCATTGCTTTACTAGTTTTACTTACTAAACATATGGAAGTCGCCCACCAGTTATTTTATAGATAAAGATGCTTTTTTTTCTACGAAACCTAATTCTTTTCTATAGGTACTAAAATTGTAAAGCTGAAGAGTTTGTTTGGATGAACACGATAATCTCAGTAATGGTTCGAATGGAAAAATTATAGCGTAGGTTAGACCATTTATCTAGGAAGGCTATAGGCTATGCATCACGATACGACTAACAGGAGCGGAGCATTAATGAGAAATGTTGCTAAAACGGGAAAATTTTATTCCTTACGAGCGCTTGAATTATGTGACGCAGACGAAGTTGCGCGGGTCAGCTAGTTCAAAAATAAAAGTAACCTAAGCTACTCCTTATAACATCGGCTATCTGCCAGTGAAAGTACCGTCAAAATCGGTCCAACCGTTTCGGAGATTACCCGAAACAAACAGACAGAGAGATAATTATGTAGACAGACATACGAAAATTTTAAAAATTAGTATTTTGTTTTAAATACCGTAAGAACCTATATACTTTCATATGCATTTAGTAAAGACCTATTATTTTGACTTAACAAATAGACACTTCAATTCTATTAATTTTAACTGCCTCATTAGCTTAGTGGTCGTAAGCGCGACTGTTATGGTCCTGGGGTCGATTCCCAGGTCGAGCAAAGTGTTATTGGGTGTTTTTATATGAAATTCTCAGTAGCAGCTCGGACTTTGGCTTTGTGCCCTATTAAGGGCCCCAATTTAATAGGACCTAAAAACATACCCGGCGAACTGTGGATGTACTTTAGTACAGTTTTGTCTGGCCCTCCGGGGATACAGGCTTGATGGTATGTTATATCATGTATAGATTAGTAGTTCAAATGAGGCATACCTATGAATCTGAAGCGCAGAGCTTTTGAGCAATATATCCTTCCCGTGCTGGTATAAGGTGCCAAGACCTGGACACTCATGCAGCAAGTCTTCCATAAGCTGGCTATTCACTCAGAGAGTTATGAAACGGACGATGTTAGAAGTTTATCTCTGAGACATGATCCATAATAATAAATACGAACAAGAACCAGGCTCATCGACATTACAAGGGTCTATTAGCTCAAAGGAAAAAGTGCCAGTGTTAATAGTATTAGGTTCTATATTCAGATCCCAAAGCATCATTACTGATTTACCAGACAATAACTTCAAAGACCATGGCAAGCTTTACTGCCAATAGGTTTTAATAGGGTGGATTCATTATGTGAATAATAGTGATGTCTGGAAGTGCTCCCTCTCTGTACATTTAGTTCAAAAAAATCCCCGATCGACGTTCCTGCTGGATCTTCTACATGCCTATAAACTTAGGTACCTTCTTAGGGCCTAAATTGTATAAAGTATTTTTTGATTTTGAAATGACTTCATATGTCGCAGCAATTATGGTAACATGTAATTGAAGTATGAGGAAACCGTTGATGAGGTGGAATGGCAATTTTGTTAAGATAGCGGGGAGAAGTTAAATAACGAATATTGTAGCTAGAAGAGAATGGTTAAAATGCAATAAAAGAGACTTATAAGTACTCAACTTTTGATAAGTGAGGGCTGAAAATGAAGAAAGAAGAAGTGAGCGATGAAACACCATAACGAAAAAAAACAACTTGGAGGTTTTACCTAAAATGCGAAAACATCATACAAAACCTCACAATAATCAACATTGCAAAGCGATTATTATTCTAGCCTCAACAGACAAAGCACTTAATAATAGTTCTAAATTAATTCGTAATTACAATAATTAGATTATTAATTATCTGCGTTCTTATTCCCCGAGCCAAATCATTCTGAAACATAAGATTAATTAATCTACACCGCTGAAAAAGTGACGGCGAGATACTAAAATCGGAACAACAAACTAAATCATTTATAATGCGTCCCTATCTCTCTCGTATAACACGTGACGCGTCCAATTACACGAACTAACTAAATAATTATCACAATTAATGAGCACGCGCATATATCAAGCGCACCCTTTAAATAAATCCCAATTTGAACGGGAAAGATGCGTTAGCGCATCCGTCGCGCGACGAGACACGCCCACCACTCTCTCATTGGTGTTCGCCTAATTATATCTTAGATTTTGATCTCCGAGAGCTATTTGCATCGTTTAATATATCGCATTTAAATAAAGACTTTAATGCATGTATTTAAGCTTGAAAATTGGATGCATATCTATAAGCCAAATTGTCATCCAGATGGACGCCCATTAGCTGAGGCTCTTCGTCTTCATTCTGATCATTCAGAGTAATACAAAGATACATTTAAACAGAATGCAAGCAACATTGAATCTTATGTACTATGAAAAACGGATAACTGCGAATGCATAAACCGAAGACGCTAAAGATGTTTTTCAGTCGTGCCAGTTAAAATTCCCAACTCACAAGTCGTTTCAGCGGTCCAATTGACAAAAACGCATCGTTTGTGTTTAGTTTATTAGTTTAAATAATACCGTTTGGGTAACACAAAGTCCTAAGGAGCTGTAATACAAGATCATCCCCAATCTTCAATATACACAAAATCTCCTCACAAACGGGACGTGTGTGCATAAGTGTATATAAAAATAAATAAAACAAAATGGAATCAGTTGCAACTGAAAGTGCTATGGACCTTGACGATAATGAAGTGAAAAATAACAAAACCGAAACTAAGTTACCGTTTTCAATTGAAAACTTATTAGCTGATAAATTTGTGACAGATAATGATAAAGTTATTGATAATAGTGAACCATCAACAAGTGCTCAGAATTCATTCTTTAAAGATTACGGTGTTAGTGAAGTTGATTGTCGTGACGAATCCGATGATGATAGAGTCAGCAGTGTGAGTTCAGAGAATGTCGACGTGGAAAGCTCGGGAGGCGGTGAAGTCAACGATTTTATCGATGTAAAAAGAAATGATTATTTACAATCAGGTAAATTGCTTTTTAAACTCGAGCCCAGAAACTTACGATATTCAAATTCATAAAAAGGACTTTTAACAATACTGTTAATTATAACTGTCTAACTGTAGATTTTTCAATCGCTTCTTCCTTTATTATTAAAACAACACGCGATTTTTGTTAATGGCGCAGTGTTTGTAGATTCTTGTATTGAGGATTGATTCTTGTATTGTGGTTTATACTCAGTATCATCTCAGACATTTTTTTAAATATATATTTGATTGCACTTATATATTATTTTCCATTAGTTTATGTGTGCTCCTTTTATTTATTTATTTTATATTCATTTAATTTACTTCTTTTGTTTCTTTAAAAAAAATATTATGCCACGAGTAGTGAATTATTATTGTTATATGAGTGTTTTATTTTTTTCTTGATTATTGTTGGCGCACCGTCACTTGCTTTGGGGCTCTAGCTGAAAATCAGCGCTAAGTGCCCCGTGGCACTTCAGCTTATGCTGAGCAGGATGGCCTTTCCTAATGGCAGGATACGTAGCCGGACCATTTACATTATTACTTTTTGTTCTTAGGAATAAATGTTTTGTTTCTTTCTTTACGGTAATTTCCAACTCGGCACGAAAAAGAAGTTTGTTACGTCTTAGATTTACTACTGTGGATCTTTGGAACTATCTCGCGGCTATGCTAGTGTGTTCCCTCTTTCTTACTATATGGAGTCATTCAATCCAACTAACGATGTATTGTTTGTAGATCCCATGGTAGTTGCTGATGTTATTGGATTACGTTGTCACTTCGACGTGTTACGATAAAATAAAATTGATTATTTCAGAAAGGTTTATTAAATTTTAACTGGTTTTCCTTATATAATCCGTCAAAACGTATAAATTATTCCTCAATTAAAATTCATTGAGGATACTCCACGGTTTTATCCGTGTTAAATTTATTCCATGAACGAGCGATCGCGCCAAGCGTCCCAAAATCGTCGTTTTTCCGAATTGATTTCCTTATAACATCAGCTATCTGCCAGTGAAAGTCCCATCAAAATCAGTCCAACCGTTTCGGCGATTACCTGGAACAAACAGGCAGACGGACGAAAATCTTAAAAATTGATTTTTTTGTAATAAGTAGAATTTATACTTTCATATGCATTTAGTAAAAAGCTGTTATTCTGATATAACAAACAGACACTTCAAGTTTATTTATATTTATAGATTAGCTGTGCCCGTGGCTTCGCTCACGTGGACTACATAATGCCCGCGCGAATCTTACACCCCCACTCCCGGCTATTTTATAGACAAAAATGCTTATTGTGGGTGTTCTTAGAAGATAGACGTATACTCTCCCATCACCATGACCAGATTTTTTTTATTTGTGTGGAACCCTAATTATTTTTATAAAATAAAAGTAGCCTAAGTTACTCCCTATAAATTCAGCTATCTACCAATGAAAATGCCGTCAAAATCGGTCCAACCGTTTCGGAGATTACCCGGAACAAACAGACAGACGGACAGACAGAAAGTCAGACAGACAGACAAAAATTTTAAAAATGGGTATTTTGTTATTGGTATCGTATACACTTTCTTATACATTTAGTAAAAAGCTCTTATTTTGACATTACAAACAGACACTTCAATTTTATTAACTGTATAGATTATCTCTGAATGAGAATTATTAAAGGAACAGTTACTACAACGTCTATAATATTTTCGCGAATTAAATTATCTAAATGCATTTTTTAATTTGATACGAATTTAAATATATTCAAATGTCTAAATTTGCAATTAAAATACAAAAAAATAGAAGCTTCTTAAATTTTATTTTTTGTTGTTCAGTTGTTTCTAGCTATTTTCGCATATTACTGATTCATATAATCTGAAAGCTTTTCGGTATACATGACCATATTTAAAGTTTCAAATTTGATAATTGAGTTGCGCAGAACGGGCAGTTCGAGTAATTTATGTTAGGGGACCACGCGAATCATCGAGGAATTTAGAATTTAGTATCTTAACTTTGCCTACCCAATACATCTTGGAAAATATAATGTATGTTAGGAAAAATGAAGAAAATTTTGAACTTGTAACTAACACGCACAATTTTAATACTGGAAATGAATATAAAATAGTCATTCCATCTTTTAGGCTTAGTAAAACAAATAAAAGTTTTTTAGGTGTTAGGTTCTATAATAAAATTCCTAAGCACATTACTAATTTGCCGGATAATAACTTCAAGAATCATGTTAAGAGGGTTTTATTGTCGAAGGGGAATTATAGGGTGGCTGATTACGTGAATGATGGTGATGTCTGGATGTGATTTCCTCTCTGTACATCTACTGAAAATGATAACAACTGTATATAATTGAATACTGTAAAACAATTTAAAAAAAGATGTTGATAAACCCGATCGAGTTTCTTGTCGGTTCTTCTCAATGGCTGGGATGTTTTCCGAACCGGTGGTAGTGTTTTGACATTAATAAGTGCCTTATTGGGGCTTAAATTGAATAAAAGATATTTTGTATTTTTTTTTACCTGAATAATTTTTAATATGATTTAACAGACTTCATAAAAGGAGGAGGTTCTCAATTCGAATGTATTTTTTTTATGGATGTTCAGGTATAACTTTTTTTTATTAAAAGATTTAGATGGCTCTTTTATGTTGGAAAAGGGGATACTTCAAGAGTGGTCTCATTTTAATTCCATTGGAACTGGGCATTCGACTTCGAAGATATACCAGGGAAAACCTCAAAACCACTGAAGTTGGGCTTCTTTCTTGATATTCTTTGTCAATATTGGCGTTTTTGTTTTTATTACTATATAGAAATATTAAATTAAAAACATATGCGTTTGACCATATGTATTGTGGAGTCCTTACTTAACGGGACTGTGAGGCTGAACCGTCTATAGTCCTACTCTAAATCCAGCCCTGTTGACTTGGTACGGTATCTAGGGACACGGCAGTGCCCCCCAAGGCGACCATAGTGCCGAAGGGTTAGGCAGAGGTGTACTAATGTACACCCACAGTTCGCCGAGTTTGTCTTTGGTTTTTTTGAGCTCGGGCACGAAACCAAACTCTGAACAGCTACAGAGAATTTCATAGGAAAAAGCCCAATAACACTTTGCTCGACACAGGACCTCGCATAATAGCAGTCGAGCTTACATACATAGCCATACCAGCCTTTTCTCGAAGCGATTTACGGCACTTTTGACCCCCGCCCCCTCACCCCTGTAACTTCATTGTGTATTAAGCAAAAAGATTGAATTTTTAGAGATCAATACGACATAGGTACTATAACTGACATTATTGCCAATATACCTGATAATTATATATTATAGTTTACGAATTATCGCTAGTCACGGTTCTTTAATTTTATCACTGACACATTCACCGATCATCAAACTTCTAAGGTACTTAACAAATATCAGTCCAAAAAACTACAAATTTTAAATTAAATTAAAAATAATGATTATTTAAAATTACGTTGAACTAACGTATCACGCTTGTACGCATGTTTGCTATCGAGTACGGTGGTAGGGGCCAGTGTTTGGTGGTGCTAGTGTGGGGGATTACGGGCGGAGAGTGCAGCCACCAAAGTGGGTCTCCGCTCTTTGAATGTAATCAATTTAGAAGCATAAGTATAAAAATATTCCAACTCAAAAGTCCGAAAAATTAAGTTACATGTAGTTAAAAAGAGCAAGGGGGGTAGGGGCTCGCATGATAACTTACGCACCCCAGCGCTGAATATGCTTAGGGCGGCCCTACATGCGGTAGGTAGGTATTTCTCGAGCTTTTTCACTTTTCCAATTTGTTTTAAGTGGATTAAAATTATTTTATCACTCACAACGAAGCCTGCCACTAACTCTGACGTGGTTTACAATGTATCCGCTTCCACGATCACCTTTAATTCTTCATTATTAACTAGGGTCTCCAGCAGTCGACGGGGTTTGTTTCGTAGGTCAAAATTTCCAGAACGAAAACGTTGGAACCTAAAACGTACCGTGCTTTCTTTTACATTAGCTTCCACATACACATCATAAATCCTTCGAGTTGTTTCTGCAGCGCTGATGCTCGGTTGAACTCATATTCGTAAATAACGCGATATTTTAAGTTTTTCATTTTGTGAAAAGGTCGATGTCAAAGAAAAATCAAAGTCTAAATTTTAAATAAAGAATTTGGAATACCTAACCAAACGCCAGATATTTAAGATCAAAGTGACCAGTTCAACAAAACGCCAATTTCATACGTAAGGACCTCATACGATATTCTTAGATGCACTTTTTAGATTTACTTAGTAATCGAAATAATATATATTTTTTTTATAACTATAGTGTTGTTCGAGCACCAAGTCATTATATTATAATAATATCATTAAAGAAATAAAGATGTCTAATATTGAAACGGTCACTATAAAGGCTCCCGCACATTACGGCCGTTGCGATTGTGGTTGCGGTTGTGCGAAATTCCGCACACACACTAGAAGACGCGTCGGGACGCACCGCAACGCAATAATTGAATCAGTCAGCTCTTAGCACTGAGCGTGTCCTGTCGAATGCAATGGATAGTTCCGACGAAAAGCTGTATTAATTCAATCTTTGTTTGACGAAAATTTTGGTGTTATGGCCATAATCTCTCCTGAGGTTAAGTGACTATGTAGCTCAAGTTGGTAACACCCTAAGTTTATTGGTAAAACTTGGTCTCAAGTGCAGCTGACGAAACATACCTATAGGTTTTGGCGATATATTTTCAACTTAGGTCGATAGTTAGCGACCACTATGCTATGGTTATATCACTACATTTTCCTACACCCAAAACCCAGGCTTATTGTAAAGATTTGAACTCACGTTGATCGCTCAAATAATACTTTGTCGGTATACAAACTACCACTGAGCCATCGTTGCTTTAACATAATAAAAAAAAAAGTCAAATATAGTATATTACGGTATCACGAAATTTGCAAAAATATTGAAGTGTTTGTTGAATTTTAAACTCTTTAATTTTTGTAGAATTACATATTATGAAAAGTATTCTGAACTTTCTCTGCTCATTGCGCTTACCATCGCACACTGAGGCGGGCCGCATCGCAACGCATAACAACAGTCCCAAAAATACGCCTGGCGAGCAATCCGCCAATGCGTTGCGATGCGGCTTGCCACGGCCCGCCTGTAGTGTGCGTAGTTCATTTAAAATAATATACGAAAGTGATGCAGGAGCACAAGTCCGGTGAAGCTGTAAAAGCCGTCAGAGGCTCCAAGGCCCCTAAGACTAACAGTATAGTCAGTTCTAAAAAAAAAAAATAGATGCGGGAGCATTTTTGATATGCAATACGGTGCGGTGTGGTCCGCCTTAATGTGCGCGAGACTTGTTGATTGTTGAATAGGTGCTTCCGTAGACACTAACTAAATTAAGTGACTTGGTTTTACATGAGATCTCATAACTTTTTGTAGTAAAAGAACTGCGTTGCGAATCTTGGCATTTTTTACAATTTATGTTTTTGATGGGATAAGTATTAAAATTTATATTCACAGTAAAACACATGGTTCTAGTTTTCTTCTTTAGTGCCTACATTGATTTTGATGATAGCCAGATATATCGGCTACTCAGTGACGACCCTAAAGTACTCTGTTAAAAACCGTAAACAACTTTAGAAAAACAAGGATTTTTTACTTCATTAATACACTCATAAAATTAAAATGTGTCAAATAACATAGGATATATAGTACATCAAAACTCTCATGTTTATATTTAAAACAGTAAATCAGTGAAAACCGAGTCGACAGTAACACGAGAAGTTATAATTAATGATTAGATATCCTAAAAAGCAGTCACTTTGCGCCTTCCCGCGCCATTACACTGCGCGTCACCGACGCGACGCGACGCGCGACGCCATGCTCCCTCGTGGCGGCGCGGTCGCTTTCGGCTTGATACTTATTTTTGGGGCCAATTAATTTTGTATTTTAGAAACACGTTGATTGTTTTATTGATACATTATGAGTTAACATTTTTTTCATGATTACAAACTTTTTATTTTTGGTACTGTCCAATTTATTTATTACTTTTAGTGATTGCTTTCGAAAATAACGTGATTACATATCAGATGAAGGAAGAAGTCGTAGAATAAAGGCTCGCCCACTATTACATGGACCTAAAACATACCCGGCGAAAAGTGAGTGTACATTAGTACACCTCTGCCTAACCCTTCGTGGATACAGGCGTGATGGTTGCTATGGAATAAAAAGAATTCATAGTTGATTACATTTTTAAAATCTAATTTGGAATAATTATGAAATCTTTCATATTCAAGGAACATTACAGAGATTTTGTTAAATGTGGAATACCTATTAATTTCAATTAAATCTAAGTACCTATCTATAAATATTTTGCCGTTGTTCGCTCATCACGCAAAATGTTTGTTTTTGAAGTGAAAACTTCTTTAGCCGTATTGTGCGTTTTTTAGTACCTAGGGGAAAGACCTATGGATTCGCGTGACCTTGGCGTCACCGATGACCTCGACATGCTCGTGACGTATTGCACTTGCGTCAGACTAGCGACGCGTAATATAGCGGCCTGTGTACATGTATACACATATATAAACTAATAGATTGTATGTACTCGACTGTATCATTTGTGTGTTTGACTTAGTTTTATGAAACTACGATTTTTATAAGCAGTACGCGTTCTCCTGTCGACCACGTGAGTGAAGCCGCGGACTCAGCTTGTGTATAATAAAAGGCGAATATTTAGTGAATAAATAAATATTTCCAAAGAATTATTGAAATTTTGTCGATACCAACTGATTTTCTAAATGATCAAATGATTTCTTTTATTTAAAATTTACAAATTAATTTCGATTTATTTAAAAAAAAAAACAATATGTGTGCAGTTCACACAGGGTAGAAATTAAACATTCTTAAAACATAAAAATATCTAATATAATAAATTATATTGAAATGTTTGTTTGTATTGTACGAAAAAACAGCTTTTGACTAAGTACTTACGTATGAAAGTAAAATAAATAATACCTATAACAAAAAAAACCTTTCTCTGTTTGTTCTGGGTAATCTCCGAAATGGTTATACCGATTTTGACGGGACTTCCACTGGCAGATAGCTGATAGTATAAAGAGGAACTTAGGCTACTCTTATTTTAGTAAAGAATTAGAGTTCCGCCCAAAAAAAAAGCATTTTTATCGGCATTTTCGTAACCGGCGGCAGCGGTTGACAGCCGTGGGTGGAAGCGAGGTCACCACAATACCGAAGCCATTTTGTAGTCCACGCGAGCGAAACCATAGGCACAACTAGTACATTATATAATAGGTGAATTGGGTACTATGATTGTTTATCATAACATGTGTTAAAGTTGTGTTTGCGATCTGTATTGAAATAATCACTCAGCACCTAAAGCCCTCAAATAAAATCGCATTTAAACATTGTACTAGAGAGCAGGGTCTATGTTCCCATTAAGAAAGAGCAGACTTTTAGATGGACTCTGTCAATCGAATATGTCTTATTCACCAAAATGGTGACTTGGTTTTATTATAAAAACAAAGAAGTTTCATTACATCCCTCGGTTTGATAAATTTTTAGCTTTTTATAAAATAAGAAAACAAAACCGAACAAAACCTAAAAAAAGAACAGTTTTTTAAGTACCTACTTTATAAAACCCGGTTCTGATAATTGTAATCAGTACATATCACTAGTTAAAACTATTCATGGAGTTCTGTAACAATTTAAAATGCATGTTCCTAATTATCATCTGTACCAATAGGTATTATAAAGAGGAAAGATTTGATTTATTGTTTGTAATGGATAAACTCAAAAACTAATGGACCGATTTTAAAAATTCTTTCACCAATATAGAGCTACAGTATCAGCGAGTAACATACTCTATATTATAATTTGAAAAATTAATTTATTCCTCATAAAAAGTCGAGTAATATACAAAGTATAAAAAATCATTTACACGGGCGCGTAGCCGATGTTTGTCGTATATAATTAACACAGGTGAAACCGTGGAGCACAGCTAGTTATTTATAATCCACTTCAGTTGTGCACAATAACGAAAGTATATAATATAAAATACCGCCAAAATTACTTATTTTAAAGAACAAATAACCATAGTTTATAAATTACAATAAAAATATGACAGTTCCATATCCTGAGAAAAACTCACATCGTCTTGTAACTAAAGTTGAGATTGTAATAAGCCGCTGGCCTAATTCTTATAAATAGTACTAGCTATGCCCGCGGTTTCGCTCACGTGGAGTATAGAATGCCATCGAAAGGCACACGCGCGAATTTTGTTTCCCCGCTCCTGGCTATTTCAAAGACATAAATGCTTATTGTGGTTGTTCCTTAGGAGATAGACATATACTATCGCTAACATTTTTGTAGGTCTTTCTAATATCTACAATTATTTACGTTATTTTGATATATCTTTCTTGCTTTACTCAGCGTATATACGTTATATACTTTCATATGCATTTAGTAAAAGGCAATTATTTTGATATTATAAAAAGACATTTCAATTTTATTATTTGTATAGGTTTCAAAACAATACTCACCAAGTAAAGTGGGCTCTAAATAATATCCAAAGAGAATAAGAGAGAGGTATGGCACAGAAAAATTTCTTTATAGATTTCTCTCTAGTTGGGTCAGCCCGACTAGTGGAAAACCTCCACCCTACAGAAGATCACAGCCAAATAGCCTTGTGTTGTGTTCCTGCGGTGGGTAGGACTTCTAAAGCTCCTTGGGACAAGGGGGTTCAAGGTTGGAAACGCTCTAGTGATACATAATATGGTATTACAGGCATTCACAGGCTGCGGTAAACTCTTACCTTCAGACGGCCCTTAAAGATGTTTGCCACCTTAGTTGTGTAAAAAATAAATTTAAGATAAACAAAAATAAAAATGATATATTAAAAATACGCCATTATAGCATAGTAAACTTTGTAGATAGTTTTTTTATTACATACATATATACTCATAGAATAAAAGTGACGCGCGTTATAAATTCAATTTATTTCTCAAATAATACTCATGTCAGATATTTCATTTGATATAAGTAATAACTCGTTATAACGAGTATTTCGCGAAAAATGTTATTTTTTAATTTAAATTAAAAAAAATAACGTTAATTTATTTACGATCTGGCAATGAATGATAAAGCCAGACGAAATGTCTTTGTGTTCCCGCCGTTCGAGATTCAAATTAGCCGTTTGAATTGCTTTCCTGACATTCTATGGACGAAAGAAAATAGAAGTATTTAAATTTACACAAACGTACACGATTAGGGCTGCTACCTTTTTGATTTATTAGCATTTGACATTTAAAGATATGGCCGGTCAGTGGTATTATGATATGCGTCGTATCTTGCAATGAGTTTGTTTAAGACTTGGTAAAGAAAAACATCGTGTTGAAATTATACCAGGGCATTTTTAGTATTCACTGAGTTATTTGAAACTCAAAAGCGAAAAATCTGTCGCCAAGTACATACTTCAACTAGTCAGATTTTGAAGTTATAATGGCTCAGTTGGTAGCGTGTACGGACATCGCATCGATCGACGCGTGTTAGAATCCCTGCAATGAGCTTGTGCTTTCGGAAAACATCATAATGAAAGTATTTGGTGTATTCAGTTTGAAGAGGCCTTAAAAATTAGGTGCAGGATGTGGAGAAAATATGGAGAGTAGATCTTGAAATTTAATAACTCACTCGCGGCGAAGGCCTTCGAAACTAAATTCACTGCGGGTTATATTTTTTGCGGATGTTTTTTTTTTTTAGATCTGATACACTGTTAGCCTTAGGGGCCCTGAAGCCGCTGCGGCTTTTACAGCTTCACCGGACTTGGTTGCGGCGATTGTGCAGAGAAAAAGGTTATATCACTTGTTAAAGCGTGCGGCGTTGTCCGCATAACGATGCGCTCATTTTCCGAGACGGTCTGTTTTGCGAACGGGGTGTAGGGGGAGGGGAGTGGTTATGTGGTGGTAGGTTTAGCGGGAAATATTTAAAACTATATAAATAACACACGCCAATAGTATTTCTAATGCTCATTTGGTTAACTACCATCCTCAAATTGAAAATATGTCGCCGAACACCTATAAGTTAATTTCAGTTCAGTTCGACTAGCGTGTTGCTATCTTGGGCTACTTCGGGATATAACATCAGGTGAGATGACAGCCAAACGATAAACCAATAGAGTAGAGAAATATTTAAAAATTATTTCTACGACTTTATGAAACGTAGTGGATACTTAACGCGTAAGAATCGGCGGTATATAGCTAGTTTAAATATCGGACATGTGAGTTATCAATCTATCATAATATTTTACTTGGAATACACAATCGCACAGAACGCAAACTATCCACTGAGTTACCTCGCCAATAAAAAAAAACAAGAGGCTTTATATGGAGTGCCGACAGAAGTGAAAACTCAAAACAATCGAAAAAGTGCGTTATTTTTTGAATGTTTAAATCAATAAATATTTAATAATTTGTAAACTGCTATTACAGCATGCCGGTGATGCGAAATCACAAGATTTTATCTATCCAAGAAGTCAAACACGCTTATGATACTACATGTATACAATATGTATGAATGTGTATGTGTACTAATACAATGTATTAGTGTATATAAACATGTACTCAGGCCGCTATACTACGAGTTGCTAGTCTGACACAAACCCATTACGTCATGAGCATGTCGAGGTCATCGGTGAAGCGAACCAATAAGTTTTCGCTACCAAACATCGCTTGACGCGGCTCAAGAAGTTTTCACTTCAAAAATTTAAAATTCTTTCCTAAACATAAAATTGTGACAACCCTAAACAAGTATACCCGTTAAACCGCGTACTGATGTCTCATTTTCTAAATCTGTTACGAAAAGACAAATCTACACGCGTCCCGGAGTCTCGTTAGCTAAATCACTCCGAGTGCAATCATTCACGGGTCGAGAAAAAAAAAACATGAAAAGAAATGTCGCTCGCACGAAATTTAGTTAGTGGCGGTGCCTCATTAAAAAGCTGTAAAATTCTATTAACAGTGAAAGGATGGGAAACCCTCGTACATCAGCGGGTGCTAACAAAATTAATTTTTCTGCTGTGAAAACCACTGATAAACTATCCCGCGCGGCTTATTTCATTTTTCCAGAAGCAAATATAATTTGGCGCGTTCACAACTTTATGTTTGCGGTTATGAAAATTGGTGTTTACGTTTTGTTTTTACATTACTTTGATACAATACCTCTTACCTGTCTTCTTAGTACTCTTTTTACCCGCCTACTTGTATAGTTTAGGCCCTCTAAGTTGCATAGACCGCGGCCCACTGTCAATGGATGTACGGTTTGCCAAAAAATTTAAAGGAATGGAAAAAAATAAAAACTATGGCGATAATTCTATAAATGCTGTTGCTATGAAACCATAGGTATGTGCCTCTATCTATGCTGTTTACACTCTACAAACATATTAGCTTAAAATGCAATACTTTATCACTGCCTCGTTTTTTTATAACTGCCTGCACTTTTTTATAACTGCCTCGATAGCCTAGTGGTCGTAAGCGCAACTGTTGTGAGCGAGGTCCTGGGTTCGAATCCCAGGTCGAGCAAAGTGTTATTGGGTTTTCCTTGTAGCAGATCGGAGTTTGGTTTTTGCCCGAATAATGGCAATAGGCTCGCCCCCTATTACATGGGATCTATAAACATACTCGGCGAACTGTAGGTGTACATTAGTACCCCTCTGCCTAACCCTTCGGGGAATACAGGCGTGCTGGTATGTATATATGCAATACTTTATAGGTACTCAAATTGGTAAAATAATTTAACTACAATTTATTTTAATCGTTTTCTGGGATAAAAAGAGAGGTAGGGCACAGAGGAATGTCTTTAGAGAATACTTCCACTTTAAAGGAGATCGAAGTCAAATAACCTAGTATTGTGTCCCTGTGGTGAGTAGGGTGTCTAGAGCTCCTTGGGGTTGGGTGGTTCAATGTCGCCAGCGCACTAGTGCAACCTGGTATTATAAGCGTCTACAGGCTACCGTAGCCGCTTACAATCAGGCGCGCCGTATGTTTGTATGCCTCCTTTGTTGTATAAATTAATACATCTTATACATATATGTGAAATGGTATTTCTAAGATTATGTTAATATATAAAACCAATAAAAAAAAAATCAAATTTAAGTACATTTTAATAATAACTATTTGCCTAATACTTTTTATGTTTAAAATAATACCTATTAATTTTTTTTTTAATAATTAATTTTAAAAAGTCAATTAAAAATATTTTTTTATTGAAATAAAAAACACGACACAAAAACGCGCCATTATGGTCCCATGATGTCATCATTCATATTAAATATAATTTTGTATGATAACAGCGATAAGTGTGATAAGTTGATAACTCACACAAGAGTCTAGCGTTTATATTTCCTGCATGGTGACGTCACATTTTCTAATCGGCGTTTCAAATCACGTGACTCACAGGCAAAAAAAAATAATTTTCCAAAGAGAAAATTAAATAAATAAACAATTACTTTTTCCAGATTTCTATTATTGTAGGCTTTTTATCTATAGACCAATATTACCCAATAATTTTCTTTAATTTTGAAATATACAGTCAACTCGCGGATTCGGGCACTTAGATGGCTTACGCTGAGTAAACAATAAGAGATATAGCAAATTAATGTAGTACATAATTGTAGATATTAAAAATACCTACAAAAAAATCCGCGAGAGTATATGTCCATCTTCTAAGGATCACCTACAATAAGTATTTTTATCTTGAAAATAACCTGGTGCGGAGGTAGCACGATTCGCGCGTGTGCCCGATCGACGACATTTTGTAGTCCACGCGAGCGCAAATACAATTCGCACATGTATGTAAAAGTTAAAAAAAACACGTCTACGTGTTTTGAAATATTTACGTTGTTAGTAACTTTTAATAGCCACTTTACTAACGGTAAATATAACTTTGTAATCAGTACAAAGACATCATCCGCTGACATTTGACGATAAATTGACATTAATTGCTTTGCCGCTGTCTGAAAGTGGTTTGCACGGGTATTTGTCAGTCGTTTTCTGTTCGAAGACGTTCGAGATTATTTTGGACGTTAATTAATTTACTCCGTGCGTTATTGCGAGTGATTTGATTGATCACTTTCGGGGGAAACGTTAATTTTGTTGTCTGTTTCTATTTATTTTTTCAAATGACATTTACGAGTCCAACTTTTAATGATTCTATTTATTCTTTTGTTTTTGACGCCGCAGAAGCAGTTGCCAGTGTCAAAAGATTTATGTAAATAAAAAATGCTTGTTTCCACTTACAGTTATACTAGCTAAGCCCGCTTCTGCGCTCGCGTGTACTACAAAATGCCGTCGATCGGGCACACGCGCGAATCATACTACCTCCGCTCCCGGTTATTTTAAAAATAAAAATGCTTATTGTGGGTGATCCTTAGCAGATAGGCATATACTCTTGTAGTTCTTTTTAATGTCTACAATTATGTAGTACATTCATTTAATTCCTTATAATTTATTCGGGCTCCCGCATTCATTCACCATGACCAGTTATTCTTATATACGCGCATCTTTTTCTAAAATAAAAGTAGTCTTAGTTACTCCTTATAACATCAGCTATCTGCCAGTGGAAGTCCCGTCAAAATTGGTCCAACCGTTTCTCAGATTACCTGGAAGTTAAAGCAAACAGTCAGCCAGATAGACGTTGATTGCATTCTATTGTCCACGCGAGGGCAGCCGCGGGAACATCTAGTTAAAAATAAATACTCCTACATGATACCGCCAAAAACTATATACTCGTACAAGAAACATATTTAACCAGCAAAAGTTTGTTACACAATTTGAATGTTCTTCTTCTTCTACCTAACTTGGCAACAGTTCCTCTTTAATGAAGACCATTACTGCCATTATCGAGTGAATTATAGTGTCATGTGTTATGACGATTCAGTATCCTAACAAGATGGTGGCTCCTTTGTTAGAACTTTCTAGGAAGTTTTTGTGGGATCTCGGAATGAATGCTTTCAGCTTATATTTATAATCCACCTCACTTATGTACAAAAACCAAACTATATCACGCAAAATGCCACCAATATTACGTTAAAAACCTAAGTAAATGAATTAAAAATAACAACCACAACATGTCACTTCAAGATCCCGCCAAAAACTCCAATTTGAATGTTGTAAAAAAAATTGAAATAGGGTTAGTAAAACTAGAATAAAAAAGATTAATCTTTGTTTGATTGTAGTTTATACGGATTTCAAACGACATAAAACTTTTTAAACGACTTCTGAAAACCGGATACCCATTTTTTAACGTCTCCAAATTATTTCTAAACTGTTTAAATGTGACATTCTCGTACTTGTTAAATCATTAAAATTGATATAATATTGTTAACGTACGCACTTAATAGGATATTTTTATTATAGATGTATATTTTTATATGTGGGTTTGTGAAAAAATGGCATATATTATGTTGATAAATGCAGATAAAACCAGATTTAAATGTCTTAATGATTTTAATTAATAAATATGTATAACCGTATACATACCAAGCTAAATAAATATAATAATTTGTAATGTATTACGGATGGCTCTTCGCTGATATCTTGTATTAATTGAATGATAATTAAATCATTATTAATGTAAAGATATTTGTTTAAAAGAGTAACCCTGGAGTTGTATTACTTTTACAGTTTAACTATATCTCTGTAATTTTAACTTAAGAACTAATATTTTTACATATACACTATAACACCGCACCCATGTAGTGTATCATAATTGTTCTTCCCGCGAGTACAAATTATTTTAATTTTTCATTATCTCCTAAACTATATGTCCAAATAATATACTATAAAGAGCAAAATTTAACTTCATAAAATTGTCTTTATAATGAAGTAACTTTTGTTCCTAAGGATTAAAATGCCATGTCTAAAAATAATGCTTATAAATCACTTCTAATTTTCAACAAATCTTTGTCACAAAAGACCTTATTGTGGCTTATGTATTAGAGATAGGCATATGTTATCGCTGATTTTTTTTAGATATACTAAGGAACAACATTTTTGTAAAGCATTGTATTTACATGCCATTAACCATTACGCCAGCGCACACGTATAAAGCAGTTCGGGAACAATTTCACTTCCGACTTACTTAACAAAAGTCAATATTTAAGGCAAGCCGATAGTTGTAGCCTAATGTTAGTTAGCCTATACTATTCCTCGTGAGTCTGGTCTGGCTATTATATACAAAAATAATTTTTCTAGTCCGACAGGTAGTTTCAGATATTAGCGTGTTTAAACAAACAAACAAACAAAAAATCTCTTACGCTTTGTATTAGTATAGATATAATCACAGAATTAAAACATTTTAACAATGACATGATAATAAGTATAATTTTAACACAATAATAGAAATAACACATGACATTGGCGAAATTGCCTACATAGGCAGATAGCAATATAAAATAAAAAATAGAAATATATTGAATCTTTATTATCTATGTATGTACAGAAAAAGTTTTTTAAATGTTAATTGTGATTTATTTTTGCGCCCTCATTAGTCTTTAACGGTGGCGCTGCTGGTGCTATAGTCTATATCCAAGATGGCGTGGCTTCGCATCGAGAATGACATGTTGATTTATTACCGCTAATTACTCACGAAGGGGGAGGTGTTTATTGAAAATAGCATAGAGGTGACGACATGCCGTGTCCGCTCCGATTTTCAGCGGATTGTTCTGTATTACTTCCGTACGGCAGTGTTACACGTTGCTGTGTTGATTAGAAACAATCCCATTCATTCATTTCAGCTTAAATTAGACTTTAAACAATTGTTTCGTAAATGTATTCTAAAATAGGTTGGTACGTGTAGTTTCATACTGAAAAATCGGTTACCGAGTAACATACTATAGGATAGTTGACTGTTTTTACCGACTATATGAAAAGACGGATTACTCAATTCGAATGTTGGTACCTATATTTTTTTTTATGGTTGTCCAGCCATAACTTCTTTGTTTAAGAACCGATTTGGATGATTCTTTTTTGACGTGACAACTTATATTGGTTTCCGGTGACATCTATAGAATGCGTTGACTCCGTTAGTTATCGCTACATGAAAAGAGGATTACTTCAATTCGATGTTGGTCCTATAGTTAGCGTAGACAGACATAATTCGTTGTCACGTAAATTTGATACCGACTTTGGCACAATTTTTTTTGTTGGATAGGGCATACCGCAAGGGTGGTCCTATTTTAATTTCTTTGACATTGGAAATTCAACAGATACACAAGGGAACTCTTCAAAATCATAGAAGATGGTTTTATTTTCTGTTAAGAAATCGGTTCACGGTTTATTTTATCAAAATATCAACATTATAACGATCATTTTTAAATTGCTTTGGAGATTTCTCTCTAGTTGTATCAGCCCGACCGCTGGAATACCCTCCTCCCTACAGAAGATCGCAGCCAAATAACTTTATGTTGTGTTCTTGTTTTGAGTAGGGTTTTCAAGAGCTCCTCGGTGTTGGGGAATTCAAAGTCGGCACCGGGCTATTAATACCTATAGCCTACTGTAGCCGCTTACTATCAGACGGGCCTTATGCTTGTTTGCCACCTTTGTAAATATTTTTTTGTATGTATGGATTAAAAGAACAAAATATCTATTTATTATCAACAGTATCATGCCAGTCGCGAGGTAAACGAGCTCGAACTGCGTTCAGCGCACAGCAGATAAAGTGTTTGGAGGCAGAGTTTGAAAAAAACCGATACCTGTCCGTAGCCGCTAGAGGAAGGCTCGCGAGACAGCTTCGACTAACAGAAACTCAGGTGTTTATGAATTCTGTACCTATATTAATATCCATATATTAATACGTGAAGCAAAAGCTTTCGGTAACATTTTAAGCGTAATGCGTGTACGGAAGACTGAGATTTGGCATGGTTAAAGTTTATATGGAGAAGGAGTGCAGAAAGCTAAAATTTATCTATAATATCTGTTACTAATATATTAAATTAAATTAATTAATACTGCGAATCCTAACACGACCAGTGCCATTGAACTTTGATACCCCAAAATATTGACATTGTCACTCAACGAAAAGTGACAGCAAGTGATGTAGATAATACTAATTGTTTATGAATACTGTAAATGTCAAATAGAAAATAGTCTATGATCAAAAAGTCGCTGGTCGAATTTCGACCTCAGAGCGATCTCTAGTAATAATAACAACGCTACTTGCTACATGAAGCAATGAAGTCGAAGTGGTAGCGTGTACTGACTCCGCGTCCATCGACGTGAGTTCGAATCCCTGCAATGAGCCTGAACTTTCGGTGAAGGAAAACATCATGATGAAACCATAGCATGGTGGTTGGTCATCTTCTAATGCCCTTCTGGCTAGCTAAGCACCATCAAGTAGAAAGCTGCACTTGAGAGCTTAGCACATTTTATCACTTAACATTAGTTGAAATCGTGGTAAATACTAAACCTAAAAAAAACAATGTCTTTTTAATAGTAGCACAGTATATTGAGACGGTACTGCCCCTGATGGTAAGCACAGTACAATCCTAACGCAACGGCGACCACCGACAGAGCGTAATCCACCGACGGTCACCGCTGTCATGCCAGCCTGCATTGATTTAACTGGATATGCACAGGCTGATCCCGAAACACGACACGCATAAGCGAGTCACTATGGCGGACGTCTCACCACTACGACGCTGTGGGGTAAAACATTCCTACCACCCCTCTATCGCCGTTTCCTCCTTCATTGCTCAGCAGGGTGCACCGCGTGCAGGTGAGGTTGGCTTGAGCGTCTCGGTTCTGTAAATGTTACTCACCCCCCCCCCCCCCCTTACACCTTTTAAGTTAAGTGTGTTCTTAGGTAGGTACGCGCGTCATAAGCTATATTATATGACGCATATGACGCAGTGGCATATCATCTCCACCACAATAAAATAAGAGATTTTAACGTTACAATAATGTACCTACGGGCGTATTGTATTATTTCACTCGTTTTAAAAAAAATATTTATAGCTTTACGCATGTAAAGAAGTCATAAATTTTGTTGCATTGACAAACTGTCTCGGGTTCTTTGACGACAATGCACAAAGTTATAGTAATTTTATTAACACTTTGATAACTTTGGAATATCGACTCTTTCCGCCACGGGGGGCTTATGTTACACACATACTTTGGCGATGAGCAAATACCTAAAAATATAATAAAACTTTCTTAGATAGGTAACTCTTTAGTTTTTTACTTTTTTGATTATGTCTTTACAATATATTTATATTTTATTTCATGCTTTGTTTATAAGTTTGCTTTCGTAATGTAAAAAAATATTGTTTTATAACCTGATTTTGAAGAAAAGCGGTGTTCAGCTTTATGAAAATCCATTTTTTATGAAAATCCATTTTTTATCATTTTTTAGTGTAGACCAATTTTAAAAACACAGAACGCCATAGCGTAAAAAGCTTATATTATTATAATAACTAAACAGCTAAATAGCCTAAAATATATATACATGCATAGATACATATATAGACATTTAAACACCCAGACACACAACTGACAATTAAGCTCATCATACAAAAGTTAGTCATTGGCGGGGATCGAACCCGCGATCTCTGGGTTCTGCCAATAACTTCGTTCACGTCTGGCTACTTTCTCGGATCGGATTTTATTAGATGATATTATAACGTACCAAAATCGAAATCAACAAAGTACCCATTAGGGTAGCCTCCGGGTAGCCATTGTGGGTTCTTCTACATAACAAAAGATATCTTATGACAATGGAGTAAGGAAGAATTATGTTGCAAAATTACACAATTAACTTTATCTGGTATATTAATAATAAAAATTAAAAATTAGAGATGAAACGGATATCCAGCAACTATCCGGTAACCGGTCTATCCGGCCTTGATTTCACTATCCGGCCGGATTCCGGATAGTAAAATTCAAAAAATTCTTAATATTTTACATGAGGCAAATCATACCACAATAGGTTATGGACACCTTTTATTTTTATAATCGCACGTCAAAAATGTTTGTTTTATTAATTTGTTTAGTTTATTTCCGATCTCGTTCACCGCGCCAATATTCAAATGAAACTGATAGCGTCATGTAACGCGATAAAGGGCCGAATATCCGGTATTCGGCCAAACCACTATCCATTACATCTCTAATAAAAATCTCATAATTCATTTCATAAAACGGTGTATAATATATTTTGGCTTGCAGATGCACGTTAAACATTGTAAAAATAATATATTTTCCTTTTCACAGATAAAAATCTGGTTTCAAAATCGTCGAACGAAATGGAAACGGAAATACACAAACGATATCGAATTACTGGCACAACAGTATTACAGCAGCCTAGGTATTGTCGCTCCAAGACCGATGTTCGTAGGAGATAGACTATGGGTATTCAATTACCCGAACCGAATACCGGCGACACAGCCACAACAATGGTTAAAATCCTTAACACCAAACCAAAACGTCGACAGAAACGTTTTTAGGTCATTACCAAAACCCGATATACCGCCTTTTTATATTCCACCACCTGGAACGTTTCCGAACGAACGGATCGTGACAGGTTTGGAACACAGCTATTTGACAAGTGGTGTCAATGTCAAAATTCCCGCTCAAAATCGTTTGTTGCCGCGCGAAGTTTACAACAATATGGCAACCGCACAACGAAGTATGGACGCTTTTAAGAATAACATTCTAAACCACGCAACTACACAAGAATCGAACGTCGATCATTTGAGAAGATTAGAAGAGAACTTTAGTATTTGAGGGATCATAAATGTTAAACGAATTTATTAAACTACACAAATAAAATGTTAATTTTGTCTCTTGTCAAATATCTTCTTTTTTGCCTTTTTTCAAATGAAAACTTCTTTAGCATCGTTGTGATTTGAAAGTTGATGAAACGAAACGAAAAAGCGAAGGTTTGTTGTTGCTATACAATAATGAATTTTATTACTTCACAAAAAAAGCACGAAACAAAAACTTTTTAGACAACACTTATGACATTATGTTACTGATTGATATTGTGTTAGGTTACCATGGATATTTCAAATCGGCAAATTGAAAATGATTTTTTGAATAGGTAATGATTATAAGTACTTGTTTGTACATTTTCATAAACTTTAAATTAGTGTGTATTTGATCATTTTCTGTATTAAAAAAAACATAGATGTGAAGGTTTCACTTCTACCAAATGTGAATTACACCCCTTTTTTTCAAACGTCACAAATTGCAAGTCTGTCTGTCTCTTTGTTCCTGGTAATCTCCGAAACAGTTGGACCGGGCGGGACTTTCACTGGCAGATAGCTGATGTTTTAATATGTAACCCAGGTAACGACATTCCCAATAGTTTTCTGAAAGGTACTTACAAAAATTACGTGGAATATAAAACAAACAGAAAGAAACTAGAGACACCGAACTCTAGCAACATTGTGCTTTATGGCCCCACGCAGTCATTTAAGCAGACAACGTCGGGCTTGAAGGTGAATATCAGAGATAAATAACAATTGTGATTATAATTTGAGCTTTGAGCTCTCACATCGTAAGTAGGGATGATTCAAAACTACTGAGTACTCGTACTGAACATTTTTATTAGCGGTAGACAATTATGAAATATACTAATGTAATCATTCGAATATAGACATTAGTAATTACTAATGTTAGTAGTTACGAAATTGATAAAATTAGTCCGAACGACCTTTTTTTATCTAATTGGTATATGTGTTCTTTTAAAGAACTTTGTTTACGACTGCGCGACCTTTTTATAGCTTCTCACTCTTCATTTTTTATAGGTAACAATCATCATTCATAATCGCTCACCTTTGAGTAATAATGAACATTCATATTCAAAATTCGATTCCCGTAATCGAATTTCTTGATTATGTAAATCATTCATAATCGCCCACCTCTACTTTTCATTCAACACTATTACTCGTAGTAAACTAGTAAATCAAACCATTAGTCTATACTGAGTACAGGTATCGAATAAAAAAACGTGTGTTTCCGGGAGGCTCGACAGAAGTGATAACTTAAACTAATCTAAGTTAAACTATTTAATATTGAAATTATTTAACTTGAGAAAAGCTTAGGTTATTACATAAATTTTATGTATATTAATATGTTAATGTGAGGAAAGGTTATTTATTAATAAAATCTTTTATTGTATATAAAATGTATTTTATCGTTAGTTACAATTCTTGAATATGTTTATTAGAACACTGAGTAGAGAAGGGAAGCCAGACAGAGTGACGCCGCAACGCGTTACGTTACGAAGCGGTTTACCGTCCCATAGGAAGTTAGTTATCACTTCAAAAACAGTGATATCGAATCAATTGGCGTCACGATATCGGCCATGCCCCGCCGCGCCGGGCCCTTGGCGTGTTGATAAATAGCGGCACGGAGCGGGTGAGCAGGCGGTGATATTTATTTATTTATTTAAACTTTTAAAAAAGTAAAGAAAAATAAACAGAGAACAACATTGCTTAGTGCTACTACAATTAAAAGTGTAGACTACATGATAAATAGAATATAGCGAGTAACAAAAAACAGAAGAGAAAGCAAACCAATTCAAAAGTAACAAACAAATAAACAATTGATTGATGAATATAATTTCGTGGACAATCGATAATAATCATTAGCAGCGGTAACATCAGAAAGGCTTGGGGTAGCTATTTAAAGGAGGTTGGAGGCCACTGGGGGGGGGGGCAATCTCAAATAAACAAACATCATTCTCACTTGGAATTATTGTAGGACCGATAAAATCTCTAAAGTGCGTGCACTTAGCACTGATTACGCACGCAAGATCTACGATACGTCCTGGTGTCTCTGACTGTCTCTAATAATATTTATTGTTTACGTTCATACTGCAAATATCAACAGATAATAATATAGTCTCTAATAAAAAAGTCTCTTGATTACAACCGAAAGGAGCACTGGGCGACGCCACAGGTAGTTTAAATTTGTTCAAAAAATGTGGAACGCTTCACGATTTTGCGTGTCATCCTTGCGCAGGGGCCATGCTAATCTTCTCTGTATCGTTCCAATTTTAGTATATGTACTGCCGAAGCAAGTACACTAGACCTTGCTTAAAATTTGTATATATCCTCACGTATTGATAAAATATCTATAGCGCGATACAGAATATTTTTGTAAATATTTATTTTATAATAAGTTTCAAAACTAAACCTATATATATTGTAAGTAGCATAATGAATAACTATTATTATATACAATTATTAATTTTATTTGTTAGCACATAAAGCACAACTTAATCAAAATTAAGAATAAATATCTACTTAGCGTATGCAGCGCCATCTAGTGAACACAATAAAAAATGATATCAAATTACGTACACTGATAGTGTAAAATCTGATGTTCTGTATTACTGCAATGACAGAAGAAGATGGTAAAGATGACCTGATGCTGCACCATCATTTGGAATCTGCAGGATAAAAAGTCCTTACCAACTTACAGCAGATATATCGCGTTTGGGCTCATTAGAATGCTCTCAAAGTGTGATTTGTTAGTAGCTCCATTTGCGTATTAGAAATAAATAAAATTATTGAAACCGTAACCGCATCCTATACATATTTTCCAAATAATTTCGGATAGGGACGTAATCAAATGAGACACTGTCGAATTACCGAAATAACTTAAAATTTAATTCAAGTTCATGGTATTTTGCGCCATCTTTTGGGGCTAAATGATAGCTAAATTCACATTGTTTATGGCAAATTACAGAACCCTTTTTAAAACATTATTTATTATGGCTTTAAATTATTTTTATTCCATTATGATTGATTACTAACAAATTACGGTGTGAAAAATTTACTTTTATACATATTCTAAATAATCAATGAATTTCGTCACCAGACTTCAACTGATACGTTCCAACTACTATAAAATTATTAAAATAAGTTTATTTAAAAATACGCTATTGTACTTATAGTTTAGTTGCCAAATGTCCAAAGCTACGTTCAAGAATGACGTTTTTTTTAATCCTAAATTACGTATAATTTCTTAATGGAGTTTTGGCGGGATCTTGTAGTGACATATTGTGGTTGTTATTTTTAATTCATTTACTTAGGTTTTTGACCCTATATTATGTAATATTGGTGGCGTTTTGCGTGATATAGATTGGTTTTGTGCATAAGTGAAGTGGATTATAAATATAAGCTGAACGCATTCATTCTGTGGTCCCACAAAATCTTCCTAGAAAGTTCTAACAAGGGAGCCACCATCTTGTTAGGATACTAAATCGTCATAACAAATGACACTATATTTCACTCGATAATGGCAGTAATGGTCTTCATTAAAGAGGACCAGAATTTCTCAATATTTTTTTTTCAATCCTAAATTACACGTAAGCTATTGAGAAATTAAGATGCATTAATTGACACTTCTTTGAAATTCCGTTTAAAGAACTAAATGGTGTTAAGATTTTCCCATAAGAAACAAAATTCGATTTACTAAATATTATTTACTGTCTCTGCTAAAACGTACCACTTTTTTTTGTCACACTTAACATTGGCGAAATTACCTACATTCTTCTACTATCGTGGAGATACGACGAGTAACATTGACGAAGTTTTTTTTATAATAGCTCGGTACATTGACGGGACTGCCCCTGGTGGTGAGCACAACACAGTCCAAACAGAACGGTGACCACCGAGAGATCTAAATCCATCGGCGGTCGCTACTGTCATACCAGCCTGCATAAATATTATAAGTCATATGTCATATCATATACCATAAGAAGGATGGAACACACTCGCCGGAAGAAGGTTCCACAGCTTCACGGTACGACAAAGATTTTTTTTTTAGGGACCCTGGAGCTTAGAGCTTCACCGTAACTTGGACAAAGATAAATCATAGAGAAATTTTTATTTCGTGCCGAGATGTAGGTTACCGTAAAACTGTGACTCCGAAACCCAGTGTGTGGTTCTGTTGTTGAAGGGATAGGAGGGTATTACATTGAATAGTTAGACTAAAGTAGCAGTGGATGGACCACGTGGCTCGTAGAACGAATGGCCGATCCACAGTTCTGGAGTGGCAGCCATGTATCGGAAAGTTAACATAATACTTTATACTTTACAGCTTTGTTATTATCCAACATTCTAATGTTCGATTGTATATATAACTAATGGTGTACAATAAAGATTAATAAATAAATAAATAATACAAGCGTCCATAGGCTACGGTAGCCGCTTACCATCAGGCGAGCCGTATGCTTGTTCCACCTTAGTTGTATAAAAAAAGACACATTCTCTTCACTTTGTCTTGCTACAATAAAATAAAAACCTGTATAAATTCAGGGAAACAAAATCAAACAAACAGATACAGTTTTAAATACATAATTTATTACTATTGTACATTATTTTGAATGATTTACGCCGACATAGAATCCTTTCATAGCAATTTTTACAACAAAATGTACAAACTGTTTTTTTTTTTCTTTCATTTTATAGTATACCATATTCATATGTAATATATAATCAACTTTTATATATATATTTTCTAACCGTGTGTAAATTAACCACGCTTGGCATCGTTTTGTTTAATTTAATTGAATAACTGTTTCACTATAAATATTACCGATTTGCCCCTAAAAGTCCATATTCACTCATACATCGTATAAAATCATTTTATATTAAAAAAAAAAACAATAATATGTAAATTACGCGCAGAACCTGAACCTATGGCATGGTGAGTGAGTGAAAAGGTTAGTTCTCTATGGATTATAGGGATGATACAAATTAGAGAAAAAAAACATTTGATAAATAAAAAAATTATTTAACGCTATCATGAATATATATACAAGGCGTTATATCAATATCAAAAATAAATTGAAATAATAAACAATACAATTTTTTTTTAAATCAGGAAATTTTAATCATTTCTTTCAATCAATCGCCTTTTCGTCATCATCCCATAAAATTACAAAAAGAAACATAATTGAAAAAGATCCCCGTTTACAAATATTTTAGGCAATCTTTTATTGTCTATATTTTCATTTCAAATAAAACCCGAAAAATGTTACTGGTTGCTTAATATTTTTGATCCTATAAAAATGGTTAATTTCACTGTGTGTTTCTTTCATTTAAAATTATGTGTTTTTCGACGTGGCAACACCGTACGGAATGCGGCTGGCATGAACAATAAACTATTGATGTGGCAACACTAGACGATCGGCATTCGTACGCGAATTCACTGTTGTTCTGTAGTATAAAGTATTATTTTATTATATTATATGGTATTTTATGTATTCGCAAGGCTTTGCTAAGTCCATATTGACACTTCACTTTACTGCTTTGTTCCGTGGAGCTGTTTAGAGTTACCTGCAATAGGAAAATAAAAGATTATTAAAAATATATATACTGCAAAGGTGGCAAAAAAGCATATGACCCGCCTGAAGGTAAGCAACTACCACAGCTTATCGACGCTTGTAGTATTACTAGGGGGTTGTCAACCTTGAACCCCTACGCCAAGGAGCTCTGGAAATTCTATTCACCGCTAGAACACAACACTAGGTTATTTGGCTGCGATCTTCTGTAGGGTAGAGCCAGAGTAGAGAGAGATCTCCAAATAAATTTTACCTTTATATTGTTATACATTAAATACATAGGAATATTCCGCATTGGTCGATACTAGTAATGAATGTAACGGTTCACAGCACTCCGGCAATAGGTCCGTATTTCTCAAAATGGTTATCGACCCCCCGGGGTCGACGACGACCACAAGTGGTCATTTATGTAAAAATAGAATAAAATTCTAGAATCTACTCGAAACATAGAGAATGTATTTATAGGTTTGAAAATACATTGCAGTTTACTCACACGTGCAAAGTTTATGTAAATTAGGTCCAACAAACATAGGTCTAAAAATAGTACACTTCCCCTTTTAAACGACGTTAAACGATGTAAAGTTGAAGACCTTTCTAGTGCTTTCGACACTCATTTTATTTTGGTATAAAAGCGAGCCGTGCTCCGATCCAGGACAGTTCTGTACACTGTTCTGTGTGTCAGACATATAGATACAATGATTAAAAATAATTAAAATCATCCCCTATTGTACCACCACGAGGGATGATATTTTCGAAAACGCGGATCACTATACATTTCTTAGAGAATTTATAAATATGAATTTCCATATTCCTAATTTGAGAAATGATGTGTCCCCCATACAAACTTTCATTATCGCGACAATAGGTAGCCTATATGTCTTTCTCCAAGGTCCACTCTATCTCTATACCAAAATTCATCAAAATTGGTTCAGTGGTTTAGACGTCAAATCGTAACAGACTGACAGATAGTTACTTTCGCATTTATAATATTAGTATAGTATGGATTTACTTAGTGTAAGAGAAAAGAAAATATAAGAACCTGGCTAGCTGTCGTCCTGCAGCGAAGTGAAGCGATTCCCGAGCGCGAGCGCCTGCGAGTGGCTGGAGGGGCGCGACGAGTGCCCGCTGAGCGTCGGGGCTCCGCCACCCGCGGTGCTCCAGCCTCCGCCTCGCTTACCACTGGCGCCCAACACCGGGAAGTAGTCGTCGTTGTGAATGTCCGGAGCGTGTTTCTATATTACATCAAAAGACAATTAATGATTAATTAATTTAATTAAGTAAAGATAAAGTTACACGCGTTACGTTAACTTGTAGTGTAACCATTTTGTGCATGGTAACAAATTGTTTTACGTAAAGATACGCTTTACGTTACGTTGTAGTGTAACTTCTTTTTTATCATTTATAGGTTTTAGCGTTATGTCACCTCGTGTTACGTGAAGATTTGGCCCAAGACGATGACACACTAAGCCTATTGGGGAAACTGGCTCTCAAGTGCAGCCACAGAAACACACCTATAGGTGCTTGCCGACAGATTTACAACTTGAGGTTGTAAATAACCAGACAGGCATTAGAAAATTCCCTACCACCATACTATGGTTTCATCACGATGTTTTCCTTCACCATGGGCTCAGGCTCATTGCAGGGATTCGAACTCACGTCCATCGACGCGGTGTACGTTCACGCTACCGTTGCTATCGTTACTTTAATTCGAGATTTAATAAATTAACGTAAATACAAAAAAAAAATTCAATACTATTTTAGTCAGTTGCTCTTTGACTCGACGCAGGGTTACCAACTCTTAAAAAAATACCCCTAAGATTAATATGAAATAACCCTAAAAAAACCTGTATTGTGTAGATTATTCAAGGGTATTGTTTAAATCGAGTTTTCCGTTTTATTTCACTATTTAACCCATCCTATCGGCAATTTTAATTTAATTAACATACGAATTCATACAATAGTTAATGGACATAACCACACTGATCATTAATATATTTTAAATTTTGAACGTGTTATGTGGAGTCCCGTGCCGCCGCGAGATGGCGTGCGTCAACTCGACCAGAAACTTGGTACCATGGACGTTCTCCTTTTTTACTTGTTTTGGTTAGTCAAATTAATGACGCATGTATACAATTTATACCCCTAAAAATAGCCCTAAATTGGTAACCCTGACTAGATGCCTTTAAAGCAGCAAAGCGTCAATAACGTGGCGTCTATGGCTTCACCGACACTTCGTGAATGACGCGGCGTCGGTATCTTATATGATTCTTTACCTAACAATAAATATATCCCGTCCATATGATTTTTAAATCTTTGCTCTCATATGTATTTTCCCCTTTTGTTAATATTCTGGCAAATTTCATTTATATTAACAAAATAAAATTCTAACCTATCATTTTAACTATTATTAATTATATTATGTTGTATAAATCTTTATGTATCTAATTAACTAAAACATGTTGTCTGTAAGTGTTGTTTTTGGCTGTGTGTTTTTCAGCAGCCTAATCTGGAAGAACAAAATTATATAAAATTCGATTATAAAGTGACTCTCCTAGGACTGACTTGACACTGGCAGAAATCGTAATTACGAGACGACATTTTAAAAAAAGTGGAAGTTGATGCTTTGGCGAGTTTGGATACCTGCGACAGACGTTATTATAGCCTTCGTCACACTAACTAGATCTCATATCAGCTATCGTGAACTTATAGGATTTGTTATCGATCTAATTGGATTACTTAAAGAAGAGACAGAAGATGTTAATACTCTGATACTATTTTTATTTAACTTTGCTTCGATTTCAGGCCACACTTTGGACTTTCTTTATGGTAGTGGTGGATGTTGAGACATCAAAGAAATAAAAAATTCATCTTCTGCTTAAGAAAATATTTCAATAGAGGCAATTTTTAAATGAACCTGTTAACATACGTCAGCGGCATTGACAGTGCAAGGGCGAACGTGTCACTGACCCTAACGCAGGGTTCACAGATGGCAGTTTTCATACCAACAACGTCGAAATTATCATATTTTCGTTTACTGGACAAAAACTATCGTACCTTATCAACTTTTGCTCCGGAGGACCTCTTTTATGAATTCTTAGAATATTAAAATTATCGTGTTTTCGTACATGCACGATAATTATTGTACGGTTGTGAACCCTGCGCTAGCGTCCGTCGAACGTTCGAGTTTTTGGGGGGTCTTGAAGTGACATGTAGTGGTTTTTATTTTAATTCATTTACATAGGTTCTTTGACTCTATAATATATATTACTGTGGCATTTTGCGTGACATAGTTTGGTTATTGTGCATACGTGGAGTGGATTATAAATATAAATTTCAAACATGCATTTTGTGATGTAACAAAAACTCCCCGGACAATTCTAGCAAGCGGCCACCGTCTTGTTAGACTCCACTTTAAACATTATAAATTACAACGAAAGCGTAAATACAACTGACACTGGCAAGTGCTTTTTGCGGCGCCAAAACAAAAAGAAGATGCTTTGCTCAAAAGTCCTCGTTGAGTGAAAATTTAACTAACCGCCTGGTTGCGCCGCTGCGGCACTTCGGCGGCTCTGTTGATTCGCGACGGAGGCACGTAAGCGGTTGACTTCACCTCCCGCGGCTTCTCCTCCACCACCGGCGGCGGCTGCGTTCCCGGTTCAGACTCCACCTGACAATACCAACAACACTCTATATATGAATACAAGAGAACTATATATCTATAATTAATTCCTTCAAGTGTTTGCTACGTATCTTTTTTTTTTATCTGATTATACTGTTAGCCATAAGTGCTCTGGAGCCGCAGACGGATTTCACAGCTTCACCGTGGCTTGGGAATTCACTATGTAGGTTTTTCTTGGAGCAGTTTTCAATATATCTATAATGTTAGCCATAAGGGCTCTGAAGCCATAAACGGCTTTTACAGTAGCACCAGGCTTGGTGGATTCCTTTTTAAGCATATTCTGTGCACATAGGACTCTGGGATTTGGCATAGTTAAAGTTTATATAGAAATGGAGTGCATAAAGCTAAAATTTATATATAATATGTGTTACTTATCATATCTTCGGAAATAGTATCAAAAAATGAATTAAAAAAAGGATAATTTTTAAATATAATTGTTTTTTCGTGAACATAATTATTTGGACAATTTTTTTTTGTAGTCCCTCAAATCCCGCTGATGCGCGGGATTGAAGACCTCCATCCCGCAGATTTGCGGAATAGAGATTTTGATGCGGGATTGGATTCTCTAAACACTACCAATACTGTCTCACATTGGGCTTGTATTCATGAAGGATTGAAAAAAGGACATCCGATTTTGTATATGAAAAAGTCCGTCAAAATGCGTTAAATTAAGATGCCCTACAGTAGCAATAGTGTAAAATAAAATCTTACCTATCAATTTTTGTATTTAAATAAAAATGTAACTTAGCAAACAGTCATAAGACGGGTTATACAGATAATAAACGTATAATAATTTAGAACAATAATATAAACGATTTAACATAAAAAATTTGACCAAATACAATATAAAAAATATTAATCCGTCATCAACAGCTACAGTAATGCCCTTTGCTTATGCTACCGCCATTTTGGAGGATTTCTGAACTTTAATTGTTTACAGCTGAACTCGACTCAAGCTCAACAAGTCTCCCTTAAAATTAAAAAATCAAAAAATTCTTTATTCTATTTAGACCCTAAGAAAGCACTTATGAACATCAAAACACTACTGTCGCTTCGGATAAACTTCCCAGAGATCGAAAGGACCCCTAAGACACTCGATCAGATTTACCTTCTTTTTTTTCAATTGTACAAGTGTTAATATATTAGGTGCAATAATAATAATTTAGTGGATGCACAGAGAGGGAGTCACTTCAAGACATCACTCATTCACATAATGATAATAACCCTTCGACAGTAAAACCCGCTTGACATGGTCCTTGAACTTGTTGTCCGGTAAACCAGTAATTTGCTTTGAGATCTTATTACAAAATCTAAAAAACTTTTATTGGACCTACTTAGTGTAAAACACGGTACGACTAATTTATCTCTATTTCTAGTATTAACATTGTGCTGATCTTTGAACACATCCAGCTTGTCAAAGTTTTTACGAACATACATTAAGTTATCAAGGATGTATTGGGAGAGCGAAGTTAAAATACATAAGAGACGATTCTCCTTAGCCTCCCTCTATATATGTACTATATAATTTCATTAGTGTACTTACAGGCTTGTTCCATGGCCCTTTAATCTTGCCAGTGTCCGGCGCAGAATCGTCAGAGACTAAGTCTCGACCCATCTCCTGTGCACCACTGCTGCCCTGCAACACTTGGATCTTGAGCCCAGTGTAGTCCTTCACAGGTTCCTCGTATACTTTCCATTCTTCTTCCTCCTGGAAAATTATTAAATTTAAATTAAAACAAAACATCCGAAACATTTCATAATTTATCTACTTATACTATTATTATAAAGCTAAATAGATTGTTTATATGTTTGAACATACTAAACTCTGGTACTACTTGTCAAATTTGAAATAGTATATTACGCACCAAGGGAGAAAAGTAGGACATTCACGCCCGCGCGTATGGTTGTCAATCGTGGGTGGGGATGTCCTACTTTTCTCCCTAGGTGCGTTTACAATTTTTTTTCTCCTCCGGGATGAAAAGTTTATATTATACAAAAGTTTTTATATTTTATATATAAACACGCAGTTGCTAGGTTACCGGGAGATAAAGTAAAGTACGCGCATGCGCACATTTGCCATCTCACCGGGAGAGAATCGGGTACTTTTCTCCCGCGTGACAGAGACTAAAAGGGAACTTTTCATCCCGGAGGAGAAAAAAATTCTTTTTGCATTTGATAGCCCATCATCCTTCAAGAAGCGTTATACACTATCTAATATCACACTGGGAATCTTAGGAGCGGAGTAATGGCCATTGATGTTAACCAATCTGGCAACCTACCATAATATATATCCCACTAGCGTCAGCTTAGCATTGGGTGTAATTTACAGAGTGATGTATATTATGTTTAAAAAAAAGCATGATTTAGAGTTTATCGCTTTAGTATTAATAGTTCATAACTTCATAGCTACGAAATAGGCGCTTAGCTCGCGACGGGCAATTCATCATAGGTGCGGAGTGTCGGTCAACCGTTTCGCTGCGAGTTATTTCTTTGAGTGATTGTAATTTTGGATCGGTGATATCTTCTAAGGTATTCCATTAAATGATATAATGTAAAGGACCTTACGTGATAAACATATATCATCACGGATGCTTTTGAAGAAATACAATTACGGTTTGGCCAGCGTAAGCTATGTAAGCGCCCGAAAATCGCTAGTATACACTGACTTTCTGTAGAAAAATCTCTAAATGATAGTGAGAGCCCTATAAAAATCCGTAGCTTGGTTTAGAAGAAGTAAGCGAACAAACAGACAGATGCGGATAGCGACTTTTTTATACTATGTGTAGATATTTGCCGTATATTTAATTATATCATTCATACATAGACTCATTCACTCATTCATACACTCCCTAGTTCCAATCCCAGTGGCCCTGTCAACGGGTCGCCAAGTCGTCGCGTCGTAGACTCGCTCGAAAGAAGTCGAAACGACATTACACGCATCATACTTTCTGAAAAAGGTCCGCTAATAAAAGTGACTAAAATTACCCCGCGTCCGCGCTGAATTACAGTAATTATTAATGCTTATTTTGAAAAACCAGAACTCGAGTGCCAGTGAAGATACAGAAACCAAAATAACTTGCTACCCATACGAGAGACGTGGAGCGACACAGTACCTCTTTATCCTTTTTCGTCTACGTAGAACCGGCGCCTTCACTGTGTTTAGATATAAATTTATTGGTCACTCAGGATAGGCGCACACAAACCTCGAGTTGTGGAATTAACCTGATACCGGAACCTATTTATTGAGGCGGTATAGCTTCACGTTATGAACCTAAGGAGTGAATCAGTAATTATGAAGGTCACGCAAGTATGGGAGGTGAGAACAACTATAGGTTACACGAGTGCTTTGGCGGCGCGATGCGGTGGAGAGATGGTGAAATATATTTAACTTGGCTAAAACACAGGGTACTGTTGGATTCCAATATACACATTAACGAGAATGTCGGTTAGTTCAATAAAGTATTTTATAGAATTATATATGGCAACCCCGACACTAGAAAAAGTCTGTTTTCCCATGGACGCCGCACGAACTGTAAGTGCAAATGTAAATTGTGTTCATTCTCATTGTCTTCATATAGTCTTCATTAATAAAGCAGTGATTTGGCCATGCGCTACTTTTATTAACAAAGTCCTAACAGTCCCGTACTAAACATTGCAATTATTCCGAATCGGGCCAATACAATACAATATCTTTATATGTCTGAATATGGTCAATAAAGGTCTTTACTCATAAAAATAGTTATATCATATTCTGCCATTTGTGGCGTGCAAATTATTATACAATTCAATTTAAATTAATAAACAAAATTTAAAAAAAATATAGCATATTATACCGACACACAAAATACAAATACTGATACCACGAATTAACTGATACAAATACAAAAATGTGACATCGGCTCCACTTCCCTACAACATTTGACATTTCTAAATGCAAGGGGTATTCCCCCGCTAGAGACATCACACATACTAAGCAAGCGTTCAATAATCCACTTAAGATACGTTCCAAAATTAATAGTCGCTTTAGTTAAACAACCGTTTTTTACCCGACTGCGAAAAAGGAGGGATATGTTTTTCGAGCGTATGTATGTTTTATTTCTTTGGCACGCTCTGCAGCCTAAACGGCCTGATGAATTTTAGCATACGAGGTGTCGTTAGATTCGTATTAATTGTGGAATTAAATAAAAAACAAAAATAGAAAAACAATTTAAGTTTTTTTGTGTTGCAGATGGGTTTTTGTTTCCTTTTTCAAACATATTAAAGTGGCGCCCGTTTAAAACTACCACCCGGGGCACGTACCCCATTGGCCTGGATCCGGGCCGGCATTATAATTAAC
Organism: Saturnia japonica; assembly: GCA_033032175.1. NCBI lineage: Eukaryota > Metazoa > Arthropoda > Insecta > Lepidoptera > Saturniidae > Saturnia > Saturnia japonica. The sequence goes on from CM065331.1 coordinate 3,787,206, forward strand.
AGTTATCTCTGTCAGTCATTACGTCATACCCCTGCTGAGGAAGGTCTTTTCTTTTACTAGACTTTACTCATTCATTCCTGTTTCATGAAAAATACGATTTGGATTGACTTTCAAGTCAATTATCTCTAAAAAAAACTAACTCATCGTACGTGGAAGTTAAAGAATAAATTAAACCGACGTAAAAAAAACTTAAGGAAACAACTTAGCATAAAGATTTGTTGTGTCTGACTGGATTTCAGCAACCGTACACCCGCAAAAGTGGCCCTGAACTATGCTACACTTATCCAGTAATTAAGGGCGGTAGGGATCTGGAAATTCTGTACCCGACTAGGTCACGACTACAGGATTTCATACCGGGATCCCGATTCTCGTAAATACTCTAGTCGCAACCACCAAGCAGCGACGGTCCTAAGGTAGAGCGAGAGATTTAGTCGCTCTAGGCATCCGCGCCTGGAAACAAGGGGCGTTAAAATGTAAAATTTTAAAAACAATTACGAGCGAAAAATATAATTTATAAGTATATATTTATTCAAATTAAGATCTATTGAACGTAGTCTCATGTTTACTTTTAACTCTTAATAATAATACAATACCTAAATAGGTACATAACAGGTTTTATTATTTAGTGAGTGGCTGTAATTAACACCGAATACTAAGTCAATTGTATAGAGATTAGGTTTTATTTATGTAAAAAATTTAATTTCAATTGAACAAGTGCCGATTTTTGGAAAAAAAAAATTTTTTTTTAAAGTAGCTTCTTCTTCTTCTTGTTTTGGCGCCGCAGAAGCATTGGCCAGTGTCAATGTTTTATTTAAATAGAAACATTTCCAAATAGTGTTGCCGTTACATAGTTAAGTTTAAAACATAGGAAGTTAGCTTAAAAGAAAATCATTAGAAATTTGAGATTTGTAAACTGGATAAGTATTTTAATTATTAACATAAAATATATACACACATTTCATAATAATTATAAATATGTATTTTATATTCTAAAATTACTTACATAAATAACTTGAAATTATATTCTAATATTATTTTCTAAAATAAAATTAGCAAGTGCTTTATATATATTAATGTCATTAGAAAAAAGAAGCGATAGCACAGATACAGGAAAAGGAACTTGTAGTGAATTTAAAGAATTAAAAGAGGCTAGAGGAATTGTTTAATGTGCAGGAAAACAAAATATGGTTGAAATCGCCCTCATGAAATCCACAATCACACAATGCTTTCTCTGTTAAAGGAAGTTTGGCAAGGTGACAAGGAGTAGATGCGTGACCCAAACGCATGCGAATTAAAATTGTTGTTACAATTTCATTAAATCCGGCGTTAAAAATCCACATAGGTTTCAAACTAACATTTGGCTGAATACTAAAATAATTTTTCCCTTTGGATCCAGCACTATTCTCCCAATATTCATTCCAAGAATTCTTGAGATAAACACTAGTAAGAGCAACAAGATCATGAGAATAAATTTCAAAATGATGATGGTCTCCATATTTCACAGCCTCTTTGGCTAACTGATCTGCCCTTTCGTTACCATAAATTCCCGAGTGTCGTGGGATACAAGCTAAAACAACATGATAACTTCTAATAAAACAAACATTTAATAATTTCCGAATTTCGAGAATAATAGGATGAATATGTCTCGATTTAAGTGGGAATTTTTAATAACATGAATTATAACAAACAATAATATTTTTCATTTGCGAAAAAATCAAATTTGAAGGATGTGGAATGTAAACCGAAACAAAGCAGATATTATTTACATTGACAGCTACGATAGAAAAGTTATTATTAGTAGAAGGAAGAGTAATTCTAGAAAAGGTAGTCAATGTTTGATTAATATGGCAACACTGCCAAATCCATCAAATCTATCTTGTCTAATTACAGAATATCATGAAATTTTAAAGGAAAATTCAGGTTTGAGCCATGCTCAGAGGATTAAATTTATTCAAAATATATAATAAGTCACATTTTTTATTAATTATGCTGCAACAGTTCCACTGGATTACTTTCTGAAGATTCATTATTAGATAGCAAATTTTTAAGCATATTGGTTATAATAGGTACGTTGGACGGTAAATCAGATGTTTGTGATAATAATTCAATCAATAAAAGTATATCATTGATTGACTTTTCTTTATTATTGAAATTTAACGAACAACCATTGGGAGGAGACGGGATATTGTCTCCTGTATTAATGCATTATGTGCTTCACGTTCATAACTTTATACAATTTTGGAGGCAAGCATGGTTTTCATTGAACAGTTTTATTATATAATTTTTTTACATGTGTTTGGAGTTGATAATACTACTGTTGATGATTTCGGTGGTTCTGCTGTAACAAATGTATCAAAGTAGAATTTAGTTACAGGTTTGTGTAATTTTGCTGCCTCTGAATAAGATAAACAGTTTTTAGCCATATATAACTTAATGTCTTGTTGTTGTTTAAGTTCTGGGCACATCTTACTTGTTGCATAGTGGTAACCAGAACATAGGCAACAACAAGCATTACTTTCATCATGAGAGCAAATCTCTCCACTATGACCACTGCCACATTTGTAACAACGTGGGAGTGATCTACACTGAATATTTGTACGACCAAAACAACAACAATTGTAGCATTGGATTGTGGGGTCAATATATTGTTACGACCTGTTACAACCTGATTAAAAAGAGAGAAAATCCTGTTCCAGAAATATCTCGAAGCAACTACATACTTCTCAGTACTTCGAAATAATGTTCGCGTCATTAAACAACCACAGCGCATGTTTGTGTAAACATCACAGTTTACACACACATGTATAGGGCTTGTCGCCTCAATTAATTCATCGAGTAGTTATAGCAACTAAACGTCGAAAAAGATAGCGATGATTCACGATTTTTCTACGATCGTTTAGTGTGGGTATTTAAGCGGCTCAGGCGTGGCACCGAAGTAGTTCAGTTTGGAATTACAAAGCGATAACATTGAGCGATAAAAGGAAGCGAAACCACAGTGAAATAAATAACAGTGTTGTGAGTTCGTGTATTTTGCAACTGTGTAGAATTCGAATAAAACTTCTTCACGTCAATCATCGGCATTTTTATTACACATGGGTGTGTAACAATATAAAACTACTGGTAAAGCTTTATAGCACATAAATATGCGTTTAGGAAGTATTTGCCCATCAAAAGTGATTACAACTGTTTGTGATGGCTAATATGTTAAAGTTCCATCAACTATGACTTTCAGATTGAGCCTACGAACTTTTATTATATCTCCGCAGCCTATAGGAACCAAAATATTATTTCTAATATCATCTAATAACCAGTCTGTCGGAACTCCTCTAACTAATCCCATGCGGATTACATTGAAAGTAGGTATAAAGACTTTTAAATTTTATTCCTACAATAAATTATTTTTAAGAAATTTATTTGCATCTAGATAACTTGAAAAACTTAAAAGTCATTCAGTTCCTGCCAATATGTTTCATACTGACATTAATTATGTTATAATTATTATGCTTTTTTAAAAGGTTCCCAAAAAAAATGGGGTGAAATGTATCTTTAAGGTCAATCTGTTCCCTTTGAACATGAATTAGGCATGGAGACACATCTGTAGGTTGATAGGAAGTTCTACCAATCCTAACAAATGATATCTCAATTTTATCAGCATGTTGAGTTTGTGAAATTGAATTGTTGACATGTTTATTAATAAAAGATTCATACAATTTCTGCAAATTTTGTGTTGTCAGACCGCTTACGACATTTGCAATGATTTTGTGACCCTTCTGTATCTATGCCAGACTCAGAGGTCACTGTAACATAACTAGCTAGCTGGTGGAGGAACGAAGCCCACAATATCTGGGGGCTTCTGCATTCTTTAACTTAAATCTAAATAATTACAGGCTAAAACTATAATACAAAAATAATAAAACTTACCTACGAAATACGAAAATGCTAGATATGAGATATATTACATAATTTACGTGAAAAATATAATACAAACTAAAGAAAAACTTATCCTAGTAATGAAATAGAATTAAAAAAAACACGTGACCACAACATTTTATGCTTCCCGCGCTTTTTCTCGAAAAAGTAGCTAATTATTATTTATCTAAAACAAAATCAAATACAATTCATGGTGTTAAAACTTCAACCAAATGGCGCCGAAAGACAATCTGGCTCCACCTTGATTAAAGGCTAGCGCCGTCGCTTCATCATGTTCCTATAGAATACCAGGAAGATATTTAAAGTTTTAAATATTAATATTATAGCCAGTCACAACTGTATAACATAGTACCTAAGTAAAGACCTCATTGTGTCAACAAGATTCCTAGTAATCAACACATTTAAATATGTTTTTCCTTCTAAGATACTAACATCAAAAACAAGTTGTAAAACATAAAATAAACATTAATATTATGCCTGTCAATACATGTCTATAGATTAACATCATGTAGATAACAAAATGAATTTGATTCTAATAATCATTAGATTGTTACAACTGTAACTTAAGGCAAACTTTATGTAGTTTATGCCCAATCTGAACACAGGCAAGGAGTCCGAAATCACGAATGGTAAAAATAAATGATCCCTTTAATAAAATGTTATCTTACTTTTAGATTAATCATTAAATTTTATATTTGTTACTAGCTGTGCCCTCGGTTTCACCCGAGTATAACTTAGAATAACTGATTGATGATTCATAATATTTCATTATGGATAATCTTTTTATCGGGCTGCCAGATGGTCACATCGCGGCATCGCACGAATCGTTCGCGCCACTACTACTACAGTCATAGTGCCGAGCCAAGCCGAGTGATGAATTATTTTAATTCTGCACTATCTCACAAACTATGCGACCAAATAACATGCTGTGAAAAACAAAGTTTATCTCCATAAAATTGTCTTCTAAGATAAAGTAACTTTTGTTCATAAGGATTAATATGTTCATAAATTAATTATTAATATTTAACAAAAAAAATAAAAATTGCAAAATACCTTATAGTGTGGCTTATATATAAGAGATAGATATATGCTATCGCTGACTTTTTTTAGATATACTAATGAGCAATATTTATGTAGAACATTTTATTTACCTATCATTAACCATTAAGCCAGCGCACGCAGATAAAACAGTACGCGAGGGCTTCGACTTCCGTAACAAAAATCAATATTTAATGTTAGCTGAGAATTATAGCCTAACGTTTTAATATAGCCTATTTAAACTATTCTTCATGCGTCTGGCTGTCATATAAAAAAAAGAATTTTTTGAATCTGACTGGTAGTTCCAGAGATTAGCTGTTTAATATAACAAACAAACAAAAAACTTTTCCGCTTTATTAAAATATTTGTACCTAAATTTGTGTTCCGTGCAAACTAATGCACATAATATGTTTACAGAGCTCATATAGTTTACAGTTTGGTGGTTGTAGAATATTTGTAGAAATTTATGTATTAAAATTTACAAAATGAAACTGTAATAAAGAATTATATTGTATCCTAAGTGTGTTTATATATATTTACTAATCTTGGGTATTTTCACTTAGAAGCTAAATGTTATTTTTTAGTAGCATGTGAGTAGCATACTGTGTTTTTTAAAGTAGGACTTACCAAACAAATGTTAACTTTAAAATGGCTACCCTAAAAACAGTCTATAGATTCAATAAAATCCGTAATTAAAATTTACAAGCTGTAATCCCTGCTTTGATGTTTATGGTTAGTGCTTTGCTACTTGGAGTTATAGTATGAAGTTATAAGGCCTTAATAAACTGGCTTTCTAACATTCTTTTTTTTTTATCAGGCAGGTAATTCCAAACATTGAAATTTCATTTCTCTAAAAAGGCTTTTAAAATGGCAGTATCTATGTTTACAAGACAATCATTAACAAAAAAAAAACCAACTTCAATGATTTTGTGGAGTTCTCTGGAGTATCTTGGAAGTCAAAGGTTCAATGCCAATGAAATTAAAATGGGACCACACTTGAGATGAAAAAAAAAGAAATCATCTAAATCCATTCATAAACAAAGAAGTTTTGCCTGAACAACTTTTAAAAAACACATATGCAATCAAATTAAGAACCTGCTCCTTTTTTGCAATTGATTAAATAAAGAAAAAACAATTTATTATGTTCATTAGACACGGGTAACACTACACTATGACATGCAATTGTGCCAACACAGTTTACTGCACTGGATGTGTTAACACACTTATTCCAAGTGTGTTGGCACACAGCACACTCCAGTATAGCAAGCTAGCTATGGAACAAAATCAAGAGGTACCACTGTGTCAGTCATTTGACTTATACATTTCTCTAACTTGCTTACCTCATGTCCTATTTTGCTGCACTGTGGCACAAAATTGAGTTAACTTAATGTACCAGCACAGTAAACTGAGCTTGAGTTATCAAGTTGGCGCAAGAAATTTTTCTGAGTTATCGGTATCACATCCAATATTGTCTTAGTTCATGTTGAGTTCAATGTGATAAGCATGTATAAAACAAAGTATAAACTTCAGCAAATAAACTATGAAAACAAAAAAATTATGTGAATTTTCTTTTTTGCAAATTGCCAAAAGTATGTAATTTAGAGTTACACACCATTTGTAGCGGAAAGAGTCTATATGCTACAACAAATTGCTAAAGCTCTGGTTTACAGCAGGGCTCAAATTAATATTGATAGCCTTAAAATACATTACACTGTATGATAAGCTAGATTATTAAATACAGATGTTCATTGTTATTCAATGTAACAAAGAGTTGAAAGAAGTATACTATTCAGGGCAGCCATTTTAAAGTTTACATTAGTATAGCAAGAACTACTTTAAAAAATTGATGTGTGGTGTACCAAATATGTGTAATTTGTTTACCAAATAAATTAGCTAAACCAGATTTTTGCAAAATCTAATGTTTAGTAGACATGTTTAATTGTAGTTATGTGTACTTTAACAGGATGTTACTTGTTCAAGAAAGAAAACCAACATAATACTAGTGTATTCCATTTTCGGTCTTGTTTTATTCAACCTATATAGCTGATCTATACTATACTTTGTATGTTCATTACATTACGTTACGTTACTGAAACAAAAAGTCTAGTTATTTAGTACAACTCATAAATGACTTAAAATACAATAAAATCACACCAATAACTACGAACTGGTTGGCAATTACGATAATCGTGACCTCGAAACAGCATTACAATTCGCACAATCAGTCTTCGCATCAAAAATCACGATTTAGCAAAAAAAATACAGTTAACCTGTAATAGGGTTGTAAAGAAAAATCATGTCATAAATACAACCTATCTAAATACTTTGTAGAAATACATTACATTAATTAGGTCATAAGGTACACACACGCGTCAATTAATCTTAATTATTATCTAAACAAACGTAATTCGACCATTTCCACGAGCCACGAAACACTAGTCACTACAAGAATTTTATTGCTAATAGTCATTCAAAATTCTCATGTCATACAGTAAAACTTACCCCTGCCCTGCTCGGTTCGTCGCCTTCTTGTACCGGGCGCTCTTTCTTCGGCCGCACCTCTGGTTTCTGTTTGGTATCTTCCAATTTTTTAGCTAACTCATCCGCTGTGGCAAACTTCTTCACTGTCTTTGACTTTTTACGATCTTTCTTTGCGAAAAAATCGTCCAAATCAGCCATGTTTAATTTTGAATAACAATTGATTGGTACCGGTTAATTATTACAGCAATGTTAAATCGAAAGAAATTAGGGAAATAGGCCCCATAAAAGTAAAACGACTTCTTCAACAAGCGTGGCCGACTGTTTCTTTTTTTTTTAATGGCAGAAACAGTGCTGCCACTTTTTGAACACATTGTGACGTCGATATATTGCCATCGCCGATAACAAAATACTACCAATGTGTATAAATTTCCAATATGAATTTTTATTTATAAATTGCTGATTAATTAACGCTTCAAAAAATGCTTGATTTTTATTAGGATTAGCACATTTGTTGTGTATCATCTATTAATAAAATTATACGAAAATATAATATATTATAATGAAGCATGTGTACCAAAATGTGTACCCTATAGGAGTAAAAGAATTAATACTTTGGTTTGTGGTGTATCCTCACAAAAATTAAAATTGAATGAAAAAGAGATAAATAAAACACATTCATTTTTATATAAAAAATAAAGTTTTTTATTAATATTACAGAATTAATCGAGTATAACCTAGGGTATATATTAAAATTGATTAGAACCATTGTTTTCCTAATTAAAATGAATACAATATATCCCTTCAGAAAATAAATTATAAGTAGTTCCGTTAATACAATGGGGGCGATTTCAGGGAACCTCCGAAATGACGACATATTTATTTATATGTAAAAGAGAAGCTCAGTTTTTAGAATAATTTTACTAAGAATTGTTGTTGAAATTACCAAATTATAAATAAAAAACCAGATCAGCCAATGTGTAGACATCTAGTCATGACGAAAGATAGTTAGAAGTTAGTGGGTGTCCCACGACACATTTCGAGTTATTTTAAAATTGTTGAATGCCCAGGGGCCCCTGCATAGCTTAAGACGGCCCTGATTATAAGTAATATTTGTCTAATACTATCAAGTGAGCAATTATTGTATATATGTAAGTAGGTAATTGATTTCTTGCAAACGTCTCCAACGATTTGGATGAAATTTTGTATTCAGATAATGTTTTATATTCCAAGTTTACCTAGATAGGTGTATTTCCTTTTTTTAGGGTACTGAGCAAACCTTGGTCACCCAGATATTATATTTTGTTATATTTTTACAAAAAATTGTAAGTACTATGACTTCTACGACTAGCAATCTTTTGATACAAAGTTAAGGCAAAATAAGATGATTATACACCGATCGTGTAAGAAGTATAATGACCAAAAAAGAGTCGAATTACTATTTAAATTCGCCCTGAATAATGTCTATACATATAAAATGGATGTTTCTTTTTTGTACCCTATGCGTTTCTAAACCATTGATCCGATTGCGATGAAACTTAGACGAGTTGTTGTGCGTTCTTCCGCGATGCGTCCTGTACTAGTACAAGTGACGACGAGACGACGTGCAAGTCGTTTCATTTTCAAGAAAACGAAAATTAAGTTACTGGCGAAGCTAGTCTATACACACAATTTATAAAATTGAAGTGTCTGTTTCTAACATCAAAATAACAGCTTTTTACTAAATGCATATGAAAGTATATACGATAGCAATAAGAAAAAAACAATTTTAAAAAATTTCGTCTGTCTGTTTGTCGTTCTGATTGTTTTGGGTAATCTCCGAAACGGTTGGACCAATTTTAACAGGACTTCCACTTGTAGACAGCTGATTTTATAGAGAGTAACTTAGGCTACTTTTATTTTGAAAAAGAATTAACGTTCCGCACATATAAAGAAAAACTGGTTATGGTGAATTAATTCGAGGGCTTAAATTCGCTGAGTAAACCATAAGAGATATAGCAAATTAACGTACTAAATAATTGTAGACATTAAAAATACCTACAAAAAAGTCAGGGACGAGTCCTACATCTTCTAAGGAACACCTACAATAAGAATTATTGTCTTTAAAATAGCCGGGAGCGGGGGAGCAAGATTCACGCGGGAAATCTCTAGTCCATGTGAGCGAAGCCGCGGGCACAGCTACTTATTGTATAGATAGTAAAAAATCAAAAATTTCCTGAAACTAATTTCAAAACCAATAATTTACTTCTATTACACGTATCTTAAAAAAATGTGTTATTTTCAACAAAATGCAATTGAAAAATAAACATTCCCAAATAGGGCGGATTATATAGGCATTCGATATAGTACATGTTTTATCTGCTTATCTATCAGTCCATACGTCCAGTATCGAGTCGAACAACAGTCAATAGCATTATCTTATCTCACCTGCCTTTACCTGAAGAGAATATTTCATTTAATTTTAAATAAAATGCTCGGACCAGTTGCTAGGATTTCGACCCGTTACGGTCAGAATGTGATGAAGAACTTCGTCAGGAACGGTTCTCACGGGGGAATCCCTGGAGAGGTGAGTATTTTTCCAATTACGTAATTTGTCTTTGGAAGCACATGCTTTAAAGGATCAAAAGTACTTTGCTCAAAAAACTCATGAACAGAGCGAATAACTTTATACTTACGTGTATTACAAAAACAAAGAAATAAAAATTGTTCTACTTCCAATAGCTTTCACTTAATTTCCTCTCAAGAATAAAGTCAAACGTTATGAAAAAATATCTTGCGGTATTGTATAAAACCAGTGGGATATGCTTCCAATGGCCATTTATTCGCATCTCCAGCTTTGAAGTAAACTTTTTAATTATCTAGATTTTTTTTTAAATAGTTGCACGGCAAATTAACTGTACTGTTAAAGCAGAGTATAATCCTAACACAACGGTGACTATCAAGTGATCGTAATCCATCGTCAGTCACCGCTGTCATGCAAGCTTGCATTAATTTAACTGGATATGTATGCACAGACTGTTCCCGAAAGGTGACACGCAAAAGTTAGTCACTTTGACTGACTTTTCAGTACGTGCATGGTGGTTGCGACCTAGTCGTGCAAAACAGCCCTTCCACTCCGCTATCGCCATTTCATCCATCGTTGTTCAGTAGGGTGCAACGCGTGTAGTTGAGGTTAGTTTGGGCGTCTCATTACTGAAGAGGTAATTCACGCCATTTACACCCTTTATCAGAACAATTAATACAAATAAATTTATTTATACTTAACTCTTTATTAACTAGCTATGCCCGCGGTTCCGCTCGCTTGAAGAAAAATATTGTTTTTATAAGAAAAAACAAGTATCATATTAATGTTATGAGCTACCTGTGTGCCAAATTTCATGAAAATCAGTATTCTGTTTAGACATTTATGCATGATTGAGTAACAAACTTTCGCATTTATAATATTGGTTACGATTATTCCTTAATTCAAATATTGTGTGATGTGATAAGTTGATAACTATTGGAAACTATAGTGATATTAGTAAGTTTGACTTAATTTCATTACTTAATGAGCTTTGAACCGTAAATTTAGAATAATTCGTGTGACCACACGATGGAGCACATCTAACAAGGACAACATTTAAAGCCTGCCTTAGCTAATACGGGCGTGTGTAATGCAATATACCTTTATATTGGGGTATATAGCCAGGTTATATATTTTGTAGATGAAGCTAACAGCAACATAGATGTGAAACATATAATGCGGTGGGTCAGACTAACTGTTGACGTCGCCACGCTATATGACATTATGAAACATCTAATACGGTGTGGTGATGCATCGCCAAGCACAATTAAAAAAGTAAATCACTCGGTAGAAGTGAAACTTCTCTCTCTCTCTTCCTCTCTTTGTATATATTACGAGTACATTATGAATACACGAAGGATAGTGAAAATATATAGAAATGCATCTTCTATGTTTATCAAGCGATTTGGATGATTCTTATTTTGTTTGATAGGGGATACTTCAAGAGTAGTCTCATTTCAATTTCACTGGTATTGAACCTTCAACTTCGAATATAAACCAGGGAACTCTTCAAAATTATTGTTAGATATCTTATTAATATAAATAATTTTCCATTATTATCAACACTATTGAAATTTTATTTAACATTATTATTATTTTAAATAATGGCACGTTTAATTTTTTGCAACATTTTTCAATAGCCAAAAAGTTGAAAAAAGTTATGTTGTTATGTTTTTCTTCACCAATAGTTCAGGCTTATTGTGAGAATTAAAATCCTGGTTGTGTTAGATCGATCGATGCGCCGTCAGTGCTTGAAAATTGTTTCATTTGTTGGTGTTTTATTTTATTCCTAACTGCTGTGTCCACAATTTCGTCTGCATGGATTTGAAAATTGGGTCTTTACCGAGATAAACGTTACCTATCATTTGTTTTAATCCGGGTTACAAACTATCTGTGTACGAAATTTCATCCAAATCTGTTTAGGTGTTTTTGCGTAATTGAGTAACAAACAAACAAACTCACTTTCACATTAATTATAGTAAGGATATTATTAATACTTGGTAATATTAAATTACACATTTTTTTCATAAAAAATAATTCATAAGAGGACGTTTCGTATACGGGACTTAGTTTTTTAACACATTACGTCTAGCAATTATAGGCGTCTTTAGGTTGATGGTACCAAATGAACTGTGCGTGACGTTCATACTTTTTTGTAAAAACGTTTTACGTGTTTCTGTTCAAACTTTTTTAGTGAAGAGTTTTAACTCGTAATATTTTTAAGAATAAAAAGATTAATGAGAAAACCTCTTTGGAGAAAACTAAATTTGTCAATCACAGAAATTTATATAAAACCCAATGCAATTGCTATTTATGTGATAAACACCCTCAATTAGTGACCCCGACGTGATCGATAAGTGAACGGATCCCTCATGATGTTCAATAATAACGAAATATAATTATATTATTGTTGTTTTCAGAATCTACCATTCGACATAAACAATAAAGCCAAGCTCACGTTCCACATGTTCTGGTTCTTTGGAACTGGCTTCGGTGCACCCTTCATCGTCCTCTGGCATCAGCTTAGGAAGAATGCCTAATTCGTAAAAATACATTGTGTAAGTGTTACATCTTTACTTATCAAATTGACCTGATGATGACCCCACACCAAAAAACGGAAATTTTTATTCTACGATACTTTGATTTTCCTTCACCGGAAACTCGAGATCGTTTAACGATCCGATTCTGTTTTTTGCGGGCTCTTGATATGTTGTGTGGTAGTTTTTATTTTAATTTATACACTTGTGTTATTTGACCGTATAGTTGTATGTAGTTTTGACGGCATTTAACAGTTACTTATTTCTTATAACTAACTGTGCCCGCAGACGACAAACTTTAAAAAGTTTTTATTGAATGAAGATATACTGGGGTTTGTAATAAGACCAAGTATCTATGTAGTACCTAGTAAGTGAAACAAAAAAATTGAAAGCCCTCCAACGTCCTTACTTATGTTTTTTATAAATACAAGTAGGTATATACTAAGTTTGTAACTTTAGCATTAATAACTAAATTTTGAAAGATTTCATCACCTATATTTAATTTTATTTTCTGGCCCCTAATGAAAAAAAATTGCCCACCCTGATTTATATAATGACCTCTTATTTACATAATTCTAATATATAAATACTAGGAAACATTCACTCTTCTCTTTAATTACTTAAGGTGCTAAGTTGAAAATTTTATTATTATAGTTCATTGGCTATCACTTTTTGAAATAGATTTCATGTCTTGTAAAAGTATTTAATACGTGTGATAAATGTTCCGTTAAAATAAAATACCTAGTTAATTGTGTTACTAACGAATAATTCTTTCTTTTTCCAGAAAACCTGATTAGGATCTTCAAACAGGTCACGTATTTTTAATTTTTACATTGTTTAATTGTAGATAAAATCCCAAATATACAATACTGATTCTAAAATATATTTGTTTTTCATTTTCAACCAACAAAAGTATAGTATTTTATAGGTGCGTTCATCTTAACAAAATCTACTAAAAGTGTGCGAAGTAGATACAAAAAGAACGCAGTGGTAGGTTTTGAAAAAAAAAACTAATATCGAATTTTCTGTTTCACATTTCACTTCTATTCAGAAAGTCAGGCAATTTTGTTAGTTCTCAAATTAAAGGTCAAAATGATTACTCCTTTGGCGAGGATTTCCAACAAATTGGGTAGGAATGTTATGACCAATTTCGTAAGAAACCACTCCCATGGCGGAGTACCTGGCGAGGTAAGTTCTAATATCAAAATTTTATTCATTACATAACCATTGTATTTTTTTATACTTTGTTTCTGATTACGGTAGACAATTTCTACATTAATCAAGGTAATTTCCAATTATTATTTAAATATTATGTGTTATATATTATGTATAAAGTAGATAAATGTGTTGTAAGGTTAGTTATGTCAATTTAATGTTTCATTTTTTTCGGGTAATATTATTTAATTCAATAGTATAATTTATACTTGCGTTTAAAATTGTTGTATATTGTACATATAATGGTATTACTTCTTTTATAAAGACTATTAAATTAAATATGCCATTATTGTTTATGTTTCTAAAATTGTAGATTCTTGTCATAACTATAGACAAAAAATGAAATGATATTAAAAAAAAAATAATCACAGAGTAAATTAATTTCTTTTTATATGCTTCCAGAACCTGCCTTTTGACCTTTCGAACCGTTACAAGCTCACAGCTCTCTTCATCCTGTATGCTGGGTCTGGACTGTCAGCTCCTTACCTCATCACTCGCCATCAGCTTCTCAAGAAGTAATTTTAAGTTACCTTTATTTTATTATCTATCTACCTGTTATTTAAAGTTTTTTTAAGCAAAGTACAATGGAAAATTAAAGTGAAATGAAATTTGCTCAGTAATTTTTTTTGGAATACCACATCAGTTACTTTAGGTTAAAATTCTACAAAAATACTATGCTTTTAGTGAACGAAATCTTTTGATGATACCATATCATGACTGTGTGCATTTTGAAATGCCTGCCTGGTTGGATATCTCCTTGAAATTCATATAGTTGTGTTATAGCAGAAGCACTTGAGAGCTAGTACTTCTAAGATTAGCATGTTATCATCTTAAGCCAAATCATCACTTAACATCAGCTGAAATTTTAGTTAAAAGGCTAAACCTCTAAAGTATTTAAAAAAAGAATATTTATACAATTCAGTCTTGGCTGAACAGCCTTGCTTTCTCTAATCATGCAAGTAACAAACCTACAGTCCTTGCATATTGGCTTAAAAGGAAAGAAACAAATCTTTTTATCAGCATTATTGCAATTATATGATAATAATGGTGGATATTTAGACATATTTTTATGCATTAGTAAAAAATGTGTTTTTTTGTTAGTCATTGTGTTATTAGACTTGTATTAGATAACAGACAACAGCTGTTGCTAATTTGTAACTTGGAAAAAGATAGGAAAATACGAATTTAGAGTTCAATAATGCAATTTAGCAGTTCACCATATTCCATAAAGAATGGAAGGCAAATACAGATATATTATCTTAAATAAGTTTGGAGGGCTTTTTATACCATAATTTAACACAATGATGGCTCAGATGGTAGTGTGGACAGACTGAGTTCAAATCCGTGCATTGAGTTTGAGCTATTTGTTAAGGAAAATATTGTGATGAAACCATAGCATGGTAGTAGGGCATTTTTTAATGCCCGCCTAGCTAGCTACCATCCTCAAGTTGAAAATCTGTCACCCGACATCAATATGTGTGTTCTGGCAGCTGCACTTGCGAGCCAGTCTTCCTCTAGGCTTATTGTGCTACCATCTTGGGCCACATCGTCACTTAAGATCAGGTGAGATTGTGGCCACAAAACTAAACCTATAATGATAAAAAAAAACATATCATAAAATTTAATAATAATAAATAACCAATTTCATGTAATTTGCTTCACAGAAATGGCTCTACTGAGTTAGATTTCATTTTGTATTTGGATAATGTATTAATTTCAAAGTTTATCTACATAATATTATCTTTATTTTCTTTTTTACAGTGTAGCTCTGTAGCCCAAATTTTAACATCATTATAAAACATTTTAGATTGTTAATTTTTTTTTAAAGGTTTTAATAATAACAAAACATTACTTTAACATGTCTGAACAAAAAAAAAATGTTTGAAAATAATATAATTAATTTGTGAAACAAATAGGCCACTGTAGAAAAGGATTGTATACACGCATTCAGGGAAGTAAGGAGGAAGATAATTAGGGTGTGCATAATTATTTAGACTTTTTATTATAATTATAACTCAATTGATATTAGAACTCTTATATATAAAAATTTTTGTCCAGATTAATATGATTTTTATTTGTAGGTACTCTTGTCAAGATTTCACATTCTTAAACAAATGTCATGTAATGTAGGTGAGCAAACTACATGACACTGGCAAAAATGTATATTATTACCACAGTGGTTAAAGGCCAAATAAAAAAATTATGTTGTGTATGAATGTGAATTAATAATTATGAACAAACAAATTTATTTTACAGGTAAATCATTATACTTCAAAGATTCCTTCATGAAGATATGAATTAAGTTTAATATAGTGAGATGTACATTCATTATGTAATGATTCAAATAATAAATCTGTTTTAGAGTTCTGGTGTTATTTGTAATTATTTATATCGATATTTTCCTTGACTATGCCAAGAATATTTTTGTGTGTCATTTATTTTGCCATATTAGTTTGAAATTGAATAATCATCTCATAGGCCACATCCGAACTTAAATACTATGTGCAATAAATAAAAAAGCAGTGTTGCTAGAGCATTACTTTTGTAACATTTTGTGTTACTTGGCTCTGTTGCGTTACTCATGTGTTACACATCTCAAAATGTTACTTTTCGTGGTGGAGTATAATAATTTGCAAAGAAAATAGCAACAAAATATTTTGGTAAAACGGAACGCAGCCACATTTAAAACAATATACAGCAAACTTTGACGGGACTTTCCCGAACATATTTTTTATTTCATTTATCTGTACAATTATTAAGATTGAAGTGTCTGTTTGTAATGTCAAAATATCAGTTTTCACTAAATGCATATGAAAGTATATACGATACATATAACAAAAAGCCCATTTTTAAAATTTTTGTTCGTCTGTCTGTCTGTTTGTTCTGGGTAATACCCGAAACGGTTGGACTGGTTTTGACGGGACTTTCACTGATAGATAGCTGATGACATTGGGAGTAACTTTGGCTACTGTTATTTTGGAAAGAGAAATAGGGTACCGCACAAATAAAAAAATACTGGTCATGGTGAATCAATTCAGGCGCTTAAATGGCTTATGCTGAGTAAACTATAAGAGATATAACAAATTAATGTACTTACTACATAATTATAGGCATTAAAAAGATATACAAAAAAGTCCGGGAGAGTTCTATCTTATAAGGAACACCCACAATAAACATTTTTATCTTTAAAATAGCCAGGAGCAAGATTCGCACGGGTATTCTGTAGTCCTCGTAAAAATCGCTTTATCAATCTTAATTTTACATTCGGCGAACTATAGGCGCCGCCTTATTGGCGTTGGCTGCTCTGGCGAGCGCCTTTCACTTTATCCCTACTCCGCGGCCGACCGTCACGCGACATGCAACACACAGACCAAAAAGTTTGAGACGATCTAATAAAACTTTCACTTTAATAATCTTTTTATTAGAATCTGTATTTTAAGTTTTTAATTGTATGCATAAGTATATAACCTACTTGTTTTGTATATGAACGATATGTGGATATCGCAGAACCACAGTCAGGTAAATCTGGTTCTGGAACTCTTCAAACATTTCCAACGACGACGCAGAGGACGAAGATTCGGTTAATAACTTTTAAATTATTTTTTGTCCCGTTTTTGTTTAGATGATTTAATAAATGAAAGATTATTAAAGTACTTGATGTTTTAATTCCAATAAGGTGCCTTGCGATATACATAGGCAAACTTATTTTTATTCAGAATGTAAACGATAGATACTTGAAATTACGAAAAATCTATACCTACAATTACTAATTTTTTAGTCAATCAAACAATATGGTTCTTAAATGGTGCTAATGTGTAACGTATCTATTTAACTTCTAATTTAAAAATAGCATTATAATCTGGCGCTTTTTTTAATCACACTTGTTTAGCAGAATCTAGCGCCCAACACTCTAACAGAGCTGGCAGCAGAGATTTCACTATCGGCCACTGACAACACTAAAAAAAAGTCAAAATGGAAACATCTCTACTTATCTCTGATCTCTACTTAGTCTGTGATGAAAACAAAGCCGATGTCAGAATTTGTATTTTTTATAGTTAACGCTTTGACTTTCTGATTTGAATTGAAATTCAATGGTACTTGATGAGCTTCTTAATTAAATAATCAAGAACATAATAAACAACTAAAAAGCAATGATTAGTCTTAGTATTTATATGTAAGAACTGATAAATGTTCAAATAAAGTACCGGTAACCTCCACGAAACTAATCGATGAAATGGGTGAAACATGTTATATACTCGACAACGGTGGTTTCACTGCCAAGGTAGGCTTCTCCACGATGGAATCGAAAGTGGTACCGAACTGCATAATGAAAGCAAAGTCCGAAAGACGACGACCTTTCGTGGCTTCACAGATCGACGAATGCCGCGATGCTTCCGGCCTCTTCTACATATTACCGTTTCAAAAAGGGTTCCTTACTAACTGGGACACGCAAAAAACCGTCTGGGACTACATATTCAGCAAGGAGTGTTGCCCAGTGAATTTCAATGAAACTCCCTTGATCATTACTGAACCATTGTTCAACTTCGCATCCATCCAAGAGGCCATGACGGAGATCTTCTTCGAAGAGTATGAATGCCAGTCCCTCCTACGCATAAACGCTACTGATTTAGCTGAATACCATTACCGTAAGACTCATAACAATCAATGTACAGTTGTGGTTGATTCAGGATATAGTTTTACATATATTGTTCCTTATATAAAAGGGAAAAAATTCCGGGAAGGTATCTGTAGGATAGATGTTGGGGGTAAAGTGCTGACTAATCATTTGAAAGAGATATTATCATACCGTCAACTTAATGTAATGGATGAAACATACGTAATCAATCAAGTTAAAGAAGATTCATGTTTTGTTTCTATGGATTTTATGGCAGACATGGAGATTGCTAGTAAAAAGGGTAAAGCATTTTGACTCATTTACATTAACTTCCTTTCTTTTCTATTTGTTCTGTAAACATTTTGCAATTAACTTTAAGCTAACTTTAAACTGTATGTCACTGTTATAATATCATCAAATTATTTAAATTCAATTGTAAAATTTCATCCATTCACACAAGTTGAAAAAACACTAAATAATTGTAAGATTTAAAATCAAAATGTTATAAGTTCCAATTTTCTACATTCTTAAGTCTCTTGGAAGTGCAAGTACAGTGCTATCTAGAGTGCATGTCTACATAATCTCTGTGTAAATAAAAAAGGATAGCGACAGGCACTTTAACCCATTTAAATATTGTTAGGCATGACTCTTCTTTTTAAATATTGATTTGTGTTGTTTTTTTTTCAAATAGACCCTTTAGATTTTTCAACCCTCCGATTATTGAATTAATAAGTATAAAGAAATTTATAAATAAAATAAAAAAATCCAGGGGCAGATTGATAACAGTATTTTGCCTAAACTCTATAGAATTAAAGTAAGCTGCCTTTAGTTACTAAAGTAGGTAGTAGAATTGGTACTTAATTTTAAAGTTCAAAAGTACACATTTTCAGTATTTGGGTGCAAGGTAATCTACACAATATTTATATGTTTTTCAGGTTCTGAAAACATAATAGTGAGAGATTATGTCCTTCCTGACTACACAACCATTCGAAGAGGATATCTCCGAGACATTGTTAAACCAGATGAAGATTTAGAACAGCAGACTTTAAGATTGAACAATGAACGGTTCTCCATTCCTGAACTGCTATTCAGCCCCTCAGATGTTGGGATACCACAAATGGGCATACCAGAAGCTATCATGCACTCAATAAATACATGCCCAGAAGAACACATGGAGAGTCTGTTAGACAATATAGTTCTGTGCGGTGGAAACACATTATTCCCAGGTTTCCGTGACAGAGTATATAATATGGTCCGTTCTTTAGCATTGGACCATTTCGATGTTAATGTAACATTGCCAGATAATCCTATAACCTATGCATGGGAGGGTGGAAAGCTCCTGTTTAGGGATCCGGATTTCTACTCTTTCTGTATGACTAAAGAAGAGTATGATGAAGAAGGAAAAGCTTTAGCATTTGAACGATTTGATATTTAACAGAGGAAACGAGTGAGGTAATCTTCTGGGTAGAGATTCTTGCTCGTAAAATACAGATTGTGCAGTGTGTACTGATTTATTGTAATTGAATTGTATTGGCTCAAGTGAAATGACTATTATTGCAATATTTGAAGCTTTTTACAATATCTTTCAGTATATCCATAAAAAAATACTGTCTACTTTTATCATGGGTGGCGGCAGCAGGGTGCAAGGTGATGTAGTTGCACCCTGCTATTGAGAAAGAAAATACATAGAAAAGATTAAGATTTTTTACTGTTTGAATAAAAACTTAGACTTTTAAGGTTATTGTCAAAATTTGTTTAATACATGTATAAATATTTATAAATTATATTTTATTAGTAAATAGTATACTTTGATTTTTTGGAAAATCAATTGCCAACTATAGGTTTAGTACTGAATATATGTAAAAAAAAATGCTCAAAAGTCTAATTCCAAAAGAGAGAAGCCAAAGTTGCCGGTATGTAATCAACAAGTCCAATTCACAAAAATCCAAATCCAAAAAGAGAAGCCAAAATTCTAAATCTACACATGCGAATACGGAAAGGTGCGCGTAGGCGAATGAGCGAAACGTATTTAACTGGAGTCAGACGCATCTCCGTCTCACTGTGTGGCGTCACTATCTGTCTCGGTCGCTCATGGCAAACATGTCCACTGTCCATATCTCTCATCATTTTGCCGTAAAATTAAGAACCTACCCAGAGCTTGTGTGAATAAAAAACATTTGAACTGACTAAAATGGGGGCCTTTCAAAGTCGACAAATTTTGAAAATTTTAAATTCATAGTTTAACAAATAGTCTTAATTCTAGAAAACTTGGGGCAGTTGTGTCATAATTTTTGACTGAGGTTCTAGAAATGTTATTTAGGGTTACGGTTCCAAAGTTTAAATGAACAAAAATAATAAAAATTAACCACAATAACCGAAAAATGGTTACAGTTTGACGAAATTTGTAGGGTTTTCTTAAATGCCCATAATTTCCAAACTGCATGGGATAGATTTTTTTTCTGATTTTTCTCATGATGTTTACAATCAATCCTGTCACCCCGTTTCGGCTTGACGTTGAGTTCTGGGACACCTGTATAATGCAAAAGTAGCGTCCTCATTGTAGGGTTTTTCCCCTTTTCAGACAATAGATATTATAATTTATGCGTATATATTACAAACCTCAAGAGATTGTTTGTTTTAACGCGCTAATTTCTGAATCTGCCGGTCAGATTATAAAATTTATTTTTGGATTTCATGGTCTACTAGCGACCGGCCCCAGCTTCGCATGGGTGCAATCAACAAAGTCGTATCATTTATGTTTAAAAATGCACGTTCGCTTTAGTAGGTATTGATAGTTAATAACTTCATAGTTACAAAATGTGTGCTTAGGTCGTGGAATGCTTTCATAGACCGCGCAGTGATATCTTCTACAATATTCATTTATGGGGCATTCATTTGAAACGAGTGAATAAGAGTTGAACGATTATATGTTATAGGATTTTTCAATTCATTTTTATTTTATTAATTTTGTTCTTATGATACTAAAATATATATAATTAGGTAAGTGCATTATGATGTATCAGGGCATAAATGATGTATGTGTATACATTTAGATATGTGTATTATAATTATAACACTAGTCAATAGTGCTTTTGATGTTTGAGTAGTCTAAGAAAAATCTATACTAATATTATGAAACTGAAGAGTTTGTTTGTTTTTTTTTGGTTGAACGCGCTAATCTCAGGAACTACTGGTTTGAATGGAAAGATTATTTTGTTTAATTTAGTTATATTTGATTTAGTTTCGAATGTAGGTAGGTAGACAATTCGAAAGAACGTACGAAATTAATTATCAAGCGAGTGTTTAATCTTTCTTTCCGTACTTCTTTTAGGTACCTACGTATATTTGAAGTTTTACCTCGGGCTATTTAATTATTAGTAAAATAAACTCTCAGGACGCGGCAACGATGTGACCTAGGGGGTATTATCCGATCTGTATATTTATCGTTCGATAGCTCCGCACTGTTATCTGATCATACATATACCTAACTACCTATTCACAGTCGCACACTACTGTTGTCCACCGCTTGCGTTACGATTTGGTTTGTTTGTGAGTAAGTAGGTAGTTGCTATTTAGTTGTCGCTATGCCACCCAAGGCTATTAATCGCGATAATGATCTAAGGATGTTGTATGCTAAACGAGATATGTTATTTTCTCGCATAAAACACATTTCTGATTCTTCGAAAAATATTTACGATGAAGAGACGAAAGAATCATTTCTATGTTCAATGGAAACTGTAGACGATATTCGTATAGATTTTGAAAAAACGCTTGATAAAATTAATACATTTGAATTAGAAGTGAATCCTGATTACGTAGTTAATTATCAAAATTTGTCGTCGTTTGAAGATTTGTTTTGTCGCGTAAAGCGAGCCGCGAAATTTTTGCAAATACCTGCAAATTCAGAACAAAAACCGATTGTTGAACAACCGCTCAAACACGATAGACCAAAATTACCGCCCATTCAAATTCCCGAATTTAATGGTGATATTAAAAATTGGCCTTTGTTTTATGATAGTTTTGAGAATACAATTAATAAAAATGAAAATTTAACGGATCATGAAAAAACGGAGAAGAACGCTGCGACTCGTGCGCATGACTCTTATCCGACCGATGTAAACCGCGCACGATTACGCGCACTTCAGAGAGCGGTTAAAGCCCGTATAACCGAGCTCAAAAGTCACAGATGGGACACCCTAGTCGAAGGGCTAAGGCCGTCACATCTGACTTATTGGAAAGTAGCCCACGCCCTTAAAATAGACGCCCAACCTCGCATGCCCCCCCTCGAAAGGGGTCCCGGCACTACACCCGCTTTCGATATCATCGACAAGGCGGAGTGCCTTGCCGCTTGTCTGGAGAGCCAGTGCTCCCCGAACAGCGTCAAGAACACCGACCGAGTCAGAGACATCGAAGCCCGCGTGGAGGAGCTGAATAAGCTCCCGGTATCAGAATCCCTGTCCCCAGTCACTTCTGAGGAGATCTCTGCCATTCTCAAAAGCCTTAAGCTTAGAAAGTCACCAGGTCCCGACGGTATCAGGAACGAAGTACTCAAACTTCTTCCCGATCACCTCATAGCTCTATTGGTCTGCATATTCAATGTAGCCATAGCCAACTGCCATTTTCCAGCCGTCTGGAAAACGGCCATTGTCATAGGTATTCACAAGCCCGGTAAGAGCACGTCGCTTCCCGACAGCTACCGCCCTATCAGTCTTCTAAATACCCTTGGTAAAATCTATGAGCGGATCCTTCTGAACCGTCTCAAATCCGTAATAGAGGAGAAAAACCTCTACCCGCCTGAGCAATTCGGTTTTCGTGCTAGACATTCTTGCACTCATCAAGTGCACCGCCTCACGGAGCACATTTTGTTTAACTTTTCCGAGTTATCTATACCCCGTCGCACACTGGCAGTCTTCTTCGACGTAGCCAAGGCCTTCGATAAGGTCTGGCACGAAGGATTAGTCTACAAGCTGTACTCCCGCGAAGTCCCCGATAGATTAGTTAAAATCATCCGCGATTACCTCAAAGACCGCACCTTTCGCTACAGAGTGGAAGGTGAACTATCCACACCCCATCCCATACGCTCAGGCGTCCCCCAAGGTTCCATTCTGGCACCTAGCCTCTTCAATCTGTACGTCAGTGACCTACCAAAACTTGAAGAGAAAGTTGAAGTAGGCTTATACGCTGACGATACAGTCATATACTCCTCTCAAAGGCAAACGAGAAACCTCAAATGTAGAATCCAAAGAGCCGTGACCACTCTCGGGAAGTGGTTTAACGACTGGCGAATAGCCATAAACCCCACGAAGAGCGCAGCGGTGCTCTTCGACCAAACCGCCACACAGATACCGCAAAAACTCAAGGACAATCCCCTTGAACTCTTCGGTAATCCGATCCCCTGGGAAAAGGCGACCAAATATCTAGGTGTAACCCTAGACAGTAGACTCTCCTTTATACGCCACATCAATCTGGTTAGGAAAAGGGCCTCCTGGACCCTCGCCCGACTGCATCCTCTGTTATGTGCTGCAAGCAAAATGTCCACGAGACACAAGCTTACGCTCTACAAGATGTGTATCCGTCCGATCATGACATATAGCTGCGTTGCGTTCGCACATATACTAAGTTATAACTGGGAACGCTTACAAGCCATCCAGAACAAGTTTCTTCACCGCCTTACCGGTGCCCCCTGGTTTGTTCGTATGGAGGATCTCCATAGAGATATGGACCTTCCCTCGATACATGCATACGCCAAACACCTTTCTCGCTCGTATTTCGACACCGCGTCGAACCACGCGAACCCCTTAATAAAAGCGGCAGCTTCTTATGTTCCCAACCCCAACGCCTGCCGGAGAAAACGCCGGCCGCGTAATATATTCACTGACCCGCCCGACCAAACCGAAAAAGCTAACGCGTTTACCGTCTCTCCAAACAGAGCGTGCCACCGCCCACGCCCGCGTAACCACCGTTCTCTCCGCAGAGGACGGGCGGTCAACTTCGCTCCCGCACACCCGTCACGTCCACCCTCTCTAGCGGCAACCCAAGCCTAGGTCCGTTCCTCGGTGTGAAGCCCTTGGGTCAGGCAGCCGCCCGCGCGATACAAAGTGACACTATACGTGCAACACTTAGTTACCCACACACAACATTACACACGTATGAACACACACCCGTGCACACCACACAGGTACATAGGTTCTGTAAGGGACCTTTTTTTTTCTTTTTTTGCGCTAGTTAGACTAATGCGCTAGTTAGTGTAGAAAAACCATTCCGATTAACAAATACACATACGCATGGTCCACTCCTTCCTCCCAGGAGGAGGGGAACGTGCATATGAGTATATATTAGTTAGCTCGAATTCTCCTAAGATTAGGGAATTAGTTAGATCGCGACTTTTTCGCATTCGCGACGACCGCCCGAGCCGAGGTTCGGCCACTCTGGCACCCTCGTGCGGGTCGTCACAAACTTTCGCGGCTGAGTGCCCTAAGCGCTCGCCCCCAAGTCCGGTGAAGCTGTAAAAGCCGCAGCGGCTCTGTTTGACGATAGGGCCCCTAAGGCTAACAGTGTAGTCAGTTCTAAAAAAAAAAAAAAAAAAAAAAGGATCATGAAAAATTACATTATCTCGTAAATAAACTTACTAGTAAGGCAAAATCTGTTTGCGCCGGAATCACGCTTTGTGCACAAAATTATGAATTAATTTTAAATACTTTAAAAGTAAAATACGAAGACAAAAGATTAGTGACAAGTGCTTATTTAGATCAAATATTCGATTTGAAAAATGTTTCCTCTTGCAATGAACACAATTTGGAAAAGTTTTTAGATATTTTTGCATGCTAGAAACGTTTGTACGCGATCATATTAAAGTCTTGCAACGCACTTCGGCACCAAAACATGAAGCTACAAAGAAAATTAATTCTGATCGTCGAACGGACGCGGTATCCAAATCATTTAAGCCCACTCAAACATACGTAAATATCGCATCACAGTCTGTTTGTTCGTTGTGTCACGCTCATCATGACCATATTTATAAATGCTCGAGTTTCCTAAAACTTACACCTAGTGAGCGTTATAAATTTGTTAGTACCAATAATTTGTGTATCAATTGCCTTAGTGATGGACATCGTGTTTCATTTTGCAATTCAAATTCTAGTTGCCGTAGATGTCAAAACAAGCATCATACATTGCTTCATTTTAATGATAATAATGCCGCATCCAATGTGAGCAGAGTTGGTTTATCGCACGGTGGTAATGATGGTTCGTCAGTAATAAACTCTGCGTCCGCGCTCGGCCGCTTCTACGCAGTCGCGCAGCCACCCCCCGCCACTACCCGGTTACCATCCGTTGGCGACGCGCAGTCCGACGCTTCGAGCGCGCGCGCCGCCGCGGCCTCCGCTCACACCGACCATTCAAATGACGTCGCCTTATGCTCGTTATAGTTATTGCGAACTCCTACTACTGTGCTTCTAGCGACCGCTCGTGTAATAGTTGTAGATGCGTATGGAAAAGAACATAGTGTTCGCGCTCTTTTAGATAGCGCTTCGCAGAGTAATTATGTTACTCTCGAGTGTTGTCAACGCCTTGGTTTAGATATAAATAAACGGCCTGTATGTTCTGTAATAAAAGGAATTGGAGGTTCTGTAAAAACCATTCAGGGCTCCCAAAAAATTAAATTTCACTCACGTTTTGACTCGAGAATTAGTTTTGATATGGATTCGTTAGTTGTAGATAAGGTGACTGAACGTTTGCCGACGGTCTCAGTCAATACTTCAATGCTGTCGAATTTTGATGACTTACCTATGGCCGATGATACTTATGCTATTCCAGGAAATATTGAGATGTTGGTTGGAGCCTCGATTTTCCCGCACCTCCTGTTATCACGTAAAGTTCACGGTCATCCGTCACAAACCGCACCGCACGCACTGGAAACAGTTCTTGGATTTGTTATTATTGGTACAGCTCCCGCACGAGTGGATTCTTACTCGACCATATCCTACTGCTGTGCCGTTCGTAAATTTTAGGAAATTGAAGAAGTCAATTGCCCTCCTATTCTAAGCCCAGACGACAAAGTCTGTGATGAGTTTTATAGCCGCACAACTACTCGTGATGGAGATGGTCGTTATGTTGTCGCGCTCCCCTTTAAGGGTGATATTTTTGCTCTCGGTGATTCTCGTAGGTTAGCCGAAAAACGTTTTTATTGTTTAGAGAAAAAAATGCTAGCGTCTCCTAAGTTGAAACAAACTTACGACGACGTTATAAGGGAATACCTAGATAAAGGCTACATCTCGCCCGCACCTGTTGATACTGTAGAGTCTATGAACGTTCCGTCGTATATTATACCACACCATGGAGTGTACTCTGTATCGGTGTAAACGAACGCGACCGCAGATTTCAGCGCATTTTGTATCGATTTTCCCCACAGGAACATTTGAAGGTTTACGAGTTTAATCGTGTTTGTTTCGGGCTGAAGTCAAGTCCTTTTCATACTCTGCGTACAATAAAGCAGCTTGCCTCAGATGAGGGATCTGCATATCCAAAGGCTAAGGAAACTATAGAGACTAGCCTCTACATGGATGATTTTGTTTATTCTGTAGAGAGCGAGATAGAGGCCATTGAAACTGCCGCTGAAGTAATTAGTCTCATGAAAGCGGGTCAGTTTGATCTAGTGAAATGTACTAGTAACTCGCGAAGGGTTTTGGATTCAATTCCGCCATCATATCGCTTGTCAACTGTTAAAGAGTTTGACGAGGGTGATTTGCACAAGATTCTTGGCTTGCGCTGGTCACCTACATCAGATTCATTCAGTTTTAAAGTTTGTTTGACTCCACCAACTTGCACCAAACGCATTATATTGTCTTGTGTAGCTAGAATCTGGGATATAATGGCGTTTGTAGCTCCTGTAGTTTTGTATGCAAAGCTTCTTATAAAAGAGCTTTGGTTGTCAGGTTGTGACTGGGATGACAAACCGCCAGATAGAATCGCTCATTTTTGGAATCGTTTTAGGGAAGAGCTTCCTTTGCTCGACCAAATTAAAATCCCACGGCATGTTGGTACCAATAAACATAGTATCATTACAGTTATTGGGTTCGCAGACGCTAGCGAGAAGGCGTATGGAGGCGTTGTTTACTTCCACATTCAGAATAATGACAACCTATCAGTGAGCCTTATTGCTGCCAAGTCTAAGGTTTCACCTCGTAAAGTCGTGTCTCTTGCGCGCCTTGAGCTTTGTGGTATACTTGTACTATCAAAACTCATTGGTGCAATTGTCACGGCTTGTCATAACCGCATTCGTATAAATAGAATTTTTGCATTCTCGGATTCAACTGTAGCCTTGTGTTGGGCTCATTCTTCTCCTCATCATTGGGACACCTTTGTTGGCAATAGGGTCGCAAAAATTCAATCTGAATTATCACCGCAAAATCTCTTCCACGTTGCTGGCACGGATAACCCTGCCGATTGCTTATCTCGTGGGCTAACTCCTGCGCAGATTTTAGATCACCCGCTTTGGTTTCACGGCCCTTCATGGACCCAAGCATCGCCCGAAGAGTGGCCTGTTTGTCCTTTCAACCCATTAACTGTGTCAGAACCACCAGAACAAAAGAAAAGTACTTTGGTTACAACTGCACCACGCGAGGAGTCACCAATATTATTGTTGTCTAGTAGACTGTCGTCTTGGTCTAAACTCTTGCGCTGCGTAGTGTATATGTGTCGTTTTGTTAAAATATTACCACCGCGTGAGTATATAGTTGCTGCAGATCTCGATAAAGCTGAGATAATTATTCTCTGTGAGCTTCAGCATAACTATTTCTCCACTGAATTTAATAAACTTAAATCCAACAAACCTTGTAGTCGCGCTTTTCAGTGTTTAAAACCCTTCTTACAAGATGGGCTCATACGAGTTGGTGGCCGTTTGAGTCAATCAAACTTGGTATTTGAACACAGACATCCGGTAGTTTTGCCACGAAAAGACCATGTTCTTAATCTTTTAGTGGATTATTATCACAAGATAAATTGTCACGCAGGACCTGATTTGTTGATGTCGATTATGCGGCAAAATTACTGGATATTTTCCGCTCGTAATTTGATTCGCTCTAGAGTACACCAATGCGTGCCGTGTTTATAGGCTTCGTCCGAGAGCTGCAGCTCCGGAAATGGCTGACCATCGTGCTTGTCGTGTAGTAGAGTCAGTTAAGCCATTCATACACACCGGAACGGATTACGCCGGTCCGTTAAGAGTAACGATTTCACGCGGTTGTGGTATACGCTCGACGAAGGCTTATGTGTGTATTTTCGTTTGCCTGACAACTCGTGCAATTCATATAGAGTTAGCTAGTGACTTAAGCACGTCAAGTTTCATGGCTGCGTTTAAAAGATTTTTGTCTCGTCGTGGCGCTGTAGGACAAATGTATTCGGATAATGGCACAAATTATGTTGGAGCTAAACGTAATATCACAGAATTGCATGCATTTTTACGATCAAAGTATTTTAACACTGAATTTGCTCAAGTATTAGCTGAAAATCGCATTAAATAGTCGCTGAATACCCCCACCGCGAGTCATTTTGGAGGAAACTGGGAGGCCAACATAAAGGCCTTAAAATCGCATCTATATCGCGTGATAGGCGAGCAGATACTTTCATTCGAAGAGTTAAGCACGGTGCTCGCTCAAGTGGAAGCGGTTATGAACACCCGCCCACTGTGTCGGACGTTGTCTAGTGATCCTTCAGAGCCACTAGCACTAACGCCTGCACATTTTTTAAACATGACTCCTCTCAAGTATCTGCCTTGTAGAAATATTGATGAAGATCGACTAGATGTTCTTTCGCGTTACGACTTATTGGATAAACTCGTCCAGTCGTTCTGGAAGCGTTGGAGGACAGACTATTTGCACACATTGCAGTCGCGTCAAAAATGGAATACACCATCGACTCCAATTACTGTTGGAATGGTCGTGATTATTAGAACTGAAAATACACCGCCTCTACATTGGCCTCTAGGCATTGTTGAAGAAGTTTTTCCTGGATCCGATGGCATTACTCGCATTGTTCGCGTTAAAACCGCAACCGGATCGTATTTACGCCCGGTTATTCGTCTCCGTCCTCTGCCTAATCTACAGTAGCAGTGGTTAGTTTACTTTAGGTTTAGTTTATCATAGATCCGCTTTAGTTTAGTTATTTTGAAGGGAACCCTTCAAGCCGGGGGAAATGGTTGCGCCGCTTTTATATAGTTTTAAATATTGTGCGATATTGTGATCGGTTCCCAACTTTTTCTATCTCCGCTTACCCCTCTTCCTTGACACATGCAAACAGTACGATAAGTCGCGAGTTCGTCGCCACGTCTCGTCGGAAAAAAGTTGATTTTCGCTCGGTTGTTAATACATTGACTTTAGTGCTCGTCACTGTTATGACGGAGAAGAATTTGGGCAGTACGTCGAAGACGACCATCTAGCCGGCTAGCCAGGTGAAACCGCAACCCACCACGAGGTATGTGCCAAATTCCTATCCTATATCCATATAGCTGATCACAATCCCCGCAAATACAGTCCACTCAATTAGTATTAAATGCGCTGCGCTTCCAACGGCGCAAGCAAATACGTTATTCATCATAAGTTTTTAATTTTGGACAAAATTGCTTTTTACATCGATTGATTTCAATGAATATTTTAGGAGATATCACAGTTTTAAAATAATTCTGCAACAAAATAATAATCAAGTACCGCGCGTGCATTTTAGCGGAACCTATAATTGTATTATATTTGTAGTTGCTTCAACGATCTTATTTAAAAGTGCACTTAATTGTTAGTTACACCTATGTTACGGTCTTAAATGATATGGTTTAAAGGTCAATTTTAATTTACATTAAATGCCCAAGTTAACTATCTGGATAAAGATTAATAATACTGCATTGGAGAAAATAGCTTTGCCAATAACCTAATGTTTTTAATTATTATGTCAAAGTTAAAAATGGTTACTGTGAAATCAACCTTAGAAGATAGACATAAGCCATCCCGGACTTTTCTCTGGGTTTTTTAAAAAACTACAATTCTTTAATACATTATTTTGATGTATCTCGTAAGGTTTAGCCAGCGTAAGCCATGTAAGCTCCCGAAAATCATTTTTTGACAACGTGATTACAAAACATTGAATTTTCTCTACTGTACAAAATACTTAATAAAAATGTATTGTGTACGCAAACCTTCCGTAACAAATTTTCTAAATGACAGTGAAAACCGTATGAAAATCCGTTGCCTGGTTTAGAAGAAGTAAGCGTACATACAGGCAAACGCGGATAGCGACTTTATATTACGTATTGGTTGATATATTGAGTAAGGTTATATAAATATCATACTACGACCCTAAGGAGTGTAGCAGTAACCATGAACATGAAGCAATATGGCAAGCTGTAGGCAAGTATGCAGGAACTGAGAACAACGATAAAACGCGTGCAGATTCTCGAATAAATTTAACACGGGTGAAACTGGGAGGCGCAGCTAGTAATACATAAAAAACAAATAATAAAAATTAATTTATTCGTAGTTACTCAAATAACACTGTAGCGTGTAATACTTCGCATGTTTTCATTAACTGCCGCCCGTACAAATAAATACATTTACTTTTACGAACAGGCCGGCGCACGGCATCGGACTGTCCATTGTTTCATGCAGCTGACTCTCGTCGCCGGAGTGGGAGGCCGGAGGACAATGGACGGCGCTCGCGCCTCGGATAAGGCAGTCCGCCCGCGCACCGGGCTAGTTACACTCGCTGCATAATTATATCGCATCACGCGCCGCCGCGACCCTACTGTTACGTAAACGTTGCGGCTCATACATACGGTTGTCGTAAAAGTTTATGTTCGTGTTCTCCGTTATCCACTATAAACTGTACTCCTTCATATTTCAATACATACTGTGCTGTAATCTTTTGTGTTAGCAAATAAACTCTTGTGTGTCTTTTGTCTTGATTTTAATTTTGCTAAAGTAAGCTACCTACCACACTGGTGACCCCGTAGAAGAATACGAGGATGTCGGAGGATAACGATAAGTATCAGGCCACAACCGTGAAAGATAGCAGCGACAAAACGGCCGAATCATTCCGTGTTGGTGTTCGAATACCGCCGTTCTATCCGGAGAAGCCCGCGCTATGGTTTTCCCAAATGGAAGCACAGTTTATTCTCTCCAATATTAAAACTGATGAGACTAAATTTTATTATGTAATAGGAAACCTAGACCCGCAATACGCAATGGAGGTGGAAGATGTTATCACCTACCCCCCGGAATCGAACAAATACGAGAAGCTGAAATCCGAGCTAGTAAAAAGACTTTCGGCGAGCCAGGAAAGGAAGATAAAGCAGCTCCTCATGCACGAGGAACTAGGCGACCGTAAGCCTTCACAATTTTACCGCCATTTACAGAATCTGGCCGGACCAGGCGTTCCCGGGGAATTTTTGCGAACTTTATGGACAAGCCGGCTGCCTAGCAATACACAGGCTATTGTCGCGTCGCAACACAAGACTGACATAGAGGAACTAACAGACTTAGCAGACAGAATACATGACGTCATTGGTATACAATTACCATCAACTTCCTCCATTGCCACAACGTCTTCTAATTTGTCCGGACAAAACATGAACTCCGAAATCGCGGCACTAACCAAGCAAGTGGAAAAATTAACTGAAAGAGTAGAAAGGTTGTCTCGACCTCGGGGACGATCCAGGAGCCGTACTCGCTATTCTAGTCCCATAAGATCGCGTTCCAGCTACGAACGGTACCCGCAATGTTGGTATCACCAAAGGTTTGGGGATCAGGCGAAAAGGTGCGTCAAACCGTGCGATTACCGCATGGTGGAAAACCCAAGGGGCAATCTGTGATGGCGACCGATGATTGTCCGAATACCGGTCGCTTATTCGTCACCGATTTTACGTCAAAAATGCAGTTCTTAGTGGACACAGGTAGTGACCTCTGCGTTTTCCCCCGATCAGCGGTGACAGGACAACGACGTTCGAGAACAAACTACGAACTATGTGCAGCCAACGGTACGACGATCAATACTTACGGTTATATTAACATAACTCTAAATTTAGGGTTGCGCCGTGACTTCATTTGGCAGTTTGTCATAGCAGATGTCACAAAGGCAATAATAGGCGTAGATTTTTTAGTATTTTACGATTTAGTTGTTGATTGCAGAAACAAACGTCTCATTGACAAAAGTACAACGCTCACGACCCCGGCTTCACTCGCGCGACCGTCTGATGCCATCTCCTCGGTTAAGGTAATTCTGGGTGAGTCCACATACCATCACATACTACGCGAATACTCTGATATCACTCGTCCACCTGGTATACACCGTGCGCCTAAACATAATACAGTCCATTACATACATACTACACCTGGCCCGCCAGTTTCATGCACACCACGCAGGTTGGCTCCTGATAAATTGAAAATTGCGAAAGAAGAGTTTCACGCTATGCTGAAAAATGGAACAGCTAGACCCTCTAAATCCCCATGGGCATCACCATTGCATCTAGCCCCTAAGAAGAACGGATGGCGTCCCTGCGGCGACTATCGCATGTTGAACGCCCGAACGGTGCCAGATAAATATCCTATTAAGCATATTCATGACTTTGCACACAGTCTATCCAAGTGTTCAGTGTTTAGTACAATCGACTTAGTTAAAGCGTACAACCAGGTACCTGTTAGTCCCGAAGATATCCCAAAAACCGCAATCACCACCCCATTTGGCCTCTACGAATTCCCTTACATGACGTTTGGGCTTCGTAACGCAGGACAGACCTTTCAACGATTTGTCGACGAAGTGGTTCGAGGCTTAGATTTCTGCTACCCTTATTTGGATGACTTCCTGGTATTTTCCAAGGATCGTAAATCCCATGAGGACCATTTACACCAGCTCTTTACACGACTTCAAAACTATGGTATGGTAATCAATACCGGTAAGTGCGTCTTTGGCGCAAGTGAGGTCACGTTCCTTGGCTACCACATCTCAGCCGAAGGTACTAAGCCATTGCCCGAGAAAGTGGAAGCAATAGCTAGGTATCCGATACCGAAAACCGTTCGAGAGCTTAGAAGATTCCTAGGTATGGTGAACTTTTACAGGCGGTTTATACCTAAAGCAGCCCAACACCAAGCGCCTCTAAACGCTCTACTATCCGGCTCAGTAAAAGGTTCCCACCCAGTGCACTTTACAAGACAAGAAACAGAAGCTTTCACAGCTTGCAAGGAAAGCCTATGTGGGGCCGCGATGATCGCACATCCCGACTGCGAGGCTAAGCTTGCGTTAGTAACGGACGCCTCAGACTCGGCAATAGGTGCGGTTTTGCAGCAATGCAGAAATGGAGAACCTTGGCAACCACTGGCATTCTACTCCCGCTCATTGAGCCCTTCACAAAAGAAATACTCTCCCTATGACAGGGAGCTACTCGCAATCTATGAGGCAATAAAACATTTCAGGCACATGGTGGAAGCTCGGAATTTTGTAGTCTACACAGATCACAAGCCTATTTGTTTTGCTTTTTACTCGCGAAAGGAGAACTGCTCACCAAGACAATTCAGACATTTGGATTATATCTCGCAGTTCACTACAGATATTCGGCATATTTCTGGCAGAGACAACATTGTAGCCGACACCCTTTCACGAATCGAGGAAATAGTTCAACCGATAGACTTGGATAAATTGGCACAAAGCCAAAAGGATGATATCGAGCTCAGCCAACTACTCGCTGGCGAAACGTCGTTGCATTTGACTAAGGTAAAGCTGCCGGAATCGCAAATTGAACTGTATTGTGATGAAAGTAGCAAGATATTACGACCGTATGTACCCAAGGAGTTTCGCCATCAAATATTTCATAGTCTCCATTCACTAAGCCACCCTGGTGCGAACGCTACGATCAAACTGGTTGCAGAGAGATACGTTTGGCCCGGAATAAAAAAAGATTGCCGACAATGGAGTCGCTCTTGCGTGGCATGCCAACGATCTAAAGTTACTCGGCATGTCTACTCTCCACCGGGAATATTCAATATCCCTAAAGCCAGATTTATGTATATCCACATCGATCTCATAGGCCCTTTGCCATTGAATCAAGGATATCGATACTGCCTCACTGCCATCGATCGATTCTCACGTTGGCCTGAAGCTATACCTCTAGAGGATATTACGGCTGAAACGGTGGCCAAAAGCTTATTAACAGGATGGATTTCTCGATTCGGATGTCCCATCGATATCGTGACCGATCGTGGTCGGCAGTTTGAGTCGACGCTCTTTAAACATCTGGCAGAAATTATTGGTTTCCACCACAAACGCACAACTGCATATCACCCTGCATGCAACGGCCTTGTAGAAAGATTTCACAGGCATTTAAAAACCGCCATCACTTGCCATGCAAAAGAGAACTGGGTAGAAGCACTTCCCTTAGTACTCTTAGGGATTAGGAACGCGTACAAGGAAGACTTGGGAGCTACTCCAGCCGAATTACTATACGGAGAAACTCTCAGGCTACCAGGAGACATACTACAACCGAGCATCAATGATACCATCGAAATGACTGATTATGTAGCACGCTTGAAGAAGTTCGCGAAACGACTCAAACCATCTCCAGCGTCTCGACATGGCAGCAGGACGATATTCGTATTTAAGGACCTAAAATTAACCAGTCACGTATTTCTTAGGGATGAAACGTCTGGAACTTTCAAGCCCGCTTATACGGGACCACACAAAGTCCTCCAAAGGGGGGATAAAAATTTTAAACTACTTATAAATGGGAAGTCCGTCACAGTCTCGATAGATCGACTCAAGCCAGCCTATATCCTAAACGACGCTAAAATTGAAAGCGGCAACAACATGCAAACCAAAACACATACAAACACATTTGAACCACAAAAATTACCATCCACCACCAAGTTACCTGAAGCTAAAGGAGACAGCATCAGAACTACTCGTTCAGGCCGAAGGGTTCATTTCCCTGACTATTATCGCCCGTAGTGACGGTCTCAAGGGGGGGGTGATGTAGCGTGTAATACTTCGCATGTTTTCATTAACTGCCGCCCGTACAAATAAATACATTTACTTTTACGAACAGGCCGGCGCACGGCATCGGACTGTCCATTGTTTCATGCAGCTGACTCTCGTCGCCGGAGTGGGAGGCCGGAGGACAATGGACGGCGCTCGCGCCTCGGATAAGGCAGTCCGCCCGCGCACCGGGCTAGTTACACTCGCTGCATAATTATATCGCATCACGCGCCGCCGCGACCCTACTGTTACGTAAACGTTGCGGCTCATACATACGGTTGTCGTAAAAGTTTATGTTCGTGTTCTCCGTTATCCACTATAAACTGTACTCCTTCATATTTCAATACATACTGTGCTGTAATCTTTTGTGTTAGCAAATAAACTCTTGTGTGTCTTTTGTCTTGATTTTAATTTTGCTAAAGTAAGCTACCTACCACAACACAGTTAATATTTACTTCTTCCAAACTGTATCCCAGTTTGTTGGCTGACGTAGCTCCCTTCTACTTAATTATTTATTTAATGTTGCATTTTATTCTTACATTATTTCCAAAACTAAGATTTATAGGATAATCTTGAAAAGAACTTAGGCATGGAGAATAGAGGTAAAGATTACCATCGCTTTATATGAAAAAGTTAATTTAGGGTGGACGGCGCGGCGCGGCGCGTGGGTAGCAAAGGCGTAAAATTTTAAAGATGGCACCAAAAGTTAATGAAGCTTTTTGAGAGAGAGAGAGAGGGAGAGAGCGATTGAGAGAGGACGAACATAGCATGAAGCCTCTGGTTATTGGCATGAAGCACGTAGCCATGGAGCCAATGTGTAAACAATAAGTTAAATTTATAAATAAACATTTTGTGATAAATTTGTAAATCGTCCTATTGTACTAAGCAGTTGTTCAGAGTAAGTAATATATTTGTTGTACCTACTTTTACGCACGCACCTCTACTTGTTCTGTGGCACGCACATTAATTTTTTTTATTTTTCGCCCACTTGCTCAACTTTTAACATAATTTTTTTTAAGTTTTACAACAGTAAAAATTGTAAAATCAAGAAAAAGTATCATTCTTTCTTGATACACTAGCGCCATCTGGTGGGTTTTTGAATTATATTTTGCTGCTTGCGGATGGACACTTTCAATCACATTTTTTTTATAAGAATTTGAAATAAATGAAATTATTTTTGTCCTCCATTTAAGATGGTACTCCTTACTTCGATTATCCATGTGAACTTAGGATAGTTATTGCCTTATTGGCCACTAAACCAAAAAAAGAGTTTGTTTAATTAACACAGTTTAAAAATATGTAGCTCTATTAAATAGTTGTCACGTAGAAACAAAAATTTTTACAATCGCGTCATATTTTTAAGCGAAATGAATTCTTCGATAAAATTGGTTAGAAAAACATTTTTCTGCGGTATATCGACAACGCCTGCGTTACGTCAGCAGTCGAGCCTTGCGAAGTTCAAGAAATTGCAAGCGGATTTCCAGT
The DNA here is from genome assembly GCA_033032175.1 of Saturnia japonica. Lineage (NCBI taxonomy): Eukaryota > Metazoa > Arthropoda > Insecta > Lepidoptera > Saturniidae > Saturnia > Saturnia japonica. The sequence goes on from CM065331.1 coordinate 3,824,071, forward strand.
GTGAAGACGGACGTCCGATATGGCTCAAGGGCGGTTTTTGTGACCGAATTTTATACACCTCTACAATTATAGGTGAGCGCGTTCGAATCCATGTAACGAGTCTGAATTTTCGGGGAAGGAAAACATCGTGATGCAGCATGGTGCAAGGGTATTTTTCAATACCCGTTTGGCTAGCAACCCTCAAGTTGAAAAATCTGTCGTCAAGCACCTTTAGCGGAGGTGAGGAACAGAGAGTAAAGTTCCTCATCCGCCATAGAAAAGGGAGGATCCTCCGGCCAGACGGGTGCTATGTCTGGCGGGCAGCTGTCCCGACTGTTGTAGTCGGGTTATTGTATATATACTCAACGACAGAGTGAATATCTGTAGCGCAATGTAGGATAGTAGGGATGCGTCCTATGTGGCTCGATAGATGTCGCTATGTGTCGCTACGTAGTTAGTTGTATCGATGCGTTGATGCGTTAGTTGTGGCGAGAGATGTCGCTACACACCTATAGGTGTGTTCCGGCTGCTGCAATTGGGAGCCAGTATTCCACTAGGCTTAGAGTGCTACCATCTTGGGCCACATCGTAACTTAAGATTAGGTGAGATTATGACCACAACGCTAAACCTATAAACATAAAACAAATGGTCATAGATCTCCCTGAAGTCTCTCCACTGGATTGACTGACACTATATTATAACATTGATATTTTGTAAGTAGATACGGTAATGACGCTCTTTCCATGTAATCGTGAATTGCAATTGCCCTCAGTTCACTTTAGATTTGATACAAGCTTGAACGAGCAGAAACTTTGTCCTTTTTGACAACAGAGTCATTCCGCCTTACGCTACGATTTCCTATCTGTTTTGTTTCAAACATGGTGATAATAAAATTTGTACTTGTTGCTTTCAGTGAGAGTTATAAGGCATCTATTTTTAAAGCGTCATTGCACTAGACCAGCAAAATATGTTTGTGCTGTTAGGACACAACGAATGTGTACGTCGGTGTTAACCATATACCAGGTATAAACCCTGCCATAGTGGCATGCTTAGCCGTGTCACGTTCGTATCCAGTAATCAAGCGGTTGTTTTTCTATCTGACTACTGTTAGTCATAGGGGTCCTGGAGCCTCAGATGGCTTTTACAGCTTAAGGCACTCAGCCGCGAAAGCGTGGTTGCTTGGGCTGTTGCCGTAGTTACAATAAATTCGCGAACTGGCTAATTCCCTACAGGGGACGCCAAAATCATTACAAAATATGGTTAAAAAAAACAACTTTTAATACATACTTTTCATTCCAAAAAATTTTCACACATGAAGTAACACACAATTTCTCAAACGCTGGAGAGAAGGGGCGCCACTATCCAGTTTTTGCCCCGGTAGCAAAAAATTTTAGATCAGATCTGGGGTTGATGGATTTGTATCCGAACGGGTCGCAGCCCCCATCCACACATTGATAAACCAGTGAAAGTGACTCTTTTGGTAAGCGTTTCGGAACAAACTATTGTTTATCCAGATACCGAAAGGCTGGTAGGCCAGCATGGTTCCAACGCGACGACCGGTGATGTATCGCCTATTTCTCGTTGGTCAGCGTTGTTTTTACCCAACTGCGAAAAAAAGGGGTTATGTTTTTCGAGCGTATGTACGTATATCTATTTCTTTGCCTCGCTCTGTAGTTTAAACGGCTTGATGGATTTTAGCATACGAGGAGTCGTTCGACGTTCGATTCATCTTAAATATTATATAGCCTATTTCACTTCCACTATAAAGTATGACGTGTGGGAATCAAATAAAAAGCAAATATAGAAAAATATTATTTAATTGTCAAGTGTTTTTTTTGCAGTCGGTTTTTTGTTTCCTTTTTAATAGGTAATTAATAATTTAGCTTCTTGGATTGTAGCACTGTGCTTACCATTTACAGTGTCCTCATTTTGCTAAAAAAACCACAAATATACCATATCATCTCGCGGTTCGAAGATTTCATCAGCTTTCTTTGACACAGTGACATGAAAAATATTTATTTAGCTTGGATCACTGAAAGCCGTGACCACGAGAAATATTCTATTTATTTATCACAAAACGATAAATCCCACCAGTCAATAAATAGTTTTTGAAGTGAAACTTCTTTGTGCGCGTGAGGGTAAAAATTTTACGAATGCAACGTGTCACGAAAATGTGAAACGTTTTGAGAGAGAGAGAGGGAGAGAGCGGTTGAGAGAGAGAGAGAGAGAAAGGGCGAACGCAGTATGAAGCACGTAGCCATGGAGGCAATGTGTAAACAGTGAGTTGAATTTATAAATTTAGCGGAGGTGAGGAACTGAGAGTAAAGTTCCTCGTGCGCCATAGAAAAGGGAGAATCCGCCGGCCAGACGGGTGTTATGTCTGGCGGGCAGCTGCCCCGACGGTTGTAGTCGGGTTTTTGTATATATACTCAACGATTAAGTTAATTTCTATAGCGCGATGTAGGATGCGTCGTATGTGGCTCGATAGATGTCGCTATGTAGATGCGTCGATGCGTCACTTTTGGCGAGAGATGTCGCTACATCACTCCCCTTCGAGACCGGAGGTCGATAGCACGTTGAGTCGTCCATACAACTTGGTGATGCTTGCCGGGCCAGTGGAATGTTCCAGTGAGTCGGAACTAGATGCCGCATAGTTCACGGTGAGTCGAAACTGTCTGCGGTGATTGCCTCAGTGAGTCAGGGTGATGCTGCAAGAGTGCTCCAGTGAGTCGGAGTGTTGAAGTGTTGCGTAGTGACTGGCTGCTGAGTCGACCAGGAGAGAAGTACGTCTTCTGCTGCTTGCTGACCGGCCGAAGTGCAGTGTGCTGTGTCAAGGTCGCTGAGAAGGCTGTGGGGCTGACCGGGAATGCGCGTCCGCTGCATGCGTATGGTCAGGATACCCGTAGTAGCCGTGGATGCTGGCTGGATGCATTGACTCGCTGCTCGAAAGCTTGAGGAAGTGACGATGACGTAGCTTTGTGAAGAAGGTTGTGCTGTAGTATCACGTCGGGGTCACCACTTTAGCGGAGGTGAGGAACAGAGTGAAGTTCCTCATCCGCCATAGAAAAGGGAGGATCCTCCGGCCAGACGGGTGCTATTTTTGGCGGGCAGCTGCCCCCGACGGTTGTAGTCGGGTTCTTGTATATATACTCAACGATTGAGTTAATTTCTATAGCGCAATGTAGGATAGTAGGACGCGTCCTATGTGGCTCAATAGATGTCGCTATGTGTCGCTACGTAGTTATGTCGATGAGTTGATGCGTCAGTTGTGGCGAGAGATGTCGCTACAGTAACTAACGATAAAATATATTTTATAATCAATAAAACATTTTATTAATAAATAACCTTTCCTCGTATTATCATTATAATATACATTAAGTTTAAGTAAATAACCTAAGCTATTCTCAACTTAAACAGTTTCAATATTAAATAGTTCAAATTAGATTAGTTTAAGTTATCACTTCTGTCGGGCGTCCCGAGCCGTACACATTTTATTTGATAAAAGCAACTGTAAAAGTTTTTCATAGATACAACAAAATTTATATAGGTACCTACACGACTACACTGATACAATGTTTATCTTTTGAGTCCGTTTCTGAGACCTTGGCTCTTTTCATTTATGTAAAAAAGGCAAAAAGGAGATACACAATTTTTTCGTTTCTGACATTTTTAAATTTACTTCTAGTTACCTGTTTCATTATTTAGAATACTTTAAGACGAACTAAGACAATATTACAGCGCGGGTTCGCATCGTAAGTAGACTTTATGCTAAAGCAATAAACTCCATTTCTGTAAAAGTGTAGTTATCTAATTCTTCTTTTACGGGAGCGGCATTATATTCTTTCAATTTATTATACATTGCAGGTTGTTGTGTTGGTCTTGTAATGACGTTCATCACAATCTACGATTATGCTAAGCCGCCTTCATGGAAGAACAAGACTTGTTGATGAAATACAGAAATAAAATAATTCGTCTCTTGAATTGAAAAGCGGCATAACTCAAAAAATTCAAATTTTATTTTTATTATTAAAATAAGTAGGGACCTCACTATAGCTATACTTATATGTTTTATAAATCAATGACGAAAATTGTACCTATTAAATAGATTTTTTTTAATATGCCATTGTTTTTATTCAAGGAGTGAATTTATACAATTATATTATGATTTTTTGAAATTTTCTGCCTAGTTATTTAGTATATCTGTATGTTATTATTAAAATTATAGTTGAATGTTAATTTATCTCGACTTTTCTTTTAACATCAGCCTGTATATAGTCCATTACGTGGAAAGGACGAAAGCCACAGGGAATAATCACGACGTTATCTTTTTTTAAATCTAAAATAAAGTTATAAACGTAGGGTAATTAATAAAAAGGTCGAAATCCATCGGCGGTAGCCGTTGTCATGCAAGCCTGCATAAAATATCTCTGCACGTTACGCTTAAAGAACCCGATATCGTAAGAAAGAGGGAAAACACTGGCCGGGAGAACATTGCACAGGTTCACGGTACAACTTTTTAGTTGGTACCGAGATGGGGGTTACCGTAAAACTGTGAATCCGAAGCTCAGCGCGTGTGGTTCTGCTTTTGTGGAAGGGAGTGCATTAGATTGAATAGCTCTTCAGAACACTCACCATGATACAGACGATAGAACACGCTCAGCGAGGCGATGTTCCTGCGCAGCTGAAGCCGCTCGATGTATTTGGTAACGTCTGCATCATTAACAATGTAAACAGCCCGTTTTGCCTTTTTTTCATGTGTGCATTTACTTATATAGGCATTCTTTTTTTCCGTGTGCGATAAAATCGCATATACGCAGAATCTTCTTCTTCTTCCTAACTTGGCAAACGGTCCTCTTTAATGAAGACCATTACTGCCATTATCGAGTGAAATATAGTGTCATTTGTTATGACGATTCAGTATCCTAACAAGATGGTGGCCCCGTTGTTAGATCTTTGGGAAGTTTTCGTGGGATCTCACAATGAATGCTTTCAGCTTATATTGATAATCCACTTCACTTATGCACAAAAACCAAACTATATCACGCAAAACGCCACCAATATTACACAATATAGGGCCAAAAACCTAAGTAAATGAATTAAAAATAAAAACCGCAACATATCACATAAAGACCCCGCCAAAAATTCCCGTGCGCAGAATCGTGAGCTCATGTAACATTGCTCTTTTTTCCGGACACGTTATAATACATATATGTATATCGACCACAGATCTCTTTTAATGAATAAAGTCTGTTTCTAATGCAGGCCGTAAATCAGTCCATAACCTTTACGCCAACCACAGGTATAACCAATATTTTTGGTGTGGTTCTATGAAATTCAGTCTATCAATGTCGGTATATATATTTTTTTATTTGTATAATAATATATTTATTATTGCATACGTACTATATATGATGTTATGATTGTTTATTCTCCGTGTCCTAAATCTAAAGAGAAAATGTTATAATTGAAAATTAAATAAGAAATCGTGTTTAGTGGATCCTTAAAATAAATTTAGATTTAATTCAATTCAATCAATCAGTTTCATAGCCTTTTCTGATGACGTATACTATTATCTATTTATGTAGGTAGTTTCCTCACGGAATATGCTTAAAAGGTTCGTTATCTCGGAAAGACCGCGTACCACTTAACACGTTGTTATGAACATGTCCAGAAGAAGCGATTTCGACGAGAATTTATACCAGCGTCGGTGAGGTAGGTACAAAAATATATCGCGTTCAGGAATATCTTGGTAAGAACTTGTTTTAATATTTTCAAAAAGAGAAGAGTCCAAACACGATATCTCTGCTGTAAGTTGGTGAGGAGTTAGGTATCCTAAGGTTTCCAGATATCATTGAAATAACAGAATACCAAGATCTCGAACCAATCAGACCTGTGTAAGATGCTCACATCTATTTATCAACTATAAAAGAGCTGATAATCTACAAACAGCTGAAAAGATTTTCTTGAATCGTAGCTAAGAACACTCTCAATCACAACAGCCAAGTCACCTTTCAAATAAACAATAAACTACATCAAAATTTGTTCAGCCGTTTGTGAGCTACGATGCTACCGACAGACAAACAGATACGTTAAACATATAAGACTTTGTGTTAGGGGTTAAAAAATGTATGGAGAGCAACATAAGGAAGCTGTCGTTTTCTATTGACGCAAACACAGTACGTGTTATTTTCCGTCTGCCTTAGAATAAGACTACATGAATAAATAGAAATAAAAACAAAGAATAATTTAGTTTATTAATTTATTAGTACAATAAGCATACATCACATTTTTAGTAAATACCGTTCACGCAACACCACTGAAACGCATAACTTAACAACTGAAGATTAACAAGTTTCTGTGTCGATGAGCAAATCCCTTGCTCATATTTTTACCTACCAAAAAACGTATATTGTGTCCGGAGTTTTATTCCAAGCCTCATATTTTAATTTCTGCATAGTTATAAGATCTTATCTATCATTTAAATTAAATTTGTCACTACAATGAGTTTTAGTATGATTTTTTTTAGATCTGACTATACTTTTAGCCTTAGGGGCCCTGAAGCCGCTGCGGATTTTACAGCTTCACCGGACTTGAGTTTTAGTATGGCGGTGTGCTGCTATTTAAGGCACCAAAGTGAATAAAAATATGACGTCACACGATGTTGGTGGCCGAAGGGATTTGACCAATAGAATAATTCTTTGTGAACGGAACCGGAGGGACTCCTATCTTGGAAAAAATGTTTACGAGGCCTCGGACACAATTTGGTATTTTAATACGAAATAATAGCGAGAAATTAGGAAAATGTTTACTACACATTATGCCGACTACAATGTTCATTTTTTCTAGACAATTTTTTTCAAATCCCTGGCCTTTGACGTTATGAAAATACGTCATTTTTAAGAACGAATTTCAATGTTGATACAAAATGATGACAGCAATACGATATTAAATAAAATATTATACATAACGTTTTTCGAACACAGGTTGAGTGATTTTTTAAGGTACAAAATAAAAACGAGCATAACCAATACGCACAAAACTAAAGCTGAAAATATTATCGGAAATAATATTGACGTCACCCGCCATCTTTGTGTATACGTCTCAGTCACACTCGTGGGTGAGAGCGAGACGGAGCGATAGCGTTCCCTCACACTGACAGGTGAAGCCGACGCGACGTCCCTATCTAAAGTTGACCAAGTTATAATAAAATTGTACTGACGTGTGCATTTGTTAGTGGTTCTGTAACTTCCGAAAGACTTGATCAATAGAGCTCATTTATAAGATGCTTCATAGTTATACTAGGATCCGATAGGTGGCGATGTAGTAATGAACAAATTCCATATTTATGAACCAAAACGATTCAATTTCACAACTTAATTTGGCTTAATGCGCATAAAGGTAAATCTTAACCCACTAGATGGCGCTGTTTTCAAGTTTTGACAGGCAGAACAATCTTTATATACCATTTTCAGAGATATTCTTTTTTGTGGCAACTCCATAATACCTTCTTTAATTCTTCTTCAAACATAATTTTAAAGACTATTTTCAACTAACATGTAGGAGGCGCTACCTATTAACAATTTATTCAACAAACATGACATCTGTCAGATTAACCTGCAAAATATTCGCATCGGTAAACTTATGATTTCCCTATGAATGCAATGAGCCATTCTTAACATTTTTAACAAACCGAATTGCAATAAATAATAATCTTTTTTTATAATACTGTAACATCGTACATTATGGGCCTCTCAGCTGACTCTATATGGATGTGTCATCTTACGATAGCTAGCGGTGCGGCGGCGATGTCCCTATAAAACTTGGGACGCCGAGTGCTGAGGAACATTCTACTTCTAGGTTTGTATTGTATCGACACGCTACCAGAATAGCGCTTGACCAATATTTGTGATGTTTGTTGTTTAATATCTCTGTATAATTTATCGACCGGGTCAAGATCATAATTCTAGTCGTTACAATGGACTATAGATTTTTTTATTATTATAACTCAGTCAGTTCATAGACAAGGGACATTAGCGTGAAGAAAATAGATAAATATACATGTATAAATATATAAATTTATTCAAATGAGTCTGCCGGCGAACGTACGTCGTCAATTTTCAGTATCATTTTGACGAGTTGCGTCGCGAGCGCTATCTGTTGCTTCTTCGAATGCAAAGACTCTATCACGTTCAAAGCTTTCATATCGTTTGAATCTGTAAAATAACATTTATAATAAATAAAGTTTGTCACTTCGACTTTCTATGAGAGGTATGGAAAACAGAAATTTCTTTGAAGATAGCTCTCTACTTTGGAGTGGGCCGACTGTTGGAATACTACCTTCTTATAGAAGATAGCAGTCAAATAACCTTGTTTTGAGTGCCTGCGGTGAGTAGGGTTTCCAGAGCTCCATGGGGTAGCGAGTTCAGATAACTCTGGTGTTACCCCGAATTGATTAATCACGACCGGTTTATTTTCTATTTGCGCGGAACCCTATTTTTTTATAAAATAAAAGTAGCCCAAGTTACTCTTTATAACAGCAGTTCTCTGTCAGTGAAAGTCTCGTCAAATTCGGCCCAACCGTTTCAGAGATTACCCGGAACAAACAGACAGCCAGATAAAAAAAAAGTTTTTTGTTATAGGTATTGTATAAACATTTAGTAAAAAGCTGTTATTTTGACATTACAAACAGACACTTCAATCATATTAATTGTATAGAATAGATAACAATATAATGTATATTCATCTTAAGATGTAGGGTAATATCTCAATACCATGTATATCTGTGCACACTCGCCGTCCCGCGTACCGTAAACCAACAGAAAGGTCGCACTTATAGCGGTCGTACTATACGCCATCAACGCTATATAAACTGCCCAAAACAGGTGTGCAACATTTTCAGAGTTTCATGTACATGAGTTTCTTTATTGCACCATAACTTTTTCGGACCTTTTGGAGAACTTCTTAGATTAAAGAATGTTTCACGGTCCCTTAAATTAATACGTGTTCCACAGTACGTTTACTCAACAGCAATGACAATTTTATTTATCTGTTTAGTCAGTGAGGTAACGTAACGTAACGTCGTAACGTACCGTAGAGATTAACGTTCCTCGTTTTTAACCCAACACAAAAATGGGGGTGTTTTAAGTTTAACATGTGTATTTGTCTGTAGCTTCTAGCTCACAAACAGCTGAACCGATATTGATATACTTTTGTTTTTGTTTAAAAGGCGACTAACAAACAAATTTGCTTTCATGGTGGGTAAAGCTCAATCTCCCAATTGCACTGCTTATCATATCATAATAGAATGTACTCGTGGAAATATTTTTAGGAAACAGATTCATCTTAACTACACTTCTTATAATGTGGGTAACTGTAACAGTATGCTGGCCTCACCTATGTCCGACGAGGCTATTAAATTATATAAACTTGCTGGGTATATTATGAAACAAAGATAAATTTATGTAACACAATAGGCACAATAGAGCGGCATGACCGTTACGACGGCCAAGCTCTTAAAATTTAGATAAAAAAAAAAAAAAAAAAAAAAAAAGGCGACTTGATCGAGAGTGTTCTTAGATATTATGATTCAAGAAAATCTGTTCAGCCGCTTAAAGATTATCAGCACATTTTCATTACTTTTTAGTCCATGGTTTGGCCAGACAGGAATGTTTTTTTTTTATTTGCCCATACGACTAAAGTCGGTCATAGCAGTATCCTAACATAATATTAATAAGCTGTCACCGCTATATTCAGCATGAATGTTTGCCCACGGGCATTGCTTACCTTTGCACATACAATCAACGCCGAGGTTTGGATTGTTCTCGGCCACCTGTCGCGCCTTCACCTCGGACAGCGTGTCGATTGGTGATAAGCCACTAAAAAACATAAAATTAAACTAATAAAAAAGCTGGCAAAGGTTGTGACGCCGTGGAAGAAGCTGCCCATGATGGAAGCAAAGCCCATGACACTGTTTGTCTTTAAAAAAACTCTCAGATTTAACATTTTCATACTCATTTTAACAATTAATAACAAACGTTTTTTGTTGCAGAAAGAGGAAACAACTGTTACTCTGTTTCAGGCGCAGGTAGCAAAGAAATTTCTGATAAATTATTTACGGCTAGCTGTGCCCCGTGGTTTCGCTCACGTGTACTACTACAGAATACCAGCGCGAATCTTGCTCCCACGCTCCCGGCTATTTTAAAGAAAAAACTGCTTATTATGGGTTTTCCTTAGAAGATATTGTGTTTTTGTTATAGGTATCGTATATACTTTTATTTGCATTTAGTAAAAAGCTGCTATTTTGACATTACAAACAGACACTTCAATTTTATTAATTTTATAGATGGATTTACAAAGTATGTAACACCTACGTCAATCAAATATTTAAGTCGTGTTTTTGTTGTTTTCTTTTTAATAATATACCTTGTTACATATATATAAATCTCGTGTCACGATGTATATTCGTAATAAACTCCGAAACTACTGAACCGATTTTAATCTAATTTCATAACTATCTATAAATTGGTTTAACTTAAAAGATAGGATAGTTTTTATCTTAATTAAAATGTAGTTTATTAAACTACAATAGTGTGTTTTTATTGGTTACTTCTATGAATTCGTACTTTTATAACTAAAAACTTTTTTTTGTTCACGTGAGCGGAGCTGCGGGCACAGCTAGTATAGATATATAATTTTAAACAAAGAAATACCTGTTTTCTGCTAACGCCATTGGTGTCGCTTCGAGCGCATCTGCGAATGCTCTGTACGAATACTGGTCCAGCGAAGAGATCTTCTCAGCAGCTCGTGCGACAGCCAGGGAACACGAGATCTCGGCAGCGCCACCACCGTAGACAACGCGACTGTCCTATAAAACATTTAGACCATCCATATGCAATCTTTTGAAGGGAAAACTTCTATATGGAGGATTGGATAGGGAGTAAATTCATGTAAGTCGTCATCGACATGGTCACGTGACGTGTTAACGATAAACGGAGTCCTTGTAGCAATATAACCTAAAAATTAAACAAACAAAACAAAAAAAAATAAACAATTAATTTTGATATCCTAAAATAACAATTGTTTTTACCGAAAACGTGTTTCTTTACCGAAAAATAAAAAATGGTAACAGACTGAGTTGACAATCACTAATGTCAAACTTGAAAATAATGTCACATTTACTTTTGTAGTGTTGTGCTACCGTATATGTTACGGTACAATTATTATAATCGTAAGATTTTAAATAGTGAGACATTTTGTGACATTATGATTTTATGACATTTAGTGTTATTCAACATATCTGATAATTTACTATTATCATTACATAGTTCAAGAACCTATAAAATGAATATGACGAACAACTGCAGAATAAAATGTACAAAACAACGCTTTGATTGCCGCACGAGAGATTCCAATTTGTCTGCCTTATTCGGGCTAACATATGAAAGGTTCAGTTTAAAAAAAAACAACATCAATAGGCATAATATCTCATACGAGTTTACAATTGGTAACGATTGGTGACATCACTATTTTAAAAACTCGAATAAACTTGCAACGCATGAAATGTCATTTCACTCTGTGGGAATAAAAAACGCAGTATAATCACTTTCATGCAATTTTGGGATCGTTATTAAGTGCGCCAACTTTCAAAGTTACATACCAAATTACCGTAGTACTTTTTTTTACGTAACCGTCAGTTACAAAAATTCTATATTATTATTATTATATTATTGAAAATACCTAACAGATATTTTTTAATATTTCTCTGTTAGCTATTAAAGGTATCACCTGTTTTCGTATCGATATCGACGTCTGGCACATCCCCTGTATAGTATGCATTGTTCTACATTCGTTTTTAATAGGGACGAGCGATATTATAAAACCATCGATGTCTAACACTGTATTTGTCAAAATTTTGACTGACCTGTACGAGACTGCGAACGATACAGAGGGCGTCGTGGACTGATCTCTTCGCTTCCTCGACGATCATTCTGTTGCCGCCGCGCATCAGAACAGTGACGGCGCGCGAATTCGAACACTGTTCGATGACCAACATCTCCTCCTTCGACGTACCGAATGCTGTAACATAACGTTTACATAACTTCCTCTTACTATTCAAACTGGCTTCACCGGTGTCTGCGATAGCGTGGACTACAGAATGACGTAGATCAGGCACGATAAAGATAAAAATGGTTATTGTGGGTAACAGAAGATAAACATACACTCTCACTGACTTTTTTATAGGTCTTTTTAATATCTACAATGTAGTATAATGATTTAATACATCTCTTATTGTTTACTCAGCGTAAGCCATGTAAACGTCCAAATTGATTCACCATGATCAGTTTTTTTTGTCTGGTAGAACCCTAATTCTTTTTCTAAAACCAAAGTAGCTTAAGTTACTCCATATAACAACAGCTATCTGCCAGTGAAAGTTTGGTCAAAATCAGTCCATAAGAATCGGGCAAGCCGTTTTGAAGTTAAATCTGGACATACAAACAGACAAAGAATGTTAGGGTCATTTAAATGTTTACTGTCCTGTAAAAAATCTGTAGTTTTGGACATATTCATTGGGAAATTTGGAAAAAATAATTCATGTACAGACATAACTACTGATATAGTATATATAAAAACAAAACTGTATTATCGCAATGAATACGTACTGAGTTCCCTGACCAGGCCGCATGAGCCCAGCTTCTCTGGCGTTAACTCCTCGAACCGAGGCACTATCCGGCCTCCGGTGGCGATCGCAATCAGCTCCATCTCGGGTCCACCGACCCAACGCACGGCAGGTAGCCCTTGCGATAGGAGCAGGTGATTCGCCTCGTCATCGAAGCCCCACTGACATATTGCGAGAGTTGCACCGGCATCCTACATTTTAACAAATACAATCTTATGTAAATACCATAGAATTATGATCTTACATTGGTAGATAAACGGCAAAAAAAAAAGGTAATTCTTGACTGATTTTGTTGAAATTTTGTAAACAGGAAGTATAAGTGAATACCTAATTGATGGACTATAACAATTGTCAATATTACTTCTAGAAAAAGTTAATGAAATAAAGTTCAAAAAATTAAACTTTTATCAGTTATCAACTGATTCTGATCGAATTTTATAGAGAAGATCGAATAGCGTAATGCATTATTCCTAAGAAACAAATAACAAATTATTGAAGACATCATTATTCTCTTGTTCGTAATAATTGTTGACAACAATGACGTTTTATAAATAGACGCGTTATACTCTCACTAAAAACAATTTGAAAACGGCTCAAATATTGTTATCAGCATGTTGTAACAAAAGAGATAGGAAATCGCAGCGTAAGGCGGAATCTCTGTTGTTAAAAAACGATAAAAGTTTCTTCTCGTTCACACCGGTATCAAGTCAAAAGTGAACCATGGGCATTTGCCGCTCATTCACGAGGCAATGTAAAGAGCGTCAATGCCGTATCTACTCAAAAAATATCATTGGTTGACAATGATCACCCAGTATTATCGCAACGTGTGAACAATTACGCACTATGCAGCCATCAGTAGGTGTGCAAGAGAGATAGTTACGATACCAATAATGTTCCGAATTTACTATCATAATCTTCGAGTGCACGGTATAAACAGCTAATTATTGAACAGCAGAATAACGACGATAGATGTCGCTACAATATGAACATTAGACTCTGCATAAGTTGTCACATTTATCACTATTATTATACAAAATGACATATAAAATGAATGAAAACGTCACGGGACTATAATGCTGGGTCACAATGTCGTATTTTTTCATTAGATTAACAAAATATTTTTAAATTACTTATAAAGTGTTTAAAACGATTGTCCAGAAGTTTTGAACTCCCGGATTATGCTCATCACACAAGGCATAAGTGCGCGGGGATTAGATCCGCGATCACTCAGCTTAATAGCCACAAAGGCTTGGCACAATAACATCACTGTCACAAGTAAAAGAAAAAAGTTTACCTTAACCCTGCGGACAATCTCAAGGAACTTGTCATGCTCATACTGTCTCAGTTCCCTGTACTCGTCTGCGGAGCCAACCATCAACTTGTTCTTGGTCTTCGGCTTCGGTGGCTCAAACGGACATGTCAGGATAGCGAGTTTCACATCCTGTTATTTATCAATTTAATTATAATTATTAAAATAAGATTACTGGATATCACATGTCAGTGAGAAAGCGTGAGATATACATAATGCATATCTTATATAGGGATGATCGATATGCATCACTAGTTTGAAAATACCGATGTTTTAACATCGACATTAGGGTCTCCAAAAAATCGACATTCATCGTTTTTATCGAAAAATCGATCTTGAACTTGAAAACTTAAAAAGTTCAACAACTTTAGAAGCACCACCCAAAAAAACAGCACACTTTTTTACATATTTAATTTTTTTTCGGACATTGAGGTTAACTTAACGATCCTGAAATAATTTTTTTTCTAATATCACTCTCTTTTATATAAAATCTTAATGGCGTAAAGTGATAAAATAAACATAAGTTACCTTCAATACTTTCGGCATCTGTGGGTGGCTCATAGTCTTGTCGATAACGACACCGTGGACCAGCATCGAGTCCTCCATCCTTCCCCCCACTTTACCCTCAACTTTAATCAACTCGAAGTTCACGTCGCGTTTCTCCAGATCCGCCACTGCCAGAATTGCCTTTTGGAAATAATATAAGGGGGGTTTTTATATTTATTTATTTAAATATATTTCAATAACTAGCTGTGCCCACGACTTCGCTCACGTCGACGGCAGAAGAACGCGCAGTTCATAGAAAACATAGTTTCTTAAAACTTTAATAACTTTCCATTTAATGTACATATCTTGACAATTTTTCTTTTTGATAAGGTATCTAAGAAGTAAACAAAAAAAAATTGGTCAAAATCTATCCAGTAGTTTTTGCATGATGCGGGCGCAATGTTAAACCTGAATCATTTATTTATATAGATTTTATAAAAATTCTCATAATTATAGGGAGGAAGTTATTTAAGATCTTATCTGCAAAATGTTTTCCTTTTGTTATAATGATAATTTATTGTGGAAATGCACGTATTTCATCATCATCATCATCATTTCAGCCGCAGGACGTCCACTGCTGAACATAGGCCTCCCCCATAGATCTCCAGAGCGACCGATCTTGTGCGGCCTGCACCCAACGGCTCCCAGCGACCTTTATTATGTCGTCTTTCCATCTAGTGGGGGGCCGTCCTACGCTGCGCTTTCCGGTGCGTGGTCTCCACTCGAGAACCTTTCTGCCCCAACGGCCGTCAGTTCTCCGAACTATGTGCCCCGCCCACTGCCACTTCAACTTGTTAATCCTTTTGGCTATGTCGGTTACCTTAGTTTGTCTACGGATCTCCTCATTTCTGATTCGATCTCGTAGAGAAACACCAAGCATAGCCCTCTCCATAGCTCGCTGAGCGACCTTGAGCTTTCTTATGAGGCCCACAGTGAGCGACCACGTCTCTGTGCCGTATGTCATCACTGGCAACACACACTGGTCAAAGACTTTCGTCTTGAGGCACTGAGGTATTTTGAAGCCGAGTTGGATTCGTCGACTGACCTCTTTTTCAAAGTTCGACCTACCTAACCGGACTGTTTGTCCCAGGTAGACATATTCTTCAACAACTTCTAGACAAGAGTTCCCAACTGATACTGGGGTGGGCACCACATGGACATTCGACATGATTTTCGTCTTGTCCATGTTCATTTTAAGGCCCACCTATTGAGACACTTTGTCGAGGCCATCGAGCATTGTGCCAAGATCTTCCAGCGATTCTGCCATGACTACAATGTCGTCAGCAAATCGAAGGTGAGTGATGTACTCGCCATTGATATTGATGCCGAGTCCTTGCCATTCCAGGAGCTTGAAGGCGTCCTCTAGAGCGACGGTAAACAGTTTCGGAGATATTACGTCTCCCTGTCTAACGCCTCTTCTCAAAGGAATTGCCTTCGTGCACCGCTCCTGTACTCGGACCGACATGGTGGCGTTGTTGTACAAGCACTTCAACACTTCGATATATCGATAGTCAATACGGCACCACTGGAGAGACTGCAACATTGCCCAGGTTTCGACCGAATCAAAGACTTTTTCGTAGTCCACGAACGCTAAGCATAAAGGCAGATTATACTCCTCAGTCTTCTGTATAATCTGCCGCAGAGTATAGATGTGGTCTAAGGTGCTAAAGCCCTTTCGGAAACAGGCTTGTTCGGGAGGCTGGAAGTCATCAAACTTGTGCTTGAGACGATTCGTGATGACCCTCGAAAACAGCTTATAAACATGGCAAAGCAACAAGATGGGCCGATAGTTCTTCAATAAGGTTTTATCACCTTTCTTGAAGAACAGGACCACCACGCTTTCGCCCCACGTTTCCGGCGTTTTACCCTCGAGTATAACGGAAATAAAGAGCTTCTGCAGGACCTTAAGTACCGGTGTTCCACCCGCTTTAAGAAGCTCTGATGTAATTCCGTCATCACCCGGCGCCTTGTTGTTCTTAAGCTGCTTAAGGGCCATCCTAATCTCGTACAGGGTGATGTCGGGGATATCTTCGGTACAGTGTCGGGTCAGCCCGGCTCTCGGATATTTAGCCGGGCTGGTAACAGGCTTACTTGACGAGGTATATAACTGCCCATAGAACCTTTCGATCTCCCTTAATACCTCTGGCTTGGTGGACGCTACGCTGCCATCGCCCATTTTCAGCTTCGTCAACTGGCTCTGCCCAATAGATGCATTCCTTGCGAACACTTTGGAGCCTTTATTCCGCTCTATCGTTCGTCTCTTTAATACTTTTGGTATTGTAAGACCGGACATCGTGTCGCAAGGATTTATGAATAGATCTATTGAGCTGCCTATAGGACTTAGCGTCATCGGAAGACTGCAGCGCCATACCACGCCGATCCGCCATGAGTTTTCGGGTTTGATCTGATATCTTTTGAGTCCTATTGATACGGTGAGTTTTAAAGAACTTGGACCCAACCGCATGGACAGTTTCTACCAGCCTATTACTAATATCATTTACGGAGACGCAACTATCTAGGCAATCGAATTGGTTTTTCAATTCGAGTTGAAAGCTCTCGGGGTTTTGGAGTTAAGTATTAGAGGGTCGGAGCGTAGACTTCATCAGGCGAGACCTTTCTATTTTTAGATTGATATTCAATGTGCCTCTAACCATTCGGTGATCACTGCCGGTTTTCACTCTGTGAATCACAGTGACATCATTGAATATTTGTCTCTTCATGGTCATGATGAAGTCTATCTCATTTTTCGTGGAACCATCGGGGCTCATCCAGGTCCATTTCCTATGAGGTGGTTTCTGGAAGAAAGAGTTCATCATAAAGAGTCCCTCTTTCTCCATAAAATCGGCCAACCTCTGGCCTCTAGGGTTCCATTGCCCATAACCAAATTGCCCCACTCCCAACTCTTCACCGTCTCTTTTGCCCAGCTTTGCGTTTAAGTCTCCCATTACAACAGTGAAGTGGGTTTTCGAGGTATGTATGGCCCTACTAATGTCCTCATACAAATCTCCACTTCATCATCAGGGTGTGCCGAGGTCGGTGCGTAAACCTGTATGACCTTCAACGAATATCTTTTGGATATTCTGAGTATCAGGTACGCTACCCTGCTCGACACACTGTCGATGGTCACGATGTTGTTAATGAGAGACTTCCGGACGATAAACCTGACACCACCTAGGGACTGTTGGTCGCCCTCCCTGTAATAGAACAAGTTACCGGATTTCATGATTATTGTGTCCTCAGCCTCTGTTCGGACTTCTGATAATCCTATAAGATCCCAGTGTAACTTGTCTATTTCCTCTTCCAGCTCAACAATCTTCTCGTCAGTCCCAAAGTGCGATTATTATATGTTGCCAGGGCCAGTTGTCGTGGGGGTCGGTAGCTGGAACTCTTCCGGGGATTCTTAGCACCCCCTGCCCCGTCGTTACCATAGCCGCTACCGAAACTAGGAATAGCGGGGCCGCCGGGGACTGGGGCCTGGTCGTTCTTGTCGTTTTTATAGGGGGGATTTGCCCATACTCGTCACGCTGGGCATGCGGGTTGGCGAGCGCAGATATTGCTTTTTGTTGTTTAAGTGGGGGATGCTGCTGTCCATCCCCTAGCTTTTTTTCCCTTAGTCGCCTCTTACGAAATCATGGGTAGAAATGGAGGGGTAAATTCTAAGCCGGAACTACCACGGCACGCATTTAGGTTATGTCAAATCTACACAACAACAGTTTACGTTCTATAGACACTTTATTCTATCTTATGATGAACATAGTATATTAGTTTATATTGTTTCACTTACATCTACAGCAATCTCGGCCATCAACCTGTGGCATTTCACAACGACCTTGCTGCCAAGGGTCGTCATCGCCACCTTAATTAGATTCTCCCTGGTATTCTTGTTAACTGGGAACGCTTCGCTGATGCTGTCCAAGTGAGCGAGAGCTGTCGCGGCCGCCATCTCGAACCCGTCCGCTATACGTATAGGGTGGATGCCTTTGTCGATTAAGTTCGAAGCTTGCTCCAGTAGAGCACCTGGAATCCGATAAAAGAACAAATCTTAACATGCCATACTTAAGTCAATAGAATATAGCTAAATACTTGACAAGTATGTACATGCAAGTATTTTGCAGAAATATGCATGACCGTGTACCCTACAAGTGTGTATGTTGCTTACTCATTTAATCTTTGCAAACAGCTGAATGTGTTTAATTAATTTAGCTATACAGATTGTTTATAACTTGGATTAACACAGGATATTACCCTATATACTTTAACCAATATACTTGTAGATAACAGTTAAAAATAAATGAAATAAAACTTACCAGCAAGAACAACGACCCCTGT
Source organism: Saturnia japonica (assembly GCA_033032175.1). NCBI lineage: Eukaryota > Metazoa > Arthropoda > Insecta > Lepidoptera > Saturniidae > Saturnia > Saturnia japonica. The sequence goes on from CM065331.1 coordinate 3,842,910, forward strand.
GGTACCATCACCAATTTCGTCATCTTGACTCTGTGCAAGCTGAACCAGCAGCTTACCAATCTGATGCTCGACATCCATCATCTTAAGAATTGTTGCTCCATCGTTTGTGACTGTCACCTCGCCGTCTGAACTCACCATGAGTTTATCTAGACCCCTGGGACCGAGGGACGTACGAAGGATCCCGGCGATTTGTCGCGCGGCTTGAATGTGTGACTGGGAACAGTTTAAAACAATATAATTTATTTATCCTTAACAGAGGTAGACCGGTTTAACCAACCTTAAAAAAAAGAGGAAGTTCTCAATTCAAATTTTTTTTTAATGGATGTTTAGCTATAACTTATTTTATTTATGAACTGATTTAAATGATTCTTTTTTTTGTTGGAAAGGGGTTACATTAAGGATCATCCCGTTTTAATTTCATTGACATTGGGAGTTTTGACTTTGAAAAATTACACCAAAGAACTCCTCAAAATCATTGATGTTGGTTTTCTCTTTTCTTAAAAATTGTCTTGTTATTATACTATATACCTGGTCTGACAGAGCTTCACTCAGTGACTTTGTAACCTTGACCTACACTGGTAAAATGAGCGCGTGCGTGCGCCTACTATACAATGTGCTACGTCAATCTATACAGAGCGGGACCGCGCACCGAGGGCGCGAACGCGACGGAAACGATTCCCTCGTACTCTGTATATAACCGACGGCGGATAACACGCTACGGTAACCAGCTGTCTGGAAACCAGTGCGTGCGAGCCCCTCTCACTACGTGCGACCAACCCTGTTCACACCCGAAACTACTAGGCGTGAAGAGGGCGAAACATCAAGGTACACACACGCAGTGAGGTGCCTGCTGGTAGGCGCGGCGATGACGTAGCACGGAGCGGAATGGACTGGGTCGCTGGCGGGTTGAACTTAGTGAAGATGCGAAGAAATGACACACAGGCACCACAATAAAATTTGCTGTATTCTTCAAGACAATACACTTTGTTAATACTATATCTTCTGGGTACGGTTTCTTCCAGTTTCTTGAGTCTTGAGTCTTGATTCTTCAATTTGTGGTACCCGTGTGCGCTCGTTTGCCCCGGCAGAACGCCTTTTATATGGTTTGCCGGAGAGCGAGACGGACGATGGCGTCTCTATCCGTACTGCTCATTACCAAACTTGGGTGTGGTCCGTTAACCGCGGTAATGCGCAGTGGTTGCAATATTGCTGTCTCTGTCTATTATTATTATTACTTGTATACAGAATACAATAAATTGTTAATATCTCTAATTACAGTTATTCAATTACAATAAAAACTATTTCACATCAATGTAGACACAAATACCTATTGAAAAACACTAACTTTAACATTATAGGTTAATAAACACGGGAGATATAAAGCATTAAACATTGCAACCTTAAAACGTCTTGTGACTCGTTATATACGCACTATTTGAGCTTACAAACATTATAAAACACATACAGAAGGCTATTTTACTTATATAACACAAAACATTACGTATAACTTTTACAAAATATGAATTATTGACAATATATGATTTTAGTACTTTAAGTGATTATTTTTATTAGATTACACACATTTTCATGACTTATATACTGTTCTTACATACCTACACGCTATAGTAACATATTCAAAACATTAGAAACATTTAATTATTGATTGTTCGTGCAAATTATTCATCCTTACAACTTATATTTACAATCGTTATTATTGTATCATTACGCTTAGGCTTATGCGTCGCTAACAGTCTCCCCCCCAGTGTACGCTCCGTCGTGCACTCCAAATTGATGTCGCGACGTTGCAGGCACGATGACGATGAGTCTCGACGTGGGACGCCTCAGCACACCTCCTCTCGAGGTCCGGACGTCCGCCACACGTGTTCTGCCATCTGGGCCGGGGTAGCTGGCGACGACTTCGCCTCGCGGCCAGGTGTTGCGTGGTAGGAAAGCATCGGCGATGATGACTATATCGCCTCGTTGCGGTTGTGGAGCCTCTCTCCCGCTGATCTTCCGTGGCATGAGCGTTGGTAGATACTCACGCAGCCACCTCCTCCAGAAGTGGTCCGCCAGACGTTGCGATGTTTTCCAATCGGCCCGGCCGATGAGTGTGTGCTCGTCGAAGCTTCCGACGACCGATGAACCGCAGGAACGACCTATAAGGAAGTGGTTAGTGGTTAAAGCTTCCTCATCTTCCGGGCTAGCGCTCAGGTGAGTGAGCGGGCGTGAATTGACGGTGTGCTCCACTTCCGTGAGCAGGGTGTGCAGCACTTCTTCTGGCGGGCTTCTCTCGTTCAGGATCGCGGAGAGGGCCGTTTTGACGGTTCGCACCATTCGTTCCCAGGCGCCTCCCATGTGTGGCGCGCCGGGTGGTATGAACTTCCAGGTGATGCCTTCATGACTTGCCGCTTCAGCCAGCTCGGATTTTTTCAATTTCGACATTTCGTCACGCAGTTCGCGATCTGCACCAATGAAGTTTGTGCCATTATCACTATACATTACCCGCGGGTTCCCTCGCCGGGCAGACATGCGACGTAGCGCCATGACCATGGAGCTGGTACTTAATGATGGCACTAATTCAAGGTGTATCGCGCGCGTCGTTAAACAGGTGAAGAGGGCCCCCCATCGCTTCTCTCTTCGCCGGCCGATGGTAACGTGCATAGGGCCGAAATAATCGACCGCGGTGCACGTAAACGGATGCGCCCCGTGTTGCAACCGTTCGGCGGGTAGATCTCCCGTTGGCGGCAATTGTGGCTTCTCTTTCCTGATGCCGCACCATTGACACTCGTGTAGCACTTTTTTCACAGAATTCCGTAGCCCAAGAATCCAGTACGTTTGTCGCAGCTCGTTCACGACGGTCGCATGGTTGGCGTGGCAGAATTTTCGATGATAGCGATCGATGAGTAGGCGAGCGATTTTATGTTTCCCGTCTAGGACCGCCAAGTTTCCGCTACTCATGTTCATTTTCCGTGTTCTGTCTCGCAACCGAATGATGCCGTGTTCATCGAGTTGGACGTCTATTTTCTTCAGTTTGCTACCTGTCTTGATGGGTAAGTTTTTCCGTAGACATTCCATCTCGTCCCCGAATGCATCCAGTTGACTGTGGTGTAGTAGGGCTAGTTCGGCCCGCTGTAAACAACGATCGGGTATTGGTATAAACTTCGTTGTGTTTTCTTGAGTCTTCTTTGTTGGGACGGTTTTCTTGGTTTCTTTTTTCTTATGTGGCTTCCACTCGCTATCGCGCGCGACGTTCACGACGCGACCTTTCTTACACAGTTCTGTAAATTGGAATATTCTCGCCACGGTTCGCAATAGTTTTATCCAACTTGAAAATCGTTCCGGACTCGGTAGTGTGTTGTCGTTTCTTGTGCGCGTGGTAAGTACAGTCGCAGATTTCCTTTCTTCATCCGATACTTGGTCGCACTTTCCCAAGCGTTTCTGCGGCCAATCCGCTTCTGGCCGATGAAGAAAATCTGGACCGACGAACCATTTTGAGTCTTTACTGAACCCATTTGGTACTTCCCGGGTGGCTATGTCCGCCGGGTTTTCGCGTGTCGGTACCCACCTCCACTCGTGTGGCTTCGAAATCTCTTCGATGGCTGCCAACCTGTGGGCCACGAACGGTTTGAAGCGGCGCGGATCGGCTTTCATCCACTGCAGTACTGTGCTCGAGTCTGACCAGTAGAATTTGTCCGTGGTTTTTAGTTCCAGTTCTTCAGTGATTGTGTTGGCCAGCCTCGCTCCCAGTAGTGCAGCCTGTAACTCTAATCTGGGTATTGTCACGGGTTTGACCGGTGCCACTCTAGCTTTCCCGGCAATCAATGTGACACATACCCCGTTTCCGATCGATCTCCAATAACATGCCGCTGCATAGGCCGTTTCGCTGGCATCCACAAAGGTGTGCAGCTGCCCCGCTCCCATGGACGGCGTCAGACAGCGTGGAATTTTCATATCGCGTAGCGTGGACAAACTGTTGATGTAATCGCGCCATTGATGATGAGCCTCTTCCCCTATGCTCTCATCCCAGTCAGTTCCGGTTCTCCACAGGGTTTGAATTAGCCGTTTTCCCTGTATAAGAATAGGCGCGACCAGTCCTAGCGGGTCGAAGGTGGACATCACTGCGCTAGTGACTTCGCGTTTTGTCGGCGCTCTCTGGTTTTGTATGACGTCACTCGGTGTGTTTCGGAGGTTACTATTGAACGCTAAACAATCTTCTCCGACTAGCCAGCGTAGTCCGAGCGTTTTCTCCTCGTTGTCGCCTATGTGGATTTCTTGGGGGGATGTCTCATTTTCTGCCAGGTTGCTCAGCAGTTGCGCGTCGTTGCTCGCCCATTGCCGCAGTTCGAATCCCGCCTTCCTATGGATCGCCTGGACCGCCTTCGCGGTTTCTATAGCTTGCGTGCTTGATGTGAAGCTCTGCAGGTAGTCATCCATGTAGTGGTTTCGGACGATTGCTTGGGCCGCTTCCGGGTGTGTCGCTTTGAAATCTTCTGCATTCCGGTTTTTAACGTAGATGGCGGTAGCTGGCGATGACGCGGCACCGAAGATTACCGACGCCATTCGGTATTCGGTCGGCTTCGACGACCGGTCATCTCCTCGCCACAGGAATCGCAGGCTGTCGCGATCCTCTTCGCGCACGCGGATCTGCAGAAACATTTCTCTAATATCGGCGACCACTGCGATCGGCCCCTGCCGGAATCGCAACAGGACTCCGAACAGCGACTGCAGTAGGTCGGGTCCCGGGAGCAGCGCGTCGTTTAAGCACTTGCCGTCGTATTTAGCTGCGGCGTCAAATACGAGGCGTGTTTTTCTCTTCTGCGGGTGCACCACGGCAAAGTGCGGCAAATAGAATGTCCTACCCGGTGTGGCTTCAGTCGGTGCCTTCTCGGCATATCCACTGTCGAGTAGGTTCTGAATTTGTTTTGTATATTCCCCCTTTAGTGCGGCATCTTTTTCGAGCTTCTTTTCTATGCCGTTCAGACGATGACGAGCCATTGCGTAATTGTTCGGCAAGGTTTCCTCGTCGCTCTTCCACAAGAGACCTGACTCGAACCTTCCGTCGGGTCGTCTCTTGGTGGTGTTGTGGAGGATTTCAAGGGCTCTCCCATCGGCATCGTTGGTGGGGCGGCGCTGCTGCACTCCGATGGACTCTAGCTCGAAGTGGCTCTTGATTAATTTTTCTATGTCGGCCTCTTCTCTCACGTTGTTTACGTGGTTAACGAATTTCACCGGCGTAGAGTCACTCGTAGCGCAGCAACCGTGTAGCACCCATCCCAGACTGGTGAGAGAAGCAACTGATTGGTTCGGCTTCCCCTTGATGATCTTTCTTGATACAATCATCTCCCAGTTGTCTTGCCCGATGAGTAGAGCCGGCCTCTCTTTACTGTAGACGAGCTCGCTTCGGTTTCTCAGATGCGCACATTTGTTTATGGTTTCTACACTCACATGTTGCGGCGACAACTTCAGGTTGGTTACGGTCCGGACTCCTTTCAATAGGCGCTTGTCCCGCCGGTGAGCTCCTTTAATTTTGATGTCGATTATTTGAGAGTCCTTCCTCTCAACGAGCTTTCCCCCGACGGTCTCGAGGATGAGCAGGTCTTCCTTGCCCGGGGCTCCGATCTCTTGAGCCACGGCGTTGTCCAGCAGTGACACGGTTGACCCCTAATCAAGTAGCGCGAGCACACGAGCGGAGCCGGCCGGTCCGAACACGTCCACCGGAATCATTTTGAGGTAAACCTCTTTCCCGTCCGCGGCGGCGTACACAGTTTTGATAGTGGCCTCTTCATTATCGCCCTGTGTTTGTGTTTGTGGTTGCGGTTGCGGTCGCGGCGCGGGTTTTTCCGGCGGCGCTCGTGCCGCTTGACGAATTGCGTGTAACATTATGTGGTGTTGCCGTCCACACTTACGGCAAGACGGCCCTTTACAAGTGTTCTTCGAATGTTTCTGACGCAAACACATAAAACACAATTTTTTATTTTTCACGATTACCCACCTGTCTTCGGTTGTCGATTCCCGAAACTGTTTGCATTCAGTTATCCAGTGCTCGCGACTTTCACAATTTGCACAATATTTCTTGCCACTGGATATTGTTTGTTGGCCTCTGTTCTCTTCGGTTCGCGCGGTGTGCACACGCCGGTTGAACCGTTTTGCAGGTGCTTCCACTGGCGCGAACGTCGCCCACAGGTCCGCTTCGTTTTCAAGGAATTTTCTCAAGTTCACTAGCACTGGATCTTCTGTGTGCGTCTTGACATAATCGAACCACCTGATCCGCAATGATGGTGATAATTTCTGAACAATGTCTCAACTTACCTGCGGTGAGCAGAGGTACTCCGGTTTCCGTAGAGCGCTTATTGTGGCGACGGCGTTGCTAACTCGACTGGCGAACGCGCATATCTCGTCACAAGATTCCCCTATGTGAGGTAACTTTTCTATGGCGGCTAATTCGGCCAGGACGAGACGTTCCGGATTCCCGTACCTCCTCTCCAATGTTGCGATGACTTCTTCAGGATCATGGGCTGTGAATAACATTTGTCGCACACTTTCTTTCGCAGTGCCGTGTATGGAGTGCCTCAGACGAGCCATATTCTGTGTGTCGCTAAATTGTGCGACTGAATCCCGATATGTTCTCAGGAACGGTAACCAGTCTTCCGATGCTCCATTGAAGCTAGGCAGATCGGCATACTTCGACGGTGCGGCTGGTATGACGGCTCGTGTTGAGGCTTGCACGGCGGTGACCATTTTATCGGCAATTTTCTCAATGTCACTTACCTTGACATAGGCCTCCTGTGTTTTTTCGCAGTCCTGTTTCTCCATGATGGTTGCACTTTGGTTTATCCACTGCTCGATGTGTGTGGATTGCACTTCGCGTTCGATGTCTTCGTCATCGATCTCCTCTTCAGATTGACACTGGACCATTTCCAGTTCAATCTCGGCCAGCGCGGCAGCTGACTTGGCTATTTCCAATTTTTTCCTCGCCTCTAGTTCCGCCATACGGGATTTTGACGATCTCACTGACCTTTATTTTATCGACCTGGCGCGCTGTGCCGCAGGAACGCACGGTGGGGCTGTTCTCCCTCCAATGTCCCTGGACGCCTTTGCTGCGGGCACTGTAGGAACGCACGATGGGGCCTCCTCGCTCCCTCCAATGTTCCTGGGTGCTGGTGTTCTTGTGGCTTGCGACGCGGCGGCGGCGGTTGCAGCGCGTGTGCGGATCGACGAAGTCGAAGGTACTGTTTTTCTGGTGGTGGCGGATGTGGCGGTAGCCGAACTTGTTTCTGTCGGCGTGTTCAACGACCAATCTGTGGTCGTGGTTTCACCGTCGTCCTTGCGACTCGACGTAGGCGACCGTACTGTAGGCATTTTCACTGTTCACTGGACCCAATCCGGCTATTCGAAGGACCAAAACTAAAATGAGCGCGTGCGTGCGCCTACTATACAATGTGCTACGTCAATCTATACAGAGCGGGACCGCGCACCGAGGGCGCGAACGCGACGGAAACGATTCCCTCGTACTCTGTATATAACCGACGGCGGATAACACGCTACGGTAACCAGCTGTCTGGAAACCAGTGCGTGCGAGCCCCTCTCACTACGTGCGACCAACCCTGTTCACACCCGAAACTACTAGGCGTGAAGAGGGCGAAACATCAAGGTACACACACGCAGTGAGGTGCCTGCTGGTAGGCGCGGCGATGACGTAGCACGGAGCGGAATGGACTGGGTCGCTGGCGGGTTGAACTTAGTGAAGATGCGAAGAAATGACACACAGGCACCACAATAAAATTTGCTGTATTCTTCAAGACAATACACTTTGTTAATACTATATCTTCTGGGTACGGTTTCTTCCAGTTTCTTGAGTCTTGAGTCTTGATTCTTCAATTTGTGGTACCCGTGTGCGCTCGTTTGCCCCCGCAGAACGCCTTTTATATGGTTTGCCGGAGAGCGAGACGGACGATGGCGTCTCTATCCGTACTGCTCATTACCAAACTTGGGTGTGGTCCGTTAACCGCGGTAATGCGCAGTGGTTGCAATATTGCTGTCTCTGTCTATTATTATTATTACTTGTATACAGAATACAATAAATTGTTAATATCTCTAATTACAGTTATTCAATTACAATAAAAACTATTTCATATCAATGTAGACACAAATACCTATTCAAAAACACTAACTTTAACATTATAGGTTAATAAACACGGGAGATATAAAGCATTAAACATTGCAACCTTAAAACGTCTTGTGACTCGTTATATACGCACTATTTGAGCTTACAAACATTATAAAACACATACAGAAGGCTATTTTACTTATATAACACAAAACATTACGTATAACTTTTACAAAATATGAATTATTGACAATATATGATTTTAGTACTTTAAGTGATTATTTTTATTAGATTACACACATTTTCATGACTTATATACTGTTCTTACATACCTACATGCTATAGTAACATATTCAAAACATTAGAAACATTTAATTATTGATTGTTCGTGCAAATTATTCATCCTTACAACTTATATTTACAATCGTTATTATTGTATCATTACGCTTAGGCTTATGCGTCGCTAACAACTGGTGATAGTGAAACTTGTCCCTACCTACTAGTGTAGTTTTTAATACTGAGTGGTAGACATTTTTAATTTCATCAGACTTTGTACTTCTGATGTATGCAAAGTACAAATTTAGCTATACAGTATGTTTATTAAGATTTATTCTGCCAAACAGAAAATAATGTTTTTGTACATCATTAGTATTATATTCTTTATCTTGCTGCAATTCTGCTTTACATTATAAGTTTTATATAGTTATTTCCTTACTATATAAATTACTATTACACATTGACTTTTTACACTAGAAAGGACGTAAAACCAAATTACACACTTTTGGAAATAACCAAAAAATAAAAAAGGTGAAGTTTATACAATATATTACATCCTTTAAACCTTTTCTACAAGTTTGCTCTATTTAATATAAAAAATATTGTTTTATGCTTTTTGAAGAAAAGTGTTGTCCAACTTTAACACAATCATTGGTAGTGAAAATATAGTAAAAAATGGCATAAAAAACTAAGTATGAGTGTATCAAAAAGTTGATTGGCCCAAAATGCATTTTACATACCCTTCCTAAAAGTTATTACAAAAGAAGGCATGAAAAGGTTGACTATTCCTGACCTGGAATTTTGTTAGTTACAAAATTTATTTAGAGGTCACCTCAGACACAGCCAAGGTAGATTTCACAGAAAATCAATACACTATGTGAAATATCATCATCATTGGTGCCTCTATATTGTAAAAAGCATTCTTAATTAAACTTCAACTTAAGACTTTTCTTATTATTTTTGTTTTTCTATAATTATATTCTCTTCTATTTTGTAACACTATATCATGCTACCTAAGTTCCCTTACCTATTGACTTAATTTAAAAAAAAAGAAAATATATTGAAAACACTTTACCTCTTTTATTTAAATATGTATAGTTTGAAATAATAAAAAATATTTGTTAAAAAAAAAATCACATTTAGATCTAGAGATACATATGTACTGGTAATGAAATATAGACAATGTGTATGTACTACATAACTATATTTTAATAAACAACTTCTTGATTTTTTGTTTCTGTAAGTAATAAAATGTTAAGTTTTTTGTTATTATTGATGTATCCACTTTGCTTTTTGCATACATTTATAACAAATAGAAAACGTAAATCTTTATATCTACCTTTATGAGTATGGGATCATGTGATTCACAAAACACCTGTTTATAATAACTCAAATAACTTACAAATAATAAGCATATGTTATGATTTTTAATGATGAAAAGTAATCTTTCATGCTAGATAACAAATAAAAGTGAAGTTTCATTGATAAATAGCTAGAAATAGTATAAATTTGAGATTTTTTCGCCCAAATGTTTACACTATTAGGTTATATTTTCAAAAAATGTAAATGTTACTCATGTTAATATTTTATGTATTTTATAGAACACTATTTATTTAAAACGTAAGTACTAGGTACCTAAAAACTAAAAGCAATAAAAAAAACAAACCTTTAAAGCATCGATACCGGTAAGTCTGTTCTGCTTCTCCTGGTCTTTTATAATAATAAATGGACGTCCATATTCGTCAAAGGCCACCGCTCCAGGAAACATAGCCATTTTCAGAATATAATCACTTTACAAACACAAGATGAAAATAGATTATGAAATTTGCAATCTATACCGAAACTTATCGAAAACAGAAAACAAACGTCAAAGTGACAGATGAGAGACCACTTTTGACAATTGACATCTTAAAACTCATGATCCTCTTTTATCTATGAAATATGATTTCCAATGAGTTTATTCTCTGTGCATGAATCTCATCAGGACAGTCTAGTGGTGTCTGTCTGCCCACGGTCTGCCTCCCTCGTGCTTCGCTTCCACTTCACTCTATCGGACGTAGCGTCTTTGGTAAAATTGGAGAAACTAAGATCTTTTTTGCCCACATCTGACCATTTAATTTTAGGTCGTCCTCTGGGTCTGGTCGCATGTTTAGATTGAGGTCGCATGATGATAGGTATTTCCGATATAATCTGAAGACCTCATCTTGGTCTACCCAAACCAGTGCAGTCTGCTTTCTTGGAGCTTGTCATCGATGTTACGTACTCCCAGACTGCCGCGAACATACGTATTTTATCGAGTCTGGTTACTCCACACATCTCCCGAAGCATCTTCATTTCGGCAACTTGCATGGCATTGAATTACGGCCGTCGGCCAAGTTTCGCTACTATAAGTAAGTAGGTACCGGCCCGATGATACTCTTGTAAAAAGAGTATATTATAATTCCAGTATTAGAATATGTAATATCGTACTCATAGATTTATTAATGGTTTCAACTCGCGATGTAGCTCATACTATTATAGTCTATTGTAAAAAAATAAAATCGGAGCCAAAGGTTTGTGCAAATGGGTAGACATAAGGTCTGAGAATATCCTCAATGTAATTTTCAGCATTCATGTTTCCATTTACAAAAACGAGCTCAGTTCGCCTGTTCTTCATAATACCCGCCCATAACATAACTGTTGAGCCGCTGTATGGATGAACTTCCTGAACGCACCTGAGCCTTACAGTATTTCCGGGCCGACGATACACTCGCACCCTTCTTGTATCAGGCTTAAACCTGAATCGCGACTCACCGGAAAACATAATTTTATCCCATTGTTCCTGGGTCCATGTTATGCGTTCTCTACACCATTCATATCGACGAGCGCGATTCCCGTAACGTATCGATGGGCACCTGATTGGGCGTCGAGCTCGTAGGCCGTACTCATGCAGTCGATTTCGCACAGTTTGAGGACTTACATCAACACCACTTGAAATTTGTAGCCTCAAACTTATCTCTCGAGCGGTTAACATCAGCTGGCGTCTTGCAGTCAGTTGTATGTACCGGTCTTGCCGAGTGGTTGTACTCCTTTTACGGCCTGGATGCTGTTCAGCGGGTTCTCCTGTATTATTGTAGCGCTGCCAAAGACGACAAATAACACTTCTATGAATGCCAAAATGTCGATATACCTGAGATTGATTACTTCCCGCTTGCAACATCCCTACAACTCTTTGCAATTCATCTGCCATCAAATGACGTCGCTTCATGACGTAAAGAATATCTAACAATTCAATTTTGTCGCTAACTTTATTTAAATGGTTGGTAAAATTATAAAATCAAGACTAAACGTAGCAATTAAAACGCACTTAAATTCAAACAAATTCGCAGTCATTTGAATTTTATGAAAAAACAAAACATAATCAAATATTTTTTTTACAACCAGCCAGTATGTCATAAATAACAAAAAAGTTTACTTACCTACGCACTTTGTTTGAGTAAATATTTAGAAATTAATTAATATAAATGGAGAAATTTGATATATCACGCATGTTGCTTAGACTTTTTTGATGTGGTATAACAGGCATTTGGATTCATATGAAAAATAGCGGTGATCCATGAACTGCTCCAGATAATCTTTTTTGTATCGTTGTGGTGACAGTCTCACCTGATTTAAGTGAGGATGTAGCCCAAGATGACAGCACGCTAAGCCTAGTGGAAGACTGGCTCAAAAATGCAGCTACCGGAACACCTAATGGTGTTTAACGACAGATTTTAATCTCGAGGATACTTCATCAGGCGGGCTTTAAAAAAAGCCCTACCAACATCTATTGTTTCATAACGATGTTTTCCTTCAACGAAAGCTCCGGCTCATTGCAGGGATTCGGACTCACGTCGACCGATGCAGAGTCCGTACACGCTACCAACTGAGCCGATAATTTTTAATAGTCTCGTTAATATTACCAACTTTAGTTTATTCTACCCCTATTTCAAGTGTTAAAATTGTGTAGGATTTGAGTAAAATCCGTCCTATTGAGTAGGTATCTAAATTGCGAAAGGAGTAACTGCGCTTAATTTCAAGTCAATCGGTACTTTATGTATCTCATAATATTTTGCATAGATGTAGGACCTTTATAATTATTATAGACGAATCTTGCTCCCCTGCTCCCGGCTATTTTAGAGACAAAAATGCTTATTGTGGGTGCTCCTTAGAAGATAGACGTATACTCTCGCAAACTTTTTTGTAGTTCTTTTTAATGTCTACAATTGTGTAGTACATTAATTTGCTATATCTCTTATGGTTTACTTAGTGTAAGCCATGTAAGCGCCCGAATTGATTCACAATGACCAGTTTTTTTTTATTTGTGCGGAACCCTAATTCTTTTTCTAAAATAAAAGTAGTCTAAGTTACTCCTTTTTTTTTAGATATGACTATACTGTTATCCTTAGGGCCCTGAAGCCACTGCGACTTTTACAGCTTCACCGGAATTGATTACTCCCTAGATTAGTTATTTATTAGTGAAAGTCCCATCAAAATCGGTCCAACCGTTTCGTAGATTACCCGGAACAAACGAACAGACAGCAAGATAAAATTTTTAAAAATGGGTTTTTTGTTATAGGTTTCGTATATACTTTCAATAAATATTTAGTTATGTTATTTTGATATCACAAACAGACACTTCAATTTTATTAAGTGTAAAGATTAGATATGCCCGAGGCTTCGCTCACATAGACTACCTGAATGCCATCGATCGGGTACACGCGCGAATCTTGCTCCTGGCTATTTTAAAGACAAAAATGCCTATTGTGAGCGTTTCTTAGAAGATAGACATATACTCTCGCAGACTTTTTTTAGGTCTTGTGATGTCTATAATTATGTAGTACATTATTTATATTTCTTATAATTTACTCAGCGTAAGCCATTTAAGCGCCCGAATTGATTCACAAAGACCAGTTTTTTTTTTATTTGCGTGGAACCCTAATTATTTTTCAAAATAAAAGTAGCTTAAATTACTCTTTATATCATCAGCTAACTATCAGTAAATCCAACCGTTTCAGAGATTACCCGGAACAGACAGAACCAGAACCTTTAATTATTGTTAAAAAAGCGGTTATTTTCACATTACAAACGAGACTTAATTTATTAATTGTATAGATTCGTTCTTGATTCGGTACGTAGGTCTATCCCACAGACTCGTAACAGGTCAGTTTCCATAACTTATCAAATAGTGTTCAACAAAATAGATTCTCGAATATCATTTACTGAAATTTTACTTTTCAATTAGTGTTAAAATCACGGAATAAAATGTAACCTTTATTCTGTGGGTAAAATATTGGAAGAACAGTAAATAGTCGACTCAGAACATCAGTCGCAGTTAAAGAGGCAGCTATACCTTACTCAAACACAAAATTATATTAGAGCTCTCAATAAGGCAAGCTACAAATAAAATAAAACTACACAGTACATATTTCTATAATTTTATTGCATATTCAAAGCCTATGTACATTCCATTACCGTAAGGCCGAACCATGTCTCTTGATCAAGTGTGTGTCAAGGCCAGATTTTGTTTTCCATACCAACATTGCAAGCAGGACTTACCGCACTGCAGTAGGGATGATAATATACTTACAAAAAAAATATTGTCTTATATTTTTATAGAATTTGTATTGAATATTAAATAATACAATGAGGATTATTTAAAATATTAATCAATAAAAAATACTTTTTTTTTACAATGATCAGTGTTCGCTATCATAAATCAAGAGGAAATTAATGAGAAATTATAGAGACTTGTAAATATTTCATCAAAAATGTTATTTAATTAATATTAAATCCAGTTTTTTTATTGATGTGAAATCACTTTAAAGGCCTGTGATTTATCACATGAGAAATAGCAGTGACATAAAAAAAAAATTTAAATATATTTTACGTTCCATTGTAAATCATAAAACTAATGTTTTTCTAATTCATCCCTATGCCATAGTATCTTTCATGTCTGCTCAGATTAAACAGTAACTTAAAGCTAGGAGTTTTGAAATTGTGAGGACCTCTACATCGTCAGCTCCTGTGAAAGAATTGTTTAAATTTAGGAAAATAATAATATAACTGACTTCAACAAAGACAGTAGATTACTCAATTTTTTTATTTATTTTTTATGGATGTTATACCATAACTTCTTTGTATAAGAACCAAGAGAAAGGGGACACCTCCAGGGTTGTCCTATTTTAATTTCATTGGCATTGGACCTCTGACTTCGCAGATACACCAGGGAACTTCTCAAAATCATTGAAGTTGGGTTTCTTTTTTGTTAAATTGCCTTGTGTTTATTTAATGTAATTATGAATATTGCATACCATAATAGCATTGACTATGTCGGACTGGTTGTTCCTGAGCGCACGAACAGCCCGCGCCCTTGAAACGTTTGCTTGAGACATTACAATCTCCACATCTTTCTCATCTACTCCAGTGTCGTCTACACCTTCTTCGTCTTCTTCTTCTGCTATGGGAGCTACAGTCTGCAAAGAAAAATGAAGAAATAGTAACTTAAAAAAATAAAATTTTTAACATATTATTTGACACGACTCAGCTTATTATACCACAATAGCTGACCGCGCAACTTCGTCTGCGTCACATAATGGAAGCTCTCAAAAGAATAAATTTTCCCGAATTTGCAAAATTTTTCATTGATGCTCGGCTCCTATTGGTTGAAGTGTGATGTTATATAGCCTTCCTCGATAAATGAGCTATCCAACACTAAAATAATTTTGCCATTCAAACCAGTAGTACCTGAGATTAGCATGTTCAACCAAACAAACAAACTCTTCAGCTTTTTAATATTCTAGTAGCATAAAATTTTGCGCAGGAGTTCCTTATATACCATATCACTACTTCCTTGTCAGAACTATCTAGGTAGTTCTTATGACATCTCAAAATGCATGCTTCCACTTTATATTTATAAACCACTTTCCATATTTAAAATGCCACCAATATAATTTCATGTTGGGTCAAATACCTAAGTTAATGAATTAAAAATAAAAACCACAACATGTCACTTCAAGATCCAAAAAATCAGGTCTAGAACTCTAGCATGACATTTTACACATGAATAACTTAATAAGTAAGCATTAAACAAGCATTTTTGATAATTCATCCCCTACAGTGGTTTAAAATTGGACAATTCCTAAGATGTTTCAGATTGGCAATCCCAACTACAACTGTGTTGTATTAACTGTGCTGTGCTCGCGTGGAGTACAGGATGCCGTCGATTGGATATACGCATGCTTCGTGCTACCTCTGCTCCAGGTCATTTTAAAATCAAAAATGCTTATTGTTGCTAATTGTACATAATATACTGTTGCTGACTTTTTTAAAGTCTTTTTAATGTTTACAATAATTATGTAGAACTTTTTTGTAAGTCTTCTTAATGTCTACAATCATGTAAATATATCTCTTATGGTTTACTCAGCATAAGTTGAGTCGTGTATTGATTGTACCTACTGTGCTTACCATCAAGGACCTAGTTCATTTTTCAATCTGTAAATTTATTACTGAAAGTTTGTGCAAAGCTTACCGTGCCAGCGGCAGCAGTGTCATTGCCAGCTGCAGCTGTCTCTGGTGCCTTGAATCTCTCTGCAGCGGCCATGGTTGCTTGCTGTGACAGATCCTCGATCTTTGCCTCCCCAAACACAATGTAAGTGTCTGAATGTGGATTCTTGAAGACATCAGGGTTGTTGATTACAAAGAGTATATTCTTTGATTTCCTTATTGTAACCCTGTTTACACCTTGTACCTGAAAATATTTATTGAATGCCTAAATTATATTCTGCTTTGTAAATAAGAAATTTGTATGTATGGGTGGTTTTAATAAATTCAAGTAATTTTTCTGTTCCTGATTAGTTCTTGTTTTTTAAGGAACTTCAAAAAAGGAAGTTCTTATCAAATTTTTTTTTCTGGATAATTTCTTTATTTTTGAACCGATTTAGAAGATTCTTTTTTCGTTGGAAAGGGATACCTCAATGGTAGGCACATTTTAATTTCATTGGCATTGCACCTTCGACTTCGAAGATACACCTGATTATTTAAGTCTAATTATTTTTCTAAAATAGAAGTCGCCTAAGTTACTACTCCTTATAACATCAGCCATCAGTGAAAGTCCCATAAAAACAGGTCAACCATTTCAGAGATTACCAGAACAGACACAAGACAACAATTTTTAATTTTTTTATGGTTCTAGTATTGTTAGTATTGTTTATACATTCATATGCATCTAGTAAAAAATGGTTACTTTTACATTAAAAACAGACACTTCAATTTTATTAATTGTATAGATAATACATAATTATTATATGATATATACTAACAAGCTTGAGTCCAAGTTTGCTCATGATCTTGCGCGCCTTCTTCTCACCACGGGACTGCTTTGCTTTTGACACGATATCAATACCAGCAATGGGGTTAGAGATACCACCAGTGCCAGTTGTACCTGTACAAAAAACACTTTTGTTACATTAAAATTAAAATGAAGCATTGAAGATTTTGAAGCTATGATGGATAATCATAGTGTGTATAATGGACATAGTGTCAATTGACGTGAGTTCGAATCCCTGCCATGAGCCTGAGCATTTAGGTGAAGGAAAACATTGTGATTAAATGTTAAAGTATTTTTTGAGGTTGTGATTGCATGAGCATTTCTGTTTACAGATTTTTGAAGTGAAAACTTCTTTAGCATTGTTGTGATTTGAAAGTTGATGAAATGAAAAAGTGACAATATAAAGAGACAGACACAAATTCATAAGATTTAAGGTGGGAGAAAATGAGATAGGAAAGTTTTAGGCAATGGTAAAATGGTACAAAAGAGGTTCGTTGCCACGCAATAATGAATTTTATTACCTCACCAAAGAGGCATGAAACAAAAGCTTTTTAGACAATACTTATGACATTCTGTTACTGATTGATATTGTGAGTGGTTACTTTAGTCCTAGAAATGAAATTATTTTGGTTAGGGGTCTCTGTACAAACAGTATGGGAATAATTTTGAAAGATTAATGATGAGAAATTACACCATTTCCAATTGGTACAGAAGTAACAATAGAGGGCGCTAAAATAAAATTGTGGATTTTGCAAATTACGTTACCAAAGTACAAATTTGAATTTTGTCACAAAAACTCCCTAGAGGGTGCTAAAATAAAAGTAAGTTGCAAATTCCAACACTACAAAAGTAGATATGAACATTGAAAAGTACGAATTTTAAGATGTCAAACAAACTCCCTAGATAATTCTGACAAGAGAGCGAAAATCTTGTCAGGAGATCCCACTTTGTTTAGTTGGGAAAAGGCGTCACAACAACCGTGGTGTTTTGTATACGTGTACGTATTATACGTTTGTAATTATTTCAGATGATATTCCCATGGATATTTCAAATGTGCAAAGTGATGCCTTAATTGAAAATGATATTGTGAATTATGATTGTGAGTACTTGTATGTACATTTTCATAAATTTTAAATTAGTGTGTAATTGATCATTTTCTGAATTAAAAAAAAAACATAAATCAAAAAGTTTCACTACCTGTGAATTCCACACATGATTTTTTTTATTTCTTTTTGTCTATTAAGAGAAAATAGGCGTAAGAAAAAAATTCATACCTGCATCCTCAAGTTCAGGAATGGTGTCATCTGAATCACTGTCTGAGGAAGCAGTCTCTTCCTTGCGTTTCTCAGTCATGGATGCTGTGGCCTTGTCGAGTTCTGTTAGTTCAGGCATCTTAGGATTTTTTGTGATATAAGGTAATTCCTGTAATGTTACATTAATTAAGCTTAAAATAAAATATAAATTAATATGAAGTTTTTGAGAAAGATTTCATTTGTTTTTTTTTTGTCCAAACTCAACAAATTTATCACCTCATGTTAAGTACCTACTAGAGAACTAAGGTTGTGCCATCTGTGACTGAACGGACCAAATAATCCTTTTACTATTTAAACCAAAACGTTATAAGCTCTGTATTAAGGTATAATAAACATTATAATAATTGGTAAGCTAGATATTATGATTGTTTACCATTCTTTGTGTTAGATTTATGTTTACATTATTGTTAGACCAAATTACCTCTCCAATGGAATGCTTTCAAATTTGCTATCTGTATTAAATGGATCACTCAACACTTAATACTCAAAATCACATTTAAGGATGTATTGGTGCTGGCAACTTCTGTGCCTTCAAAGTGTGTTGTCGACAGCAGGATATGTGCTCTCATACAAAAGGAGTTAGTAGCTCCTAGAAGAAGCTGACAACCAAAAACTCTTCATTCACTAAAGTTATGACTTAAAAGAACAAACCAGTTTTGTTACTTCACTTAATTTGTTAAACTTTTAGCTTCACAAATGAAGGGTGATTAAGCCGAAAAATAACGCTTTTTATATCGTAAATAATTGCTTAAACTGTTTCTGGTAATTGTAATAGGTTCATATCCTAGAAAGTACTGTCTGAATAGTATGGACCAGTGATGAGGAACCTTTTTAGCCTTGGAGGCCACATTTACACATTCACATTTTTTATGGCATGCTAAGACAAACGCCAGAGGTTTTATAGGATGCCTATAACAATAATTTGTATATGGATTTATTTGTGAAAAAAATAATTAAATTACACAGTAATAAAAGAGGCCACGATTTTTTAAATTTTAAACTACATATTTATACAATAAGTATTTAAAATAAAAATAATATCAGTAGCAGCATTTTTTTAATAACAAATAATTAGTAAAGCCATAATATGCATAAAACAATAACAACTAAATGATTATCACAGTATACACTACAAGAATAATATGTACCTAATTTAAATATTGCTTAATACAAAAGCTAGTTTTTATGAAGGCCACATAAAAACCTCACAAAGGCCACACACTCCCCACTTCTGGTATACATATGGACTTGTAAGAAATGAGGTCATATTTAACTTTCAACAATAAAACTTTTCATAAACACCATGGTGATACAAAGCTGTTCCAGAAAATCTAAGAATGATAAATTTTTATCAAATCAAAAATACATTATTAAATTTAGCCCCTAAGAATGCACTTATGAATGTTACAAGAATATTACTGGTTCTAAAAACATCCCAGACATCTTAGTCTAAACGGCTTAATGGATATAAGGTGTCTTTAGATCTGTCTTATTTGTGGGAGTGACATAGGCTATTTAATATTTCAGTATGATTTCTGGGAATCAAATAAACAGCAAAAATAGAAAAATATGATTTTCTACTCAAGTGGTTTTGTTGCAGTCTGGATTTTTGTTTCATATTTAATCATTTAGTTTTTTTTAGTGGATGCACAGAGGGAGTTTTTTTCAGACATTATAATTCATATCATTAATGTGAAATTTGTCCACCATAATATAATAAACCTTCATCCTTTTGTTTATTTATATACAAGATGATCTTACAGCTAATGAAATCCTACTATATAAGTTTATTATTATTACAAACAAGTCAGATATGTTCAATCATGAAATCTTTACAGTCCCTTAAAAGTCTGCTTAGGTACAACATGCCATCTTAAGATAAAATAACCAAACCTCTCAATAACTTTAAGATAGCAAAATCTGACCTAACCTAACCGCTACAGTGTCTACAAACGATTTCCTCTGGAAAATAATCAAGGGTTTTGACAGACCGTAAGCTGCTAAACCATCCTTGAGGTGTGCTGAAGGATAGATGAGAAAACCACAGCTAAAAGCAGACCTATTTGCTGAACATCTAGCAAAATTATATATGATTTTATGAATGAAGAGTTTGACAACCAAGTGGATACAACTCTAAACCAAAATTTGCAAATGGAACTACCATCAAAATCTGTGTCAGTATGTGAAATGTAGGGTGTAATAAAGGAGCTAAAGGAGATAAAGGAAAAGCACCGGTTTTTGACCTGATGACCAAAGAAATTATTAGGCAACTGCCCTGAACAGCTATAACTTACATCACTACAGTATTTAATGGGATATTAAGAATCCAACATTTTCATGCAATATGGAAAGTATCCTAAATAGTTATAATTTATAAGGATGGAAAACCACCAAGTGACGTCACATCCTATAGACCTATAAGTTTGCTCCTGATATTATCCAAAATTTTTGAAAAACTCCTTCAGTGAATCCTTTCTATTCTAACAGAAAATGGCTAGTACCTCAAAATCAGTACAGGTCACTTATACCCTACGCAAAGGCAACTGCCCCTCAGTGAAACTATAAAACACCACCCTTCCTCACCAGAACTCTATCAGATACCTTGATCTTCAATTTGATAGGCGTATGACATGTAATGAGCACATCAAGAAGAAATGACACAAACTGAATACCAAATACAAAAGCTTCCTGTGGTTGCTAGGTCGAAACAGCAAACTGTCTGTAGACAAATAAATTACTAGTGTATAAGTCAACTGTGGGGTAGTGCTTGTAACTCCTACATCATACAAATGCAGAACATAATCCTCTGAACAATCAGTTTTGTCCCCTGGTGTGTGACCAGTGCTGAGGAAACGGTTAAACACCCACCCCAATACTCTGCCACAACAGCTCACAGTTCGAAGCTATGTTATACGTCTTAATAGAAAATACATCATATAGTGTAGAGAACTATGAGTAGATGTTCTTGCTGGATGACACACTCTGAATGAGACAAGCATGCAAAACATCTGCTAAAAGTGAATGCACTGATTGCAGATGCAAAAAAAACAAAAAATAATAAAAAATACCATAACAAGAAAATATATATTCTCTTCACCATGTGTGATAAACAATTGCATTGTAAGATGAGTGATATTTTATCATAAGATAAAACACTATAGCAACTTCAGTGATACATTATGACCTACCCTAAAATGTGTGCAATACAGAAAACAGAATGTAATTCAAATTTCAGCAAACTTGATTTGTATACATTCCTACATTAAAATAAATATTGTATTATTATATGTTCGATTCTTTTATTTTTCTGACAAATACAAAATGCAAAAAAAACACTACAATTAGTTAGAAATGTTCTGAGAAATAGTTCTAAACAAAAATAAATAACTTTAAAGGTTAACTTTTGCTAATACATAGAAAATAGTAAGTAGGTAAACATACCCTCATAGTTTCAGTTAACACATAAACAAGTGTATATTGTACAGCAAATTAAATTATTATAAAAACAAAAACAATACACAGCTATGTACACATTTTCATTATTTGACGTGAACTCGATTAAAGTAGCTCTTCAAGTAAACAAAATGTATAGATAAATATTAGATTAATAAATGAGTATTTTACCAGTCTAAAAATACGGGAGTAGATTCCAATAAAAGAGCGGATTCTATTCACGAAATAAATACAGTAACAACTCCAGATATCATTCAAATATATAGAATTAAAATAACTAAGCACATTAAGCAATAGATTTTCGTAGATTATATGGATTCAAATACCTTTTGTAAAAAATCCGAATTTGGAAAACACCCCGAGAATCGGCGTTCACTTTGACAAGAATGACATTAGCTGCCACTGCTTCCTACTAATCAGAGAGTATTATATTCCTTGCTACTAATACTGCGCGTTTTGCTCAGAAACAGTTTTAATAACCAGTTCTTCTATGAAAAACAAACGAACTGTTTCTCTGTTTAACAAAAACAAGTTTCAAAACAAAGAAGACCATTTTATGATAGAACAGATCTACAGTAATTTTTATAAGGACTATAATTGAATGTACAGAAACCGTTACAAGAAACTACTTTAAATTTGAAGTAACGAATAAGCTACAATGAATCTTATTGCTAACGATATACAATACAAATATGTTTGTAAAAGAAAAACAAAAACGAAGGAACGAATAAAAACTGGTTTTTGGTTAAACGTCAAATGTTCGTTTTTTCAGTAGGTAGAGTTTGTTCTCGAACTTAATAAAAAAGCGTTTTTCTTATAACCGGTTCTAAGAACGGTTCCTTGAGTGTAAAAAAGGGTTTCGTTACGTTTTACGAAAAAACCGAAACTACCAGCACTACTTCCTACCTTCCTAGTGCCAGCTACGTTTGAGTATTGGGCGCTAGATCACTTCAAGAAAAGCGCTAGATTCCGCTAAACAAGTGTAATTTAAAAAAAGTGCTAGATAATAACGCTGTTTTTAAATTAGGTGTTAAATAGATACGTTCCACATTACCACCCTTGTTCCGTATTTTCATTGGGTATATGTCAGCACAAATCTTTTTCTATATTAGTTTTATTAGTAAAATGGAATGTATCTGTCCACCTATCTACCTTAACGCACTTTAAACGAACGCAAGTGCTGCCCTCTATCAAAAAACGTAGTACGTTTGTATCTCGCAACTTGCAAACCGCTCTGAGCGCAACTGCGTTGAGAAAAATTATAAAATCGGTTATAATCTCCTGAAAACCGTAATAAATCCTAGTGCCAGTGTAGACTAGTGCCTTGTTAAGAAGATCAGCAACCTAAGCCACAAACTCAGCCGGGGTACCCCGAAGAAAAGGATCTCCGTATGCGGGTGAGTGGTGGATACATGTCCTCATAACTACATTTCCTACACATTTGTTTGGTCCTTCGTTCCAAATTATCAAAAATTAACAAGGACTTTAGGGTTTGTGCTGGCATATTAGGTCTTTATAAGTACAATTTTCTATAATTTTTCAATATCAAATTGGCATAAACTACCTTTTATTAAGAAACTTTCCGTTTTACCTAGGCTTAGCGTATTTGTTTTTCGACAATACCACTGCGTACAGTTTTTTCGAACTGTATTAATTCATTTCCTAATGAATTAATAGGTAAAAATAGTGAATTTATATCAGTTGCATGTTTATTTCATCTTGTGGGTAAAGAAATCTTTTTTTTTCTCTACCGCCACTTAGCGCTCGCGTCGACGTTCGCTTCTACAATAAAAGTCTTATCT
The DNA here is from genome assembly GCA_033032175.1 of Saturnia japonica. Lineage (NCBI taxonomy): Eukaryota > Metazoa > Arthropoda > Insecta > Lepidoptera > Saturniidae > Saturnia > Saturnia japonica. The sequence goes on from CM065331.1 coordinate 3,866,208, forward strand.
ATTACCTTATGCACGCGCTCCAGAGCTAGCTACGCCAATCAATTTAACCATTATCTTAACATAGTATAACTTCATATTGCAGGTTGTAATTAGCTGTCTACGTATTACGTACTAGACACACTTATAATTTTGCATGGTCAATATTGCCATATTATCATACTACAAATAACACTAACTAATAGTATTACCTTTCATATTGAAATATCTTATAGTATCGTATTGCTGTTAGTGTGCTTCGTGCTTAACTACTAACTATCTCTCTACTTCACTATACAAACATATTTATTATTTACATTCATTATGGAACTTCAACAACTAACATTTGAACGCGAAGTTTTTATGAATAGCATCCAACGTATGGCTGATTGTTCTGCCGATGAAGCAGAATTCCGTGCTCGTGTTAAGGAATTAAACAATGTTAAGAAGCAGTTTTTCCTTATTCAAGGTAAAATTGAAAAACTTTTAGTTAAAACCGGCGAGTTTAAACCTGAAGAACAATTAGAAATACGTAATCAATTCGACAACTTATATTATAAAGTTCAAATTATAGCGGATAACATAAAAATTCTACGGAGACAAAGTTTGGCCAGCGCACAGCCTACCACTTGTTCTCACGGTCATTCTAAAATTCAGCTACCGACACTTGCCTTACCGACTTTTCACGGTGGTATAACAGAATGGAATGCATTTTACGATTTGTTTTCATCATTAGTGCATAACAACGAACAATTATCAAATGTTGAACGTTTCCGTTATTTGCTTTTGTCCTTGCGAGGTGAACCTTACAATTTAATAAAATCACTTCCCATAACTGGCGATAACTACAGTAACGCTTTGCAAGTGTTACTGAATCGTTATCAGAATGATCGAATTATAGCAACCAAACACTTGGACAAAATTCTTGATGTCGAACCGGTCAATGATAAAAATGTTGAACAAAGTTTGCGTAACATTTTAAATGTTTATAACGAAAACTTAACCGCTTTGATATCTTTCGACTTACCGGTCACCCAAAGGAGTTTCATTCTGTTGAATATTTTGTTACGTAAAATTACGCCGAATATTCGAAAACGCTTCGAATTATCGCTGAAGTCGCCATGTGAGATCCTACCTGTGAATGACCTTATCGAGTTTCTAGACAAAGAGTTGTCGGCGTCCGAGGTGATGTCCTCCGTCGCGTCACTCAGACCCAGTGCGGGTGCAGGCGCGGGTGGCGGGGGAGCAGTAGGCCGCCGCATGCCTAACTCGTTGTCGCGGCAAGCCGTCGCTTCACGCGCAGCGATGGCGCGCTCGCAGTCGGGCCCACAGCGCGCCGCTGCACGAACACAAGCGCGGGATTTGTCTTCTGCACATACCACGCGTTTAATGAACGTTCATGCTGCGACTGCCATTGAATCCAGGCGTAACATTAAATGTAATTATTGTAAAGATAATACACATCCTTTAAACAAATGCGAAAAGTTTAATAAATTAACTTTATCTGAAAAGAAATCCTTTATCGAACATAATAAAATTTGCAAAAATTGCTTATTCTCTGGCCACAATATCAATGATTGTAAGTCGCGACACAACTGTCGTGTGTGTTCCCAGCGTCATCATACTTCTATACACGAAGATATGATTTCAAATATTACTTTAACAAGCGAATGTAACTTCTCTTCCCCTGAGCTGACCTCAGTAGCGGAACTTTCCTCTTCGCCCACACCGGTGTGTGGTGTTTCTGGCCACAGGAATAACTGTGTGGTTCTACTTACCACAGCATTGGTCAACATGCGTTCTATGGATGCGGGTCCCTGTACACCCCGTCTTGTGCGCGCTCTAGTGCACCAAGGCTCTCAAGCCACTCTCATTACAGAGTCGTGCGTCCAACGTCTTGGTTTACCACGTTATCGTGCCAGGACTAGTATGACTGTGACTGGAATAGGCGATCAAAATGAGCAGCCACGTGGATATGTTTTGTGTGAAGTTACGCCTCACAACAAATCAGAACCTAAATTATTTATCGAAGCTCTTATCTTGCCCAAGATAACAAGCTATTTACCAAGCATTCCGAGCACTTTCGAGCATATAAGTCATCTTCAAAATCTACCTTTAGCCGACCCGGAATTACGTTCCGCGCGTCCCGTAGAACTTCTACTAGGATCAGATTATACTGACAGTATATTGTTGCATGATATTATTAAGGGCCCACAGGGTACACCCGCGGCCATTAATAGTATTTTTGGTTACCTAATTAACGGTAAAATAGCTCATTCATTACCAGCACAAGTCTGCATGAATGTTAGTACATATCAGCTTGATATGCAACTACAAAAGTTTTGGGAACTTGAATCAGTATCTGATGTCAAGCCTGTCACAAAAGAAGAAGCTCTTTGTGAATCAATCTTCGTCAATACTCATAAGCGAGGTGACAATGGAAAATACATTGTCTCCCTCCCATTTCAGGAACACGTACCTCTTCTCGGCGAATCACGTCAAATAGCACTTTATCGCTTGCACAAGCTTGAACAAAGGTTCTCTCGCGACCCTGCCTTGCGAGAGGAGTATACTAAGTGTCTGCAAGAGTACGAAAGCTTGGGACATATGGAACCTGTCAGTGAGGTTACCCATGCTGACAGGTTTCCCTACTATATACCTCACCACTGTGTGGTGAAAAAATCTTCTGCGACTACTAAAGTCCGAGTAGTCTTTGATGCTTCCTGCAAGACTACTAACGGTCGTTCACTGAATGATAACTTACTAATTGGTCAAAAACTGCACCAAGACATAGATGCCGTTCTTTTAAAATTCCGACAACACAAGATAGTTTTTACAGCTGATATCAAAATGATGTATCGTTTTATCGAAATACGACCTGAAGACCGGAATTTCCAACGAATTCTGTGGAGATATTCTCCTAACGATCCTGTACAGGAGTACCGACTTTGTACGGTAACTTTCGGTGTTGCTGCAGCCCCTTTCTTAGCACTTCGTACGCTTCGTCAGTTGCCAATGGACGAATCCGCGTCTTATTCAATCGCTTCGCATGTGCTACTGAATGAGGTGTTCGTAGATGACATCGTGTCAGGGGCTGAAAGTCTTGAAGACGCTCTTGTGATGAAACGTGAGCTCACTGCCGCTTGCAAGACAGGAACGTTCGAACTCCGTAAATGGACTAGCAATTGCCCTGACTTCTTGTCAGCCATTAGCAGTAACAATTCGAATCCAGATGACGCTCTGATTCTTTCAGCACTCGACATTGATACTTCGGTCAAGGTTCTAAGTCTCAAATGGAATCCAAAATTAGACTCGTTTTCTTATCAGGTGGAGTCTCATCCCCAGAAATGCACGAAACGTATAATGCTTTCAGAGTTTTTAAAAATTTACGACCCTTTAGGATTCCTTAGCCCTATCATATTATTTGCTAAGCATTTAATTCAACTTCTATGGATTTCAGGCACAGGTTGGGATAAAGCTCCTCCTCAAGGTGTTTGTGATCTCTGGTCAACGTTCATATCTGAACTTCCTTTACTTCAATTTATCTCTTTGCCACGTCACGTGCTTCCTAATCACAATAACGAGATACAAATACATGGTTTCTCGGATGCTTCCGAAAAGGCATATGCTGCTTGTGTCTACCTACGTGTCATTGACGCTCAAGACACGGCTCATGTTTTTCTTCTTCTCGCTAAAATAAAGGTTGCACCTTTGAAACGAATAACCCTTCCACACTTAGAGTTATGTGCCACCTTTCTTTTATCAAAACTAATTAATAAAATACTAGATATCCACACTAACTTTCTATCCATCGAAAATGTGTATGCTTGGAGTGACTCTGCGGTCACACTTGCATGGCTACGCTCATCGTCGCATGAATGGCGTACTTTTGTGTCTAACCGTGTCACAGAGACCACGAGCCGCGTGCCCGCCACACACTGGCGTCATGTCCGCTCAGAGCATAATCCTGCGGATCCAGCATCCAGAGGTGTGCTACCATCCAACTTAGACCATGAGCTTTGGTTTAATGGGCCTACCTGGCTTAAGCAGGTTCAATCTGATTGGCCTATTTCCAATGTTGACTTACAAACAAATGAAGAACGACGAAAATACGTTTTTATATCCAAACAACTAACTTATGACTTACAATTTCTAGAACGATTTTCGTCATTACCGAAATTACTACGCGTTGTTTCCATAATCTTTTGACTTTATTATAGATGTCGTAAGGTAAAATCTTATTCGTCTTCTTGCATCACCGTCCCTGAAACAAAATTCGCTTTAAATCGAGTTATCAGTCTCGTGCAGCAAAATCAGTTCGCTGACGACATTGTCCGTTTGAAAGATAATGATGTCTGTACGAACAAACTCCAAAAGTTGAAGCCCTTTCTTGATGAAGCCGGACTTCTCAGGGTCGGCGGTAGGATACAACGTGCTCAAATTTCTTACGATGCAAAGCATCAGATCATTTTACCTAAAAAAACATTTCTTCACGACTTTACTTATAGATTATTTTCATAAATTACATTTGCACGTAGGTCCACACACATTGCAATTTCTTTTATCTCAAAACTACTGGATCTTATCTGCCCGCGATGCAGTCCGAATGCGTACGCGCCGTTGCGTTCGTTGTTTTCGCACTCGTCCGTCTGCTCCGCAGCCACCCATGGCTGCACTTCCCGCTGCAAGAGTGCGAGCTCTCAGGCCATTCCTACATGTAGGCGTAAATTTCGCGGGACATTTCTTTCTGAAGTCAAGAAAATATCGTAACGCGATAAAATACAAATCTTATGTATGCGTCTTTGTGTGCATGTCAAAGAAGGCAGTGCATTTGGAGTTGGTACCAGAACTATCGACAGAAGCATTTCTTAATGCTTTACGCCGTTTTATTTCCCGACGCGGACTTTGCACTGACGTTTATTCGGATTGCGGTCGAAATTTTGTCGACTGCGATCGGGACTTGATGGATTTGCAAACCTTTTTACAAAATGACACAACTCAAGCTCATATAAATGAAAAATTAACTTCTTTATCGATAACTTGGCATTTTAACCCACCTTATGCAAGCCATTTCGGTGGCATATTCGAGGCTGCTGTCAAAAGTATGAAATCTTATCTTTACCGGGTGATAGGGCAACTTACCTTGAATCACAACGAATTCAATACACTTCTTTGTCAAATAGAAGCTATACTTAACTCTAGGCCCCTTTGCGTACAGAGCAATGATACCAGTGATCTATTACCTCTTACACCAGGACATTTTCTAGTTGGGGAACCATTGGTTTCCTTACCTGAAGTCGACTTATCAACTGACAATCCTAGTCGCCTTGTTCGATGGCAAATCATTCAACAGGCTGTAACACATTTTGGGAAACGCTGGAGTGTTGAATATCTACATCAACTTCAACAAAGAAGTAAATGGTTCCACGATAATACGAGCACACCCCTCGCTGAGGGTACTGTAGTTGTGCTAATTGACAACAACCTCCCACCGCTGCAGTGGCGCCTGGCTCGTGTGCATAAGCTTCATCCGGGTGCCGACGGGGTTGTTCGTGTTGTAACCGTACGCATGGGTAACACCCTTACCAAAAGCCCTGTAGTAAAGGTCTGTCCTTTACCTATTGACTAGGTACTATTATAACATATCGTAGTCTTATGTTAAGTTAGTTTATATCGTTATCTTTAAAATAAGATAGTTATTTTAAGGTCGGCGGCATGTTCCGTATTTTCATTGGGTATATGTCAGCACAAATCTTTTTCTATATTAGTTTTATTAGTAAAATGGAATGTATCTGTCCACCTATCTACCTTAACGCACTTTAAACGAACGCAAGTGCTGCCCTCTATCAAAAAACGTAGTACGTTTGTATCTCGCAACTTGCAAACCGCTCTGAGCGCAACTGCGTTGAGAAAAATTATAAAATCGGTTATAATCTCCTGAAAACCGTAATAAATCCTAGTGCCAGTGTAGACTAGTGCCCTGTTAAGAAGATCAGCAACCTAAGCCACAAACTCAGCCGGGGTACCCCGAAGAAAAGGATCTCCGTATGCGGGTGAGTGGTGGATACATGTCCTCATAACTACATTTCCTACACAACCCTATATGAAATATATTGTTTGATTGACCAAAAAATTAGTGATTATAGGCCGGTATAATTAAGTTTCCGTTATTTCAAGTACCTATTATTTACGTTCTGAACAAAAATGAGTTTACTTATGTATAGCGCAAGGCATAGTATTGGAATTAAAGCATCAAATATTTTAAATAATTTTTCTTTTCATAACTAATCTAAACAAAAAGAAGAACAAAAAACAATTTCAAGATCATCAACCGAATCGTCATCCTCTGCGTTGTCAGTTGGAAATGTTTGTAGAGTTCCAGAACCGAATGGACCTGGTTGTGGTTTTGTGATATCCACATATAATTGGGCTATCCCTAATCTATATTTTTCGTTACTTCCAATTTGCCTCAATACGTCATCAGGAAGATCATCATTGAAACATGTGGATTATTTAGAAGTCAAGCCCACTCTTACCTAAATCAAATCAAAGTCACATTAAACTTGTCTGGATTGAGATCATCACGTGATTTATTTTTCATTATATTGATTGTGCTATATGGGTATTCTTTCAATACCTGCATTAGAATGTGGAAATGACATAACTTCTAAATTTATCTAGAAGTTTAAAAACATTCTGTGGAAATAAAGTTCGTTTAGAAATGGTTATAAAAAATAATAAGTATGGTATAATTGAACAACATACATACATACATAAATCACGCCTATTTCCCAATGGGGTAGACAGAGACAACGTCCATCCACCTGCTACGATCCTGACACACCTCTTTCGCTTCTTCAACTTTCATTAATCTTTTCAAGCATGCTCGTCGGTTTAGAGTACTTTGACCTGACCTTTCTTTAGAACGTTTTCTTTCACACTCGCATCATAATTTTTGTTTGGAATAATTCATAATCGCATCGTTTGATGCCGCGATCACTGTGCTTGGCGAATTGTAAGCGCGGGGGCAATTGTACTGCGCAGGCGCCGCGTCGCCCCGCCCCCCCGCGCTTCGTCCGACGACTTTGCTCGTCACGTAACAGACCACTGAGTGCTATGCTACAGAAATCCCGCGTGCGGTGTTGTGGAGCTACCAGTGCTACGTCATTCCGGACGTTCGGTGAAGCGCTACGTCACAGACTGCTTTGTGCTTTGATACGGTGAGTTCGCGTTTTGTTCGTTTTGTTACGTTATACTTCGCCGAGTGTTTTGATACATGGTGTTAAATGTTGTTTTTTATAAATTGAGTTGGTGTACCAGGAGTTTTGCTGAACTGATTGCTTGAGTGATAGTGTCCCTGATGTTGTAGTATCTGCGGCTGCCACACGCACATACATACAGTTCCTTTTGGTTGTTATTACATTGTTTACTGTGTATCGCAGCAATAGTGTACGAGGGGGCTGATTCACGATAGATTATTGAATTAAGGGCCCAACACGTATATCGCGACCCCCTTCTACCACAAGTACCTTCAAAAGAACTCACAAATGGAAGTAACGGACGACTGCCGCACACACACATACACGCAACGCAAAGAAAACATACTATAGTCGACGTATTTTAAACTGATTCGTCGGGCAATAAATGTTACTGACATTAGGAATGTACACGCAATGCAACCCGTTATCGATACTTAGCTTCCTGCGCACGCGGGTTCGATGCATCATTGTGACCTTCATTAGCACTCTGACTTCTGATTGGTCCGGATTTTTGAAGAACTAAGAAATATCCCTAGAGAAGATAAAAACGGCCCTTTGCATGGCCACATTACGATCTATACAGTTTCTCTATGATTACGTCGAAAAAAACATTTTATCTTACAAATTAATAACTTTTATTTTCAGATAGCGAAAAATTATTCCTTTTATTGCTTTACATAATTTAACATATCGATCGTACCTATCCCGTTATTGATATGCACCTCTACAATTCTTACGCACATCACTACACCTCTCCATACGACTTGTAAGTGCAAGCATTGTTAATTATCTCTGGTGCAAGCCATGTGCAAGCGAAACAGACAGATAAATATGATTTATGACCCGAAGCCTCAGTTCAGTACGACTTAGTCTGTGACTATTAGTGACTTGGTCTATGGTGACTATGGTCAATAGTTATAGACACATAGACTATACAGGTTTTTTTTCGACCGTTCCTATTTTTTACGGCTTTGGATTCTAGCCACTTTAGTTACATATTAAAAAAATATTCATCGTTTTTGATACTATTTTAGACATTGGATATTTTGTATCAGTAATTAGTTAAATTAGATCAAAATATATTGGCTAAATATATCGATATGTGGATTTAAAAATATTGATAAGTCGATACTTTTTCAACAAGCCTAGATTCCGGTCTTCGATTATGGGATCGGACCCGACTAGGGAAGTGAATTAAAAAAAAACAATTTTTTAAATATTAATTATTATCGTAAATAAAACAATTGATAAAAACAATCGATTTCTGTAAAAAACAATCATTTTTTCTTAATAAGCCGCAACACGTAGCTATCCTGAACTGCTTTATCGGCGTGCGCTGCGATAACTTTTAGTGGTACGTAAATACAATGTTCTACAAAAATATTGGGCCTTAGTATATAAAAAAAATTGTACGCGTTAGCATATGCCTATCTTTTATATGTAAGCCACAATAGGCTATTTTATGACAAACAATTGTTAATAATTAAATAATAGTATTCAGTATTCAATAGTATTATAGTTCATTATTTTAGACATGGTAAATAATGAAAATTTTATGAACTTATTTTTTTCTCTTTATAGCATTTTGTTAGCGAAGCATAGGTCTAGGCGTGATGATTTAAGAGATAATATTCATATTTAGTTGTCGGTATAAGATGCTAGGTTTAAGAAATAAACAATTATATTTGAAAAATCATTGATCTACTGTTTCTGTATTATATAAATAAAATGTAGGTATTAAAAGATAGTTACTACGTAGTTATGCAGTCTGTACCCTCTCTTATTACGTCTTGTTAATTGGTACATACGTTAGAAATGCTGATGTTACGTTTTTAACCCATATTATGTCTGCAAACTACTGATAGACACCTGGTGTTTTGACTGAATGTATTGCGACATATTTCTCATTATTTCATAGTAAACAGCCCCACTTTGTGTTTATAGAATAAGAGTTTATAAAAGAGACATTTGTAACAAATAAAAGCATTCTTAATAAAGCTTCTTGAGAATCAGTCTTGTCTTAGACTTTTTAAAAACCCTCGGCAGTGCTCCCGAAATTTAACTGGCGCAGTCGGTAGGATACTCAATCAACAATAAAAGTCTGTGTTCGAGTCTTACAAATCGGTCTCATGTGCAGATTTTGAGTATCTACGAACCAATAAATAAGTTAACGTCGGGTTCCACATCTATTTCCGAGAGATCCTGTCCTAAAAGCGAAAGCAGCTATACGGCAAGACATGGGAACGAGCAGACTGTAAGTGACCATTTTTACAATCCTTGTCTCGTCCTTGTTATTTTCTGTGGTTGTATTTTTCGTTGGACATTGTTATAATTTTCAAACAAAAATCGTTGAAAATTATTTAACAAATTTTTATAATTTTCAAACAAACATCGTTGAAAATTATTTTTCATAATTTTCGAATAAAAATCGTCGAAAGTTATTTGACTTCATAGATTATAAGATATTGAGAAATATTAATAATAAATATTAATTTTGAGAATTTTAATTTGATAATTTTAATTTCGATAATTTTAATTTTGAGAATTTTGATTTTGATAATTTTGTTATAAGATTTATTTTGTGAATTTTATTTTGAAAATATTATTTTGTGAATTTTAATTTTGTGAATTTTACTTTGTGTGTGTTTAATTAAATAAATACAATTCAAAATGCAACGCAACAATGAATCAACAATTCAATTAGTATCAAAAGAACTTTTAAGTTTAATTCCCAAGTACGATGGTGATCAAAATACTTTAAATTTATTTATTAAAAAAAGTGAATATATAATCAGAAATTTTAGCGGATCAAACAATGTTGTTCAAACTACATATGTGTTTCATGCTATAACTAGTAGATTATGTGGTAAAGCCGCTGCTCTACTAAGTGAAAGAGAAGACATAACAACTTGGGAACAATTAAGAGCTGTTTTGATTCAACATTTTGGTGATCCTAGATCGGAAGAGTGTGTGGCAATTGAGTTGGAAAATTTAAAAATTAAAGTTGGTGAAACATATACGCAATTTTGTAACAGGATACAACAAACACGCTGCACCCTCTTCTCCAAGGTCAATTTATTAACTGATGAAGGCCTCAAAGCCGCTAAAATGATTATCTATAATAATATGTGCTTGAATGTATTTTTATATAATTTACCAGAGGATTTAATTCGAATTGTGCGACTTAAAGGTTGTACCGTTTTAGAAAACGCACTAAGTGTTGTCATGGAGGAGGTCAATTTTCAATATCAGTACAATTCTAAAAATAAAAATAAATCTAATATTAAACCAGTTCAACAATTTTTCACGCCTACTTTAACAAATAATTTTAATAACAATTTCAAACCTCAACCTGCATTTGTGCCAAATACATTTAATTCCGGACAACAAAATTTTAAATTCGGAATTCCATACCAAACACAAAATAATTTTAAACCGTATAATAATAATTTTAAATTCGGTATTCCAAATCAAAATGTACAATTCAGACCTAACCTAAACCAACAAGGATATAAACCAAATTTTGGAAATAATAATTTTAAATTCGGTATTCCTAATCAACAAGGGTTCAAACCACAATTTAACAATACACAAAACCGACCTAATTTCAACATGCCAAATCAACAATTTAAATTTGGTATACCACCACAAAATCAACCTCAACGTAATCCACCTCAATTTCAGGCAAGCGATGTGTCAATGCGCACAGCTCGTCCTATTAGACAAAATATGATAGAGTCTTTAGAAATGAACGACCCTGAAATTGAATACCAAGACTATCAACCTGATTATACAGAATATGAAAATCATTATTTCATTGACGATAATCAACAAACTGCTTATGACGATTATCATGAAAACATAGAACCTGTTGAAACTGAAGAAGCTGAAAATGAATGCGTAAATTTTCCTATAAAAGCCTCCAAGAGCGACCCCCAGAAATAGTACACTTAAATTATGACGGCATAAATAAACTACCGCATATTTATATTCCTGAAATTGATGCTCGTTTAATGATTGATACCGGAAGTACCAGAAGTTTTATTAGTCCCGCTAAAGCTGATGAATATTTTTCAGATTATAAATATATTGATCCTTTTGAAGTTATTAGTACACATGGACGTAGCCTACATGACGAAGTTATAGATATACCTTTATTGGAAAGTTTTAAAAGTCCGATGAATCATAAATTTTATATATATAATGTAGATGGAAGATATGACGGATTAATAGGTTCTAACTTATTAAAAATATTGAACGCGACTATAGACATGAAAAATTTAATTTTACGGACACAAAATACAGAAATTCCAATAATTTATAGTCCCCCGTGGGAAATAACGCTAGAACCACGCACTGAAACCCGTGTTAAGGTGCCTACAAATTTAATTAATGGTGAAGCAATAATTAATTTTAAAAATTTTGGAAATGAAGTACGTATGCCTAGCGCTATAGTTACTTGCAAAGATTCATTTGCAACAACAGTCATGCAGAATGCTTCGCAAGATAGTGTGACTTTAACTTTTAACGAACCATTGAATATAACCAGCCTTAATAATAATACTTGCAAAATAAATTTATCAACCGGGCAACAATTAAATGATTTTGAGATTGATGAATTACTTACACAAAATTTATCGAAACTCCGATTAGATCATGCTAATCAAGAAGAACGAGAAGCAATAGAAAAACTTTGTTTTGAATACAGGGATATATTCTATTGTGATAAACTGCCTCTTACATTTTCTAATCAAGTAAAACATCGAATCCGGACTAAAAATGAAGATCCAATTTTCATACGGCAATACCGACTTCCACCATCGCAAAACGATGAAATACAGAAACAAGTTGAAAAATTACTAAAAGATAATGTTATACAAGAATCGTTTTCACCATGGAGTGCACCCGTACACCTAGTTCCAAAAAAGATGGACGCCTCCGGTGAACAGAAATTTAGAATGGTTGTAGACTATCGACGTATAAATGATATTACTACTGATGATAAGTATCCTTTACCAAATATTAATGATTTATTCGACAAGTTAGGGAAATCTACTTACTTCAGTACATTGGATTTAGCAAGTGGGTACCACCAAATTGAAGTTGATGAACAAGATAGACCCAAAACTGCATTCACTACACCAATGGGACATTTTGAATTTACACGGATGCCATTTGGACTTAAAACAGCACCTGCAACATTTCAACGCGCAATGGATAACGTGTTACGTGGGTTGCAAGGTATACATTGCTTAGTATATTTAGATGACATCATCATTTATTCTAGTAGTATACAAGAACATGTAGAGAAGCTAAGAAAAGTGTTCGATCGTCTCAAACAAACCAATCTTAAAGTAACTCTCGATAAATGTGAGTTTTTTAAAAAAGATGTACTCTACTTAGGACACAAAATTACGAAGCATGGTTTACAACCAAATGATGATAAAATCAGGGCAGTACTTGCCTTCCCACTCCCCAGAACATCCACTGAAATTAAAAGTTTTCTTGGCCTGATAGGCTACTACCGAAAATTCATAAAGGATTTTTCAAAAATTACACAACCCCTTACATCGTGTTTGAAAAAGAAAAATAAAATTGAAATTAATGAATCATATGTTCAAGCTTTTCAAAAATGTAAAGAGCTACTTGTGAATGCTCCTATATTACAGTTTCCTGATTTTTCTAAACCCTTCATTTTAACAACAGACGCGTCAAACTACGCTTTAGGCGCTGTCCTTTCACAAGGATCAGTTGGAAATGAAAAACCTATCGCATATGCAAGTCGTACTCTTAATGATGCAGAAACACGTTACAGTACAATAGAAAAGGAACTGTTAGCCATCGTTTGGGCAGTAAAACACTTCCGTCCTTACCTGTATGGACGCAAATTCACAATATTTACTGACCACAGACCTTTAGCATGGTTAAATTCACTGAAAGAACCTAATAGTAAACTTACTAGATGGAAATTGAGACTAGCTGAGTTCGATTTTGACATAATATACAAGAACGGTAAACAAAATAGTAATGCTGATGCTCTATCACGAATTAAATTAAATATATTAAAGGACGATATGTCCTTACGAGTAAACGTGAGTGACACTGAACGATCTGAGAGTCCAATACTAATTTCAGACTCATCAGAAACGTTAACTATTCCTTCAGATTCCGATAAGACTTTAACTCACCCAATTCGTTCTCCTTCATCCAGTACTATTACTGCCTGTTCATTACCGGAAACCATACATTCTGCTGAAGATATTGATACGAATGGTATTCCCATTATTGAAGAAGCCATCGACACAAAACCTAATCAAATCCTTATTTTTACTTGGAACAGAAACCAATTATCAATAAAAGACTTATCACATGAAAAACAAAAAATTTTGGAAGTACATTTACCTGTAAACAACACTAACCTTGTTAAGAAATTTCTTTTAGAATATATAAAACCTAAAATTAAATATTTCTTTTACTTTGAGAGCGAAATTCACCGTAAACAATTTACAAATGCCGTGATAAAACTATTTAAAAAAGATACCGTCAAAATATATGAATGTACTAAAAGAGTTATATACTTAGGTGATGAAAAAGAGCAACGTGCCACTATACTTGCTTATCATCAAGGTAAAACAAGTCACCGTGGAATCAAAGAAACTCTTATGAAATTAAAGCGTAATTATTTTTGGACAAATATGGATATAACAGTCGCTTCTGTAATCAATTCTTGTGAAACTTGTAAAACTCTAAAATATGATCGCAAACCTTTAAAACCAGAATTAATGTTAACGCAAACTCAAACAAAACCTTTTGCTGAAATATTTATAGATATATTCTCTATAGAAGGAAGCTACTTCCTTACCATAATAGATGCTTTCAGTAAACTAGGTCAGGCTTTTGAAATATCCAATCGCTCTACACCTGAAGTAGTTCGTGCCTTAATTAAATTTTTCTCATTTTATGGCGTACCAAATAAGATCAGTGCTGATTCTGGTACTGAATTCAACAATACACTTTTAAAAGAAACATTACAATTTTATAAAATAGAATTACACATAAGCACTCCACATAATCCTAATTCTATGGGTTTAATTGAAAGATTCCATTCAACTATTTTAGAAATATATCGTATCGCTAAATATGAACATAAAATAACTGACGCGGCTAACGTTATGACTTATGCAATTATGTCATACAATCAAACCATTCACTCAACGACTGGTCTTACACCATTTGAAGTAGTTTTTGGACACACTGATTCTAATAGTACTTTTGAAGTAAACTTTAACAAACAATATACGCAACAATTAGTAAACGATCATATGAAACGAACGAAATATCTTTATAAATATTTAACAGACAAAGTAATTGAAAATAAAGAAAAGATTAAAACAAAACGTGGTGGTGAAACATCATTTGATATTCAAGAAGAGGACACTATATTTGTAAAAGGTGTTAATACAAGGCGAAGTAAAGATAAACCGCGTTATCAAAAAGCACAAGTATATCTGTCCTGTAAAAATGAAAACTCGAAAAACAAACGTGCCTATTAAGGATATAAAACGACCTTCGCAGGTACCTCCTCGGGCTCCTGGCTCTGATCATCAGGATTCACGCCCTTCAACTTCACAGAATCGATAAAAATCCCGGTATAGTCCTTGTGAAACAAGGTCAAGCTAGTGTAAGTTATGATAAGTGGACAATAATTAAGATTTTAGATTTAAGTCTGATACGTGAGGATTTAGAATTCAATATAAAAAGATATACTAAATTTAATCAATATTTAAAAACACATTTTGATAATGAAACATCTAATGTTCAACTTTTTAATGTAAAGCTTCAAACGAATTATGTAATGAATATTAGTATTCAAAAATTAGAACAGTTATCTCCATCAACTAGAATTAAACGTGGACTTCTCAATCCTCTTGGATCTATTATTAAGCTTATAACTGGTAACTTAGATCATAATGATGCTTTAAGATATGAAAATATGATTGATTCTCTAACGACACGCCAAAATACACTCATTAAAAAGGTAACCTTAATATCAGATATTTCTGAATCAATGATAAAGATAACAAATTTCACGAAGGACAATTTCATTCGAATAGATAAAGAGTTACGAGAAATAAAAAAATTAATAAATCAAACTAATATTGATATAACTACCCATAATTTTATTAATGTTTATAATTTATTTTTCCATAATTTTCAACTACTCTACATTCGGTTGAATGAAATTGAAACTTCTCTGGCATTCAGTAAATTAAAAATATTACACCAATCTCTTATAAACTCAAATGAATTATTAGAATTGTTAAAAAAGATAGAGAAATTCTACAAACTTGTGTATCCAGTAAGTTATGACAATTTAGTTAAAATAGAGCAATGTATAGAGCTTAAAGCTTATACAAAAGGAAGTCAAATAACATTCATTTTAGATATACCAATAATTAGAGATGAAATTTATACATACTACAGAGCAATTCCAATACCTATGACCAATCCTTCTAATCATACCACCATCATTATTCCTAAATTTCCTTACCTATTAGTAAAAGGGTCTAAATTTGTCTCGCTCACTTTACCTTGTAATGAACTTCACGACGAAATGTTCCTGTGTCACGAGGATGATTCTCGAACAACTTCAGAAGACACTTGCATAACAGCATTAATTCAATTTTCTTCGAATACGAGTTCTTGTCATCCAGTACCAGTTGAAATCAAGACCATTAAGATACAACCAATTGGAAAAGAGAGATGGATTCTTCATAGTAACGCTGAGAATATATTATCAAAAATTTGTAACGACGAAATAACGAAAGAAAATATAGAAGGGACATACTTCCTCGTCCTAGATGACCATTGCGATGTTAAAATTGGTGAAATTACGCTAAAAGCTCACCATATTACTACGAGTAATTTGAAGATGTCAAAATTACCGATTATTAATCTTCCCGAAATAACAATTACTGAGCAACAATTGCAACGTGAACCCATCAATTTGGATAACAGTGAATTAATAAATCTTCAACATTTAAATAATCTTTTAAAAATCAGTGAAAGTGAACTAAAAACATCAAGTGAAAGAATTATTAATGTAAAAAGTGTTAGTGCCGGAACTTTATTGTTATATGTGATTATATTTCTATTAATTCTTGTATTCTTAGTATATAAGCTCAGTTTTTGTAAAAATTATTGCTATCGAAATAATCATAGTGATAATCATCCCTCTGATAATTTCGAACTTGAGGGGGGAGGAGTTATGCAGTCTGTACCCTCTCTTATTACGTCTTGTTAATTGGTACATACGTTAGAAATGCTGATGTTACGTTTTTAACCCATATTATGTCTGCAAACTACTGATAGACACCTGGTGTTTTGACTGAATGTATTGCGACATATTTCTCATTATTTCATAGTAAACAGCCCCACTTTGTGTTTATAGAATAAGAGTTTATAAAAGAGACATTTGTAACAAATAAAAGCATTCTTAATAAAGCTTCTTGAGAATCAGTCTTGTCTTAGACTTTTTAAAAACCCTCGGCAGTGCTCCCGAAATTTAACTACGTAGTAATAAAGCTTATAATTTCGTAATAATAGCATAGAAACGTACTGAACTTATATTTCATTGATAATCTTTGTTTTAAACCAGTTATGTGTAATGTTTGTGATTTTATAGGAATTCTTAGGCGTATAAGTGAATTCTATCGTGCTTGTAATTTTAAAAGTTTAATATTTACGTAGTTTACTAGTACTTAATGTTATATTGTGTGTATTTAGGTAAATATTAATGTCCATAGTAGATTTGAATAGGTTTTGTAACATTCCAATAAGAATATTATGAGATATTAGTAAATTAAGTGAAATTGTAATAATAATAATAATGGAATGGTCACGGTGCGCCGCGCCATAAGCCGTGTTACTAGGCAATGTTAGGGTAGGAGGGAAATAGACACCATCATTCCGTTCCGCTCCAACACCGATATAAATATGTAGCTATTGCGGCCAACCGGCACACAAAGTGTCAAACGCTATCAAGATAAGAAGACTCAACACCTTGAAAACTTGCAAGAAGCTCTGTGTCAAAAAACCGAAGCACTGGATAGTATTAACAATTACAATGAATTATTGTAATCGGCCATATTCTGCATTGTGAAGATTGAATACAGCGACTTAATTTTGGTGATCGTGTGTGAAATCGAGAAATCTTTCACCCGCCAGCGACCCAGTCCACTTAGTTCTCCGTAGCTACGCCAACGCCACACCTCCGTGTAGGTACCTCACTGTGTGTGTACCTTTAATGTTTCGTTCTCTTAACGCCTGGTAGGTTCGGATGTGAACAGAGTTGGTCGCACGTAGTGAGTTGGCCTTGCTTACACTGGTTTGCAGTTCTCTGCTGCTTACGGTAGTACGTATTCGCCGTGGTATAAAGTTCGAGGGTTGATCGGGCACCGCGCCGCGCTGCACTCTTGCTGTGCAGGCCCGCTTGGTACTATCATCGTTGGTGTAGCACATTGTTACGGGCAGACCATTTGCGCCCGTTTTACATGTTGTTTGGACACATAGTTTAGGGGATGATGAAAAATTAAAATAATTTGTACTTGTGGGAAGAACAATTATTATAGTGAACACGGGTGCGTTGGCATTGTGGTGGTTGTCGTATAAAATTAACTAGGGTGAAACTGTGGAGCACAGCTAGAAATTATGATACACTGCGTAAATAAAAAGTAATTCATTATTTAACTATAAATAAAGATATTTATGGATGACATTTAAGGGTGATTGAAGTTTTTGGTGGAATCTTGAAGTGACATGTGTTAGCGCGGCGGCTAAACTATATAGCCGAGCGCGTCAACAACGGCGGGATGGTCGCTGATAAAAGAAACTGACTGACCTGTAGCTCCTTGACCGGTGCAGATCGGGAATACGCTACGCCACCTCGTTGATGGTCTTCAGGTTGTACAGCGCGTTCCTTGATATGTTTTAGTGGACTGTATAGCGGGTAAATATAACTCACGACGCCGTTCATGCGCCGTCCGGGCGCACGTGCACTTGATATAGCGGGGTCGTAATGTAATGCGCGATGTCAACACGCGCGCGCGGGTGAGCGTAGACTGTTGGTAATTACAAACAGCTTCCCAATCAGCGACGGAAAGGGGACGACAGGTAGCCGTTGAAGCGCATTGATAAATATAAAAGAAGTGCCAATTAAGTGGCGCGAACAACATGTTATGGCTTTTATTTTTAACTAGCTGACCCGCACAACTTCGTCTGCGTCACCTAAGAGAGAGAAGGAGAGAGTTAGAAAGAGTGGGTCATAGGTACCGATAATAAAATTCTAAAGGAGCTGAAACTTTCTTTAATTTGCTGCGGAGTTATTTTATAACTGTATTGGTATTTCCTAACATATTTATTGAAATCAATTAATGTTAAGGTCAACTTTGTTCAAAATTAAATACTTGTGATGAGTATTGTATTTATTTCATTATGGATTAATACCATGTTTATAGAAATATCTTGGCAAATAATGCATTATTTTGGAACAAATTGTATTACCATAAAAAAGGTTATATTGAGTCGACCATAAAAGATAGCCAAATGCTATCGCAAACTTTTTTAACTTGTTATGAAAAACATTTCTGTCACTCATGGTTTTTGCGTAACTTTAACAATTTGCGCAGCGCATGCAATGGAAGCTCTGGACGAATGGAATGGACGAATGGAAGCAATAAATTTTCCCCGATTTTGCAACATTTTTCATTGATGCTTCTCTCATATTGGTTGTAGTGTGATGATATATAGTGTATAACCTTCTTAGATCAATGGGATATCTAACAAAAAAATATTTTTCCATTCAAACAAGTACTTCCTGTAATTAGTGCGTTCAACCAAACTGTTGGCGACAGAACATTTGTTTTTCGTGTCTTAGGTTAGGGTATTATGTGTTATTATTATATTTACGTGTTATATACTATGTGTTACGATAAAATAGATTAATACTGACAATATTATAGAAAAATGTAAGCGAATACGCTACATTACAAGTTGCATGTTATATATTAAGATGTATATAAACGATTATGTATTATGTGTCACATATGTGAAAATATAACTAACATAGAATAGATTAACATATAGAGTAAGCCAATAGAGTAAGTATATCGAATGTTATAGATATTTTACGAGCGGAAAATAGTGATGTCGCCCGTAAATTACATTGTTTTTGGCTTATGTGCGGAATGTATAAGTAATGTATATTATAAGTGAATATGTAATGGATAGGTAATTCAAAGAGGAACATTTTGATATATGATATGTGTACATAAGATGTATAATGAGAGAAATATAAAGAGTTTAACAGGGCAACCAAAGCGAAAAGTAAAGTTAAAACACGAAATAAACACGGAATAAAACGGGGCTCTCTTTACGGTCATTCCTCGAACCACTTAAGCTCGAAGAAGGGCCGTATTGGACACGGTGCAATTCAACGAGTCTACAAGTACAAGCAACGAGTAACTACAAGAAGAAAGCTTTGAAGCATTGAAGACCCGGCACCTCAAGCGGTCGTGCATTATTGCACCCCCCGGACCCCCTCGCCATTAACATCACGCCGCCCACTGGCATCCGGCGCAACAAAACGCCCGTCCAAACCGGGGAAACGTCACACCCCCCCCCCTCCCTCACGCAGAGGGGAAGTGACGCGTACCCAACACAAACAAACAGAAAAAGAAACTCTTCAGCTTTATAATATTAGAATAAATTCATTAACTCAGGTTTAAGACCCTATATTATAGAATACTTAGAACGTTTTGTGGGATATAGCTTGGTTATTGTGCCTAGGTGAAGTGGGTTATAAATATAAACTGGAAGCATACATTTTGATATGCCACAAAAACTACCTAGAATGCTTTAACAAGGGAGCCACCATCTTGATGGGATTCTGAATTCGTTCTTAGACAGGATACTATATTCATTTGATAATCGCAATAATGGTTTTCAATAAAGAGGTCTAATTGACAAGTTAGTAAGAAGAAGTTTGATGGAATACCTACTGTCACAAAAAAAGTAAATCTATCAAGAAAAAATCGACAGTGAAAAAAAATCAATTTTTCATTAATTGAAATTTTGATATTAAAAAATCAATTTAAGAAATCGATTTTAATAAAAAATTAACCATTATTATCTGTTCTGTTTAAATCGATTTTTTGTCTCATCCCTAGGCCCGACTCTGGACTTGTCTGGATTCACCCGACTACGACTTGCGGATTGCGGACTTGCAGAATTCGGAAATTTCATGTCTTTGAGTGTGGTGTAACTCGTTTCGTGTCATTTTTCACGCTGCTTTTGTTCTTCAATTTTATTATTTTTATTTTAAAATTTATTGAGATCCACCACAAATGAAAGCAAAGTGTTGAATATTAATAAGATTTAACGAACATGTATGTACTATAAAATGCGGTGATTGTTTTTGTTTCCTATACCTAAATAAGTCCAAAGTGCGTAGTGATTTAGTGATTATTTGTAAATTTTCCATAAATATTGTGATCGTTTGATACGTGCCAAATATGTCTTTGGAAGAGAAGTTCAATGCAGCTGTGAATGTGATAAGGAGTTTACCCAAAAGCGGTGAGTTAAAAATATTTCGTGAAAATTTTTAATTGATTTAGAATATTAAATTTCGTAATAAATCGAAATAGGATTTAAGAGTGTTGGTAAAAGACTGGATATAGTTATTACACTTTATTATTGTTCTATGTATGACCCCTCCTAGCAAAGTTTTAGTAATATAATTTATTAGGTATTACGGACTTGACGATATTTCAACCACTTAAAGAGTGAAACAAGTTAAATTAACAAAAACTAGGAAACAAAAACATGAGTAAATCTTTATTTTTATTTTTGCTTTTTATTTGATTCCCGGATGCTATATTTAAATATGAAATACATAGCTTGGGTCACTCCCACAATTGCATCGAGTCTATTGGCACCTCATATGCTAAAATCCATCAAGTCTTTTAGGCTACAGAGCATTCCAAAGAAATAAACATATATATGCTTGAAAATCATAAAACTCCTTTTTAATAGTTGGGTAATAACAATTCAAAGTTCAATTCAAATGCTATGACTTCCTCACTAGGGGATCTTGAAAGTACAATGGGCATTTTCATGATATAGATAATTATAATATGTCAAAATACAAAAATTTTAAAGTTACAAATGAAATGGAGACATTTGAATATGAAACATGTGAAACTGTATTAATAATAATATTAAAAATGTTATAATATAATAAGTGCATAATTAATTATGTAAGTGATACCTGCAATATTACAAGTGTCTGTAAGCTACTGTAAACATTTACCATCACACTTGCCACTTGTTTGCCTTAGTTGTTGTTTAAACAAAAATACAGAAAGGTAGTCAGTACTTTCAGGTTTTGACAATATAGCATGGAAGACACCCTTTCTATTGTGTTCTAGACACATTTCATCAATATGTGATTCAAATACTTACTAAAATAGGACATACTACCTGACTTTCTTTATTTTTGTGGATCTACTGAGAACTAGTAAAAAAATCAATGTACTAATCCTTTTAGGTTTGTTATTCAACCTTAAAATTGTTAATTATTTACATACCATTACCTAATATTAATAACCTATTACAATAAAATACAAAAATGCTAAGCTAATACAGAAAGCAACCTCTATATTAACTTTTTGCATAACCTCTTAGATTTTTTTGATTAATGACTATGATTGTTGTTGTTGTATAGTATTTTTCGCACAATCAAAGTATTTATATAGTTTTGTACTATGTAGATGCCATATTGTTTATAATTTTTTTGGTTTATTTTATAGCCAGTGCCACCCGGAATGATGTAAGGATTCTGACGATACCTCAAACATCCAAATCTGTTCAGGCATTTTAAAGTTATAGTGGAATAAAAAATCACAATCTTTTTTTCGGCAGTCCTGTAAAAAAATACAATTGAATTGAGAACCCTCCCTTTTTTGATGTCCCTTAATAAAAAAGAAAGAAATCTACTAGATGATCATAGAGTAGGAGGTATCTGTAAGTTTGACCACAGTATAGTGAATATCCGTATGGTGAGCTTGTTTGAATAATGTTTCTCTGGGAATTACAAATAAAATACGTTTTTCAACACACTTGCTCATAAAGTGGCTCTAATATCACCGCAATTAGGCACATAATGACACCTGTAATCAAACTGTGACTTTTTCATTGCTATTATTCACAAGTGAGTTATAGAGTCTTTTTTTTTTATTAGTCGAGTTGCTTTGTTTTTAAATAAGTTTCGATAAAAAAAAGATAATGATCAATAAAACAAATAAATTAATGTACCTATTGCTTGCTCATTTCATACAACTTCGTATTTAAATAGATAATTTCAACTTGTATGTGTTTAATAAATAAAACTTTCACTCAAATATAACTTTTGTTTTCTCTGTAATAAAAAAAACTTTATATTCCCCAATTTATACGTGGCTAAAACGCTATCTGCGGAAAGCCAAAAAAAAAACCTCATTCTTTTAGTCTATGACCGATCGCCATTGTTAGATGCGCGCGCAAACTGATTAATTTTTCCCGCCATAGCGAAAAAAAATTCACAACTCGTTGTCACTGTTGAAATTTTAGTTATTTATTAATTAAAATGTCTACTAGTACTAGTTATGAAGAAAATGGTTTATGTTGTACACCGCCCGATATAAGATGTGAAGCCCTTAACGTTATGCAAAGTTTACTACCTGAAAACTCCAAGGAAAAATGATTTTTTATTATTATTTTCTTCACAAGTGTGTTGAAAAACGTCGTATGATACACGTGTGTATTGGTGATTACCGTCCTCGGCTCTCTTAAGACCCTCACCTAACGGCTCGGGTCTCAATGGCGCCTCAGCGGTAATCACCAACATTACACACTTGTACCATAATGTACTATTACATAGAATTTTTTTTTCTTTTGGTCCACACCTTTTTTAAGTGGGTGCTTTTATAATATTAAACATAAAAAAAAATTGCCAAGAAAAAAGATGCACTTGCAAATGCAGCTATGTATTATAACTAAGTGAGCCTTATTTTAGTTTATCTAATAATGATAATTATAACTAAATACATATGAAGTGTTATACATTGTTGCTTATTATTACTATTACAGAAGATTATTATTGTACTAAATTCACAGAAATTTTGGGGTTGTTATTGTGTTTGGGTGTTTACACAGGGTGAAGTTTGGGAAATAATGGACTTGATGACATACTCATCCCTGTGTTTTAAAGCCATCTTCAGGTTATAATCCACTATATCCTTCGCCGGAGCACTCACTCACTCACTATATCGATGTTCACTATACTTTGGTAAGCCATTGTTACTACCCACGGGTATAACAATATAAATTGTAAACTAGGTGAACAAAATATATTTAAATTATGTTTAAGATTACAAACTAAAATTAAATATTGACAAAAAGTTTAAAGAATTACATAAAATTACACAATACATAGCTAAAAGTCAGGGACAGACACCCAATTAAAAGTCAGGGACTGACACCCATAGAATCTGACTTAATTCCTATGACTTCAAAAAAGGAGGACATTCTTAATTTTTTATGGTTAATCAGCTAACTTCTTTGTTTATGAACTGATTTAGATGATTATTTTATTGTTTGAAAGGGAATACCTTAAGGGTGGTCCTATTTTTACTTGATTGGCATTGGACCATCCGTTTCTAAGATACACCACTTCACAAAATCATTGAAGTTGGTTTTCTTTTTTGTCAAAAATTGTCATGTCAAATAGGAAACGGCGCAAATGATTTACTGGGTAGTATGAGACGTTCTAACTAAATTGCGAACACCATACATTAGGGTGTAACAACAGTGGCACCCTTAGACATGTCGCGTTCCAGGAACAGCCGGTGTATATACAGCAATAAAGTGGGTGGGGATATAATGTTGTAGGGATCTGTACATGACTGGGTCTCGTTTTTTTTCTTTTCTGACTGGCTATATAAGCCTCAGACGGCTTTTACAGCTTCACCGTGACTTGAGGGCGAGCGCTTAAGGCATTCAGCTGCGAACGACTGGGTCTCGACAACCATGCACATGGTGATAAACCAGTCTACAATAATTTTCTTTTAGTTTATCGCGTTTTGGGGATCAGTCAGAATAATAATATCCAGCTGCCACGACGTTTTTATTTTTATTATTTGTTAGCGTGACAGCGACGTCGGTCGATGGATTGTCAATATATTGGTGTTTACCGTTGATTTTGATGTGTAACATAATTCCTGGCGCTTTCCCGCAATCTGTGGGAATGACTTCGTGTAAAGGGACGAAAGTGTGTAACCTTTTCTTTAGCTCGTCAGTTGATCATTAGCCTCGGTATGATCTTTTTTAGCTCCTTTTTTCTGTCTGCCTTTTTTGGTACTTTTACTTTTTTTTTAGGAATTCTTAAATCGTTTTTGTTTACTGGATGTTTGATAACCACGATACAACTGGCCATTTTTAGAAGACTTAAAGTGAAATCTTATAAAAATATTTTTTTTTTAGAAAAAACCGAGATAGTAAATGGCAGTGTATGTATGTATGTATAGATGTGGTATAAAATTTGTTTGTACTAGTGCCATTATCCAGGGATAAAACAAGGAAATACGTTTGTATGGTTTCTACATAAACATTATAGAATATTATCAAAGTAATAGAGGCACATTGTGATCTAAAGTAAACTCTGGTAAAAGAATAAAAAAAAAATCTTTGTATATAGTTAATTATCATTACGTTATTTTAATGAATATTTAGGCAAGCAAAGGTCAGAGAGTTTTTTCCTTTGTTCTCTTTATTGTATTGCGGTTAACAAACTTTGCTTGTAATACTAATGAAAATCTATAGTTTCAATAGAGTGTATTTTTCTCTCGGCATATTCATTTATTTTATTACCCGACTGCGAAAAAGGAGGGTTATGTTTTGCAAGTGCATGTGTGTATATATGTATGTATATTTCTTTGGCATACTCTGTATCCTTAACGGCTTGCTGGATTTTATTTAGCATACGAAGTGCCGTTTGATTTGTCTTAATTGTGGGAGTGACATAGGCTAGGTATATAAAATTTAAGTGCGACGCCTGGACTATCTGTCTTTGACTTTGTGAGACATTTTCACCGGCATTTACAGGTTTTTAATGTGTACAGTCAGCAAGATAATGGGTAATTTAAGTACTGAAAAACTTTTTTTCATGCCAATCGATCCTGTTTCTTATAAGGACCGATAAACTATAAACTACCTATATGGGACCAAGTTAGGTTAGAGTACTAAAAATGTTAGAAATTGGAAAATAATTTCCTATACAACATATTGTAGGAAATCGTCGTTAATGTCCCCATCTCAAAAATCCATTCTGTATTATATACTTTCTTGCTGGCGATTTAATCGAATAATTCGAATCAATTTGAATAATTTAAATAGTTGAATTATTTTTAAATAACAATAATGAAATTAGTATTCAATATAGAATATTTGATGCGAAATTCCATATACCATTACATATTCGATTCTATTTGAACATTATATGGAGTTGTGGGTTATTTCTTAATGCTTTCTGTTTATTCACGAGGTTCGTTTTCGCTGTCAACCGATAAAAATAATAGGAATTTTGTAGGTATTTTAGAGTAAACTTTGTTAATATGTATGTAGGAGGTAATGAAGCAACTGATACTATAAAAAAAATACTTCGTTGATATATAATAACTAAGTTCCGGCTGCTGGTTATAGGCTATGTTTTATTGTTATTTATTAACGCGTGTCTGGACGCGACCGGTTGCTAGTCTAATGCACAATACACATATAAATAAAAAACAAGGTAAATTGAAAAGTAACCTATTCATTGGGCAATTAAAATGAGCCCAAACACTATATCTCTGCTGTAAGTTGGCGAGGAGTCAGGTATACTATAGATTCCCGATGAAGCTGCAGCATCAGGTTAAGGTTTTTTAATGTCATCGAAGTAACAGAATACCATATCACGACTAAATCTAACCCGTTGAAGATGCTCACATCTATTTTCAACTAGTAAAGAGCTGATAATCTTCAAGCGGTTGAACAGATTTTCTTGAATGACACAGCTAATAACACTTCCGATAAAGTGAGCTAGGATATCACAGACAGACACACAGATACACAAATATACAGATAACACGTTATACTTTTAAAACACCCTTTTTTTGTCGGGGGTAATGAATGTAATGATTCATTAATGAATAATGATAGAAGGTTGACATTGCGCGCGCATTACGCAAAAAGTACAGAATAGGTTTTGATTTTTTTTACCTGACTACGAAAAAGGAGGGTAATGTTTTTCGAGCGTATGTATGTAGGTATGTATGTATGTCTATTTCTTTGGTACGCTCTGTAGCGTAAACGGCTACATGGATTTTAGCATACGAGGTGTCGTTACATTCGTCTTAATTGTGGGAGTGACATAGGCTATATGCTTAATATTTAAATAGGACGTCTGGGAAGTAATTAAAAAGCAAAAGTAAAAGAAAAATAATTTGTCAAGTGTTTTTATCGCAGTCGGATTTTTTTTTCTTTTTAATAATTTCGCTTATTTGTTTTACTCATTAGATACTTGGATATTATTTAAAAAAAAAAATACATCACGAGATCATCATTCAATAAAAAGTTATTAAAGTTTTAGGAAACTACGATTTTTATAAGCACTATGCGTTCAGAGATGTTGTATCCTTGCCGTGGTATAAATATAATTAACACCCCAGACGAAGTTGTGGATAGCAGCTAGTATATTATTACTATTATGAATGAGAAAGTACCTTTATCTGTTTCTCCGTTTGTTACATTTCCAAGTGTAATAATCCTTTGAACCGATCGCAATTAAATTTGGCATACTTAGAGGTAGCTTGAACCTTGGAGTAGGACACAGGCAAAACACGCACGGAAAGTTAGTACGGTATAAATAGAGTCCAATCTATATATTATGAACTAGTTGTTCCCCACAGTTTCACCCGTGTTAATTTTATCCGACAAACACCGCGCCGTCAATGCATCCATGTAGCATATCATAACTGTTCTTCCCGCAAGTACAAATTATTTAAATTTTTTATTATCTCCTAAACTATGTGTCCAAATAGGCATACTCTAAAGAGCAAAATTTAACGTCTTAAAATTGTCTTTATGATGAAATAACTTTTGTTTGTAAGGATTAATATGCCATGTTTAAAAATAATGCTTATAAATCACTTTTTAATCTTCAATAAATCTTTGTCACGAAATATTTTATTGTGGCTTATGTAGTAGTATAAGAGATAGGCATATGCTATTCGCCGACTTTTTTTAGATATACTAAGGACCAATATTATTATAGAACATTGTATTTCCGTATCATGCCAGCGCGCGCGGTTAATGCAGTTCGGGAGGGCCTGGACTTCCGACTTACGTAACAAAAATCAATATTTAATGCTATCTGAGATTTATAGAATAATCTTAAATAGCCTATACTATTCCTTGAGAGTCTGGCTATCATATGCAAAAATAATTTTTCGAATCCGACTGGTAGTTCCAGAGATTAGCTTGTTTAAACAAACAAAAAACTTCTTCGCTTTATTATATTAGTATAGATTTATTATATAAAAAATGTTTCAAATTAACGATTGCGACATTCGTTGCCCAAACTGAACTGTATCATACCTCTCTCTTTCTAATACGTACCGAATTGCACGGTGCCTAAGACGTTGCTTAATGTGTGTTGCAATACTTGCAACTGATACATTAACTTTACTTTGTATGTATCTAAAGTTTCGATCCCATGGTGCGTGCTTTCACATAGTAATCCGGAGGACGCGGTATCACTGGTCTTTATGCAACGAAAGAAACCATTAACATTTTTTTTTAAACCAGCTGGATCCTATATTACAAGAAACGGTGCGCGCCTGGGTACTCGGAACACATCCGTAACGAAGTGTAAAGAAAATCGGAAAAATATGTTAACAATAAATAACAAGGCAATTTTTAACAAAAAAGAATACCAACTTTAATGATTTTCAAGAGTTCCCTGGTGTACCTTCGAAGTTGAAGGTCCAATGCCAATGAAATGCGACCACCCTTGAGGTATCCCATATCCAACAAAAAGGAGACCCAAATCGGTTCATAAACAAAAAAGTTATGCCGGAACATCCATAAAAAAAAACATTCGAATTGAGTAACCTCCCGTCTTTTATTGAAATGCAAAAGTAACTTTGTCCGTCAGTAACGTTTCCACGCCTAAACCAATTTCTATGAATTTTGATTTAGATATACATTGGACCCTGAAAACGGGCACATGGGCTACCTAATGACGCGAAAACAAAATTTGAAGTGGTGATATAGGGGATGAAAGTTTTGTATGGAGAACCCATCATTTCTCAAATTAGGGAGATGAAAATTCATGTTTATGCTTTTGGTAAAAAATAGGGTTCCGCATTTTCGAAAAATCATCCCTCAAGGTAGTGACAACTTCAATTTTTTTTTGCATGTATAGTCTATAATACTTAGAAAACTGTTGGCAGATTTTCGATATTTTACGGAGAGAAAGCTTACATGTGTACTTGAGTAAAAAAGTATCCACGAAATGTTTAGAAAAGTGAAGTTATAACATATTTCATGCCTAAAGGTTTATTTTCTACGCAGACGAAGTCGCAGATACCAAGCTGGTAATATGTACTGATGAAATGCTGTTCTTTGGTAAACGCAAAACTTAAGAAAGGCTGAAAGAATAATTGTAAAGGTTTCCCGGAATATTTTCATGTTTGAAAAAACTGCACTTCCTTTTTTCTATCGGTTTTTTGTATGAACTCCAGACCATAACTTACGATGTAAACGATGGATACGCATAATTCTTTCTTATTTGTTTATTGTCATGGAAAAGCTATCAGGAAAAAACGGGATAGATGTCGCTGTGGCCAGCTAGTAATTATTAAAAAAACTACACATTTATTAATATAGATAACTTCATGGAGCAGACTTACTATCTGACTGCGAAAAAGGAGGGTTATGTTTTTTGAGCGTATGTATGTGTGTCTATTTCTTGGACACGCTCTGTAGCCTAAACTATTTGATGGGTTTTAGCATACGGGGTATCGTTAGATTCATCTTAATTGTGAGAGTGATATAAGCCAAATGATATTTAATTATGACAATTAAGAGATCTGTGAACCCTCCTATTTCGCAGTCGGGTATAAACAAAAGTACTGTTTATTCTAGGCTATAGTTATTTCCTGTTATCAAGGTGCCTTACGCAATAATATATTTAATGATTGCGTTTTGATTAACACACGGATAATCATAAAAGCAAACAGTTATAGTAAATGTTCTGTACCTAAGAGTAATACAATGTTTCTACTTATTAACAACTTTGCACAACTACATACTTAGATGACGTGTACCTATATAATCAAAGATTATGTTAAATTACTAGCTGTGCCGACGGCTCCGCTCGCGTGGACTACCATGTCGCGTCGTCGATCGTGGAACACGCGCGGATCGTATTAGGCCCCCCGCTACTCCTGGTTATTTTGAAGATAAAAATTTAAATTTGAATCCTTTGTGATCTACAATTATGTAGTACATTAATTTGATATATCTGTTTTGGTTTATTTTATTCCGCCAATGAATTATAATTTCTTACGTGTGTACATAAGTAAATATAATTATTTTTAATTATAAACAATTGCTTGGGTAATCTCATGAAGCTATTCTTAAAAACAAAACAAAGATAACAATATTATTGTTATGCTTCGTTAATTAATTCACCCATTCGGAATGTTTCGGTCGTAAAATCTTATTTATATACAGATTGTAAAATTGAAGTTTCTGTTTGTATTATCAAAATAACAGTTTTTTTTACTAAATGCATATGAAAGTATATACGACACCTAAAACAAAAAGCCCATTTTTTAATTTTTGTCTGTCTGTTTGTTCCGAGTAATCTCCGAAACGGTTGGACCGATTTTGACGGGACTTTCACTGATAGATAGCTGATGATATAGGGAGTAACTAAGGTTACTTTTATTTTAGAAAGTAATTAGGATTCCGCAGAAATAAAAAAAGCTGGTCATGGTGAATCAATTCGGGCGCTTAAATGGCTTATGCTGAGTAAACGATAAGAGATATAGCAAAATAATGTACTACATAATCATAGGTATTAAAAAGACCTACAAAAAAGTCCGGGAGAGTATACATCTATCTTCTATAAGGAACACGCACAATAAGCATTTTTGTCTCTAAAATAGCCGGGAGCGGGGGAGCAAAATTCGCGTGGACATTCTGTAGTCCACGTGAGCGAAGCCACGGGCACAGCTAGTATTGAAGTATAATACGGATTCGACTTTTTAAGTTTGAAAGCTTTGAAGGTACTAAACACGTTTTCCCGTATTACCCAGCCTCTAACGTCGCGTCGTTTCCCTAACAGAACTCGATATCGACTTATAGTATCTTGTACTTTAATTATAGTTTAGCTTTGCGTTAACTTTGTACGAAAAGTAGCGATTGCCCAACGCTCAGTGTTGCCAGACGTGCAATTTTAAATAACGGTATAAGGAAAATAGTGCGGAGCAGGATGAGAGGTTTGTAGCCTTTGCACTGATTGTATCGAAACAAAATAGCAGGTGGCTATCGGTTACTTGTATGTCATTAAATAAAATCGGTACGTACAAAACGATGTTCGAAAACTCGATAGTACTGGAGCAAATACATTGCACTCACGTACCCTGGACTGTTCTAACATTTGCGAGGATCGACTGACGCTATTTAGGTTACCACCAAAAGACTTTATGGTGTGCCCGCGGCTGCTCATGTGGACTAAATAATGCCATGGATCGGGCACACGCGCCAATCTTGCTAACCCGGCTCCCGGTAATTTCAATACAATAATGCTTATTGAGGGTGTTCCTTAGAAAATAGACATAAACTCTCGCTAACTTTTTTGTAGGTCTTTTTAATGACTATAATTATGTAGTATATTAATTTCATATATCTCTTATGGTTTATTCAGTGTAAGTCATTTAAGTGCCCGAATTGATTCCCCATGACCTTTTTTTTTATTTGCGCGCAATGCAAATTTTTTTTCTACAATAAAAGTAACTAAGTTACTCCTTATAACATCAGCTATCTAACAGTTAAAATTCCGTCAAAATCGGTCCAACCGTTTCGTAGATTACCCGGTACAAACAATCAGACAGACTGAGAGACAGACAAGGCTTTTAAAAATGACTTTTTATTATAGGTATCGTATTTATTTTTTCAACACACTTGCGCATAAAGTGGCTCTAATATCACCGCAATTAGGCACATAATGACACCTGTAATCAAGCTGTGATTTTTTCATTGCTATTATTCACAAGTGAGTTATAGAGTATCATTGAAAATTATTATATTCATTCGATCAATGATATAAGCGCATAAAAGCTTCAAATTACATAATTTTACTAACTGCACATTTACTAATTGTTTCTTTGAATAAACTTTTTATGTACTAAATAAAATAATTTTTTATTATTATTTTCTTCACAAGTGTGTTGAAAAACGTCGTATGATACACGTGTGTATTGGTGATTACCGTCCTCGGTTCTCTTAAGACCCTCACGGCCTCACCTAACGGCTCGGGTCTCAATGGCGCCTCAGCGGTAATCACCAACATTACACACTTGTACCATAATGTACTATTATAGGCATTTAGTAAAAAGTTGTTATTTTGACATTAGAAACAGACGCTTCAATTTTATTAACTGTATAGTTCATAAATAGAGGAATCAATCGTGCAAGCTTCTATAATTGCCGAGGACGTGAAGCATGACAGCTGTCAGTTGCGCTTTGCCAGTCTATCAAGTATTAAACATCGAGTATTTATTCCATTATGAAACAGGTAAAGTGGTTGAACCTTGGCTTGGACTGTTGCCAGGTATGCAACATTGCGATCTGACCAATTCCCTATCAGTAAAATCCGAGCTAACTAACTATACATATATAAATGTCTCTTCCTCCTGGTAGGAAGGAAGAAACATGTGTATGTATATATGTATTTAGTGATCTGTAAATTTTCGACAATGAAAATGTGCTGTTCAGTTTGTATATCTTAAATAAATAACTAAGTGGCTGCTTGGCTCAAGGGCTCCACGCCGAGGGAACGGACCTAGGCTCGACTTGCCGCAGAAGAGGGTGGAGGTGGTGGGTAAAATTGCTGGATAGTATTATGTATTCACGAGTTGTACATTTTGACATTACCGCAGGATGATAGGTAACAGATAGGGCCTAACGCCAATGTTCAAATCCTGGCTCTACATAACCGTTATTAGACCTATGGTGAGCTACGATGCACTGGTATAGTGGCCTAGAACCAGGCTCATATCAGTTATAGCCAAGCTAAGACGCTTTCGAAGATAGGCATGAATGACAATAACAAATTTTCAATAATACTTTTAGAAATAGTAAAAGATATCTTAACCGATTTTGGTGAAATTTTGTACACGGGAAGTAAGAGTTATTCCATGATTGATGGGATAGGTACCTACATTTTTCAATGTTACTTTTATAAATAGCAACAAAAAAAAAATCATCAATTCTCATCCGATTCTGATCTAATTTTGTTGACAGGAACCATACGTAATTCCATAGTTGATGGGATATAAGAATCTTCAACAATAAATTTAAGTAGGCATAGAAAGTAGTAAAAGATTTTGATGAAATTCTGAACACGGGAAGAATGATATGTCATTCCCCAATTGACAGGCTATATGAAGTTACTCAGCAGGGTGCACCACGTACAGGTGCGGTTGGCTTGGTCGTCTCGGTTCTATAGATGTACCTTACAAACCTTACACCCGAGAAATAAGCGTGTAAAAATAATAATGATAAAGATTTTGACATTTGTATCACTGTGTAACGTCTGGCAACACAGACAATTAAAAATATATACAATATTGTGTTGATTACGGCTTGGTGCCTCTCAGGAGTTCGTCGACTCTACTGTTATTATAATATGATGTAATACACAAAAACACATTTATCTGAAGTTATAATGACGTTTAAATGTGTTTTTCTCGCGTTCTAAGAATAGAACAAGTGAAAGTTTTTTGTAGGCGCGAGGCATAAGTCCGCCATGTTAGTTAATTGCTCATCATAAATCGAAAATTTTATAATTTATGTTCATAATTGTTGTAAAACAATCTTCCTATAATTTGCCTAAGCATAAAAGGTAAACAATATTACCTTGCTCTTTTGTTTTATATAAAGAAAATAAGTTGTATTTATTTTGGCACCTTTAGTAAAGGGTAAAATTGATAGCTGCGCGCGCATCATGTGATTTATGTGACGGAAGTGTTAATCTGAATTAATTTTATTGACTACTAGCTGTGCTCGTGGCTTCGCTCACGTAGACTACAGAATGCCCGCGCGAATCTTGCTCCCCCGCTCCCGGCTATTTAAAAAACAAAAATACTTATTGTAGGTGTTTCTTAGAAGATAGATGTATACTCTCCCGGATTTTTTGTAGGTCTTTTTAATACCTATGATTATGTGATACATTAATTTGCTAACTCTCTTATGGTTTACTCAGCATAAGCCATTTTAGCGCCCGCATTGATGCACCATGACCAGTTTTTTTATTTGTGCGGAACTCTAATTCTTTTTCTAAAATAAAAGTAACCTAAGTTACTCCGTATAACATACGCTATCTATCAGTGAAAGTCCCGTCAAAATCGGTCCAACCGATTCGAAGATTACCCTTAACAATCGCACAGACAGACAGACAAAAATTTTAAAAATGGGCTTTTTGTTATAAGTATCGTATATACTTTAATATGCATTTAGTAAAAAACTGTTATTTTGACATTACAAACAGACACTTCAATTTTATTAATTGTATTGATTACAGTTGCCTAGTTTAGTAAATCTTATATCAAAGAAAGTAACAGAGTGCTTTGTAAATGAATCGAGACACGTGTATATTCCTACAGCTATAATAAACACGGAACTGCGTTAGAACTTTGTCCCCGTTAGATTTTAGCTCTTTTGTCGGTGAAAATGAATTTCCAACGTTCTTGGCCCCTTTTTCATACTCATGTTTTTGTTTGGTTGGATATATACCCGAGGATCCCGGAGCAAGGCATGCACTTTCAGATCACTAAATATACATACACATGTTTCCTTCCTTCCTTCCTCCTAGTAGGAGGCAAGTAACATATATATCTGTATATGTCGCTCGCCCCCATGTCACGGTGAAGCTGTAAAAGCCGTCGGAGACTTCAGGGCCCCTAAGCCTAACAATATAGTAAAGAAAGCAAGTCACGCCTAACGGAGTAGCCATGAAAATGGCTTAGCGTTTTGTGACGCGGCGCGGCGGCGAGCGGCGCGCGGTTGGCAGGCGGCACGCGGTAGCGAACAAGAGGATGTATTTAGACATGGTGTTATTCAAAGTGGCTCTACGTTACTTCGGTAGATGCTTATAATGTTATGTACGATACATTGAACACGAGGGAAGGAGTGAGTGTGCAAATTAAATAAAGAGTAGCATAGATATGATGAATTCCGTTATTTATACAAAGAACATAGAAAGTATCCGAACAAATTATATGATATAGGTACAAGAAATCAGTGTATACTTTTCATGATGTTCTTTAACACATAGAAGTACATTTTCAATATCATATTATATAATGTTTAATTTCTTCCCAAAAACTTTTCATAATATTTTATATTTATGCTATGTGTGTTTCGACACCCATATATGCGGTCTATTTAAAATTTCTATGTTTATTTTATTCCACTAAACCGCAGCAAAATCGTCCAAAATATTTTGCTTCAAAAGCCGCCGCGCGGCGGCGCTGCACAGTTCGTCCCTGCGCCTCCGCGCTGTCCGCGCCACTCCGTATCATGGCATGTTTCCTATTCACCAGTACATTTGTTCCTGTCGCGTCTAAACCCGCGTACCACTATGGTAGGTGTTACACCTAGTATATGGTGGTCGCTATTCAGATGGATGCAATTATCGTATACTACCCAGCCTATTTGGATGAAAAAATATCGATCTATCTCTATGTGAGACGTGTGAAGGTTATTATCGATCGATTTATGAAAGTCCGCGTGGTGACCCAAATACCGTGTCTATTTGGTAGGTCATAGGGCACTAACAAACGACGCGCTCGTGAAAACCGTGCAGCAAAAACAACTAGATATTCGTGCCGCACTGGAGAATTATCCAAATTACAAAGACTTACGAATACCAATACCAATACTTACGAAGCCAGGGAAACCAGCATGTAATAATAAATAAAGTAAATATAATCTATGATTAGTCTGTGTTAAGTAATCTGTACTCTATGGTTGTATTATTGTCTATGATACAAGGGAATAAAACAAGTTAAAAGTTTGTGCGTGGCTTATCATTTATATCGGAGTACTTAAGTGTTTAACCCAATATAAATACGAACAATACACAGCACTGATGCGTGAGCACTAATTTATTGTAACGTAATTACGATCTGAGTAGTTCACTATTCGCGAAATATTTGGTAACGTCTAGAATATACTCGAAACACTAACACACACGACACACACTACTAACACATACGAAGCAGATCGCTACAATTACGTACTCCAACAAACTATAGCCTAAAAATAGAACACTTCCCCCTTTCAAGACTTTTCTGATGATTTCGGCCCTCCTTTTATTTTGGTACATAAGCGAGCCGTGTTCCGAGCCAGGACAGTTCTGTTTTGGACAAGCATGTGGAAACAACAAGCTATAAAAAGAAAGAAATTTGCAAGAGGACCATAGAGCGAGACACTCTAAGTACCACCACAGTATAGTTGAGTTTGTTTGAATTTCATTTCTCTGAGTACGAATAAATTAGTGACGTAATTTCTAGTGGTATTTTCACTATCTACGGGTATAACATTATTTACAAACTTTATCCCCACAACAGTAGTATAAAAGTTTCATTCATCTGCGGCGCCAATACAAGAAGAAGAAATGTCATACGTGAATAATAAATCAAATTGTTATTATAAACTATTGTATAGATAAGATGTATTTACAGTGTACAGTAAACAGATATACTAATATTTTATGTAAATATTTATAATTATGTAGGTTGTTTACAATTTTTTAAATTTTTAATTGGTTTTTCTTGACACTAGTTATTTGCATATTTAACCCAATTGAATCAAGAAATGATAATAATACTGCCGCGTGCTTGGACATCGTTTCTATCGACTTAGGCTCGAAACACACGATGATCTTGAATTTTCATTATGTACAATATCGTGGTGGTAGGACATTTACTAAACAACCGCCTAGATAGTTACCTCAAGTTGCAAATCGATCGCCAAGCACCAGTCTCAAGAGCCACTCCGTCTAGGCTTTCTTGTTTGCCATCTTAGGCTACATCTTTACTTATTATCACGGGAGATTGAGGCCTAACGTTGAACCTATTTTCTTTATATCGTAAGCCAGTAAGCGGTCACCAATAGACGTTTGCAATACTAGATGTATCACATA
Organism: Saturnia japonica; assembly: GCA_033032175.1. Lineage (NCBI taxonomy): Eukaryota > Metazoa > Arthropoda > Insecta > Lepidoptera > Saturniidae > Saturnia > Saturnia japonica. Next base: position 3,903,012 of record CM065331.1, read on the forward strand.
TTCTTTATCGACCCTTTAAAAACAGACACAGAACCGAACCTTATACTGTAGTCTCTTGAGAAAACCTCAACAGGGAAGCTCATTCCACATTCCAAGCGTTTGCGGAAGGAAACTCCTCTGAAATCGGACTGTCCATATGAACATTTAGGCTTCAAAGTGTGAGGATGAACTTTTTGTCAATGGCCAGCGGTGCAATGCTGGAAAGTAACCTTTGGCATCTTGTAAATAGTTACCCGGAACACAACCCATTATACGAATCAAGAGAAGTAGCGAAATTTCTTTGAAGATTTCTCTACTTGGGGCAGTCCGAGTGGTGGAATACCTTAAAGAAGATTGTAGCCAAATAATCTAATGTAGTGTTCTTGCGGTGAGTAGGGTGTCCAGAGCTGCTTGAGGTAGGAAAGTTCAAAGAGAAGTAGGGCACAGAATTTCTTTGAATATTTCTGTCTATTTGGGGCAGTCTGACTGCTGGAATAGCTAGTTCTACGCTCGATGTTTATGATATACCTAAGTAACGTTTTTAAATATCTATATAAATAAAATACCGTTTTGCGCACATCACGCAAATACTATTGGATAGATTTTAGCGAAAAAAATATCACGATATATTCATTCGATAAAAAGTTATTAAAGTTTTATGAAACTACGATTTTTATAAGCACGACGCGTTCAGTGGTGATTTTTCTTGTCGTTGTGTTAATATGTATAATAAACACCGCAGATGAAGTCGCGGGTATCAGCTAGTATTATATAAACAATAAAATAAATAAAAGGCCTTTTATTCCTTCAATTAATACAAGTTTAACTTATTTGTAGTAGGTATATTTTAAAATGTTATTTGTCTTAGATTAATTTAATTTGTTCGTTCTTTTAGTTGTTAGCTTCTATCACTTCTTCTGCAAGAACCCCAGATTGGGTGAAGGCCGATTAATTTAATTTGTTCGTTCTTTTAGTTAGCTTCTATCACTTCTTCTGCAAGAACCCCAGATTGGGTGAAGGCCGATTAATTTAATTTGTTCGTTCTTTTAGTTAGCTTCTATCACTTCTTCTGCAAGAACCCCAGATTGGGTGAAGGCCGATTAATTTAATTTGTTCGTTCTTTTAGTTAGCTTCTATCACTTCTTCTGCAAGAACCCCAGATTGGGTGAAGGCCGACTAATTTAATTTGTTCGTTCTTTTAGTTAGCTTCTATCACTTCTTCTGCAAGAACCCCAGATTGGGTGAAGGCCTCCGCTAAAGCGCCCATTTATTTCGATCTTGTGCCATTTGGCTCCAGTTTGAGCCGACGGTTCTTTTGATCTCGTCTTCGTGTCAGTGGTCTTTCTCTGTTTCTTTTTCCTTGTTGGTCCTCCACATGGTTGTTCTCTGGTCTTTTAAGCCTTGCTACATGGCCTGCCCTTTTTTCTGTTTAGCTTCTATGCATAGCTCAAGGCACATTAGTGGCTTTTGTTTGTCGTATTTTCTTTAGTTTTTTTACTTGAGCATGCTTCGTTCCTATCCTCGCTGACAGTATTAAGTAAATAAAATAAATTTATATTGGTATTTTCATCTTTTGTTCTCAGGTTCCTATCAACCGAGCAATGAGCTGATGCTTCGTTTCTATAGCTACTTCAAGCAAGCTAAGGAGGGTCCTTGCGAAAAACCGAAACCCGGATTCTGGGACGTTGTTAACAGGTTACTTATTTTTACACATTTTAAATATCACTGTTATACTTAAGTTGTTTAGTTTTTTATTTAATGCGTTATTATTGTTGTTGTATGTATATTAGATATAGATTTTGTCGAATATATCCTAAAATGCATGGCTAAAAAAAGCACCGTAATAGTAATATGCGAAATTTTATTGGGAGGTCAGCAAAGCGATAGCAGAAACTGTTAAATATCGGCTTCAAATGGCACTATTGTGTTATACTAGCGTACTCATTATCATATTAAAGAACCTAAACAATGCGTATTATATTATCTACATCACTTGCTGTCACTTTTCGTTGAGTGACATTGTCAATATTTTGAGGGGTCTAAGTTCAATGGTACTCGTCGGGGTTAGGATTCGCAGTATTAATTTATTTTATTTTATTTCACAGCCTTCCGTGCACGCAATACGTTTAAAAAGGGGTAGAAAGCTTTTGTTTCACGTATTAATACACAGATACCAGCGATAATGGACCAAACATAATATGAATTACTCGTTTTGAAGCTGATATTTAATTCTTTCTCGTCCTCGTTTTCCTATATTGAAATGTACTGTGAATCAGACACTAACAAGATATTAGTGACGGAATTAGAAAAATGGTTGCCGTTTCATTCCAAACTCTTTTCTATTATATGCTATACATGACATAATGTAAATATTTGTGGAACATTTTTTGCAATAACTGTACATGTATTAACAAACGTTTGACGATTTAGCTTATTATTACTTTATGTTCCTAATGGTTACTCAAGTCAATATTTAAAGTTATGAGAATGACGTCAGTACGGGGGAGTACAGTTGTTGAGTAATGGTATATTAAAGTAATTGTTTTTTTTTTGTATTTAGTGCTGGGTGGCATAAAAGTGTTTAGGAACTTCTATTTACGTGAAGAAATATGAAAAATATTTAAGAATACAGTTTTATACAACCACTAGCTGCTCCCCACGGTTTCATTCTTGTTTTTCTTCGACTAAGTTGCCACCGCGCCGCCGCCAACGCTCGCGTATAGGTTATCATTATTTTAAGTTCACGTATTTGCTTACAGCTTGTCAGACTGATTGACGTTAATGGTTACTGCTCAGCTCCTCCAAGTCTTAGCGTGAAGTTATATAGCCTTTAACCTGCCACAATAAATATGCTTTAAAATACAAAAATATTTTTTATTAACAACCAAAAAATATTAATGGATGTTCAGCTATAACTTCTTTGTTTATGAAAAGATTTGGATGATTTTTGTTTTGTTCGATGGGGAATACCTCAAGGGTGGTCCCATTTTAATTTCATCTTCAAAGATAAACCAGAGAACCCTTCTAAATCACAGCAAGTTGATTTCTTTTTTGTTAAAAATTGTCCTGTAAATAGTATTAGATTTGCAAAAGGCTTCCAACACGTTGCATTTGTGCACCCTTGTATAAACTTGGTTCTATATCTTTGATCAGTGTTATGAATATTTGAAGCGTTGATAGCTAATTGAAGGTTAGGTAGGACGCTGTTCCACAGCGTATGGGTTTACTACAATGATGAGTTAAATCAAATCAAAATATAGTTTAATATGGGTTTCAGTGGACAATACTTAAGCATTTATACTGACCATGCAGTATTATTTTAAAATCTTAAAATACATCGAGAGATACGTTCATATTTTTTTGATACAAAAAAGGTATTTAGTTATATTTATTTAGGAGATTACAATTAACGTACGCAAAACTGCATGGTGTAAACATGAGCGTGTAGTATGACATTATCTATTCCACATTTGGATAACAGCCACCACCTTCAGGGTGGTTTACCATGACAATCCGCGAGTTGACTGTATGTTTAAAAATTGAAGTAAATTATTGAGTAATATTGGTCTATAGATAAAAAACCTAAAACAATACAAACCTGGAAAAAGCAAAATATTTATTTTTTTAATTTACCCTTTGGAAAATTCATTCTTAATTTTTATCTGTGAGTCACGTGATTTTGAAACTATTCAGGAAATATGTACGTTAGACTCTTGCGTTGTTGTCAAACTTGCCACTGTTATCATACAAAATGACATAAAATGAATGATGACGTCACGGGACCATAATGCATTGTTTTTGTGGCATATTTTTTATTTAGATTATATTTTTTAAACCACGTTTTATGGTGTATATATTGAAAAAATATATTCATAGGTATTATTTTCAACATATAAAGTGTTTAAAACAATTTCCAAAAGTTGTCAACTCCCAGATTGTGTCCGACAGGATCACGACCACCATGCACCATAGTGATACGGCGCACATTGTACTGAAAGCGGAGCCTCCCTTTCATAGGATTTTAGAAAAATTAAATATGTTATTTCATAGTTTTAAGTATACAGTTTTGTCAAAACAGTCATATCATTGTATAATTTAGCAATCTCAAGCTTTCTTTTTACCTTCTACACCATATAATATGGACTTGTAAATTTCAAATGTATGAAAATGGATTTTCTTTTCGTCATAACTTTTTTTTGTTTTGAGTTGTAAAGCTGAAACTTATACATATCGTTACTGGGGTGGTAATGAACCCTTAGGACCTTTCACCTTGACCCCGGGCGTCCCCGTTCAACAGATATTTGTTGATGAAAATTTCATACTTTGATGACATTGTATTGAGGTGAAATCATCAATCTGTAGGTTTATTTTCGACCTGAATGCTACAGGTATCGATTAACAAAGTTACCCCTGATTTACCATACCGCTTCGTTTTCATTATCTTTCAAAAATACGATTCAGAATTAGTTTTCAAAATTCAATATACCTATTTTTCTTTATTAAAAGTAGTACATTACCTATAAATTTGGACTATCTACTTAAATTAACACCATTTATCATTAATAAATTACCAATTTAGCAATTTCCAGCTTTATTTTTACCTTATATACCAAATAATATTGACTTGTAAATTTTATATGTATGAAAATGAACTTGCCTTTCTTCATAACTTTTTTTGTTTTCAATTATAAAGCTGAAACTTATACGTATCATTACCGAGGTGGTAACGAACCCTTAGGTCCTTTGACATTGAGCCCAGGCGTCACCGTTCAAAAGATATGAGCAAATTGTTGAAAGGGGAATTGCTGCATTGCAGCCAACTGCTGTCAATGATACAAATGTGAAACACAGACTTCATATGACCATGATAGATGGTAAGATAACTTCATATCTTTCAGATACCTCAACAGCAGTATGTGATATTTGTAAAGTGAAGCCGAAAGATATGAATGCCATTGACTTGATATCGCGAAGAACTCATTCTGAGGATATTTTTAGTATAGCCTATCTTCCCTCCACGCCTGGATTAAATACATGGAATGCGCATTGCATATTGCGTATCGCCTAGATTTCAAAAAATGGCAAGGCAAAGGAGACGATTTAAAGCAACTAGTAGATAACAAGAAAAATACTATTCAAGAAAAGTTTCCAGATGAAATGGGACTGCTTGTAGATATAGTTAAACAAGTTGCGGGAACGACCAATGACGGGAACACCGCAAGAAAGTTTTTTGCAAATCCTCAAGTAACTGCACACATCACTGATGTTGATGAAGAACTCATCAGGAGATTTGCGGTGATTCTTCAGATAGTCTCATGTGGAAAGTTTGTTGATGTGGAAAAGTTCCGGCAATATTGTTCTAAAACAGCTCATAAATATGTCGAGTTATATCAGTGGTATTATATGCCTTCTAGCGTGCATAAATTACTCATGCATGGTGCAGACATAATTGAGCATAATAACTTTATCCCGATTGGTAAACTTTCTGAAGAGACTTCTGAAGCACGCAATAAAGATTTTAAAAATTTTGGAGTATTCCACTCGAGAAAAATTAGTAGAATTGCAACAAATGAGGATATTATCCATAGTTTGTTAATAACTTCTGACCCATACCTGTCCAGCATCAGACCTAAGATAAGTCAACTTAGCCATAAACCGCTATCAGAATAAGCTAAATTGTTATTGGTAAATTCTACATCAGATAAAGAAAATATAGAGTTTGTAGATGTAAGAAATTTGTGTGACTCTGAGTAATGTATGAGTGTAATTAAGTAGGTATCATCGGAACTATATGTATGTCATACTTTATAATATCATAATTTTATTATAAAATATTTTTATATATTTGTAATTTACATTTACATCATCTATTTAGAGGTACTGTTGAAATCGATAAGTTAAAATGAATATAAGATCTCATGTTATTTACACTGCTTTCATTTAGAATCCTAATCTAGCCCCAGAAATAACTGTTTAATCTTTTATGACAAACATCAATATCAACGAAACAAATAAACTAATTACCCTAATTAGCAAAATCAAGACATTTTGGTACAAATGTGAAACAAAAACAATCAAGAATAGTAGCAGGTAATGATAATTGGTGTTAATTTAAGTTTATAGTGCAAATTTATATGTAATTTACAATTTATAATAAAGAAAAATAGTTATATTGAAATTTTAAAACGAATTCTGAATCGTATTTTCGAAAACGAAGTGGTAGGGTAAATCAGGGGTAACTTTATTAATCGATACCTGTAGCATTCAGGTCGAAAATAAACCTACAGATTGATGATTTCACCTCAATACAATGTCATCAAAGTATGAAATTTTCATCAACAAATATCTGTTGAACGGGGACGCCCGGGGTCAAGGTGAAAGGTCCTAAGGGTTTATTACCACCCCAGTAACGATATGTATAAGTTTCAGCTTTACAACTCAAAACACAAAAAGGTTATGACGAAAAGAAAATCCATTTTCATACATTTGAAATTTACAAGTCAATATTATATGGTGTAGAAGTTAAAAATAAAGCTAGAAATTGCTAAATTATACAATGATATGACTGTTTTGACAAAACTATATACTTAAAACTATGAAATAACATAATTAATTTTTCTAAAATCCTATGAAAGGGAGGCTCCGATTTCAGTCCAATGTGCGGCGCGGCGCGGCGTGTTATTTCCTGGTTCAGCCGATGTATATCGAGTAATCAAGGGCGGCAGTAGGGATCTGTATTCGTCTGGATCGATCACTATCAATTTTTTTTTTTAGTTTGTCGTATTTCGGGATCGGCAGTGGATATCTAACAGCCGCGGTGCTTGTAGTCCGGCATAACACAGCGACAACCGGCGATGTATTGTTGTTTTTTGTTGTTGGATTGTACTGTACTCATCATCAGGCACAGTGCAGTCACTTTGCCCCCCTATTACTTGGGACCTAAAAAAAATATCCGGCGAACTGTGGGTGTACATTAGTACGCCACTGCCTAACCCTTCGGGGATACAGGCGAGAAGGTATATTATGTACTAATCTGGTTGCGTGATATCACAATATAACACTAGGGATAGAATGCCCCGAAACACTCGACTCCCCGAGTATTAAAGTAACATCGCCGCCGCCCTGCGGCGCCGCTGTAGGTACCGCAAGCGATCTTATGACATCACATACCATATAGTCAATTGAGCGTCTACTAATGTGCGATGTTCCACTAACAAAAAATTATTTTCAGAGCAAAATGGGAGTCCTGGAACAAGCTCGGCAATATGACGAAGGAAGAAGCGATGCAGGCATACGTCGATGAATTGCACAAAGTACCTACTTTCTTTATTTAACCTTTAATCATTCAATTTTTATTAATAACTATATCACGTTAATGTATAAACATGTTTATATAGCTAAAGTAGCAAAAAAGCGTTTGAACGGCCTGAGAAATAACGGCCCGCATTTGATAGCAAGCTGTTACCGTAGTCTAGGGACGCTTGTAACACCAGCTTGTATCACTAGCATGTTGCCGACCATGAGAACCCCCCTTCCCCAAGGAGCTCTTGAAATCCTACTCACTGTAAGAACATAGAGGTTATTTGACTGCGACCTTCTCTAGAGTAGAAGAAGGCATGATTGATGGGATAGGTACCTACATTTTTCAATGTTACTTTTATAAATAGCAACAAAAAAAAAATCATCAATTCTCATCCGATTCTGATCTAATTTTGTTGACAGGAACCATACGTAATTCCATAGTTGATGGGATATAAGAATCTTCAACAATAAATTTAAGTAGGCATAGAAAGTAGTAAAAGATTTTGATGAAATTCTGAACACGAAGAATGATATGTCATTCCCCAATTGACAGGCTATATGAAGTTACTCAGCAGGGTGCACCACGTACAGGTGCGGTTGGCTTGGTCGTCTCGGTTCTATAGATGTACCTTACAAACCTTACACCCGAGAAATAAGCGTGTAAAAATAATAATGATAAAGATTTTGACATTTGTATCACTGTGTAACGTCTGGCAACACAGACAATTAAAAATATATACAATATTGTGTTGATTACGGCTTGGTGCCTCTCAGGAGTTCGTCGACTCTACTGTTATTATAATATGATGTAATACACAAAAACACATTTATCTGAAGTTATAATGACGTTTAAATGTGTTTTTCTCGCGTTCTAAGAATAGAACAAGTGAAAGTTTTTTGTAGGCGCGAGGCATAAGTCCGCCATGTTAGTTAATTGCTCATCATAAATCGAAAATTTTATAATATGTTCATAATTGTTGTAAAACAATCTTCCTATAATTTGCCTAAGCATAAAAGGTAAACAATATTACCTTGCTCTTTTGTTTTATATAAGAATAAGTTGTATTTATTTTGGCACCTTTAGTAAAGGGTAAAATTGATAGCTGCGCGCGCATCATGTGATTTATGTGACGGAAGTGTTAATCTGAATTAATTTTATTGACTACTAGCTGTGCTCGTGGCTTCGCTCACGTAGACTACAGAATGCCCGCGCGAATCTTGCTCCCCCGCTCCCGGCTATTTAAAAAACAAAAATACTTATTGTAGGTGTTTCTTAGAAGATAGATGTATACTCTCCCGGATTTTTTGTAGGTCTTTTTAATACCTATGATTATGATACATTAATTTGCTAACTCTCTTATGGTTTACTCAGCATAAGCCATTTTAGCGCCCGCATTGATGCACCATGACCAGTTTTTTTATTTGTGCGGAACTCTAATTCTTTTTCTAAAATAAAAGTAACCTAAGTTACTCCGTATAACATACGCTATCTATCAGTGAAAGTCCCGTCAAAATCGGTCCAACCGATTCGAAGATTACCCTTAACAATCGCACAGACAGACAGACAAAAATTTTAAAAATGGGCTTTTTGTTATAAGTATCGTATATACTTTAATATGCATTTAGTAAAAAACTGTTATTTTGACATTACAAACAGACACTTCAATTTTATTAATTGTATTGATTACAGTTGCCTAGTTTAGTAAATCTTATATCAAAGAAAGTAACAGAGTGCTTTGTAAATGAATCGAGACACGTGTATATTCCTACAGCTATAATAAACACGGAACTGCGTTAGAACTTTGTCCCCGTTAGATTTTAGCTCTTTTGTCGGTGAAAATGAATTTCCAACGTTCTTGGCCCCTTTTTCATACTCATGTTTTTGTTTGGTTGGATATATACCCGAGGATCCCGGAGCAAGGCATGCACTTTCAGATCACTAAATATACATACACATGTTTCCTTCCTTCCTTCCTCCTAGTAGGAGGCAAGTAACATATATATCTGTATATGTCGCTCGCCCCCATGTCACGGTGAAGCTGTAAAAGCCGTCGGAGACTTCAGGGCCCCTAAGCCTAACAATATAGTAAAGAAAGCAAGTCACGCCTAACGGAGTAGCCATGAAAATGGCTTAGCGTTTTGTGACGCGGCGCGGCGGCGAGCGGCGCGCGGTTGGCAGGCGGCACGCGGTAGCGAACAAGAGGATGTATTTAGACATGGTGTTATTCAAAGTGGCTCTACGTTACTTCGGTAGATGCTTATAATGTTATGTACGATACATTGAACACGAGGGAAGGAGTGAGTGTGCAAATTAAATAAAGAGTAGCATAGATATGATGAATTCCGTTATTTATACAAAGAACATAGAAAGTATCCGAACAAATTATATGATATAGGTACAAGAAATCAGTGTATACTTTTCATGATGTTCTTTAACACATAGAAGTACATTTTCAATATCATATTATATAATGTTTAATTTCTTCCCAAAAACTTTTCATAATATTTTATATTTATGCTATGTGTGTTTCGACACCCATATATGCGGTCTATTTAAAATTTCTATGTTTATTTTATTCCACTAAACCGCAGCAAAATCGTCCAAAATATTTTGCTTCAAAAGCCGCCGCGCGGCGGCGCTGCACAGTTCGTCCCTGCGCCTCCGCGCTGTCCGCGCCACTCCGTATCATGGCATGTTTCCTATTCACCAGTACATTTGTTCCTGTCGCGTCTAAACCCGCGTACCACTATGGTAGGTGTTACACCTAGTATATGGTGGTCGCTATTCAGATGGATGCAATTATCGTATACTACCCAGCCTATTTGGATGAAAAAATATCGATCTATCTCTATGTGAGACGTGTGAAGGTTATTATCGATCGATTTATGAAAGTCCGCGTGGTGACCCAAATACCGTGTCTATTTGGTAGGTCATAGGGCACTAACAAACGACGCGCTCGTGAAAACCGTGCAACAAAAACAACTCTATATTCGTGCCGCACTGGAGATGTATCCAACTTACAAAGACTTACGAATACCAATACCAATACTTACGAAGCCAGGGAAACCAGCACTGATGCCTGAGCACTAATTTATTGTAACGTAATTACGATCTGAGTAGTTCACTATTCGCGAAATATTTGGTAACGTCTAGAATCTACTCGAAACATCGAGTATATATTTGTATATTCGAAACGACATTGCATTTACTAACACATACGAAGCAGATCGCTACAATTACGTACTCCAACAAACTATGGTCTAAAAATAGAACACTTCCCCTTTTCAAGACCTTTCTGATGATTTCGGCCCTCCTTTTATTTTGGTACATAAGCGAGCCGTGTTCCGAGCCAGGACAGTTCTGTTTTGGACAAGCACGTGGAAACAACAAGTCATAAAAAGAAAGAAATTTGCAAGAGGACCATAGAGTGAGACACTCTAAGTACCACCACAGTATAGTTGAGTTTGTTTGAATTTCATTTCTCTGAGTACGAATAAATTAGTGACGTAATTTCTAGTGGTATTTTCACTATCTACGGGTATAACATTATTTACAAACTTTATCCCCACAACAGTAGTATAAAAGTTTCATACATCTGCGGCGCCAATACAAGAAGTAGAAATGTCATACGTGAATAATAAATCAAATTGTTATTATAAACTATTGTATAGATAAGATGTATTTACAGTGTACAGTAAACAGATATACTAATATTTTATGTAAATATTTATAATTATGTAGGTTGTTTACAATTTTAAAATTTAATTGGTTTTTCTTGACACTAGTTATTTGCATATTTAACCCAATTGAATCAAGAAATGATAATAATACTGCCGCGTGCTTGGACATCGTTTCTATCGACTTAGGTTCGAAACACACGATGATCTTGAATTTTCATTATGTACAATATCGTGGTGGTAGGACATTTACTAAACAACCGCCTAGATAGTTACCTCAAGTTGCAAATCGATCGCCAAACACCAGTCTCAAGAGCCACTCCGTCTAGGCTTTCTTGTTTGCCATCTTAGGCTACATCTTTACTTATTATCACGGGAGATTGAGGCCTAACGTTGAACCTATTTTCTTTATATCGTAAGCCAGTAAGCGGTCACCAATAGACGTTTGCAATACTAGATGTATCACATATTCTTTATCGACCCTTTAAAAACAGACACAGAACCGAACCTTATACTGTAGTCTCTTGAGAAAACCTCAACAGGGAAGCTCATTCCACATTCCAAGCGTTTGCGGAAGGAAACTCCTCTGAAATCGGACTGTCCATATGAACATTTAGGCTTCAAAGTGTGAGGATGAACTTTTTGTCAATGGCCAGCGGTGCAATGCTGGAAAGTAACCTTTGGCATCTTGTAAATAGTTACCCGGAACACAACCCATTATACGAATCAAGAGAAGTAGCGAAATTTCTTTGAAGATTTCTCTACTTGGGGCAGTCCGAGTGGTGGAATACCTTAAAGAAGATTGTAGCCAAATAATCTAATGTAGTGTTCTTGCGGTGAGTAGGGTGTCCAGAGCTGCTTGAGGTAGGAAAGTTCAAAGAGAAGTAGGGCACAGAATTTCTTTGAATATTTCTGTCTATTTGGGGCAGTCTGACTGCTGGAATAGCTAGTTCTACGCTCGATGTTTATGATATACCTAAGTAACGTTTTTAAATATCTATATAAATAAAATACCGTTTTGCGCACATCACGCAAATACTATTGGATAGATTTTAGCGAAAAAAATATCACGATATATTCATTCGATAAAAAGTTATTAAAGTTTTATGAAACTACGATTTTTATAAGCACGACGCGTTCAGTGGTGATTTTTCTTGTCGTTGTGTTAATATGTATAATAAACACCGCAGATGAAGTCGCGGGTATCAGCTAGTATTATATAAACAATAAAATAAATAAAAGGCCTTTTATTCCTTCAATTAATACAAGTTTAACTTATTTGTAGTAGGTATATTTAATGTTATTTGTCTTAGATTAATTTAATTTGTTCGTTCTTTTAGTTGTTAGCTTCTATCACTTCTTCTGCAAGAACCCCAGATTGGGTGAAGGCCGATTAATTTAATTTGTTCGTTTTTTAGTTAGCTTCTATCACTTCTTCTGCAAGAACCCCAGATTGGGTGAAGGCCGATTAATTTAATTTGTTCGTTCTTTTAGTTAGCTTCTATCACTTCTTCTGCAAGAACCCCAGATTGGGTGAAGGCCGATTAATTTAATTTGTTCGTTCTTTTAGTTAGCTTCTATCACTTCTTCTGCAAGAACCCCAGATTGGGTGAAGGCCGACTAATTTAATTTGTTCGTTCTTTTAGTTAGCTTCTATCACTTCTTCTGCAAGAACCCCAGATTGGGTGAAGGCCTCCGCTAAAGCGCATTTATTTCGATCTTGTGCCATTTGGCTCCAGTTTGAGCCGACGGTTCTTTTGATCTCGTCTTCGTGTCAGTGGTCTTTCTCTGTTTCTTTTTCCTTGTTGGTCCTCCACATGGTTGTTCTCTGGTCTTTTAAGCCTTGCTACATGCCTGCCCTTTTTTCTGTTTAGCTTCTATGCATAGCTCAAGGCACATTAGTGGCTTTTGTTTGTCGTATTTTCTTTAGTTTTTTTACTTGAGCATGCTTCGTTCCTATCCTCGCTGACAGTATTAAGTAAATAAAATAAATTTATATTGGTATTTTCATCTTTTGTTCTCAGGTTCCTATCAACCGAGCAATGAGCTGATGCTTCGTTTCTATAGCTACTTCAAGCAAGCTAAGGAGGGTCCTTGCGAAAAACCGAAACCCGGATTCTGGGACGTTGTTAACAGGTTACTTATTTTTACACATTTTAAATATTACTGTTATACTTAAGTTGTTTAGTTTTTTATTTAATGCGTTATTATTGTTGTTGTATGTATATTAGATATAGATTTTGTCGAATATATCCTACAATGCATGGCTAAAAAAAGCACCGTAATAGTAATATGCGAAATTTTATTGGGAGGTCAGCAAAGCGATAGCAGAAACTGTTAAATATCGGCTTCAAATGGCACTATTGTGTTATACTAGCGTACTCATTATCATATTAATGAACCTAAACAATGCGTATTATATTATCTACATCACTTGCTGTCACTTTTCGTTGAGTGACATTGTCAATATTTTGAGGAGTCTAAGTTCAATGGTAATGGTCGAGTTAGGATTCGCAGTATTATTTTATTTTATTTTATTTCAGTCTTCCCGTGCACACAATACGCTTAAAAAGGGGTAAAAAGCTTTTGCTTCACGTGTTAATACACAGATACCAGCGTTCATAGACCAAACATAATATGAATTAGTCGTTTTGAAGCTGATATTTAATTCTTCCTCGTTCTCGTTTTGCTATATTGAAATCCTAAATTGAAATGAATTGTGAATCAGACAGTAACAAAACGTTAGTGACGGAATTAGAAAAATGGTTGCCGTTTCATTCCAAACTCTTTTCTATTTCTATACATGACATAATGTAAATATTTGTGGATCATTTTTTGCAATAACTGTACATGTATTAACAAACGTTTGACGATTTAGCTTATTATTACTTTATGTTCCTAATATTTACTCAAGTCAATATTTAAAGTTATGAGAATGACGTCAGTACGGGGGAGTACAGTTGTTGAGTAATGGTATATTAAAGTAATTGTTTTTTTTTTTGTATTTAGTGCTGGGTGGCATAAAAGTGTTTAGGAACTTCTATTTACGTGAAGAAATATGAAAAATATTTAAGAATACAGTTTTATACAACCACTAGCTGCTCCCCACGGTTTCATTCTTGTTTTTCTTCGACTAAGTTGCCACCGCGCCGCCGCCAACGCTCGCGTATAGGTTATCATTATTTTAAGTTCACGTATTTGCTTACAGCTTGTCAGACTGATTGACGTTAATGGTTACTGCTCAGCTCCTCCAAGTCTTAGCGTGAAGTTATATAGCCTATAACCTTCCACAATAAATATGCTTTAAAATACAAAAATATTTTATATTAACAACCAAAAAATATTAATGGATGTTCAGCCATAACTTCTTTGTTTATGAACAGATTTGGATAATTTTTGTTTTGTTCGATGGGGAATACCTCAAGGGTGGTCCCATTTTAATTTCATCTTCAAAGATAAACCAGAGAACCCTTCTAAATCACAGCAAGTTGATTTCTTTTTTGTTAAAAATTGTCCTGTAAATAGTATTAGATTTGCAAAAGGCTTCCAACACGTTGCATTTGTGCACCCTTGTATAAACTTGGTTCTATATCTTTGATCAGTGTTATGAATATTTGAAGCGTTGATAGCTAATTGAAGGTTAGGTAGGACGCTGTTCCACAGCGTATGGGTTTACTACAATGATGAGTTAAATCAAATCAAAATATAGTTTAATATGGGTTTCAGTAGACAATACTTAAGTATTTATACTGACCATGCAGTATCATTTTAAAATCTTAAAATACATCGAGAGATACATTCATATTTTTTTGATACAAAAAAGCTATTTAGTTATATTTATTTAGGAGATTACAATTAACGTACGCAAAACTGCATGGTGTAAACATGAGCGTGTAGTATGACATTATCTATTCCACATTTGGATAACAGCCACCACCTTCAGGATGGTTTACCATGAAAATCGGCGAGATGACTGTATGTTCAAAAATTGAAGTAAATTGTTGAGTAATATTGGTCTATAGATAAAAAACCTAAAACAATATAAACCTGGAAAAAGTAAATATTTATTTTTTTAATTTACCCTTTGGAAAATTCATACTTTTATCTGTAATTCACGTGTTTTGTAAAATATTCAGGAAATATGAACGTTAGACTCTTGCGTTGTTGTCAAACTTGTCACTGTTATCATACAAAATGACATAAATGAATGATGACGTCATGGGACCATAATGCATTGCTTTTGTGGCGTATTTTTTATTTAGATTATATTTTTTTAAACACGTTTTGTGGTGTATTAATTTAAAATATATATTCATAGGTATTATTTTCAACATATAAAGTGTTTAAAACAATTTCCAAAAGTTGTCAACTCCCGGATTATGTCGGATACGGTGCGGCGCGGCGTGTCACGTTCCTATATCGAGTAATCAAGGGCGGCAGTAGGGATGTGTATTTCGTCTCGATCGATAACTATCAATTATTTTTTTTTGGTTTGTCGTATTTCGGGATCGGCAGTGGATATCTAACAGCCTCGGTGCTTGTAGTCCGGCATACCAGCGACAACCGGCGATGGATTGTTGTTGGATGTTTTTGGATTGTACTGTACTCATCATCAGGTACAGTGCAATCACTTTGCCGTTCTTCTACAAAACGTAAACCTATGCTTATACCAATTTCTGTTGAATCAGATAATATTGCTTATGTGGTTTGTAAGAATGTAATGTAAAGACTGATAATTATGATTTTGCCTTGGTAACGATCGATTGTGCAGAAACATCAAAACAGTTTATTGCTTTAACGTCACAAATATAGGCCAAGCACTAATCCTCATACCTGCCTCATTTAGCCTAGTGGTCGTAAGCGCGAGTGCATGCTCGAGGTCTTGGGTTCGATACTCATGTGGAGCAAAGTATTATTGGGTTTTTCTATAAAATTTTCAGCAGCAGCTCGGAGTTTGGCTTTGTGTCCGATTAATGGCAATCGGCTCGCCCCCTATTACTTGGGACCTAAAAAAAATATCCGTCGAACTGTGGGTGTACAGGCGAAGAGGTATATTATGTACTAATCTGGTTGCGTGATGTCACAATATAACACTAGGGATAGAATGCCCCGAAGCACTCGACTCCCCGAATATTAAAGGAACATCGCCGCCGCTCTGCGGCGCCGTTGTAGGTACCGCAAGCGATCGTATGACATCACATAGCATATAGTCAATTGAGCGTCTTCTAATGTGCGATGTTCCACTAACAAAAAATTATTTTCAGAGCAAAATGGGAGTCCTGGAACAAGCTCGGTAATATGACGAAGGAAGAAGCGATGCAGGCATACGTCGATGAATTGCACAAAGTACCTACTTTCTTTATTTAACCTTTAATCATTCAATTTTTATTAATAACTATATCACGTTAATGTATAAACATGTTTATATAGCTAAAGTAGCAAAAAAGCGTTTGAACGGCCTGAGAAATAACGGCCCGCATTTGATAGCAAGCTGTTACCGTAGTCTAGGGACGCTTGTAACACCAGCTTGTATCACTAGCATGTTGCCGACCATGAGAACCCCCCTTCCCCAAGGAGCTCTTGAAATCCTACTCACTGTAAGAACATAGAGGTTATTTGACTGCGACCTTCTCTAGAGTAGAAGAATTTCATCAGTCGGGCTGCTCCAAGTAGGGTGAATAAATATGTAGGTATTTCTTTTTTATAAAGCTGTTTTTTTTTTTGATGAACAGATAGTTGAGACAATGTCATATAGTTCAGACGTCGCCTCATTCCTGTCGGTGGATGATGATGACCAAGGATTCCCTAACAGCGATTTAGAGCTGGTCGCTGGCGATGTACTAGCGAAAGTAAGGTCGGAACACAACTCGCCTGTTTGTAAGTATAAACCAAATAAAGTACCTTCACTTGAACTATAACTTCACGAATTAACTATAGTATTATGGAGTCACTTTCTATCAAGTGTAGTATTTTTACCAGCTTACGATTTTTTCAACAATATATTTTTTTGTTCTGTTGTTTATTTATTAGTACTAATTTAAATTATTATTTTATATTATTACAAGTGTTTTACACATTGTAATAACTTACTTACATACTTCACTTAATTTTATTTAATAACATTTCCGATTTTGTATTTAAACAATACAGTAATGTTACATATATATTGTTCTTTTGTCATATTTAATGGGTCCAAAAATTAATTGCAGTATCATTAGTCGAACTATATGACAGTGGTGAGTCACTTCACCTATTTATATTATATGCTATAATAAATGTAGCTATGTCGCGTCCATTATTTTTGAGAAGGAACATCTTGCGTACTTTGTACGTTGCGTTATGACATGTATGGCTGAGCATTACGCGCTCATCTCAAAACCGGTTAACCGTATAAAAAATTAATTCTAACAAAGTTTGTAGAGAATTTAGTGCCCTACAAATTTTATCAACATGCAGATATCATTTAACCTCATAAGACGTAAAAATTCAAAACCGATTTTTGCGACCTTTGACATTTATTATCTAAGGACGGCTCACACGTGATATTATGATGTTTTTGAGATAACATTTAGAATGCCAAAATGAAAGTTTATACAAAATATATTTAGCTTATTTCGTTTTATTTCAAGTCTAATTCATTGATTGGACTATATAACATATGTTAATAGATCAATCATTCAGTCACGGATCCTTGTATATTTAGATTAGAGTACAGGCACTTCAGTTGTATTTATTTGTATAGATTTTTATTACTTTTTCAACTTTATCTTCATCTTCAATCAAATCTAGCTTACGATTTTTTTAACAAACTCGTCTGTTGTTATGTACTAATGCACTTATCAAGTGTAGTCACCAGATCACATTAAAATTTAACATTTATCTATACGACTTTTGATTTCAGGCTCTCCGTCTGTGAGTGGTGCTTCGTCTCCTATCCATAGGGCTTCGCCCCCGCCTCGAACACGACACGAATCCGAGGACGAGTACATAGACACTGTCGATGTTAGTATTGTACGTAATCTAAACTCTCTTTTCTTTTCTTCCTCTTTGCTATAATTTTTAATAATATTTTGCTCAGCATTGTGAATCTTACATTATCATCTCCTGTTGTATTTTAAAGGTAACTTTTAACTGACTTCAAAAAAAGGAGGAGATTCTCAATTCGTTTTTTTTTAATGGATGTTCTTATAACTCTCCATAACTTCCTTGTTTATAAACCGATTTAGATGATTGTTTCTTCATTGAAAAGGGGGTTATCTCAAGGTTGGTCCCATGTTAATTTTATTGTCATTGGACCGTAAACTATGAAGATACACCAAAGAACTCTTCAAAATTATTCAAGTTGGTTTTCTTTTTTGGTAAAAATTGTCTTGTTTTAGATATTTTAAATTGCTGCCTAGTTTGCGCCCTCTT
The DNA here is from genome assembly GCA_033032175.1 of Saturnia japonica. Classification (NCBI taxonomy): domain Eukaryota; kingdom Metazoa; phylum Arthropoda; class Insecta; order Lepidoptera; family Saturniidae; genus Saturnia; species Saturnia japonica. Next base: position 3,921,384 of record CM065331.1, read on the forward strand.
AAGAACCTTTGACTAAGTCCCTTGCACTTAGCATAACCAGTGCAGTCTTAACCCGTCGGTGCAAAAAGTGTAAGGCACTTAGGCAAAGAAAGGTGTGCTATTATAATGTGAATTCTGATTTTTGTGCTAATTTTTAAACTTTTCTTACTAACCTACGTTTAGTGGTGAATCCATCAGTGAATATTGTAAATAAATAATTGTTTTAAAAGACTAAGCCGGTTTCAGTGCGTTTGAAACGTCATGGGTTTCTTTGAATGGCTGGAAAAAAAACTACATACCTACACAATTCTTACGGGTTTAAAAATAATTTTTAGGATATATATAAGCTGGGTAAAGATTTTCTAAGAAGTTCACTCCACTTACCTTCGTCGTATATGAATAGCGACGTGCGTAAAGTACACAATAGGCTACTTGACTCGTATCAAATTTGGTGCAATAAATAAATAGGTACTTTCTGTATAATTCGACTTAAGAAACCAATATTTATCAATTTCAGACGTTAAAAGTGTAAGATGGCTAATTTACAAAATTTTTTTACTCTGTAATCGCCGTCGGCATTTTGTGACATCATAGGACTCTAAGGAGGCTCAGAAAATTGACATTGATGAAATAAAAAGTATGGTTATTTTTACAAAGATGAACGATTGCTAAATGTCAAATGTTTGTTTACGACTCGTATGACGTCACAACAGATATATTATATAGACTAATAAAATATGGCTGATAACGTTTTCGCCTGTTTACGAAAAGTAAACTTTTAAAATATAGTTTTGCAGTTTTGTAGGCCCTAAAAAACATGGTAATTTTTGTTTCTCTAATCGAACTATCATTAATAATGTATTACTTACTTTAAAAAAGAGTGAACTAGTCTATTACGCCAATGTTAAATGGTTAAAATCTAAACGAAGGAGATTGGCCCGTGGAACACTCTGATCAGTTCTATTGAAGTTGACCAGTTAATTCTGCATCTAATCCGAGTTAACTGGTTAACTGGAACAAAAGAGACTACGCAGTATTTAAAATAACACAATATACATAAACAATAATTAAGATTTATTTTATTTATTTCAATAAAACATAAAACACTTATAAAAGGTACTAACTAAAGACAACACACATTTAATATTAATATCACTTAAATGGCTTACGCTGAATAAATTATAAGAGATATATCAAATTAATGTACTACATTATTGTAGATTTTAGAAAGAGCTAAAAAAAAGTCAGCGAGAGTATATGTCTATCTTCTAAGGATTATAGCATTTACGTCTTTAAAATAACCGGGCAACACGATTCGCGAGTGTTCTGCAGTCTTATAGTCGACGCGATCGGTTCTGCGGCTATTTAATATATTTCAAATAGAACTGTGTTTGCGTCAGTTATAAATTATAATAGAGAGGGTTGAACCCATAAGTTTTTTTTATACTACAAAGGTGGCAAACAAACATACGGCCTGCCTGCAGGAACACAACACAAAACCTTTTGGTTTGTGAGGTAAGTATGCTCAGTGGTAGCTAGCGTATTGGAACTACGCGTCGATCGTCTGAGCTATCGGTGAGGGAAAAACATCATGATGAAACCATACCATGGTGGTGTAGGGCTTTTTTTAATACCCGCCTGACTAGCTACCAACCGCTGTTGCACTTGGGAGCTAGTTTCCCCACTAGGCTTAGCGTGCTAACCATCTTGGGCTTCAACGATAAAAAACCTATAAAGATTTTTTTTTGAATTTGGAATGTGTACTTGTTTGATGTTCAGAGCGAGCCCGAAGTTCCGGTACAGCATCGTGCAGCACCGAGACTCAGCAATGGACATGCTCATCAAATAACTTCGCAACTTACGCGTAAGTACACGGTGATGATTTGATTAATTTTAAAACTATTAATACTTTGTCAACTGTCTGTCTATCGATTATTTTATAATAGTGCGGAAAATTGACGTCACCGTCCCTGATGGTAATCACAGTACAATCCTAACATAACAGCGACCACCGAGAGAGCTTAACAGTCGCCGCTGTCATGCCAGCCTGCATTGATTTAACTGGATATGTACAGGCTGATTCCGAAACGCGACACGCAAAACTGTTGAGTTATAAAGTTGAAATTTAGTATCAAGGCCTATGGCCTCATGTTGCTATAAAAAATATCAATTTTGCAATAAAAAAGAACTCTATATAGTTAAAATTCTACTTATTGACCGATTATTAAAACCTGTAGGTTTATTTCCTGAAATCTACAGTCTTCAAATTTGTCATATTTGAAGGGTTTTGGAAATTTTGTATAGAATAAAGTATATTTCCGAAATTAATATCTGCAATACGGGATTCATAATTATATAATACACTGGTGTAATGCCAGCGGCCGCAAAATAAAAGTTTCTCACATAAACACGCGCCGTTAACAATTTTTATGTAAAATAGCTAGTTACGATTAGAGTAAAATTAGAAAAAAAAAAAATACTATTCTCGAAATATCTGGAATCTAGTCGAAACATCATCGTTGATACGAAAAGACATCGGTAGTTCACTCACGTATATAAAGCTTATCGGTCTGATTGTAGTAATCCGATACTAAAAATAAAACACTTCCCCTTTTAAACGATTTCGACCCTCATTTTCTTTGATTATATAAGCGAGTTGTGTTCCGAGCCAAGACAGTTCTGTTTGGACAACAAAGTGGAAACAACAAGCGACAAAAGTAAGATATCTGAAAGAGGACCATAGAGAAAGATTATCTAAGTACGCTCATAGTGTAGTGTTTTCGCTGTGTGCGAATAAATAATTTTCGTATTTGACGGCATTTTCATTACCGATGGATATAACAATTAAAAATATAAACATCACAGTTTTAAGATACAACAAACGTTAGACATAAATTATTAATCTTATTTGTTGTTTTTTTTTTTTTAAGAGAACCATTTATATTGCAGTTTCATTTGCTATAAAATATTATGATTTTTGTATAGTAATTAATACTCATTATATCTATTATATTATAATACTAGCTGTGCGCCACGGTTTCACCCGTGTTAGTTTTATACGGCAAACATCGCCAACGCACTCGTGTAGGCAATTTTTTATACTTTATGTAAAACTATCCTCTGAGAAATAAATGAATATTTCAAATTATAATATAGTCTATGTTACTCACTGATAGTGTAGCTTTATATTGGTGAAAGAGTTTTTAAATCGGTCCAGTAGTTTTTGAGTTTATCCATTACAAACAAAAAATCAAATCATTCCTCTTTATAATATTGGTATAGACTAACTGTGCCCGACGGTTTCACCTGTGTTAATTGTATGCGAAAAACACCGCGCCGCCCAAGCACCGATGTTGTCTATCATAATTGTTCTTCCAGCAAGTACAAATTATTTTAATTTTCCATTATCTCGTAAACTATGTGTCCAAATAACATAATATAAAAAGCCAAATTTAACTTCATGAAACTGTATTTACGATGAAGTAACTTTTATTCGCATAGGTATTAATATGCCATGTCTTAAAAAATACAATAAATCACTTTTTTATTTTCAACAAATCTATGTCGCAAAATACCTTATTGTGGCTTATGTATAACAGATAGGTATATGCTATCGTTGACTTTTCTTATATATAATAATCACCAATATTTTTGTAGAACATTGTATTTGCGTATCATTAACGATCACGCCAGCGCACGCGGTTAAAGCAGTTCGGGAGGCCCTCGACTTCCGACTTACGTAAAAAAATCAATATTTAAGGTTAGCTGAGAGTTGTAGTCTAATGCGTAATGTTAGCCTACTATTCCTCGTGAGTCTGGCTATTATATACAAAAAGAATCCTACTAATATAATAAATGTGAAAGTGTGTATGTTTATATCTTTGGATGTTTGTTACTCAATCATGCAAAAACGGCTGAACGGATTTGAATGAAATTTGGCAGACAGATATTCTATGACCTGGAATAATACATAGGGTACTTTTTATCTCGGTATAAGTTATAGTTTAACCAGTGTTACACTACAAATATAATAAATGTAAAGTTTGTATGTTTGTTGTTTGTTCTGTTGTAAGTTTTATTGGGACGCTTAATGTGTTGGATTCATATTGGCATATAATGACAATACCATACAAACAGTGTTAAACCCATGTATGATTTTCTTTTGCTTTGTCGTGTTCCGAAATCAGCCGATGCATATACAGACATATAGCGGGGTGATAGGGATCGCGTCCACCATACACATAGTGACAATCCCATCCATGATTTTCTTTTGGTTTGTCGTGTTTCGAGATCTATCTGTGTATATTCAATAATACGCAGACGAAGTTGCGGGTACCAGCTAGTATTAAATAAGTACAGATAATTGAAATAAATTTATTAACCGCTACTATTTTTTTGGTTAAATAATTAATTAGTTAGATACATGCTTATCACTTAATTAATTGCTATTTAAGTACTTCTAACCGTATTGTTACCGTGGGTAATCAAATGTTGTTAGTGGTAAAATAATTTATTGTTACAAAAAAAAAATTGACAAAACAGAACTATATCTTATTGTGTTACTATTTGAAATTGTACTATTATATAACATTATTTTTTTGTTTGTTTGTTTAAACGCGATAATACAAGTCAGATGTGAAAAAATCTTTTTGCGTTTGAAAGCCTAATTATTGACGAAGGTTATAAACAATTCGCTGACCCGCGCAACTTCGTATATTATTTTAGAACAAATTTTATTACCAAAAAAAAGGTTATATTGCGTCAAACTTAAGAAATAGTCATATGCTATCCTGAACTTTTTAAGAGAAATAATTCCGTCACACATCATTGTTGCGTTACTTTAACCATTTACGCAGCGCACGCAATGGAAACTTTCAAAAGGAATACATTTTCCACGTTTTTGTAACATTTTTCATTGATGCTCCGCTCCTATTGATCGAAGCGTGATGTTATATAGTCTATAGCCTTCCTCGATAATTGGGCTATCCAACACTAAAATAAATTTTCCATTCCAACTAGTACTTCATGAGATTAGCGCGTTCAACCAAACAAACAAACTCTTCATTCAGCTCTATAATATTAGTATAGTTAAAACATCACACTATGACTCGAAGTAGCGTAGCAGTAACCATTAAAGTGAAGCAATGGCAAGCTGTAGGCAAGTACTTGAAATAAGAACAAAAATAAGCTAAAAATAATAGGCGAATAAATTTAACACGGGTAAAATCACGGGATGCAGCTATTTTTTTTTCAAAAAAAAACCGAGTCCAAAATATTCTACTTCACAGTTTTAAGATACAACAAACGTTAGACATAAATTATTAATCTTATTTGTTGTTTTTTTTTTTTTAAGAGAACCATTTATATTGCAGTTTCATTTGCTATAAAATATTATGATTTTTGTATTGTAATTAATACTCATTATATCTATTATATTATAATACTAGCTGTGCGCCACGGTTTCACCCGTGTTAGTTTTATACGGCAAACATCGCCAACGCACTCGTGTAGGCAATTTTTTATACTTTATGTAAAACTATCCTCTGAGAAATAAATGAATATTTCAAATTATAATATAGTCTATGTTACTCACTGATAGTGTAGCTTTATATTGGTGAAAGAGTTTTTAAATCGGTCCAGTAGTTTTTGAGTTTATCCATTACAAACAAAAAATCAAATCATTCCTCTTTATAATATTGGTATAGACTAACTGTGCCCCACGGTTTCACCTGTGTTAATTGTATGCGGAAAAACACCTCTATCATAATTGTTCTTCCAGCAAGTACAAATTATTTTAATTTTCCATTATCTCGTAAACTATGTGTCCAAATAACATACTATAAAAAGCCAAATTTAACTTCATGAAACTGTATTTACGATGAAGTAACTTTTATTCGTATAGGTATTAATATGGCATGTCTTAAAAAATACAATAAATCACTTTTTTATTTTCAACAAATCTATGTCGCAAAATACCTTATTGTGGCTTATGTATAACAGATAGGTATATGCTATCGTTGACTTTTTTTTATACACTCATCAAAAAAGTCTAAGCAACATGTACTAATTTAAATTTTAGGATGGTTCTTCACATTATAACGTTGTATTTTATTTTTAAAATAATAATCTTTAGGGTTCTATGATGTAAAAATAACAGCTATTGTCTTTATAAGTTCTTTTAATAACAGAAATGAACAATATTAGAATATACTGTAGAAACTAAGATACATAAGAAACGAAACTTTTTTCTTACAAAATGAAATTTCTAAAGAAAATGTATTTATTGTGAAAGAATAGAACAATTTAATACAAAGTATGGGCTCCTCTGCTACTCAGAACTTGTCGGCAACGATTATTCATTGAATTAATGAGACTGTTTATGTCATCTTGCGGTATTCGCTCCCAATGGAATTGTAGCAAATCCTTCAGCTGTTGGGATGTTGTCGCTCCGTCCAAGTCCTTCAAAACACGTCTCTGGAGCATATCCCATGCGTGCACGATGGGGTTGAGATCTGGCGATTGTGCAGGCCAGGGCAATACCCGGATGTTCTCCGTTGCAAAGTATTCACTGGTTCGCCGAGCTGTATGTGAACGCGCATTGTCATGCATTAACCTAAAATCGGAGCCAAAGGTTTGTGCAAATGGGTAGACATAAGGTCTGAGAATATCCTCAATGTAATTTTCAGCATTCATGTTTTCACTTACAAAAACGAGCTCAGTTCGCCTGTTCTTCATAATACCCGCCCATAACATAAATGTTGAGCCGCTGTATGGATGAACTTCCTGAACGCACCTGAGCCTTTCAGTATTTCCGGGCCGACGATACACTCGCACCCTTCTTGTATCAAGCTTAAACCCGAATCGCGACTCATCGAAAAACATAATTTTATCCCATTGTTACTGGGTCCATGTTATGCGTTCTCTACACCATTCATATCGACGAGCGCGATTCCCGTGACGTATCGATGGGCACCTGATTGGGCGTCGAGCTCGTAGGCCGTACTCATGCAGTCGATTTCGCGCAGTTTGAGGACTTACATCAACACCACTTGAAATTTGTAGCCTCAAACTTATCTCTCGAGCGGTTAACATCGGCTGGCGTCTTGCAGTCAGTTTTATGTACCGGTCTTGCCGAGTGGTTGTACTCCTTTTACGGCCTGAATGCTGTATAGCGGGTTCTCCTGTATTATTGTAGCGCTGCCAAAGACGACAAATAACACTTCTATGAATGCCAAAATGTCGAGATACCTGAGATTGATTATTTCCCGCTTGCAACATCCCTACAGCTCTTTGCATTTCATCAGCCATCAAATGACGTCGCTTCATGACGTAAAGAATATCTAACAATTCAATTTTGTCGCTAACTTTATTTAAATGGTTGTTAAAATTATAAAATCAAGACTAAACGTAGCAATTAAAACGCACTTAAATTCAAATAAATTCGCAGTCATTTGAATTTTATGAAAAAACAAATGATAATCAAATTTTTTTTTTACAACCCGCCAGTATGTCATCTATAACAAAAAAGTTTACTTACCTACGCACTTTGTTTGAGTAAATATTTAGAAATTAATTAATATAAATGGAAAAATTTGTAATATCACGCATGTTGCTTAGACTTTTTTGATGTGTGTAGATACTAATCACCAATATTTTTGTAGAACATTGTATTTGCGTATCATTAACGATTACGCCAGCGCACGCGGTTAAAGCAGTTCGGGAGAACCTTGACTTCCGACTTACGTAAAAAAAATCAATATTTAAAGTTAGCTGAGAGTTGTAGTCTAATGCGTAATGTTAGCCTACTATTCCTCGTGAGTCTGGCTATTATATACAAAAAGAATCCTACTAATATAATAAATGTGAAAGTGTGTATGTTTAGATCTTTGGATGTTTGTTACTCAATAACGCAAAAACGGCTGAGCGGATTTGAATGAAATTTGGCGGACAGATAGTCTATAACCTGAAATAACACATAGAGTACTTTTTATCCCGGTAAAAGTCATAGTTTAACCAGTGTTATCCTACAAATATAATAAATGTAAAGTTTGTATGTTTTTTGTTTGTACTGTTGTAAGTTTTATTGGGAAGGTTAATGTGTTGGATTCATATTGGCATATAATGACAATACCATACAAACAGTGATAAACCCATGTATGATTTTCTTTTGCTTTGTCGTGTTCCGAAATCATCCGGTGCATATACAGTAATGTAGCGGGGTGATAGGGATCGAGTCCACCAGACACATAGTGACAATCCAATCCATGATTATCTTTTGGTTTCTCGTGTCCCGAGATCTATCTGTGTATATCCAATAATACGCAGACGAAGTCGCGGGTACTAGCTAGTATTAAATAAGTACAGATAATTGAAATACATTTATTAACCGCTACTATTTTTTTGGTTAAATTATTAAGTAGTTAGATACATGCTTATCACTTAATTAATTGCTATTTAAACTCTTCTAACCGTTTTGTTGCCGTGGGTAATCAAATGTTGTTTAATTTATTCTTACCAAAAAAAAAATGACAAAACAGAACTATATCATATTGTGTTACTATTGTTACTATTTTAAATTATACTATTATATAACATTATTACGTTCAAGAGATCATTTTTTTGTTTGTTTGTTTAAACGCGATAATACAAGTCAGATGTGAAAAACTTTTTGCGTTTGAAAGCCTATTTATTGACGAAGGTTATAAAATACTCGCTGACCCGCGCAACTTCGTACATTCGCAGCGCACGCAATGGAAACTTTCAAAAGGAATAAGTTTTCCACGTTTTTGTAACATTTTTCATTGATGCTCCGCTCCTATTGGTCGTAGCATGATGTTATATAGCCTATAGCCTTCCTCTGTAATTGGGCTATCCAACACTAAAATAAATTTTCCATTCCAACTAGTACTTCATGAGATTAGCGCGTTCAACCAAACAAACAAAGTCTTCATTCACCTCTATAATATTAGTATAGTTAAAACATCACACTATGACTCGAAGTAGTACGTAGCAGTAACCATTAATGTGAAGCAATGGCAAGCTGTAAGTAAGTACTTGAAATAAGAACAACAATAAGCTAAAAATAATAGGCGAATAAATTTAACAAGTTTTTTACCCAATTTTTAGTCTTACGAACTATGATGCGTTTCCCACATAATTTACAAGGAGAAAAATATACAATTGTTATTTTTTGAGTCGGTGCCAGCCAAGCTTTGAACCCCCCTTACTCCAAAGACCTTTGGAAACCCTGCTCACCGCAGGAACGCAACACTGGGTTATTTTGCTGCGATCTTCTGTGGAGTATTCTACAAGTCGGACTGTCCCACGTAGAGAGAAATCTCCAAAGAAATTTATCTGTGCCCTCTCATTTTCTACCTTTCACATTCTTCTTCTTCTTCTTCTATGTAGTTCAAGTAAGTCCAGAACAACTTTGAGAATAGTTAGGTACCTAAATAGTGTTGGATTATCATACCAACCAATATATTAATAACTATAAATTTCCTATACGATTTTGAAGAGTTTCCAGGTGTATCTTCGAAATTCAAGGTCCAATTTCAATGAAATTAAAATGGGACTTGCTTGAAAATATCTTCAAACATTCATAACATCGCAAAAAAATAATTTTCAAAATCGTTAACATTAATAAAAATACAACCGAATTGATAATCTTCTCCTTTTTGGAAGTCTGATAACAAAAGCAATAGTAGAACAAAGTCATTATTACACACAGTTTAGTTACAGAAAAAAAAGCGTTAGTGTTAGTCTGCTATTGTAACCCACTTTCATTTGTTGCTCCTTATACGCTTGGATGTCCAAAACGGAACTGTCCTCGGTCTTTTTCGAACTGACTACACTGTTATTCTGAAGCTTCGAGAAGTTTTAGACAGTTTCACCGGTCTTGGGGGCGAGCGCTGATGAAGGCACTCAGCCGCTTAAAAGGGTCAACTAGCGCAACGGTGCCAAAGTGGCTGAATCTTGGACTGTTGCCGTACATGCAAAAATTCGCGATCTGGCTAATTCCCTGTCCGTAGAATTCGATCGAACTAACTAGACACAATTGTACATGTTTCTGCCTTCTGGGAGGAAGGGATAATCTTGCTTATATGCAGTTAGTAATCTGTGAATTTTGGTCTAAGACTAACTAGCCAAAAAAGAAAAGATAGTTATTCCTTTACAGAACGTACCTGAGTGGTGTGCATGTATGAATTATTTATGTCGATAACTATTGAATGTAATATCACTGTATCCATGGATCCATGCCAGAGGAAAGGACCTAGGCTGCCTTCCTCACTCGGTCGGAATATGACTTAAACCGATAAAAGAAATGGGTTGAACTTTCGATAATAACTTTGATTGATTTATGGCATACCACATGTTTAATGAATGTGTACAAATTTGTAATCGGGCTATTTTTAGTAATTGTTTGTTTGCTTATGTAATCGGACCGATAAAGTTTCAATATCTGCGTGTTCCGTGCGCTCGTAAAGTATTATCTTTTTGTACGTATTTATACTGATTGTATATTTTCTTCAGATTTGAGAGTGCTCGAACAGTTACCGGGAACACTGGCGCGGTTGGAAGCCGACGTGGCTGCTCTGAGGAAGGCTGTTGAAGGAGACCGCAGGATATTGGATGTAAGTTTATATCTATACAAGTCTTTGTTTTTACTAAATGCATATGAAATATACATACATACGGCAACAAAATATAATTTTTTTTTTTTTCTCTCTCTGTTTTTTCCGGTTAATCTTCTAAACGGTTGGACTGATTTTGACGGGACTTTTACTGTTTAGTTGATTTTATAAGGAGTTATGTCTAAGCTACTTTTATTCTATAAAAAGAACTAACGGCCCGCCCCGGCATCGCACGGGTATTTAACAAAAAAATCAAAAATAAAATTATAATACACACGAATAAACCCTTCTATTTGCATCAGGTTACTAAAAAAAGAAAATTATAAAGAAGTTTAATATTATTATTTTAATGAACTTTTATTTTTATAACTTTTTAGTTATTATTTTTTATATGTTTTTTTTTTTTATTTTTGTAAAAAGATTGTTTATTACTTAGGAAATGGTACAGACAAGTTAACACACCACGTATTTCATCGAAAAGGGAGTATAATTTTTCTTTGTGTTGCCACTGTATTAATGTAAGCTTCTTACACGGGGTTACCATAATACCGACGGCATAGTGTAGTTCACGCGAGCGGAACCACGGGGATAACTAGTTCTATATAATATGAATATCGTTTGCAGCAAGTGTCCCGCGGTTGGCGATGGCCTTGGCAGGAGCTGAGCGCTCCGACACTACTACTGGTACTCGTGTGGCCGTTGGTCGCTTACAGATGGATGGCTCGTTCGGCTGAATCCCGGGCTAGGAACACGTAGATCTCCTCGCCTTGGTAAGTATAACATCCCTATACTAGTTGCCATCTTGGAAAAATTACCACATAATTAGGGTAAACAAGGTTTTATTAATTTCTATGAATAAATTACTGGCAAATTTAAAAGTAAAATAGATTTCTGAAATACAACCTTTACGAATTATTAAAAATGTACAAATAATATATATAATACATTTTCCTTCAAATCACGCCGAGAAGCGTTTCTAATTTTCCACCATGTAGTATAAATATTTAAAGTTTTTCAAATCAAATTGAAATCTTTTTGGCGCCGAGAAGCATTTCTAATTTTAAGTTATGCTAAAAAGAACCTGTTTTTTTTTTTTTTTTTTTTGGTGATTTTTGCGGGAACACATGACAGGTCACTGTCTTGTAATAGTGTATGATTCATAAACTTGCATAATTTTCCCCTATATACTTCCATATTGGTCGAATATTTCGTGGCATAGTTTGGTTCTCGTTTACAAGTGTAGTGGAATGGAAATAATGAAGTGCAACATGAATTGTAAGTTTCCCAGATGGCAAGGGAGATATCCCCTGAAAAGTTCTTAGAACAAAGACGCTACCTACCATTTTGTTAAACCGCTGCTTGAAGATTCAAAGAATAGTTTTAATTTATTTAAGTTAAATTTATTTAAAAAGAAATATTTATCTACATTTAATTTTTTTCCCTTTAGGCTACACTGTCTGAAGTACAACAACAAAAATAAGGCGATCCGTACACGATCAGCCGTCGTTCGAAACTGTCAAGCTGGCTTGATTACCGTACGGATATTGTAGGGATATCTGACTGCGTAACCATGTACCTAGATTAATATAATTGTTTGTTTGTTTGTCTTTATTATGATATATTGTGATTTTAGGATGTTTTTTACTGGATAATGAGTAATTGTTCAATATTTCCGAAGGCACTGGTGTTCATTTTTTTACTACAACATGAAATAGTTAGCAGAAATGTATCAGAGTTTATTATTTTGCAAACAAATATGCTTATTTATGAAATAAAAAGAACATTGTGTACTTTTGAAACCCAAAAATTACTGATATTTTTTCTATATTTTCAAAAATCTAGTCTATTCTTTCGTATTAATTTATTCTACAAAGTTCGTTTTTCTTGAATTATATCACGTTTTCTATTTCTTTATTAGTAATAATAACACTCATTTCAATTTATAATGACCATAGTCTATTATTCTTATAATTATATATTTAATGTGCTGATGATAGTTTATAAATAACCTTATTGCCACAGTATATGGTAAAATCAAACGTAAGTCGAGAGTTGTCGTTTTTTTTTTTTGTAAATGTGATTGACGTATGGAACTAGTTGATTGGTTATGGGTATATTTTTATGGACAGATTGTATTGGTTACTGAAGTAGGAATATCAAATTGTACTATCTATCCTAATATTGTACAGCTCAGTTTGTTTGTTTGAACGCGCCAATCTTTGGAACTACTAGTCGGATTTGAAAAATTGTTTTTGAGTATTATAACCTATTTATTGAGAAAGATTATGGGCTATATACTTTCACATTATTGTAAGGAAAGGAGCATTAACCTTGAACGTCGAGCAAGTTGGCAAGTGCGGGAAACGAGAACAATAATAGGTCACACGGGAGAGTTGGTCGAATAAAATTTAACACGGACGAAACCATGAGGTACGTGTAGTAAAATTAAAAAGGATTATAATTGAAAAGTTTATTTCTTTTTGGGGGAGGGGCTCGTATGACCCCTATGACCTCCCTTATACTATTTCCATTTCTTTATTTTCTCGATGACAGTTCTAATTTGATAGTTGTAGTGTTGTGACCAAATAAGTAATGATATCGATCGCATATATTTATTATATTTTCATTCATCAGATTTTGATTAAAATAAATAAATAAAGATTACCTGTCGTTATAATTATTTCGTTTCATTGTCGAGTACCTACCTATACCTACCTACTTATTTTACCACAGCTTCGAAAATTTTAAAGAAGTTGGCATTATCAATCAAGAATTAATACGTGTAACATCTTGTAATGAAATATAATATTAGTTAATAAATTTGTACAAAAGTATCCGGCAGTATTTTAGTTTCTTACATTTTGTAAAAAAATGCCGGGTCTGTTATCGTGTTACGTTTATCGATATAGCTCCATCGCTATCAGTTTCTCCGACTCTGGTATAATCTTGTATGTGTGTAAACGTCATATTAGACGCACGTTCAAGTTTTCACAGGAGCTGTCATCGAGAAAATAAAGAAATGGAAATGGTTAATTTACTCGTAAATGTGATTAAAAATATCGTGTATTACACGGGCGCTACGGGAATTACGAACATCGACTCATTAAAACCCTCAGTTTTCGACTTCAGGCTTCTAATAGACTCTCGTTCGTGATTCCTTATTTACCGTCCTTAAGACACAATGTACCTACTATTTCATTCCAAAACTTTAGTAACAGTGGCATTTAATGTTTTATTACAAATAAAATACGTTATAATATAAAAATGGCTAAACACAATGAGATAGATCTACATGCTAAGCGCCAGGTGGCAAGAGGTGCCAAAATCCGATTGATAAATTCAAATAAAAAATATATTTTAATATCTATTCAATGGTAATATAGATTATTGAAAATTATTTTTATTATTTATATAATAACAGTAAAATAAATTTAACATGAAAGGTCGCCGAAATTGTCACACTTGACACTGGCGAAACTGCCTACATAGACAAAAAGCTATAATTTAAAAAAAGGCGCCGAAAGACCACCTCACTCCACTTGACAAAGGCCTAGGGCCGGAACTGTTTACATATATTATTTATATATGGCTTTCTCCTGTTATAAATGAGTAGCGAATATCATATTTAAATAATTTTATGAATTTAAATGTCTTTGTTAAAAAAAATCACAAATTATATTTTCAAAATAACTTTAAGTGGTTTGCTAATTTATATGTTAATATTTATAATTTTTATGTATTTGTGATATATAGGTAATAATGTATTAAGTACAGTTGGAGTCATTTAAATAATTAGCAATTAGCAATGGTCGCATGATCCGTTTTTTATTATTAACTTCTAGATTGATTTTGGCATCATTATTCAGATGTAAATTAAATCAATCTAATCTTTAATTTTTTTTATATATTGATTATTTTAGACAAGTAAAAAAATATTGATTAGCCAGTTACAGCTGTAAAATTCAAATACATATAGTTTTTTTTTTACTGTATTTGCTTCGCTTATAGTTTATAATTTATATTATTTTATTGTAATTTAAGTAATGATACTATTTATCGATATATGTGATGCAATTAAGATTTGTTGGGAATAATAAAGACGTAATTATTATACCCACTTGTAGCCGTTATGAGTTCAAACTGTTTTCGTTGAGAAATATGGGTGTGCGTAAATAACAAATGAAATACTGAATAAATATCGTAATGAAACTATTGCATGGTGGTAGGGTATTTTCTACTAATAACGTCCGCCTGGCTAACTAACACTCGTTAAGTTGAAATTGCGTCGCCAAGCACCTATAGGTCGGTTTCGGCAGCTACACTTGGGGGCCAGCCCCAGGGCTTATGTTACCATCTTGGGCCACATCGTCATAATAACTTAAAATCAGGTGAGATTGTTTCTGAACGCTAAAACTATAAAGAATTTAAAAAATAGTAATGAATTGTATATATTCTAATTATATTGAAACATTACTTATGTATATATTGACTTATGTGTTGATATATGACTCCAACTGTACTTTTATTTCAAACGACATCATGTAATAACACTACGTATCACCATTTTAAACATTAAGTTAACGATATATAATTTAACTTTCAATTATAAGGATTAAAAAAAGGGGTTTTGTTAGATCGTTTTAAATCTACGTATTACATATTAAAACAATTAATGTTATAATACATCTAGAACTGTTTGTATATTCGTATTGTGATAAATGTAGTTCTATTTTAATTTTCTTGAATAAAGGACAAGCATTTCATTTAAATTGATACAAAATGTTTTATATTTAAAAATATATTAATTTGTATTTAACGTAATGGGTAAATAGCATGTAGTGTTTAGTTTTAATAATTAACGCCATCTATTGAGAGTTCAGTTTTTACTATAATACAGTTTCATTTACATATTTGCTCTAAAAGTTTAATAAACTCATGACATTTCTTGACAATTACGGTTTAAAAGTTTACGTGTGCACAATTAGATGGCGTTATTCCTAATATGTATATTATAAAAGATTGTACATTATTGTATTTGTTACTATAAATGTAATTTTAAAATAAAGGGGATTTTTATTGATGAATGTTGTCTTTTTAACAGCCTTGAATACAATGAATTTTTGTAGTGTTGTGCGCCGTATATTTTACGGTATAATTATTTGAATTGCAAAAATTTAAATACTAAATTGAGGTTTTTTTTTAATAATTTAAATATTTTGTGCTATTCAACATACTCGGTCATTTACTATTATCATTACATAATTCAGGAAACTATAAAATGAGTATATTATAGCGAACAACCGCAAAAAAAAACAAAATAAAGAACGTTTTAATGGACTCACGAGAGATGCGAATTTGTCTCACTTTTTCGGGCTCCACGTATTATGAATTGTTGAGCACTCTTTGAAATAAAAACTCATAAATAGTTATAATATTTCATACGGGTTTACAATTAGTACCGATTAGTAACAACACTATTTTAAAAACACAATAAACTTACAACACATGAAATGTCACTTCACTCCGTAGGAACAAAAAGCGCACTTTAGGTGCGAATGAAACTTACCATTTTTATGTCCACTCTGGAAACTAATATATAAAAGTAAGTTAGATTTATAGAAAATAAAAAATTACAAGCGATATAATTCATAGATTTATTTCGATAAACCATATTACATAATTATTATATTTTATAAAATGGCGGAATGATGTCAAAATAATATACAAGAACATAAAAAAAACATATAGTAATATTTACATGCGTTAAAGCTAAAAATTAACTGGTGTACTAAACATTATAGTTAAACTTAACAAACAAAAAAACCAATAAAAACATGGCCTATTAGGAACTTATATCGATTACAAACAAAATTAAACGACCACATAGATATTCACGCAGTCGCCATGTTGAATTACACGAACATTATGATGACAGATACGGAGGACTGGGGCGTGCAATGATTTTGAAGTTCCTTGTGTATCATCGAAGTTGAAGGTCTAATGCCAATTAAATTAAAAAGGGACCACCCTTGAGGTATCCAACAAAAAAGAATCATCCAAATCGTTTAATAAACAAAGAAGTTATGGCTACACATACATTTAAAAAAAATATCAACTAGCATTTGTTCACGACTTTGTTCCTTTTGTTTTCGAAATGTAACTTGCAGCGCCATCTATTGTAAACTGATTGTACTAATATAGAAGCTTCGCGGGTGTGCGTACAGCAACTCAGTTTCCTCTCAATCGGATTAATTCTTTACGACAGAATACGGGATAATTCTTTACGGGACCAATAAAAATAAATTTTATTTTTTTATAAATATAAATATTAGTTTAACATTAATTCGACAACAAATATTATTAAAAATTTGAGGGGAAAAAACTGTTTTCAACATTCTTTTATTGGTAACACTAAAACTCGGCAATAGCTAAAAGACAAAAAAAATGTTCACAAATACAGAAGGAAGAGGCACTGAACTATTTTGGTCTTTATTTATTAATATATAGATATTTGTGACAAGCAAATCATTTCTTCGAAATATCCACAATACGAGAATTAGTTCAATGACAAAGAAATAAACGAAAGTGATTTTAATTTTCATTGTACATTTTACCGTTAAATAAACTTACCATTTTTGTATAATCATATCGAAGATTTCTTTTTGTTTCTGTAATTACATAATTATATTTTTAATAATATTATATTCAAAACTGACATAATTCTTAAAAGAAAAAAAAACCTTTTTACTAAGTCGGCGATTGTAAATTCAACATGGCTGACATAATATGCACGAAAACTTATCAATATAATAATAACATTCGATTGAGAATAGTGCAATTAATGCGATCCCCTGACTAAATAGCGGCTAAGCGAAAATTACTATTCTTGGTTGCAAATATATCAAGATTACAAATAAATATTTTTATGGTTTATTTGCAAATAAATATATTTTCTTAATTCAACCATTTATTTTTATGGTTACTACAAACGACCTGCAAGCCAACTCCATAATTTAAGTAATGATGCAGTTGACACAACTGCATCGATACTACCGTCGACCGACTGCAGTCAGCGAGCAGTTCTAACGACTACACGGAGTTAAAACTGTACGTTGACTCCAATAGAACTGCCCGCGACTGAAGTCAGTTGGCGGTATAGATGCATTTGTATCAACTGCACCGTCACCGCATCGAAACTGCAATTATGCCGGTGGCTTATACATATTTCGAACGCAGTTCGTCTGTAATAACCCATAAATGTAAATGCAAATTCCTTTTTAATATTTTAGTGACGTCATAAACCTTATGAACATTAGCAGAAATTAAGTATTTATTAAATTTCGATTTTTCAATCGTCACATAATTTTGAGAATATATTTTGACGGATAATGTATGGAAAACCTGTCAAAATTTAAAAGTTATTTGACGATTGAAAAATTGGCCCTTAAAATTTACCTCACAATTTAGTCATGAGGTTAAATAGAATATAAGACAAACGCTTTACATTTATTACAATAATTAATTCGTATAAAAAACAAATTTAATTATTTAATTATAATACCATATACTTAAGGAGGGGGAGGGGGGGGGGGGTGTCCGTTATACACAGGTACTCATGGAGGTTATTCCGAATATGTACGTTATCTTAGAATAAATTGATTAATAAATATATTTTTTAAAGAAAACAGTAATAAATCTATTTACACAAACTAGACGTGTAAAATTATTTGTTGATTTGAAAAAAAAAAAACCTTAATGCAAAAACAGAGATTCTTAAACTTCCTACTTTCAATGTAAGACATCTTGTTATTTTCTCAACTTGTATGTAAAAAGGAACAGGCGCGGATCTAGTTTTTAAGTTTGGAGAAGGTCATAGATAGAAGTTTTTGAAGATACATTATTTACAACAACAAAAAAAGTGTTTTCTATGATAATTGCAAATTATATTTATGTGGGGGATGGGGATGGTGACCACTATGACCTCTCCTTAGATACGTGCCTGTTTAGGCATCATTGCTATGTAACTTATACGGTTTAAATAAGTAAAATGAAGATGAGATCATATTGAAGGAAGTAATTGGTATTAATTAAAAATATTGAAATGGAAAAAATAAATGCCATGGTTGAGATACTAGGTCAAAATACAAAGAAGAAGAAGAAGAAGAAGAAATCGATATATTGAATTTAAACAAGGTAACATTTAAACTGTAACCTTGGCCCCACACGTTGGCCCGAACGTTTGTACCAACCAACCATAAATTAAAGTCGATAGATAATCATATCTACATTTATCGATAGATCGAAATATAACCTGATTATGTTTCTTTATTTGTATATTAATTTATATATGTTTATATACATTTTGCAATTCCCTTAGGATATTATTTTTAAGGTTTTTACATTTGAAACATTATTTTAATATGAGTTTATAAATAACTTTTTACCCATTTTAGATAGTATTATAGTGTTCTGTCAATCATGTCCTGTTATCAACAAAATTTGGGTACAGCAGTCACTACAAAGCGTATCAAAGGGAAAAATAACTAATGTCAAACTAACATACATAATTTTGTATATACTCAGTAAATTAATAGCCGCTGTATCCAAAATCGGCCAGGGTCATGCTGGATACAGTGTACAAACAAGTTACGTCTACAATCCTCGAGCTTACCTGTATGTTTAAGAATTAAAGTAAATTATTGAGTAATATTGGTCTATAAATAAAAAGCCTAAAACAATAAAAATGTAATTGTTTATTTATTTAAATTTCCCCTTGGAAAATTAATATTTTTTGGCTGCGTGTCACGTGATTTGAAACGCCGATTAGAAAATGTGACGAAATATGAACGTTATTCACATCTGTCACTGTTATTATAGAAAATGACATATAAAATGAATGATAACGGGATCATAAAGGCGCGTTTTTGTAGCGTGTTTTTTTTTAATTTAAATAAAAATATATTTTTAAATCACTTTTTATGATGTATTGATGAAAAAAAATCATAGGTATTACTTTCAATATATAAAGTGTTTAAAATAATTTTCCAAAAGTTGTCAATTCCCGGATTCAAAATATATATTTTTTAAACTTTTACATTCACGTGGGCGAACTAAAGACATTGATTTATTGTTTTTTCACGTTTCAAAGAGTAAAATATAGAACTCCGTATGATATCAAATTGATCAATTCTTTTCCACTCTCTTAAGATTAATAAACATTCATAATATGATAATATCAATAGTTAATATTTTTAATAGTTATAGAAATATTAAACGTTGACTTATAACATATCAAGTGAAAGATTTATGATTTGATCTATGAAAAAAATACTATTACTTACTGTAATACACCTGTACCAGTGTTGAGCTTAATTAATTACTTCTGTAATTTAATAACCAATTAAATGACATGTTAATTGTAATTACTGTAGTATAATTAAAAGTAATTGTAATTAAATAAGGTTATTATTTATTGATATTACTTAATTTACTTTTTAAAGTGTAACTATTGTTGTTTTTTTTTTTTTAATATGCGACATTGATTTCGAACTGTCATCTGTTCTTTGAACAAAGTTGCATTAAATTGTAATTTGAAATAAATTACAAAAAAATAGTTTACCAAAATCTTAACTTACAAGTAATTTGTAATTATAATTGCAAAATTACATTTTGTAATTGTAATTGTTAATTACATTTTACCCAACTCTGACATCTACTTCTTGCTTTCTTCTAGAACTGTGTAAAGAAGTCCTAGCCAGATATTGTAAATAAAAAAAATTTTGAATAGATCTAAATTAAGTGATTCCCCAAAACGATTAACTGACAATACGTCAAACGTTTTCCAGTGTTACCAGATTATATTCCTAAACCTACCATGTCTAAAGTGAACATTGCAAAAATGTATTTTGCGTAAATCTAACAAGTTGTATTCTTATTATTATATTCATTCGTACTTTTTTTACATTGTACAATTATGCATCGAATTTTCGAAGTAATAGTGTTTAATAAATTGGTAACACTGGTTAATATTAATTGTTTAAATCATTTCAGCGAACCATAACAGGACACCCCCCAATTTAAATAATACATTATCGTCATAATTTTCTATCCTCGCCTCGTTTTCTTCACCTAAGTCGAACATTTTTTCCTCTTTCACACCTTTTATGCACATATTATATTTTTCACAGAATCCATCCATACCTTCTTCGGCTTTACTCCATACAGCGCCAACCTATTATTCCTTAACTTCTGTCACTGGTGCTACTTTCAAACCTTCTCTGATAATATAATCATTCCAATCTTATCAATTCTAGTTACTACCCGTCGGAAATATCTAGGCACCTCCTCCGTCTCACTCCGTTAGTACCGTTACCGACGCAAGCGCAGCTGCACCTGAGAGTCAATCTTCCAATAGCCTTAGCTTGTAACCATCTTGGACAATATCGTCATTTGAAATCAAGTGAGGTAATGGTTATAACGTTAAACAAAAAACGGTGGGGAAAAAAAACTAAAAATTAACTTGACTGATATTTCTTCTACACAAGTCTACTTTTTTGCCGACCATAGCGTACGATACTGCATTATTTTGAGGTGCCTAGGTATTTCCGAAGTACACTGCATACCTACCTTAACATTCAGATCTCTGGCTATATGTAATCTTTCATCCGTCTCTTTCGTATCGACAACAGCATATCAGCAAAATAGCAAACAAAAAATGCTAACTGACGTTAAAAAATATATCATATTACAAACTATTGCCAAACATCATTCTATCATCGTATAAACTCAGTCGGTTGCATTCGTTGGCTCTCCCCTTCTGCAAGACCCGATCCCGTCGCGCCCTCCTAATAGCCACCGGGAGGTCGCCGGGTGTTTTCACCCTCCCAGCTGGATTCATCAGATTCATATCACCGGACGAGGTGAAAATCTCGCTCACTTGCTCCAAGGAATGCTGACGTTTTATCGATAAACCCTTCAGCGCCGGTTTCGGCGATTTCTGAGGTGTGTCCTCGAAAGTGAACTCGGCCGTGTCTATTTCCCCGTTCAATGCTGCAAGGTAGACCGGATTGTCTCCGCTGTAGCCGTTTACCAGGTTCTCTTTATCGTTTGGGTCGCTGTATTCATTGTCGAAATTCGTGTATTTATTTTGGCTCTTGTTAAAAGTGACCGCTTTCGCCTGACTGGTTTCTTTCAGGACCTCGTTCTGGTAATCCGTTTTCGGGATCGTTTGCATCGTTATTTTGGAGCCGCCGTTCTCCGAGAGCAGCATGAGGTGTTCATCCTCGCTGCTTGAGCAGTCTGAGTTGAGTTCGAACGGGCTGACTTGGTTGTACGTGTCTTGGTTGTCGATATACTGGAGTTCGAGATTGATGCTGGCTCTTGAGGAGCCGCCGCTGTTGCTGTTTGTGATGATCCTATTGTCGCAGCTGAGCCGTTTCTTCACTGTAGAGTCCTCAGACTCAGAGTTTGTCTTAAAATTGCTCTGTGACGACATAGAAGTCCTAACCGATTGCTTGTTTAGACTCTCCGAACTGCCTCGCGAGGTTTTGCTCCTCATCTCCATGAAATCGTTTGGCTTCGCTTTGGGTACGATCACGGCGAACACTTGGTTTGGGGTTTTAGCTTCAGTATCCCTGGAGGGCAGTTCTTTGAAGCCTAGAACGCTATTCTCATCCATCATCGTCGGTGAGAGCGTCCTATTCGGCGGGGAGAGGCACGGCCCTTCTAAATTGAACGTCTGGTCTTGATTTAAGATCAAATTGCTTGGACGGTTAACCGTCAACGGCTTCTCGCTTACCAAAGCGACTTTGGTTTGCACATTATCAGGTACTAATTTCACATGGACGTCCGTTTTATTCTTATTAAACTTTTCGAAGAACTTCTTTATACCCCATTTGGGTTTATCCGCTTTGACTTCTT
Organism: Saturnia japonica; assembly: GCA_033032175.1. NCBI lineage: Eukaryota > Metazoa > Arthropoda > Insecta > Lepidoptera > Saturniidae > Saturnia > Saturnia japonica. Next base: position 3,943,916 of record CM065331.1, read on the forward strand.
GGAGGAGGTTAGTTTGCTTCGGGCCCCTGTCGAGGTCCTGGCTGCTGACGTCGTTCTGGACGTAATCGAGCGGTCGCTGATAGGATCTGATTTCGTTGAGACTGTTTTCGAGGAGTTGTGGTCGATGGGAGACGCGAGCGACGGAGAGGCATTGCTCCTCGATATTCTGTACTCTGACCGCGTCGGTTGGTGCTGTGATGTCTTTAAGGCTCTTGTGGATAAGTTCGACTGTGTGCTGTTGCGTGTTCGTGTTGCGTTCGATACACGCGTTACGTCCGATATGCGGCTGCGGGTAGAGTAGGGGTGTCGTGACATCACAAACGTTTTGAACCGTGCAGTTAGAATTTTTGTCCGATTCGTGCGGCGACGGTATAGTCATATCCGCTGTTAACAAAGTTTAATCATATAAATATTAAAGAATCCTACAATTAACCTCAAAAGGACTGCAGTCCTGAGGCCAGTGATAATTGTTAGTGGTGTGTTGCCACACCAAACCCTTCACATCGGAATTTATTACCCGACTTCAAAAAGGTGGGTTATGTTTTTCTGAGCGTATGTATGTAAATGTCTATTTCTTTGGCATGCTCTGTAACCTTAAATGGCTTGATGGATTTTAGCATACGAGGTGTCGTTAGGTTCGTCTTAATTGTGGGAGTGACATAGGCTATATAATATTTAAGTATGACGTCTGGGAATTAAATAAAAAGGAAATATAAAAAAATATACGCATTGTTTCAGTCAAGTGTTTTTTCATATAATAAAATTAAAATGCTATTATATTTACAACTCAACACGGCATCCGCAGATTAAATAATTAATTAATAAATTTTACTTACACACATATAAAATAGCAATGGTTAAACGTAAAGATTTAAAATAAATAAGAATAAAAAAAGACAATTCGATAATCATAATAATAGGAGAAATTGAAACTAAAACAGAATACCATATGTATTAAAAATGTTCAGAGATAGATATCTGATATACTGAAAGGAATACAGGAAAGTGAGTATTGCTTCTTTGGCAGCAGAAATAGGAGAAGTGGAAGGGGTTCCCTAGTGGAAAATTTTATATTTTCTACCACTTTTTACCACATCTGTGTATGAAAGATCAACTCGATGACGTGAGAGCGAGTTCGATCTCCAAAAGACGTTGCCTAAAGTTTTTAGGCTAGACCAAATATTTTATCGGTTTAGTTCAGTCCAGTTGAAAAGATACGACGACCACCGACAGTCACCGTTGCTTAGCAAATTCGCAAATAATATCACATCGCTTAGAAACTATACTTTTACTGTATCGAGCTCCGGCGAGGCTTTCCTTATCCTTATAGACTGCGGGACGCGGGAGGGGAATAATACCGACCAATAGGCTAATCTATTGTCGGCTGTCGGACGGTTCCGCAGTTTAATTTTTGTGACTGTATGAGATTATTTTACCAAAATGGAATTACCGACGTTGCTTTTTAAAAAAAAACTATAAAGTCAATTAAATTATGGCTTTTATTATCAATATGTACTATTAAATTCAAAGAAGTTTTACTTTAACCGCGTCTAAAGATTACACGTACCATTTTTGTTCAATATAGCTGATTTTCGTTTTACCATTTTAATAAAGACTACAATATAATGCATATTCAATATTTTATTTATCATTAAATATCTGTCACGGTTGAAACAACATGCATAAAATATTGATCTTGAGATATACGGTAATATTTCAATATCGTGTATACCCCGTGCACACCTGACGTCCCGCGTCCCGCGAACCATTGGAGGGCCGCGCCAACAGCGGTCGGCCTTTAGCAACCAGAAATAATAATCGACGTGTAATAGAACCTTGTACGCTCACCTGACGGGCTCGTGTGCGGATGGAGATTGTTATCGTGTATGATCGGCGCCTGTGCTTGCAACATCTGTTTCAGTTCCGCCATCCGCTCTTCCACACAGACGGCTGTCAGCCTGCACAAAGTTTATTGAATATGTATTTTTTATTCTACTAAAGTCGCGGTGGTCGATTGGGTAACATCAAATCGATGTCCGCAGGTTCGAACTTCTGCACGTACCAATTCGCGTTTATTTACTAATTCAAATTGGTAACAGTATTGGTTGACATGACGGTGAAGGAAAATGTCGTGAGGAGACCTGAACGCTTATAATATATAAAAAACAAAACTGTACATTTTATCGATGTTTGAAATCGCCAATACTTCGTGGACTGGTGTGGTGGTTAATCCCTTGCCTTCTTTTGGGAGAGACCTTTGTCCAGCAATGGGACACTTACATGCTGAAATTATTCTGACAAACAAGCATACGGCCCGCCTGTTAGTAAGCGACTACTTTATCCTATATACGTTTGTGATATCATAGGTAACACAAACACGTTTCCGACCTTGAAGACTGCCTTCAGGACTGCCGCAAGTAGAGAGAAATCTCCGAAGATCAATGAAGAATTTTATTGTGCCCTATTTTTCTTAGTTGGATGTTATTCTTTGCTACATAAGTTATAATTTCTTCATTGATTATTATCAAAGGCAAGCTTGAATACAACTTTACCTAGCTTCAGCATCATGGTCCCAACATTCGTCGCAAGTGTCCGTTGCCACCTTCAGCGCCCGGGACTCGAGGACTGGCCCAGCGGGAAGCGGCGGCCGCGCCTTGTTCCGGGACACCAAACTCTGCGTATCAGTTCCAATTACTAAATCAAAACCTATATTATAATTCTGAATACAAACGACGCTTAATTTTCAAATTCAAATTTAGCTTGGGACAAAACTTGAGACGTATGAAATAAAAACGGAACCATACTGCCTGCCGCCTACTGATTTTTTTTTTTTTTAATTTACGGCTAATATCACTTGGGATGATGTGAGGATTCAAACGATACTTTACACAACAAATTCTGTTCAGGCTTTTAAAACTTATGGTAGAATAAAGGAACTCACATACACGAACCCTGAAAATATTGCACTCCATTTTGAGCAGTCGTGTAAAAAAGGTAATGTACTTATGTATACACGAGGCTAAGAAGTTATATTTCTTTGACGTGATCAAAATGATTTTTAATTTACACGTAAATAATATAGTTATAGAAAAAAAAAAACAACTTTAAGAAATATATATTTACTAGAGTTTTTCTTGCGGCTTCGTTCGCATAATAATTATGTCCCATTCAACTTGATTTGCTAACATATTATACCAATTTTCATAGATGTACCTTCAAAGATGACAGATTTTTACACAAACTTTCACCCGCCTTTTTACCGCCTTAGAGGTTGAATTTTCAAAAATTCTACCTCGGTGCTCATCTACAATGTAAAAGGAAACCGCACGCAAATTTTTACGATACCATTACCCCAGTGGTTTGGTCTGTGCGTTGATATGTCAGTCAGCTCTCCTTTTAGTATATACTTAGCGAAGTTTCAGCTAGGTGTTTTAAGGCTGAGTACGCTCTATAGATTTAATTCAAGACTATCATCAAAATAATTAAATTATTTCAATGCCATTATCGATAAACACTTAGTGAACACGTGACCTATATTTGACATCACCCACACATCATACGTGTACAATACAATATATAACAAAAAAAAAAAACGACTTCATTAATTTTGAGGAGTTGGGATTGTGTATCGTCGAAGGCAAATGAAATTAAAACGGGACCACACTTGGGGTATTGGTACCCTTTTTAACGAAAAAAGAATGATCTACTTAAATCAGTTCATGGACAAAGTTGAACATCCGTAAAAAAATATAGGGACATTCGAATTGAGAATACTCCTCCTGTTTTGAAGTCATTAAAACATATGTAAATATGACATAATATACGATGTCAGTGTAATGTCAAACTAAGGTAATCTGTTCACTGGGCAGTGATGAAGAACCTGCATCTGTGCGAGGGTCGGCTTCAGCGGTAATCCGTGGTGGTGGTAAGGGAGCGCGTAGGGCGGCACGGGCTGGTTGTGGGCGCCACGTGTGCGCCACAGCATCTCCCATAGCACCAGCCCGAGTGCGAATACATCCACAGCGCACAGCGCAGCGCGGGCTCCGCTAAGGTCCAGCGCTCCTTCCAACGCCTCCGGAGCCAAATACCGTAGAGTCCCAGCCTGTTAAGTCAACGTTCTCAACACAAACCAGTTCTTTTTTTTGTCTTTACCATGATAACGTCCTTAAAGTTTCTTTAGTGGGAGGCATTTTTTTTTTCAATAATAGCTCGGTTAATGGTACTGCCCCTAATGGTAAGCATAGTGCAGTCTAAACACAACGGTGACCACCGAGAGATCTGAATCTATCGGTAATCGCCGCTGACATGCCAGCCTGCATATCTTTTCACGTTACGCTTAAAGAATCCCATGTCATAAGAAGGTGGGAACACACTGACCGGGAGAAGGTTCCGCAGTTTTACGGTACGACAAAGATAAGGCATAGAGAGAATATTTTAGTTCGTGCCGAGATGGAGGTGTCCGTAAAACTGTTGCTCTGAATAGTCCGAAGCCTAGCAAATTAAAAATACTGATGCTATATGCACATTTTATATTCACATTTCGTTTTATTCATGTTCATATCGGCATGTCGTTGGCAAAATCCAGGAGTAAAAGATTTTTAACTCTTTAACAGTTTCTTTTAACACTTTATAGGTTCAAAATAACACCAATGAATTAATATTCATGAATTATTACACCTTTAAAAGTAATCTAAAAATATGTTTTATTTAATTAAAAAAATGCCACAAGAACGCGGCATTATGTTCACGTGACTACGGTCCATCATTCAATCAACAAAACTAAAGTTAAAAGTAAGGTGCAAAGTTGAGTTTATTACATTTTCAGTTGAAACTTACATATCCTCAAAATCTAAATAATTTAAAAGTCATTATTTCTACACTTAGCAGACATATAGAGTCACCTGTAAAAAGATAATCTAATAAGAATAACATTCAACTGTATATATGAATATTGAACGACATCACGTTTTCAGATAAGTGTATCCAATCATGTGGGCTTACAAACATTTTTGTGTTCAAATTTGTATTTTTTAGTCTTTTCAATAATAAACCAATATGATTAAGGGCAGCCAGCGCAGCATTTCAATTAACTGACAGCTAAACAAAATTACTTAATTACAATTAACCTCATAAATGAATTTTATATAAAGACATTTAGGGTAATCTTCTTTTTCTTCCTAACTTGGCAACCGGTCCTCTTTAATGAAGACCATTACTACCATTATTGAGTGAATTATAGTGTCATTTGTTATGACGATTTAGTATCCTAACAAGATGGTGGCTCCCTTGTTAGAACTTTCTAGGAAATTTTTGTGGGATCTCGGAATGAATGCTTTCAGTTTATATTTGTAATCCACTTCACTTATGCACAAAACCAAACTATATCACGAAAAACGCCACCAATATCACATAATATAGGGTCAAAAACCTAAGTAAATGAATTAAAAATAACAACCACAACGTGTCACTTCAAGATTCAGCCAAAAACTCCTAGGGTAATCTTGCTTAGCGAGTCGGTAAAGCGGTCTCTGCGTTCCGTTTCACATTTTGACGAGTTTCTTAACCCGAAAAGCGCAATAACTTATAAACTTATGCACATAGTACATCTTTATATTAATACGTGAAGCAAAAATTTTGTACCCCTTTTTAAGTGTATTGCGTGCACGGAAGACTATGAGATTTGGCATGGTTAAAGTTTATATGGAGAGGAAGTGCAGAAAGCTAAAATTTATCTATAATATCTGTTACTAATATATTAAATAAAATAAATTAATACTGCGAATCCTAACCCGATAAGTGCCATTGAACTTAGACCCCCAAAACATTGACATTGTCACTCAATGAAAAGTGACAACAAGTGATATAATATTCATTGTTTAGGTTCATACTACAAATGTCAAACAGAAAAGTCGCTGGTCGAATTTCGATTGGGCGACCGCTAGTATAATGAAATATGCATAGTTGGACGTCATTGTTTGTTGTCTGTCAAAATCAATGAAATAAGATGAAAATAGTGCAATTAGATATGAATGAGAAATGTGGTAACAGTGTTAATACCACGTTGGGCCTTGTGATGTCTTTGTTCCAATAATTTTTATCCATAACTTGTGTTTTTATATCATAAGGAGTCACTTAAACGTGTTTATTTGCGCTCTAAATAGCCATTTTTAGCTATTTACCTTTGACAGTTCGTTAAACACATTTAGCAGCTAATTTTTCTTTGTGCAAGACACTGATTTTGTTTAACCATTTTAAATGCTTTTAGTCTTACTATAATTATATTTAAGCATTTACGCAAGTCACCCTAAACAATTGACTTATAATTTTAAGCAGACTGTCAACTCACGAACTGTGGATGAATAAATAAAAAGAAGAATTAACTAATAACCTTGTAAGAATCGAACGTGGAGAATGTGGATCTATGATACGTACCTCTGTGATTCTACTCGGGGCTGTGTTTTCTCTTCTAGGATGGAGAGCTTGCGCCAGCCCGAGGTCTGCCAACCTCGCTTCGCCATTCGCAGCTATTAGCACGTTATTGGTGTTCACGTCGCGATGCACTACGCATGGCTTGTTACCAACTGTACAGACAACATTACAATGTTTTACAAATCTATATTAATAAATAAATATGTAGATTTATCTGTACATGTAATTTCTTCTTTTTTTTGTCAATTTTTTTTACAGACATTTATACAAATTAATAAAATTGAAGTATCTGTTTGTAATGTCAAAATAATAACAATTTAGTAAATGCATATGAAAGTATATACGATAATAATAACAAAAAAAAAAAAACAATTTTAAAATTTTTGTTTGTTCTCCGAAACAGGTGGATCGATTTTGACGGGACTTTTACTGGCAGATAACTGATGTTCTAAGGAGATTATTTTAGAAAAAGAATTAGGTTTTAGGAATAAACTAGTAATAGTGAATCAATTCGGGCGCTCAAATAACTTACGCCGTGTAAACTATAACAAATTTAATATAGTACATGATTGAAGATCTTAAAAATACCTACAAAAAAGTCGAAAGTATAACAATAAGCATTTTTGTTTTTAAAATAACTCGAGAGCGGGAGTAGCATGATTCCCGCGTATGTCGATTCTGTGTTCCACGCAAACGCAGTCGCGGGTATAGCTAGTTTGGAATAAGTATGTTGACAAATCCGGCGCAGTGATCTGAGTTGGCGCAATTGGACGGCGTAGCGCAGTGTTATTACCCATGTCTAGTTCAGTTTGCGGTGATGGTGCTTGTGAGGACCACAGCTACAATACTGATCAAGAATATGCCAGTAAACAAAATGTATGTGCGTGTTTCTGTAAGGATTTAACTCAAAAATTGTTTAATTGATAAAGAATAATTGATGATGAATGATAATGAATAATTGATGATAATGAATAATTGATAACAACAGATAGGTAATACGTCTGACCTTGAGCGTGCAGGTGTGCCAACGCTGCGGCCAAACCCCTCGCGATGCTAGCAAACTGCAACCAGGAGAGGGGAGCAGCGCGAAGCCTAGCCCGGAGCGTCCCCGCGCACAGCTCCACAACGACCAGATGCTCCCGGCCTCCGCCCTCAGTCAACCGCGCCCGGGTCTCGCTACCTTCATACGACAGAAAAACCTGACACGCATTTTTTCATAACAGAACCATACGCGCTGGCCTCCAGAGCAATACCTTTACGATAACCTCCATCTCGAAATGAATAAAAAAGTTATCTATCTTATCTTTGCCTGTACTGTGAAGCTGCAGCTGTGGAACTGCCTCCAGGATAGTCTGTTCCCTCCTTCCTACAGTATAACGTGAAGAGATATTTAAACAAGCCGACTGAAGATGGATTATAGATTCGACGGTAGTCACCGTTGTCGAATTACAGTTTACTCACCTTAAGGTACATAGTAGTATGATTCCCGTGCTACGATTTAAAAAAAATCACGCTCCACCAAACTAACTTGCTGATTCCCTATATGAAGCATCGAGATATATTATTTCTCTAAGCGGATTTTTGTCGTAATCTCACTTAATTCTTCATCAGAATTAATATTTTTTTTAATTATTGTTTATGTTCCCCGCTATCGACAAAGAGTTATTAAAGTAATGTTTTCGTTAACGTTCTTCTCGATGGCTGGGATGTTTTTGAACCAGTGGTAGGGTTTTAATGTTCGAAAGTGCCTTTTTTTAAATCGAAATAAAGCAACTTTAATTGATTTTCGAATAGGATAAGTTTGTTTTCGTTACAGTGTAACTACCACTACTAGTTGTGACTATCAAGATTTAAATAACAATCATGTCTAATAATAAGACTGCTCTTCAATTAGCTTTTTTAACTTGGGCGCTGGATATATATTTCGCTCGCTCTTTAATAGATACATGTGTGAGCGTAGAGGGAAAAACTAAAAGAGTTAGGGATTCACTCATACACTACAAAGTGAAAGAGCGACATACAAAAAATATGAAGAGCAAAAGAGAAATGGCTATGGATCTTGTGTCTCTATCGTTTTAACCGCTTCTTTGTGTGTTAATAGAGTCACAATTGCCAAAATAGTCGAGGTTCAGAGTGTTTTGTCGTAGTTTCTCTTACGAGAATATAGTTACTTAACATTTTATTGTACATCTGATATCGCACAGTGTTTTGTACGTGCGTACAATGGTAAATTTTAAGGAAACTGATTTATACTACTACACTAATCTAAAATATCGCTATCTCATACTTGATTACATGGTCTGTTTGTCTATTTCCTTCGCTATCTACGTTTGACACCGCCAGCACTTTAATAGAAGCCTCCGAATTTGTAAAACTGTTTTTATACCAAAGGAAATCAGTAGGAAGTAGAAAGGAAGTAGTATATAGAATATGGTTATTGGTATTAAAAAAAAATCGACTTACCGTAATAACGCAGTATGTTTGGATGCGCGAGATGTGGTAGCGAATATATCGAGGCTTCCTTCTGCCACGTGCTGGCGTTGGAGTACAGCTTCACGGCGACCGGGTTGGATCCAAGAGATCCTCGCCATACCGATCCGAATTTACCTTGACCTATAAAATATCGACATTAATAAGAGCAACTAGCAAGGAATCGGAGACATGATTTAAAAAATTATTTTTACCTTAGACAGTCAATTTATTGAGGATAGTTCTATGGTATATAACTTCACGCCACGACCCTAAGAAGCAGAACAGCAAGCCTAAACGTCATCCGATCTGGCAAACTATAGGCAAGTACGTATCAACAATAAACGCATGTTTATTTGAACTTAAATTCAATTGAAACCATGGGGCACAGGTAGCGTTAAATATAGTCCAAGTAGAGTGGCGGCTGGTTAGAAATGAGATTTTATCAATAGTCGATATCGATATATCGGCCTATAAGGTTAACACAGTATAGGCCATTATTAGCTATCGTTAACGGCTTAGTTCTATGGCCACAATCTCTGCTGATCTAAAGTGACGATGTAGACCAAGATGGTGGCAAGATTTCGGCATTCTGCCTGTGTAGGCAATTTCGCCATTATTAAGTGTAACAAATAAACGTTATAGAATTTAGTTGCCAAATGTTCGGTGTACTGTAGAATAACGCATAAAAAGGTGATACATTGACACAACACAAAACAGTCACAAATTTATACATAATACTTGATATATACACACACACATGCAGTTCACATAATATGTGACAGAGACAATATAAAACTGTATATGCTAAACATATAAATTAAAAAAAAAACATAATTATAATCTATGTAACTGAGTTTTTTCTTCCCACTGAGTGAATTGACAATCTCTAATGTCAAAATTGAAAACAATGTTACCTGATATTTATTTTAACTGCCTCGTTAGCCTAGTGGTCGTAATCGCGACTGCTATGAGCGAAGTCCTGGGTTCGAATCCCAGGTCGAGCAATGTGTTATTGGTTTTTTCCTATGAAATTCTTAGTAGCAGCTCGGAGTTTGGTTTTGTGCCCGATTAATGGCAATAGGCTCGCTCCCTATTACATGGGACCTAAAAACATACTCTGCGAACTGCGGGTGTACATTAGTACACCTCTACCTAACCCTTCGGGGAATACAGGCGTGATTATTATATTATTATTATTATATTTGGTAAGACACACTAGCAGCTAATTAGCTGATGCGTGCGTATCAAATAGCTTGGAGATATCTTCCTTGTCCAATCTGCTCTTAAAGGAGGTTATGGTAGGAGCCATCACAACTTTTTCTGGAAGTTTGTTCCATGCTGTGACCACTCTGTTAGGCAAGAACTGCTTCATTGGGTTTCTTTTTGCTGGGAATTCCCAAAGTTTCAAGGGATGACCTCGTAGGTGTTTATTTTCATTTGACTTAAACATATCTTTAAGGCTGGGCACATCGTAATAATTAGTGAGGATTTTATAAGTTTCGATTAACCTGCCCCTTTGTCTACGGTGTTCTAGTGTGGTAAGGCCAAGGTTTATGAGGCGCTGTTCATAGGGTAAGTTACGCATTGCATACACCATCTTAGTAGCCCTTCTCTGTACATTTTCAATGAGCTTAATGTCTTTTTTGAAGTAGGGATCCCAGATAATATAAGCATGTTCAAGAAGTGGTCTAATATAGGTCTTATATAACTTTATAAAAGTTTTAGCTGTTAGGAATTTAAATGCCTTGCGAATGATATAAAGGATCGAATTAGTTTTCTTCACAACCCCAAGCACATGAGTTCCCCATTTAAGATCTTTGGATACTGTAACTCCCAAGTCCCTTTGTGTTTCAACTGCGGTTAATTGTTCACCACCAAGATAGTATATCTGACAAGGATTATTACTACCAATGTGTAGCACGGAGCACTTATTCACATTTAAAGTTAGAAGCCAGTCATGAGTCCACTTAAAAATCGCATTAAGGTCATTCTGTATAGCTCGCCAGTTGCTTCGAGGGTTAGCAAAAAATTTGGTATCATCAGCAAAAAGCGAAAAAGGTAGTTGCAGAGTACTTTTCAAGTCTGAGAGGAACAAGATAAAGAGCAATGGACCAAGCACCGAACCTTGAGGAACGCCACTGAGGACACTTCGCGGATCGGACATGACTTCGCCAATGCGCACCCGAAACGTTCTACCAGAAAGGAAGTCGCATATCCAGGCTAAAATGCTTCCACGTATGCCAAGGTGTTCCAATTTGTGTATGAGGCGTTTCAGAGGAACACGGTCAAATGCCTTCTCATAATCCAAGTAAATGATATCTGTTGGCTGTCCATTACTATGGTTCCGTGTCCACTCGTTTAAGCAATTTAGTAAATTGGTTGTAACAGATCGTTTTGGGATGAAACCATGCTGCTCATCCAGGGTAATCTTTTCATGTATTAGAAATTCTCTTATGTGGCAAGCTATCATCATCTCCATGGTATTGCACAATACACTAGTCAAACTTATGGGCCTATAGTTGACGGGCAGTAATTTATTTCCTTTTTTATAAATCGGTACTACATTTGCCGTTTTCCAGTCAGCTGGCACTATTCCATCCTTCAGAGATTTGTTCATCATTTTCGCTATTTCGTCGCTTAGAGCTCCTGAGCATTTTTTCAATACCACTGAGGGTATGTCGTCTGGCCCTGATGCTGTAGTATCACTGAAGCTAGATAACTTCTTTCTTACTAAGTCTCCAGTAATACTTAAGTCTTGAATAGCGTTTATGACTCTAGGAACGTTGATATTTGGCATCGGTCCATCAGGCTCGTTGACAAAGTTCAATTTAAACTGATCAGCGAAGGCTTCGGCAATTAATTCAGGCTTCATAACAAGTTCATTTGAGACATTTTTTATTACGTTAGGGATGCAGATTTTAGAGTTCAGTTGTTTTCTTATGTAACTGTAAAAAGCCTTAGGACCTGAGTCTATAATAGTTGATTCGAAAGTGGTTCTTCTGTTTCTAGATAGACTAATAATTTTGTTATTGACCTTTCTATATTCTTTATATGAGTGTTCATTTTGATCAATTCTATAATTATTCCACAGTACTTTTTTCACTTTAGTTAACTTGACTATATCTTTGTTAATCCAGGGTTTGTTGGTGCAATGTTTATTATATATTTTCTTTTTTGGTATAAAATTATCTACTGCGTAAAGGAATTGGTTTTTAAAAGTGAACCACACATCGTCTACAGATTCTTCTACTATATTCAAATTATTTGCTAAATACAGAGATAATTTATCGTAGTCTGCTTTGAAATAGTCATATTGAATGGTATTTCGATTTTCATTAGTTTTAGTGCTGGTACTGATTACTTGCATTGTAGCAGTGATAACAAAATGATCACTTTTACCTATTGGAGGGTGATATTCAATATCACATATTAATGAGTCATCATTGCATAATATAAGGTCCAAAAGTGACTCTTCTTGGTTTCGTTTCCTGGTAATTTGCGTTATAAGTTGGTTTAAGTTGCTGTTCGAATACATACTAACAAAATTTTCGCAGAGACTGCCATAACCATGAGTTTTGTAAAGAGGCCATTTTATCATTGGTAAGTTAAAATCTCCTGCAATGACTACAGTATTTTCAGATGCAGCTTTTCCAATGGTATTAAAAAGAATTTCATCCAATTCAGAAAGAGACCCTGAGGGCGGCCTGTATACACAAGCCATAAGTAATGTGATGGTGTTTTATGTGTTCAACATACCCTTATAATATTTTATACTTGTTTACAAAGAGTACTGTTTGGTGATATCACTATTTTAAAACACAATAAACTTGCAACACATGAAATGTCATTTCACTCCGTGGGGAAAAATGCACTATAGTATTATTTTTATATTAGGAAAAAAAAAAAATTACCTATATGTTCAATGAGGGTCAGATTATCCACGCATGACAGACCAGTTGCCAAAGCGTCTGGTCCATTCCTCATGATGTCACCTTGAACAAAGCAAGATGGTATTCAGTAATCACAAGTGCTGCCAATACAATGACACCCATAGAATTGGAGTAAAATAAATAAACATGTGAACACAATTTCACACATGGCCAATTAATTATACACTAAGCAAAGCTTACATATTAACACCTAGACACAACTGACAATCACTAAAGTGGATACCTCAAGGGTGATCCCATTTTAATCTCATTGGCATTGGACCTTGGACTTCGAAGAATTCCTTAAAATAATAGTTGGTTTTCTTTTTTGTTAAAAATTGTCTTGTTAATAACACACTTCACTTGTACACAATAACCAAAATGCATCACGTAAAATGCCAACATTACATAACATAGGGCCATATAACATAAGTTTATGAATTAAAATAAAAATCACCATAAACTCATCAAAAACTCGGGTAGAATCCAGTATTCCCCAATATTTTTTTTAAATTTATCACTCACCTTTCTCCACATCAGTCGCATCACTCAAATCTTCTTTGTCAACGTCCATGACCCTGCAGTAAAACTTCTTTACTACAACGGCCATCACCAATATAGCGACGAATGCCAGTATAGCAGACGCCAGGATGTTTGAGTAACTTGGCTGTGCGGATACAGTGTTCATCGTTGATTCAGCTTTCACAGTCACCGTTTCCTCCTTCAGTGATGCTGCAATGAATAGTGAAGAATGCATTATTTTTAATGTATATCTATAAAAATATACATACATACGTTCAAAAGACATAACTCTCCTTTTGACCAGTCGGGTAAAAAGAAAAATGAAATTCGGGCAAGTGGTCCTCGCGTAAAGAGAACATAAACGGACAGATAACAAAAAGACTTAAGGTTTTATAATAAACTTGCTGTGCCCGTGGCTTCGCTCACGTGGACTACAGAATGCCCGCGCGAATCTTGCTCCCCGCTCCTGGCTATGTTAAAGACAAAAATGCTTATTGTGGATGTTCCTTAGATATTCTCCCGGACTTTTTTGTAGGTCTTTTTAATGCCTATAATTATGTAGTACATTAATTTGCTATATCTCTTATGGTTTACTCAGCATAAGCCATTTAAGTGCTCGAATTGATTCACTATGACCAGTTTTTTTTTCATTAGTGCGGAAACCTAATTCTTTTTCTAAAATAAAAGTAGCCTAAGTTACCCCCTATATCATCAACAGTCAATCAGTGAAAGCCACGTCAAAATCGGACCAACCAATTCGGAGATTACCCGGAACAAACAGATAGACAGACAGACAACAATTTAAAAAATGGGCTTCTTGTTATAGGTATTGTATATACTTTCATATGCATTTAGTAAAAAACTTATTTTGACATTACAAACAGACGCTTCAATTTTATTAATTGTATAGATGTATATGTATGAATAGACAAACTCACTGAAATCTGCATTGCAGTAACTTTTTGTGCAGTAACAGACTTTAGTGCCTGGTAGTCGAGCGGTCACTTTATCGCATGAATTTCGCCCCTCTGTTTGAGATGATCGCCAACAACCTAAAAACAAGATAAAACAATAGTTTTGACCATATAATTATGTACCTGGCATGAGATTTCGTATATGAATATGAATATCTTATGAGTGCTCTATGGGTTCCGGTTATAGATACGGATCTTAAATATGTAAAAATAGAAAAAAAATCACTATTCTCGAAAACTCTGGAATCATCTAGAATGTACTCGAAACAATACAATACACATAACTTAACATACAACACATACATGAACTACATAGTTAACTCACACTTTCAAAGTTTATCGCTTCGACTACGTTATCCAACGAACAATAGTGTAAAAATAGAACACTTCCCCTTCTAAATACTGACGTAAAGTTCAAAACTTTCTAGTAATATCAATTTCGTTTTATTTTGGTATATAAGCGAGCCGTGTGACCCGAGCCAAGGCCGTTCGGTTTTGGATAACGAAGTGGACACGATAAGCGATAAAAGGAAGAAGTCTGCAAGAGGACCATAAAGAGAGCTACTGTAAATACGACAACAGTATAGTGAGTTTGTATGTATTTTGTTTCATTGAGTACGAATAAATTACTTACGTAAATATATTGAGTACATATGTTTACGTTATGTATAGAGAGCCTGAATTTAATGTATATTTCCCATTTTGTTATTATATTATTTGAACACATGGGCGTAGCTAGAGGAGCAAGGGTGGGCACTGCCCACTCTAGAAAAACCATTGCCCACCCTACAAAAATCGACAGTATTTAAGGAAAAACTTATTTGTTCTTTTCATCTTGAAAAAAAAAATCGTATAATTATTCCATCTTCTCCGGAAATTTTTCATCCTGCTCCAAAATTTGATGATTTCCAATTAGATTACCGAAATTGAAAACTTATAGGGGCTGATCAGCAGGCTGACTGTTCCCCCTAGGAAAATTCACTAGCTAGGCCAATATTTGAACGTGAAAAATAAATTATACTTTCTATAGAAACATAGATCATACCTTGTCCTAAAACTGTGATATTTCCTTCACTATTATTGTGCCAGAGTGTGTAGCATGAAGCCCTTGTGTCGGTGCACTGCTCAACTTGGACCACGTCACCATTGGATAAAGTCATTTCTGATATTGGTCCAGTGTCTGACAGTTGAAAAGTAGGTGTTTAATGGGATCATTCATTCTTCTTTACCTCGCTAAATATAAAAAGGATCTAGCTTGTTGCAAAGATTACTAATGACTATATAATGATTATCAGGAGTGCTAAATGATAATTTATAATCATTTTACATAAACACAAAATACCTAAGATAGAATCTTCGAAATGGTTGGACTGTTTTTGATGGGAGTTACACTGGCAGATAGCTGATGTTATAAGGAGTAACTAAGGCTACTTTTATTTTAGAAAAAAAAATTGGGTTTCCATGCATTTAAAATAAACTGGTAATGGTGAATCAATTTAGGTGCTTAAGTAGGTTATGTTAAGTAAACCATAAGAGATATATTAAATTAATATACTACATAATTTTAGATCTTAAAAAGACCTACATAAAAGTCAGCAACAGCATAATTATGTCTATCTTCAACAAGTATTTTTGTCTATATACTGGAGTGGGGGGGTAGCATAATTTGTGTGTGTGCACAATTGACGGCACTCTGTAGTCCACACAAGCACAGCCATGGGCATAGCTAATCAATAAGAAAATTATGTAATTCAAATTAAATTATATATAAAATATGGCTTCCTCATTTGTTTATTAATAGACAATAATAGGCAACCAGAAAGTAATCATCATCACTCAATTATTTCTTTTGTGAAATGATATTAATTTATATTTTTAATTTAATAAATAAGAATGAATATTGTGTGCTATCCTTCATTTCAAATGAAACACCAAAAACATATGATATCATTAGTGTTTAAGAGAATGTTACTCAAGTGTAGTGTTGAGTTGCCATCTGTTGTCTTATAATTTTTTGCATTTCTTTAGTACTGAATATAATTATGACCTCACACACTCTAACGGTCTCATTTGCACAGCAATTTAAAAATAAATATATTTAGATGTTATTTTAAGTACTTATAATTCATTATTTATATGATATCATATTTTTTGTAGCTTCAATGATTAATAATTAAAACTTTTTGAAAAGTTGTCCAGTTGAATGAATCAATGAATACTTTATTGACCTTTTAGTTTGTACACTAGTATAGTTTATAGCATTTTCTTCCAGCAAAACAGAAGTAATATGAAAAAAATAATTGTCAATATACAATAGGAAATTAAATTTAAAATATAAGAAAAATGGTTGCCTCTTTCTTTTATTTTACATAATTTATAAATAATGTTTCAGGACTTGATTAATAATAAATAATTCATCTAACTTTAATAGGATTATGAATTTTTTTAGAGGATTAATTATGTTAGAGTTGTTAGGGACTTTTTTTTTAATCCTAATATTTCAATAAATAGATAATAAAAAAGGATATAATTTACCAAAACTGTCATTTTCAACCATCAATTGAGCATTCCTCTCATCATCGTATGAAGGGGTTACACTCATGGCTACGTTATGTATTTTGTACAAACATGATATAGTTGGACCCATAGTGGTGGGCGCTTCTGTTATTATAATAGCTGCTTTTACTTTATAATTTTTAATATCATCTTGCAAACCATTCTTAGCATTACTGTTCTCTTTGCCAATAGTTATCATTGCTTTCTCGTTAGATCCAACTTTATTATCTTTCACTACTTCTGAAGTGAAATGTTTTGAATTGGAAACATCTTCACTGTTACCAGCCAATTCATTTGAATCAACACTTCTTTTATACAATTGCCAGTATGATTTAAATTTTGTATAATCTGGGCTTCTTTTTTTAATAATTTTCGGTTTTAATATATTTTCATTTATATTAATAGGATTATTCTCATTGTCATTATATTCAGCTATAGGCCAGTCGTAGTCCATATAATCAATACTTCTCTTCCCATAACTTTTAGGTTCTTGTACTAACCAATAGTTACTCCAGTCTTGATTATTCCGTTGAATAGTCCTTCTATGATGGTATTTTGTAAATGTTCGTACATAATGTAAAGGCTTGACTTGGTGTATACTGTTTCTTATATCTTGAGATTCTTGGGGACGTGATGTGAGGACTTTTGCCGTGAAAATGAACAAAAATAACACAATACATTTCAGTAATGGTGTAACTTTTTGAGTCACTAAACCTTCCATGATAACACTATTATCGTTTATAGATGCAATTCGAGACGCATATTTACACGTAAGGACAGGAACGAGGAAATTATGACTACGTAATGCGTTTCATAACTCCGGAATGGGAACACCGCATTATATATTGATTTTTTAACAGTAGGTATGTCAAATAAATGGTTTTTATAACAAAGTATTGTATTTAGTAATCACTGATCACCATTCGTTGAAAAATTTTTTGATAGAGACTAGAATTCATTGCATTTACTAAGGTAATTATTGAAGAAATATGTGATTAAATGTTATGATACTTCACAGCGAATTGAAAACAATTTTTTTCAAAGTAACATATTAAAATGGCTTTGGGACTTCTAATTTTTACAGAAAGTCCCAATAAATAAACACAATTAGTAATCTCAATAAGAAGTTTTTCATATACCAAAACGAAATTACTGCGTAATTGTAATAAATTCATTTCATTAGAAAAATCGATATAATGTTGACATTGTTGACAAACATCAGATCACACATCACAGTAATGATAACGATGCGACTCAACTCAAGTACACTGTAACAGTCATTAATTGAATCAATGAATTGAGTAATATCAAAATATCTATGCAACTCACATTAAAAAAATATTGAATTGAGTCCGAGGCTAACAGGTTTCAACCTGCTTGCGTACCAAAATTATTTAATGAGTTATGTTAATTATTGGTAATCGAATGTTAATAATATTTATTTTGTTTGTTTGATTGTCAATAAAATAGAAATAGTTTATGTAAGTGTTATTTTTTGGTTTCAAAATGAGTGACGATAAGAAAGTAATCACATAATCACTGTTTTCGAAATAAACAACTCAAGTGACTTGAGGTACTTGAGTGAAATCATTGTAAAATGACTCAAATTACTCGTTAATTTACATTAATAATAACAACATAATTTAATTTATTTAAATTAAAAATTACTCAAGTGGTAAATGGGACTCCAATCGCATCACTAGATCAGTATACGATGTATAGATATAGAACACTGCGCTAACTCGGTTCAGTGCATCAGATATGTCAACTAATAAACTCCCAATGTGATGGTACCTACTCCATTCCGATTAACAAATACACATACGCATGGTCCACTCCTTCCTCCCAGGAGGAGGGGAACGTGCATATGAGTATATATTAGTTAGCTCGAATTCTCATAAGATTAGGGAATTAGCTAGATCGCGACTTTTTCGCATTCGCGACGACCGCCCGAGCCGAGGTTCGGCCACTCTGGCACCCTCGTGCGGGTCGTCACAAACTTTCGCGGCTGAGTGCCCTAAGCGCTCGCCCCCAAGTCCGGTGAAGCTGTAAAAGCCGCAGCGGCTCTATTTGACGATAGGGCCCCTAAGGCTAACAGTGTAGTCAGTTAAAAAGTAGCTTTTCAAGACATGATTATGTGAAAATTGTGTGGCACTTGCACGAATCTTTAAAGTGCGCTACCTGCGTTATAAGACAGCAGACGTAGGGTTCGGATGGCGCGCGATTTGCGACTCACTTGGTGCTTAGCATTTTGCTGTGCCAAGATGCATATTTGAGTTAGCACAATGCTTAAGTTATTGTTTAACGTAAGAAATTTTTCTGAGTAACCCATGTCTAGCTCACAATTCTGTAGCTAGATAATGTTTCCACTTGCCATTTTCACTACCAAAGTACCTACTGAATATTTAGTAATTTGTAAAAAAAAAAACTAGTTGGCCGTCACCGGATGCCCGGTAGGAAACATCTTAGTGAATAATCAAACTTTTAATAAATATAAATCTAAATAGTA
This sequence comes from Saturnia japonica, assembly GCA_033032175.1. Classification (NCBI taxonomy): domain Eukaryota; kingdom Metazoa; phylum Arthropoda; class Insecta; order Lepidoptera; family Saturniidae; genus Saturnia; species Saturnia japonica. The sequence continues at coordinate 3,963,307 of CM065331.1, forward strand.
AATTGCACATATAGAGAAGCAACAGTGTCTAGTCTGCACACATAAACACGCAAACAACGAGAGCGGTGGCATAAAGGGGGCGTGATGGCATGCGAGCGCATCATGCCGTGTGCCATCACAGCATACGGTTCGAATTTACTGCCAAGGCGCGCCAATAAAGGTTTCACACCAACAACTGTTAGAAATTTATAAAATCTAGCTTTTACGAATTCTCCAGTTTGAAGAAGTGATAAAAGTAATTAAAAAATTGCGTATTTTTACCATTTCAGTTGAACTAACTCTTCAGAATGTTCACCCTGATACGGACGATAAAACACACATAGCAAGGCAATGTCTATTTGCAGCTGAAGTGGTTCTAATTTCCTTGTCATCAACAACAACAACTAGTATAACTCACAATGTGGACAGCCTTTCGCTGAAACTTGTTCAGGGCACATGGAGAAAGTATTAAGCAGAAAAGACCTAGAGATGTGAGTGAACATTACTCCATATACTCTGTTCAGGTTGCCAAGTCTCCTGAATTTTGCGAAGTTAACACTTTCAAGCTGATCCCCGACTTCCCTGAGATTGACATCACAAAGAATATTTATTTCTAGGATACTGAGGCTGTCACGTTATGCGAGTGAGATATTATGTAGAGTGTGGAGAGAGTAGAACGGAGATTTTTTTTTAAGAGAACACGCAAACCTGAATTTTCTTTCTTGGTATCAAACTTAACCAAGTTGCTTCTATCCGTATGCCGTGTACAAGAGATTATTAAACCCTCAAATCATGTGTGTGTACCGCTTGCGATTCGAAATCAGTGCAAAGGTGCTACCGCATAATATAGGTGTTATATTAAGCTGATATTTTGGTATTCCTAATATGGAATATATTAGTTAACTCATACTAGGTTCCCGTACCTATTATTTGGTATTAGTAAAATAATAGTCACCGATTCAATATTCGCTATTCCCTACCTACTTGAATCTAATACAAATATTAAGCGTACCTCTCTATACTCTATACTAATAGAATGTGAGTATGAAATAAAAGGTTGTTGTGAATATTTATTATTATTATCCATATGCTTATAATATAACGTAAATGAAAAATTGTTTAATTTTTCTTTCGTATTGATAAACTAGCTGTGCCCGCGGTTTCGCTCACGTGGACTACAGAATGTCCGCGCGAATCTTGCTCCTCTGCTCCCGGTTATTTTAAAGAGAATGATACTTATTGTGGATATTCCTTAGAAGATAGACGTATACTCTCCCTGACTTTTTTGTAGGTATTTTTAATGTCTACATTTATTTAGTATTCTAATTTGCTGCATCTCTTATAGTTTACTCAGCGTAAGCCATTTTAAGCACCCGAATTAATTCACCATGACCAGTTGTTTTTTTTATTTATGCGTAGCCCTAATTATTTTTCTAAAATAAAGGTAGCCTAAGTTACTTCCTATAAAATCAGCTATCTACCAGTGAAAGCCTTCTCAAAATCGGTCCAACCGTTTCGGAGATTACCCGAAACAAATAGATAGACAAGAATTTTAAAAATGGGTTTTTTATTATAGGTGTCGTATATATGTACTTTCATATGCATTTAGTAAAAAAAAAACTGTTATTTTGACATTACAAACAGATATTTCAATTTTATTAATTGTATAGATTACGGACTGTCGTTAACGTCAAAATCTTTGGTATATTTAAATATATTATTTTAAAAATATCACTATGTCATGTACTACAATTATAGATTTTTATATATATCCATTAAAAACGTCAATCGATTGATTTTTTGGTTGATTCTAAACACAAAATAATAAATATTTACATTTGAAATTCTCTAAAATATATAGAGACGATAACATGTATGCAATCGCAGCTAGTTACAAGGAACTGAAAGAACCGCTAATATAATACGAAATATCAATAGATACCTAATATAAAATTACAAACTAATCTATGAATATAACTAATATTCGTATTAGCTAATACACTGAAATTCGTTAAAAACGGTGCCTAATATAGTGATTCTATAATACGAAATACCAATAGATACCTATTACAAAAATTACTAAGTAATCAACGAATCTAACCAATATCCGTATTAGCTAATACACTGATATTCGTTAAATACGGTGCCTAATATAGTGATTCTATAATACGAAATACCAATAGATACCTATTACAAAAATTACTCAGTAATCAACGAATCTAACCAATATCCGTATTAGCTAATACACTGATATTCGTTAAAAACGGTGCCTAATATAGTGATTCTATAATACGAAATACCAATAGATACCTAATACAAAAATTACAAACAAATCTATGAATCTAACTAATATCCGTATTAGCTAATACCAGTGTATTCAGTGTATAGTTTAAATGCGTGAATGTCAGTATATTCGTTTAAAACGGTGCCTAACATAGTGATTCTATTGTCATTGCTTGCTTACTGTGCTACCAACCCATGCAGTTTTCATACGAAGCCCGACGTGTATATTGATGTCTTGATTCGCCGCGCGGATCGTGAATCGCGTGCCTATTATTTTATTAATATTTGGTAACCTATTATTCTGTATTTGTTTATCATAATATATTAGTTCGTGGCGCGTATTGTAATCCCTGTACCTATTACGAATATATTCGTTACAACTCTACCGCATAATAGAAAAAGAATTATTCAAGAATCGAATATTATACACAAAATTTGTGAAATTATAATCTGGTACGAGCGAGCACCGACACCAGTAGTTTTCACTGATAGCTACTCGAACGCAAAGTATTGATATCAAAAGTACTTGAGATCGAAAGAAAAGTATTGAGTAGTAATTTGTAATTTGTATTTACTCGTATCGATTAATCCCTAGGAGTTTTTGGCGGGATCTTGAAGTGACATGTTGTGGTTTTTATTTTTAATTCATTATCTTAAGTTTTTGACTTTATATTAGTTAGTTCGCGATTAGTTAGTTCGCCGAGTATGTTTTTAGGTCCCATATAATAGGGGGCGAGCCTATTGCCATTAATCGGTCACGAAGTCAAACTCCGAGCTGCTACTGAGAATTTCATAGGAAAAACCCAATAACACTTTGCTCGACTTGGGAGTCGAAACCATGACCTCGCGCTTATGAGCACTAGGCTAACGAGGCAGTTAGGATTAATATGCAATGTCTCAAAATAATACCTATAAATCACATTTTAATTTTTAACCAATCTTTGTCACAAAATACCTTATTGTGTCTTATGTATAAGAGATAAGCATAAATATCGCAAATTTTTATTTAGATACACTAAGGAAAAATATTATTGTAGAACATTGTATTTTCGTATTACTAACGATTACGTCAGCGCACGCTTTTAAAGCAGTTCGAGAGGGCCTTGACTTCCGATTTACGTAACAAAAATCAATATTAAAGCTATCTGAGAGATGTAGCCTAATCTTAAATAGCCTATACTATTCCTCGAGAGTCTGGCTATCATATTTTTCGAATCCGACTGGTAGTTCCAGATACTAACGTGATTAAACAAACAAACAAAACAACTTTTCCGCTTTATTATATTGATATAGTATAGATTTTTAGAGCAAAATATATTTAATAACACGGTTATGCTTTAAATAAATTGCTGGTTGTGTAAGCCGTGTAAATAAAATAACAAAAATAAACTATAACAACAATTAAGATCGGAATCCGGAACTCTTGAATTATTGAATGCCTGACGCCAAACAACAAGATTAATTCATCCAGACAATATTTTTCGTTGCGTGTTGCTGTAGTAAAAATGTGGGAATTAGGTACCTAAATATATATTTTTATTATAAATTTAAATAGATACGAATAAATATAACGTACTATTGCGTTCGATTAATTTTCCATTCGTACGATTAAAAGTTGTTTTTATAACGTTTATCAGTGTCATAATTTTTAATGATATTTGATAGTCGAAATGAATGTTTTTAGGTTATGTCATAATTTGCACGACGTAACAATTTACCTACTGTGGATGTGTAATGCAAAATTGTAAATTGAAATCGGAAATGCTTAGTACGATGTAGGAATGGGTAATTCAGCAATTTTCCACGCGCTAGTTCAATAACTCAAGCGAAAAGAGTTAACTCAAATTTGTATAATTGCGCGAGCAAAATCGTACACGAGGCAAGTTATTTTGAGATATGAATGAGTCTGCTGACTGGTGCAGCGGCGTAGCACGGTGTTGTGCCCATAGATAAATATAGTATACTGGAGGTTAAACTTCGCTCCCGCACACTCGTCACGTCCACCCTCTCTAGCGGCAACCCAAGCCTAGGTCCGTTCCTCGGTGTGAAGCCCTTGGGTCAGGCAGCCACCCGCGCGATACAAGTGACACTATACGTGCAACACCTAGCTACCCACATACAACATTAAACACGTATGAACACACACACGTGCACACCACACAGGTACATAGGTTCTATAAGGGACCTTTTTTTTCTTTTTTTGCGCTAGTTAGACTAATGCGCTAGTAAGTGTAGAAAAACCATTCCGATTACTAAATACACATACGCATGGTCCCCTCCTTCCTCCCAGGAGGAGGGGAACGTGCATATGAGTATATGTTAGTTAGTTCGAATTCTCTTAGGATTAGGGAATTAGATAGATCGCGACCTTTTCGCATTCGCGACGACCGCCCGAGCCGAGGTTCGGCCACTCTGGCACCCTCGTGCGGGTCGTCAAAAACTTTCGCGGCTGAGTGCCCTAAGCGCTCGCCCCCAAGTCTGGTGAAGCTGTAAAAGCCGCAGCGGCTCTGTTTTTGGATAGGGCCCCTAAGGCTAACAGTATAGTCAGTTAAAAAAAAAAAAAAAGTTGTGCCGTGGTCTACTCGCTGTGCTGAAGTGCGCTATGTAGCAACACATTTGGAATAAGCGTGTTAACAGATCCTGCGTAGTATACCGAGTTGACGTAATTACGCGGCGTAGCGTAGTGTTACCAATGTCTAGAACAACTGATTTTAGTTCATTTTAGGATTTGGACCATAGAGTAGAGTAATACATATGGAATTGAGAACCAACTCCTGCGGTTTTAATGCCAAACAGTTGACCGTAGCGCAATCGGTTAATCTTGTACCGAAACTTTTTATAAATACGTACGCATAGCTATCTAGTTATTTACGCATATTAATAAGGACAATAAATAAAAAGAACATAACAAAGCTAACAGAATTATTTAGTGTTTTTATTATTTTTATGCTATAAATCATATATAATAATAGATTTTTTTCACGTCAACACCCGTATCATAATGAAATGTCACATAAAATTCGATTGGTACAACTATAAACCACAAATTATAACACCATTACAGTTTGCGACGTAATACCGCATTTGTTCATTATAATTTAAACTATTAGAAAGATGGGAATGGGATGGAATATGTTAAAATAACTTTCTCAAGATATAGAAACAGGCACCATTGTTATATACATAGTTGTCACATTTGTACTTTTTATGAGGTTGTTTTTAAATGCTACCACAAGGGTCACTGCTTCAGGAAATTATTTATTGAGAAAATATTTTTTAAGTCATTGTTCTTGAAAATAATTAGTAAATCAGATTTTCTTCTTCAAAAAAAAAAAAATACAATTATGTAAGTAATATTGTCCTTGCTCTAAACAAAAAAAAAATCCATAGAAGTAAGTATAGTGGTATTTATCTCATTTTGAGAATGTATTATCAGGTGAATTTCTCAGCAATACGGCATCGAGTAAAAGTATCGACACCTGGCTGGTATCCTTTATCCTTACGTTTACAGTTTAATATGTTATTAATCTTTCGAACTATACTGTTCATAGTGTGTAAAACAGATTTGGTCTTACAGAATACAACACATACGAAGGTAGAGCTGGTAACCTTACTAGATCGACGATTTAAAATGCATGTGGATGTGCAATACAAAATTAAAAAAGTTTTTAAAGAAGGTACCTTCTACCTTCTACTTCTACAACATAAAGAGCTTGCAGTTGGGCAAAAGCGATGACGTGCTAATTTAAAAGACGAGGTGACTTTATATTTACTAGTCTGGAAATTAAAATCAAACCTGTTGTAAGAATGAAAAGATTATAAAATCGATCTTTCCAATGTTATATAAACAAGCACGAATATTTTTACATTTAGTTGACATCTCTTTCTGGAAATTATCTTGAAAAGTAATTGTTTTTGGGTACTATAGGTTTTACTCGTCTTTAGTTGTTAGAAAAAATAAATTGTACTAACAAGTAAGTATCGACTCTTTCCGACTGCTACGGTTTCAAATAAAAGTATAATACTTGACTGGTATCGTTCCATCCCTAACATCGACCGTATAATCGATTTTGTTGTGCCATCTTGTGAGAAAAATAATAATTTTTGATTATGCAATAATTAGGAACACTACTATGAGATGGCGCGATTAAAAAATAGATTTAAACCAAATAGTAATTTTCCTCCCCCTGATTTGGATTACTGGACTGAACAAAACAAGCTACCTAGATTAGAACATATTAGAGGTGAGCGATTATGAATGATATACTTAAACGAGTTAATCCATTATAAATGATCATTCATTATGGAGTCATTGATGTAATACCCAGAAGTGGGCGAGAATGGAAAGCTAAAAAAAGGTAGCACTGTCTTAAATAAAGTTCTGTACAAGAACACAATAAGAATTACCTAAAAAGAAGAAAAAAGAGCGCGCACTCTCAAAGTTCTGTACAAGAATACGTATAACAATTACCTTAAAAAAAGTCGCTCAGTCGTGACTACTCAAAACAACAATTACATAAAACATTAAACAAAAAAGGACGTTCGGTTGTAATAATTACTCATTTTATCAAATTAGTAACCTAGCATTAATAATTACTAATGGTACTTCGATTATGAATGATCACTCATCAATGAATCATATTAATATTTACTAAATAAAGCGATTATGAATAATTTACATAATCGATTTAATTCATTTAAGAGTGATAAAGTGATAATTGATAATCGAATTGCGAACATGAATGATTATTCCTAATAGTGAGCGAGAATGGAGAGCAAAAAGAAAGGTCCTTCGGTCGTTTAGTAATGTGGGTACTACGATAAAACTGCCCATCTCTACTAGCGTCGCGATCCATCGCCACTGCCTATATCGCTACGCCAACATTCAGGTTTACCCCTTGCTTATACATGTTTTACATCGACAAAAAAAAGGTCGCACAGTCGTAAACTAAGGGCACATAACAATTACCTAAAAAACAAAAAAAAAGGTCGTTCGGTCGTAATAATTACTAATTTTATCAAATTACTAACCTACCATTACCAATTACTAATGGTACTTCGATTATGAATGATCTCTCATCTTCGACTTACCAATATTAGTAATTACTCATGGTACTTTCATTATGAACTATCACTCATCCTCGAAGTACTAATATTAGTAATTACTAATGGTACTTCGATTATGAATGATCAATCATCATTGAATATTATTATTAATTACTATTGGCTATATAATAATCATAATAACTCGATTATCTTCATAATCGAATGATTACATTTGTTTAACTTATAATTGCCCACCGCTAATATTATACATAGTGCTTATTTATCTGCATATTCATTTAGACAAGTTGAAGTTCGAGGTTGTTGGAACTTGGAACTTTGATTATGTAGCTGAATTTTTTTATAGTGCTAAGTGATATTATACGAGTGTATTAGTGAAATTAAATTATAATTAAATCTATTTTTAAAAATAATTCTGAAATATGTCTGCCATACCTCCCACTGAAGAAATAGATGAAGCACTGGAGCGGGAACACTTTCGAGCTGTAGTTACCGCTTTCAAGTACTATATGTAAGCATTTAATTTCTATTAATTACTTTGTTAGAGTATATTTCTTCAATTATTTTGTAAAAAAGGTCAATCTAATCTAGCAAAAACAACAGTTTTCGAAAATAGGCCGATGTAGTTAACCTAATTTATGAACAAAAGTTTTTGTTTACTCCCTAGATTAATCATCTATTTTTATATCAGATTCTAAATATTTTTTTATACTGCCTCTTGTTTTTAAGGGAGCATTGGGCTCTGCTTTAGATTACATGGCGTAATGATGAGACTCAAATATATTTTTTTACAGTTCGATCTCTTTATATTGGCTAAGGCTAAATATAAAATTTCACACTTCGGAAATAAGTAGTTTATTAAGATAAAAAAAATTAAACCTTTTTTTTGTTATTCTGTCAATACAAATTTCAGTTTTAAGTATATTTACAAAGTTCACTTTTGATGTGTAATTTTTTTCTAAACACTTTCGTGTTCGTTTTTGGATGATTACTGTGTTTACATGGATGAAATTTTATAAATAGACGATTTATACTCTTATTAAAAGCGATTTGAAAACATTATAACAACATGTTGAAACAAAAAAGATTGGAAATCACAGAGTAAGGCAAAAACTGGTGTCAAAAAAGGATAAAAGTTGTGAATTTATGGCAATTGCCAACCTTTCATGATTGCATGTAAATAGTGTCAATGCCAGTATCTACTTATAAAATATCATTGGTTTACTTTACTTCAACGTTTTGTGTTCCAAGTGAGATATTTTCATTTTTCCACTGTGGTGGTAAAATTGGTTAGGTTAGGTATGAACCATGATCAAACCGCTGAGCAAATCAGAAATAAATGATTATCTATTAAAAATTCATATACAAGTCCTAGATAGACATAATTTCAAAATTGAAAAATATATTTTTTTTTAATATTTCTGCACTCTTTCCTTTACTGGTGGGTGTCACTCTCACCCACCCTTTCACATCATCAAATTCAGGGGCATGTAATCTAAAGTGGAAGCAAGCATTTATTTATTTTTTTGTTTATATTTACTTATTTATAGACTGAATATGGTTTTTTTAATATGTATGTACAAGACTAAGTGATACTGTACCTATTTTTTATGTAACATGATATTTTATATAAACCAAAAACTAGGTTATTAAAACTTATTATATCTGAAGGTACATTTTGAAGAGGATATGTGTCCCTAGGCCATGTCTCTTGCATGTATTTAATTGTTTGTTACAATTTAAAACTATTTCCTTGTCCATAGCATACAGCGCAGACTTCTTTACGCATTTTTTCTATGGCGATAAAGATTTGTTTGCTTGGACCCGGGTTACCCATCAAAACAACTTGTATAACATAGGGGTATCGACAAAACAAGAAAACTAGCATAAATAACAAATTTAACAAGGAGAAAATTAAATGATTTGGAAAGATTCAACACAACATAACTCGAATGCGATCAGTGGAGACTTGGAGACTACAACCAAGCTGAATTTAAAACACACAATGTTTAACATTACATGTTCAGATTACGGTACCACTTTTTAAAGTATCATTTCATAGCTGTTTTTTCTACTCAGATCAGTTATTGGAATGACTAATTCTAATTTACATACTGTTTTTTGAAGTTGGTTATAGATTATCTTTGATCTCAAGGGACTATTTATTAAACTTCAGATTGACACCCAATTGCTACTTTCTTAACATTAAACAAGTCTAGTGATAGGGCATAAGTTGAAAATCTGTCGCCAAACACCAATAGGAGTGCTCTGGTAGGTGCATTTAAGAGCCAGTCTTCCATTGGGCTTAGTTTGCTACCATCTTGGGCCACATTGTCACTTAAGTACAGGTGTGATTGTGGCCACAATGCTAAACCTATAATAGTTAAAGTAATGATTTTACAAAAACCAGTTTTTATTGTTAAAATATGTTGTCATAATTAAATTTCCTTTCTGTGCTGCTGACTGTTGACAAGATCCCTCCTTGAAAGCAACCAGAGATGCACCAGTCAGGCTATGGTACAATTTAACATGGACAATCCAAATTAAATGTGTATTAATTAGCCTTGGGTAACTCAGCAAAATTCCTTGCGCCAACTCAATAACTCAAGCGCAACTTACTGCGCCAGCGCATTGAGTTAACTCAAATCGCAGCAAAATAGTATGTGAGGCAAGAGGGCAAATTAATGAGTTGGCTGAAAGACGCGAGCGGCGGGGTCCTACGCTGTCCCTTAGCCAGCTTGTTGCACTGAAGTCTACAGTGAGCCAACACATTTGGAATAAGTGTGTTAATACACCCGGTGCAGTAAACTGAGTTGGCGCAATTGTGTGGCTTAGCGCAGTGTTACCTGTGGCTAATGTGTATACTTAACAGTTGACCGTTAAGGAGTTATTTTGTGTGGAGCCAATCCTGGATGCCGATTCAGGTCATGTTTACCATAAAAATGCATTGTCATCAGAACTGAATCAACATGTTAAAATTCAACTTCAGTTTCAATTTTAATTCAACTTGCAACATTTGACTGAAACAAACTAACATATTATAAACATTTTAAGTTAAATAATAGCTTGTAAAAAAGTATTATAATGTGGTTAAAAGTAGTTAACATCATAATTAAAGATATTGCAGTCACTTAAATACTAATAGCAAGTTTCTTATTAACATATATACTAGCTGTGCTCCACAATTTCACCTGTGTTCAATTGTATTTGATTAATTCTCTATTGTACCGTCCATCATCAACACACCTGTGTAGCCTATCCTTGTTCTCACTTCCAGAACTTGCCAACATTTTGGCAAATTGCTTCACATTCATTGTTACTGTTCCACTCCTTAGGGTAATAGAGTGATGTTATATAGTCTATAATCTTCCTTAATAATGACCTGGGTTTCTTCTAAATTTTCTTTTTGTAAATTTCTCATAATTTTCTTTTTGTAAATTTCTCATATTACATACATTTTATTTACTAATTATGTATATATATTTCATTTTAATATATACAATTAATAAAATTGAAGTGTCTGTTTGTAATGTCAAAATAACAGCTTTTTACTAAATGCATATGAAAGTATATACAATACCTATAACAAAACATCCATTTTTAAAATTTATGATGTCTGTCTGTCTGTCTGTTTGTTCCGGGTAATCTGGGTAATTTGGGCGCCTTAATGGCTTACGCTGAGTAAACCATAAGAGATATAGTAAATTAATGTACTAAACAATTGTAGACATTAAAAAGACTTTAAAAAAGTCTGGGAGAGTATGTCTAGGAACACCCACAATAAGCATTTTTGTCTTTAAAATAGCCGGGAGCGGGAACAAGATTTGTGCGAGGATTCCGTAGTCCACGTGAGTGAAGCTATAGGCTCATCTAGTTCCTAATAAAATCTAATTAAGATCTAATATGAGGCTACTAGGCAGTGTGCCCAAAATACTAGCGGCATTGCTGCGTTGTATGGAAATGCTGATTTTTTTGGGCAAGGTAAAACCTGCCTTTTTGTCTCGCGTAGACTCGAACAAACGCCCTGCATTTTTATTAAACAAAGCGTGTTCACACGACCCCCCCTACATGAACCCATTGTTTAACCCCAAAGGGCTCAAACGCAAATGGTGCAAATTTAAGTATTTGAGCCACTTGGAGGCTTCCGCCGAAGCAGCTGCGTTGCCAGCCATCACAGCAGTAGTTGAAAGATGGGTATAAAATATATTCTTTATTGCACAAAAAAAAAAGTACAAATGGAGGACTTAATGCTAACAAGCATTCTCTGCCATCTTCCAAGGGAGCAAGGGAAAGCTATATGCAAGGTGTGCATAATGTTAAGTAAAAAAAAAGATTATAACGATTATTAAGATTATATATTATTAAGAAGTATTCAATTAAATTATTTTCTTTAAATCTAAATGATAGTTCCAGAGATAGCATTTTCAAACAAATTATCTCTTGAACTTAATTTTTTATCTTCTTTATGAATAAAATGATAAATGTTTGCCATCGCGTAAGAACTGCTGAATAGACTTTGGTAATGTTTTTACTGGTTACCTTATCCAAAAAAGAAATTTTCATGGTATCTTTATCCAATAAAAAGTTCTTAAGAAACTATGTTTTTACAAGTACTATGCATTCATTGATGTGTTTTCTTGTAGTAGAGAAATGGGGATTTTAATATTAGTATACATTAATGTGAGTGAAGTCGCAGGCGGTTGTTAGTATATTAGTAAAGAGATACTAAGTTAAGTTACTGTTGTAATTTTGATGATGCAATGTGTTGTTGTCTTGCATTATTTGCTATGATGTTTGTAAGGGTGATAATGAATCATTATGACTAGTATGAGTAATGACTCAGATATTCATAAATTGAGTTATACAGGTTATACTGACAGCTAATTATGTCAGTCATCTGTAAACAGATTGTTAATAGGACAAAAACAATATTTTCCCTATATTGTTTATGATATTACAAATCGGGAAATGTCACTATGCAATGATTTTATGAGAGAGGGAGAAAAATTTATTGACATGATTTACTAGGGCCCGTGCTCGTGTTATTGCCACACGCAATTCACCTAGGTGCTGAGTGTCGTTCAACCGTTTCGCTCTGAATGAGTTCTTTGGTTGCCCATAATTTTGAATCTGTGATATCTTCTACGGTGTTTATTATAATGATATAATGTAAAAGATAATTTTAATCTACAGTAAATGCCCCAGGTAACTAACATATTTATCTGAATATAGGTTAATACTGAATTGGAGAAAAAAGCTTTGCAAATAAATTAATATTTTAAATTTTATGTTGAAGATATAAACAGTTACTGTAAGTCAACCTTAGGAGGAAAAAAAAATAGCAACTTTCTTTAATACTATGTATTGATATTTGTTTGCAGGTTATGCAGCCTCGACCGCATACATAAGTCTGAGAAAATAATAACCATGCTTCCGAATACCCATCAACGGAGATTAGAAAAGTATGCAACTTATCTGACTAAGTTCAAGAAGTGTCTAGATGTTAACAACAGTGTCGTACACATGATCATCAAGGATGTAGACACTATGTTTGAAAATGTGGATCGCAGCACGATAGATGTTTCCGGAACAAATGGGATAGAGAGCTTTGGCTGTAACTACAACAGCTGTGAAATAGCATCCCAGAAGCAACATAAGATGCAACATGATGTAGAAAAGGTAATTAAATATATATATTTATATTATATTATTTATTTATAAACTAAAGAGTTTTATTTATGATTGTCTGTTTGTTTAAACGCGCAAATTTCTGGAAGTACCAGTCGGATTCGAAAAATTCTTTTTGTATAGCCAGATTCATGAGGAGTCTCCTCTCATCTAGCCTTAAATATTAATTTTTGTGAAGTAAGTCGAAAGGAAAAGCGCTCCCGGACTGTTTTATCCGCGTGCGTTGGTGTAATGGTACGTAAATATTGCTCTTTAGTACATCTAAAAAAATTCTGCAATACCATATCCATATCTCTTATACATAATTAAACAATTCAACACTTAGCTCAAGTCTATGACTATAGTTGTAGTGGAGCGAATGAACCGTTTGACGCATAACCCTGGCTGCCCGATATAATATTGTCTATACCGAATCTTATTATATTAAGTGAGCAATTCTTGTATATATATATATATAATCGGTTTTTCGGAAACGGCTCCAACGATTTCGATAAAACTTTGCATTTTGATAATGTTTTACATTCCAAGTTTACCTAGATAGGTGTTTTTCTTTTTTTGTTTATAAGACACCGGTTACCCAGATATTTATTATAAATAATCAATCAGTGATTTTTTTAATATTATACGCGGGTGAAACTGCATGGCATATCTAGTCCTGTACAAATTTGAACAATGTAACGTCTGTTTTGAGATTTCCAAATTACCTATATCTGGTTATATTTAGTATGTCCCTTTCCTATCTATATCTTTCCAGGTACAATCAGTATTGAAAAACATTGTACGTGATTGGAGCAATTTGGGCGCTCCTGAACGAGAACAATGCTATAAACCCATTCTGGATGAGTTGGAAGAAAGATTCCCTCTTAGTAAATACAGGTATTTGCTACACTTTAACGTAAGCGTAACTTAAGTAACACACAAGGGTATGGCTGTTTTGCCTGACCGCCATCAAAACTGAAAAGCCTGTCATATTGATTCGCTTATTTGTATCGTGTTTCAGGATCAGCCAGTGCTATTTCGTTTATATTTACGCAGGTCGGTACGACTGCGGCAACTAGCGATGCATTGTTGATCTCTCGATGGTCACCACTGTTTTAGGATTGTACTAATACGCATTACGTATAAGTATAATACGTATTAAGTTAAAATTAAGTGTATTTTTACCTTAGATTTAATACATCTATAATTTTTACTATCTTTTTCACAGACTCCGAGAATTACTTAAAAATCAGCTTTGTGATGTTTTTGCGTTTGTAGTAGTGTTATATTACACATAGTGACATAAACTGGAACACACCAGTTTGTGTTTTATTGTAGTACGGCGAAATGGCTACACTATACCTGATGGTGTGCATAGTGTAATCCAATAACAACGGTGACCACCTAGGAATCTACAATCCATCATCAGTCGTTTGCTATGATGCCGGTCTGCTTAGAAGTCTCTTCACGTTATGTTTGAAGGACTGCATGTTGTATGAAGGAGATAGCACACTGCCCAACTTCACAGTATTGGTATAAATATAACGAAGAGAAGTCAAGGCATAATCTGTGTTGACTGTTTGGTTTGAAGGAATCTCGCTATTGTGTCTCTTTCTAACTGTGAATAATGTTGCAGTGACCGAAGTCAGATAAAGGTGTTAGTACCAGGAGCAGGGTTGGGCAGGCTGGCCTGGGAAATAGCAGCTCACGGCTACACTTGCCAGGGGAATGAGTTCTCTCTATTCATGCTGTTTGCTAGCAACTTCATCATAAACCGGTGCACGGAGGTGAGAATTTAGTATTTCCTTATTTTTACCCAACTGCAAAAAAAGAGGGTTATATTTTTAGATTGTATGTATGTCTATTTCTTTTAAACGGCTTATTGGATTTTAGTATACAATGTGTCGTTAATAATATAAATAATATTTAACTACGATGTCTGGGAATCAAATGAAAAGATAAAAAAATTTAGTAAAGTTTTTTTTGTTGCAGTCTGGTTTTTGTTTCCTTTTTAATAATTTAGCTTGTTGCTAGTTTTTATTAAAGTTGATTTAACGTTTGATTAAATTACGACCACCAGATACCCAGTGTAATACCCGCCCTTGAAACATACTTAAGCATGTCACTTTCTGAGATTAGCTATTCTATATCTAGTAACCAAGAGGGATCTGCACTCAACTGGGTAGCGACTAACATACACATGGTAATAAACCCAGCAAAGTTACTCTCTTTTGATTTGTCGCGTTTTGGGATTAGCATGTGTATATCTATCTACATTTCCCAGAGGCTTACAGGATTGCATGACTGCGACGACTGTCGATCGGCATTACTCGGTTTTAGATTATATTGTGCTTATCATCAGGTACTACACAAGAAAGAAGATTGAATACAAGACATAACCAAATTATACTTTTTTGTATTCAATCATAATCTGGCAGCCCTAAACGGCCAAGAACTTCCAATTAATTAGTGTCAGTAATATATCATTTTTTTTTGATAATCGATAGTAATCAATTGATTTCATATAACAATCGACTAATCAATTGTATACAAATTGTTTTTAGTACAGAATACAAAAGCCAGGTTTTGCGAAAAAAAAAACGAGCTCATTTTACAGTAGTTGCACATAATGTGTAACATCTGACTTAATTTACACATATCAATTAGTTTATATAACAGCACACATTATAAAAAACTAAGTTAAGTTTAGTAATAATAGTTTAGTGAATCTCTTGGGAAATTGGTTGATACCATCTATCGGCCAACTCTACCATCGTGCGCGCTCATTGGTCAAATAAAAAAAAAATAGCGAGCGCTTCCCCGCCTTCCTCTTTACATTACCACCACAGATTGCAGGAAAGCGATAGGAAAAATGTTACACATTAAAAAAAGAATATTCGCCCAAAGTCTACCTGGTTTTCAGAAAAATACCTTGAATAATGTATTGAATGACAACAATCGATTGTTCAATTGTCCTAATGATTATCAATTAATTGATTGTCTATCGATGATTTACTAGCGCTACTATAAATCGGTATAATTTATAACATCGGCAGGTAAATCGGTATACCGTCTATCCCTGGGTGCATCAATACGTGAACAACCTGACGTGCGAGCACCAGATACTCCCGGCTATGTTCCCCGACGTCAGACCAGCGGGAGACAGGCCCAACCACAATTTCTCGATGACCGCCGGGGACTTTCTGAAGGTATTCGCATGATTTTTTCCTGACATCTTCAACAATCATTGTCATATTACACAAAACCTTTAATGAAATTACACCTAAATCTTCCCTATGAATCACTCCGTCCTTTTATAAAAGCCGCATGAATATCTGTGTTTGGTAGTTTTTGCGTTTATCGCGTTCAGACAGTCCGACAGATGCGGCAGGGAACTTTGTTTTATAATATAGTATGATGTGCCTCACTTAAAAACTGTTATGTAAGACATATATAAAAAGATATTTGAAATTATACTTACTATTAGCTGTGCCCCACGGTTTCACCCGTGTTAATTTTATACGACAAACATCGCCAACGCACCCGTGTAGGCAATTTTTTAATCTTTGTGTAAAACTATCGACATTTTTATGAGGAATAAATTAATCTTTCAAATTATAATATAGCCTATGTTACTCGCTGGTACTGGAGCTTTATATTGGTGAAAGAATTTAAAAAAATGGTCCAGTGATTTTTGAGTTTATCCATTACAAACAAAAAAACAAATATTTCCTTTTTATAATATTGGTATAGATAGTGTTTTTACAATAGAAAAATTAATTTTGATGAAGAATTAACGGAGATATTATGACTTTGCCAGGAAAAGAATACCTTTTAGAAATAATATTTAGGGAATATGATTTCATTACACTATTTTTAAATTGTGTAAAAATAAATATTGTTTGTCAGTAAAATGAATGTGTTTTGCACGCGGTATAAAGGATTGTTTGTTTGCTTGAACGCGCTAATATCTAGAACTACCACTCGATTTGAGGAATTATTTTTGTATTTTATAGCCTATTTATTGGGGAAAGTTTATAGCCTACATAACTCACGCTACGACCCTGAGGAGTGTAGCAGTGTAACCATGAAAGGCAATCAATCTGGCAAGCCACTGCAACAACAATAGGCTACACGGGTGCGTTGAAAGAGGCGTCGTGGGGAGTATCTTCAATAAATTCAATACTGAGGAAACTGTGGGACATTGGACATTCCAGTTTAGAATTTCTTTGGAGATTTTTCTGTACTTGAGGTAGTCCGACTGGTGGAATATCTTCACTGTACAGAGAAGATCGTAATAATGCGACGTGATCGGTGCTCTATGTTCGCGTTTTGCCAATGCGCATAGCAACTGTTACCGTCAGTGTAACGGTGACTGTTATATGATATCTACACATTTCGCTATGGTCACCATTGTTGTTAGATTGTTACTATTAAGAGAGACAGGGCTTAGAGAATTTTTAGTGTGTTCCTGCAGTCAGTTGTGTTTCCAGAACTTTGGGGTAGGGGCAGTCCGAATGGTGGCGTGACTCCACCATACAGAAGACCGCAGTCAAATAACCTTGTTTTCCTGTGGTGAGTAGGTTTACAGAGATCCTCGGGGTAGTGGGTTCAAGGTCGGTAACACTCTAGTGATACCGATGGTCTACAAGCGTCTACAGGCTACGGAAGCTGTGTACCATCGGGAGGTGTTGACAAATTAATATTATCTATTATCATTGTATGTAATCTTATCTGTTTATAAAAGTTATTAAACTGCACGATCTGTCGCAGCCTAGTTTTGGTGCGGGAAGGGGGGCTCGGCCGCAGAATCGAGCCAATAGCGACGCACGATCATGCGGCCGTGCCCCACCCCCGCTCAACAAAAATCGGCTGCGACATAAACTTGCCGTGTAATAAATAACCCCATAACGTTGTGAACAAATACTTATTTTAATATGTGTTAATGAAGTGTTTTACTTTACTGCGTGTAATAAAAAGTTAATATTATAGTTCAATAGGAGGGCCGTAAGTTTGTTTGCCATCTTTGTAAAAGAAAAAAACAATATTTCGAATGTCACGGTTAACGTGTTTGTTTGTTTAAGGTGTACACGGAGGCGGACGAGTGGTCGTCCGTTGTGACGTGTTTCTTCATCGACTGCGCTCCAAATGTCATAGAGTTTATCGACAGGATATACGCTATCCTGCGTCCAGGCGGCTATTGGATCAACCTGGGACCCTTACTCTACCATTATAGGTATGATCTCTGTATTTGTAATTTTTATGCGATCAACGGTTGCCACACTTTAGCCATTGTGGTTTTTATAAAGGAACATTTTTAGAATATGAATATATGAATAGATGACTGTATTGGAAAAAAGTAGATAGGCCACTCTGATTCTCGTGGCCTTAAATATAACTTCAAAAAGGTCTTTTTTCGATCTGCAGGATGCCTTTTTCTGTTATAATTATTTTTACCTATTTTAAAGTAAATTCTATTATCTATACCACACCAATATTATAAAGAGATTTTTTTTTAATGTATAAACTCAATAACTACCGGACCAATTTAAAAAAAAATTTCACCGATATAAAGCTACACTATCAGCGAGTAACATAGACTATATTATAATTTGAAAAATTTATTTATACCTCATAAAAATATTGATAGTTTTACATAAAAGTATAAAAAATTGGCAACACGGGTGCGTTGGCGATGTTTGTCGTATAAAATGAACACTGGTGAAACCATGGGGCACAGCTAGTGTCTAATATAATGGCTTTTACTTATAAGGTATATTTGGTTTTGTACAGTGATATGCCAACGGAGAACAGTATAGAACCACCATACGACATTCTAAAGGAGATTATATCGGATGTTGGCTTCGATATATTGGTAAGTTAAAAAAAACCTTTTTATTTTAATGTGGAGAAACCTTGCATAGGTACTAAAAGTCCACGGTGTACCAGCCGCCGTCATAATCGGGCGACATCAAATCACCCATATGCCGTGTCCTTTAAACGCTGTATAAGGTAACAGTTCAGTACAACCCTAACAGTCTCTCAGACGGCCGAACCTGTGCAATGGGAGTACGGGCCCCCATACCTGCCTCATCTGGTTCGGCTAGGGCGGAGGAAGGAGGAGAGCGAATAGGATCCTCAACGCGAATCCTTTCTGCAATTTCCTGCGACATCACGTCCTCACAGAAGAAGTTTTTATTATTTCAAACCTGTTTTAAGTGAAGACAATTGGTGTTTACCAATATTGTGGTCTAAAACCATATAAAAAATGCTTTATTCAATTTGGAACCTAAAAAGATACTTCCAAACATCCCAGTCATCGAGAAGAACTGGTAAGAAACGCGATAGGGCTTATTGCACTGTTCCAATACAGGTTAAATAGATTGTATTTTTTCTAACCCCCCACACAAAAATAGGGGTGTTAATTGTTATAAGTTTACCGAGTGTATCTGTGTACTTGTCTATTCTGGTGTCTGTCTGTGGCATCGTAGCTCACAAACGGCTGAACCAATATTGATCTAGTTTTTTTTTTGTTTGAAAGGAGATTTGATCGAGAGTGTTCTTAGCTATGATTCAAGAACATCTGTTCAGGCGTTTAAAGATTATCAGCTCTTTCATAGTTGATTAATAAATGAGAGCATCTTCCACAGGTCTGATTGAGTCGAGGTTTGGTATTCTGTTATTTCATTAATATTAGAAAATAGCTGACCTGATGCTGCAGCTTTATTCGTAGGATACCTAACTCTTTACCAACTTCAGCAAAGATATAGTTTTTGGGCTTATTAGAATGGTATAAATTAATAGGTTTCTTGTGTCGGTGGCTTATAAAATGTTCAATTGACCTTGTTGATTCTTGATCTGATGTTAAGTGACAAGATGGTACTACGATGCTAAGCTTAGTTGGAGGGAGAGGTGATGGGGCTGGCCCCCAACTTGCTGGTGGCAGCTAGCCAGCTGGGCATTAGTAAATACCTTACCAGCGTACTATGGTTTCATCACGATGTTTTTCTTCACCAAAAGTTCAGGCTCATTGCAGGGATTCAAATTTGGATAGATGGAAGTGGTGTCCGTAAACGCTACCACTGAGCCATCATTGCTTGTTGAGTTAAGAGACGTTAGGAAATAAAAAAGCACGTCCCAGATAAAGGTATCGTATTTTTAAATATGCAGAAAGAGAAGACCGGAGTGAAGACGAAATACGCACAGAATCCCAACTCGATGATGCAGCACGAGTACGACTCCGTGTTCTTCGTCTGCAGGAAACCTGTGCTGTGATACTCGTTGCATCCATTTTAAGTTTATCGTGACGATATAGTTGTAGACGTAATGGAAAAATCGCTTTAAATTGTATTAAACTGGCTGTCAAAGTGCATTAAATTGGTTGTCAAAGTGTATTAAACTGGTTGTCAAACTGCCTTAAACTGGTTGTCTGACTGCCTTATTTCTGTCGTTCATACATTATACTAAGTTCATCATAAGAAATTTTGCATATCGTATCCATAGAACGTAAATTGTCACGTCGTCCAAATAGTCTTGGCAGAAAAAAAAAATTGGTTAGTATAGTGATTTCAACTCATGTTTACGCGGGGCCCTATGAGCTAGTAAACATCAATTTGTATTTATTTGACCATGACCAAGCATTCTTCTTCCGATAAACACATGTTTTTATCGGTTTGTTCTACGGGTAGAATCGGTAATAAAAATGTCTGATTCGCCACAGAGAAAATGTTTTACCTCCTAATTGAGCTGTTAGAATTGTTTTTTTTTTTTACTTAAAAATTGAATAAATAAGATGTAAAAATTTTCGACATTTTAAGTAAAAGAACTAATAGAATTCTCTTGTGTAGTCGACTATACCTCTTGACACGCACACGTAGTCACTGTATCTATACAAGGTTTTACGCACACATAGGGCTGCGCGCACAAATGAGTTGAATTGTCTATAAAAAACTTATCATTTGCTTAACAAATATCAACACTTTAAGTCATAGAATTAGTTATTTACATAATAATATTAAATACTAGATAGGAATATGTTAATTTTTTTTATAAGAACGAAGGTCTTTTTGTTGAATTACTCCATATGAATTGATTTTCATATAAATTAGATGGGGAGCAAAATCGAGTGGTAACAAAAAGTTAAGTCGTTATCTTGCGTCTTCGCTCAATATATTATCGCATTTTATATTGAACACGTGTATACTCAACTTTAATACGGAAGTAATAATATGTGTAATATTGTATTAATAAGTACACTTTGCCTAGTAATTTAACTTTGCCTAGCATTTTAACTTTTTTTATATAGTAGCACCTCAAGTTGACGGTACTGTCCCTGCACAAGCACAGTACAATCTTAACATGACAGTGACGACTGAGAGATCGCAATCCATCGACGGTCGTTGCTGTCCTGCTGGCTGCATTAATTTAACTGGATATGCACAGGCTGATCCCGAAACGCGCCACGCAAAAGCGAGTCACTATGACGGACCCAGTCGGGCAAAACAGCCTTACCACCGCGCGAAGAAAAGACCATCGTTTTTCAAACATGCCTTTTTAGTATGGGTCAAATTTTGTCAACTGAATTTTAAAACAGTTGTCACCCACCGATTGATCTGAAATTTTGCATACTCGTTTAGTTTGGATGACAATGCATGGTTAGCTAAGTGACGCCATTATAAATCCAATATGGCGGTCTCCCAAAGTAGGCGGACCAGTTATTTTTATGCACACCCATGATATGGGTATCAAATAAAAGTGTTAATATTGTTATTATTATTGTTATTAATATTGGTATCATTTTGCATAAGGTTAATGTGCGGAATTCTATTAAAATAATAACAATTAATATGAGTTTTGTGGAGCCATAAAGACTCCCTGGAAACTTCTAGTATATGTGCCACCATTTTGCTAAAGCGCAGTTTGAATTTAGAAGATTAGAAAATATTTTATCCGCGTGATATTGGCAGAACTGTGTTTAACACGCGTTGCCATTAAATTAGATTTAAAAAAGTCGAAAATACGTTACAACAATATCATGAAAAACGAATAGTTTTCGATCTTTAAATTCTGGTTGGTCCTGCTTTACACATAATGAGACACCCGTCACTGTGTCTTACTTTAGTGTTTCACGTTTAAATTCCGTGTTATAGAACGATACACAAATATTTGGTTAAGATAACACAAATATGTTGTGTGCAAGGGGGCTCTCGGTGTGCGAATTCGACTCGCACTTTGATAACTTTTTATGTTTATGGCTGTATTTGTCTATATATAATGGGTCTCATTAAAAAGTATTATCT
Organism: Saturnia japonica; assembly: GCA_033032175.1. NCBI lineage: Eukaryota > Metazoa > Arthropoda > Insecta > Lepidoptera > Saturniidae > Saturnia > Saturnia japonica. Next base: position 3,985,599 of record CM065331.1, read on the forward strand.
AGGGTATTCCCCAAATCATTTCATTAAAGCAGTTCACGTTCACATTGTTTTGGGAATGTAGCTTTTTCAGTTTTTTTTTACACATTATATGACACACCATCACGCCTGTATCCTCCAAGGGTTAGGCAGAGGTGGACTAATGTACACCCTCAGAGGTGGCTTATATGCTTATGTCCCGTGTAATATGGTGCTTGCGTGCGAGCCTGTGGTATTTGTGGCATGTTCTATTTTTATAGTCATTTGTGAAACTATATTATGAATTTCTATCAACGGACATTATTTTGGTTTGCCCATTTTTATGAATTAGCTACAGCTCTAATTGTAACAGGGAAAATAGTGTTTTAAGTTATACACACTGATTATTGATTATAAGCGAAAATTGTATTATTTACATTTTGTTTCTTTCTTTAGTTGGTATGTAATTGTATGAAACGATTGTAAAAATACTTGTATAGTAAAAAAAATATCAAAATCTATCCGGTAGTTTTTGCGCGATGGCCGCACAACGGCAAACCTCATAATAGATTAACAATTTTGTTGTAATTATTTTTGGATAAGTAAAGAAATTCAATATAATACTTTATATAAATTACTTGTGTTTTATTTTGGTCTGTGTAAAACAATTTTTTTTTTTAATATTTTTGTAAATTTCTATACAAAAACAAAAATACTATATTCAGTTTAGGCCCTAAGAAGATACTTATGAACTGAAAAAATGACACGGAAAACATCCCAGTTATCGAGAAGATACTCGTTCGAGTTTATAATTTTTTTTTGGAACGAAGTTGTTTTTCACTCGATTGGAAGCTAAACGGGAAAATTGTCCGACCTGACTGACTCTAAAAAAGAAAAACGCATACTTCTATAGGATTTAGCGTGCGAAACAATGAGATAGCACGCATAATGCAAGTTCTGATTTTCAAGACTGATCGTCTTCGAATTAGGCTAACTATGTGACGACCAGACTTGTATGTACAGTACGAGTGGTCGATAGTTCCGAGTCACGCTGATTCAGAATTTTTTCCATAATACTAATATATTTTTTAGTTTTTGTTTTTTAAGTCGCGATAATAAATATTATTATTATGAAAATATGTAAAAAAAAGTAAACTAAATCAAGATATACTTAAGTAATTCAGAATTTTTGAGGCCGTGAATTATCGTACACAGTTACAAATAAAATTGACGTGTATGTAATGTTAAAATAAATATTTTTACTAAATGCATATGAAAGTTTATACGTTAAGTAGGTACTAAAAACACAACGTTTTTTAAAATTTTTGTCTGTCTTTTCCGGGTAGTCTCCGAAACGGTTGGACTGATTTTGATGGGACTTCCACTTAGAAAAAGAATTAGGGGTCATCGCAAATAACATAATAATAATAATAATAATAATGGGTGAATCAATTCGTGCGCTTAAATGGTTTACGCTGAGTAAACGATAGCAGATATATCAAATTAATGTACTACATAATTGTACATCTTAAAATGGCCTACAAAAAAGTCAGCGTGAGTATGTATATATGTGGGAGTATGTATGTATGTATGTATGTATGACTATATGTCTAAGGATCACCCACAATAAGCATTTTTGACTTTATAATAACCAGGTAGTCTACACATATCAATATTATAAAGAGTAAAGATTTGATTTTTTGTTTGTAATGGATAAACTCAAAAACTACTGGACCGATTAAAAAAAAAATCCACCAATATAAAGCTACAGTATCAGCAAGTAACATAGGCTATACTATCATTTGAAAATTTAATTCCTTCCTCATAAAAAGGTCAATAGTTTTACACAAAGTATAAAAAATTGCTTAAACGGGAGCGTTTGCGTGTTCGTCGTATAAAATTGATACGGATGAAACCGTGGGGCATAGCTAGTAAGATATAAAAATAAACTTCTTTAAGATCTCAGCTAGTATATTTGATACGATTTGCTAAAGGAATGATGTTCGTCGGAACGTCGGAATTTAATAATATCGAATGCCTTAGGTACTATTGCAATTTTCACTTTGGTGTAGAGATTCAAATATGAAAGAAATGGCGCAATCATCATTGATGTATTCTGAACTAAATTTAATATACTTTACATAATCTTTTATACGACAATATTAAGAAACTAGTTTTTGCTCGCGACTTCCACTACATGGTCTTCAGAATAGTGTTCAGAGAGAAATGAAAAAAGGTATCCCTTTAAGTTTATTTTTTAAATTTCTGTATAGGTTGGTTCTGATGATAAGGGTCGATGTGGCCACAAGATAGTGACACGCTAAGCCTAGTGGAAGGATTGGCTTTTAAGTGCAACTGCTGGAACTATTGGTGTTTAGCGACAGATTTTCAACTTGAGGGTCAGGGCTAGCCAGGAAGGCATTAGAAACACCCTACCAGCACGCTATAATTTTACCACTATGTTTTCCGCCACCGAAAGCTCGGACTCATTGCAAGGATTCGAACTAGGCATGGCGATTCATTCCGTAAACGATCGATTCGAAACGAACTCTGATAATTCGATTCATAAAAATATCTACGTATAAAAGATCGATTCGCTTTTCCAGTTTATATTTTTAACATATAAATAAAAATCCCTTTTATGGAAAACAAAAAGGACCTTTTTAACGATTTAAAGTTGTTTTTAAATCCGTACTAAACTATCAGTTATTGAAAAAGGACAGAAAGATATAGAGAAAGAGAATTTATTTCAAGTAAAGAAAAAAGAGAATTCCTTTCACAAATTATTGTAAACTCTTGTCGTTATTCTGCGTTTGCTGGGTAATTTGCTGTTATGTATCGTATTATTATATAAATATCTGGGCGACCTCGCTGTGCTCGGTGTCTTATAAAAAAAATTAGAAAAACACCTATCTAGGTAAACTTGGAATGTAAAACATTATCTAAATGCAAAGTTTCATCGAAATCATTGGAGCCGTTTCCGAGAAACCAATTACATATACATATATACAAGAATTGCTCACTTAATATAATGAGATAAATATCTGGGCGACCGAGCTGTGCTCGGTGTCTTATAAATAAAAATAGAAAAACACCTATCTAGATAAACTTGGAATGTAAAACATTATCTACATGCAAAGTTTCATCGAAATCGTTGGAGCCGTCTCCGAGAAACCAATTACATATATATATATATATACAAGAATTGCTCATCTAATATAATAAGATAAATATCTGGGTGACCGAGCTGTGCTCGGTGTCTTATAAACAAAACTAGAAAAACACCTATCTAGATGAAATTGGAATGTAAAACATTATCTAAATGCAAAGTTTCATCGAAATCGTTGGAGCCGTTTCCGAGAAACCAATTACATATATATATACAACAATTGCTCACTTAATATAATAAGATTCGTGAATGACACCATAAAGAATGACGCGATAATGACATTTTTATATAAATTACTAGCTGTGCCCGACGGTTTCTCCCTGTTTTTATCTAACTTACTTAATCAAAAACAATACGTAAGGCTAGCTGAAAGTTGTAGCCTAATGTTAGATAGCCTTTACTATTTCTCGTGAATCTATCTGGCTATAATAAACAATTATTTTTTTCCGAATATTTTGTTCGAATATTATTTAGTTCCAGAGATTAACAGTGTTTAAAGAAAGAAAAAACTTTTCCGTTTTATTATATTAAGACAATTTATTAATAAGTTCACTACTGAGTCCTGAGGTCGTGGATTCTATCCTCGACCAGCACAAATTTTTGTGTGATTAGCATTATTGTCGATTCTATCTTTGGGTGTTAAATATCTATAAATGAGTTCTCAAAAAAAATTAACTAGTTTTGACTTAAATGGCCGTGTATGAGATTGGCCTTTCATATTATTAGCTGGAAGATATTTATGTTGCATGTTATTTGTAAAAACAAAATTCCTAGCCACTAAGTCACCGTATTACGTGTAAATCTTGCCATTGACAGTGATAAAGCGGGCAATAAACTATAGTGTCGACAAGTAAATAAAAATGTCCGGTGGGAGACAGTTTATTTGTCGTTAGAATTAAGAGTGACTGGTATTGTCTGATCGTCTCTGAAGGTTTTATGTGGCTTATCCTACGTGAGAGGTATGTCTTCCAACAAAAGCTAAATACCAGAGATAGAGTGTATTATCCGTATGTAGTGAAGATTTCGACATTAATGTTTTAGGTAAATAATTTAAACAAAACAAAGTTTAAACAAAAGTCAAACAAACTAATTAGATGTTCACTATACTGTTGTCGTAGATACTTATAGTACCTATCTCTTGATTTTACTACACTGTGGTCCTCTTCTTAATTTCTTTCTTTTATAGCTTATTGTTGTTCAAAATAAAATTGTCCTGGCCTTTTTTCGATCTGGTTAAACTGTTAGCCGTAAAGACCGTAAAGTCTCAGAAGGCTGAAGTTTCACCGGGCTTCGAGGCGAGCGCTTAAGGTACTCGGCACACGAAAGAGAAGCAACAAGCTCAAGGATGCTAAAGTGTAAAAATAACCGCGATCTAACCGAATCAAAATCAAATCAAAGCACCGTTGTTTGCTGTCCCATATGCTAAATCCAACTATGCTCAAAGTTCAATACCGGGTTCGCATTGCCCGATCCTATAATGAAGTATACGATACGGTAGACATATTTCGATATTCACAGAATACATTTAAGAGTGAAATAATAAAGTTACAACGCGGAATTATACAATTATAATATAAAAAAGATAAAGCAAGCACACAAGTCAGAAATACAGACATACGCTCACACACACATTCCGACACGCGCACACACACACACGCACACTAAACGCCAGTAAAGATTACATGTTTTTCTTTTGTCTAATTATGTATATTTTTATGTATCAATTCCTGTAATTGTGAAATCCTGTTTTGGCTTTAATTGTTACATACTATAAGATATTATATAAAATATTGTGTGCTGTTGGATTTCCAAATAAATAAATAAATAACCAATTCTCTATCTGTAGAAAATTAGACTTAACTAACTATACATAAATACATGCTTCTTTTCTCTGGGAGGAATTATATTATATTTTTCTTTTTATTACATTCCCAGACGTCTTACTTAAATATTATATAGCCTATGTCACTTCCACAATTAAGACGAATCTAAGGACACCTCGTATGCTAAAATCTATAATGCCGTTAGAGCGTGTCAAAGAAATATACATGCATACCTCCTTTTTGCCAGTCTGATAAAAATAAACCATACTTCTCTAACTCCTACGCATTCTTCTCTAGTTTACTCGGCCTTTACATTCCTCAAGCGATAATTTACTCTCATATCATATTACACTATAAAATTCTAGTCAATCGAACAATTATCCGGCTATATTTCAAACCGAGGATGAATTAAACCGAAAATTATCCGTTCAGTGCGTCGCATGGCTGATTTATTTGCATCGCCTACACAGTGTGACACCGCCCGCCCGCGCTTTTACGAATGCACGCCTGGAGCACGTGATTCCTAAGTTCTGAATTCAGTTGATTTTCAACACGCCCAGCGTCAACACACATCGTGTGTAACATATTATAATTATCGTATAATATATTTTTTGGATTTTTTTGTAAGTATTCATATTTTTCGTATTCTACCTATCACCTGTGTAAAATACTTTCAACCAACTCACTACTGCATCACCTCCCGCCAAAGCACCCGTGTAGCCGATCGTTGTTCTCACTTCCTGTACTTGCCTAAGAATTACTTCTCGCACTTGCCTAGAAATACTTCTCTAGTATTTGCCTAAAATTTTCTAGATTGCTTGACGTTCACGATTACTGCTCCAGTCATTAGGGTCGTAGCGTGAAGTTAAGGACACAGAAATATCTTTGGAAATTTCTCTCTACTTAGGGTCAGCTCGAACGGTGAAATAATTCCACCCTACAGATGATCGCAGCCAAATAACTATGTGTAGGGTTCCTGCGGTGAGTAGGAGTTTCAGAGCTTCTTGGAGAAGGGATTTAATTTAAGGGATTTATTAATGATATACCATCCTGTTTTACCACTTGCAAAATTCTTCTCTACGCTGATGACCTTAAAATTATATGTCCTATTAAAACTGTTTCCGATGTAGTTCGTATTCAATATGATTTAGATAAGTTTCAAAATTATTGTACTCTCAATAAATTAGATTTAAATGTCACGAAATGTCAAGTTATAACATATACCCGTAAACTCAATCCGATTCTGCACAATTACTTTCTTAAAAATACTAAATTATCGTGAGTTAATGCTGTTGGAGATTTAGGTGTTATTTTTGACTCCAAACTAATATTTGATAAGCATATTGATAATGTTGTCAAAAAAGCTTCTAAAGCATTAGGGTTTGTATTTCGATTATCCAATGAATTTAAATGTGTTAAAACTTTTAAAATTCTTTATTGTTCTTTTGTTCGAACCCATCTTGAATACGCATCTCAAGTCTGGAACCCCAATTATAATATATATATCACACGCATTGAGAAAATACAAAAGCGGTTTCTTCGTTTCCTACAGTTTAAATCTGAAATAATTGTACCAGATTACACATCGCGCTCTAAAAAATTTCATATGCTCCCGCTGTATACACGAAGACAAATAGCTGATGTATCATATCTTTTATATCATACTCAATGGCCAAATTGACTGTTCGGAGATACTGAGCAAAATTAACCTACGTGTACCGGCAGCATCTTTTAGAAACCCTAACATACTTTATAGTCCTATTGTTAGAACTACCTACAGACAAAATTCCTATTTCATTCGAGTAAGCAGCAGTATGAATGAATTGGTTAGTGATTTTGACGTTGATATATTTGATACAACTGTGCAGAAGTTGAAAGCTCTTTTGAATTCTTATTTCTTTTGTTAATATTTTGTGTTCTTCCGTCTACTTTTTTTTTTTTATTTATATAAGTACATAATTATATGTGAGAACTTGTAAATGGCCTTCATTAATTTATACATGTAACTTAAATAAATACTTAGCTGTAAGTTTTCTTAAAATATTAAAATAAAATAAAATACCTGTAATGTCACAAGCTTCCAAAACGCCACGGTAATCACTAACTGTCAGGTAGCACATTTATTTGCCAAGTTAGTTATAGGTAAGTTATAATCTGCTGCTTAGGTGCTGCTACAGATTATAAGCGGTGATATATCATAAAAAAAAATTTATAGGCATTTATGTGTCAGTCCTTACTTTACACTTAACGAGTATTAACTTCGATCAGAAATCAAGATTATGGTGAAACGGTAAAAATTCAAAGGGAGCAAATGTTAAACAGTTTTGGGTGACGTATCAAAGTATGTTATCAGTACGTTATCTACCCTTGCGCTAAGAGCTTTCCCTGATTTGTTTAGATAATCTAGTTTCATTAAATACGTATGCGTTTAAGTCGCTTATCATACAGCCTGACATTACGCTTAATTTTGTTGTATTATCAATAGATTTGTGTGTTGATCCGAACTGTACAAAGTGACTACAACTTGCCACATGATATATCTATACACAATTTCTTCTTTACTATAAGTCTATACACCGTTATCCAATTAATTTACTTTAGAAATTCATATATTCATGACTTAAGACGGTTCTGTATATGGCAGATTTTTTAAAAAGTGGACCTAAATTAAGCGTTCCATTGTGTAAGAGAGTACTCCACTGACTAACGTTTTTGGAAGAATTACTCAGTGGAATGTAACGAAATGCTTTTACTCAAACATATTTTTGTAAATTCTGTAATTAAAAATAATATATATGTTATTTTATTACGATAATTCATAGTGTAGGTTGTAAGAAATAAATGTTGCAACGATTGCTGTAGTGCGCTACAAACCACCTAAGCATAAGTTAAAAAAAAATCTATGAACACAGTTTTCTTATCTCTGAAATCGACGTCATGGTTCTTTAGAAAATATTTCTCTACGTCTTGTAGTTTCTGAGTTCCTCTCGATGACCGTTATCAATGTTACACTAACGTACGATGTTGATTTATTGCAGGGCTAAACCCTTGTAATAGAAGGCATACATACGGCTTTCGTAAAATGCTATAGCAGCTATAAATTAAAATGAAGAAAGAACATTTCATATTTCTCTTTCTTATCAAAACATGTCTTTGTCAAGATATAAATAAACTATTTGAAGATATTAACAAAGACTATGGTAACTTCAACGCTCTCGCAGCGTCTCTAAGTTGGGAATCCTCCGTGAATCCTGACAATGATTTGCAATCAGAAGCGGCTAAATATCAGAAAGAACTTATACTCTGGCAACAAAGGACTTGTGAAACACTATTAACGTTGTATTCTCGTGGTTTATTGAAGAACAGCACTCAGGTCAGGCAATCGTATCTTCTCTGCCGAGGTCCGAAATTCACATACAACGAAGCAAGGTAATTGAAAAAATATGTAAAATCATTGATTTTCCTGTCTCATGTATAGTTCTAGATAGATGATATTTAGTAATTTATATTAACATAACTCAAATAAGTCACTTAGACTACACCATAGCTTAGTACGAGACAAATTTAAACGAAAAAGTAAACCGACTTCGATGACTTGGAAGAGTTCCCTTGTGTATCTCCGAAGATGAAGGTCTACTGCCAATGAAATTAAAATGGGTCGAGCCTTGGGGTATCACATATCAAACAAAAAAAGAATCATCCAAATCGGTTCATAAGAGTAACCCTCGTCTTGTTTTTAAGTCTGTTAAAAAGTGCGTCGATCGACATTGGTCTAAAAGTATCAAAAAGTTTTATTGACTATTCTTATAATCGTTCAATTTGGAATTACTTAAATGCTTCAGGTTCACAGAACTTCATCAAAATAAGTTGAGATGTATAAAATAAAAAAATACTTTAAAATAATTTTCTACGATTTTTACCAAGTAGGTACCAATTGTTATAGTCTATAATTTCAGGAAAAAAGTCATTTTCATAAATATTGGACCAGCTATTTTTGAGTTCAATCTGGAAATACAAACAATCAGACATACAAAGATATTTTAATGTCATATTCGTGATTAGTGTGTCACACATGTCTATCAGGAAAAATATAAATAACGTATATTATTAAATTTTTTTTTAATATTAATTCATATCGATACGATTTGTAAATTTCTTTCTATTTGGGGAAGTCCGATTGGTGCAATACTTCAACTCTATAGAAGACGGCAGCCAAATAAGGGGGGTACAAAGTGGGCAACGCGCTCGTAATACCGATGGTATTACAAGCGTCGATAGGCTACGTTAACCGCTTACCATTAGGCGGACCGTATGCTTGTTTGCCACCAATATTGTATTAAAAAAAATTAACTACATGAAGACAACTAAAGATGTTCAAATTCTACTCAATGAAATGCGTTTTAACACAGCAATTTCATTTATAGGTTGTCAAGTACCTTGTATGAAAAATTACAGACCATTTATTCCAATGCCGAAGTCTGTATACCGATTAAAAAAGATGTCAATAAAAATGATCTAAGTGCAATCGAAGCGGCCATTTTGAATTATTTACTATCTGTCAAAAGTAATTCAAAATTCGAATCGAGCGATTATATTACGTACGCTGCTAAATTAACTGATTATAATGGTTTGAAGAAAGAAAAAGTTTTTTGTTTGTTTGGAGAAAATGATTTCCAACGGATGATGGCATATTCCAAAATCGAGGAGGTGTTACGATGGTTGTGGCTGGTTTGGAGAGAGAAAGTTGGCCCACCTTTAAAGGAACCTTACAGGAAATTCGTTAAACTTGAAAATCAAGCTTCCGAACGCAACGGTAACTTTTTAATATGGAGTACTTAGTTACATTTTTTATTTATAAACTTTTCAATTCTTTATTGACTATTTTTAACGTTATGGCCATAATCTCACCTGATGTTAAATGACGACGAGGCCCATGAAGCTAACACGCGTAATGAAATTATGATGGCTCAGTCGGTTGAGTGTACGGACTCCGCGTCGATCGACATGAGTTCGAATCCCTGCAATGAGCCTGAGCGCCCGATGAAGGAAAACATCGTGATGCAATCATAGCATGGGTACAGAGAAATATTTTAACAAATTTATATCTACCTGGGACTGTTAGACTGATGAATACGGAGGTTGTAGTGTGGGGACACTACAGAAGATCGCAGACGAATTTTTTTTTATTGTTTCTGAGGTCAGTAGGGCTTCCAGTCTCTTGTTGTGGAAGGGTTCATAGTCGGCAACGAGCTAGTGATAGCTATGGTATTACAAGCGTCTATAGGCTATGGTAGTAGCATACCATCAGGCGGACCGAATGCTTGTTTGCCACTTTAAATGTATATTAAAAAAAAATTATGCGTGCAATTCACACGTGGTAGAAGTGAAACCTTTACATCTATGTTTGTTTAGTTCAGAAAATGATCAAATACACACTAATTTAAAGTTTATGAAAATATACATACAAGTAATCACAGTCATTATTCACAATACCATTTTCAATTGATGCACATTTGAAATATCCATGGTAACCTAACACAATATCAATCAGTAACAGAATGTCATAAGTGTTGTCTAAAAAGTTTTTGTTTCGTTCCTTTTTGGTGAGGTAATAAAATTCATTGTTGCGTATCAACAAACCTCTTTTGTACCATTTTACCATTACCTAATATTTTCCTAACTCATTTTCTTCCACGTTAAATCTTATGAACTTATGTATCTGTCTGTTTTTACTGTCGCTTTCGCTTTTTCGTTTCATCGACTTTCAAATCACAACGACGCTAAAGAAGTTTTCACTTCAAAAATGTACTTGATTCGTGGAACACTATTTATGAATTGCTACTGGACGCTGAATTCAAGCAGGCTAGAGCACTTTTTACATTACTACACTGTTTTTGACCACTTTATGCAAGATATAAATTTTAAAACCATTTCCAGGTTATACAGACATAGGCTCATCATGGCGAAGTGATTTAGAGATACGAGACTTACGTCGTGTCTGTAGAAAGTTGTACGAGAATATCCTGCCATTGTACAAACTGCTGCATGGTGTTACCAGGTTCTACCTTAGAAAGAAATATGGAGAAATTATACCGGAAAAGGGGCCAATACCGGCCCACTTATTAGGTAAGACAACTCGTCTTTGTTATTCGTTTATTAGTTTTTTTTATCATTACCAACACCAAGCCATACACATAGTGAACATGTGTTGTAGTTTTAAACCACCGCATCACGTTTCGAAATTATTTAATGTATATATAGAAGTCTGGAGACGCTTTGAAGGTTGATTGGTATGATGGTGATTGGTAGCGACCACCATGCATGTGATGATAAATTACTCACAGTGACTAGCTTTTGTTTTGTCGTGTTTAGGAATCAGCTAGTGTATATCCAGCTGCCGAAAGGTTTGACAGCGATTACCGTCGATGGATTGCAGAAGATGGAATACTTAATGAAAACGTATACTCAGTGAAAATTTATTAATGGTTTACAATTAATAGTGTAAAACAGTTTCTCACAGGATAATTCGATTCTAAACCACAAAGTACGTTTTTATATATTTCAAACTAAGCATCATAAGGCCTAGACAGAAGGAGAATACAGACATACATCTTTGGGACGGATCGGCCAAGTTGCAAATTGAGGCATTGGAGGCAATCGAGACTCGTGCCAAAAGACTTATTGGCAACGATTCGCTAGTTGAAGCAAAGCTGCAGAGCCTTGAACATCGGCGTAAAGTTGCCAGTTTATCAGTTTTTTACCAGATACATTTCGGCGAGTGTGCGTTGGGATTGCACAATTAAATTTCCCCAACCCCTTCCGCCATCGGACGACCAGAGACACGGTGAATCGTCATCGATTTATGATTGACATTCTAGCAGAGCGCACGAAGCGTTTTGCTAGCACATTTACCATGCAAAGAGTGGAACACTTTGCCGGAATTTATATTTCCCGGTAATTATAACCTGCGTAACTTCTTGAAGTCTTGACCCGAGTGATTAAGCACTTTCTAGGCAAGCGTGCTCCATTGTAGACAACATCGTCACTTACGATCAGGCGAGGTAGTGGTCAAACACAAGCCTATCTATAGTAAAAAAATGTAGGTATACATTGACGATTGGAAAGTAAATGCTTTCAGAAATTGTAGGATAGATTATTGTCGTAAATTTTTCACCAGGATAACGCTGTACTCGCGAATGTAAGGTTTATTATAATTATTATTGCTTTGTTTATATTCTGGGTGGTACATTGCGATAAGAAAAAAATTCCAGAGTAGTATTTTACAGACAAAAAAATTGAATTATTGATTGCCATTGAATTGATTTTATTATGGTGAACAAGTGTGCAATAAATTGGTGGAGTATGAAACCGAATAAATGTAATACAAAAATCCGTAGGTGATTTGTGGTCTCAAAATTGGGGATCACTATCTGAGTTGATATTGAGGGACTCCATTGATTTGAATAATAATATCCAGGGGAAAAATTGGACTGTATTACACATGGTAAGTTTTTATATTTGTCTAGCTGTCCTCCGCAGATGATTTTCTTCCCTTTTCAATAGATAATAACTTGACCAAAACGCACCTATTTCGAAGTTTTTCCCTGAAAACTTTTCCAGGTTCAAAATGAACAAAATGAAGTAAGAATTACGCATATTGATTGTTCGAATCGTGATTTATATGATCTTGAGTTCATAAAAAATCCATTAGAAAAAAGTACTTTCGGGTTTAACAAAATTTCCCAATTTTTCGGATAACCTTTCAATTTTTTTTTTATTTGATAACATTAAATTACAAGAATTATCAATATTAGACCAGCCGTTCTCAAGTGACGCGCTTACCAATGAACAGCATTTTATTTTTATTTATTAAATAAGTTTATGTACCTTATTTCAAGTTCGAGTTAATAAGAAATATTTAATAAAATAGTTAATATGCGTCATATAAATAAATTAACGTTATGCGCCAAATTAATTAATTTTATTTTAATAAATATACTTAAGGTAAAAAGAGCTGAAGATTATTACTTATCTCTCGGATTACCACCAATGACTCAAACATTCTGGAGTAAATCCATTTTTGAGCGTGCAAGTAATAGTCTGCGTTGTCACGGAGCCGCCGCTGACATGTTCAAAGCAGGTGATTTCAGGTCAGTGTTAGAAGTTGGTTAAAAAATTGTATACAATGTAATTATATTGTACGTACTTACGTAAGATTTTATATTTATTTGGCTGACACAAAAAAAATAAGTCGCAAAATTTGTATCCCGCGTGCCAACTATAGGAGGAAGTTAGCCATTATTGAGAATAAGATTTACATTATCAGTAAAATGAATTCACACTTATTGTGCTTGATGTCTAACTTTATCATATCACTCAATGCTCTCCATTTTACCCTCTACTAAAATCTATACACATCAAATAAATTAGAAAGGGTGCAAAAAGTATACTATTCTGATATATTTATATATTTCAGAATGTTATACTGTCTAGATGTATCTATGGAAGATTTTTATGGCTTACATCATGAATTAGGGCATATACAATATTACATGGCTTATGAAAATCAACCAGCTATATTTAGAGTAAGTATTTTTCCAAAGATCATAAATTAAGGTAATCGTTACATTAATTTTAAAGAATCAATGATTAAATAAGTCTGAGCAAAGAAATAAGAAATTCTGCTACAGAAGAAATTTTAACACTATTTAAGTTTAAAAATTTCAGCAAGCAAATGCAGCTTTTCATGAAACCATAGGAGATACTATTATGCTTGGAGTTATGACCCCACAACACTTACATCGACTTGGATTAATTGATGACAAAACTTTATATTCTGTAGATATTAAAAATAAATCACATTTTACTTACGATAATGTACAAGTTGATACACTGAATGTAAAAAATATACGAAGAAAAAGGGAAAATATTCATAAAGGTCAAGATAGAGTCAAAAATGATAATGAAAGTAGAAAACCGAATATAATAACAAATAAAACCACATGTTGTGATGATGAAAGGAATAATACTGAAGCACAATATAAGAGCATTGATAAAAATAACGAAAATAACTGTAAACCTTGTTATAATAATCAATCAAACAATATATACAACAAACGAGAACTAATAAGAAACAAGAGAACTAAGCGACAGAAAAGTGAATACCAAGACATAAATAACTTTGACAATATAAGTAAATTAAATACCGATATATCAAAACAAGCTAATGAAGTTAATATATACAACACAGATACTCAGAGATTTAATCGAAATCAAATAAAAGGGAAAAGAAATTATAAAATGTATAAACGAGTTACAAATACTTTTAATGGTGAAGAAATAGATGTTGACTTAAATTCTTCTCAAGAAATGTACACAGATTTATATCCAAATGAAGCTGCTGATACAACAGAATTACAAAAAAACGATTATTCAGTAAGCAGAAAAGCTCAGAATTCTAAAAACGCGGATAAAGTCAAAAATATTTCTGTAAAAGAAAATATTTCAGATGATCCCCTTTTTAATATACAACTAGATGACATACTTATGTTAAAACAAGCTTTGAATAAACTCCCACAAATACCTTTTGCATTGATTATCGATGAATATAGGTGGAAATATTTCGAAGGGAGCCTGAAGGAAGACAACTCTGATTTTTGGAAAATTACTTTGGAGTTACAGGGTATAGCGCCACCAGAATTCAGAGGAGAGGAATATTTTGATGTCGCAGCTAAATTTCATGTGCCGGATAACACACCGTATATAAGGTTAGTTGAACATAATAATAATAATATTATTCATGTTTATGAGAAAGCGGAAGGCGTTATTGCGTTAAGTCGTTACAAATCTATCCTTTTATTTATATTCGTATAATGGCATTAGAGCCAATATATTTACACCATATAATATATACATATTATTGCCATATCCCTGTTTCAATTTTCTTTATAATTTAATTATTATCAATGTCTGAAAGTGATTCACTCTCTTTTGACTTTTGATTGAAATTTTTAAGTGTTTTTGGGACCCTTATTTTTATTTTTTATTTAAACTCTTTTCTGTTATTTCTTGGATTTTTGGCATTTAAAATTTAGGATTACGTCGGTCTAGTTCTTTTCACGCATTTTATTTGAAGGAACTAACAATGAAGTTTTGTTCCAAAAGGTCGTCAGTACTATCATGTATTGACAATATAGTATTGAAAGTACCTTAAACCTTATCCCTCATATTGAGACCATGGCGCCCTATCAGACGTTCTCTCTCTGTTGCGTCTCGGACACATTCCATCAACATGTGATGCAACTTTTCCCTATCATGTAATGTTTACTATTCACCATTATATTTTAGTTTAAAGCAATGATAGCTCAGTGGTAGCTTGTACAGGCTCCGTGTCGATTGACGTGAGTTCGAATCCCTGCAATGAGCCTGAAAACATCGTGATCATCGTGATCAAACCATAGCATGGTGATAGGACTTTTTTAATGCCCGCCTGGCCCGCCTTAACTTAAAAATCTGTTGCAAACACGAATAGTTGTGTTCCGGCAGCTGCACTTGAGAGCCAGTCTTTCACTAGGCTTAGCGTGCTACCATCTTGGGTCACAATGTCCCTTAAGATACGGTTATAGTCACGATGCTAAACTTATAAAGATAAAAAATTTATTTATAGATACTTCCTCAGTAGCTTCCTTCAACATCAGTTGTTTGAATCTTTATGTAAAGCGGCTGTGTTTGGTCGACGCAATCCCGAAGAACCTTTACCAAAGACCATCACCATGAACAGATGTGATATATATGGCTCGAAGACTGTTGGAAAATTTTTGAAGTAAGTTAAATATTGTGTTTTTGATGAAGAACCTGTCAGATGATTATCGCTCATTAGTATTGCGCTAGGAAGTCAATCCATAGGATTTGTGTTGGAAACACTATAATAAATATATACAACTTATAAGCTTAAAGAGCGGAGCGGAGCTGTGCAAAATTCGACCAATAGAATTGCATAAAAATCTATTGATGCGGTTCTATTGGTTGATATTTGCGCAGCTCCGCTTCAGTGGACAGGCAACTTAAAGCTACTACAACTCTATGGCCGTGGCTAGGCTGCCGGTTTTTCCGGAAAAAAGGAGCCGTTTCGCTGCGCCGGCAATTGTCACAACTGAAATGATGCTCGTTGCTTACTGCCAATTTCTGCAGCATACCCGCGTGGTAAAAACACACTGATTTTGCCGCCGATATAGTGGGTAGGAGCCTTTAGATTAGTGATTAGCTTACCACTGCTGAAGCTCAGCAAAGACTAATAATTATTAATCTGAGTATGTAGGATACGACACCTAAACTTATATGACAGCTTTTACGATTGTTTACATGCCATAATGTGCATATTCGCAAGGGTGTCATCTAGTCTTCTACTTTATTTTTTCTCTTAGCCTTTATCCCAATTTATTTGGCGTCAGCCCTCTTAGCATTTCCGCGCCACACCGTACGATTGTGCGTTGTCTCTTTAGTTGTGTTGCATGCTGTTATGTCGTTTTTTATTGTTCGTAGCTAGGTTATTGGTGGTCGTCAACGGCCTCTTTTATCACTTTCTATATTCATTACTCGTTTCATCCCACCTCATCACATGCCTGTATTAGCTCAAACGGTTCTTCTTAAGATTTCATGTACTTTAAAAGTACCGCGGCTAGTTATTTTTTAAATTTACGAAAGTTCGTTTTATAATACTTATTACGTTTTCTCTGATTTCAGGGACTTTATGTCGTGTGGAAACTCTAAACATTGGCGTGATATATTGGAAGAAATAACAGGCGAACGAGATATCTCCTCGATGCCCTTGCAACGTTACTACCGCCCTCTGTTTAAATTATTGAAAACAATAGTGAATAAACATCGTATTCCAATTGGGTGGTGAGCTTACGAACATGGTAAAAGGATTGCTTCATAATCTGCGTTAAATATAAAATATATGTTTTTTTTTTATTACAAAAGTGACAGTCGCATTTCATTCATTTAATCAGATTTACGAATATAGAAAAATGATTGCTTCGTGATTTGCATTGAATATATTTTTTAATAATTCTGTTATTTTTGTTGTTAAAAACAAATTGTGACAGTCACCTTTCATTTATGCAATCAGTTTTCCGAATATGCAAAAGGATTGCTTCTTGATCTGCGTTAAATACATTTTTAATTATTACTGTATTTTCCTTAATGACAAAAATTTATGACAGTCGGACTTTTTTAAATTTTGGCTTTCTGCCTATAAAGCCAATTTCGCCAATACAAGACGACAGTTACAGATTTATACATAATACTTATTATGGGAACTGTAGGGATCATATATATATCTATGTAGATTGTCGTTAAACATAAATAAAAAGCATAACTATAATTATATATAGATACGAACAAAGGAAACATTACAATTTTATGTTATTACGATAAATACAGACACTAAATATTTCAGTAAAAGTAGAATTCACTTTCTTAAGTAATGTATTAACAAGATAGTTTGGGAAAATCAAAAAATATGTGATCCACGGATCCCTCGTTAAGACTGCACTCACACAAAGAGTGGTCACGGCCATGTATTTTCGCGAGGAAAACAGGAGAGCATACATAGCCTAAACAAAGACGAATAATAACAAAAGTAACCCTCTTACATTTATTCTTCATTCACGTCCAGTTCGCGTAACCACTAATGAGGTTAGGTTAACTTGTCATATTTTTATTTAATTTTTTTTTAATATGATAATGTAAAATATTTGTACGAAAATTTTATTATGCAATACGATTTATATCTTTATTTCTCCCACAAAAAATACATTAATTAACAGTAAAAGGTAATGAAAAATAATTTTAATAATTTATCTTAGAAAACATATCTGCCAATTTTGATGAATGGGCGCAGTCCGGTCATTTTTTCTTGATACTACAAAAAAACTAAACGAAATTTATACTTATCAATCAATGCAGTAGGTTTTTTTTAAGTTTGCACAAAGAAATACATAAAGTGAACAATAAATAAATTTTATTGAATTAAATTATTAAATAGTGCATTACAAACGAATTTATGTTTTTAAAAATTATTTTAAATTTACATTACGAAGGTAAAAATAATCAATAATAATTAAAAACTGAAAATAAATTAGAAGCATTACAATAACTTACATAAAAGTATATTATAGACTGTTACTTATTTACATTTAATTGTAATAAAGATGGTTAAAATATTTAATTATATTTATGTTTAGTTTGTTGTATTTACAAATGTAAAAAAATGTATTTACAAAATACAGTTTAAGATTATTATTGCAATGAAGATTATTTTGTAATTTATTGTATTGTATAATTTATAATTTATTTTTTAATTTAGATCTTACAACTCTTGTTACTAAAGTTACATTTAAATAAAAATAAATAAAACCGAATGTCGTCTAAAAAACAAATCTGAATAAACTTCATGTTATATTTACGTTAGATATTGCATAATTAAAAGGGTATTTTTTAAATTCATTAATAATTTGTTTTTCGACAAAATGTATCACAATAATATCGTTTTTTTAAATTCAGTGTTTTTCTCTCTCGTTTCAAGAAATGCACTTTGCCAAGTGTTATTCTAAATATATATTTGTTTGTCCCATATACTTTCCTAAACTATTATTGATCACAATGAAACTTTTGTTGTTCTGTGCACACCCGCGAAGGTTCTATATTAGTACAGTTTATAAAGGTCACAAAATCGAAAGCAAAGGCTATTTTATTGACTGATTTCATGGTGGAATGTAAAGTAATTTGTTAAATTCGTTATTCTTATTAAAACTAAACTAAATAATACTTAAAAACTTACTTTTGGGTTTATTTTATGAAGTTATAATTGTTTGAAAGAGGAGCTCTTTGATTATTTTTACAAATACATTCTTGGAAGTTTATATAAAAATCAAGACTTGTGTTAACTAATTTAATTTTTTAAGTATAATAAATATCTATGTTCCTGATATGTTTTTCATACAAAGTTTACTGATATCTCAGTTACTAAATCGATTAATTTGGTTTAGAATTTTTCAATGTACACACGCATACCTAGTAAATATAAATATTGTTATCTGAACTTACATACATTTTTCGTTATGTTGTTTTCACCGCTGTCACATTTGCGGTTTATTGATTTTTGGAACGATTTTGCTTAAGGCGGAAATAGCTTTATGCCCCTCCATGCAATTTGTCTTTCTATTATTTAAGAGTGGGTATATGCGTGCGAATATCGAGATTCGAGTAGACGATCACCGTGCGCGCCTGGTTGTATAATCTGAAAGAATCAGGCGGCCGCCAAATTGCAAATTATTGCATTTCAGGCGGGGCCAGTAAGTGTGGTCTCCGAAAATAGGCGCTCGTTCAGTAATTCAATGGTTTATCAGTTATTTTGCATGGTACATATATTAAAATTTACTATGTTCAGTTCTTTATGAATTATACTAACTGATTTGAAAATTATATTTTACTTGTTTTGTTTTGTTTTTTAATGACTTCGTTCCTGATAAGGCTTCCCCGAACGCACAAGTTTTTTTTTCGTTCATACTTTAAGCGTAAATTTATTTGTTGTGTCGTTGTTATAATTATTTACAATAAACTATAAAACCGTGGGAAAAAATGGTAATAATTGTTAATTTTCCTCTAATAAAAAACAGATTATGTTGTTAACGATCGACGAGGTTTCGATTACAATAATATTAAAAAAATAGTACAACTATTTTATGGCTTTGTATAGTTCTTAGTGGTTCAATAGGGTTAAATTTGAAACGTTAAAACAAAGTAATCTTTTACTGTGCATTCGTCTTTATGAAACTATTTACATAAAACGCGATCACTATTTTGTAAAAGCTCTCTCTCCACAAAAGAAGTGTACTGTGTTTTCTGACAATTTATCTAGTTGCTTCATATTTCTATCAGCAATATAATGAAGCGAGATTATATGTTTGCTCCTACATAGCAGAAACCAGGTAATGGCTGCCATACACGCTACGGTCTACCGGAGAGGTTTACCTGTGCAGGTCGACCACAAGTCGTAGCACGTAAAATTGATTTTCGATTTAGCACCGGTCACCTGTGCTTGTTTAAAAAACTGTACAAGCTATTTCTCTCTGTACAACTCCAGTACAAGCTCCGGGCTGCCTGCGCAGGCACACCTGTACAGGTCAACCGTAGCGTGTGTGGGTGGCTTAATAAGTCTCTTAAGTTGAACAAAAATTGGACTTTATAATTTGAATATTTTATGTATCAAACGCATACGCACACCCTGAGCTGTCGACAAGATTCCCAGCCGGCTTGACTTATGACTTATAATATATCGCTGTGAGAGGGAAGTTAGGGAGAATTAGATAATTAACAGTTTTCTGTTTCTAACGCTTTGAAATATAGGCGCAGTTACTTGCTATATATTTTTAAATATTTTTGAGACGAACTAAGATATAAGAGTGTGGCGTATTAAAAGACGTATCGAGCTCTTAGACTTATCTAATTCTTCCTCTACGACAGAGATTTACAGTATTATGGTATTAGACGGTTCGCTATGACAAGGTTGTAGCGTGTGATATCCAGTCAACAGTATGCGCGACTCTATGGTAAATGCCTGGCTGGCCGCGACTCGCACACGAGTACCCAGCGGAAACTACACCTATAAGGTACCATCTTCCAGTCCGTTCTAGCATCAATGGGCCACCGCTGTCACCCTGACAGCTGTCCTTCCCGCCTCCTCTGTAGCCAGCGCAGAGCATCTCAGGGTATATCACCACGTTGATACCTGGACAAGTATCAAGACAATTTTTACAAAAAAAAAAACAAACTATAATGATTGAGTGTATCTGGTGTATCTTCGCTCCAAGGTCCAATATGAATGAAATTAAAATATGGGACCACCCTTGAGGTATTATTACCTTTCAAATAAAAAAGAATCATCCAAATCGGTTCTTAACCAAAGAAGTTATGATTGAACATCAATAATAATAAACGTTCGAATTTAGAAAATCCTCCATTTTTGAAAATAAATATGGCACAATAATTTTTATTATTTTTTATTATTGAAGTAAAACGGCTGAACCGAAACGCGACAAATCAAAAGAAAATGACTGTGAATGGCTTTATTTTATTTTAATACTGATTCGATTAAGATATAATGAGGATAAATTTTGATTATGATGCTAAAATGACCATACAAATGTGCGGTAACCAGTTCACTGGGTGTGATATATCTATATATGTGTGTATATCTGTTTAGTTAGCTGACGACAAGTCTTGGGGATAACATGTCATCCTCGATTGTCCCTGAAGCTTAGGAAAGGGTATATAAAACCATTATAAAATCTGTATTGACATATGGATCTGAGTGCTGGGCAAGGAAAGAAATAGATGAAAGAAGATTACACGTGGCAGAGATGCGAACGTTAAGATGGATGCGTGGAGTAACTAGAATGGATGAGATCAGGAATGAGTTTATTAGAGAAAGTCTTAAAATAGAACCAGTCACAGAGAAGTTGAGGGGTTATAGGCTAGCGTGGTATGGGCATGTCATGAGGAGGGATGAAAGTTATATAACTAGAAGATGTTAAGTATGAAGGTGGATGGATATAGGAGTAGGGGAAGACCGAAGAAGGTATGGATGGATTGTGTGAAGAATGATATGCGTTTAAAAGGTGTGAGTACTGAGATGATATTTGTTAGAGTTGAATGGAGGAAGAAAACATGTTGTGCCGACCTTACTTAAGTAAGTTAAGGGGTAAGAAGAAGAATTTACAATAATACAAGCTTTCCTTAGTTCCGAATTAAATAACCGTGTGTGAAATTGTGTCCCATATTTGTTTAAAAAATGGTTATTCAAATTACCGTTAGAGCGATGCCAGCGCTCGCAAACTCGATTGTCAAGGACAGGCACGTCAACAGCCTGCAGTGTCCGTGGGCGCAACCTGGACCCTGGGCTTAGCGCGCCCCACCCTGCCGCCCAGCCATACTGACCTAGGAAGTCAGAGCCGCGCTCAGGTAGGCAGATCGGTGCTGGAAATGTTAATGAACAATTATGTAAATTATTATTATTATTATATTTGGTAAGACACACTAGCAGCTAATTAGCTGATGCGTGCGTATCAAATAGCTTGGAGATATCTTCCTTGTCCAATCTGCTCTTAAAGGAGGTTATGGTAGGAGCCATCACAACTTTTTCTGGAAGTTTGTTCCATGCTGTGACCACTCTGTTAGGCAAGAACTGCTTCATTGGGTTTCTTTTTGCTGGGAATTCCCAAAGTTTCAAGGGATGACCTCGTAGGTGTTTATTTTCATTTGACTTAAACATATCTTTAAGGCTGGGCACATCGTAATAATTAGTGAGGATTTTATAAGTTTCGATTAACCTGCCCCTTTGTCTACGGTGTTCTAGTGTGGTAAGGCCAAGGTTTATGAGGCGCTGTTCATAGGGTAAGTTACGCATTGCATACACCATCTTAGTAGCCCTTCTCTGTACATTTTCAATGAGCTTAATGTCTTTTTTGAAGTAGGGATCCCAGATAATATAAGCATGTTCAAGAAGTGGTCTAATATAGGTCTTGTATAACTTTATAAAAGTTTTAGCTGTTAGGAATTTAAATGCCTTGCGAATGATATAAAGGATCGAATTAGTTTTCTTCACAACCCCAAGCACATGAGTTCCCCATTTAAGATCTTTGGATACTGTAATTCCCAAGTCCCTTTGTGTTTCAACTGCGGTTAATTGTTCACCACCAAGATAGTATATCTGACAAGGATTATTACTACCAATGTGTAGCACGGAGCACTTATTCACATTTAAAGTTAGAAGCCAGTCATGAGTCCACTTAAAAATCGCATTAAGGTCATTCTGTATAGCTCGCCAGTTGCTTCGAGGGTTAGCAAAAAATTTGGTATCATCAGCAAAAAGCGAAAAAGGTAGTTGCAGAGTACTTTTCAAGTCTGAGAGGAACAAGATAAAGAGCAATGGACCAAGCACCGAACCTTGAGGAACGCCACTGAGGACACTTCGCGGATCGGACATGACTTCGCCAATGCGCACCCGAAACGTTCTACCAGAAAGGAAGTCGCATATCCAGGCTAAAATGCTTCCACGTATGCCAAGGTGTTCCAATTTATGTATGAGGCGTTTCAGAGGAACACGGTCAAATGCCTTCTCATAATCCAAGTAAATGATATCTGTTGGCTGTCCATTACTATGGTTCCGTGTCCACTCGTTTAAGCAATTTAGTAAATTGGTTGTAACAGATCGTTTTGGGATGAAACCATGCTGCTCATCCAGGGTAATCTTTTCATGTATTAGAAATTCTCTTATGTGGCAAGCTATCATCATCTCCATGGTTTTGCACAATACACTGGTCAAACTTATGGGCCTATAGTTGACGGGCAGTAATTTATTTCCTTTTTTATAAATCGGTACTACATTTGCCGTTTTCCAGTCAGCTGGCACTATTCCATCCTTCAGAGATTTGTTCATCATTTTCGCTATTTCGTCGCTTAGAGCTCCTGAGCATTTTTTCAATACCACTGAGGGTATGTCGTCTGGCCCTGATGCTGTAGTATCACTGAAGCTAGATAACTTCTTTCTTACTAAGTCTCCAGTAATACTTAAGTCTTGAATAGCGTTTATGACTCTAGGAACGTTGATATTTGGCATCGGTCTATCAGGCTCGTTGACAAAGTTCAATTTAAACTGATCAGCGAAGGCTTCGGCAATTAGTTCAGGCTTCATAACAAGTTCATTTGAGACATTTTTTATTACGTTAGGGATGCAGATTTTAGAGTTCAGTTGTTTTCTTATGTAACTGTAAAAAGCCTTAGGACCTGAGTCTATAATAGTTGATTCGAAAGTGGTTCTTCTGTTTCTAGATAGACTAATAATTTTGTTATTGACCTTTCTATATTCTTTATATGAGTGTTCATTTTGATCAATTCTATAATTATTCCACAGTACTTTTTTCAGTTTAGTTAACTTGACTATATCTTTGTTAATCCAGGGTTTGTTGGTGCAATGTTTATTATATATTTTCTTTTTTGGTATAAAATTATCTACTGCGTAAAGGAATTGGTTTTTAAAAGTGAACCACACATCATCTACAGATTCTTCTACTATATTCAAATTATTTGCAAAATACAGAGATAATTTATCGTAGTCTGCTTTGAAATAGTCATATTGAATGGTATTTCGATTTTCATTAGTTTTAGTGCTGGTACTGATTACTTGCATTGTAGCAGTGATAACAAAATGATCACTTTTACCTATTGGAGGGTGATATTCAATATCACATATTAATGAGTCATCATTGCATAATATAAGGTCCAAAAGTGACTCTTCTTGGTTTCGTTTCCTGGTAATTTGCGTTATAAGTTGGTTTAAGTTGCTGTTCGAATACATACTAACAAAATTTTCGCAGAGACTGCCATAACCATGAGTTTTGTAAAGAGGCCATTTTATCATTGGTAAGTTAAAATCTCCTGCAATGACTACAGTATTTTCAGATGCAGCTTTTCCAATGGTATTAAAAAGAATCTCATCCAATTCAGAAAGAGACCCTGAGGGCGGCCTGTATACACAAGCCATAAGTAAGGTAAGTTCTCTGTATTGAATATCAAGCCATAGTGCTTCGACCATATTATTTTGATATGTGCTATTAACTTTAGATATAATAGTTGATCCATTTATTATATTAGCAACATATATAGCTACACCTCCACATTTTTTACTAACTCTGTCTAAGCGATATAGTATGTAACCAGGTATGTTAATAATACTGTTTGGTATTGAGGAGTGTAAATGTGTTTCGGTTACTAGAATAAAAGCAGGCTTATAGCTGTTAACCTCAAGAAGAAATAAATCGAATTTAGCCGTTAGGGATGCCAGGTTTGTATAAAAAAGGAGCAGTTCAGAGACCACAACACTGTTTAGTTTTTTGTGATACTCACAATCCTGGGAACTTTGTTTATATATTTAATGGTCAGGTCTTTCTCACCTTTCTCAACCCTCTCAGCCAACTCGTCACGAAGTGTCTTAAGTTGGTCTATTTGATAGGGCGTCATATCCGACTGAGCGCTGATTGTTTTAGGTAGTTTACTTTTATTCTTCAGAACATTAATAGCACCATGTTTATTAGCTAGTACCACCTTGAGTGGACGAGGCTTACCATTGTTGGATGAAGGTTTACCTAAGCGAAACGTGGAAACTATCTCTGGTTCTTGTATAAGGAGTGGAGTCAATGTATTAGTTACTGAGAGTTTATCGTGTTGCTTTCTGTCTACCGAGGAAGTCGAACTAGACTCTGATAATCCATACATGATAACATTGCGGCTACGATTATTGCGATCCTCAATTTCATTAATCACCATGTCCAGGTTTATAGCATTTGAGCGTTGTTTACTGAGCTCTTGCACTTGATGTTGGAGTTCGGTGACCAACTTGCGTAACTCTGGTACCTGTCTCAATCCTTCCTCACATTCATCACACAAGTACGATAGCTTAGGATTTTGCAGACCAAACACACGTAGTTCAGTTGCAGTTAATCCACTACACTTGACACATACTGCCCTCCTGCAGCCTTTGCATGTTATTTTAGAATTCTTATCATCTTGAATTTGTACATCACACTTAAAGCATTGAGCCATGATTTATTCAATTACTTCCACACTTTATAACTTTTTATAGCAGAGGTAACACTGAACCGCTAATCAGCTAGAAGGCAGTGTTAATTTGACAGAGGACACAAAAGTCAAAATTGATTTAAGTTGTCAACTTGACAGAAACACGGCACGATAATTTAATTAGAAGTTGAGGGTATTAGAAAATAAAGTTTCCTTAATTTAAAAAACCTTCTGAGCCCTAGACTTATCAGTAGTTTATCAAATGTTTTTAGATCACAACGAATAACAAACACTTATCTCCAAACTAAGCACAAATGACACCTCGATTGTTCACTATAAAACGGTTTTTTCAATTATTTTTGCAAGAGCTATTTTTGTGTCAACAAATCGAATGAACGATCAAATCGAATAAATAAATAAATAAAGTCTCATTTTATTTTAACCTTTAGATGTTTAGCGTTTGACCAATCTTTTTGGTGATGCTATTTTTATGAAGTTATTCTTCTTTTCTCCCGCTTAGTAGAGGTTAAAATTTTATGATGCGTGCGCATCATGTGACGGAAGTAGACACGCGTGATTTAAAAAAAATGATTTATTCAGATAAAAAACCGGGAATTCAAAATACTATAATTTACGAACTATGCATAATCTAAATCTAAATCATTATATTAATACGTGAAGCAAAAACTTTGTACCGCTTTTTAAGCGTATTGCGTGCACGGTAGTCTGTGAGATTTGGCATGGTTAAAATTTATATGGAGGAGTGCAGAAAGTCTATAGACATCTGTTACTAATATATTAACTTAAATAAATT
The DNA here is from genome assembly GCA_033032175.1 of Saturnia japonica. NCBI lineage: Eukaryota > Metazoa > Arthropoda > Insecta > Lepidoptera > Saturniidae > Saturnia > Saturnia japonica. The sequence goes on from CM065331.1 coordinate 4,012,000, forward strand.
AATACTGCGAATCCTAAACCGTCAAGTGCCATTGAACTTAGACCTAGCAAAATATTGACATTGTCACTCAACGCAAAGTGACAGCAAGTGATATAATACTCATTGTTTAGGTTCATACTACAAATGTCAAACATAAAATAGTATAGGATTAAAAAGTCGCTGCTCAAATTTCGCTCATTGGGTGAACGTTAATATATATAAAAGGACACCTTCGGTGACCTATCAAAAAAATAGCTTAAACCACTGAACGGATTGGGCTGAAATTTGCCACACAAACATTGTAGGCACCCGCTAAGAACAAATGATTGAAAGTTCATAAAAGGATGTAACGGGGGTTCTGAATTTGTTTGTTTTTTTTTTTTTTTTAAACGGGTTAGTCGTGGAACCCAGCTAGTTGATATATAAAATAATAGACTAAACCGACAAAATTGAACCGGTGGCAGTAAATTGACATTCATAAGTGCCTTCTTAGGGCCTAAATTGAATAAAAAATATTTTAATTTTGAAATCTCTACCTCGCCGCCACCAACACATCCGTGTAGCATAACTTATACCAATATTATAAAGAGGAAACATTTGATTTTTTTTTGTTTGTAATTGATAAACTCAAAAACTACTGGACCGATTTAAAAAATTCTTTCACCGATATAAAGCTGCAGTATCAGCGAGTAACAGGCTATAAACTGACATAGTTTGTAAAATCGATCTTTCTAGTCTCGCTGTAGTTAGAAGACAATTTCATTTTCTGAGTCCAGTTTTATATAATAGACTTAACAAAGAGCTAAAGATTTTCCCTCTTACCTATCATAAATGCAAAATGCGCATCGCTCATTGGCTTCTCACACTTAGCTATGAGGAAACCGAAGAAATTATTAAACCTTAACATCAATTTCGTTTCAAACACTCACAACAACCCATTCAAGCAACAATCACCCGCCTACACACACCTACACACACACACACACACACACCTACGCACCCACACCCACACGCATGCACGCACATACACAATACATATATATAAATACATGTATACACTATACAACTCTAAATATTGTTAGTTTAATTGACAAATGAAAAAAAATTGTTGTATTTACGTTGTATTATGGAACGCAGACCCCACTGTTGTATTGCCTGGAAGTGGGCGTTATTGGCTGCGACACAGTTTTCACTAATGTGGCTAATATCGTACATTTTTGTTATTTGTGAGATGATTTACGGTTCCAATAAATTATTATTATATTATAATTAGAAAAAAAAAAAATATTCTTCATAAAAATGTCGATAGTTTTACACAAATTACTTACTCGCGTGCGTTGGCGATGTTTGTGGTACAAAATTAACAAGGGTAAAACCGTGGGGTACACCTAGTCGTTTATATAAAAATAAAAAATATTTTTTGAAAGTTTACTTGTAGTTTCAGACATATAGCGTGTTCAAACAAGCAAACGAACAATCTCTTTATAAATATTAATACTATCAATTTTTTTTAGTATAGAATAACATACTTACCGATGTGAGGCATGTAGACAACCTTCCTATCCAGTGATAGTACAGCGACGTCGAAACGGTCAGCTTGCGGCGTGAATTTAAAAAGAGGATGCACTTTTATAGAACGCACTCCGAACGTATATGCGGGTAAAGGTTCCGCCGCGGAATTGATCACATAGTCCCCGAGCGTCACTCTGACATGCCGTGGCTGCGCCCGGGCGACGCAGTGACCCGCCGTCACGACGTGCCTGTGAGATATTAATGAACCGCCGCATCTGAAACATTAATATATTTTATTAATCTCTGAACTGTTATGAATCTAAATAAGGTTGCCTGTCCACTCAAGCAGAGCTGTGCAAATTTCGACCAATAGAATCGCATAAAAATCAAATGATGTTATTGGTCGAAATTCGCTAAAGAGAGGGCACAGATTTCTCTCTACTTGGAGCAGTCTGACTGGTGGAATACCTCCACCCTACAGAAGATCGCAGTAAAATAACCTTGTGTTGTGTTCCTGCGATGAATAGAGTTCCCAGAGCTCATTGGGATAGGAGGTTCAAGTTTGGCAACGCTCTAGTGATAACTATGATCGTTTGCCATCTTTCCCACCCTCTTTGATTACACCGGCTCCAATCCAATTGGATACAATTGCCGTATCTTACAGCCTACAGCCTAGCAATCGATCCATACCAAGAACTTCAATTTCATTCTGTATTCTTCTATGTATTTTCTTACCATCAGGCGGGCCGATTGATTGCCATTTTTGTAGTAAAAAAGATGCAATTCTATTGGTCGAAATTTGCACAGCTCCGCTTCAGTGGACAGGCAGCCTAAAAAGCTCGTAAACATAAAATAATAATTGTGTCTATATAATAATATGCACGCACGTAAGAAGTTTTATGAACAAAATAATCCCGTGTACTAACTATTATGATGAAGTCAGCCAGCAATCAATGATAATCATATTAATTCATTTAAGTGATTTTTTTAAAATTACGTAAGGGATATTTATTATATGGCTTGGACATTTATAGAGGATGAATGAACGAAGTTACGACAAGTCAAATTTATAAATTCCACGATCAAATCGGGGTAGTTCTGAAGAATGGTCAGGTCAAAAGTAATCTAAATCGATGAGCATGCATGAAAAGATTGATGAATGTTGAATAAGTGAAAGATATATGCCAGTATCATAGTAAGAGGAAGGGTACGTGGTCTCTGCCTACCCCGTTGAGACAGAGGCGTGAGGTATGTATGTATGTAAAAATAATTTTGCGTTCTAAAATTACACGTTATTTTGATTTGATAAAAATAATTTTAATTTGATTAAAGTAATATTAGGTCGGGGAAAAAGAGTTTTCGCATAACGTATGTATAAACTTGTTATAAAATTTCTTTGGCTGTCCTATTTGTATCTGGCTGGTTTTGGTAACATTTAAAAGGTTACATTAAAAATAAAAAATAAAAAAGTTGTTTCCTGCTATTTTTCATTTGTTTTTCTTTCTGTAAAAATGAGTGAATCTAATGAAGAAATTCGATACATTTTAAAATATTATTACAAAAAAGGCAAAAATGCAACTCAAGCAGCGAAAATAAATTTTGATGTTTATGGACCTAATGCATTGTCAGTAAGAGTAGCACAAAGTTGGTTCAAACGTTTTCAGTCCGGAAATTTTGATGTTAAAGATGCACCTCGCTCTGGTCGCCCTGTTACGAATAATATGGACGCCATTTTTGACAAAGTGGAGCAAGATCGGCATATCAGTAGTTAAGATGTAGCTGAAGAACTGGAACTTGACCACAAAATAGTTTTAAACCATTTAAAGAAAGCTGGCTATACTAAAAAGCTCGATATTTGGGTGCCACACGTGTTCACTGAAAGAAAACAAATGAACCGTGTAGTCTACTCATTTGCGATTCATTATTGAGACGTAATGACACTGAGCCGTTTTAGAAGAGATTGATAACTGGCGATGAAAAGTGGATCATGTACGACAAAAACGTGCGAAAAAGGTCGTGGTCTAAGGTCGGCCAGAGTTCACAGACTGTGGCTAAACCGAGGCTAACTCGAAATAAGGTGATGCTGTGTGTATGGTGGCACTTGAAAAGCATTGTTCATTATGAGCTTTTACCGCCCTGTAAAACCATCGATTCTGATCTCTACTGCTAACGATTGATGAGATTAAAGGAAGCAGTTGAGAGAAAGCGGCCGGAATTGATCAACAGGAAGGGTGTGATCTTTCATCACGATAACGCTAGACCACACACATCTTTAGCCATTCAGCAAAAATTAAGAGAGTTTGGCTGGGAGGTGTTAGTGCATCCACCAAATAGCACTGACCTTGCACCTTTAGATTTTCACCTGTGTCGGTCTCTTCAGAATTCTTTAGGTTCAGTAAGGTTAACGTTAAGAGAGGACTGCCAAAAGTATTTGTCGCGTTTTTGATCAGAAGTCCCAAAATTTCTACAGCAACGGGACCATGTCTCTACCTACAAAATGGCAAAAAGTTATCGAACTAAATGGCACATATATACTGTAAATGAATGTAAATTAACTCTGAAAAAAAAATCTTAAAATTTCATATAAAAATGCGAAGAAACTTTTTCCCCGACCTATTATTTATTTATACACCGTTAAATTATTTTTATTATTGCCTAGCTGTCCCCGCGGATCCGCTCACGTGGACTACAAAATGCCATCGACTGGGCACACGCGTGTTTTTTGAACTCGCGCCCGTCTCTTTTAAAGACAAAAATGCTCATTGTGGGTGTTCCTTAGAAGATAAATATATACTCTCATATACTTTTTTGTAGATCTTATTAATCTCTAGAGTTATTTAGTATATTAATTTGATCTCTTATAGCGTAAACCATTTAAACACCCTAATTGATCCACCATAATCACCCTAATTCTTTTTCTAAAATAAAAGTAGCCTAAGTTACTTCTTATAATATCAGCTATCAACCAATTAAAGTCCCGTCAAAATCGGTCCAAACGTTTCCGAGATTACCCGGAACAAACAGACAGAACTTTAAAAAATATGTTTTTTGTTATAGGTATCGTATATACCTTCATATGCATTTAGTAAAAAGCTGTTATTTTGACATTACAAACAGACACTTTAATTTCATTCATTTTATATGGATGATGATTAACTTCATCATTTCGTACTTCCGTCACATGATGCGCGCGCAACTCACAATGCTATCCTCTACTAACCGCGAAAAAAAAAGTTTACCAAAAAAAAAACTTTCAAAATTAAATCCACACGCAGATCATGGCTCATTTAAAATTAAAGTCTTTCGCAACAACAAAATAATCATATGTTTTCTAAAACTGTTTCAAATAACAATAGAATTGCAAAGATATATGTCGCAATGTATATTAATTTCATAATCTAAACTATAGTATGTCATGATAAAGCCCAATTTACTATGAGTGAAATGATGGTACGAGCATGTTGTTACACATAAGTAATTGATGGCGGATTTTAGGGTTCCGTATAACAGTTTTTATAGATTTCTAGTCTTTGGTGACCAATATCGTGAATGCAATAATAAATTGTTCGAGAAGGTTCGCGAAATATATGCTGAGCCCTTAATTCAATCAATCGCGAATCAATCTCTCTCGAAACTATTGCTGCGATACACAGTAATTATTCTAATAAACAAAAGAGACACACCTCGTCAGGAGCGGGCGGTGACCTTGAGCTTGCCCCGTCGACCTGGACTGCAGATTGTGAAGTATTTGTGTTTATGGAGTGAACTGTATGTATGTGTGTGTGGCAGCCTCAAATGGTAGGACACTATCACTCAAGCAATCAGTTCATCAAAACCACCTGGTACACCAACTCAAAATTATACAATGCAAAAACTTCAATCACCATAAATCACATATATTTCAGTGCTAGCTGAACGTTAGGATGACGTAGCGAGTACAAACCAAACAGACGTGAGCTCAAGGCTAAAGCAGGAAGTAGACTGGCTTACGTGCGAGCAGAGCCGTGGGACGAAGGGCGGGGCAGCCGAACGATGCAACTGTCGGGCAATTCGCCAATCACAGCGATCACGGCATCGTACGATGCGACCAATGAAACCATATTCCAAACATAAACTATCTAATAAAATCAAGCTGAAATGTTAACCGAAACCGAAATATTAAAATCGGTTTACGATCCACAATGTTTGAAGACTTGTCTATACATTTAACGTGTCCTGATATATGGTACTGAGACATGGACCCTCACAGTTAAATAAATTAATATTTTATTGCACTTTAAGTCGTACACAAGGCATTTTCTTTCAGTTAACCAGCGCTATTGAAGGACAAGAAATTACCGTTGTAAGTAGCGCAAATAAAATATTTTTTTTTAAATAAACTAAAATGAGCTAACACTAACTATATAAATACCTAAAAAGATTACTAAATAAATACATAGTAAAGAAACATAGATAAATACATACTTAAATATATAAGAATATTAAAATATAAGTGACACAGAGCTATGGAGCGCACCATGCTCGGCATCAAATTCCAAGTATCGAGTGAGAAATGCAGAGATAAAACGTTCGCGACGTTGAAAAGACAATGACGGAACTAAAATGGAGTTGAGCAGGACTGTTGCCAGGCATAGTGATGGCTGGTGGACAAATGTTAATGGTTGGCTGTCAAATATAGAATACGTCGTGTTGAACGCCCACCAATTCGTTGGGTTGACGATATTATTAAAATAACATTAGCCAAGGACTGGGATGAGTGGCGTACAATAACAGAAGCAGTGGATGATTACGGGCTGAAAATGATGATGATGGTGAAGATTTAAGCTAAAAGGACTAAAGTATAACAACATTCTTTGTGTTTTTGACCAAATGTTCATTAAAATCAAGAATACGTAGATAGATAGACAAATGAAGCTTATTTGCATGCGTTCAAATATTACGTCAAAGAAAGTGGGTTTATTTCCCGTAATGGGCAAGAGCTGGTTATCATAAATACCGTATTATGGTAATGCATTTTATTAGTAATGCATGGCTTAAACAATTTTCAAGTTGTTCTGTCTAAAATTATGTTGTGTCGACCCTACTTAAGTGGGGTATATATAGGTAAGAAAAAGAAGTTAGGAATGCTGCCCTATTTGAGGTTTGAGATCCTATAGGCTGCAGTGATCACTTTACATCAGATAGACTGCATGCTTGTTAAACAAGCTAAATTATTAAAAAGGAAACAAAAAACCAAACTGCAACAAAAACACTTGACTATTTTTTTTCTATTTCTGCTTTTTATTTGATTTCCAGACCTCGTACTTTAAATATTACATAACCTATTTCACTCTCACAAATAAGATAAATAAAACGACACCTCATATTCTAGAATCCATCTAACCGTTTAGGCTACAGAGCGTACCATAGAAATAGACATAGATACATATATATACGCTCGAAAAACATAACCCTCCTTTTCCCCAGTCAGGTAAAAACAGTAAAGTGAAATGTGGTTTCGCGAGAACTGTTTAAAAATATATACGGAACCTATTATTTAATAATACCTAAAAACTTGGCATTTATTTTGCACTAAAATAACATGTGACTGCACCGCACGCACGCGATTGTTGTCGAAAAATTTGATTTCGATTTCGTAACGTAAAGATAAAATTCCTTGACCTAGTCATAGTGGAAGTTATAAGTTCTGAAGTAATTCTGAAGAGTTTGTATATCTATATATATTTTATAAAATAAAGTCTCCTACCGTTTCTCTCTGTCTCATAAACTCGAAAACTACCGAACGGATTTTCATACGGTTTTCATTAAAAGATGGAGAAAATTCATGAGGAAGGTTTAGGTATATAAAATTAATTTAGGGTTTTGTGTAAATTGGCTGAAATATGATGATCATTGTTGAACCTTATTATTTAAGTATGTTGTCCGAGCACGCCGTGTTCACCTTTAAATATAACAGCATTTTTAGTTTTATATTAGGAATAGTTTTTATTTACAACCTATAATGCTATGTTATGTTGGTGAACCAAAATAAATGAAATAAAAAATGTCGGAAAAATCGTGTCGTGAAAAGTCATAGATAATTTTTAATTGTTGATAACGCTCGTTGATGCACAATGTTTAGCAAATGCCTTATAACGTCTTTTGCCCCGTAAGAAGTCTTTATTTTTTTTAGGTTCTTGGTAAACTAAAGAACAGGGGACTTGATCGATATAAATAGTTGGTATTATTTACCAGCATAATGTTTACCTATTACATGATACAAAACACTGAAACCATATTATCATCCCAGATACAAAAGAAGGTATCAATCGGATTGTTCATACTTTTAATGCTTAGTTATGGTCTAGATCAAGGGTGGGCAAAGTACGGCCGCCTACGTCCCTTCTAAAGAAGGAGTTTTATAGAACACTGCTACAAAGATCAATTTGCAAGCACAGAAAACTATGATAATATTTGCGTCATCGTATGTATGTGAACAGACTTCTTTACCATGAAGTTACGGAAGAAGTGCCTTCCAAACAAGTTAACTGACGAACACTGTAAAAGTAACGTTGTCTCAGCTCAAACCTACATACGGGAGATCATGGCCAATCAAAAGCAGTTCCAAATTTCACACACACCTACCACGGCAGTGTCTTCAAATAAAAGTTTTTTTGTAATTTTATTTTTTAAATATAATTATATAATATGTTTGTTAATTTAACATTGGTTATAAAGATTAAATGATTTCAAAACATTTTATTTTGTTTTCTTGCCTTCCTGAAGTTTCTTTAATTTTTCTACACTCTAGTATGTAACGATTGTTCTATTACATAAGTAAAAAATTGGTTGCCTGTAAATCGGTATACGAATTTTACGTACAACGATTTATGTCTAGTCTTCTCGCTCTTAGGTAGTCTAACCATCCGAGTGGAAGGACGCGTCTCAATGCTCTATTGCAAGTCATATATTTAAGATATTACCCATTATAGTTATGTTACCCAATTAGAAAAATCATGCAAAGCTTACTACAGTCATGCACCATTTATTATCTACAGTCGTTACTAATTTTACACATAATTAATTATATAAACTTACATACCTTGTTAAGTAAAAATAATAATTAGTTTTATGTTGTTAATAAGTTAATATAAATATTGTAGATTAAAAAAAGGACGAGGAATGTGCGAAAAAGTGAATTAATATTTCATAGATTTGTTTAAAAAAGTTTTCAGGGTGTGATTATATATATTATCTTTATTTGAATATATATAACTCTAGTTGAATATGTATGTATTGTATATCTATAGTTTTAAATTGAATAAAACTAATATTCATTTTATAAAAAAATTTTCATTGAATACAAATTAGAAATTTGGTTCCTTTGTATCAAACAATCTATAACAGTAGAAATTTGCGAGTAAAGTAATATTCAATTATGAAATATTGTTAAAGCCTAAATTCGAAATAATAAGTTTCATGGATAACTAAAAGGCTCTAGACACGAGAAGCGCTTAACGCTGTCTTATAGGAAAACGCCGCATGCTACCTTGCTACGTTAACTACACAGTTCAAAACTACATCATTCAATTCAAAGATAAATAAGAATCTATTATTCAATTTATATTCATGCAGTCTCTTTCGCACATTTACCTCTCTATCCAACACTGCTTCCAACCAATTAGCTCGAATATCGACATAAGTGTGTTGCATCTGAAATATAATTTTAATAATTTATTAGTAAACACATGTGTATAATATAATATATTAATATATAAACAAATAAGCAGAATGAAATAAATTAGTAAAAAAATATTTTAGCGTATTTTCAGCTATTTTGTTAAAAAAAGGAAACTGAATGTGTATGTATAAAACAAAGTATATTAAATTATTTAAAAAAAAATTTTTTTGGTATAAAATTAAGTTTTATGTTTTTTTTAATAATGCATATATTAAAGGCACATTTTTATCTACAAACTAATCAATATATTTATTTCAATCTAATAAATATTAAATAATTTAGGCCCACAATTTTATTAACATAATATTATAACATGATATGGCACATAGTAATAAATGTTTTTTGTGTCGTTCAATTATAGGATTAAGCCTTAATTAAGTTATTTTAAAACTTCACACTAATAAAATGTCATGCAAATAAACCTTTAGTAAACAATTAGCGATTTTGTGTTATTTATATTATCATATACATACATATAATAATCTGTACCACAAATTAAATTCGAAATAAATTAGTGCATAATGTTCATACATATTAATACAAATACATACATATAAACAAATATTATTATGATAGTAATTATTAAAAACGCACAGGTTTTCTATTCATTATTAAATAAAATATTCTTCACGCTCTCATAATTAATAACAAAATTAGTAAGAGATACATTCACGTATAATTATAAGACTCAAGTGTTTATCTTATTATATGAATGGATAAATTAGTGTTACCTATTAACAGTGCCGGTATTTTTTAACAATATCTTCTTTGCACAGTAATTTTTATTCTCAATAAGGTTAGCATTTGACTTGTTGTTTAGGAAGTGTAAGTTTATTTGGACTTGTGATTAAATACATAAAAATATTATACATAGATGATATATTATAGGGAATAGATTAAATATAAGATTATGTATTAATTCTCAAAAGCGGTTTTCCTTGCAACGCCATATCTTCGTTAATTCTTTATCAAAATTAATGATTCAAAAGATAAAGGGTGTATCAGAATGTTTTTCGTTTTTAGATGTTATATAAAAAACAAAATATCAATTAAATCACGTTTTATTTAATGTTAATTTAAAGAGCAATTCTTGAAGTTTATTTATGAAAAACAACCGTTTGCAAATGCGCACCATTCATTTGTTCACACTCATTTAACCCTGGAGCTAAAATTTTCAATAACTCGCTGGAGCATCGCTCTTGGAATAGAGTTGATTTCTTCAGTAATTCTTTGCTTCAAAACATTCAGGTTGGGTGGCAATGGATTGTAAATTTTACTTTTTAGGTAGCCCCATAGGAAGAAATCAGCAGGCGTTAAATCAGGGCTCCTCGGTGGCCAATTAATGTCTCCTAGGCGACTTATCACTCTTCCAGGGAATAAATCGTGATGACCAGCTAATGAGTCATTTGTAACATGAGAAGTGGCTCTATCTTGCTGGAAAAAGGTGTTGCGATTGTAGCCCTTCTGGTTTTGCATTTCTGTAGCCAAAAAAGTCCGGATCATATGGCAATATCGGTCAGAATTAACCGGTCTGAGTTCGACCTACGTCATAAGTTGCCGAGGAGACATCAATTGGCCACCGAGGAGCCCTGACTTAACGCCTACTGATTTCTTCCTATGGGGCTACCTAAAAAGCAAAGTTTACAATCAATTGCCACCCAACCTGAATGTTTTGAAGCAAAGAATCACTGAAGAAATCAACTCTATTCCAAGAGCGATGCTCCAGCGAGTTATTGAAAATTTTAGCTCCAGGTTAAATGAGTTTGAACAAATGAATGGTGCGCATTTGCAAACGGTTGTTTTTCATAAATAAACTTCAAGAATTACTCTTTAAATTAACATTAAATAAAATGAGATTTAATTGATATTTGGTTTTTTATTTAACATCTAAAAACGAAAAACATTCTGAGACATTCTTTATAAACTTTTTTTAGAAATTCCTTTTTTTGATGCCAATAATTTTCATTACCGCCCATCCATTAACCGTCTGCAACTAATATGATAGCTTCTGTTATTTAGAGTGTTTAAATATTATAATGTGCAAAATATTTGCACGGGATATAAGTACCTATTAAATAATTTAACTTGTGTAAAAATGAATTCCTTCAATTCGCGCCATTTTTTACCGACATCAAAAAAAGGAAGTTTTCAATTTGAAAGCAAGTATATTTGTTATGGATGTTCAGGCATAACTTCTTTGTTTGTGAACCGATTTAAATTATTCTTTTTTCGTTGGAAAGGGGATTCCTCAAAGGTGGTCCCTTTTAATTTCATTGGCATAGGACCTTAGACTTAGCAGATACAACAGGGAGCCCCTCAAAAACATTGAAGTTCTTTTTCCTTTACGTTAAAAATTGTCTTGTTAAACACCAAGCGAATATTTGTATCAGCTTAGATTCTTTGTATAATTTAATAAAGCAAAAGCTTTACCCATGTATCATCTGTACTAAAAGATGTTTATTTGAAACTAGCTGGGACGGTAAATGTTGTTCTGCTCTTTCTAGTAGTTAATGGCTCGACCACAGTCGATCCATTCATAGGCTGTCACCATCTATCAAATCCTCAAATAGCTATAAACCATCGCATCGATAAAACAGTCATGTGCATATAAGCTTAATCGGTCAAGTCTTTCAGAAGTTACACGATCACTAACAGATGCGCACAAGATTTTTATATATGTATATATTTAAAAAATATTTAAGCCGGCGGACCTTTTTGGCCTTTTCCGCTAGTTAATGGCTTGACCACAGCGTCACCTATCGGATCCTAACGTAGTTATGAACCATTGTCTCGACAAAAATTATGTGCATATAAGCTCAATCGGTGAAGTCGTTCAGAAGTCACACAATCACTAACAGACGCACAAGATTTTCATAGGTGTAAATAAATGAGAACTAACTGGGTCGGCGGACGTTGTTTTCCCTTTTTCGGTAGTTAATGGCTTGACCACCGCACAGCCAATCGGATTCCAAAATACCTATAAACCCTTGTCGCGATAAAACAAATATGTAATATAAATATGAGATGAATCGGCCAAGTCGTTCAAAAGTTATAGAATCACTAACAGACGCACAAAATATTTTATGTTGTGTATATTATACAAATATTTTTGTAAATAACCTTTTTAAAGTCACGTTAATATAGAAAGTAATGATGCGTTTATAGAATAATATAACCTTGAGGATCCTATCCGGATGTAGGCTTGCCAGGGGAATGTGGCAAAGCCTGCGTCGTCTCCCCCGACAATTCTGCGTTGTGCTGTCTGTTTGTTTACAGCGATACCGCAATCTGAAACCAATATATATTCAAAAATTAATTTTGTTTGTCAACTTTTAAATATAGGAAAAACTTAGGAAGAACCGATTTCACTAGTCCGGACATAAGATGAGGCGAAATGATGACCATATGACGAACACAGTCATGAACATAGAAGACGGAAAAGGAGACCGTCGACGACAACCAATAACCTAGCTACGAAAAATAAAAAAATAAATAATAGGGAGCAAAATAGCTAAAGAGACAACCCATAACCGTACGGTGTGACGCAGAAGTACTAGGAGGGTTGACCCCAAATAAATCGGGATAATAGACTGGAGAAAGAAGAAAAAGAATTTTGTTTATCAACTTACAGCGTGGTATGATTCACTAGAGTAATATATACATGTATATAATTTTACTTTTAAAAATGCAGATTTGAGAAAAATGCTGTGCTTAATGCTGTAGATCAATAAATCTTCCTAATTATTTATCAAAAGTGTTTTTGCTGCTAACGCCATGTCTACAGTAAAAGTAATGATTCAAACATCATTTTAATTACATTCGTATCTCAACATATTATTTATGAAAGAGGCCATCTATTCGCCATCCGGTAATTAAAGCAAATTTTTGTTAACTACTTCAAATAAAAATAAGAAAAACTTTTTATAGTTTGATTTTTTTAGTAGTGGAAAATTATCATTGTTAACTAGCTATATTCCGCGGATTCACCCCCGTTTAACTTGAATTGTAGATACCTACATACTTGTTTTAATTCATATGATTAATACTTGCCTAAATATTGCCAATAAGATTGGTTGACGTTTATAGTCTTTGCTCCGCTCCTAAAGATTCGTGTAGTTATATAGCGTGTAATTTTCCTCGAGAAACAGGCTATAAAATACAAAAAAAAACGAGCGATTGTTCCAGAGATTAGCGCGTTCAAACACCCAAACAAAAAAAAAACAAACTTTCGAGCTTTAGTATAGAAAATTGTATTTTCGTATAATTTTTCTCAAAAGTTTAAAATCGGATAGAATAAATTAATATAAACTTATAGTTGGCATTAACTTGAACTTTCACGTTTTGCGGTCGACGTTGCGGTAAAAGATATTTATATGCCGTGCGATTTCCTTTCAATGGTGCTTGACAACCATATACTGTTTCACGATTTAGTTATTTTTACTTTTAGAATAACATTTTTTCATTGTGTTAACATTTGAGTTTATGGAGCCATCTTAATCTATCATATAATTATTTTTATTTAATTTCATAAACTTCGTTATTTAGCCCTATATTATGTAATATTGGTGCAGTTTTACGTGATATAGCTTGGTTATTGTGCACAAGTGAAGTGGATTACAATTAATAATTAGAAACAAGCATTTTGAGTTGCCACAAAAACTCCTCAGACAGTTCCAACAAAGGAGCTACCATCTTATTAGAGCTCTATTTGATTTTTCAAGATTAGAATTTTATTCTATCTATATGACATTGGCATAATTATGTGTAAACTAGGGATATGTCCGATATCCGTATCTATATCCATATCCGCGGAGTAGTTAGTGTTGGTGGTCGTTGATAGTTTTCACGTACCTAGTGTTGGTGGTCGTTGATAACTTTCAAATGTAATCTTAGTGATCGTTGATAGTTTTCACATACCTAGTGTTGATGGTTGTTGAGAATTTTCAAATGTAATCTTAGTGATCGTTGATAGTTTTAATGTACCTAGTGTTGGTGGTTCTTGATAATTTTCAAATGTAATCTTAGTGATCATTGATAGTTTTCACGTACCTAGTGTTGATGGTCGTTGAGAATTTTCAAATGTAATCTTAGTGATCATTGATAGTTTTAATGTACCTAGTGTTGGTGGTTCTTGATAATTTTCAAATGTAATCTTAGTGATCGTTGATAGTTTTCACGTACCTAGTGTTGGTGGTCGTTGACAATTTTCAAATGCGATCTTAGTGACCGTTGATAGTTTTCACGTACCTAGTGTTGGTGATCTTTGATCGTTTTCATATATAGTCATAAAGGTCATGTTGTGTGAGCATAAGTATCCACTAATTTTCTATCAATAAAAACAGTATTTGTCTATCCTAAAGAAGGTGATGAGGAATAAAAGTTGGAATAGCATTGTAACCGATGTCCAAGTTAGCGTGTAATGAGCGGTCTCGTCCTACGTTTGCGCAACCTTCTTCACTATGCGCGTACGTAAGTATCATTTATCTTTTCATGGACGTTAATAATTTTAAACATAATATTAAGGTATCATTGGTACTAGCTATAATAATATCTCTTTGAAGCGAATACGACTTTGAAAATATGCTTACATAATGGGAGGCAATTCAAAAAACTGATGATAACAAAATAGGGGGATATATTTTGACATTGCAGCTACATATATACTACATATCATCTACAATTTAAATTTGATTACAAAGGATTTGTTACATAGAGTGAGGACTGTGATGCATTGTGCGTAGAGGAGGCGGGCTCTATTTGAGGTAGTTTCACCGCGTCATATAATTTCTATTTTGTATACATTATGACACGGAAAATCCACGACGTTCGTTTTTGTTTCAATTGATAGCTCTCGTCAAGATTTATTGATTGCGCATACAAATATATATGGTGATAAATAAAACTTAATACAATGACGGCTTATATTCGTTATGAAGCAAAATCAAAATTTAGAAATCGTCCGCTAATGGAATTCTTTGTAGTAATCCAGTGTCATAAAGCACAATTCGATAGAG
This sequence comes from Saturnia japonica, assembly GCA_033032175.1. Classification (NCBI taxonomy): domain Eukaryota; kingdom Metazoa; phylum Arthropoda; class Insecta; order Lepidoptera; family Saturniidae; genus Saturnia; species Saturnia japonica. The sequence continues at coordinate 4,027,225 of CM065331.1, forward strand.
TGAAGCGGTGCCGAAATATACGGTCGTGTCCTCAACTCAGTTAAACCTCGATTCTTTTTAATCATATATGCATGTGCTTAATCTATATTTAAACTGAGAGTAAGTGAATGTGAGGCCAATGTTGGATTCAATGTCAAGAAAACTCAGGTTTACGTGTTCTCTTGCAAAAAATCTCCCCTTACCCCTATGGGATACTACTGTCATAGCCCAAGTGTAGCAGTGCTCCTTCCAAGCACCGCGTCGCGGATCAGACGCGCACTATTTTTATGTGGTGACATGAGCCACGTCAGGCTGACGCATATGTGGGGTAACCATTGAGAAGGGAGGATCCTCCGACCAGACGGTTGTTGTCGGGTTCTTGTATATATATTCAATTGTTCGGTTAATTTTGATATCGCGATGTAGGATGCGTCGTATGTGGCGAGATAGATGTCGCTACATCACTCTCCGTACTCTTCAGAATGTTTCACTCGCAAAGCGTAACAACGTCAGTATCCTAGGATTATATATATATATATCCATTGTGACCTCAATATCAGGGATCACATTGGGAATGTTATCTCCGTAACATCCAGAACAGAGTGCGACGCTTTTTCACGCCCGGCCATCAGGTTTGTCGTGCATGGAATATTTGTTTATTTTTATTTATAATAAAAACACCAACAAGATTTACATTATGAAAAATTATATGATTACCAACAAAAAAAAAAGACTTTAAACAAATGCAATCTTAATTAAAGCAGTTTATGACACGATTACACACGATGAACAGTTAAAATAACTACTTGATCATAGACTATTTTCTGTTTGACATTTGCAATATTTATAAACAATGAGTATTATCTATATCACTTGCTGTCACTTTTCGTTGAGTGACAATGTCAATATTTTGAGGATCTAAGCACAATGTAATGGACGGTTTAGGATTCGCAGTATTAATTTATTTAATTTAATATATTAGTAATAGATATTATAGATAAATTTTAGCTTTCTGCATTCCTTCACCATATAAACTTTAACCATGCCAAATCTCACAGTCTTCCGTGCACGCAATACGCTTAAAGAGGTATCGAAAGCTTTTGATTCACGTATTAATATAAAGATTAATTGAAAAATGAAACCACAACAAATTAAAATATCAGTACTTAGGCTGTAACAAATGGATTTATATTTTTCAATTAAACTTAATTATCTCTGAAACGGTTCCAACCAATACCTTGTCGATGTCCTGAACAGGTCCACATTGTGAATGATATAGACATCACTAAGTATTTAGGATTTCTTCAGCTGAGTATATAGGCATTGTTTCATTCATTGCGTGATTTTTAGCCTTCTTCATGGTGATTGTTCTGAAGAATAATTGTTTGTTCGTATCCCCACATCTCCCTTCCACTACAGAACCACGGGAACTGAGAGCCATAGCTACACGGTAACGCATATTACGGCAGGAACAACATATACAACGAGTATGGAGGGTAGAGGTAAGGAGAACCATCTCAGTATATTAAAAAGTGTCCACTGAAAGGCAGCAAATTAAGATGGCGCCACAATAGCAAGTGGAAAGTATTTAAAAATAGCGCCACAAATAATTAGAGTTTTAGAGTTTTAGAGGACAACTTTTCACTGAACAAAGCTTTCCCATTGCTTCTACACTACTTTTCTTTACATTAACAACAATGAAATTATTAAAAAACAACAAAAATTTACCTACAAAAGTTTATAACAATCGAATCACTATCTGTGTTATTTCAGCAGCTTTACAGGTTATATTCACTAAATTACATTTGACTACGTAAATAGTTCAGGTTTTAAATACTGCATATCTCCTAACTACGAAAGTCACAAAAAATATTAAATTTTTCAACCCAGCACACTTCACTTTGTTTATAACTGCTAAATTCATATCATTTCCTTTTCCGACACTAGCGCTATTTTGACGAGTCTTGGAACCATAATTTGCTGTTTACAGGTGGACACTTTTTCAACTGATCCCCCATACTAGATGGTTCTCCTTACCTCTACCCTCCATACTAACGAGTACCATAAGTCTGTCAGTACCACAGAGTAAGAGATTGTCGCCATTTTAAATATCACCAACAAATCATTATTGACAGATCCACTTAAATGAGTTTTGAGCTGTGAATAAGCCTCAATACAGTTTGAAATTAAAAATTTATTAAGTTACGGCTGAATTCAGACCATTGGGTGTCGAGTAGTTCTAATTATTGCATAACGGCAACCACACATAACGTACGTTGAATATAAACGTATGCGACTAACACATTTAATTATATTATTTATACATTCCGTGTGGTGTATTTCACTTGACCTTGAAATGTGGTGCATTATTTTCATTGGCGACCTTGGACTGTATTTATTATTTGGGTTACATTTCTATTTTATGAATAATTAGGAAACCCGGGCACGCGTTGCTGTGCCGTTTTGGAGTCCATAGGCAATATTGTTCTGATCGCTACCGAACTTTACAGGATACCCGATGGACTAATATGAAGGTTGTTTGAATGTTTCATCTAAATCAATCCAGCCGTTTTGGAGTCCCTAGGGTACATATTATACAAATATCGATTTTTATGTAACAAGATAAGGAAAAAGACGATTAAGAAGAAGATTTCGTAAAAAATAATAATTAACTTTTAGTTGTTTTCAATCAAAATCAAAAATAATTTAAATTTCCTATTTTTGAAATCGGTTAAAAATAAAAAGATTTCATATATTAAACATTTCCAAATTGTCGCTAAAATGTTTTATTAATCTATCTAATGTCCAATAAACCCTGATCACGTACAAGCTTAACTTGATGCAGTAATCTAGTCTGTTTGCTTACGTGTTTTGTATACTTAAACACTTAAGTAATACGTCATTATGTCACCGGAGAAAGTTACCTACTTGTCTGACCAACTTATGACAAATGAGCGCTGTTACATAATTATATAGGTGAGTTTTTTTAACAACTTAAAATAACATAATATTATTATATTTTACATATTATTCAACGTAACATCTCTGTTGTCTGTCCCATTATGTTCTTTTCACGCGAAAACCATTTATCCGCCATGTCTGTTCAATGCAAGTTGCTGAAATGAACATGCTTCGGTGGATGTGCGGAGTAACCAGACTCGATAAAGTATGCAACGAGTACGTTCGCAGCAGTCTGGGTATACGTGACATCGCTGACAAGCTCCAAGAAAGCAGGCTACGCTGGTTTGAGCACATAAAGAGGAGGTTTCCAGATTATATTGGAAATATAGTGACCAATCTGAACATGTAGGGGTTCAGACCCAGAGGACGACCTAAAACTAAATGAACAGATGTGGTCAAAAAAGACCTTAGTTCCTGCAATGGTACTGAAGACGATACGTTTGATAGAGCGAGGTGGAAATGAAGCACGTGGAAGGCAGAGCCCACTATTAGATGGGATTAATAATTGCACAGGAGAGAGAGAGAGAGAGAGAAAGAGATGCTTAAAGAAGGCGGCAACAGCATTATGTCTATCCTCTAAGAAACATCCACAAAAATAATTTTTGTCATTAAAATAACCGGCGGGCGACTGCCGTAGGTGGAAGCGAAAGTAACAAAGTTCGCACGTGTACTCGACCAACGGCATTGTAGTCCACGTGAGCGGAGCTGCGGGCATAGCTAGTATTATATTAAATACCTACGCACGTATGGAAGACTTTCAACTTATCTGGCAAGGTGTAGGAACCATCGAAACTAAGAAAACGTCTTCTAATAATTTCCTCCACGTAAGATAATATATAAAATTCAATTTATATACTATAACGTAAGCATAATTACAATTTATTAAAGTTTAAGGGTATCTGGCAGGAGGTTTGCCACGATACTAAGTATCTGGCAATGAATGACATGATTCTAATATTAACCCGAAGAAGATATAAAAAATTAGACTATATATTTTGACGAATTAGATGAGTAATTTTATACACTTTTATTACCTGATACATGCTAAAGCCACGATGATCCAAACTTCATAGTTGCTGATCGTTCTTACCTATGTTGGGTACATACGCAGAGATACTTTCAGCTGATAAAAAATAACGAAGGTCTGGTTGTCATAGGCTCTTGCTCTATAGGCTAAACAATGAAGGCTCAGTTTTAGCGTTTACGGACACCGCGTCGATGCACGTGAGTTCGAATCCCTGCAATGAGCCTGCGCTTTTGGTAAAGAAAAACTTTGTCATTAAGCCCTAAGACAGTGTTAAGTTGAGAACCAAGGCTAGCCAGTTCGCGATTTAATTGCAACTGCTGCAACAGCCCAACCCGAGGATATGCCACTATAACACTCTTGAGCATGTTGCCACGCTTTCGCGGCTGAGTGCCTTAAGCGCTCGTCCCCAAACCACGGTGAAGTTTTAAAAGCCGTCTGAGTCTCTAAGGTCCTTATTGTCTTATAATCTAGTAACTAGTCAGTTTAAAAAAAAAAAAACAGAGCACTATTACGTGATGAAGTGACTTGATAATACAAGTGTGTGTGGCTTAACGTTAAACCTATAATGGATAATAAAAAGGTATAAGTTTATCGGTGATTATTAATAAGAAGCCTAGGAAGTTGCGTAAGAGCTTGCCCTTGATTACGATCATCCGGACTGACCGGAAGACGATACGGTCCGGAGAGCGCATAGACACGAATGTATTGTACAAATCATATACTTAGAGCGATTTAACCACTTTTCATTTTTATACTTGAATTTTTTTGCCCTTTTCGATAGTTAATGGTTCGACCACAGTGCCACCTATCAAATCCTTACGTAACTATAAACCATCGCAGCATGTATTCGCAGATCTAGGACTGGATTTATGTGGAAAAGTATATTTAGTATATCAACTAAATATATTACAAAATATCAAACGCTTATAAAGAATTAAACTTATACTTATTTAGGAATAATATATAAGATTTATTGAATTGTAAATGATATTATAGCATTAATAACTTTTTAGCGACACTTTCATATAATCTACATTAATATAACATTTACTTAATCTAATAATTGTGTATTAATTATGTTTTTCAATAATTATTTCGGACATTTAATTATTTTTATGGGTATTATATTATGTATTATATCATAATTTGTTGTAATATCAATATATCTAGCGGTCGCCCAGTGGTCGAAATTCGACCAGCGACTTTTTGATCATTGTTCCTGCTTGTAATTTACAGCATGAACCTAAACAATGAATGGTATTATATTACTGGTTGTCACTTTTCATTGAGTACAAAACGGTGAGAGTATTTTGATGGATCTTAGTTTAATGGCACTGGTCGGGTTAAGATTCGCACTATTAAATTAAATATCTATATAATTAATAAAATTAAAGTGTCTGTTTGTAACGTAAAAATAACAGCTTTTTACCAAATGCATATTAAAGTATATACGATACTTATAACAAAAAAACATTTTTTTTTTTAAATTCTGTCTGTCTGTTTGTTCCGGGTAATCTCCGAAACAGTTAGACCGATTTTGACGGGACAGTCACTTATAGATACCTGCTTGTTATAGGAAATAATTTAGGTTACTATTATTTTAGAAAAAGAATTAGGCTTCCGCATAAATAAAAAAAACTGGTCATGGTGAATCAATTCGGGCGCTTAAATGGCTTACGCTGAGTAAACCATAAGATATATAGTATTTTTTTTAAAAATATAATTGTAGGCATTAAAAGACCTATAAAAATTCAAAAATTTAGGGAGAGTATACATATATCTTCTAAGGAACACCCACAATAAGCATTTTTGTTTTTAAAATAGCCAGAAATCTGGGCGCGGGTAACATAATTTGCGCGCCCATTTTGTAGTCCACGTGAGCAAAGCCACGGGTACAGCTAATTATATATAAATTTTAGCTCTCTGCACTCCTTAAGTATATATAGATTATTTACGAAGTCAACAGGTCAACTTGTTCAGAAGTTATAGAATCAATAACAGACGCAAACAAGATCCCTTTATGAAAGATAATGAATTGTTACAATAACTTTTTTATTGTGACATAGTAAAGTGAGTGCACTGTGCCTTATAGTAAGTATAGTAAAATACAAAAATAAAGGCGACCATCGCCCCACCATTTGACCATGTATTTACATCGCAGGTCGCAGCTATCATGCCAATCTGCATAAATATTTCTTCACGTTACACTTAAAGGACCCGATGTCGTAAGAAGGAAGGAATACACTAACCGGGAGATGGTTCCACAGTTTCACGGTACGACAAAGATAATACATAGAGAATTTTTAGTTCTTTACAAATTTTTCTCTTTTGTTATGCCGCGTACATTTGCCAGTGTACATGCTTGCCTTGCTTACAAGCTACCATAACAGCAACGACCGGCGGTAGATTGCATATCTCTCTTTCGTCGCTTTTGTTTTGCGATTGTAATAAACTAACGAACATGCACAATGATGTCACTTTACCAAGATATTATTTTAAAAAAAACTCTGCGCTGCGATCACTATCCGCGGAAGCTTATAACTTAAATTGTGGATAATAACTTAGTTTGATGTTCGGCGATTTGTCGTGTAATAATATCTCCTTTCACAATATCCGCTCGATCGACGATACTTCAACATCGAGCGATGATGGTACGTTGATGAATCGACGTGGGTTCAAATCCCACTATGAATTTATAATATAATATTTTTGTAGGTACTTAATTTTAATTTTAACCATTAATTTATTGATATCATGAATGCTTAGATTGGCGATAATTAGTTATTAATTTATTATTAACACGCTTTTATTAGCTTCACCTGTATGTATGTATGTATGTAACCGACCCCTTTGAGCTCGATTTTGTCCTACTTTGAATGATCAGATTTAATTCAAACTTTGCACACCTGTCAAAAGTCGATGACAATGCAATAATCCGATCAAAGCATCTGATTATCCTAATTAGATTCGCCAGGATTAATTAATTTCTTTCCGCATTCTTTGCATGCGAGTAAGAGAGATAGAGCTAGTGCGCGAACTACGCATGGGTGCAGTTCCACACTTACTCTTTCGGGCATGCAAGGTTGTACAGTTGATCATGCAGTCATTTATTTGGGTCCGCGATTGTTTGCTGCTGGACAAGCTTATGTGGCACTTAGTCGTGGAAGATCCTTGGACGGTATACGAATTGAAGAACTTGATTGCTCAAAATTAACAGGAAGAACTCCATGTAACAGTGAAGCATTGAATGAAATGATTCGATTAGGAGATAAACCATAAAATCTACAATCAGTCACAGAGTGAAAATTCACACTCATCCTCATTCTCAGTGCCGCCAACAGATTCGCTCCTATGATTATAATATTTTGTAGAGTGATTACGGATTGAAAATTCCATACTCAAGCATTAATGTGACTGACTGTATATGTAAATAAGGTTGCACCTCTATGTGTCTCGCTGTTTATATTGGCATCATAGAAATCTTTGAATATGTGTTCTTAACCAAGATACAATCGGAACACATTTGTACATATTAAGGGCGGTTGATAGTAAGCAAATCGAACTAAATAATTTATAGTTTAAAAAATTTAACTAAAAAATGAAAAATAATTAAAATTTAAAAAAAGCTCAAAAAAACACGCTTTCATAAAAAATCCAACTAAAAAACAGAAAATAAAATTTAATAAATTTGATTAAGTACAGTGTAAAAAAAAATGAATGTACATTATTGTAAAAAAGCGTGGGGTGCATATTGTCAATAATTATAAACATTTTATTGACAGATGATGAGTAGAAGAATCATCACTTCGATAATATAATATCTTAAAAAGCGCTTTGAATACACCCCACGCTTTTTTTACAATAGTGTACATTCATTTTTTTTTACACTGTACTTAATCAAATTTATTAAATTTATTTTCTGTTTTTTAGTTGGATTTTTTATGAAAGCGTGTTTTTTTGAGTTTTTTAAACTATTATTTTTTTTTAAATTATTTGCTATTATTTATGTATTTTTAATGAATGACTGTTGTCAATTCAGAATAAATAAATAAATTGCACATTTTTTTTTATATAGTAGCACATTATATTGCCGGTACTATTCCCGAAGGTAAGTATAGTATAACCTAAGCTCAACGGCGACTGCCGGGAGATCGTAATCCTTTGACGGTCGCCGTTGTCATGCCGGCTGCAACAATTTAACTTGATATGCATAAGCCAATCCCGAAACGCGACATACAAAAGCGAGTCACTATGACGGACTTTTCCCCACATGCATGGTGGTTGCGACCCAGTCGGACTATACTGCCTTACCACCATGCTATCGCCATTTCCTTGTTCGTTATTCAGCTGCGAGCACCACGTACTGGCGAAGTTGGCCTGGGTGTCTCAGTTTTAAAGGTGTGATTCGACACTCCTCACACCCCAAAAAGGATACGTCTATGTATTCAATTGGAGGACTTCAAGACAAGTCTTCAAGGGATGCAAGGAAAAGGTGTAGGTGTGATGGGTGTGCGTAATGTTTAGTCAACAAAGTCTAGTAGGTATTTAACTGCTCCAAGCTCCTACGAAGCGAATGCTTCAAGGAATCCCGAGAGTTGGCTAGTTCTTTTTATTCTTCTTCCTAACTTGGCAAGTAGTTCTCTTTAGACCATTACAGCAAATATCAAGTAATTATAGTGTCATGTGTTATGACGATTTCAGTCTCCTAACAAGATGGTGGCTCCCTTGTTAGAGCTTTCTTGGGAGTTTTTATGGGATCCCAGAATGCATACTTTCAGTTTATATTTATAATCCAGTTCACTTATGCACAAAAACCAAACTATATCACGCAAAACGCCACCAATATTACATAATATAGGTTCAAAAACCTAAATAAATTAATTGAAAATTAAAACCACAACATGTCACTTCAAGATCCCGTCAAAAACTCCCAGTTGGCTAGTTGGGTGTTGATAGGTAGCGAATTTCACAGTCGTGCTGTTTGGAGAGCCAGTGCTCTCCGAACAGTGTCGATGCAAATACCGACCGGGTCGAGGGTATCGATGGATGCGTGCGGGAGCTGGATAAGCTCCCCGCGACAGACTCCCTGTCCCCAGTCACGTCTGAGGAGGTTCTTTCCATTATAAAAAGCCTTAAGCTTAGAAAAGCACCAGGTCCCGACGGGATCAGGAATGAAGTACTTAGACTTCTTCCCGATCGCCTCATAGCTCTTTTGGTCTGCATCTTCAATGTAGCCATAGCCCACTGCCATTTTCCAGCCGCCTGGAAAAATACCATAGTCATAGGTATCCGTAAGCCCGGCAAGAGCGCGTCGCTTCCCGACAGCTATCGCCCGATCAGTCTCCTAAATACTTTAGGGAAAATGTACGAGCGGATCCTTCTGAACCGTCTCAAGTCAGTAATAGAGGAGAAAGACCTCTATCCGCCTGAGCAATTCGGTTTCCGTGCTAAATATTCTTGCACTCATCAAGTGCACCGCCTCACGGAGCACGTTGCATTTAATTTTGCTGAATTATATAAACCCCGCCGTACACTTGCGGTCTTTTTCGACGTTGCCAAGGCCTTCGATAAGGTCTGGCACGAGGGATTGATCTACAAGTTGTATCACTTTGAAGTCCCCGATAGGCTAATTAAAATAATTCGCGACTATCTAACAGATCGCACCTTTCGCTATAGAGTGGAAGGTGAATTGTCCACGCCCCGTCCAATACGCTCAGGCGTTCCCCAAGGTTCGATCCTGGCTCCTAGCCTATTTAACCTGTACGTCAGTGACCTACCTCGACTCCCGGAGGTCGAGGTAGGGCTATACGCTGACGATACAGTCTTATATGCCTCAGATAGGAATAGATCCCACCTCAGACACAAAGTCCAACGCTCCGTGACCACTCTCGGGAAGTGGTTTAACGAGTGGCGTATAGCCGTTAATCCCTCGAAGAGCGCCGCGATGCTCTTCGATGCGGATTCGTCACAGATACCGTGGAAGCTTAAACCTGTTAAGCTCTACGATAATCCGATTCCGTATGTAAGAGAGACCAAATATCTAGGGGTAACCCTAGATAGTAGGCTCTCTTTTAGACCCCACATCCGTAAGGTTAGGAACAGGGCCGCGTGGGTCCTGGGCCGGTTGCATCCTCTGTTGTGTTCGGTGAGTAAAATGTCCACGCGACATAAGCTCACGCTCTACAAGACGTGTATTCGACCAATTTTGACATACAGTTGCGCCGTGTTCGCACATATGTCCGAGTCGAGTTTCAAACGGTTACAATCGATACAGAATAGGTTCTCTATCGTCTCACCGGGGCCCCGTGGTATGTTCGAAGCGTAGATCTCCATAGAGATATGGAGCTTCCTTCGATACATGCCTACGTTAAACAGCTCTCCCGTTCGTATTTCGACACCGCGTCGAACCACGCGAATCCGTTAATAAAAACAGCCGCCACTTATGTTCCGGCACCCACGGACATCCGGTGCAAACGCCGGCCGCGCAATATTTTTATTGATCCCGACGATCACATCGAAAATTCGAATAAATATTACACATCCGTCTCTCCAAACAGAGCGTGCCAGCGCCCACGCCCGCGTAACCACCGTTCTCTCCGCAGAGGGCGGGCGGTCAATTTCGCTCCAGCACACCCGTCACGTCCACCCTCTCTAGCGGTAACCCAAGCCTAGGTCCGTTCCTCGGTGTGAAACCCTTGGGTCAGGCAACCGCCCGCGCGATACAAGTGACACTGTACGTGCATCACTTAGCTACCTACATACAACACTACACACGTATGAACATACATACGTGCACACCACACAGGTACATAGGTTCTGTGAGGGACCTTTTTTTTTTTTCTTTTTTTACGCTAGTTAGTTAGCGCTAGTTAGTGTAGAAACATTCCGATTATTGAATACACATACGCACGGTTCCTTCCTTCCTCCCAGGAGAAAGGGAACGTGCCTATGTGTATATGTAGAGCTCGAATCGTAGGTGTAGGGATTCGAATAGATCGCGACCTATTTGCGAACGCGACGACCGCCCGAGCCGAGGTCCGGCCACTTTGGCACCCTCGTGCGAGTCGTCCACAAAACTTTCGCGGCTGAGTGCCCTCTGCGCTCGCCCCCAAGTCCGGTGAAGCTGTAAAAGCCGCAGCGGCTTTAGGGCCCCTAAGGCTAACAGTGTAGTCAGTTCTAAAAAAAAAAAAAAAAAGCTATCATGCCAGTCTGCATATTTCTTCACGTTACACTTAAAGGACCCGATGTCGTAAGTAGGAAGGAATACACTAACCGGGAGATGGTTCCACAGTTTCACGGTACGACAAAGATAATACATAGATAATTTTTAGTTCTTTACAAATTTTTCTCTTTTGCTATGCCGCGTACATTTGCCAGTGTACATGCTTGCCTTGTTTACAAGCTAGCATAACAGCAACGACCGGCGGTAGATTGCATATCTCTCTTTCGTCGCTTTTGTTTTGCGATTGTAATAAACTAACCAACATGCACAATGATGTCACTTTACCAAGCTATTATTAAAAAAAAAACTCTGCGCTGTGATCACTATCCGCGGAAGTTTATAACTTAAATTGTGGATAATAACTTAGTTCGATGTTCGACGATTTGTCGTATAATAATATCTCCTTTCACAATATCCGCTCCATCGACGATACTTCAACATCGAGCGATGATGGTTCGTTGATGAATCGACGTGAGTTCAAATCCCGCTATGAATTTATAATACAATATTTTTGTAGGTAGTTAATTTTAATTTTAACCATTAATTGATTGATTTCATGAATGATTAGATTGGCGATAATTAGTTATTAATTATTTTTAAATTATTTATGTATTTTTAATGAATGACTGTTGTCAATTCAGAATAAATAAATAAAATGCACATTTTTTTAAATAGTAGCATATTATATTGACGGTAGTATCATCTATGGTAACTACTCAACCAACCAAACTCAACGGCGACTGCCAGGAGATCGTAATTCATTGATGGTTACCGCTGTCATGCCAGCCTGCAATAATTGGACTGGATATGCATTAGAAGATCTCGAAACACGACACGCAAAAGCGAGTCACTATGACGGACTTTTCCCCACATGCATGGTGCTTGCGACCCAGTCGGACTATATTGCCCTACCACCATGCTATCACCATTTCCTTGTTCGTTATTCAGCTGCGTGCACCACGTACTGGCGAAGTTGGCCTGGGTGTCTCAGTTTTAAAGGTGTGATTCGACACTCCTTACACCCCAAAAAGGATACGTATAAATATTCAATTGGAGGAGTTAATTCTAAAAGGATTTATCTACTAGTCTTCAGGGGATGCAAGGAAAAGGTGTAGGTGTGATGGGTGTGCGTAATGTTTAGTCTAGTAGGTATTTAACTGCTACAAGTTCCTACGAAGCGAATGCTTGAAGGAATCCCGAGAGTTGGCCAGTTCTTTTTCTTCTTGTTTTTAACTTGGCAAGTAGTCCTCTTTAGACCATTACTGCAATTATCAAGTGATTATAGTGTCCTGTGTTATGACGATTTCAGTCTCCTAACAAGATGGTAGCCCACTTGTTAGAACTTTCGGAAGTTTTTGAGGTATCCCAGAATGCATGCTTTCAGTTTATATTTATAATCTATTTCACTTATGCATAAAAACCAAACTGTATCAAGCAGAACGCCACCAATATTACATAATATAGGTTCGAAAACCTAAGTAAATGAATTAAAAATTAAAACCACAACATGTCACTTCAAGATTCCGTTAAAAACTTCCAGTTGACTAGTTGGATGTTGATAGGAAGCGAATTCCATTGTCGTGCTGGTGTTACGGTGAAAGATCAGTCTCGAATATTTGTATGGTGATTTGGTATACCGAGAATTAAATAACCGGAAGATCTTAGCTGTCTATTGTGTGTATCCGCGAGAGATTGAAATAGTGTTTTTAAATATTTAGGAGTTTTCGGATTATTAAGTGTGGAGAAAAGGAGACAGTAAAGGAAATTATAGCGATGAAACCATAGCATTGGTAAAATATTTCTAAACATCGCACAATCTCACTTCACGTTAAGTGACGATTTCGCCCAAGATGGTAACACGCCAAGTCGAGGGGCTGGCTCTCAATTGTTTTTGTTTTTTTTTAGATCTGACTACATTGTTAGCCTTAGGGGCCCTGAAGCCGCTGCGGATTATGTAATTTTTTTTTAACAGGCCTGTTTGAAGATATGCTGCAATATTAAAAACCCCAACATAGTCTATGATATTAGTCAACTACACGAAACTTGACATTTACTGACTAATCGTAATCCGAAGTCCGGTTTACGAAGCATTCATGAAATCGCCGCGGCTTGTTGCCAAGCCGTGTCAGGTTGCTTTTAGCTCTTTAAAATATTTTGGAAAATACGCTATCTTCAAATTGCTATGTAATTAAAATTTATCATGAGTGTAATCTGCTTTGTGGTTCTTTAAATACTTTTGTTTCGCAACAAACTGTAACGCCTCATTTAGATACTCGCCTAGTACAGAAGTATAGGCACGAATACGAGTATGTAAACAACTTTTTCGGATGTATTCGGTACTTGCCACGAATACTCGTCCATTCTCTGCGCGGTGTCGGTTTCTTTGACGCGAATCAAAGGGTTACTTAGCAGATTAGTGAGCGTTGTTTTTTTTTTTTTTTTTTGAACTGACTACACTGTTAGCCTTAGGGGCCCTAAAGCCGCTGCGGCTTTTACAGCTTCACCGGACTTGGGGGCGAGCGCAGAGGGCACTCAGCCGCGAAAGTTTTGTGGACGACTCGCACGAGGGTGCCAAAGTGGCCGGACCTCGGCTCGGGCGGTCGTCGCGTTCGCAAATAGGTCGCGATCTATTCGAATCCCTACACCTACGATTCGAGCTAACTAAATATACACATAGGCACGTTCCCTTTCTCCTGGGAGGAAGGAAGGAACCGTGCGTATGTGTATTCAGTAATCGGAATGTTTCTACACTAACTAGCGCTAACTAACTAGCGTAAAAAAGAAAAAAAAAAAGGTCCCTCACAGAACCTATGTACCTGTGTGGTGTGCACGTGTGTATGTTCATACGTGTGTAGTGTTGTATGTAGGTAGCTAAGTGATGCACGTACAGTGTCACTTGTATCGCGCGGGCGGTTGCCTGACCCAAGGGTTTCACACCGAGGAACGGTCCTAGGCTTGGGTTACCGCTAGAGAGGGTGGACGTGACGGGTGTGCTGGAGCGAAATTGACCGCCCGCCCTCTGCGGAGAGAACGGTGGTTACGCGGGCGTGGGCGCTGGCACGCTCTGTTTGGAGAGACGGATGTGTAATATTTATTCGAATTTTCGATGTGATCGTCGGGATCAATAAAAATATTGCGCGGCCGGCGTTTGCACCGGATGTCCGTGGGTGCCGGAACATAAGTGGCGGCTGTTTTTATTAACGGATTCGCGTGGTTCGACGCGGTGTCGAAATACGAACGGGAGAGCTGTTTAACGTAGGCATGTATCGAAGGAAGCTCCATATCTCTATGGAGATCTACGCTTCGAACATACCACGGGGCCCCGGTGAGACGATAGAGGAACCTATTCTGTATCGATTGTAACCGTTTGAAACTCGACTCGGACATATGTGCGAACACGGCGCAACTGTATGTCAAAATTGGTCGAATACACGTCTTGTAGAGCGTGAGCTTATGTCGCGTGGACATTTTACTCACCGAACACAACAGAGGATGCAACCGGCCCAGGACCCACGCGGCCCTGTTCCTAACCTTACGGATGTGGGGTCTAAAAGAGAGCCTACTATCTAGGGTTACCCCTAGATATTTGGTCTCTCTTACATACGGAATCGGATTATCGTAGAGCTTAACAGGTTTAAGCTTCCACGGTATCTGTGACGAATCCGCATCGAAGAGCATCGCGGCGCTCTTCGAGGGATTAACGGCTATACGCCACTCGTTAAACCACTTCCCGAGAGTGGTCACGGAGCGTTGGACTTTGTGTCTGAGGTGGGATCTATTCCTATCTGAGGCATATAAGACTGTATCGTCAGCGTATAGCCCTACCTCGACCTCCGGGAGTCGAGGTAGGTCACTGACGTACAGGTTAAATAGGCTAGGAGCCAGGATCGAACCTTGGGGAACGCCTGAGCGTATTGGACGGGGCGTGGACAATTCACCTTCCACTCTATAGCGGAAGGTGCGATCTGTTAAATAGTCGCGAATTATTTTAATTAGCCTATCGGGGACTTCAAAGCGGTACAACTTGTAAATCAATCCCTCGTGCCAGACCTTATCAAAGGCCTTGGCAACGTCGAAAAAGACCGCAAGTGTACGGCGGGGTTTATAAAGTTCAGCAAAATTAAATGCAACGTGCTCCGTGAGGCGGTGCACTTGATGAGTGCAAGAATATCTAGCACGGAAACCGAATTGCTCAGGCGGATAGAGGTCTTTCTCCTCTATTATTGGCTTGAGACGGTTCAGAAGGATCCGCTCGTAAATTTTCCCTAACGTATTTAGGAGACTGATCGGGCGATAGCTGTCGGGAAGCGACGCGCTCTTGCCGGGCTTACGGATACCTATGACTATTGCCTTTTTCCAGGCGGCTGGAAAATGGCAGTGGACTATGGCTACATTGAAGATGCAGACCAATAGAGCTATGAGGCGATCAGGAAGAAGCCTAAGTACTTCATTCCTGATCCCGTCGGGACCTGGTGCTTTTCTGAGCTTAAGGCTTTTTATAATGGAAAGAACCTCCTCAGACGTGACTGGGGACAGGGAGGCTGTCGCGGGGAGCTTATCCAGCTCCCGCACGCATCCATCGATACCCTCGACCCGGTCGGTATTTGCATCGACACTGTTCGGAGAGCACTGGCTCTCCAAACAAGTGGCGAGGCACTCCGCCTTGTCGCTGCTATCGAAGGCGAGCGGTATACCGGGACCCCTCTCGAGGGGGGGCATAAGATAAGAAGCCTCTATTTTGAGGCTGCGAGCTAGTTTCCAGTAAGCCAGATGCGACGGCCTTAGCCCTTCGACGAGGGCGTCCCATCTGTGACTCCTGAGTTCTAATATGCGGGCTCTAACCGCTCTCTGAAGCGCGCGTAAGCGTGCGCGGTTTTCCTCGGTCGGATAGTGGTCGTGCGCACGAGTCGCCGCGTTCTTTTCCGTCAACAACGCCCGCACGTCGGCAGGGAGTACGAAGCGGCGATCGCTCGCCTCTTCGACCTCTCTCGAGGCCTCTCCGATGCCGACCTGCAGGTGGTCGACCAGGGAATCGATCGCGAGATCTACATCCGCAACGGACCCCAATACGTCCGGGATCCTATCTAAGCTGGACGAGGACGGCCTGTCCGCAAGATAATGTTTTAGCTTGGCATAGTCAACCACTTGGACCGAAGGAGGGCTAGAGTCGTCTGGTTGACCTAGCTGCATGATGACCGGACGGTGGTCGGAGTCGAGCTCGTGTACGACCCGAATGAGTCGTAACCGAAGCGCGATACCTTTAATGAGAGCTACATCAAGCACTGTCGGCATACAGTTGTCTTGAAAGTGGGTGGGAGTGGGTGGCGCTATGACATCAAAGTTTAGCACGTTCGTTAGCTCTTCGAGTTTAACCCCATTACTGGAGTCTCTCCAATTGCCAAACGAAGTGTGTCCACAATTGAGGTCACCCGCTATAATGACCGATTCACCGAGCGAAAGTAGCTTTTCTAGGTCAGACCTGAGAGGCTCTTTCCTCGGCGAGAGATAAACTGAAACTAACGTTATGGACGGGTGGTCGGTCATTCCTAGTCTACACACGGATACTTCCATATTGGTAAGTATCGAAGGATCTACCGGCGTACAATATAACGATCGTTTGTAATAAATGAGAGTGCCGCCCCCGCGGCCGGCCCGGTCATTTCTTACAATATTGTAGTTCGCGATTTTCGGATCACGTTTAGCACGCTTTAAGAGCGTCTCCTGCACTAAAAGAACATCTACTTGGTGATCTTTAAGAAAGGTCGCGACGAGATCACGCTGCGGTAGTAGGCTTCGCGCGTTAAAAAAAGAAAGATTTAACGCTTTCGGCTTAAACTTTGCCATTGAAAGGCCCTAAGTTATTATTACACGCCTCACGGTCGAGACGTTGTAGTGTCTCTGAGAGGCGGGGGAACGCGCAAGCGGTCTTGATGAGACCGAAGCGCTCCAGATGGTCATTGTAGTCAATGAGCTCGCGGATATCGTGCTCGCGAAGGAGCAGTATCATTAAGTCGTTACTATTAACGACAACGTTAGCGGGCGCGCGGGGCGCGGGAATATCCATAGCCATAAGGGACTGTGGATTGGGGCGACGGGGGCCCCATGCGTTCTGCGATGAACGCACGGGTTGCGGTTGCACCGCGCGGGGTGCGGAGAGGCCGGCGGCGGCCGGGGACTGGCGCGGGACCGGCAGCGCGGAAAATTCCCCGACGCCAGCGGGGGTTGCGCTTTGATGGCTGAGGCGGGGGGCGCCGCCCGGGGGGCCACCTGCCTCTGCGTGCGTGGCCGCGTGGTGCGCGGGGCCTTGGGGCAACCGCGATAATTCGCGGGATGCCCCTCCTCCCCGCATAACACGCAGCTCGGGGGGACGACGGAGTCACGCTCGCTGCGCGTTGTTTATTATGTCAATGTTTAAATGTTTAGTTGACTTCTGAACTTTGTCGCAAGCGGTCGTTCAAGCGGTTTATTTTTTGCGACGGATTGGATGAACGAGAATACTTAAAAAGTTTATAGAAGCTTACCAGGCAGAACTCGTGATAGAGATCCTAAATATTAGTTCCATAAATATAATACAGCCATTAATCATGCTTGGATCCGTATCGTGACAATTATGAATATACGCGTTGCGGTATTAAATAAAAAAGTTTAATCCTGTCTTTTAATTTTTTTTCTTTTGCGAATCTATGCAGATTATATAAACATAAAGCCGTAGCAGCCAGTCATACGTCTTCCGTGTTTGGAAGATCTATGCTCACTGAATGTATGCGAATATTTAAATGAATCTTCTAGGTGGTCGTATACGTGCGCGAATTATTCGACGGGTTATTTAAACTAAATGGGGAGGACTTTATAATGAGATCTTGATCAGGCATGTGGTGGTTTTCATTTTAATTTATAAACTTAAGCTATATGGCCATATATTTTGTAATTTTGGTTACATTTTGCGTGATGTTAGTTTATTTATTGTGTACGAGTGAAGTGGATCATAAATAATAACTACGAAACTATATTTTAAGTAGCCACAAAAACTCCCGGGGCAGTTTTAACAAGGGAGCCGCCATATCGGCAGTGTTATGTTTGCAGATTACAAGCACAGTTGCTAGTAAATAAAAGGAAAAAGAAGAATTGTAACAAATCTAAGAACTTTTACAACCTATGTTGTTAATTTCTTTTTCATCTAGGTATATTATGTGAGTTACGTTCTTATTTGTTTTTTTTTTGGTAATCGCTTTTTGATATTATTGAGTTAGTATTCTGTAATAGGTGCTTAAGTGATTAGAAAGGTAGAAATATTTTGAAACTCAACAACATAAATAAAAACACAAAATATCGCTCGCTTATTATTGTATGTAAATTTTTATTTATTTCTATCTCGCGGCTAAATTAGTTTATGTTATTAAGAAGTTTCATAATACCTATTAATAAAATTTAAACGGAATAGATTGACGCTAAATCCCCGTATAAAAAAGATTGCGAATTATTAACCTAGCGTCATTCACGTTAGCTAGGGTTGTCGATAATCTTTTTTATTTTTTACTTTCACCTATGTACTTTAAATCCCTTTTCTACTATTATAAAATACTAACTGGGCCCGCGACTACAGAATGCCGTCGATCAGGCATACGAGCGAATTGTGCTACTCCCATTCCCAGTTATAATGCTTATTGTGGATGACCCTTATAGAAGATAGACATATGTTTTCGCTGACTTTTTTGTAGACCTTTTTAACATTTAAAATTATGTGATATATTACCTTAATATATCTCTCATGGTTTACTCTGTGTAAGCCATTTAAGCGCCAAAACAAACAGACAGACAGTCAAACAAAAATTTTAAAAATTAAAGTGTTGTTTTAAGTATCGTATATACCCTCAAATGCATTTAGTAAAAAAAAAAACTGCTACTTTTACAGTATAAGCAGACAACGTAAATTTATTAATTGTATAGATATCTCTCCCTTAGCGCGTATCCTATTTACGAACAGTCTGGATTTTTTTGTTTAAATTCATATATAATCGACAAATACAAAACCCAAGATAGTAGTAGATACGCTTAAGTGTATCGCGTTCTGCTATCAGGCAGTGTATATTTAGTAATCAAGTAGTGTGGTAGTGATTTGTACTAGATTGAGTCACGAATACCATGTACATAGCCATCAACCCGTCACAGTGTATATTGAACTGCCAAGAGGCTAACAGGTCAACTTGAGAACGACAACCGGTAAAAATAGTAAATTAGAAAGAAAGAAAGAACATTTATTTGACAATGAAAATACGGACATATGTACACAACACAATAAGCAAGAGATTACAATAAAGTATTATTAATGAAATTTATACATTTATATACACAAAAGCCGTACCTACTCATGATCAAAAAGGACCTCAGCTCAGCATATGCTATAGCAAAATTCTATAGCGCTGGTTTTCAGCCGGGCCTAAACTACATACTAAAAGCCTCAGATTAGACCAGACCGTGATTATTATTGCATAGAGAAAGGGGTAGGTCGCGAAAAGAAAGGAACAACATGACAGAAGTTTTATAAACAAAAAAGTACATTACCTAGAAACAACAAACAACGATGCTCTGTGCTGAAACTTACCTGTAAATTTAAAATGTATTCTTATTCATTTATTTTGATAGATTCAAGAAGAGTAACTGCTCGTACCTTCAAGAAGATGATTTTACTCGATTTGAGCTAACAGGTATGTCCAATATTAAAGAAAGAAAGAAAGCACATTTATTTGATAATTATAATACGGACATAATTATTACAAAACACATTAAACAAGAGATTACAATAAAGTATTACTAATTTAATTTAAAATGTCCAATATTAGTAATGGAGATTATTTAACTTCCTTAACATAATTAGAACGTCGCGTCGTTGAATTAATTTTTATGACAGATAAATCACGGGTGATAATTCACGACTTGTTATATTTAAAATTTGACAATTTACAATAACCATAAACAGCGGTGGAGCCTAATGTATTTCAGCCTAATATTGTTGACAATAAATTAATAAAGTTCTTTTAGATAGCGTGTCGTTGCAATATTTTTAATCATCACGAAAACAGAGGGGTGTAATAAGTTTAACGTCTATATGTGTGCATCTGTCTCTGGCATCTCAAAGGGCTCAACCGATTTTGATTGTTTTTGGTTGAAAGGTGGCTTGATTGGGAACGCCCTTAGCTATGAGTCAAGAAAATCTGTCCAGTCGTTTCAAGAATAAAAGCTCTTTTGTAGTTGATAAATAGATGTGAGCATCTTCCATAGGTCTGATCGAATCATAATTTGGTATTCTGTTACTTCAATGATAATATAAGAACGTGGCAAGCTTGACCTGATGCTGCAGCATTATCTGGAATCTGCAGGATACCTAACTCCTCACCAACTTATACAGATATCGTGTTGGTTGGTTGTTGTAATGGTTTTTAATGAATAGGTTACTTGTGTCGGGGGCTTTTTAAATTTTCATTTTACCTTGTTGTTTTATGTCTGTCGCACGCGTAGAATTGGCAACACACGATGGAGTTCTTCAAATTATAACGTAACTTTATCTGCGTGTAAATAAATCACGCTCCTGCGAAATTTCACGCGCGCTTTCGTACCATGTAACTGATGTGCGATGTGATATATTTTATCACTAGTTATATAAGTAATGATACGTGAAATGTTACGTACTTGTATAGTATTATATAAATGTCAGTTACATAGTAAAGGTCATCAAAATACATCGTAAGGGTGTTCAAACTACTTCGAAACGTTGAATAGTGATATCGTAAAGGTTATTAAAATACTTAGAAAAACGAATGGTAAAATCGTAAAGGTCGTCAAAGTACTTCTAAAAGTGAGTGGTGATGTTATAAAGATCTTCATACTACTTCGAAACGTGAGTGGTTTATTGTATCTTAGACATGAAAGAATATCAAGGCGTAACATCATTCGATCATCTAGAAACTAATTTTCGAAGTTAAACTTCTTTTGCCACGTTTAGTAAATGGTAAAATTGAGAGCTCCGTTCGCATCATATGACACAAGTGCAACATAGTGAAGTTAGCCGTCAATGATAATAATATGTATTGATTTTACTTACCTTATTTTTTTTAATGGTGTAAAAATAACATAACCTTAAATAAATAATGATTATTTTAATTTGATTAATTTAATTACTAAGCTCATCATGTTCTTTACACGTTGGTTTATTTTTGTTCAGCCAATAGGTGTGTGCATAAGTAAAAACAATTAAAAAAAAGTCAACGAAAAAACCATTTTTATATAGGTACTTATTTCGAGAGATTTTATTCCGTTACTACCTTCCCTTACTTGTCAAATTTTGCGCTATCAACAACAGTGTTATTACATACTATGTATAGAATGTTACAAAGCAGATTATGCAAGCGCAAAGACTGTATTGTAGCTTAGTGACAGCCCTAATGCGCGTATGTATTTGTATTGTGTATCGAGGTACGCGCTGCGCCGGCGCCGAGTGGCCAGTGAAAGTTAGTTGCGCAACGAACAGCTGAGAGAACCGTCTGACGTCATAGCGTACATTCGCACACAATGACAGATGTATATGTATGTATCGTGATTTAACTAATTTAAACCGTAATCAATGCAATCGAAATACGTACATAGTTACAGAATTTTGAATGACCCGGGGACCTTTAAGTGATGATGTGGCCTCAAGTGCAGCTGCCGGAAGGGAAGCTTTGTAATATTAAAGTAGGTATGGTAACAAACAAAAGAGAAGGGAAGCTTCAGTAGATGTAAGAAAAATTGTAAAGTATTAAAGTGAAGGGTAAAAAGTGAGGGGTATTGTGGGATATCTCTCATGGCAGGAATGGGAAATGTTACATTTTATTCGCACTAACAAAAATCCCTGATTTGCGTTAGGGGTGACGCGTAGGGGTGACATATTTTCGACTTGTCGTTGCCGGGCATTTAGACGATTAGAAAATACACTATCGACATGAAAGAAATCCTTACGATGGAACAACAACATTATAATTACCTGCAAATCTATAGAAAAAGGATTAAGAAAAATTAGTGTGTTAGTAATAATAGCTTTTTTTTTCTTAACTATAAACTCATAAAGATGTGAGGAAGCAAGACATAGTTAGAATAAGGGTAGATATAGAAAAAATAGAGTAATAAAGTAAATATTTACATTATTATACAACATTCAATACCTGCTGACGTCACTCAAACATTGTGGATTTTTCTAGAATTCTCTGGGACATTCTAAATATGTCTTGCCGAACGACCACATCTGAGCTCTGTTAGTGAATATTTTGTTTCTGTGTTGCAGCAGTCGCCTGTCACACCGAAGTATCATACTGGTATAGAAAACTCTTACTAAACTGTATTCTAAATTCTATTTGAATTGTTTTTTTAGATAAGTTTTCTAATACTTTAAACAGTTTAATTTTTCTTTATAAAATAAGCTTAATTTTATTTATTAAGTAAGTTTAAAAGATTATTGATTAATATTTATAAGTTATCTTTTGAAAGATTTTAATATAGAGATAACTTTAAAAATTAGAATAATTCTACAAAAATTTTGCTTTGACTTTTCTAAACATTTAATTTCAAAAAAGCATAATAAATGAGCAAGGCTATAATTTTTCATATTACATGGATGTTCTATCTACACAATATCTACCGAAAAAAATAATTTACATAAAAATACATGCCGAATACTAGAAAGCAATAAACTATACACAACGGTGTGACAGAACGCCTAAGCAAAACCCCATAACTTACTTTCATCATTTATCACCGGGCCGTAACTCTGTCCTTCGTTCGGCGGATATTCAATAGAGTTCGAATCCTGCACGCCTAGGATACCGGCTTTTGCCACTCTATGACAGCACCCTTTAAGAAGACTTCCACAAGAACCATCCAAGAGGCCTCCGATCATCCAGCAGTAGAAAAAAAATTCACAAGTGCCCCCTTGCGAACATCGTTTCTCGTCTTGCCGGTCTAAATTCGCATCGGTGTCAGGGACGGCTTCTATCAACCTACCCGTTCTATGGCTTTTAGTTTCCCTCAAAATTTCCGACACTCTCAACATTTGTTCGTCCGATATCGGTTTGAATTTAGGCAATTCTTTTACACTATGCGTTATATTCGGGAAGAAATCGTCTCCCGTAGTAAGTCTTCTGAGTCCTTCTGTTTGTATGAACATTGGTTTTTCTAATGTTTTTATTGATTTAATTAATCTCATATGACCGTTTGGAGCTCGATGTGGTACGTTGGCATCTGTTTGGGAATGAAAAAATGGTTTGTAGTATATACAAATGATTTTTTTTTGTTAGTAACCCTTTTTAATTGAGTTAAAGACAGTAATTATGAAATATGATGTAGTTTACTTTGATTATACCTCGTTGCATAGTGTTGTTGAGGTCGCCGGTTCGATCCCGCACACGACCGAGCATAATTGTCTGTTGTGTGTCTGGGTGTTAAATATGTACATATTTATACTATACTAGCTGTATGCCCGCGGCTTCGCACGCGTTTCTTAC
Source organism: Saturnia japonica (assembly GCA_033032175.1). Classification (NCBI taxonomy): domain Eukaryota; kingdom Metazoa; phylum Arthropoda; class Insecta; order Lepidoptera; family Saturniidae; genus Saturnia; species Saturnia japonica. The sequence goes on from CM065331.1 coordinate 4,050,944, forward strand.
TACGCAGTAATTATTTTCATCCCATAATTTAATTTTTACTCATATTATTGACAATTCATAAAGCTTATCAATTGAGGCACGACATGTACTTGACGTGTATAATTTTAATCCAAAGTATTATTGAAAATTTTTATACCCTATCAATTGACCAATGATATAAACATCCCTTGTAAAAAATTTCATAAAAAGTGCTCAAGCCGTTTCCGCGTTAAATTCGAACACACAAACAGACAGATAGACAAAAAAATTATAATGGCATATTCGTGATGGAAAACATATTAAATGTATAGACAGAATGACAGATTTATTAATAAAGATTAGCTGTTTAGTTTAGGTATCATAATACAAGCGTTCTTTAGTTTGGGATTAATAAGACATAGCGATGTTAGCGTGATGACGTCATTCTAAAATCCACCAATAGATTGCTAAATCATCGTCGGCTTGCAAGCTTTTCGGCAAAAGTGGGCCAATGTGTCGGGTTTATTTATTTATTTATTTACACATTATGCGTTAAATACGCAATGGCGGACTTAACGCCTAAGGTATTCTCTGCCAGTCAAGCATTAGGTGATGCAGAGATAAATGTTGGTGGGTGTAAAAGGTAAGGGTTTATGGTCGTAACCCATTCGGGTCTACGCCCTACCATCCCTCTTGATTACTGGATATTTATACGCGTAGGTGTGCTACTATGTCGGACAAAATTACTAGCGTTGCGTAATGTTTGGTCTGTGGTCACAATAGACTAGTTGACCCTTTTTAAATTAGGTCTTAAATGATTAATCTGCGATTAGTGGAAAAAATTAACATATTTGCTAGTGCCTAGAAAAACGCAAAACTTTATTTTAAAAGTTTATATTTCGTAAACAGGCGAAAAAGCTGTCAGCCACATTAGTCTATATATTATCTCTGCTGTGACGTCATACGGATCGAAAATAAACATTTGACCTTTAGCCGAGTTTTTGGCAAGATCTTAAAGTGACATGTTGTGGTTTTTATTTTTAATTCATTAAATTCGGTATTTTTACCCTATATTAATGTAATATTGGAAACATTTTGCATGATATAGTTTAGATGTTGTGCATAAGTGAAGTAGATTATAAATATAAAGCGAAAAACATGCATTTTGGGATGTCACAAAAACTGGCTAGATAGTTCTGACAAGAGATCCACCATCTTGTCAGAAACCCCACCTTGTATATGGAAAATTTTATGAAAGCTTAATACTTTGACACTGGCAAATGCTTTTTGCGACGCCAAAACAAGCGGAAGAAGAAGACATTTAGCAAACGTTCATCATTGTAATAATCTCGATACTTTTTACGTTATGACGTGTGTTATGTTACGTTATGTCGATGTCAATAGCGAATTTCACTCATAAAAGATCCGACATTAAATTCGACAACATGGCCGACAGCGTTTTCAGAGTTAAAAAAAAAAAAAAAACAATTTTTACATTGTAAATATGTAGCCATCTTAGACTTTTAATATCTGAAATCGATAACTATTGGTTTCTTAAATCAATTACTACAGATAATATTTGATGTGTCAAGTAGTCTATTGTTCATACCAGTATTAATCTATTTCTATATTTCATATTGTTTATTTTATTTTATTTTATAGAATTTTATCAGCTGCCGACAGGTTGGCAGGCCGGCGATAGGCGATACAATGGATTGCCGATCTCTCGCCATTGTTTACTCTGACTAGACACAGTGAAGTAACTTTTCCGTGCTACTAATAAAAGCAAAATAAAAGGTGCGTAAGAGTAATCACATTATTAGTAAAAATAAAGTGGAAAAAAGACATTTAATACGAGAATTAGTATAAAGCTTTTTCCAGTATTATAATATCGCTATCTCAAAGTGAATATATGATATAGGAATTGTATGTTATGTAACTTCGTCACTAAAGGCAGTAGAAACAAGTATTGTTTCCATATTAGACTTTTATGGCCAATGATAATTTATAAGTAGATACTATTGACGTTCTTTACATGCCATCGTGAAAGGTGGGCAATTGCTCTCAGTTTACTTTCGACTTGATACCGGCGTGAGCGAGAATACGCTTTTATCCTTTTTTCACAGCAGAGTTTCCGCCTTACGCTGTGATTTCCTATCTCTTTTGTTTCAACACGCTGATAACAAAATTTGTAACGTTTACAAATTGCTTTTAGTGAGAGTATAACGCGTCTATTTATAAAACGTTATTGTTTATGGTTGTGTGCACACTCCACTCACTCACACACCCATAAATACTAACTCTCGTTTTTTAGTAAGAATTAATTAGTCCTTAATTATTAAATTGGTTTCCATAGATGGAATTAATGTCAAATTTACGTAGGTACATTTTATGTGACCTCGACATTCGAAGGGTTAATATTATGCGAAAGTGAGTTTAGTTTATTAGGTATTCAATCACGCATAAACGGCTAAACTAATTTGAATTAAATTTAGTACACAGATAGCTTATAAACTAAATTAAGACATAGGATACTTTTTATTCTGGGGAAAGACCCAATTCTGTAGTCCACACAGATGAAGTCGCGAGCACAACTTGTTATCAATATATTAATACGTGAAGAAAAAACTTCGGGAACCCTTTTAAGCGTATTGCGAGAAGCGTGAGATTTAGCATTGTTAAAAGCTTATATGGAGAAGGAGCGGAGATAGCTAAAATTTATCTATGTATAGGTAAAATGACATAAAATAAAACATTCATTGGTTACGTTCATAATGACTTTTTCAAATACACAATAGTCGCAAATAGTATGAGGGGGATAAAAGATGAAAAAGTGTCCATTCATAACCCCACCAAAATGTTGCTAGCATGGTTTTCGTGATTTTATAGTTTCTCTTGTTGTCTTCTTCTTCTTAGCTCTTTCCTGCTTTAGATGGGGTCGACTCTCCTAATTTTTTGGCCCCAGGTCAATCTTTCGTGGGTTGTCAAGTCGAGAAGTTCTTCCTCTAATAGGAGTTTCTGATGCTAGTCCAGTACGTAGCCGGCGTCGTTCAGGTAGTTTTAATGCTTTTTTCACTACATACTTTTCTTCTCTTCACATCATGTGAACATACCATCTGAGACGGCTCTCGGTTAGTTTCTCTGCTATAGGGGTGACTTTAAATCTACCACGGATTTGCTCGTATCGTACTTTATCTAGTCTCTTTACACCTCCAGACCACCTCAGCATTTATCTCGGCAGTGTGAAGCTTTTGTACATGCGTCTTTGTTACTGGCCAACATTTGGCTCCTTACATCAAAGCTGGTCTCAACCGCCGTTCTGTAGATTTTGCCTTTAGTTCTTATTGGCATACGAGCATCGCATAAGGCTTCAGTTAGTGATCGCCACTTCAGCCATGCCACGTTCACACTGTGTGCTACATCAACGTCGATGTCTCCTTAGTCTGCGATGAGCGAGCCTCGGTATTTAAATTTATTAATTTTGGGCACTTTCGTACTATCAGGGTAGTAGATTCTGGCTGGGCTACTGTTTTTATTAAATTGAAATTGTAAATGTTCAGTCTTTGCTCTAATAATTTTTTGACCTACGGAATCTTAGAGCTGTAATCCATGTGGCCAAGGTGGTTTGTAACTCGGTTGTTGTTTAAAACTTAAAAAATAATTGAATTGAATAATGGGAACAGTTTGTGTTTTCTAAGTGAGGTTATTGAAGCCACGATGATTTCATACAAAATGTATTAGAAAAGATTTTTGAGATTTATGACATTTTTAGTACTCTAACCTCAGTTGGTCCCTTAGTGTTTTTTGTTCTGACTGACTATTCTGTTAGCCTTAGGGGCCCTGGAGCTTTTAACGGCTTTTACAGCTTCACTGGACTTGTGGTCCCTTAGAGTTTTTTGATGCTAATAAGAACCAGGATCGAACGCATTAATTTTTTTTTTGTGTAAAGTGCCCATTTTCTTGCTAATTGTACACTTTTTAAATTGTAAATGCCGCTCAAAATGTCTCAAAAAGTTAAGGATAGTCACCTCACAAAGTTTTCGTGTACCTACAATGGTGAAGGTTTATTCTTATTGCTCCATCTTAAAACTCCAACTTGTATATTATGCACATACAATTATATTTTAACTATTAAAGGTGTCTTGTAGTCTTATCAATTTCAAAATAAAATAAACCTCATGTAAGCTTATAAATATAAAACGAACTTCTGTTATAAATCGGTGTATTCGGTTTTAATTATATTGTATAGTTTTTCTAAACAGAAACAGTATTATAAAAGGAATAGTTGAATCATGAGAAAAGCAGTATCGTACAAGGAGTAAAAGTGTAAAGTCGTTACGCTCTTTCTTTGATAATAAGCCTGTGGTGATACGTTTCTTACACTCCTGTATACTAAATTTCATTACAATCGGATGAGAATAAATAAATAAAAAATTGTTTTTTTTTCGATTTCCAAAAGTAATATTGACGAACATTTCGGTAAGCTTTGATTCAACAAGTGCTTAAAATCAAAATAAAAAAATAAATAAATCAATCAAAATAATCATCATCAAACATATCGTCATCAAAATCATGTGTCTGATGTTTGACATGGAAAATGTGGACCTATCTGAATAATTTGTTGTGTTCTTGAGTTTCACTATTAATTGGGACAGTGAAGACTTTTATCTTTATAACCGTTATTGGATTGGTTATTTTAGTAAAATACTAATCCGTTTGTTTAGCGATTATTACCCATATTAGCGTAGTGTTGTATGTCTTTCTTTGATACAGAAGGAAGGATATTCTGTCTCTATAATTTTGACTATCACCTCATCGCATGATGCTGTGCGTGATGTTTTTACTTTCTCTATTATTCAGTAAACAAAATATCGACCTATGTCTAGAATGAACACGTGAAGTATAAAAACCGCAATATCAACACCAAAAAAAAAACCTCCGATAAAATATATATAATAGAAAAGAAAGTGATCATTTTTGTGATATGTCATCTGTCGTTTTTAAACTTAATTTTTATAACTTTTTCATATTAACAAATTAGCTTTGCCTGTGACTTCGTCCGCGTGGAATTTCTAAAAGAAAAGTAGTGTAAGTTACTCCTTATAACATCAGCTATCTACCAGTAAATGTCCCGTCAAAATCGGTCCAACCGTTTCGGAGATTGGTTGGAACAAACGAGGAGACAGATAGTCAAATTTTTTTTTTGTTATGAATACCATATATTCTTTATTAAATATTAAGTAGAAAGCTGTTATTTTGACATTACAAACAGACACTTTCATTTTATTATTTGAATATAGAGACAGAAACCTCTATTTTAATATTTGTATATATTATGACCTAGAAGTTATTTAAAGGTTGTAATTTACGTTATTCGTATAGGGGCTTAGCGATAACACTTGGAAAACACACTTTTTTATTTTGGTTGACCGACTTCAACAAAAGTTACTCAATTACTCGGTTACTCAATTACTCGGTTACTCAATTCGAATGTGTATATATATATTTTTTATGGATGTATAGCCATAACAAAAAAATTTGCTGTATTCGAATCAAAACTACTCATTTTTAGCCGACAACGAAAAAGGAGGGGGCTATGTTTTTCGAGCGTATATAATAATTATGTATGTATGTATTTATTTGGCACGCTCTGTAACCTATACGGCTCGATGAATTTTAGCATACTAGGTGTCGTTAGAGTCGTCTTAATTGTGGGAGTGACACAGGGTATATAATATTTAAGTATGACGTCTGGGTAACAAACAAAAAGCAATTGGTTTTTTGCACTCGGGTTTATGTTTACTTTTTAATAAATTAGCTTTTTAAGAAATGTCATCCTTGTCGCAAATGAACGAAATAGTAACTTTAGTTCCGCTATTGGTTTCTATGACTAAACGCGATAGGATATTTAAAAGAGTCTTGGTGGTCGCTTGGTTTAGTCCGACGGAATATCGATTCGATGTCTACAGGTTCGAACCCCGGCATGTACCAAAGATTTTTTTGGAATTCGAGTACATTTACAAATTCGAATTGATTATACTATCGGCTAACGGTGAGGGGAAACATCGGGAGGAAACTTGAACGATTGAGAATGTTCTTGAAGTAATGATGCGACTCGACTAGGATTTTGTGACTCGAGTCACTCGAGTAATTTTATTACGTCACTCGAGTAAACTACTTACACTCCTTACAAATCGAGTAAGAATTTATCACTCGAGCGGAGTTTCGATTAAGAATTTTTAAAATCCTTTATTAAATTAGTAATATTTGGTAATATGAAATAAAATACAAAACATTATTTACCTTATTTATCTCATTAATCAACAAAGAAAAAAAAAGACTTCTTACGACTAATTAAGTTTCCTTGTAAATAATTACTTTAAATTGCAAATAAGAAGTTATCAGTTTGATCACTTTTGATGCTATACGCTAGGTATTATAATAACAAAAATTAAATATAAATCACACTTTCATATAACAATAGCAAAACTATAAAACGACGCACGTGAATTCAACTAATGTTTGTTTACATTCAAGATGCAAGTTTGATTTTGTAAAGTTCTGACGTAAATTCGTGACGTAGTGACATCTAGCGTAGCGGTTACCGCATCTACTTGGCGCGCCGAGATGACCCATTAACTCGAGTGCAAACAAATTCAAATAAAATTTATTTTCACTCAAATACGAGTTTAACAATTTCACTCGAGTCGCATCACTATCTTGAAGTACGTATATGAGAAAAATATAGAACGGATGATTTCTTGGTGCTCGGCCAATACGTCGTGGACTGGGACAGTGGGATAGTAACAGGCTGATATATTATTATATAGTTCTTTTTTCTTTGGACCATATAAAAAAGGCAAAGACAAAAGATTGTTTCCACCTTCGCTCGCAGTGAACGTATTAAGAAAGAAAAAAGTAAGTGAAAGTTCCTATGGAAGCCTTATATATAAGTCTACATTATATTGGTACTTTATATTTTTTAGCTTTTGATCACAATATAATTTGATGTTAAGTGACGATATGATCCGAAATGGTAATACACTTTGCACCAAAAAAGTTAAATTCAATTTAGTTGTGTCAAAATGTATGCAACTGTAAATCTATAATCTGGTTTAACGTTTTAAATATGATTTAAGGTTTTTGTGAAAGCCGTCCTAAGATTAGAGATTGTATATCAAGCGCAAATCCACTCACACGTATGGGTGCTTGGCGATTTTCAACTTGGGAGTTGTAGTAAGCTGGTCAGGCATAAATAAAATGCTCAACAAAGATGCTAAAGTTTCATCACGATGTTTTTTTTCTCCGATCGGGCTCATTGTATGGATTCAAACCAAAACCGATTGACGCGGTGTATATACTATAAAATCTAGTGTTAGTACTAATATACGTAACTAGGCTGACGTAATAATTCTAAGAGTTAAATTAGGCTTTAAAACCAAACAGAAATACATATTTCTGTAGAAATAATTTTATAAACAAAACTATTTTTAACTAAATAGAATATCAATTTCAATTTCTTTGAACAGTTCCCGGGTGTATCTTCGAAGTTAAAGGTCCAATGCCAATGAAATTAAAATGGGATCATCCTTCAGGTATGGGGAAACAAAATAAAAATCATCCAAATCGCTTCATAAACCCCCATAAATAAAATACATCCATAAAAAATATATACATTCGAATTTAGTAACTTCCGTCTTTTTTGGAATTCGCGTCTTCGACTTCGTCCGCTTTTAATTTCATATGCGGTGGCAGCGGCGAAATAAAAAGTGCGCATAGGCCCTGCATGGTACTGAACACTGTTATTTCTTTATTTTATTTACTCGGAATCCTAATTCTTTTTTCAAAATAAAGGTATAGGCTACTTTTAGCGTTATCAAGGCAAATGAAATGAAAATTTGATGGGAGAATATATTTATGAAAATGTAAGAAAGACTGTAAATAAAGTATAAAATAATAGAAATAAAATTTTAAGGCAAGTTAAGCCGAAAAAAGCAGTAATTGAAGAACATTTAATATCCGCTAAGTTACTAGTTAAAAGAACCATAAGGAAATACCTTATAAGTTATATTACGTTAGGAAAATACTTAATTACACTTGCATTAGAGTCAACGACATTTAAGAGTCAGGAAGGAACGATATATACTTACTGGCAGAGTGCGAAAGAGACGCAAGCATTTCTGTGTGCTGTCAGTTGTCACACGTTGGTGCAACAGTGAAATTTTGTTAAGGTTAAGTTTTCATTTTTTCCACTGCTTTTTTTGTAAGCTATACTTTAGACATGGGCGATTATGAATGATTTACATAATCGAGATATTTCGATTATGAATGATCACTCATAATCAAGCCATTTAGGTATAATCACAGGTGGGCGATTATATATAATCATAATTACTAATCCTATCAGATTAGCAACAACTAATATTAATAATATAATATTAGAAATTCCTAAATGTTCCTAGGAAGATACCAAGATTTCCTATTCATTGAGCCTTTTCTAAAATACATTTCAGAACGAATATCTGTTCACCTTTAAATCGCTTTAAGGAATTGCATAGTGATGTTCATAAAAGTAATATTGATATTGACGTCTTTAATTGCTCTTTCTGAAATTTTCGCTCAAAATTATATAAACCATTCGCATTTCATTTGATTTGTAGCGATCTTCATATTTGTAACTTGTTTTTGTTTGGGGCTGTGCTGCGGCATAGTTTAATAGGATTCTTATCTATATTATATATAAGATGATTATGCACTCGCCCTACTTGCCTCCATCACGCTCACATTCGCCCTTGTACACTCACCAATTTTCATGTACCCATAACAAATCAGTTAACTGCAATGGTAAACCTATCGAAAAGGTTAAGTGTATTACCTACCTTGGTTTAAAAATAGATGAATGTTTTTCTTGGTCCCAACATATATATTATTTATAAGAATATTATTTGGTAAACTTTATCATCTTAGTTTTAAAGTGCCCATTAGTACGTTAAGATTTTTTTACATGACTTTAGTTTATTCTATATTTAGCTATGCACCGGACAGTTATGGATTAACATCCGAAACAAATATAGACAAACAAGAAACATTACAAATAAGTTTCCTCAAATTGCTAGTAAGTAAGAAAACTAAAAATTTATGTAAATGTGATTATAGAAAATTATTTATATATGCAAGATTTTACCAATTACTTTAAAACATAATTTTCTTTCGGTTGTAAACCATCATGGCAGTGAAAAGCATAACAGCCTATCCAATGTGACAAATAGTTGTTGTACTCGATCAATGACCGCTGGCAAATATAATGTACCTAAAGTAACTAATTACTTTGGGGATAAAACCATAAAAAACGTTTACCATATATACTTAATAGTATGCCGGCGGAAATTAGACACGAAACTGACAAAGCTGTTTTAAAAAAAAAATGTTTATTTAGTATTTGTTAACCACGCTGAGCTAGGAATTAACCACGGATGCAAGCATAATGGCAGTCATGTGATTTTCATTTGCGACTTTGTTTTTTATACTTTGTAAATTAAAAGATAAGACTCAGTTTCAACCCACAGTTAAACCAATCACACGGTTTTGTGAGGATATGTATTAGTGTTAAGATTATTAAAAAAAAAAATTAATGAGTATAGGTAAAGATATATTTGTTATTGTAATATTCTGTGAATGTGTCGTTGATGTGACATTAAATAAATAAATAATATATACTAATACTAATAATTACTAATAGCTATAATCGAGATATCTTCATAATCGAATGATTAAATTAGTATATCTCATAATCGCCCACCGCTACTATAGATAAGATACTTGTTTTCTTGCATTTAGTAGAGGGTAAAATGCGAGCTTAAAGTTCTGCTAAAAGAATTTACATTATTATCACTGACGCTTAACTTAATCATATTGTTGTCAGGCGGGATAAAATTTTTGGAAGATTTTTTAAATGTTATCTCGAAGTTGTATAACTTATTTGTTTATTTTTTTTTTTATTATACCACGGCAAACTGATGGAAACACGTGCCTAATTGCACCCAATCTACAAAATACTATTATTCTATAAATTTACTAACAATCGTGGCCGCTTATATAACATTTTGTTCGTATACCAACAGCCTTTACAAGTAATGTTTAATATTGTTAATTGTTTACACATTCTGATGACGGTTACTATCGGATATCGATGGATGCTTTTGAAACTTGCAGGATAAAATTTGCAAAACGTTTTTTTTTTGTTATAGGATCTTTTGACGAATATATCTGCCCCATTATACCCAATCCATACTAGCATTAAATCAGGAGAATCGCTGATAAACATCACTGTCAAGTCATACAATATCTTGTCCTCATTCGAACAAGGTTCTCCGAAAATGCTGTGAAAAACACTTATATTTTGTCAGTTTTCATTTTTACTATTTATCAGTGACTCCCTTTCAATCCTGTTTTGTCATACTCCACTCCAAACTTAATATTTGCTTCAATAATTTGTTCGAAGAAAAATAAATATTAAAAATATTTTAGTGATTTTTATGTTATGGAGTACCAAAGTGGTATGCAGTTCACTTAGGCAATCTAGTGAAATTAATCTACGTCAGGTGACGTCAGGTCGACATAAACCTAGAGTAAAACTATAATATTAAGATTCTAGTGTGATACAATAAAAATGAAAAAAATATTAAGAATAATTTTTACAACATCGCCTTAAGTTGCATTGCGCTTTGATCAACACACCTTTATAACTATTTTATGCATCGACAGAAAGCCGCGTTCACATTGGACTTATAATAACGGTAAACGGTTATAAAAATGAATTATGTTACGTAACATTGTATATTAAGTAACATTGGAATGCAGTTCCACAGTCAGATTTAAAAGAATTCCATTGTAAAAACTACTTTTTTACTTATGTAATATTATACGGTATATTGAAATATAAATATATAAAGCTTGAGTTACTCCTATTATTAGCTTACTTTTAATTAATTAGTTAATAATATATCGATTAACTTAAAGTTCGGTAATTATAATAACATAATTATCTCTCAAAGGTGTTTTTCCTGTAAACGCCATATCTCCCTTAATTATTAATCAAAATTGATTATTAAAAAACTATTTCAAAGCTTATGTTTCTTTCTATTGATGAAAAATAAATAAATAGTTTAGAAATAATGTTTCCATGAAAAAAAAAACATTGGGAATGTCATTTGTTGATCCTAATGAAAATTTATTTAAAGCGCCATCTGATTTAACTAACAAGATAGCTGTTAGATTGATTATATGCGAAATATTCACATGTGTCAGCCAGTATAAACGAAAATATAATAATAAGCAAATATTTAATCACCGATAAATATTCTACACTGTATCAACTGTGTGATATACATATAATTACTAGAGGTCGCCCAATGATTGAAATTCGACCAGCGACTTTTTAATCATATACTATTTTCTGTTTGAGATTTGCAGTATGAACCTAAACAATGAATATTATATCACTTGCTGTCACTTTTCATTGAGTGATAATGTCAATATTTTGGGGGGGTCTAAGTTCAATGGCACTGTCTCGTTAGGGTTCACAGTATTAATTTATTTAATTTAATATATTATTAACAGATATTGTAGATAAATTTTAGCTGTTTCCACTCCTACTCCATATAAACTTTAACCATGCCAAATCTCACAGTCTTCCGTGCACGCAATACGCTTAAAAAGTGGTAGAAAGCTTCTGCTTCACGTATTAATATATAGATAAATATATTAAATTAATTTCATTGATAGGTATAGATATACCTGTAAGAATGAATTAACGTTTTACATTTTACTAAAGCATGTTCAGATATTTTTTTACATGACACGAAATGTCAAACTCTTTGACAAAAAAAAAGTTAATAATAATGAAATTAATATTTCAAATAAAGATTATTAGTTGCCAAAATACACAAGTCGAAAACTATTCACCATAACATGCACAGAGCAGGGTAGTAAAATAATTAAAAAAAACTTCATGTGAAACGATGGTTTACGTAAGGTTAGCAAAATAATTGATTCCAAAAACCACCCACAAAAAGGAAAGCTAAATGTCAGGATTAATAAATATACATTACACAATACATTTCCTTGTATGTCTCACGTCATACAAATAATATGTAATATGATAAAAATACTTGGCAATGTTTCTTGCGTAACGAACCAAGAGAGAACCGGATTGGCAATTATTGTTTTGGATAACCTATCACAATTTTGGACTTTTATTAATTTTTTTAAAATTATTATGTATCTTTTGTCATGTATAGTAGAGGGTAAAATTGAGATCTGCGAGTGCATTATGTGTCGGAAATGCGACATGGTGCGAAACCAAATAAATTTCAATTTATTTTACTGACCTTATTGTGTTATGTAAAAATAATGTATAAATAAACATTACTATTTTACAAATTAAAATGAATATTTTTATTTTATAATAGCTCGCCTCATTGACGGTTGACCACAAAATATGTGTTCTTTTCTCCATTAAGGGCTCAGGGATAAGCGTTTAGGCGCAGTGGAACATTTTACATGCGAACTCTCGATTGAGCGGAGTTGACAAAACAATAGCCTGCGTTTCGCAGGACTGCTAAATTTATAACTATTTATACTACAAACTATTACAAGTTATAATAATACAAGTACATTCACGATTCTCGGCGTCTTTTGTTACGGGGGAAGCAAAACTGGTAAGTAATAGTGAAAGGGATAGGAAGAAAATGTCAAATCATCTGTCAGTCAATTCATCTGCTTACACCAATTCTTTTCGTGCCGAGATTATGAGTATAAACAATATCACAATACAACTAATGGACTTAATAAAGGGATCTCTCGTCCCGTGGCCCAAACACAGTTCAAAAACAACAATTACAAGCGGTTTTATCAAAATATCTAACGCGGCGTACAACTTAAACTCACAAATTATATCGCGAGCCAGTAAAAATGCATAACCTCTCAAACAAATCAAAACGGCCCAGCGACTTAACAGAAGTTCTTAATGCTAAGAACAGCACAATCCACACATAACGGTGACCACTGAGTGATCTAAATCCTTCGGCGGTCGTCGCTTTTATGCCGGCTTGCCATTAAATTATTATTATTGATGGCTAAATTCTCATGTTATTGGAACGCGGGATAAAATTTCTGGAGTTATTTAACGAAGTATAACTTTTAACGTGTGTACCTACAGAAGATACCTATCTGGATAGACGTTAACTAGTTTGACATTGAAGGTTCAATGCCAATGAAATTAAAATGGAGCCACCCTTGAGATATTCCCTATCCAAACAAATATGAGTCATCAAAATCGGTTCATAAACAAAGAAGTTATTGCTAAACATCCAGAAAAAAATATACATTCGATTTAATAACCTCAATCTTTTTTGAAGTCTGTTAAATATACACTTCGCTTGTGCACAATAATCAGACAATACTATGCAAAATTTAACCAATATTACTTTAATGTAGGGCCATCATATACCATAAGTTCAGAATGACGTAAATTCTTTGCTTACTAAATTTTATAAAAATTCGTTGATGATAAATAAAAAAATTATATTTTGACATTAATCTTGATTAAGATTTCCATAAATTTAATATAATATATATTTTTTTAGTTTATTTATTAATAAAGAAATTCTTTTCGTGTAAAAATTTCAATTAAATTGGTCAAGCCATCTTTGATTTAAACCTAAACATACAAAACTGACAGACTGACAAAAAAAATATCTATGTATTGTCAAATCCAGGTCACCCATCTATCTATCCATTCAGCCGAAACGCATCCGCAGATCAGTTGCGTTATAAAATAGCTATGTAGTAAAAAAAAGGATACACAGGATCAGGACAAGATGAAGGAACTATTGATTTTAAAAAAATGTCACGTACAGTAACAAAACAGTTATGATAAAAAATCGCTAGAGAACATATTATTTTTGAATAATCATGTAAATCGTCTATGTGGTTCATAAGAAAGTAAAGTAAAAAAATAAGGCGGAGATAGTTGATAAGAATAACAAATTTCCCTTATTATTAGAAGATAGTGATTCCGTCATCATGAACGGCCTTCAACAAAAGTACAATGATTTAAACTTTTAGGGCACGTTATAAAATATGAAAGGTTCTATCCGGTTGTTTAATATATACCACTAATATTAATGTAAAGAAACTAATTATTTCTTTATTTTGTACAGCTTCGTCTCGTAGTTAGAATAGTGATCATGTACTCATGTATTTCATAGATGGCGCTGTAAGTAATAATGGCTAACTCGGTCGAGGAAGTAGTTTAAGTTTAACTGACAAGTAACCGTGATTGAGCTATAAAATTTGTATTTGTTTAAAAAAAAGAATTGACAATTTAAATAATACACTTTAAATGTCGTTTCTTTGTTTCAGGTAGGATAATATTATTAAGTTTAACAAGTGTAATTAGTTAGTAGTGTGTGTATGTACTAAAATAATAAAAACTTTGTTTCAGAGCAACGCATTAGTTTAATTGTTGAAATTTACAATTCCTGAAAACTTGAAAATATTGTCTTAAATTAATAATAAATACGTTATTTTTTATTTTACTGTGTATATGAAAATATGTTAATTTAATACGTTTTATGAATGCTCATCAAAAATCAACTCAATTTAAATTTTTTAAAAGGTCGTATAGATTTTAAATAATTTTAATTAAAAAAAAAAAAAAACTGGTAGGAACGAAGTTCCTTTCGCCATTTTAGTTATAATAACACAAATATTAAGCATAATGAAGGAATGGTAGTAATAAAATTGAACTAAAATAATGGATATATTAATAACTTTAAATGTAACTTTTAACTGCCTCTTTAGACTAGTGATCCTAAGCGCTACTGCTATGCTGGAGGTCCTGGGTTCAATTCCCTGGGCGAGTAAATTTTTATTGGGGTTTTTTCTATGAAATTCTCAGTAGCTAATGTAGCCTCTCAGTAGCCTCTGGCTAATACATCAAAGGCTCGATTATGAATGATCATTCATATTCGTAATTCGATTATGAATTATTAGCATCATCGAAATATCTCGATTATGTTAATCATTCATATTTGCCCATATCTACTCTTCGGGGAATACAGGAGTGATGGTATGTTATGTTTAGACCTAAATGTTTTCTTTATTAAATACAATTTTATTACCATTCCATCATTACCTGTAACGTGCCTTGTCGGTCGTGTTGACCACTTTTCCCCGTGTAGCTCCCATTCGTCAAATGTACGATAAGGAATTTCATTCTTTTTTTTTCTCGTCATGTAATTATGATCTACGTTTGACGTTAAATGAAGTATTAAAAAAAATTTCATTTGATATTTCAACATATATAGGTCGCTCACGTTTTTTTAAAGTTATTAAAATAGCACACTGTATAATAGGGATTTTCGAGCGATCTGTTAATATAAATATTACCTCGTACCACTATATCACTATGTTATGTAATGAAGATAACTTATCAGTACAGACTGTACAGACTAACTAACTATTTTAGAACATTATTCCAAAAACGATCTTGGCCTCTGAACTTATCCCAATCGTGTGCAGTTTCTTGCGAATTGTCAGCATAAAGCTGATCAAGATCCGCCTCTGTGGTTACGCATCTGGCCGGACCAAGTTATTTAGTTTTAGTCTTTTTTTTGCCTATAATTTACTTGTAGGGAATAGCTATTCAAATATATCATTAGTATCCTATTCATCAATATACAGTTATGACTAGTGGTCCGACCGCGCCATGCCATATCTCAGCACAAGTTTATCACGTCATACGTATATCATTGACAATTGACAATACCTAGTGTATCAATTGAGAAATTACGTGTAAGGTACATTCTTGACTATTCTTATAATCTATTAATTTATTAATGATATAAGCTTCTTCTGTACTAATCTTCATAGGAATTGGCTAACTGTTTTTTAATTATATCTAGACATACAGGCAGATAAACAATTTCTTTTAATGAGATGTTCGTGATCAGTGTCCTTTGCTATAGATGTAAATAATTACATGTAAAAAAAAAAACTACAGATTTATTAACCCCTCATCTCCCTTGGATAGGGTTTATAGATATTTCATACCCAAATTTATTTGAGCTCGAAATGATAGAACTTTCATAACGCTCATACATCACAGATTTCGCACGGTGGTAACAACAACACGGCTTAGAAAATACAATACAAAATGAGGTACGCACGTCACACCGTGGGAACGGTCGGCGTTGGGTGAAAATCGCAGTTTCACTGATGGAAACAAACATAAAAACTGATAAAACATGAGAACTCGAGTTTATTGTTTGTCAAGGAAAGTGTATCGTGAAATATTCAGTACACTTTTACAAAAATATTCACTCATTACTATTCTGCTCCGTTTTTCGGTATCTATATATGAAAACATAAAAATATCTTCTTTATAATCTCTTTCAAAGTGACTCAAAGTGACTCGAATTATCGACCACTCGTACTGTAGTGCGTAAACAGTGCGTAGAAGTCAGCGAAAATAAAAACGTGGGGCCCCTCTGAAATCATACCTATGACAGAGCATATCTTATACTTTGGTAGATCATGAGCTAGGCGTTCGCTGGTGAAGCCGCCACGGCTGGTTATTGATGGTCAAAACCTCCAGTTACGATTATAGTAAGTCGATTCAGCGGACCCTGGACTTTGGAGCTATGAGGTTTCGGATGCGACCGGGATAAACCGCTAGGCTGATGATGATGACGATTATAATAAGTCGATGCAATCCGCGCTTAGTATAGTAGAAAGTAATACAGAAATAGTTAATGGGCCCCACGTTTTTATTTTAGTCTAATATGCCTAAAAGCTATTCTGCCTAGTACTAAAATATTTCTGAACTAGAAGGTCAAAATACCTACTTGTTATAGTGTGGGCTGCTTAGTTTACCTACCAAGCAAACCCTGGTGTTAGTGTTCTTTCATGAACTGCCTTTCGGCCGCTGACATGGTTCATGTTATGACAACCACTACCATCAGAGATATTAATGACCGAGATCACCTACGTAGGTTGATAGGTAAGTAACTATTTATTTATTTTGTAGTTTTCAGTGCACATAAAATAAAACCGTTTAACTTAAAAGTTTATTTACCGATTTTATTTAAATTCTGAAACGTTAACCGGGCTATATCAATCTACATTTATTTGGATAACCACAACGATGAAATATTGATAAAATTTAAAAATGAAAAGCGGCATGACAATACATTTAATAATCCGTGAAAGTAATCAAATTTGCAACACCTTAAAATTAACCAAAAGTTAACCGCTAAGCCACAAATGCACCCTGTTTATAAATAATATTGCAGTACCTACTAGTATTTGTTAGGTTATGTTAGGAATGAAATTGAGCGACAGGATAAGAGATACACTACTACCGGTTAAGAAAATATCCAAGTCATCGAGAAAATTAGTAAGAAACTCGATCGGGTTTATTTGCTTTTTTTCCGACTGTATAAAAGTGTTAATATAATACAATAATAATAATTTAGTAGATGCACAGAGAGGGAGTCACTTCCAGTCATTACTATCATTCACATAATGATCACCCTACAATAACCTTTTAATAGTACAACCTGCTTGACATGGTCCTTAAATGTTGTCCGGAAAATCAGTAATGCTTAGCTTAGATGATTTGGGCATGTCGAGAGGATGAATGAAAGAAGAATGTCAAAATATTTTTATAAGGCGAGTGCGAATAGGAATGTTGGAAGACGTAGACAAACGTTCCTCGATCAAATCGAGGAATCAAGCTTCCACCCCTACTCCAGATTATTTTAAAGACAAAAATGCTTATTGTGGACGATCTTTAGAAGATAGAAATTATTCTCGTCGACTTCTTATAGGTCTTTTTAAGATCCTACAATTATGTACTACATTAATTTGATATGTTAACTCTTAAAGTTTACGCAGCGTAAGTTATTTAAGCGCCTCAAAATCGTCGTTTTATCGATTTTTGTTTTGCCCGAAACCTTAATTCTTTTTGAATTCAGTCCAACCGTTTCGGAGATTAGACGAAACAAACAGATAGACAGAAATTATTTAAAAAAAAATATTGTTTTACATGCACCGTATATACTTTCATCTGCATTAAGTAAGAAGCTGTTATTTTTTTTATAATATCAACCTTTAAAAGAAAGATTGGTTTCATAAATCTTATAACAAGAGTACATAAACCTCGGAGCTCCTGAAATACTGGCTATCGAAATAGATCAAGAAATTATCACTATCATAATATTAAATAGTTTAAAATCGTAATTGTGTGTATTTTTAATAATGCGACGTGATCGGCGGTCTATATTTGCAATCTGCCAATGTGCATTGCAACTGTTACCGTTAGTGTAACAGTGACTGTTATAAGATATCTCTCTATGGTCGCTTAAGAGAGAGGGCGTAGAGATTTTTTTTTAAGATGTGTGCATTCAGTTAGTTTTCCAGAGCTTTGGGGTAGGGAGTTTCATAGAGAGGTAGAGCATATATAAATTTCTTTGGAGATTTTTCTCAACTTGGTTCAGTCCCACTGGTGGAATACCATATCCTAGAGAAGATCGCAGACAAATAACCTTGTGTTGTGTTTCTGCGGTGAGTAGGGTTCAAAGTGGGCAAGTGAGGTATTAAAAGTTTCCATAGGCTACGGAAGCCGTTTAACATCATGCGGATCCTATGCATGTTCGCCACCTTAGCTTTACATTAAAAAAAATAGATAATCTACCAAACGAAAGTAAACAAAAAAGTATATAAAATTCCAATAAAATTTACTATTAAAATTCGGCGACTTTATTTACTTTTTAAATCAAGTACAATGTTATTCATTAAAAAATTTCATTAACTTGTATCAATTACAATGGTAATGATTATAAATTAAATAGCATAAATAACACTCGTCTCGTGTTATCGTTTGCATTTAGAACAAGACAACAAAATAAATTGATGCCAATCGATCGCGGGAAAGAGGCCGATTATGCAACAATTACGTCATAACGGTTTTGACAAGGAAACCATCTCGGCGGCCATTATGCAATACCGCTCGAAAGCTGTAGAAAGTATGTTGGCTAGTATGGTTCCGTTTGAGTCATCTTCAAGCTTTGTCAGTTGGGAATGAGCAGATATTTTGCTCAATGATAGCGAGTACGGAAACCCTTTCGATCGACATGAGTTCGAATCCCTGCTATGAGCCTGAACTTTAAGTAAAGCAAAACTTAAAATAATAGTATAGTGGTAGGGATTTTTCCAATGTCCGCCTGGCTTGCTATTACTTTGAAGTTCATATTTGTCGCCAAGCACTTGATGTGTTTCGGTAGCTGTACTTGAGAGCCATTTCTTCCACTAGTCTGAGCGTATTACCATCTTGTTAAGTTCCCGAGCTTCATATTTTTACTTAATACCAGGTGAAATTTTGGGCAATAGACCTATAAAAAACGAAGAAAAAAATGACATTTACAATTATGTCGTTCAAATAACCACTTACATTTGTATATTTACATTAAGTACCATAATAACATACGAAAATTTATGAGTGCCAACTAAAAAATTCAGTTTATTTTCAACTGTTTGGGGTCCCAGCGACCTATTCCGGGAAAGAGCATTTCCATCCACCGGATCAATATATTTCTCGCAAATATTTAATGAGCTGGCGATTCACAACTGCTTTTTTAGGTGCTTGGACGAGGGTCACACTCTCTTCACGTTTTCTCCCTTCTTCCTTACATAACCATGAGAGCTCAAATAATGGTAGCAAGTAAGACAAAGGCATACAACCCCTCCGCTACTTTTACGGTGGAATTCGCTAACAGCCGCGGACTCCACTCCAACTTAAATACCGTCCACCAACAGCTTGAGACGGTTCAGCATGTTTTTCACTTCTTGACGGAGACACAGATTTGCCATCCAGCCGATACGCCCTACTTACACTACTCCGGCTACCTGCTTGAGGAAAACAATCAAGCGAATGCCGGGGTAAGTATGTATGTAAGGTCAGACACGTGTTGTCGCCATTTGCGCTGCAAGGAGGACCCATCCTTCTTCCTCCTCTGGGTTCACGTGAACCTGGGCACTCAACGCCAAATCTACGTGTGCCTCTACATATATCATAACAGTGATGATGCGACTGCTCGGCTGTTTGAGTACCTCAGCAGGGCGACAGATGACGTACTGAAGCAGTTTCCTACTGCGGAATTGATAGTCTTGGGGGACTTTAACATTCATCACGAGTCATGGAATCGTCCTTCAAGACAGACAATGCAGGAGCAATTGCCCATGCATTCGCTCTAACACATGACTTGATTCAACTGGTAATCCATTCTACCCGGATTTCTGACGTTGATGGTCTTGCGCCCTCTTTGCTGGATCTTTTGTTGACGAGCCATCCAACTGGATATGTTGCGTCAGTTGATGCGCATTTGTACACCTCACACCACTCCCTGGTTATGACACTGCGCAAGGATTAGGAGTACAGTTTGTCACTACTCGTCAGCAGAGTGGGATGGAATGCGGGACTATTTATCGGCAGCGATTCTTTGATGGGAAAAATCCTTCACCGATTACCATGGCGATTACCAACAAGGTTGGAACTGCAATGGAATATTATATTCCGTAAATAATAACATGAAAACGAAGTCTCAGATGTTACAATAACTCCCTGGATAGTTTAAAGAAAGAAAGGGAAATAAATAAAGAACATAATATCGGCCATAATTACAAATACGAGAGTACAGTAGGTTGGAGGATTAATAATGCAACGTTGTAGAACAAAAAGCGGATAGAACAACAATAAGGAGACCAGCTCAGCATGGGAGTGGTGTACCAATGACAGGTTTCGCTACGTAAAAAAGGAAGATACAAAATAGATGTTACATGTTAGCATATTATCCGATTTTTAATAGCAATAAAAACCCTTAATAAATAGCATCGGTTGCCAAAGTAGGAAAAGAGGAGGAATTACTATTTTTTATACTTCAGAAACAGATACAGAACTGTATTTCAATTTTCATGATTGATTGATCGCCTGAACGCGCTACCCTTTGAAAATACCGGTCAGCTCAGAAAACTCCTTTCTACATTTTATAGTCCATTTATTGTGGATGGCTATGGACTATATTATTTTACGATACGACCCTCAGGAGCAGAGCAATAGCAATGAAAGTCAAGGAATCTGGCAAGCTGATGGCAAGTATAGGAAGTAGGAACAATTATAGGCTACCTGCTGTTGGGGACGGGAAAAATTAAATGTGTAAAACCGTAGATAGTAATTTAAAAAACATAGGTGTTGGTCGATATTAGCTACTAATCTTTCAGAGATAAGAATTTATTTATCATGTGTCGATTAAAGTCTTCGCATATAATCACTCTTGATGGTTGTGATCGCGTGAGGAAATGTTGCGTGTATTCAAATGAAGGGAAGGTGGGTGAATATGAATAAACTAAAGATTGTATTTATCTTTTAAAACCTACTTTTACTCTTACAGATTTGGCATCATAGTAAGAGTGACAGAACGTATGCAAACTTTTCGCAAGGAAGTAAATAGAAAGGGCAAATTCATAAGACACAATTGTGTCCAACTGGTTCGCGACCATCATACTAGGGATGGGCGATGTTAGAGATACGTCAACATTGTTAAGTAAATATCGAAACAAAAAATCGATATTTTGTAACATTGATGTTTTGTGTTAGCTAAGTGGGCGAGCTTTTTTTGGGTGCCACATCGGGACCTCAAACTCTATTTTACAACAACACACAAATATGGAAAGATTTTTTTTTCCTAACAACGATGCATCGATTTTTTACAGAGCCTAACATCGATGTCTTCAACCTTAATCGGTCAGTGAGTGGGATTTTAACTATAAAATGCCGTATTTCTTTACTGCGTTAATTTAGAAACTTAATTTTTTTACAGCAGCATAAGTCCATAGAGCTTGCTATATGAAATTAATTTCAACTTTATAGCTTATGAAGTTTTAAAGAAAAAGGGTCTTTCTTCAACGAAAGCTCAGAGTCATTGCAATGATGTGAACTCACGTCGACCGACGTCATGTCCGTAAATGCTCATGTATACAATATTTATATTTTCCTATTATTAATAATGCTATATTGTCCTATAAGCCTAAGCAATGGTTTTGACAAATGGAAGAACACACAATCCTCATATAATGGGAAAACTCGTAAGCCTTGAGTCGGTTTCGACTTCCACATTAACATACAATCGGTAAAAGTTTCATTGTAGTAACAAGGACATAAATTATACTGGATTTGTCAAGAATGTACTTTATAAATGAATTTCAGTTATACTTACAAAATTGACAGGGCCGATCAAATTACCGGCTGGTTCGCAAAAAGTTTACAAAACCAGAAGATTTAATAACACGAACAATAAAGTCGACCCCCGTATTACTAGGAGCTTTAATGTGAAAATTACCTGATGGATGGATACTGCTGTAATTGACGATTCTGGGCTTACGACAACCACAGTTATCTTGTTATTTTTAATTGACGTATTAATTTGATCTAATAGGTATTATTAGTTTTTATAATAAATATTAGATTTATTTAGTCGTGTGGGTCCCAGCGTAGAATAGGACCGCACCCTTTCCTCATAGTAGGTAATCACAAGACTTTTTGGTATCCAACTTACGCCAAAAATAGTATTCCCAAGTAGGGTTGACGTCAGGCAGGCGGCTGATCGTAAAATTTAAAAGCCAAAACTGGAAATGAATACTATACTATATGAAGATGTGCTGTTCCGACCACACCTAGTATGGGTTAAGGGCAAGAGGAAGAAGATACCAAGAAAGTACTTTATCATTTTTTTCTTTAGCGACAGTAGTCGTGGTATCTGACTGTATTAGAGTCAAAGTAAGAGTCTAATTAATTTGTAGTTATGTCTGTACATCAGTCGCCGATCTCTCAGTGGTCATCGTCGTTTCCGGATTGTATTGATATTACTGTCAGGAGTAGTACCGTCAATTTGAGAGACTACTATAGAACATTTTTTTTCCAAATTATTCATGGACATCAGAGATAGTAAAATTTATAAAAAACACTGATAACTAATATGACAAAAAATTGTCCGTCAGTCTGTTCGTGTGTCCGGATTTAAATAAAAACGGCTTGATCTTTAATGAATATTTGTAAACTGAAAAATTAAGAGTCATTCCTCAATTAATGGACTAACGACCGTTTGAAATAACCTTTTTATCCGTTGTTTCAGTTACTAAAGATATATATACAAATGTAATGTTTTGTTCTTACTTTTTTTTTGGCAATAGCTTATCAATTGATAGTTTTTCGTATCTACATAATATATATCCACATCCTATAGCTTGAATAGATAAGAGAGAAGCCAATATCTTACTTAAAGATAGTATTTATTAGAAATATGTACAAATTGGGCATAGTAAACTAAGATATGTTATTGAAAACATCAGTATATTTATGTTTTAGAAATCATTATAAGATAAATTCAAAAATGTTTTTTTTAATTTACTTTGAACAGATTCTGATTCTAATGATTCCTATATTATTTCATTCTATATACATATATTATAAAACACTGAAAATAATACGTTAAGATATCTTTAATAAAATATAATAACATTTTTATTATTCTCCAACGATTTTGATAATGTAAATAAAATAATAATATATAAATAAAAATAAAATGACGAGGGACAATAATATAATTGTTTTGTAATAAACGCGTACAAACCGCGGGGTACCGATAGCACTTCATAAACTTTCGATTACTATATTGTAATGAATTATAATACAGTGAGTGTGTAGAATCATTTCCAGGTACGTTATAGTGTTGTGATATGTTATTCATAAATCTCTTTTTGTATATTATTTACGTATACATTAAGTCACATCTAGTAATAAGACGGTAGACCCATGTTCCTCACAATTACAACTTAATAATTTCGTCTGAAGGAAGATGATTTATTTTTGTTCACTTTAGAATTACTGGTACTTTACTTTTCACCTTCGTGACGTCATTTCTTAACGGTTCGTCAGGCAGAGTATTTTGCTATTCTCAGTCATTTTGAAATTCAGAAAAGGAACTGTCCGTATTCTGGGAATACTGTAGACCATGATCTACATGTGAGCTAGTTGAACAGAAGTGTATGTATGGTGGTGTTAATAAAAAATGGATTAAAGGATCGATTGCAACGGAAATTACATAATATTAATTTATAGGGTATATTCATAAATCATCTAATTCCATGTCTTACTACAACTCTGTAGGAATTTAATAAGCGCATTTTAAATTAACCGGTACCAAGACCACTCTCCACTTTCGGTAAACGATTTAGGGATCACGCCATTCTGAAACTGTGACCTTAAAAATTGTACTATAACTGAGGCAAAGAAACTATTTTTTTTATTTACTTCTTCTATCTTTAAACTACGCTGAGACAGAAAATATCCTAGTTAAAGTAACCTAATTTATTTTGTTTTAAGTTTCATTTGTATATTGATTAGTTTTTTTTTTGTACTGTTTTATTAATAATCTCTATCTCTTTTTTTGTAATGTACCTGCGTAGCTTTGTAAAACTCCTGATAAGAAATTTTCAACTGGTTCCTCGCGATACAGGGGAATCGTTACAAATTGTGATACTAAATAAACGACTAACTTATCTTATTTTATGATTGCAATGGAAATTTGATAGAATAGCCTTTTTTAACTCATGTCAAGTTACCAAGTTGCGGAGCAATCTTATTTTCTATCTTCTTTCGATGGGATGACATACATTCCGTACTAAGAACCAATCGATATTCTATGAATTAATCGATTGTTATTTTTACTAACGTATTCCATTTAATTTATGTTCCGTTAATACTAGTGTATGGATTACTTTTTACTGAGTATGTTCCGCTGTGTACGGAATAATGTCCGCAACTCTAAATAGGATATGCCAAATACGTCCTCGAGAGGAGGGGATGACTGACAGAGATAGGATGTCCGCTTTATTAATGATGCAGACGTTTGGTACATCGAGTCGTTTCATCTGCGCAGGAAAAATGCTTCGCTGAGCGTGTTCTACCGTCTGTAATATGGCGAGTGTTCTGAAGAGCTGTTCAATCCATTTCCCTCCTCTACCTTCCATATCGGCATGAACTAAAAAGTTCTCAATATGTTATTTATGCAATACGGTAGTCTGCAGATAAATGTGTTCCCTCCTTACGACATCGGGTCCTTAGAATGTAAATAAAGTGAAGAGATATTTATACAGGCCAGAATAACAGTGATGACCGCCGATAGATTATTTATTGTAAGAGTATTTAGGAAGAGAAGAGTATTTATTGTAATTGTAAGAGTTTTCCGTCACGACTCTATCTATTAGTGTAGACGGTTATCCATAGCGCGTATGCTATTGGCAGTACCCAGTCATAGGTGCGCGCTTATTGTTTCAAGGTTACGAACTCCGTTATTATTAACCAAGTATTCCAGGATACTCACGCATTTTTTTACATTACACTGGGCTTACCGTCAGGAAAGCTTCCGTCACTCTGACGTGTTATTTAAAACAAATATAGGAGATAAATTTATCTAACTCTTTAATCGATTAGATCAGATACGACTATCTGAAAATATAATTTTATGTCTTGTTCTTAACAGGGGCAATATAAAAAATTCTTCTTTTTAGTATTTAGTATAATTAGATTATTATGGGGCTGGTAAGAGTATTTTCAAGAGCCCCTTAAAAGAAAGAAAAATAAATAATAATGAACTAAGGTTAATATTAATAATTTAAATAGTAAGAAAAATATTTTATATTGTGATTTAATAAATTATTTATTTATTTATTACTAGCTGTGCCCCGCGATTTCACTCGCATATAATTTATAAGAAATCACTGATTGATGAATTATAATACTTTAATATAGACTATATTTTTATCGGGCGGTCAGGTTGTCACATCGGGGCATCTCACGGCTTGTTCGCGCTGCTAACTACTATAGACTTAAGACCAATTTCGAATGTTGAATTATTTTAATTTTGTATTATCTCTCAAACTATGCGTCCAAATAACATGCTGTAAAAGACGAACTTTATCTTCCTTATAAATTGTCTTTATGATGAAGTAACTTTTGTACGTAAGGATTAATATGCCATGCTTAAAAATAATGCTAATAAATTCATTTTTAATCTTCAACAAAGCAAATCTTCGAAGCAAATCACCGCCAAAATAACTTTATACCCCTTTTTAACCCCGTTAGGGGATGAATTTCAATAAAATTAGAAACACGTCTTCAATCAATTCTGTTAAAAAAGATTTATGCAAAATTTGAAGTAGATTGGACCAAAGAATCACGTTGTCCCATACACACTTTGCCACCCTTTTCACCCCCTTAGGGGTAGAATTTTGGAAAATCCTTTCTTATCGGATGCCTACGACATACAAAGAACACACCATTCAAGTTTCAGGTCTCTACGATCAGCGGTTTAGGCTGTGTGTTGATCCGTCAGACATTCAGGACAAAGCAAGAAAAATTGTTAAGAGATGGCGCCTGGAATATATTTTTATTAGAATCAACAGATGGCATACCAATGAAAAAGCTTTTTATATATATTTTTAACGAAACCATTAATTTTAAACTAAGTTTCATCTATAGCGTTGTTTGAATAATTCATTTTGATGCAATATTAACGGAGACATGGTGTTGCCAGGAAAAAAGGATGATTACGACAGTAATTATTACTACTATTTGGAGGTAAGTTTAAAAAGAAAAAGATTTATTATCTTTTTAAATCTATTATGTTAATTAAAATTATAAATACACTTCCTAATCGCTACAAACTTTTATTTAAATGAAAGAAAGCCTACAGATGGTTCCGTAATCTAAATTCAAATACACCTTGAAAAGTAACTAAAAAAAAAATGTTAATTAAAATAATATTATAATCAACTCTCTCAAACATGTGCGAAATATCGGACGGTGTTTTCGCAACACATTCAAGTGACGTAAAGTAAACCGATGTATTTTGCCCGGAACTTCAAGCATGTGTGGAGTAACTACGGCTCAGTAGTAACGTGTACGGATATCGATCGACTTGAGTTCGAATCCCTGCAATAGCCTGAGCTTTCGATGAAGGAAAACATTGTAATTAAACTATAACATGGTGCTAGGGCTTTTTCTAATGCCCACCTGGCTAGCCATCACCCTTAAGTTGAAATTCTGTCGTCAAGTACTAATAGTTGTTTTCCGGTAGCTGCTCTTAAGAGCTAGGCTTAGCGTGCTACCATCTTGAACCGCACCGTCACTTAAGATCAGGTGAGATTGTGGCTATAACGATAAAAAAATATTCGAATGGAGTATTATACATGAAGTAATGTACAATTCGATGAAAAATAATATTTACGTATGTATATTTTAAAAAAAAAGTGTTCTTTCTGAACATGAAAATTTGTATTAAAATTCCTGACAGACGTGTATTATAAAGGAAACTAATAACGAATACGGTAATTTAATTGTTTTTTCTTTGTCTGACTGTCTGTTTATATGTCTGGATTTAACTCAAAAACAGGTTCAGCGATGTTGATGAAATTTTGTATCCGGGAAACTTGAGTCATTTTTTAATTGATAGGCTATAAGAATTGGGTGGGGAGGAACAAGGGTGTGGTTGGACTGCACCAAGTAGAGATAAATCTCCAAAGAAACTTCTCTATGCCCTACTTATCTTTGATAATAATTATACCTAAAATGCTGTTGCCTAAAAGTGATAATGGCCCAGTGATTGTACGTTTGGTCGTCTCGTAAAATGGTGTGGGTTCAAATCTATAAAGATTGAGCTAAAGGAAAAGGATGTGATCTAACATTTCCTTCCTCACCATTTCCTTAACTACCATACTTATTTAAAACATGCCAACAAGCACCTATCTTAGTGCTCCACCAGCATTTGTTCTTAAAAACCAGTTCCCTTTTCAACATGTTAGTATATTCCATTAAACTACGGTAGATGCTTCTAACACAAATAAACTTTTTTAACTTAATTTACTCATAATATTATTTCTTAAATACATTCTACGATTTGCTTATTGTTAATTAGAATTAGTGCATGCAGTGAGATTTATTTATTTCGACCGCCAGAGGTCAGTGCACAAAATGTAATTACAAAAACAAACAAAAACGCAATTTTATATGAAAATGCACCAGGCTTTTCAAGACAACGAAAGCAAGTAATTGTAGACAAAAATATATAAAAACAATATAAAAATATTTTTTAAATAAAAATGACTAAATGACATATTATGTCACGAAAACTGAACTGACCTTTGTCAGGGAAGCCATCGCCACTGCCCAGACCGGCGCTTCCAATGTCCTGCAGATTTTGATCATCAACGATATCGTTCAATCCAAAATTCTGTTCACGAAACACAACATTGTCCACAGCCGGTCCCGCGTGAGAGTTAGTTTGAACTGTGACACTATCGGACGCATATGGGAACACGACACGGGGACTTCTCGCCTTCCAGCCCGGGTAGTATCCCGTCCGCAAAGCTGGCGAATAAGGAGCTGATGGATACGGCTCGAAACTGTAAGTCGGCGCGTACGCCCGCCCGAAACGACCCTGATAATAGTGTGGTTGACTTTGATAAGGTCGAAATCGTGGTACAGGTTCGTAGAAACGCTCATTACCAGACGGTATAGGCGCCTCGGTCCTAGGAGATTCCGTACTCTCCTCCGGCGAGGTAAACTCGTAATCCATTCCCTCATCGAATTTAATTTTCGAATAATTCTTATCTAATGTTAAATCTATTTCACCCCGCCCGCCCAACCGATGGTTTTCTACGTCGTCTATAAATAATATACGCGACTGTCTCGCTCGCCGCCTATAATAATTTCTCGGGATGAACATGACATTCTTGTATGGTTTCTGGTATACTAAGCTTAGTGCCCGAGTCGGTTCGGCCGCCGCGACGGACGCAGCGACAAGCAGTATCACTTTCCAACTATTTTCGCTTAACATGATGCGGCGGTCACTGACCCGATTTCACTTTCATTTCGTTTATTTATCACTTGGTAAAATATTACTGTTATAATTATTTTTGTTTTTTAAATAATATTTATAACATTTTTATGAAATGTGTTGGTATTATTGTCGTGATCGTGGAAGTGGTTTGTGGAATCGCGTACGGTCGTGCGCTTGAGTCGGCCGGCGGCGATAGACTGCCCTCTGTATTCAGTCCCCCACTAGGCTGTTTGGAGGTTATGTAAAAATGCATGTGACGTGTTTGGTTTATGTAATGCACCGTTAGGTGTTGATTGGTGATAGCGGTTGCTGTTTTGGACGGTCTTCGTTTGGTGTTGTGTCATTTACTTAGTTCAACTTAGGCTTGTTATGTTTAAGAGAGTCCTATTTGTATGAAATCATACTTTTTTAGGCGCGTTATAAAAAATAGTGATGCTGTAGAGGCGGAAATGCATCAGCTCCAAGCCAACATTGGCAATAAACTGCCTAGTTTTGGAGCAAGTGACGTGCTCTCGTTTTGGGGAGCCAAGACTCTTTTTAGATCACCGAGCTATAATAGTTAGCATGTGTATCCAACAATAACTTTCTAGACTGAAATACAGTAGGATAACCACGAATATTTTGCTGCAGAAACAAAGTGAGATTGGATTTTTTTGCAGCACCTGAAAGTAAGCACGGTACTGTTCAAAACAACAGTAACCGTCTATGAAAGATTCCATTGACTGTTGTCGCTGTTATTCCGGCTTGCTAGGATAGTGGTATACAATAATCTTGTCCGACTAACTTGATGGCGAGTCGCGTTTCGGAATCAGCCAGTATAATATACAAATGATTCAGTAATTAAGCATGGTGGTTCGGTTTCTATACCCAATTTTCTCACGTTTTGAGGGTTGCCAAATACAGCATCATAGCAATGGTCAGAGATGGGTCGCCAATCTTTCGGTGGTCACCTTAGTTTTTTGATTGTGCTGTACTTTCCATGATGAAGTTCGCCGTTACTTTGGCGAACTACTTTAAAATAAAAATGATAAGAAGGAGAGAACACAGAGAGACAATTCCAAAGTTTAACAATATAAAGAATTTGCGAACTTCTTTGTTCGTGCCCTGATTAAGGCTACCGTATAGCTATAACACCGTAGATCAAACAGCGTGGTTTTTCAGTAAATGGGAGATGATGAATAAGGTCAAACAGCTCTTCAAAACATTCACCATGGTACAGAGTATAAAATAAGCTCAGTGAGCCAATGTATGAATGAATTAATGCTTTATTGCACTTTTTGGTTCATACAGTGGTGAGATTAATATCACAAGGTATTTTCTTCTAGATAACCAGCGATGTTGAGGAAAAAGTTTATCATTGTAAGTAGAATTTTAATTATAATGAAAATGACCTATCACTGAAGTATAAGTAGTTTATGAAGGAGTGATAGCTCAGTAGTAGCGATACGATATCAATCGACATAAGTTCGAATCCCTGCAATAATCCTGAACCTGCAGTGAAGGAAAACATCGGGATGACACCTTAGCTTGAGGGTAGGGATTTCTCTAATGCCCACATGGAAACCGGAAAATCTGTTGCCAAGTACGTACAGTTGGATTCAGTCCTCCCACAAGGCTTAGCGTGTTACCATTTTTGGCGACATCGCCATTTTTTTAAAATTCCATTCCTCTAAACCCAAATCAGAGTAAGTAGTGGTATACTATTTTTATTTATTAAGCCACATCGTCACTTAACATCAGGAGAGAATATAGTCAAACGCTAAACCTATATAGAATTAAAAAAGTATTTGATATTAATATTACTAATATAGTTACTAAATAAAAAAAAATATTTAGTAAAAATTATCAATATATGTGATAGCCGACTAAATCATAAGCAGTGCCATCTGTCGATCAGTGAGGATAAAAAAAAATGAAAATGTACTTACTCGTAATATTTTCTTTCTCTCTACATCAACAAGTTTATAATACTTCCGCTTGATGGCTCTTTTTCAAAATAAATTAAATAATGATGATTTATTTATAAATAATTTTCATATAAAAGACATCAACGCGCTACACATGTTAAATGTGTATTTATGTCCACTTTATTTTACAAAGGAATCAAATGGAAGTGTTTATCTGTCATTTAGAAAAAAAAATATGTTTTTGTAACACAAACTTATTTGTAAGTTGTCAAAACTCACATGTTTTTGAAGTGACGCTTCTTAGACGGCGATTTGATATTATTGGACGTGAATTTCAAGTAAGATTTCAAGGGCGTGTCACGTTTCAGCTTAATTTGTTACACTAGAGAGAAGAAAGATAAATTGTAGAAAGAAGAAGAAAGAGAGCTATACATTGTTTATATAATACCCAATTTAGGTTATCCGCACCTCGCTTTTTACGGTGTTGCATGCGCACTTTTTTTTTAATTTTGTCTGTCCGTTTGTTTGTTTATTCAGGTTAAGTTCCGAAGCAGCCGAATAGGTTTTGACGGGAAATAGTATTTAATCTTGAGGCCTTTTTGATAAAAGTACATTTTAGATAAATTCTTCTTTAATATGAATAGTTTTACATTTGAAAAATTTGTTATTCACTGTAAATAGAAGTTTTTCTATTTATTTAATTTAAAAGTGTTTGCAAGAATACCATACCAAAATTACCAATTAATTATATATATACCAAAATTGTTACCTGAACAAAAAAATAATTAAATATAATTTAGAAAATTTTCTTTGGTTTTATTTTTACATGCTTATTTGTTAATACGAATATGAATTGAAATGAATAACCTTAAAAAAATCAAAATTTAAATCTTCAAATCTTATTAATCTTCAATAACTTTTTAAAATAATTTCCAAATCAGTAGCTCAAAGTTTCGTATTCGGTAATTGATTTATTTTTCTTATTGTCCTAAAGATATTGTTCGATTAAGAAAAATATGAACACTTTGGAACGCGGAACAGAACAAGAGCATGTAGCGATATTTGAATAACATAACATCATGCTTGTATTCTACGAAGTACTAATGTACAGCCACAGTTCGCCGGGTATGTTTTTAAATCCCATGTAACAGGGAGCGTACCTATTGCCATTTTGGCAATCAAACCCAGGACCGCGAGCATAGCAGTCGTGTTTAGGACCATTAGGCTAATGAGACAGTTATAATGAAATAAGTGTAAATAAAATTTAACATCAAAAGCATCGTGTACTGGTACTCAGAAAGGCCTTTCGCTCGAAGTGGAGACTTAATGGTAAAGCCGATTTCACACTATAAACTTTTCGGAATCTACAGATGACTGGCAGAAATAATAAATGTGTATATTAAAAAAAATCTGATATGTATTGATGTCGTCAAAGATTGCGACAGGCTGAGTAAAAAAATAGTCAAGAACAAATAGAACTCGCATACTAAGGGCTCCATTTTACCAAATTATATATTTGTGTTAGTATATTTATTAAAATATTAAAAGATTTAGCGAATAAAAAAACATTTTTTGTTATATCCACAAATTCACACATCTACAGACATCAACGACTGCCGATGAAATTTGCTTCACTGAAGCGACAGTCACCGTTATTTGTGGACTCTACTGTTGCTGTACAGTAATTTTGCAGAGCTGGTATAAAAAAAGGTGAAAAAGTTAAATACGTGCATGTAAGTACCTACAAGCGATTGGAGTTTACTCTTTAAGAACGATTGTCTTGGAAAATATACACACCAAGTTAAATTATTTACCGTATTTCACCATACCACCATATCACCATAGATCACAACTACACCTAGTTTTTTTTAAATAACTAAGGTGGCAGACAATCATATGGATCGCCTAACGGTAAGCGGCTATCCTAGCATATGGACGCTTGAGCACTATGAACGCCTATGGAATATCCTATATATAACTAACGCGTTTTCGACCTTGGACTGATATACCTCAAGAAGCTGAGGAAACCTTACTCGCCACAGGAATACACCACAAGGATATTTGGCTGTGATCTTCCGCAGGGTGGAAGTAATCCATCTGTAAAACCACCCCAAATAAAGAGAAATCTCAAAAATCCTCTGTACCCTACCTCTCTTCAGAACCTTCAATTATACAATTATATGCACCAAATTTATTATTTATGCTTTCAAATAAACACCAAGAGAAATAAAATATAGAACACGAATAGAAATACGACAGTTCAACCCCCGTACCTCACTAAAAGTTTAAGTGGCAACTTCGTTGGTACTAGATTTCGTATAAAAGAAGAAGTATACATTGTCTTTAATATGAGCTACAAAATCAATCAACAAACCTTGACAGTTACAAACAATAATTAAAATTTCCACAACTACACACTTTCGGAATGTTATGGCGATATCGGCACATTAAAAGGCCTATTATAATCGTGACAGCGCGA
Source organism: Saturnia japonica (assembly GCA_033032175.1). Lineage (NCBI taxonomy): Eukaryota > Metazoa > Arthropoda > Insecta > Lepidoptera > Saturniidae > Saturnia > Saturnia japonica. Next base: position 4,084,306 of record CM065331.1, read on the forward strand.
CTGTGAAACGAACCTTACCAACTGGTTTCGAGAAAATCAACCGCCAGTCCACTTTTGACCATCACGTGGAACTGACAAACGCATCCGATTAGGCTAAGAAAAAACAACAGAAAACCGCTTCTAACAAAACATAAATAAAAAAATCGAACTTTAGTTTTCCGATACACGAAAACAATTATAATCTTGTTAAAACAAAGTAGTATTATTATAAATATATGAAGCTATAAAAAATAATATCAGAATAATAATTGTTGTAAATTTTTAAGTGTCAAGTGAAAGTGTTTTAGATAAGTGAAAGGTTGCTTGTGGTGAGTACTTCAGTTTGTTAAAGCCAGTTTAGTCGAGTTAGTTTGAGGATACCTTGATAATGGCCTAATTTCTCGTGCTTTCTTAAAATTTTTATGTTAACTTAATATTAAGGGAAAGCGTATATTATACATTACTTATTTAATAATTTTTATATTAAATCTAATTCATATATAAAACCTACCCAAATCTATTACAGACAGAATTATGAAGGCAAACTTTTATATCTCAATATTCCACTGACTTTTGTATTATACTAACCAATAATTATATTTTATGGAAATAAACATTGTATTTTAAGTACGCAATAGTTTCAACAAACTACTTTGCTTAATTGAAAGCCCTGTCTCATAACAGGATTCCACTGATCACGATGAACATTAATTGATGATGTGTCCGAACACCCCATCGCTGAACTATTATTGCTTCATACATTGTCTTAAATGACGAGAGATCAAATACATCTAAAACTGTTGAAATCATAAAATAAGTTCAAAATTTCGTATGTAAATTATATTGGCTTATGTTTAACATATTACCAGATATAGTAAAATAAAATCTCAAAGTATAAGTGATACTGTTAAAAATAGTAAACGATGAGCAAATTTTTTTTCAAATGTTTTTTGTGTTGCATGTGTACTCTTGTTACGCGCACTTTAGATATTATACAAAGATAGATAGATACATTTAAAATACACATTTATAACACAACTTATAAAATTATACTTAGGGAGTTCCCGACAGGTATTTTCATTGAGTTAGATCATATTTCAGCTGCGGAGGGATGTAGTTGTTTCTTTAACTTTAATCTTTGTATCTACAACGAACGAGTCACGATTCTTGATAGTCATTCTTGCTCGGCCTTCTGGACTTACTAAAATTAAAAACCACATTTTACATTTTGTTATCTTATAAAAGCAAATGAGTTCAAAATAATCATCGTTAACCCAAAAATATTAAACCAAAATTTCAATGTTATTAGTATCTTGTGCTCGGCATCTTCCGCTGTTGCTTATTACAACTCAAACCTAACCCGGCTACATCTTTTGATATGTATTAATAGCGCATTAATTTACTAGCTAAGATTTGGTGATCATTTACTATATCTTGTATTTGAATACAATTTTTGGTGTGTAGTGTAATTTTTTTTTGGTTAGCGTGCTTTGTCTCTCAATGTATAATTTGGTCGTCACTTTCGTTTATCCCAATTCTATTTAAAGATTAACATTTGTGTGTATGTTTTGTTCTTATTGTAGTATTTTTTATGTGTTTAAACTATATAATTTATTGCTTATTTCAAGAAAAAAAAACAAGAATAAAGAAGTAATCAAAAATATTTATGTTATGTTAGAAATATTCGTGAAACAACAATAAATGAATTTTATGAACAAAAAGACGACCCCGGATCATTGTTCAACATTGTTTGTAACTTAGATGTACCCTGTAAGACTTTGATAATAGGTTATTGAGTGTGAGCTTTAGGCCAGTTTTAGGAAGGGCTGAACTGGTTGTTATTTTAATTATATTAATATATAAACTTGATTTTTTCACAGCAGTTTGTGGTCATAAATAAAAATAAAAATTCCTTGTCCTTTTCGAGAAAAAAAAATTCTTAAAAAAAAAAACATTATAATTTCACACTGGAATAGAAATTTCTTATTTTATGATTTTTCCCTTAACTTTTCATAATAATACCTTCTTTCGTGTAAAATTTTAAGACTGTAGGCCTGCGGGAAGTACCCTATATGTTTTGATAATTGGTCACTGAATGAGACTTTTAAACTTTTATGAAAGGCTGTATCTTTTTATCGTGTTAACTTACAAACTTGATTTTTTTACAGCAGTTTAAAGTCATATATCTTATTATTCGATATTAATTTCAACTATATATTTCAGGCCCTATTTAAAAAAAATCTTAATACAATTTTGTTATATTATAATTTGACACGGGATTATAAATTCTTTATTTTAGATTTTTTCCTGAACTTTTGTTAAAAGACTTCTCTTATGCCAAATTTTAGGACTGTAGGTCTACGGGAAGCACCGTTCGTTAGCGTTATTTTAACTATCGAGTGCCGTATCTTATTAATTTGTTTACATACTTTTTTTTTAAAGCAGCATGTGGCCCTAGGCTTTTTTATATGGTATTAATTTCAACTTTATAGGTCAAGTCGTTTTCGAGTAAAAGAGTCTGGATACACGGACAGACAGAGAGACAGGCGGACAACAAAATTATCCTATAAGGGTTTAGTTTTTTTCATTATGAGATACGGAACCCTAAAAATATTATTAGGCTTTTTAAAACAGCAAAGGCGTGAAACAAGCGCCTGATGATGAGTGGTTACCGTAGCTTATAGACGCTTGTAACATCAAAGTGATACTAGAGCTTTGCCGACCTTGAAACTCTTTACCCAAGAAGCTCTGGAAACTCTACTCACCATGAGAACAAACACAATGTTATATGGTTGCGCTCTTCTATAGGGTGGAGTGTATTTTACCAGTCGGTCTGCCCCAAGTAGAGAGAGATCTCTAAAGATAAGTCTCTGTTCCTACAAGTCTTTTAATATTAGAAATTCACAAATTACAATTATTAGTATCTCTTGAACTGCCCCCACAAGATTGTTGATTTTATAAATAACAATGCGAGTGAAAACTGGTACAAATATGATTTTAACCATATCTTCAACGCTTATGTGTGAAACTAATATTTATTTTCGGCACCGACATTGTGACTCGTAGAAAGTTCATAATGATGTCATCTTTAGCGGTAACTCGCTTTTGATGCGGATAATGTGTTTTTAACTCCTTAAGCCTTAATACATTGTTTGGAAAACGGTAGTAATTATTCTTAGTATGAAAAAACTGATTTCTATTTTCCGCATAAAGATGTAATTTTAATGACATTTTTAATTTTGTTAAAATAATTTAAAGTTTAATTTGAATAAAAAATTATAATGTTTCGATAGGATAATATTTAAATGGAAGATTAATTCAAATTCATTGATAGTTAACTTTACAGTTTTAGTATTAAAAAATTCAGATTCTTGTTTTTATTTATACATCATAAAATTATTTTAACGCAATTTTAAAGAAAAAGTCAGTCTTATTATTTTACTGATATAACTCTTTTTTTCACATTACCGCTGGTTAGCTGGTAGAAAATGCTTTATAGCATTAAGCTCGTCAGTGTACAAACTAAACAATTTGGTCTCTCTATTTTCTTTTTCTTTTCCATTATTAATTGAAATATAGTGATCCTTTCAATTAATTATTTTAATGTTACGATGTAAATTACATTAATTATCTGTTATTTATATTACTATTAATTTAAATTATTATTTTTTATTATTAGTAGTTTTTCATACGTTGTAATAACTTACTTGTACTTAACGTTATTTTATTTTTTAAATTACATTTGCAATATTTTGTTTTATCAATGTAGTGGGTGCCTATAATAGGTTCGCATATTCGACTTAAAATGAATTATAAAAATGGCTCAAGTATAATATGCGCGCTGTTGGCGCTTATTTAATAATAACGTATTCATTCGGATTACAAAAAATGAATTATCCATTCGTGGGCCGCCTCCTGTCAGACTCACTGTCATTACCAACCTCCATATTACCTCGAAGAATTAACAAGTTAAGGTCGTTGTCTGCGCACGCAAAATTAAAAAATATAAATCAATTTTGTCTATCTATTTTATGGCCGTCATTTTTCTATGCCAAAGAGCTATCTCCAACCGAAAAAAGGACCAAGTTACACTTTCAAGATGCGGTTAAAGAAGGTTTATTTCAAAGAAAATTGCACGTGAAGCACCACTGTAGTTACACGTGAAAATCCTTAAAAAGGAAGACTCGCATGGCCAGATTTGTGTATTAGAATATACCAGTATAAAACCACAGACTTAGTATCGGAGCAACAACTTTACGTATTTACACTTTTATTCCTTGTACCATACTGTTTTTTAACAAGATTCAAACAATGCTTTAAATTACAATTCTAGTGTACCAAAACTTTGTACAGATGGCGTGGCGTAACAACTTCCACAATATAATTCAAACCGGATACATACACCGAATGATAACGGAAAATAATTAGTTTTTAATAAGTTTTGTATTGAAACCAATATAAAGTAGATCTGTCTTTTCAATTACTCTCCTAAACACGCTAGGAAAACTCTCCGAACGACTTCTTCTGTCCCGTATTAAATCCCTTATTAATGAAAACCTGAGCAGTTCGTATTTCGAGCCCAAGTGCATCGCCTCACGCCTCACGTTTAAATTCAGCGAACTTAACAAAGCACGTCGTACAGTTCTTCGACGTAGCTAAGGCCTTTAACAAGGCCTGGCTCGCTGGAATAGTTCACAAGCTACACCAGCTAGAAATCTCAGACAGATTAGTACAGTAAAAGCTCCTTATCCGTCTATGGTATAAAGTCTTATTTTTAAGAGGCAAATTGCTAATGCCACTGCTGAATATCAGTCTGAATTGAAGGAGCTTTTAAAAACTGCCAAGTAAGAAGAATTACAAAATTCTTTAAACCATTGCCTAAGCCTGAAGATAATTAAACAATATAGTCGAAAACTTCAATGAAATTCATTTTTTATGTACTTATTTTTTATTTTGTCAGCTAGGAACGTATCCCCTATACTCCCATATAAATCACTATTCCATATTCACGGATTCTGTATTCGCGGCATATTTACGGAACATATACCACGTGAATAAAGAACTTTTACTGATATATCTTTCGCGATTATCTATCTCACCGACATACAATTATTACATTGCACTTCACACATGCTCACCACTCAGGTACATAATAGGTTCTGTAAGCGACCTTTTTTTCTTTAGCTAGTTTTAGACCAAATTGCCAGATTACTAAATGAATATACTTACGCATGATTCTTCCTTCCTTCCTTTTTCCCAGACGGCAGAATAATATTATAATATATGTGTACTTAGTTACTTTTAATTTTCTACGGATGATAATTATCTAGATTGCGATTTCATTGTATATAAGGCAAGAGCTCAAGCTGAGGTTCGGCCACTTTGGCACCCTTGAGAGGTAGTTGCGAAGCTTCCACGGCTTGGTGCTTTCAAGCTCACCCCCAAGCCCGGCGAAACTGTCAAAACCTTTTGAGGCTTCAGGACTAACAGTGTAGTCACATCGAAATGAAATAGCTATCGTTTTCTTATCTTTCTTCTCTCTCGTGTCATGAAATGTGCCTAAACGTAACGCGTACTTAAAATTTCACTCGCAATTTGGAAAAAAACGGCATATTAAAATTTTAAGTGCATTTTACCGTTGAAATCCATTATGGATTAACGGTAAATGCCATTAAATCTCTTCATTAAATTACTGCTTATTATTAAAAGTTAGCGAAAGCCTTTTACGCAACGCAGCGCTTCTGGAACGTGACCTCATCGTGTTTCACTTACGAACACAAGTTATTTGTCACAAGTTTGTCATGGAAGTGATCAGTACACTATAGCATGGAGGCGTTACTTATTATGTTAACGGAAGGAGTCAAGTTTTTTAACAATGTTGTTTGCGCCTCTTTATCGTATTGTGAATCGATGTTATAATGTCCCATCCCTTAAATCACCCCCCCCCCCCCCCGCTCCGTCTATTTTCCTACGGTTGGCTTGTACCTGTCGTCGTACGCGCCAGTGTCTTCGTTGATTTAGCATAAAACGAATCGTATCGCTCCGACAAAATCGTGCCGTTGAGCCTGACCACGTGCACATATCAAAACCCTTGTAATTTGGAAGAAAGGATCCATCTTCGGGCAGTTTGTGAATCAAAATCGTGAGTACCTTTTTTCCTATCCTACCTATATTTGTTCCCCATTATCGCATCGGTTCACATATGAGTTTCACTTAGCATTCGTAGGTACATAAAAATCTTTAATCTTTAATTTTAATAAATCCATACAGTCCACTCATTATCGCGCAAACAAATGTAATTGTATATGTTTAATTTATTTTAATTTTATTTTCATTAATTAATAATAATTCTATTGGAACATTGTATTTATTATGTTTCTTTAACATTATGACTTAAATTAAGTTCGTGTTTTAAATAAAAGTTGAAATGATATTTTTTCTTTATTTAATAATCATCTAGATATATTTAATTTTATGCATGTTGAGTATAGCTGTAAATAGTTGTTATCTGTATTTGTTATTATTTATATATTTTTTATTAAAGACTGTTGTCAACCCTAAATAAATAACATTCTGAGAATTTTAAGCGAGGTGGTAATGTGCTGTACGCTCGACCGAGTCGCGACCTTAATAATACTCTAATACGGGAATGGTCGCGACCACCATGCATATATTGAAAAGCGTGTCATAGTGATTCGGCACGCTGATAAACGCCGGCTGTAAAAGCCGTCAGAGGCTCCAGGGCCCTTGAGGTTAACAGTATAGTCTAGTCAGACATTAAAAAAAAGTTACGGTCATGCGCGTCGCGTTTTGGGATCAGCCGATGATCTATTTATACACACAGGCGGTATGAAAGCAGCGACTGTTTTTAGATTATGCTGTGCTTACAGTATGGAATATATATTCGAGATCACACATAAGCAGGGTTGCCAGATCTATTTTTGAAAATTACCGAACGAAGAACGAAAAAGAAACCTTATAATTTCACACATTTATTATAATCGTATTAAAATACGATTTTTAAGTTGTACGACTACTTACGACGTTACTCACGCACACATTAAATACTGTTTTATAATTTTTTATTTTCATGTGCAATTTGCGACATGTGATACTGAAAATGCGTCGTATGCATAATTCAGCCTTCACCATATGCACACTTAATTTATTTTGTCTGTCGGTCCACAAATAGTTCATGTGGCTAGATACTCTTTCTATGTACGCATTGTTACACTGAACTGCCATTGTGCCTTTATTATTTTCTTCAAATTCGATCTCACGATCGACGAATGCAGCTAGAGCGTGCCCGAATTGGCAACGTCGCATCAAGTAAGTGTGGCAAATCGTTGTTTACTAGGAAGAAAAATGAACCATAGAACATACTGAATCACATATACTTCGGTATTTCTGTAACTTTATTTTCTGACTGACTATACTGGTCCTTAGGGACCCTGGAGCCTCTGACGACTTATACAGCTTCACCAGACTTAGGGGCGAGCGCTTAGGGCACTCAGTCACGAAAGTTTTGGACAACTCGCGCACAAGGGTGCCGAAATGGCCGGACCTCGGCGTGGGCGGTTGTCGCGATTGCAAATAAGTTGCGATCTAACAAATATTTTTGTCATACCGAACGGTTCGGTAAAATACTGAACACCTGGCAAGCCTGCATATAAGCCGCTACTCATGAGAACTAAGCAAGTGGGAATTATTCCATACTTAATTGATTAATCTTTGTGAGGCAAAATTTACTTTTATTGACAAATAATACTATTATCTGTTTTTGCTTTCCAGTTGTGTTTCATAGTCCATAAAGAGTTTTGTAAAGACACAATCTCGTTTCTAGTATTTATATATCTTAATTCAATGCAAAGAATACTACTATAATATTATAAATGTGAAAGTTTGTATGTTTGTTTGGATTTTTGTTACACATTCACGCAGAGACGTCTAAACGGATTCGGATAAAATTTGGAATATAGATAGTCTATAACCGGGATTATTTTTTATCCCGATACAGATCCAATTCTGAAATCCACGCAGATGAAATTAGAAATTAGTAATAATTATATCAAAAATCTCAATAAATAAATTGCAATGTTTCAACTAGACATACATAAATACTACAGCTATTTCTGCCCCAAAGAAGCAGTGCTTGCTTGTTTCCGATATATAGAGGCTGTATAAACATTTATAAAGATGTTGAAATACTTTGCCTTAGTTGAGTCATAGACTTGTTTTAAAATTTATCATTGTTTTAAATTAATCATTATTTTATTTTAATTTTGTCTTGTTCTCATGGATTCTATTTAAATGTAGTCCAAAGATAATTTTGTTCATATTAATTTTAAAATATTAGGATTTCATTAAAAAAAAAACATCCAATTTTGTTTCAGATATAAACTATTAAGTATTTAATACATCACACGATATGTCAGAACAATATCGAGTTACACAGACGCCATGTCAGCGGTGAAACAGTGCAGACAAACAGACAAACAAACATGGCCGCTGACAAAACACGGGCAGCATAGAAACTATACTAATATTATTAAAAGAAAAGTTTCAAGATGGTTGAACAAGTGGTGTCTGAGTTCTCAAGTTTTGATACCGCTAATGATTTTAAATGTGAGCGGGCAGGCAATCGCTGTAGAAGGTAAAATATTCTATGCATTATATTTTATATTATACTAGCTGTGCCCGTGGCTAGGCTCGAGTGGACTACGGGATGCGACGCTGTCGATCGCAAATCGTGATATTCCCGCTACCAGTTATTATAAAGACAAAAATGATATTGCTGGTTATCCTTAGAAAGTAGACATATGCTCCCGCTAACTTTTTTGTAGGTCTTTTTAATATCTACTACATACATTAGTTTGATTATATCTATTATGGTTTACTCAGCAAAAACTATTTAAGCACCTGAATTGATTCACCGTGACCAGTTTTTTTTATTTGCGTGGAATCCTAATTCTTTTTCTAAAATAAATGTAGCCTAAGTTACCCCTTATAATATCAGCTATCTAACAGTAACAGTCCCGTCAAAATTGTTTCCACTGTTTCGGAGATTACCCGGAACAAACAGACAGAGAGACAAAAAAAAAATGACGTTTTGTTATAAGTATCGTATATACATTCTTATGCATTCAGCAAAAAACTGTTATTTTGGCATTATGAACAGATAGGTACATACTTAAATTTTATTAATTGTATAGGTATAGATACAAAACATGTGTTCGTCTGTTAGTGATTCTTTAACTTCTGTACGACTTGATAGATTGAGCTGATGTTCACATAAAGTCGTGACTTCTGCGCGTGTTTTACTCTACACAAAACACAAATCAAGTTTTGTGTGTATACATGACGTCTCCTGCTTAAAAAAAAAACAAAGTTTGACAAACAAAAATGTGAAGTAAAACAATTTTTGTGTAGGATTGTGGGATGGTGAAAGATTTATTATTAAATCTGTTTTTTTCACGACTATAACGCCTCGTAAAAACCTCACCAACATTATACAATTTTTGCTAAATTTGGGACACAATTTTCAATTCTTATCAGCTAATTTTGCGATTCTGTATAATACTTTCACAATCTGAGAAGGAGGGTTTAACAGCATCGACTTACAAACAGCCATGGATCGCGTTATGATAAGAAAATTCCTACTATTTTCATACTTAACACATTCCACCAAAATATGATGTGCATCGTCAACCACACCAGCAAATAGGTGATGTTACTTTTCATAATAAATGTAAAAATTTATTTGATGGAATGTGTCCTGAGCGAAGTCGGAAGTCCGATCGATTTATTATTCTGTTTTATTGAGACAATGGTTTTTAGTTATGTTAGGATCCGATAGGTGGCGCTGTGGTCGAGCCATTAACTACTGGAAAGGGCAGAACAAATTCTACCGGCCCAGCTAGTAAATAATAATAAGGTTTGCTAAAATGGTCAGCTAGAAAAGTAATGTAAAATAATAGTCATGAGGATTAAATAAATAAACTCATTATGAATATACAATAATAATTGTCATAAAGTTCACTTTTGAATGACAGGTAAAATATTTCGTAGATCGTAATTTTTTCTATATACTGTTTGTTAGTTTTTCAACGATTATTGTGTTATTTACGTCAAATACGACCTTCTTTAACATTATGTACCGTATTTTTGTATTTAGCGAGATATTTTCGTTTTACCGTTGTGGTGATATAATTGGTTAAGTAAGATTTGAACTGTGATCATAAATAATTAATTATTTATTGAAAATTCATAAACAAATCAAGGAAAACATAACCTCAAAACGGAATAAAAATACCGCACTTTTTACTCTAACCCTCCACCCCATCCTTCACAGCATCAAATTCAGTATTAGCGATTCTAAAATACAATCACATTTTTTAGCCCTCACGAGCCGCGTGTTAGCCTCCCTTCTTGGTTATCCGACGACATGCAATCTTGGCACGGAGGTCAAGCCCTGTACTCTATCATTAACTTGCTGGCTTCGTGGAGGCACCAGAGTGAATGGTTGCGGAGGCAGTTGGTTGTTCTCATGCTGTATAACCCCTGACCTGACCTCACCTAGTGGAAGCGAAGTGGATAACAGGTAAATTTCATAATTTTCTTGAACATGTTATATATGTCTTGAAGCAATGATGGTTCGGTGATAGTGTGTATGGACATCGCGTCATTCGACGTCAGTTCGAATCCCTAAAATGTGTCTGAGCATTCGGTGAAGAAAAACATCGTGATGGGATTATAGTATTGTGGTAGGTCATTTTTATGCCCGTCCATTGGCCCCTCAAGTTGAAAATCTATAGTCAAGACACCGAGGAGTATTCCGGTAGTGGCTCTTGGGAACCGGTCCGTCAAGGCTGGCTTAGCGTGTAACCATCTTGAGTCACATTGTCACTTAGTATCATGTGAGAATTTATTCATAACGCTAAACCTATATAAAAAATAAATAAAATGTTGTGTGTAGGTACTTATAATAATAATAATAATAATATTTATTTATTTCAGATTTACATCCAATATTGTTAGTTAACTTAGCCTATGTTAGTAAGGACAAAAACACATTTTACAAATATTTACACACACAAGCAAAATCAGTAATTTGCATAGGTACACAGGCTTTTAATTAATTCAGTCCAATGGTGAAGGAACAAACTATCCGGTCTATTCGATAATATCTTCAGGAAACCATTAGAGCTACCACACAGTCGATTCATCATGGAGCATGCTTTTTTACGAATAATCGCGTAAAAATCTTCAACGCGCGCCTCAGCAAACATCCCTGATGCGCTACAGTACCGAGGCAGCCCCAACAATGCTCTGAACACATTATTGTACTGTATACGCAGAGCATTGTAGGCAAGCTGAGTATATGTGGTCCAGAGGTTGCTGGTATAGAAGCACTGACAGTAGGCTTTGAATAGTAATATTTTTACGCTTGGTGTACAATGGGCAAACCTGCGAACCAGCATATTACCCTTCACCGACAACGCCCTGCGCTCTCTCTCTATGTCTTTGTCATCTTTCATATTATCCGTAACGTAGTAATGTACAAATACAAATGTACAATGTATTACTTATGTACGCGCGTAAGAAGTTATGCTTCTTTAGTGTAAAAAAATAAACGTAACTTCAAAAGTTTATTCCGCCACCAATCCAACCACATTGAAGTTAGCCTTCAATGATAATAATATTAATTTATTTTAATTGAATCGATTTGAATTGATTTTCACTTTTATTTTAACAACATTATTATCGTTGACGGCTAATTTCATCATGTCGCACTTCCGTCACATAATGCGCGCTCAGCTCTCAATTTTACTCTATACTACACGCGTTATAAGAAGACGAAGACCGCACTGCTGCCGCAAAATTTGCCATATCCATGCATTTTTAGAAATTGCGGTGTGTTAGCGGAGCGGCCGCGGTGCAGTGGCGCCATCTACACAAGCCCTAAAAGATCAAAAATTTTTGCTTGACAATTAGGATTTTAGGAATTGTCAGGGAAAAATAGATCAGGTTTAAGTTTAATATCAGTTTTTGTCTTGCCTTCTTTCAGTATTCCATCGTCAGAATGGAACTATAAAGTTTCTCCACCGAAGCTGCGTCAGGTTCCACTACGCAGCGTAGTCCACACTAATGTCTTCCGAAGAAGAGCTGATGATGAAGCAACTCAGGTTTGAGAATCACCCTTAACATACCTTTTTTATCAATTATTGAATATAATTATTAATTTTGGTATAATGATGAGTAAAACAGTTCTTGAGCAAAGACCACATCTCGTCAAATGTAGTGTAGGATGCTCTAAATCCAGTTGAAGCAAATACTTGCGGAAGACTGCTGTAAGTGCCTGAATGCGGAAAGTTGCCGAACCTTGGGAGATGTATATGCCCAGTAATAGACAGAGTGGATAATTTTGATGATGAATGATTACATATATTCCTAGGTGTTTCCGCGAAATTAAAAAAAGACTCGGGTCAGCCTGGTTTAGCGTCTTAACTTACACGACGAAGCTTGATTATTGTAGTTCCAATTTGTGGGCCAACGCTGAACACACCTACTAAAAATAATGTTTTATGTGAAGAATTTAAAATACCAAAAAATGCACCAGAAATGCTAGCTCACGAAAAATATAGGTTCTTCGTAGATTTTAACTGACCTTCTAAAATCTCATAGAGCTGCAAACCCGGTATTGCGATTTACCCACAAATCAGATGACAAAGAAACCAGGTCATTGGGAACAGATGAAAGTGAGGTACTCTGCTTGATGAGGTCCATGTAATAACTCTTCAGGCTCTTGCAACATTACTTAAATTAGGTTTTAATTAGAAAATCAATATAAAACGAATGAAAGTTGTTGTCTTAAGACTTTGAATTTAGTATCCGCAAAACTGCAAAAGATACATAATGAAATAATTATGAGAATGCAACTTTCTAATACTCACCTAGGAAATTACGTTCTATGTTTAGGAGGTATCGTTAGCAGACTGATGAATATCGGTTTTGGTATTTGGAAGCTGCATTTGAGAATTAGTTAGTTAGCATTAGAAAGTTTAGACATCTCGATCTTTGGCTGTGTCTTAGTTTATAACACGATCAGAAAAAAGAACAAGGACCATGTCAAGCAAGTTTTACTGTCAAAAGGTTATTATAGGGTGGATCATTATGTGAATGATAGTAATGACTGGAAGTGACCCCCTCTCTATGCATCCACTAAATTATTATTATTGTACCTGTTATATTAAAATTTGTACAGTTGACAAAAAAAAGATAAACCCGATCGGGTTTCTTACCGGTTCTTCTCAATGTCTGGGACGTTTTTCGAACCGACGGTAGTGTTTTGACGGTTATAAGTGCCTTCTTAAGGCCTAAATTGAATAAAGATTATTTTGATTTTGATTTAGCATGAGTTGCGTGATGCATTACAGCTTGGGAATACTTTACTCTTTTGATCTAATGTTGTTCGTAAATTTACTAAATGTTTCATAAATTTAATATATTTGTCAGATGGATTGCGGACTACCTTCTTCCAGGATTCTGCAGAAACGGATCATAGGTGGACGAGAGGCAAGATTTGCTGAGTTTCCCTGGCAAGCGCACGTTAGAATATCTGAGTTTCAATGCGGTGGTGTCCTAGGTATATAAACTTGATAAGATACTTATTAAAAATGTACATTTTCTCTAAATAGTTATTATTTCTTTCGATAGTATATTACAGTCTAGTAAACATGAGATGGATTAATCTTCTTTTCGTTCTGTCTGTATATGTATTTTTTTTTAATCTGATGAATATGCTATATAGAGGACACTAATTCCAAATATGACATTGTCTTTTTTGTCTGTTTATATGACCGGATTTAACTCCAAAACAGATTAACCAATTGTTATGAAATTTTTGTACACGAGAAGCTTATGTTATTTGTCAACTGACATGCTATAAGAATTATCAATAATACTTTTACAAAACGTCAACAATAATCAATTTACAAAAATAAGTTTTTATTAATTAATAACTAGTTTTGATGAAATTTTATAGACGGGAAGCATCATATTACGTCATCCCATAATTGATAGACGATAAGAAATGTCCATAACACTTTTAGAAATCGTCTAGGAAAAGCATTTCATAAAAATAACTTTTTATCTATTCTCAGCCGGTTTTGATAAAATTTTGTACACGAGAAGTATTATGTAATTCTTTAATTGATATTGTAGCGACATCTCTCGCCACAACCGACCCATCCTACACATAGCGACATCTCCGCCACAACTGACATCCTACATCGCGATATAGCCCAGTCATATTAGGGCTTTCACCTCGGAATGAAAGATAATAAGCTGCAAATTGGTATGAACCTTTGTTTTGTCATTCTAAATGTTGTCTCAAAAGTCACAATCGTTATCGTGTCCGCGTCTCAAGATATTCAAGGTCAAAGGTCACAAAAATCGGTTTTTCGCGAATATCTGGCTTCCTATCGGTTAAATGAGATTTGCATTTATTATAAAAGTTGTAGGCTATAAAATTCCCTACAACTTTTGTTTAAACTTTTTTTTCATACAACCAACCGTTTTGAAGGTAGAGCGCGAAGAGTGCACATCGTACAGTCATATACGGCCTAATGCAAGGTCAAGCGTGAGTTATGGTTATCAGTACGTTATAAAGTCAATTATTTACTTGGAAATTATAATTATTAAACAATGCCTATTATTTATGTACTAACTATTAATTATTTATATTTAATTAAAGTAAGTAACTTGATTATTTATATATAATTATTCATATTTAACTATTTAAGTATAAAATATTATTAATTCTGGATTATATATTTTAGTTTTATTTTAAGTTAACACGACATTATATATCTTTTCTTTAAAACGCGTAAATTTCTCAATACTTATATACCTGGAAATACTTGTCCCTACCCTATGCCCTTTTCTATTCATTGCCGGGACAGATGTTCTATAGTATTCAAGGCCACTCTCTCCACTTTGTATGAGTCAAGATTATTCGTTAGTTTGAAATTGTACCGTTGCAACTACGGACGTACGGTTTTAAGAGCTATGGCTGATTTGTGTTTTATATGTGATAAGAAACTTTCAGAAGGTGTTTCTGTGAATGTCGTACGTGGTTTACAAACTTTAAAAACTGCAAGTATTGAAAGAAATGATGGACATATAGACTATTTAAATACTTTAAGTTCTGTAAATGTGCATTCCGAGTGTCGAAAAGTGTACACGAGTAAAAATGTTATTATTGCATCAAAACGACGCACAGATGAGAGTGAACCTTCAACGTCAAGTGCACCTCGTAAAAAACGAAATGAAGTCTTTGATTTTGGAAAGTTATGCTTATTTTGTGGCCAAGAAGCTGATGAAATAGCAGAAAAGAAAAAAAAATTAAAGTATAGACGGACAATAAGTAATGTAAGTACTCTTGCATTCAAAGACAACGTAATTAAGAGAGCAGAAGAACGAAACGATTCCTTAGGATAATTAGTAAAGGAACGTATATATTACGAGTATGATTTGATCGCTGCTGAAGCAAAGTATCATACTATTTGCTATACCAACTTTTTAACCCGAGTACCATCTGCAGATAAAAAGCCTCGCCAAGATGATCAAGTCACTCAAGCAATGAAGGAGATTTTTTATTATATAGAAAATAATGAAGATTCTCAATTTACTTTGAAAGAACTTAAAGATGTCCCTACGGAATACATACCTGACGATAAGACAATTATTACAAAATTACAACAAAAGTATTTAACTGATATAATAATCACAAAAAAAATTGGATCATTTACAATTATATCTTTCCGTGATACACAGCTTAACGTATTATCAAAAGCTTGGTACGAAAATAAAAAAAGTACTCCTGTAGAAGAACGTCTACGGATTGTAGAAGCTGCTGCGGCTATTATTAGGGAAGACATCAGATCATCTGTAGTTGAAACAAAAACCTATCCACCTCCGAATAAAATGCTAGATTGTATTAATGAAGAAATACCAAAAACATTATCACATTTTTTGGAAGAAATGATATTAAAAAATAGAAAAGGACAAGTAGATCATTTAAAAACGAAATGCAAAAAATTGTTGGATGTTTTATCATCTTTAGGATTTGCTGCATCATATAGTAATACCATACAGTATGAAGTTTCAGCAGTTTACCATCCACAACCTCGTATTTTACCATCAGAGTCTGGTGCGTTGGTACAATATGTTGGAGACAATGCAGATATTAATGTCAGTACTCTTGACGGTAATAATACTCTTCACGTTATGGGAATGATAAAAATAATTACTCCGAAAGATGCTGTAATTTATGATGATCGCATAAAAAAATGTACAACTAAACCGAGTGCAAAAGAGTTAGCAGCAATATCACATGTATCTCTTTTAGCATATGAAAAGCCAGTTGTACCTGGGTACAGCAAGATTCAAGTCCAAAATCTACATGATGATCAAGTACTGATTGAAAAAAAGTTTAATGCAGTTGATTTGTTGTGGTTATACGGAAAATGGAAGAATCTTTCACCGTTGCCAGGGTGGAATGGCTATCTTCAACAACTTACGAAAAATAATCAAAATTTTTCAACTTCTCAGGTTATATTTCTACCTTTCATTGATCATCCTGCCAGTAATTTAGACACAATTTATACAACTTTACATAGTGCTATAAATATTGCCAAGTCACATCAACAAAAAACGTGCATAATTACATTTGATCAGCCCCTGTACTCAAAAGCACGTGAAATGGTTGCTGCGTCAGATGCAAACTCAGACTTGTCTAAAACAGTTGTCAAACTTGGAGGATTTCATATGCTCATGTCTTTTCTTGGATGCATAGGACATGTAATGGACGGTAGTGGTCTCAAGGAAGCTTTAAGTAAAATATATGCTACAAATTCGGTCGACAAAATGTTGAATGGTCACGCTTATGCAAGAAGTATCAGAGGCCATATATTATTACGACTTGCATTATCAATAAAGATTTTTGAAGAGATGAAAATTGAAAATTGTGTGTTAGATGAGTTAATTGAACAGATAACTAGTCGCGATGTTTCCTACGAAGATGTTGAAGGATGTACGAGCAGCTCCAACTCGTTAATTGATCAATTTCAGGATGAACTAAAAGAATTAAAAGCTCGAGGTCCCACGGCACAGTTATGGGTGCAATATTTTGAAATGGTATTAATAGCCCTAGATTTCATTCGCGCTGAAAGGCTGGGACTTTTTCAAGAACATTTGGATGCAGTGCGAAAAATACTGCCCTATTATCATGCTGGTGGTCATTTCCTATATGCGAAATCAGCTCATTTGTATCTTCAAGATATGTTAAAACTTGAGGAGACAATGGATCAACAGGCTTTTGAGAACTTTAAAAACGGATTCTTTACTGTAAAACGAACAGAAAAATTCAATTCTGGTACATGGACAGACATGGTAATCGAGCAAAGTCTGATGAAATCTATGAAGACAGAAGGAGGAGTATCTCGAGGCCGAAGTACACAAGAAAGTGTTCTATGTAAGTGGGTATATGCTATGTATGCCACGAATACAATTTGTGAAGAAATTGAACGGTTTTGTAACATTTCTTTCGATTCTGTGGACCAACATGTTGATGCTAGAGATTCACGAATAAAAAGGGATGATACTGATGTAAATGAACTGGTTGGTTGGTTTACGCTTCATAATCCCTTTCCAAATACGAATCAGTTGGTATCCTTAGCTTCAGGAATCGTTGGAAATGACCAAATTAATTGTCACCGAGCCCATGAAATCGGATTGCAATCTATAGTAAAGATAACTGGTTTGAACTTCAACGAAATAAAGTTAAAACGCGTCGATAAGGTTTTACCGCTTTCAGCCATTAACAAATTTGTCAAAATGAATGATTGTAAAGTTTCTATAGATCCAATGTTACTTTTCCAGAGAATAACTGTAAGCAAAAAATTTGAAAATAATTTACAAGAATATCTTCAGTATGAACTAAGCCCGTATCCGACATCTTTATTTGATAGTAATGGCATGAGAAAAACCACGAAAGCAACATTATATGACAATATGATGCCTGTCGTTATCGATCTTAATGAAAATAATGTCAATAATCATCATCGATGGTGGATTTCTTCTGCATCGCGTCGTATGGAGCAAAGACGATACTTTCTCTATTATTTTAAATAAGTACATTAAATATTTACAAACACATTATGGCTCAGCAATTGTTGTTGTATTTGACGGATATTCGGACTATAGTAAAAATATTAAAGCACTGGAACAACAAAGAAGAACTGCTGCACTTTCAAAATCATATGAAGTTTGTTTTGACGAAACAATGGTTGTGCCAATCAGTCAAGAAATTTTTTTATCAAATCGGTCTAATAAAAAAAAATTTATCGACATGCTTGTTGAAAAATTTAAAACTGTTAATATCACAACAAAACAAGCCAGAGATGATGCTGATGTTCTCATCATTGACACAGCTATTGCCTTATCAGAACATCAAAAGACTGCTGTCATCATAGGAGAAGATATCGATTTGCTCGTTATTTTAATTGGACGTACTCAGTCACATCATCAGGAATTTTTTTTGAAAAAAGTTGGCAAAGGCAATGTCAAAACACAAATATATTCTACTAAAAGTTTTGACCAATATCCTCGTACTAAAAAGCACATTTTATTTTTACACGCATTCAGTGGCTGTGACACGACTTCTGCGCTATTTAAAAAAGGAAAAAAAAACTGTTACTAGAGCATTGGAAAAAATTCCTGATTTAGATAAACTGGTGGAAGTATTTCAACAAGAAAACTGCCCAAAACAAACATTATTAGAAAATGGAGTGCGCATCTTGTTGGC
This sequence comes from Saturnia japonica, assembly GCA_033032175.1. Lineage (NCBI taxonomy): Eukaryota > Metazoa > Arthropoda > Insecta > Lepidoptera > Saturniidae > Saturnia > Saturnia japonica. The sequence goes on from CM065331.1 coordinate 4,103,153, forward strand.
ATTATATAATGCTCCAAAATCTGAGGACAACATTGATCATTTCCGCTACACGCAATTCATCAAATTTACAAAACTAAATAAACCTGTACAACTGTCAACACTTCCACCAACAAGTGTAGCAGCTCATCAACACATAAAACGTGTCTACTACCAGATTCAAACGTGGTTAGGGAAGGACTTAGAACCTCAAGAATGGGGCTGGATGCTTGAAAATGAAATCCTGGAGCCCATACGAACGTTATTACCTCCAGCACCAGCCGAACTACTAAACGTAATATTTTGCAATTGCAAAAATGGTTGTGGTTCCCGCTGTGGATGCAGAAAATCAGGGCTACAATGTTCTTTAGCTTGCGGCCAGTGCAACGGACAAGCTTGCCTCAACGCTTCACTGTATCCAAGTAATCCCGATGAAGAAAATACATATGATCCCGATATTCTGGAAGGTTTGGAGATGAACATGACAGATAATGAGGATGATGACAATGAATCGAACATTTTTGAGCGACAAGAAGAAGAAGACGACGAAGAAGAAGAAGATAATTAGCTTCCATTTCCAATTTCATTACAATTAAAATCAACAAAGATACTTTTGATATTTGAACTCACATTTTGACAAATGTATATTATGCCGTATTTAATAATAAATAAAAATATGTGTAAAATATATACTCTTACTATCATTTTAACTTAAAATAAAACTAAAATATATAATCCAGAATTAATAATATTTTATACTTAAATAGTTAAATATGAATAATTATATATAAATAATCAAGTTACTTACTTTAATTAAATATAAATAATTAATAGTTAGTACATAAATAATAGGCATTGTTTAATAATTATAATTTCCAAGTAAATAATTGACTTTATAACGTACTGATAACCATAACTCACGCTTGACCTTGCATTAGGCCGTATATGACTGTACGATGTGCACTCTTCGCGCTCTACCTTCAAAACGGTTGGTTGTATGAAAAAAAAGTTTAAACAAAAGTTGTAGGGAATTTTATAGCCTACAACTTTTATAATAAATGCAAATCTCATTTAACCGATAGGAAGCCAGATATTCGCGAAAAACCGATTTTTGTGACCTTTGACCTTGAATATCTTGAGACGCGGACACGATAACGATTGTGACTTTTGAGACAACATTTAGAATGACAAAACAAAGGTTCATACCAATTTGCAGCTTATTATCTTTCTTTCGGAGGTTGACCCCTTTTTTTACCTAATATGACTGGGCTAATATAGAAATTAACCGAACAATTGAGTATATATACAAGAACCCGACAACAACCGTTGGGCAGCTGACCGCCAGACATAACACCCGCCGGGTCGGAGGATCCTCCCTTTTTTATGGCGGATGAGGAACTTTACACTCTATTCATCACTTCCGCTACAATATATTTTAAGAATACCTTTGTAAATCGTAAAAAAATATTAATTTTCAATCGATTTTTGATGAAATTTGTACGCAGGATGTAAATGCCGTTCCTCAACTGATACGCTATATATATTGTCAATGAGGAAATTACGGAATAATAATAATTATCTACTGCTTAACAAACGTGCTGACGGATACCGCTGGTATGTCATAAAGAAATACGCAAATGTTATGATTTGTAATGAACTCGACTTCGAATGATATTAAAAAGGAACTAATGATTATTTAAATCTTTATTACTTAAAAAGTATAATTGGAAGACTTAATGTTAAAAAGCGTTGTTCACCAGTCTTTTGGGGGAGCAAGAGAAAGGTACATACAAGGCGCTTGCGCCGTTGAAAGCGCAGCGCATTAAATACTAAATTGAGTGGACTGTATTTGCGGGGGTGCTAATTTTATACTAAACTATATTAACTATATTGTGATCAGCTATATGGATATTGGATAGGGAAATTTGGCACATACCTCGTGGTGGGTTGCGGTTTCACCTGGCTAGCCGGCTAGTTGGTTGTCCTCGAGGTACTGCACAAATTGTTCTCCGTCATAACACTGACGAGCACTAAAGTCTATATTGAAAATTAACACTGACCACAATACGACAATGTCGGCACGCAATGTAAGGAGCGAGCGATTTTGCTACCAACGTATCAACAACCGAGCGAAAAAATCAACTTTATCCGACGAGGCGCGGCGAAGAACTACCCACTCATCTTCCTGCATGCATGTGCCAAAGAAGGGGGGATAGGCGGAGATGGAAAGAGTCGCAAACTGATCACAATATCGCGGTAAATTTACAACTATATAAAAGCGGCGCTACCACAAGGTGTGCAAAATGTTTACTAAAAAAAATCTAGCAGATATTCAACAGCCCCAAGTAAAACCTACTCAGCCAATACTTGAAAGAAACCTGAGAGTTGGCCAGTTGGATGTTAATAGGAAGCGAAATCCACAGTCGTGTTGCTGTTATGGCGAAAGATATTACAGATTTCTTGTAGAATTTGTGTTATTTCCAGTGTCACGGTGGTATGTAGCGACTGCGGCTCACTGTGTGTCTCGTGCGAGACCTCGAGACATTGCTGTTTGGCTCGGAGCACTCGATACTAGTTCTGGTGCACACACAGCCAGAAAACTTGGGTTAGTTCTCCTCTTTCTATGTTATGCTTATAATAACATCAGCTTGCAAGTGCCCCGGATTCTGGGCAAAGGTTTGTTCCCAAAGGAACGTATGGACTTAATCGTTATGCCAGCCCACTAAGTATTGGCGACTTGAAATACCGAGAAATCCACAGTTCTATATTTTCCACATACAGTGAAGAACTTCAAGAACATTGCCTAAGCATTTAGGTTTCCTCACGCTGTTTTTATTTACCATAATCCGATAGTCTTACCAATTTGAATAAGTAAATGTATGCGAATTCCTAAAAATTCGTTGGAACTGCTGTTGTCCAATCGTTATTCCGTCTGTTTAAGCTACGGCCTCCTGTTGCAGTGGTAATAGGACTACTACAGAACCGAGAGGTTGTGGGTTCATTCCCATATATGACTGACATTAGAACTAAAACTAAAAATATTGAAGTAATTGAAAAGTAATTTTATGATTAATATAGACCTGAACTCCAGGAAGTTTTAGGATACATATCATAACACTTTTCTAAAGGAGCTAAGGCTCAAGCAGTAATGATAAAATTATTATTATAAAGGAAAAACAATACGATAGCTCACTTTTAATCCAGTGAGTAAGACAAATAGTTCCCCTGCAACCTTAAAGTCATATTTACGTGAATGAAATTGCGGATATCAGCTAGTTTTAAATTGATCAGTGATTATAAATATAACTCCAGGGTTTAAATAAAATTTAAGAGTTTTGCTGCTCTGGTCATTAAAGTAATCTCTAATTCTCCCTACACTCTGCCTACTTCTTTATATGATGCCCATTTTTTCCTTCACTTACCTCTTGATACGATACGACAACTATTTATTTCTTCACTTGCTAATTTCAATTTTCCTTCTATTATACAAGGTGTCCAGAAAGGGTATCGGGTATTTGTTTTCGCGCCATATTCGAAACGGGGCGTCTAAAGGGTGCAGGGAGGGGTTCGTGGCGTCCGCTATTTTGTGGAGTTTTAGTCACGATGGAACAGTACTCGGGGACGCATCGCGCATTTTGCGTACGAGCGTATTATCGTAATGGTGATTCAATAGTGACTGCTCAACGTCTCTATCGTGCGGAATATCGTACACGCCACGCGCCAAGTGACGATAGCATTAGGAAATGGATCAGGATGTTCGAGAATACAGGTGTGACAGTTAAAATTCAAAACTCTGGTCGTCCTCGTTCAGTTCGCGATGAAGAAACAATTGAAGAAGTTGAGGCGTCGGTTCGTCAAAATCCGTCTTTATCCATCCGAAAGCAAAGCCAAGCGTTGAACATCAAAAAATCGTCTTTACATTCGATTTTAAAGAAAGACTTACATCTAAAAGCCTATAAAATTCAATTGGTTCAAGAATTGAAGGATACGGACTATGCTAATCGACTGAATTTTGCGAACGAAATGCTGCAGCGATTTAACAACTTTAACAACATACTCTTCAGTGACGAAGCAAATTTTCACCTGAATGGTCATGTTAATAAGCAGAATTGTCGGTACTGGGCAGTGGAGAATCCGAGACGAAAGCATGAACGACCCCTGCATAGCCCAAAGGTCGTTGTTTTGGGCCGCTATGTCTGCTAAAGGCATAATTGGCTTATTTTCATGAAGATCAACGAGGCCGAGCAATTAATGTGAATAGTGACCGTTATTGCGATATGTTGCGAAATTTTTTGGTCCCAGAGTTGCAGGAGTTTGCAGGTTTCAACTCAAGAACGTGGTTCCAGCAAGATGGGGCCACTTGCCATACCTCAAATGACTCAATGGAAGTTGTTAACGAATTATTCCCTAATAAAGTCATTTCGCGAAGGGGTAACATCAACTGGCCTCCCAGAAGCCCCGACCTTAGCCCGCTTGACTATTTTGCCTGGGGATACCTTAAAAGTAAGGTTTATCAAAACAATCCGACGAATCTAACCCAGTTAAAGCAAAACATCAGGTCAGAAATGGCAGCAATATCGATAGCTATGTGTCAACGTGTTATCGCCAATCTTCGTTTCCGTTTAGAAGAGTGCCAGCAACGTAACGGTCATCATTTGGATAACATCATCTTTTCCAAATAATTCTCCAATTCATATGCTAATAATAAACAATAAACTTTTTTATTGCATACAAATAATTTTTGTTTCATTGAACTTACAAATACCCGATACCCTTTCTGGACACCTTGTAGTTTTAATAAGTCCTCGTGTTAAATCAAATGCCCCACCAATTTTTGTCTTACATTTTGAATGATTTTTAGTAATATCCTCTTCTCTATTACCAGGGTAGTCCAGAAAATTCTTCACCCACTCTTCGAATTCCGGATGACGCAGCCTGACCGGTATGATATAGCTTTGCTAAAGCTTTCAAGACCCATTACCTATGCCAGCCACATTCTGCCCATCTGCTTACCAGACTACGACATGGAGTTGCGAGGAAAGTCCGGAGTCATTGCCGGTTGGGGCAAAACTGACGCCAGTACTGGTCATACGGGCACTAACTTGTTAAGATCTGCTACTGTGCCTATATTGAGTAAGATATTTGCCTTATCAGAATAATTTTACAGCTACTTCTGTTTTGTGTATTTTAATGCTGTTTCAATATTTAATATGAAATCTTATATACAAAAATCTCTTGTCACAGTGTTTGTGGTCAGAAACGGTTGGACCAATTTTTATGTTTTTTTTTTTGGGCCAGTGTTTTATCCATAGAAACGTATTGAGTCCTCCGTGGATAATGGTACTACTTAGAGAAAATATTTTTATACCGTAAAATCTATATATACCACTACCGTGACCCAATGTTTTAATTGTTTTCATAAACGAATTATCATAAACACCAGCAGACTTTTAAAACGGCGAAAATTGCTCTTTTTACCGTCACGTTCAGACGTCTATCAAACAAGAAAGACTTAGCTAAACTTCACAAAAATATTAAAATAGGTTTAGTTTTGGAAGAGGAAACAGTGGAATACGAAACTATGGTTTTGTCAATTTTACTATAATCAGTCCGAACAGCAGTTGTCACTCTGGCACTCTATTCGGTGAGGTTTTAGGCAGAGCGCGACAGCAATAGATTTTGGAAATACCTATTCTTCAAAGTTTTCATAGACCGCGCCGCGCATCCTCTAAGTGTTACAAAAGGAAATAATTATTCCTTGAAAATATTTCTTTACACTAGCCTGAGTTAAGAGATAATTATTTGGTTCCAGGTAAAGAACAATGCATCAAATGGCATCAAAGCAAGCAGATCTCTATTGAGATACACTCAGAGATGATATGCGCTGGACACTCTGATGGGCATCAGGATGCCTGCTTAGGTACTACCGATTAACCAACCCTACTTTTTTAACCGACTACAACAAAAGACGGGAGGTTATTCAATTCGAATGTGTATTTTTTTGGTTGTTCAGCCATAACTTCTTTGTTTATCAACTGATTTGGATGATTCTTTTTTGGTTGGATAGAGAATACTTCAAGGGTGGTCGAATTTTAATTTCATTGGCATTGGACCTTCAACTTCGAAGATACACAAGGAAATTCTTCAAAATCATTGAAGTAGGTTTTATTTTTAGCTAAAAATTGTTTTGTCAATTCTTTATAGACTAAGCGTTTGGTCATAACCTCATCTGACCTTAAACGTCGATGTTGCCCAAGATGGTAACAAGCTAAACGTAGTAGGAGGACTGGCACTCAAGTGCAACTGCCGGAACCTGTAACTACACAACTATAGGTGCTTGGCGACAGATTTTCAACTTGAGAATGGTATGCAGCCAAGCGAGCTTTAAGAAAACCTTATCTCCATGCTATTGGTTCCTTAATGATGTTGTCCTTCACCCAAAGCTCAGACTCATTGTATCATTAGGCATTATTATTAGTAGGCATCATTACTTCACAGATATTTAACTTGATTAAAAAGATATATACTTTTAATATTTTACTGTAATATATTCTCCATATAATAGAGCAGTCATTATCTTATATTCTACTTCTCGTTAGGGCTTGCGTTTTTAATAAACAAATAAAAGAAAAGCAACTTCTTTTGTAAAAACGGTCCTACTGAATTCACACCATTGCAGTTTAATTGACGTGGGGTGTTTTCAGTAACACGGCACGAGTTGATGAAGGTCACGCAAGTGTAAGAAAATACTCCATTTTAAAAGAATTCCTTTAAAACACACACTTTCCGCCTTACATAACAACTTAGCAATTCCTCGACGCAGGTATTTCATGTATTTAAAATTAAAGGCAGCATGTATTTCCGAGTACGAAAACTATGCAAGTTGTTCTAATTCCGACTGTCTTTAATAAGCAAATTTCTGCATTGACTCTGTCCAATCTCTTTCTGCAATAGTTTGCCGTTTTTCATGCCTGATACAAAGAAATTTACTACGTCATATCTTTGCTGTACTGCGAAGGTATGGAACTGTCTCTCAATTAGTGTGTTCGTTCTTTACTATAACATGAAATCCTTCATTCATAAGGTGAAGAGACATTTTAGCGTGACATAACAGTGATGACAGCAGATTACTAACTAGGATCATTACAACAAGGCGAGTGTGCCCTCGGCCGTTCAGACAAAAACTAAATATTGTTGGCCGTTACCGTTTACAGATTAAGGGTATTCTAAAAAAGGATATGAAAAGCTGCATCGTTGGTGCCTCTTAATGGCAGATGTAGGCTGCGCAATAAACGAAGTCGAGACACCCTGTTTGTCTATGACAAAGGTATCAGATTTTGAGGCAAAATTTTGTGGTTTTCGTTAAGGCCTGATCAGCAGTGGCCATTTCTTTGAATAGTGTTCTGATGCGTGGAGTATTCAACAAGATATGATTAGATAAGTGTGCAATGTTGATAGTAGAGTAGAAAGGTTACGCCTTTAAACAACTCTCACATATCTATTGGAAGTATTTCGCTGAGACCGAAATCGGTTAGAAAGAAATCATACACTTCGTTGGTGATTTTCCTACACGTTTGCTGAAAGACGATTGTATCTTACTGGATCCAAAAGGGCATAATTGCTATGAGCGTCGATGAAATACAAATATGTCGGTGGTCTTCCCTGTTTTTAGGTTGTGCTCTGCCTACCATGACATATGTGCCGTCACTTTTATATGCTACTGTAAAAACTTGATTACCTTTTTTTTTTTCCAGGTGATTCAGGCGGTCCCCTGATAGTGCTGGACAACAGTAGGTACTACTTAGTCGGCATTACGTCTGCTGGCTTCGGATGCGGAGTAGACCATCAGCCCGGTATCTACCACAACGTGAAAGTCACCGCTAATTGGATACGTGGAGTTATATCTCCATCCATCAACTACATTGACTTTTAATTTTAACTGCCAACTCACCCCGTCTTCGCACGAAATGCAGGGTAATCATATAACTGTATTGGTTTACTCGGCGCACGCCTGTAAAGCTCCCAGTCGGCAAGATTTTTTGACATCTTCAACGATCATTGTAATATTTCAGCCAATTTGCAAAAATCTTAATGAATTATACACTTAGAACCTTCCATTGAAAACCGTATGAAAATATTATACATTCGGTAGTTTTTGTGTTTATCGTGTTCAGACAGACAGATGTGGCGGGGGAGGGGGGACTATAGTCAGATATTTATGACTTTTCTACTGTGTCTAAATTATGACGCATTCACTGCAGATGAGTCACAGTATTTCCTGCTACCTCGTACGGCAAGAGTTGAGAGATTGTTCCAAGCCAACACGTAAATATGATAAATTTTGCATTGTAAATGTCGCTTACTTGCCATTTTGTTTATTTATTTTATTAATTTATTGCTTGTTTTGATCTCTTTTATTTATTTCTACTAATGAATGTTTAATTATTGTTGTGACAATAAATGATAAGTATCAAGTTTGTTTTATTGCTATCAAAATAGATTTAAATGTGTTAAACACGTCTGCTAAACATTAAATTAAGTACACTTTGTAGCCTTAAATGTTGCAAAAATAAACGTAATATGTTTTGATTAGGATTTATTTAGGCCGATAAAACTGTATAGGAAGATGGTTTCATATACCTATCTCTTTCTAACACAAACGTATACTTCTTTCGAGTTGCCGATTTAAATAAGATATTAAATCTATGACTATAAACTATATTTATACAAGTACTACTATTAAAAAAAGATAAAATGTGTGTACGTTTGTTTTTAGCAGTACTCTCTGGATCTAGCGATCCGATATTAAAAATTCATTCAACTAATTCTTATTATTTAATAGCTATTCGCCCTGAGTTTAAATATTCATATGAAATATTCACTGATGGTAGTTACTGATTAATATATTAAAAATTGCCCATATTCTCAGGGAAAATAGTTATTAATTAATAAAAACAGAGAATTTTTATGAACTGATTTTATGACGATCAGTAACGTAGTCGAAAGCCGTGCTACTTGATAATCAAGTTGAATCTTAAATTTTTTAATTTTTCTAACTGTTAAGCGAATATCTAATTCACTGAGTTTAAAAAAGTAACTGTGGCTCTTAAGTGCAGATGTCAGAACATATCGAAAGTTGCTTGGCTAGAAAATATGCCAATTTCGATCTATGCTTTATAAATGATACGTCAATCAAAGCGTAACCCGAGTGCGGTACCACTAGGAACAACGAAGTTCGGGAATTCTTACCGTTAGCGTACCGTGCATATATACATACATAAATCACGCCTATGTCCCAACGGGGTAGGTAGAGACCACGTCCTTCCACTTGCCACGATCCTGGCATACATCTTTCGCTTCTTCAACATTCATTAAACTTTTCATGCATGCTCGTCGGCTTAGAGTACTCTTGACCTGACCTTTCTTCAGAATGTCTCCGATTTGATCGATGAATATTCGTCTAGGCTTACCGTGCTCCAACATTTCCTTTCACACTCGCATAATAAATTTATTTAGTCATTATTCTTTCATTCATCCTCTTAACATGCCCAAACCATCTAAGAATCCATTTCTCAAACCGTGTGACTATATCTTATTTCACACCACAAAGTTCTCTCACACACTATCTCTTATCCTGTCACTCAATTTCAATCCTAACATACCTCATAGTGGACCGAGCACTTATTAAATAGTTTCCCAGCCAACGCGTTCCCCCTTTTCTAGGATATTTGGTCCTGCAAACGAGGAATGAAGAGGCAATTCAGCATGCCGGCTTACCATCGTCGTCTGCCGATGAAATGTGTGTCACAGACGCGACTGTCGCCGTTGTTTGTAATCTTGTACTGTATCAAGTATATCATTTTCATCATTCTTTTTACCAAGGTATTAAAAGAAAAACTAAGCTATACTCGCTTCAAAGGTACAAAATAGATTATGTATTGAAATATTCGAAATACGACTACGCCATGGCGTACCTTAATAAATATTTGAATTTATAATACGTATGATAATCACGCATCGCAATAAAACTGGATTTCAATGGTACCTGAAGTTACTAAATTGTATCTCCACGTTTATTTTATATTCAACCTTAAACTTATTGATGTAAAGCTCAAAATTACTTGTCAATTGTTTATAACCTCTCTTCTTCATCTAAATTTAAGTAAAATTGAACTATAAGCTAGAAATAATACGGTTGAAAGTTACGATAATGAGATATTGTTCGGTGAAACGAATCAAAATGTTGTACACGCGCAGTAGTCGAGAATGTCCTCGTGGCGGGACGACGCGACGTAATTTGAAATTCGTATATTTGATTTTTTTTTTGTCTCGTAAAAAATAATATTATTAACATAAAAGTTTTTAGTGTGAATTTAGACTTACAACCTATGAGATTTTACAAGATGGTGCCTGTTAAAAGTTTGTTATTTTTTATTATTTCATTCATGACGACCTGCTTGGACGGACAGACCTTGGGTGGTAAGTGAAAGGTGTTATTTCAAAGTTATTGCAGTTTCTTGACGCTTTACTTAAACTTATTTTAAAATAACAGAATAAAGAAGAGAAAGTGCAGTGCATTGAACGCCGCGCCGCGGCGCTGCAATGTTAGTGTTCGTTAGAGTCCATTAACTTTATGAGTCATTTGAGCGGTTTCCCTTTATATAGCTGAGCTCCACGATTTTATCCGTTGCCAGATCACTAAATACAATACATGTTTATTTCTTCCTCCCAGAAGATGGAAGTGTGAATATATGTATAGTTATATCGAATTTTCTACGGATAGGGAATTTGGCATATGGTAACTTATTCGCATGTACGGCAACAGCCCAAACTGAGGTTCGGTCACTTTGGCATCATTTAACTTGTTACTTCGCTTTCGCGCCGAGTACGTTTCGTGCTCGCCCCCGAGCTCGGTGAAGCTGCCAATGCTTCTGATGACTCTAGGGCCCTTAACAGGAAAAGCGTGTTGTGTTTTGCCCATACAACGAATTCCCCTGTTTACTCCCTGGATAATGGTACTAGAGCAAATATTTTCATACCGTAAAATCTATAGTTATCTATAAACGTCGTTATTTTGAAAATGGCACTGATAACTCCAATTCTAAATGTAGATGATAAATATAATGTTAAGGTATTTATACCATTCTCAAAACTTTGTTTATTTGCAAAACTTTTTGAAAAGATAATTTCTAACGAATTAACAGCACAAATTCGTCATCATATTACGGGTGAGCAGAATAGAGTCTACGCGGTCGCAATGTTGACACTAATTTGGTCTCTTACACAACTTATATTACAAAAGCTGTCGAATCTGGCTATCAGGTGGAAGCCGTGAATACTAATTTCTCTAAAGCATTTGATAAAATAAATCATTCAACATTAATGAACAAGTTATTTAGGGTCGGTATACACGGTAATCTCCTGTGGTGGATTGAGTCGTATATAAGAAACCGCTGTAAAGCTGTAGCACTCAAAGGATATCGTTTTAGGTTTCTAGCGATTCCTTCCGGTGTTCCCCAAGGATCTTGAGCCTTTCCTATTTACGCTTTATATCAATGATATAGAAACATGTTTTAATGAGTCTTGTCATCTAATCTATACAGACCCACACAACGATTTTTAAAATCGTTCAATCAGAGGCTGACTGTATGCAATTACAAAATGGACTCAATATGTTTAATGGATATTGCTTGTCAAATCAATTATTTATTAACAATGACAAATGCCACATTATTTCTTTCACATGGAAACGTAATGCTTTCATTTACAACTATGAATTATCTGGGAATATAATTAAACGTGTTAATGAAATTCGTGACTTAGGTCACGGTTAGTTCTGGATTTTAGATTTCACTTCAAACTTCATATAGATACTATCATCTCTAAAGCTCTTAAGAAACTCGGATTAATTCTACGTTTGATTTTATTGACTATAAAACAAGTGCTTCAAGGCATAACATGTAATCCTTAAAACATAGGAGGATCTTTCTTGATGCAACCTTCTTATATAAAATAATTAATTACCATGTAGATTCCTCTCCACTTCTGCAACTAATTTCTTTAAAAATACCGCGATCAAACACACGATCAAAGGACAAATTTCATGTTCCTTTTTGTCGGAAAAATTATTTCAAAAACTCCTTCTTTCAACGTTCTTGTTATTACTATTACAGATTTTTTAGCGATTTTGACATATTTTCAAATAAGTCATCATCTTACAAAGGGAAGTTATGATATAATATCTATCGTTGTTCCCACTTCTTGTAATCTGCGAGTTGACTGTATGTTTAAAATTAAACTAAATTATTGAGTAATATTGGTCTATAGATAAACAGCCTAAAAAAATAAAAATCTGGAAAAGTAATTATTGATTTATTTAATTTCGCCTTTGGAAAATTAATATTTTTTGTCTATTAGTCACGTGATTTGAAACGCTTATTAGGAAATGTGACGTCTTCACTCAGGAAATATGAACGTTATTTGCATTAGTTGTCAAACTTGTCACTGTTATCATACAAAATGACATAGAAAATGAACGACGACGTCACGGGACCATAATGCATCGTTTTTGTTGCGTACTTTTTAATTAGATAAAGAAATATTTTTAAATCATTTTTAATGCTGTATTAATGAAAAAAAAAATACTCATAGGTATTATTTTCAACATATAAAGTGATTGAAACAATTTTACAAAATTTGTCAACTCCCGGATTGCCTAAAGCTTGCCAGATTTCTTTGCGTTCATGGTTACAGTTGCGCCCTTTAGGGTTATAGCGTGAATTGATATAGCCTATAAGCTTTCTCAATAAATGGCATATAAAATGCATAAATAATTTTACAAATTTGATTGGTAGTTGTAGAGATTATACTCTTCACATATAAACTCACAAAATTTGCATACGTTCTTGATAATATTAATAATTACCGTATATGTAAAACGTAGATGGAGGAACTTTGTTGGCTTTATTTCAGTGATTACAATTATACAAGCAATTGTAGCTCAGTGATCCCATGTATTGAAATCGCGTCGATCAACGTGAGTTCAAATCCCTGCAATAAGCCTCAATAATCGTGATGAAACCGTAATAAAGTGGTAGAGCATTTTCTAATATCCGCCTAGCTAGCTGCCACCCCTAAGTTGGGAACCTGTCGCCAAGCTTCTATAGATGTATTCCGGGGCAGCTGCACTTGATAGCCAGTTTCCCCACTAGGCTTGGCTTGGCTTAGTAGTCATCTTGGGCTTCATAATCACATAACAACCGGTTAAACAAAAAAAAAAAAACATACAGTGTTTTGATTTGTTTATTTTTCGCAATCGTTTTACACAAACGATAGTGGGCTCTTTGCCATTATGTCTTTATGAAGCAATGATGGCTCAGTGATACGTGTGCTGACAACGGATCGATCAAAGTAGTTTGAATCTTATTATGAGCATGAGCTACCCGTGAAGGAAAACGTCGCGATAACTGTAGGACATTTTTTACTGTCATTGTTAAACCACTTTGATGTCCCTTTTTTTAGTAGTGAGTATAAGTTTCAAGAAGAATAAACTATCACAATCTAGATATAAACTTTAATCAAAACTATTAATGAATATATTTGACTAGCTGTGCTCCACGGTCTCACCCGTGTTAATTTTATACGACAAACACCGCGCCGCCAACGCTCCCATGTAGTCTATCATAATTGTTCTTTTCGCAAGTACAAATTATTTGAATTTTTCATCATCTGCTAAACTATGTGTACAAATAACATACTCTAAAGGGCAAAATTTAACTTCATAAAATTGTCTTTATGATGAAGTAACCTTTGTTCGTAAGGATTAATATCTAAAATTAATACTTATAAATCACTTTTTCATTATCAAAAAATCTTTGCACAAAGTACCTTATTGTGACTCATGTATAAGTGATAGGCATATACTATCGCTGTTTTTTTTTAAATAGACTAAGGACCAATATTATTGTAGAATATTGTATTTTCGTATCATCAACAATTACGCCAGCGCACGCGGATAAAGAAAATCGGGAGGGGCTCGACTTCCGACGTACGTAACAAAAATCAATATTTAAGGCTATTTCTGAGTTATAGCCTAATGTTAGATAACCTATACTAATCCTCGAGAGACTGGCTATCATAGACAAAAAGAATTTTTCGAATCCGACTGGTAGTTCTAGAGTTAGCGTGTTTAAAAAAACAGACAAAAAACTTTTTCGCTTTATTATATTAGTATGATCACTTGTCCTCGACCCGGTCATTAGCGCTCGCCACTATATAAGTATAGAATACAAAGAATTCATCATTTAAAATGAATAAAAATTGAAATTTCTGGATAGGATAAATAAGGGTTAATTCTTGCGGACCACCTAATTTACCTAATGCAATAATTGTGTAATAAATTTATAATTCATGTTACTATCCTAAAAATTATTAATATTACCTATTTTGGACATCGTAATTATTTTTAAAAGTATATTCTATCATGTCATAATTTTTTGTTATTAGTATGTATCTTAATTTTTATATAATTGTTTATTAATTTGCACGCCACAAATGACAGAATATGATATGACTCATAGATTAATGACCACCAACCAATCATTAATATATGGATGCAACTGTTATAAAAAATGAAGATCTGTAACAATCATATACAGACAAATAAATTTATTTTATTTTGCCACAATAGCGCGACCACAGGTTCCCGAAAGCATCAATATAATTTTGCCTAGGTGTTCCATACATAAAGCAGCTGAGAATTTAGCAAGGATTTTTTGAAATATAATCTTCAAATAAAGAGTTAAAAATAAGATAGTTCCCTTAAAAAACATCTTGTTTTTTAGTTAAAATAAAACCATAGACGCATTAATGCCCGTTTTCACCAACGTACCCTTAACTTACCCCTAGCTAAGGGATCCTTAAGCTAAAGTGTTTCCTAAATCGGCTACCTAACTTATTTCGTTTTCACCAAGCTAAGGGCTACTTACTAAGGAAACACTTAGTTAAGTGTCAGTTTTTTTGTCAAGCCAACGTTGTGATACACCAATAATTTAGCAATAATTTTTTTTTATTAATTATTTATCATTCTTAAGTGATTAAAATATGTTATTATTATTTAAATAAACAAAAATTTAATGCCTGTTCCTTGGTAAGCGGAGCACTTGCGAACAGCTGGAGCGATATGGCTTTTTTAAATGGTAATAATACTACAAATAAGATTTTTAGGAAAATAATAATAATAATATTAATATCCAATTAATTATTAAAATAAATGAACTGAAATGATTTTTTTCAATATTGTTTTTTTTTTAACTCAAGACCATCATAACTCATGATAGATATGCGTAATACTTTATTATTTCTGAAAAAAAGCGATAGGTGGCGCGTGGGCGAGTTATTGAGTGCTGGAAATGACATCAGAATATGTTTGAAATTGAATATTAGTCCAGTAAAAATATGTTCTAAAATAATTGCTGCAAGTGGCTACTACACTGATACCACCCATATCTACCACTGTGGCAAAATATCTCTATGTACATATAGCTGATTTGTAGGTAACACGGATATGCCCAGTCAAAAAAAAAAACCTTATATGATAGACTAATTTAAAAAGAGGTAAATATTTTTACACACTGCATTTTGATAACCTATATCTACCAAAATATCTTTGTTGTCGTATTAAAAAAAATAACCATTCCTTTGTCAGTAAATGCGTGTTTCCCAGTTTCTTTCCTTCTAAAGCTTCTAAGAACTAAAATTAAACTTACATTTTAAGACGCTTATAACAAAAATAACCAGAATTGTTTGTAAAATAAACGTCACTTAGCGCTAAGGAGTCGAATTTCGGTTCCTTAAAATTTAGGTTACCCTTAAGGTCTTAGGTGTCCCTTAGACGTTGGTGAAAACGAAATCTCCCTAAGTGGTCACTTAAATGTACTTTAAGTGTTCCTTAAAATTAGGGGACGTTGGTGAAAACGGGCATGAGTACAGCATTTCTGAAGCCAAACAAGTCATTGAGTCATATAACTTGGTTATAAAGCTGACCTTGTAAACAGGCTCTTATAGCCGGAACGTTTTGTCCGTAACACAATGTTTTAAATTCTATTTTTGTTGTTGAATTATAATTTTATCGTTGGATTTCTGCTTCTCTATACTCTGTACTTATAATAACTAGCGATCGCCCTAAGGTTGAAATTCGACCAGTGACTTTATGATCACTATTTTTTTTTTTTGTATGACATTTGCAGTATTCATGAAGCTAAACAATGAGTATTATCTACATCACTTGCTGTCACTTTTCGTTGAGTGACAATGTTAATATTTTGGGGGGTTTAAGTTCAATGGCACTGTTTGGGTTAGGATTTGCAGTATTAATTTATGAAATTTAATATATTAGTAACAGATATTATAGATCAATTTAAGCTTTCTGCACTCCTTATCCATATAAACTTTAACCATGCCAAATCTCAGAATCTTCCGTGCACGCAATACGCATAAAATGGTACCGAAAGCTCTTGCTTTACGTAATATATAGATGAATAAAGAGTCGAAATCTGTACATTGAAGACATTTGAGAAAAAATAATACGATGAGGTTTAGAATCATGTACAGGACACATTTCGATAGTTTATGATAGTTTTGTCTGTCTGTATGTTTGAACGTCATTCACGCAAAAACTACTTGACCGAATTTAATGAAATTTGGTATGATTGTAGTTTATAGTCGGAAGGTACATTTAGGATGCATTTTTACACGTACTCGTATGATCTATAAATTGCGTTTAGGTTATGTACATTTAAAAAAGAATGAGCATTTTTCTTTGAACTGGCTATACTATTAGCTATAAGAACTCTGGAACCTCAGACGGTATTTACGGCCTCACCGTGGCTTGGAGGCGAGCGCTTTAAGGCGCTCCACCTTCAAAGCGTGGCTACATGCTCAAACGTGCAAAAGTGGCCGAGTTTCGGCTTGGGCTGTTACCCTACGGATTTAAGTTGCAATTAAGTCGTGAACTGACTAATCCCCTATTACCGACTAAAATACTATCTCTAACTAAACAGAACACTATATCTCAACTCAATCAGACCTGATGAAAATGCCCACATCTATTTATCAACAAAAAAATAGTCGATAATCTTCAAAGGGCTTAACAAACTTTCTTTAATCATAGTTAAGAACACTTTTGATCAAGGCATATTAATAAAAAAAAAAAATTTAAAATCGGTTCTGCCCTTTGTGGGCTACGTTGCTACAGACAGATAAACAAGACCTTTACCTCTTTTCGTGTTCGGGGTTAAAAATTAAGATGACCTGAGATGTATATATTATATGTTCTTGTATATACATATATTTATTTCTATTTAATTTAATTTATTTAGTGTATTATTAATTATTATATTTAAATTTTATTACTTTGCTAGTTTTATAATTTTGTGTTTGTATAATTTGTTATATTTTAAATTTAAATAACTATTGCACTACCGAGAAAAAAAAATTCTTCCACATTGCCGCTGGTTAGCTGGAAGAAATTGCTTTGTAGCATTATGCTCACCGGTGTATAAACTAAAAGTGCATTAAAATAAACATTCATTCCGAGGTAATCAATATGTCTTCTTTTTTAAATTAATGCGTTTGTTCGCAAATGACTATGTTAATTACAAGATATTGCGGTTAAAATGATTAACATAATATAAAGCAATGACAAAGATTTGTAATTTGAGGTACAGTCACGAAGATGTTTGCGATTTGATACAGTTATCAAGTGAAATGAATGATAATGAATAGTTGATTATTGGCTAGTGATCTTATCTGATTTCAAAAGGGAATTTTTTTTCCAGTTTACTTGACTAATGGCTTACTATATAAATTAAGATCTAGAAGTATTTCTTAACTAGCTGTGCCCGCAGCTTCGCTCACGCGGACTGTAGAATGCCCGCGTGAATCTTGCTTCCCCGTTCCCAGCTATTTTAAAGACAAAAATGCTTGTTGTGAGTGTTCCTTTGAAGATAGACGTATACTCTCGCGACTTTTTTGTAGGTATTTTTAATGTATACAATTATTTTGTACATTAATTTGCTTATGGTTTACTCAGCGTAAACTTTTTAAGAGCCCGATTTGATTCATCACGACCACCTTTTTTATTTGTGCGGAACCCTAATTTTAAAATCAGCTATCTACCAATGAAAGTCCCGTCAAAATCAGTCCAACCGTTTCGGAGATTACCTGGAACACACAGACAGACAAAAAAAAAAAGGGTGCTTTGTTATAGATATCGTATATACTGTCATATGCATTAAGTAAAAAGCTGTTATTTTAAAATTACAAACAGACACTTCAATTTTATTAATTGTATAGATAATGAGTCGATCATCACGATTTTTTTTTTTTTAAGTTTTCTTTATATTTTCGTGTATTATGTTCCATAATATTTTATAATTCACACTGCGGAGGAATTAAAAAATAAATTAACAGAATTTCATATAACGTAGAAACCACAAAATCGAGAATTTTCCTGTTATTATTTCCTGTTTTCGTCAACAGTCGACTCAACCTATTTCGTGTAAAGGTTATGTGTAGTCAATTAAACAATAAAATAATATACGAGTTTATTATAATAAGTTTTATACAAATTGATATTAATTTTTAAACCAGTCGGTTTTACGAAGCATTAATTCTAAATATGTTACTCACTAACGGGTTATTCATCTCTCGGGCGTTGATTCATGTTCTTTGTTAGATTTAAACTTCATCTAGTACTAGGTGTGCCCCACGGTTTCACCCTTGTTTTTGTCCGACAGACAAACGCACCCGTGTAGCTTATCATAATTGTTCTTACGTCCCGCAAGTACAACTTATTTTAATTTTCATTACCCCTTATACTATGTGTCCAAATAACACGCTGTAAAACGCATATTTATATAATATAATTTAATACTGAAGCCTGCCACTAAATCTGGCGTGGTTTGCGATGGATCCACTTCCACTATCACTTTTAATTCTTCGTTATCAACTAGGATCTCTGGCCAGCCACGGGATTTGTTTCGTAGGTCAAAATTTCCAGAAGGAAAACGTTGGAACTAAATACATACCGTGCTTTCTTTTACAGTAGCTTCTCCGTATACATCACGAATCCTTCGAGCTGTCACTGCAGCGCTGATGCCACGGTGGTACTCATATCCGTAAATATTGCGATATTTTTAGTTTTCTATTTTGTGAAATAAAGATGTCAAAGAAAAATCAAATGGTGCGAAAACATTAATCACTAAATTCGAAACACAAGTCTAAATTTCAAATAAATTTGAATTTGGGATCCCTAACCAAATGCCAGATATTCGAGATCAAAGTGGCCAGTTCAACAAAACGCCAATTTCATATGTATGGACCTAATACAATCAAATATAATGGGACTGAGAAATCTCTTTTGGGTGCCTTCTTTCTGACATAGGTATTTGTCATTCTGCGGATTCCAAATGATTGAGCCATACACCAATAAATAATGAACCAAAGCGTTATACAAAAGGATAAGAGTAGATGGATGTTTAAAGCATCCTATTCCACCCAAGTTCTGAGTACAAGACCGAGCACAGCCAAAAACTTTATTTGTGATCAAGATATACACCCAAGTCTCGCACCTCCGTCATTCGTTTAAAAACTTTTTTATTGAGGTGATATTTATAAATAAAAGGGTAAATATTTCTAGAGAAAGAAATTGTACTACACTTGTCAACATTAAGATACAAAAAATTCTTGCTACAATAAGAAAAAAAAAAATATCATTCTGAAATAACAAGCAATCAGATGGTGATTTAAACGGCCTGAAAATTTTCTTGTAAACAGCGTATAGAAGAAAGTTTGAATTAACAAAGATGGAAAGAATGTCATTCAACTTTGTATATATTTAAAAAAGGGGACCGAGATGCGAGCCCTGAGGTACACCTGATGTGATGGCAACAAATGAAGAGCGTTAACCTCTAACAGCCACAGCTTGATTTCTATCTCGCAAATAAGAAGTTAACCACCTAAGAAGGTCTAAAGTATTTCAGAACATTAACCACGATGCAAAATCTTAACATCGTAGCATGGAATTGTATATCTTAAAAACTTCCTCAATAAATAGGCTATCAATTACAAAAAAAAAAAAACTTTTCAATCTTGATCGGTACTTCAAGAAATTAGCGCTTTCAAACAAACAAACAAACAAAAAAGAGACTTTTAAGCTTTATAAGATAACTGGCTGTGCTCCGCGGTTTCACCCGTATATAATTTAGAAGAAATCACTGATTGATACTTCATTATTCGCACGGCTCGTTTGCGCCGCTACAACTATAGACATAGACCCCAGCCGGGTATTGAATTATTTTAATTTTGTGTTATCTCTCAAACTATGATCCAAATAACATGCTGTAAAAGTTGAAGTTTATCTTCATTATAAATTGTCTTTATGATGAAGTAACTTTTGTTCGTAAGGATTAATATGACATGCTTAAAAGTAATGCTCATAAATTAATTTTTAATTTTCAACAAAAAAAATTATTGCAAAATTCCTTATTGTGGCTCATGTATAAGAGATAGATATATGCTATAGCTAACTTTTTTTATATATATTTACTAATGGCTAATATTTTTGTAGAACATTGTATTGACGTATCATTAACCATTAAGCCATCGCATTCAGCTAAAGCAGTTCGCGAGGGCTTCGACTTCCGACTTACGTAACAAAAATCAATATTTAGGGTTATCTGGGAACTGTAGCTTAATGTTATATAACGTATAGGTACTATTCCTTGTGAGTCTGGATATTATATAAAACAAGAATTTTTCGAATCCGACTGGTAGTTCCAGAGATTTGCGTGTTTATACAAACAAAAAACTTTTCCGCTTTATTAGATTATTAGTATTAGTCTAGATTTTACATGATTTTTTTAAATTTATAACCAAAATGTTCTAGTCCGTACCATTTCAAATTTCGAACTCCTAACTTTGAATGTCCTAAAAGTGCATAACCTCTTTAACTTATAAATCTTCAAACGAGGTACTAATATAGTCCGGTGACTTTCGAGACATTCCAATTTTATTGAAAATTATATAAAGATAAAATAGTTTGGATTAATTTGGTATCTTTTCCCTTTATTTCAGTAAATATTCTCAATACATTACAGAGTTACGTGTTTTATAAAAAATTATAAAAACACAAAATTTTGAAAAAGTTTCATGTACAGACAGAGCTACAGATATATTCGTATAGATTAAACTATCAATCAGATCATTCTTTTTTTAAATGTGAGAATATTATTATAATATAATTGTCATTAATGTATTTGTACAATTTTGTTAAAGATTAAAGTGAATTCAAACTTTTTTGAATAATATCAGATTGAGTTTTTAAACATGTGTCAAAATAAAATGTAATTTAAATTAAAAGCACTATGGAGTATTGTTATCAACATCGAAGCAAATCACCACCAAAATAACTTTCTATTCCTTTTTACCCCGCTAGGGGATGAATTTCAATAAAATCTGAAACACGTCTTCTATCAATTCTGTTAAAAAAGCTTTATTCAAAATTTGAAGTAGATTGGACCAAGGAATCACGTTGTCCCATACAAACTTTGCCCCCCTTTTCACCCACCCCCTTAAGGGTAGAATTTCGGAAAATATTTTCTTATCGGATGCCTACGTCATACAAAGAACACATCCTCCAAGTTTCAGGTCCAAGATTCAGGTGCGTTGATCCGTCAGTCAGACATTAAGGACAAAGCATTTTATATGTATACATAGACTATAAGATGAGTATAATTTAATGTCTATCACCTATGTATGTAAATTTTGGGTAAACTATAACATTAGCTGAAAATTACTTTTTTACAATAAATACACGAGAAATAAATTAAGTTATCAAATTCCTTCGAAGTTTGCGGTCATAATTTGTGCACAAAATGATTATGCTTATTGTATTCAATCTAATACACATTAAAATTCGATCTGATCTTTACCGATGGTCATAAAACCTAATAATTTAATTGCCCCGGAAATAATAACCTAAATACATCTGGTTATTTTGGTAAGGATATTGCAATGCAATAATAGTGGTGACTAAGTTTTTTTATCGTTATAGATTTACCCTCGTATTTATAGGCAAGTCATTACTTGCTACTTAGCAATTACCTCGTTAATCAATTACTTTAACTAAGATACTCTAAGAATGACATTTTATTTTATAGACGATATTTTTTTACTTACATAAGCAAAGTTCGAAAAGTATTACTTGGAACTAACAGTGTTTCTTACGTTGGCAGTACGATATTACTGGTTTTTTTTTTCGGTTATTATTTAATTTCACAACATTTGATAAAAAAATACTCCGAAAATAGTACAGTTAATAGTTATTAGTTACAATAAAATTAAAATCACTATGACAAATATGAAAAAGTAATATCTATATTCATAATTACGTTCCTGGATGCAAAAATTAATCGTTTACTTGCGTCAGATGAGTTTTATTAATTCGTCAATAACATTTTTTTTTTTAATAACAAATAATCTTTCAATCGTGTTTATAATTTTTATTAGTGCCTTATTAATTCTATCTTTAGCAGGGCACGAATGATTACTTACTGGAGTCAGCAAGCGCAGAGTGCATCGATATTCGGCATCTGCAACTAATGTGCCAATCAACTCATTTGTTTGTAATCTCATGCATAATCGAGAATTTCTGAATATGCAATTGTCATGGGTACTTCCTGCCCATCGTACGTCTATGTCATATATTTGTAAGTTAGGCCCACTAACAACTTGTACATTTAATGAAAAGTCCCCTTTTCTGTTTTTGTATTGCTCAGTATAATTTATGCCTCAAGGTTTACTTATTTTTATGTGGGTACAGTATATTGCACCAATAATACTTTTCAAACCACCAAATGTACCTATACAACTTACTTTTTACATTTGAAAGTTCTGTGCTTGATGTAGAAAATTTGATTAATTCTCTGAAATATACATTCATCAGGTCACCAGGTACAATTTGAAAACTTCCAGTAGCATAAAATCTTAGGGCGATCAAAAGTTAATATTCAAGGTTTATAGGTAGTCCTTTAGTGTCGGAAAATGTAATTGATGTATTACTAAAGGTAAGATTGTATTCAAAACAAAAAATTTTGATAATCGGTATCTTCTTTTAAAGGACTCTTCCGAAAACTCATGTAACGGGTACTTATCTCTAAAATACATTTTCAATTACCTGGGTGCTGAAACCATAATTAAATTCTCAGTTTCTTCCAATGGATCTGCAACCATATTATCTACTCCGTCTAAAAAACGCTTCAAGTCTTCTATATTATCACGTAAATTATACATACATAAATCACGCCTATTTCCCAACGGGGTAGGCAGAGACTACGTCCTTTTACCTGCTACGATCCTGGCATACATCTTTCGCTTCTTCGACATTCATTAATCTTTTCATGCATGCTCGTCGGTTTAGAGTACTCTTGACCTTACCTTTCTTCAGAACGTCTCCGATTTGATCGACAAATGTTCGTCTAGGCCTTCCTTTTCCAACGATTCCTTTCACAATCGCATCATAAATTTGTTTAGTTATTCTTCTTTCATTCACCCTCTCAACATGCCCAAACCATCTAAGCATCCCTTTCTCAATCCGTGTGACTATATCATATTTCACACCACAAAGCTCTCTTATCACACGATTTCTTATCCTGTCACTCAATTTCACTCCTAAAATACCTCTTAGCGCTCTCATTTCTACTGAATTTATTTTACTTTCATGATTTTTCTGCCACACTCAGCTTTCACTTCCTTACATGAGTGTTGGAACCAACACTCCTCTATGCACAGCCAAACGAGCTTTCATAGAAATACTCTGGCTGCTCATAAAGGAGTGTAACGCCCCGTTCACCGTATTACCGGCATTTACTCTCCTTCCTACATCACTCTCACACTTTCCATCCCTGGCAAACATCGATCCCAAGTATACAAACTCACTTACTTGCTCCAGTTCATTCTCATCAATCCGGACATATACTTCTGTCATATTTTCTTCCTTTTTAAAGACCAAAACTTTCGTCTTCTTTGCATTTATTTTCATTCCCTTTCTTTCCAAAGCCTCATTCATAATAATCATCATCGCTTGCAAATCCTTAGCCGACGATGCAATTAAAACTTGATAATCAGCGTAAAGAAGACATTTGACAAGAACTCGTTCATTCTCACTCCATAATTACTCTCTTTCAAATCTGTTAGACAATTATCCATGAATAGGTTGAACAGGCATGAAGACGCTACACATCCCTGTCTGACACCCTTTTGGATATCAAACCATTCAGTGTATGCTCCATTTATTCTAACACAAGCACTGGACTCCTCACAGAGAGATTTCAATGCACGTATCAGATCCCCGCCAACCCCATGCCTAGACAATGCCAACCTTAACTCTTTCCTCATCACTTTATCATAGGCCTTTTCTAAATCCAATAATGCACAAAAGAATTTTTGGTTTGTTGACAAATATATTTCAATTATGCACCTTAAGGAAAAGACCTGATCCGTACATCCCATACTCTTTCTAAATCCCGCTTGTACATCCCATATTCTATCATCTGTTTCTAACATAACTCTTTCAATTATTACCTTAGCATACAGTTTGCTGACGCTTGCTCCCGCCCCCCTAACCGAACTAGGGGAGACGGGTCGGGGGGCTCGTCTTCCCATTGCACAGGTTTGGTGGACGGAGGAAACAGCTAGGGTGTACTAAGTTGTCTCCTATTTAGGCCGGGGCCCAGAATTGCCGGGCCGGCCGCCAGGGCGACGCGGTTGCATACTACCGCAGGTCCCGCGTCGCCCCATCGAGGCGGCGGATGGTACACTGTGGAGTTTTAGTGAGTAGGAGTCTCACATAACCACTTGCCCCCCGGGTGGGTGTGTACCCATGACGGGTTTCTCCACGTCAAAAAAAAAAAAAAAAACAAGGGAATCGGTGACTATGACTTGGCTAAGAATTCTAACCAAAGATATTACTTACTCGCCTGAGATTCTTAACTATAAAATAAAATCATTGACTTTAGATTTAGCAAGATGGTGGCTCTCTTGTCAGACTGTCTAGGGTGTTTTTATGACATCTCAAAATGCATGCTCGTACTTCATATTTATAAATCACTTCACTTATGCACAGCGACTAAACTATATCATGCAAAATGCCACCAATATTACATAATATAGGGTAAAAAACCTAATAATAAAAACCACATGTCGCTTCAAGATCCCGCCAAAAATTCCCTACAGTGCGTTTTTAATCCCACGTAGTAAATTGACAATCACTTATTTCAAACTTGAAAATAAGGTTATTAATTTAATTTTTATAGTTTTGCGCTATCGTGTATTTTACGTTACAATTCTTTTTATTTATTCCTTGTAATATTTCGTTTTATCAACATACCCGATAATTTACTATTATCATTATATAAATTAGCAAACTAAAAGATATATATATATGGTGCACAATTTCGAAAAAAAACTAAGAAAAGTAAGTACGGTTTGGTTGGCTCCCGAGATACGCGAATGTGTCTCCCTTATTCGGCCTTCATATTTGATGGGTTCAATGTTTTTCAGAAAAATCTTTTTTAATATTTTATTTTATCTATCTTCCTATAGAGGTAATTTCGCCAATGTCAAGTGTAAAGAAAAATCTTATCAATATAAATAATGTCTCGTAGGCTTTACGATTAATTCCGATTGGTGACATTAATATTTGAAGACACAATAAAACACATTTAATTGTTTATATAACAATTCGACTCTTTACATAAATGGCAAGAAGGAACTATTCAAGTCAATCAGGCAGTACTTAATAGGTGCCTACGTTGAACAAACCAGACATTGGAATATTTAATAGGATATTAGGTGATACACTGATGACGCAAGTAGTCTGTTCAAATTAATTACATGTTATTATTAAATTATGTAAATAATGTAGTTAAAATACGTTGTTAGCCACATGTGCGAATTATATAAAATGCTCTAAAATTTAGGAATGTAAAAATAGCTATAATACAATTAAATACACTCATGGACAAATTTTGAGGAACCCAGAAAGGTGGTACTTATAAACAAACTATTTATGGATATTTGTGACAGTTAAGTTAATTAATTTTAGTTTCGGTTTTTTATTTTCTTTATTTTGGCTTTCCGCCTATGTAGGTAATTTTGCCAATGTCAAGTATGACAAATACACGTTATAGAATTTAGTTGTCAAATGTTCGGTGTAGGTACTGTAGAATAACCGATAAAAAGCATTCATTGATACAACATAAAACAGTTACAAATTTATACATAATACTTTCTATGGGATTACGATAAATAAAGACATTCAATATTTCAATAAAAGGAGAATACACATATGTAAGGTAATGTATTGATATTAATTAGACGAGGAATATTACAAGATCATATAAGAAACAAGGTAGTTTGGGATAATAAAAAAATATGTGATCCACGGATCCTTCGTCAACACCGCAATCACTAAAATGATCGAATTTCGCTTATTACTGGTTAATTCAAAATTGCAAACGTCAAAAAACAAACGATGAAATGCTGGAGCAAACTTGCCCAGCTGAGTATCCCAGGGAAGATGACCAATTTTATATGCAGGCTCCTGATGGAAAGAGCTATTTATATAAAGTCGAAGGAAAAAATACTAGGTTCAAGATTGTCATCGAAAGGCCTTCTCAAAGCTCGATTCTTAGCCCTTTGCTATATAATATTTATGCAGCAGATCTTTCCCAATCTGTTGGTTGACTCCTTTAGTCAAATTTTACAGTATGCCGACGATATAGCTTTATACGCGTCTTCTACTTCTCTTAATACGGCGGCGGAACAGTTAAATAATGCCTCATATTACTTAGGAAAATGGCTTTCAGAGCATAGTCTTTCTCTATCCGTCAATAAATGTTCGGGTGTAATATTTAGCAAACGACATTTTATTTCAAATATTGAATTATCTTTCAATGGTGAACAAATTCCCCTGAAAGATCAAGCGAAATTTTTTGGTATAATCTTAGATAAAAATCTATCTGGCGTCCCTCATTTTAACGTAATCGTAGAAAAATCTATTAATATCCTTCGTACTTTATTCGGTGTTTGGTAAGATGCCCACCCTTTTTCACAAAAATTATTGTATAACGCCATTGCGCGAATTCATCTGGATTATGTATCGTTACCTTTTGGACTTGTGTAATAAAGTAGCCTTAGATAAGTTAAATAAAATACAATATAAATGCATCAGAATAATCATTGGCGCCATGAAATCTCTACAATTAGAGTGTGTGGATCCTCCGTTGTACCTGCGCAGGCAATAAATGTTTGACCGGGTCCTTTTTAAAAATTTCTGAATTGTAACCATTCCTCAATTCTCAAACTATAAAACCTTTTACAAGCATTTGAACTTAGATGTTATCAGTCTATTAAAGAGCTCGCCTGAATTATTCAATCTTATATTAAAATTACCAGTCTTATATTTCCCATTTTTAAATATTGTTTCAATCCTTTATACAATACTAACAACTATTTTGCTTTAACTTTTTGACCGGCCATTATATTGAATTTTGGCGTCTATAAAGTTCCTATTGAAGCTATAGCATAATATTCTTGCTAAAGACTGGGAGGATTGGATTCCTATTTTTGCTGATTGCGAAAGCAAGGCTGCTAGAAGCAAGGATTGGAATTACTCTAGAAAACATAAAGCCAAATCTTATGGTCTTTTGCAAAGTAATGTTCCCCGAAAACCATGTTTTTTTTTAAATTCTCATTTCTCAGTAAAAAGGTTTCCTCCATCATTTGTCGTCTCTGTTTGGGTCATGCGTGCAACTCCTGTATATTTAGCTAAATTAAGAATTAGGAACTCTTTGTGAATGTAGCTTAGAGAATGGTTTACCTGATCACATATTTGTTAATTGTTCCAAAAACAGATATTCCCTTTATGACGTTTTACCTCCTTCTCTTCCTTGTCCTACTAACCTTGTGTGTATCTTAGATTTAGTAATTAGTAATCCTCTCGTTGGTTTTTTTTGGCAGTATCCTGAAGTGACATGTTGTGGTTTTTATTTTTAATTCAATAACTTAGGTTCTGACCCTATATCATGTAATATTGGTAGCGTTTTGCGTGATATAGTTTCGTTTATGTGTATAAGTGATGTGGATTATAAATATAAGCTGAAAGC
This sequence comes from Saturnia japonica, assembly GCA_033032175.1. Lineage (NCBI taxonomy): Eukaryota > Metazoa > Arthropoda > Insecta > Lepidoptera > Saturniidae > Saturnia > Saturnia japonica. The sequence goes on from CM065331.1 coordinate 4,131,355, forward strand.
ATTCATTCTGAGATCCCACAAAATCTTCCTAGAAAGTTCTAACAAGGGAGCCACCATCTTGTTAGGATACTGAATCGTCATAGCACATGACAATATATTTCACTCGATAATGGCAGTAATGGTCTTCATTAAAGAGGACCGGTTGTCAAGTTAGGACGAAGAAGAAGAAGAAGAATCCTCTCCTTTTACACGTTTTGTCTCAATTTATCCTAATTAACAAAATAATGCTTTAATTAGATAACATGTATACAATTCGTTGTGTATGTATTCACTAACTTTGGGTATATTAATAACTCAGTTTGGATACCAAACAAACTAAAATTATTCTGTTTTGGACTTCCTATCATTTATCAATCAGTCTCCTTCGTTTGTAACTCTACCTACCATAGAGAATGTACATTCATATTTGTGGACATTGGCGAAATTGTGTTGTACACTCGGTGCCATAAATAAGAAAAAGAATAATTAACCGGCTTAAGAAAAAAATTACAGGAATGAGATATTTTTGTACTTAATATATTTTTTTTTTTAATAAATACTTAGGAAAGGCTGTAGCTTGGGCTTTAATCAGTACTTAGTTTTATTCTCTCTAGCTATGAAGCTAGGAAAAACCTCTTTTCAGTAACAATATAATATGATTTTCAAAGTATTTAAATTGGAATATAGTCAAAAAATAACCCATTCAAATAATTAAATCCATTTGATTGATACATGATTATATTTTAGTAGCCGTTAATTTAATCCATAATCGACAAAGGTATTTTCGAAAATAAGATCTTTCTGTAAATAACTCTACACTAGGTACTGGTACCTATGATATGGCTATGGTACCTTGCTTTTTCTTGTATTTTGTTACTATTTACGAAAATTTACGATTTTATTAAGAAAATTACTGGATAAATTTTATAGATACCAAATTGTATAGCTTCCTGATAACAGTGGTTTACGTTCTACGAAACAGGCTTATTATATCAATATGGCATGATTTTGTTGTAATATTTAGTTGATTAGATTATACCAATTTACAATATGGTATATATATTTTCATAATATATGAATATATGAATAATTTATTTAATTAATTACGTACAAAACTGTTTTACATTTGTGTCTATAATATATACTATATATTATATTTATTATCCATACTAATATTATAAATGCGAAAGTAACTCTGTCTGTCTGTTACGTTTTCACGCCTAGACCGCTGAACCAATTTTGATGAATTTCGGTATAGATATAGATTGGACCCTGGGAAAGGACATAGGGTACTTTTTGTGGCGAAAATAAAACTTGAAAGGTAGAAAATAGGGGTTGAAAGTTTCTATGAACAAAATATGGGAACACCAAATGCAACCAACAGCAAAAAATTCTTATACCCTATCAATTGCCCAATGGCATAAGCTTCCCTCGTACATTGTACAGTTTACCGTGTAATTTCATAAGAATCGATCAAGCCGTTTTTGAGTTAAATCCGGACATACAAACAGACAATTTTTTTGTCAATGACATATTTGTGATCAGTGTCGTTCATATAGTATGCCTATCGGGAAATTTTTGAAAAGTATTAAATGTACAGACAGAACAACAGAGTTATTGATATTGATGTATGATGAAATCCGTTCAAGTCAATGAACTATATATAGTAATAAAAACAATATATTTTTATCATTTTAGAACGTATTAAATATATGTTAATTAATTAATGCTAATTTTCAAGGTGATTCAGACAGACATCCACATACAAACACGATTATGAAGAATGAGAAATTGAATTTCCGCATTTAATAAGGAAACGCAATTGAAAATGATAGAGGTTTGCAGTTGTGCACACTTCATGTAAAAGCTACTGGATAGATTTTGATATAAATTTTTTGTTTTCCTCCCTACACTTAATCCTTCTTAACTCCTAACTTAACTCCTTTAAATCACGATCTCTTCATTCAATAGAATGTTAATAAAGTTTAAAAAAACTACGATTTTTATAAGCATTATGCGTTCCTCTGTCGTCCACGCGAGCGAAACCGCGGGCACAGCTATTATTATATAAAAGAATAATTGACTGATATGTCAATGCAAGGCCTAATCCACTTGGGCTAGGACTATGAAAATTTATATGCGAGTTTCCTTTTTTAAACTACTTCAACAAAAGACGGATGGTTATGTATGATACATGATTCTTTTTTGTGGGATGGGGAATATATCATGCGTGGTTCCATTTTAATTTCATTGGCATTGGACCTGCAACTTCGAAGATATACGAGGAAAGTGGGTTTCCTTTTTTGTTAAAAATTGTCTTGTATATTATAATATTATTACAAAAAGGATAGTTTTATAATAACTCGGGAAATTGACGGTACTGTCTTTGATAGTAACCACAGCACAATCCTAACACAATTGCGACCACCAAGAGATCAAAATCCGTCGGCGGTCGCTGCTAACATTCCGGCCTTCATAGATATCTCTTCACGTTACGCTTCAAGGACTCGATATCGTTAGAAGGAACACACTGGCTGGGAGACGTAAAACTGTAACTCCTAAGCCCAGCGCGTGTTGTTTTATTGTGGAAGGGATAGGAGGGTAGAACATACATAGAACATTGTTGAACTTTTAGTGGAAACGTCATAACGCTCGAGAACAACAAGTTGTTATAATCTGTCCTTGGTTTGAGAGATCCGTATCTGATAAGAGACCGGTTATAAAATTTACATTATTCGAGCATACAACTCTTTCATAATACTATCATAGAGTCAGAATATTTTTACAAATTCCGTTTCATTTGGATGAGCTTCAGTCTCCCTTACTTCCGTTAGTGGTCTTTTATTTTCAAAAATAGATATATTGTTTCCTCTGTTATTGTTTTATAAATGTTACCATTCTAACTTGATATTATAAAAGCGAATGTGAGTTTGTTTGTTTGTAATTCAATCACGCATAAACATCAGAGGTAGGGGACAGAGCAATTTCTTTGGAGATATCTCTTGTGGTGGGGCAGTCCGACTGGTCCAACTCCACGCTATAGAAGATCACAACTTTGTGTTGTTTCCACGGTGAGTAGGGTTTTCAAAACTCTTTAGGGTATGGAGGTTAATACATGTGATATTACAATCGTCCATAGGGTACGGTAGCCGCTTACCATCAAGTGGGCCGTGTGCTTGTTAGCAACGTTAGTGGAATAAGAAAATGGAATTAAATGAAATTTGAAACATAGAGTAGGCGGACTAAGACATAATATACTTTTTGTCCGGTAACCAATTTTTTTTTTCATGTGAGCAGAGCCGCGTTCACAACTAAGTACACTATAAGAATATTAGAATATTGGTTCTGTTTTGACAAGCCTCGTGGCGCAGTGGTAGTAAACCCTACTATTAAGCTGAGAAGTTGAGGGTTCGACTGCTATTTGTGTGATGAGCTTAATTGTCATTTATCAGCTGTTTAGATTCCATAGTACAAGTTTTGCTTGGTTTGGAATTAAATTGCTGTTTATGATATTGTGTCCCCATTTTTTTTATTATGGCTATCTCCCTATGTAGGCAATTAAGCCAATGTCAAGTATGACAAATACACGTTATAGAACTTAGTTGCCAAATATTCGGTGTACTAAACTAAACATTGTTTCCCCATATTTAGGTATTTACAACTATCTAAGATAACAATTTTAGTCATTTAATTTTTTAGGGCCAATGCACGGTAAAGCCGTGGTCTGCTACATAGCATCATGGGCGGTATATCGTCGTGAAGTAGGACAGTTCAACCTCGAAGACTTGAAGCCGTCCCTGTGCACCCACTTGGTATACTCGTTTGCTGGACTCAACGAAGCCACGAACACAATTAAGAGTCTTGGTAAGTTATTAGGTCTGATCTATCTATAATATACAAACTCGCCAATATTTTTAACGATCGCTAATAAGCCATTAACAAAATGGAGAGGATCTTAAATGGCAACAATATTTTTTATCACCAAACATCATCAATATCCCCTGAGTCTAATAAATTATTATTATCATGATTTTATTAATTTCTATTGTAACTAACTAACAAACAATTTAAGCCTACTTCTAATTGTCTTATCAAAATGAAACTTTATATGTATATATAGTTCGGATGACAATATTATAATTTGATATCTTCGAGTTAATCTGATAATGGAGCCAAAAGGTGGGTAGTGGAACTCTTCAGTGGCTACTAGCAAACCCCTCGAGTTTAGGCTCATATGATCAGTTTTGACGAGTCCAATTGATTGGGCTTGGTAACTAGAGTCTGGTGATAGAGCCAGAAGATGTTTTAGAATTTTTAGTGCGTGATAATAGCGTGTTTTTTTAACATATATTCCCAACAAATATTTTTGTTCCATATTAATGAAAACGATCTCCAAAGGGAGATAACAAAAACGGAGTTTGATCAAATGCCTAAACTAGATGATTAATTCATGGAACTTGTGGCTGAGTAAGATTAGGTTTGACTTGTGATAAGATTCAGCGGGAGAAGGCGAGCACCAGATACTAATAATATTGAAGAAGTTTTAGATAAGCCTGTTGATGCTATTTCGTGATTCGATTCTGGTAACACATTTATTATTTTAGGGACAAAGCTTATTAATTGGGTCATTGAACATGAATACCGTAATACGTACATACAGTAATAATATAATTCTTAACCTTACAGATCCTTGGCAAGATTTAGAGAAAGACTACGGTAAAGCGGGCTACAAACGATTAGTAGCGTTAAAGGAAAGGTATCCACACCTGAAGGTAACCATCGCTATAGGTGGTTGGAACGAAGGTTCACCGAAGTACTCTAAAATGGCCTCGACTCCCGAAAGTAGAAAGGCTTTTATTGACAGCGTTATGGTGTTTTTGGAGTGAGTGGAAATTAAATATAATTTATATTTATGTAAGATGCATGTAAGAATGTCATTTGCCTATTTAAAAAATTAAAAGTAAAAATAATTTTGGTGTGTTTTTTTGTTGGTGTAGAATGAATGACGATGTGAAAGAGATGAAGTTATGAACGAGCCAAGAGTATTACTAAAAGAGATAATAATATAAGGAAGTAACTGTGTAAGCAGCTATTAAAATAACTATACATCTTATTTTTCAGTCAATACAAATTCGATGGTTTGGATCTGGATTGGGAGTACCCGACAAAGCGAGACGGAAAACCGTACGATAAAGAAAATTTCGTTCTATTGGTTAAGGTAATTAAACTTTTTGGATTTTGTAATTTTATTGGAAAATATAGTGTGAAATTCGAACCAGCTTTATCTGCACTTGGTAACCCTTCCCAGTGTTGTCTCTGAAATGAAGAGTTTAGGAATGGAACTTATGAATAACTGGATCGTGGACAATTATCACCATTATCATTCGCAACCTGAACTCACTCTCTACTGGCTAATATATTTATTGTTTCATTTTGTGCCACTGTCATCATCCTGTGCCAATAGCACCTAAAATATGCCATATAATTATCACTATAGTTTAAGCGTGATCTGATAAGCTATCTTCAATTATACAATACGACTACATAAATACAAGTAGTAAGTACTTTAGGATGCACTGATTGCACCCAAAAATTTAAAGGACAAAATTTAGGATGGTTCGTAATTTACAATCCAAACACCTGTCATTAGATAACTTTTTAACGTGTCGAATCCAATGATCTACACCAATTTATAGTTAATGAAAATTTTCAGGAGTTAAAGGAAGCATTTGAACCAAAGGGGTACATCCTAACAGCTGCGCTAGGAGCCGGCAAGGCGACCATGGAGTCTGCTTATGATTTCGCTAGGCTCAGCCGTTACTTGGACCTCTTACATATGATGTGCTATGATTACCATGGCACTTGGGATGGGTTCGTTGGTGCCAACGCACCTTTACGAGGAATCAGTGACGATGATGTACTCAGTGTTGTAAGTATTTTTATTATCCCGTCGATTAGCTTTACAATTTATTTACATTTATGCTAAGTGAAATGATGAAGATGGTAGCAAATCTATAAATACAATTTCAATACTAGAAATAAATATAAAATAGTCATTCCGTCTTTTAGACTTAGTAAAATAAATAAAAGTTTTTTAGGTAATTGTGTTAGGTTCTATAATAAACTTCCTAAGCACATTAGTGATTTGCCGGATAATAAGTTCAAGAATCATGTTAAGCAAGTTTTATTGTCGAAGGGGTATTATAGGGTGGTTGATTACGTGAATGATGGTGATGTCTGGATGTGATTTCCTCTCTGTACATCCACTGAAAAGGATAATAACTGTATGTAATTAAATACTGTAAAACCAGTTTAAAAAAAAGATAAGATAAATTCGATTGAATTTCTTGTCGGTTCTTTTCGATGGCTGGAAAGTTTTCCGAACCGGTGGTAGTGTTTTGACATTCATAAGTGCCTTCTTAGGGCCTAAATTGAATAAAAGTTATTTTAATTTTTGATTTCTAATTAATATAATTGAAGTGTCTGTTTTTAATGTCAAAATAAGAGCTTGTTATTAAATGCATATGAAAGTATATACGACACCTATAACAAAACACCCATTTTTTTATTTTTGTCTGTCTGTGTGTTCCGGGTAATCTCCGAAACGGTTGGACCGATTTTGACGGGACTTTGACTGGTAGATAGCTGATTTTAAAGGAAGTAACTTAGGCTACTTTTATTTTAAAGAAAGGATTAGGGTTCCGCACAAATAAAAAAAACTGGTCATGGTGAATCAATTCAGTCGCTTAAATGGCTTACGAAGAGATATATTAAATTAATGTACTATGTAATTGTAGACATTAAAAAGACATAAAAAAAGTCGGCGAGAGTACATGTCTATCTTGAAGGAACACCAACAATAAGCATTTTTGTCTTTAAAATAGCCGGAAGCGGGAGAGGAAGATTCGGGCGGGCATTCTGTAGTCCACGTGAGCGAAGCCACGGGCACATAGTTATAACTAAAAAGAGAACTAGTTCTTATGCACGGCTCTCGATCGATGCTTTGTATAGATTTTCAACTTGTAGGTACCAGTTTAGGACTAGAAAGTGTCCTACTTCTATGCTATGGTTTCATCAAATGCACGACCACTTTAAAGATAATTGCTAATTTAGCATTTAAAACTATTATAAAAAGTTTATGAAGTCCTAACCGACTTGGAATAGATCATAGATTGCATTAGGAACACCAAAAACCATGATGAAAACTGTATACCGTTCTAAGTACGAACATAGAATACGCTTCGAATGTATTATTATTACATTATTTTATTGGTCATCATGTTATCCATACGAAAATTTCAAGGCCGTCTGAAGAAGGCACGATAAAATATATATTACGATACTTATACCAACAGGAATATACAATAAAGTACTTGATAGAGCAAGGAGTATCACCTTACAAGATGGTGCTCGGTTTACCGATGTACGGGCGAACGTTCGTGCTGAAAGACCCTAGTGTCAAGGACATAGAATTCGGCGTCACTCCAGTGGAAAGTATAGGTTTCAAAGGACCTATCACTGGAGAGGCCGGTTTTATGGGTTACAATGAGGTTTGTATTTGTTTTTAAACATTTTTACATTTTATTAAATTGAAATGTTAAGTAAGATTTTTAGATTGATGGCAACTATAAGAGAGATAGTAGAGGACGCACGCCCTTTTATGTTAGTAATAGATCATTAATCGGGTATTCAGTTAACCATATGTAAGGTGTAATGAGCGTCAATTTTTTTTTGTTTTGTTTTGTTAAGGCACAGTCTTACCTGGTCTTAAGTTATGATGTAGCTCAAGATGGTATAGTACACCAAGCTTAGCGGAAGACTGGTTCTTAATTGTAGCTGCAGGAACAGTCCTACTATTGCTTGGGGACAAATTTTCAACATGAGGTAGTGGCCAGCTAGCCAGGTGGGCATATAAAAAGAACTACTACCAAGCATTGGTTTCATCATGATATTTTTCTTCATCGAAAACTCTGTCTAATTGCAGGGTTTCACTTACGTCGATCGGTGCGATGACCATACACGTTACCCTAAGCTATCATTGCTTAATTGTAAAGTGGACTATAGTTCTGTTGATTATAAATCACAGATACATTGTACAATCTTAGGAAAGAGTTAGAAAAGTCCTGCGGTAGTGCATGCACTTCTGTTTTACAATAAACGTAAAGTAGCGGCTTTACAGTTACACCCTTCATAGGAGTTTTGGGTGGGATTTTAATGTGCCATGCAGAGATTTTTGTTAATTAATTCACGATATTAGACCCCATTTTGTGTAATACATGAGATAGAAAGTAACAACATGGACAATGATTACTGAGATCTCATAAAATCTACCTGAAAAATTTGAAAAAGGGGGCCACTAATTTATTACAAAATTGAAGTCAATTAAACAAGAAATAGTTAATTACTTAAAAAAACAACTAAACACTTGATTTTAGCAGTAATAGTGTTCAATAACAAGGATTCGGTGCCAAAGTAAACAAGAAAAAGTTCTTTATAGAATCTACCATAACATAAATCGATCATATCGACTTTGCTAAAGATTTTTATAAAGTTGATCACAATATACTTTGCATGGTTCATGGTTTACATGGTTCATTACTGCGCTGGTTAATTTCATATTTGTCAAATAGAACGCTTCTTGTTGCCGTGTATCGCTATGACTCCATCCCATTTGTATCTACTCCAGGAATTCCGCAAGGATCAATTTTAGGACCACTTTTATTTATTTTTTTCATTAACGACCTCATTACCTCTATCGAATCTAAATGTTTGGCATATGCTGATGACTTAAAAATATACCATATAATCAATTCAAGCGACGATTGTGCTGATCTTCAGGATGATATCGATCGCCTATACTTATGGTGTATTAAAAATAACATGACCTTAAATATAAAAAAAATGCCTTTTAATAACTTTTACCAAAAAACGTTTTCACCTAATTTTTCCCCTACAATGTAGATAATGTATTATTGCAACGTCAAAGTAATGTCAAAGATCTAGGTGTCTGGCTTGATTCTAAGCTATCGTACATACATCATTATGATTACATGATTTCGAAAGTAAATAAAATGATGGGATTCCTCTTTAGGATAACTAAACCTTTTAAAAAACCAGCTAGTTTTATCACATTATATACAAGTTTAGTGAGAAGTATTTTAGAATATTGCTCAGTAGTGATGGTCCCTCGTATTATCACAACCACATAGACAGAATTGAAGCAGTTTACAGTTACAACCCTTCATACGACATTTGGCAGCCAAATTTGGTAATAAGACCATGCAGAGATACCTTCATATGAGGTTAGACTAAAACATTTCACGATATTAGAACCACCATTGTTATCCAGACGTAAGATCAGTGGTTACTCTGTCCTTCATAAGAAAGTGAATGCCAACATGGGATACCAATGAATTACTGAGCCAATTCTCATTAAAACAACCTGGAAAAACTTTTTAAAAAGAGTCCACTAATTTTATTTACAAAATTGAAGTTCAATATAAATAAGAAGATTGATGTTTAATTTACTTAGTACAAAAACAACTAACACTTGTATTATTAGTCATGTTATATAATGTGTTGCAATAACAAGGAATTCTGGTGCCATTAAGTTATTTTAAGTAAGTTAAAAATTCTTTACAATCCTTTAAGAAAAATAAATATTTTGTTACGGACCTTCCCATATGATTTGTGTCCCAGTAGCCTTACATATCTGTAGCCAAATGCTTATTTAATTACATAAAATTTGCATATCATTTATGATTGGCCAATTTCATAAGCGTGGTGATTTTAAACTCGTAGAATAAGCTCATCAACTTTGCACCAACAGATCTGCATGGAAACAAGCAATAAGTCGTCTCAGTGGACGCATTACTGGCACGATCAATCTGATACACCATACATTCGAAACGGAAACAAAGTGATTACATATGACAGTCCGAGATCTATTGCTATCAAAGTCAAGTAAGTGGGTGCCAATATATCACTACTTTTTAATATTTCAGCTACAAAACCCTGCTTTTCTACTCAATTCCTAACACGAAAGAACAATATTGAATTATGATAATGCAAGAGATATGATTTAGAATATTTCTGTTTCAGAATGGCAGTAGACTATGGCCTAGGAGGTCTCATGGTTTGGAGTATAGACACAGATGATTTTAAAGGCCTCTGCGAAAAGGAATCTGATGCGTACATAGACTTTGTGGAGAGACACAAACAGATTGTCAACGATAGACTTCTCAAGGAAGCTTTGAAGACTTTGAACCTCGGAGATAGTAAGTAGATTTTTTTTTTAAATCTCCAATTTCCAGTATGGTTTCTGAGTGGGCGTGACTGCTTTTTGTGATTTTTGCCACTTATATGTAAATTTCGGCCTTCATATTATAAATTGAGATTTGGCTTAATTTTTTAACGATCGGTCAAGTGTTAGTTTGTCATCTTAGTTTTATATTAATACATCGTTTTTAGATGGATGTGTGGGTATAACTAAAATGGATAAGATCAGCAATTATTATATTAGAAGAAGTATGTTAATAGCATTAGTCATATAGAAGTTGAGAAGTTATAGCTTAGCGTAGTATGGGCTTGTAATGAAGAGAGATGGAAATCAAATAGATAGAAGAATATTAAGAAGGTAGATGGACACAGCGGTAGAGAAAGACAAAAGATGGTGTGTATGGATTGTGTGATGAATGATATGTGTATAAAAGGTGAATACTGAGATGACAGCTGATAGAGTATAGTGGCAGAGAAAAACGTGTTATGCTGACCGTACATAAATAGGATGAGGGTAAAAAGAAGCTATGATAGCTCAGTGGAAGCGTGTATGGGCACAGCCTCGATCGACGTGAGTTGGAATTTCTGCAATATAAAGCCTAAGCTTTCGGTGATGGAAAACATCGTGATAAAACCATAACATGATGCTTTTACTATCACCTAGCTAGCTATCATCCTCAAGTTGAAAACTTGTCACTAAGCACCTATAGTGGCTTAGTGTGTTACCATCTTACCATTTTCGGCCACTTTGTCATTTAAAATTAGGTGTGATTGCGGACAAATGCTAAATCTATACCGATAAAAAAAAATGATGAAGAAAACTTTGTGATAGCAGATCAGAATGAGATAAATATTGACGTTTCATTTATGTTTTCATAGAAAATCATAGTCTTCATCGAGGAACTGCATACATGGTAAACGACGGCACCTTAGAGCTCCGTCTTCCGGAACAGCTGTTTTCCAACTACGTCCTCATGCAGACCATCAATGATGCAACAACCCTCGCTTTAGAAGAGAAGAGAATACTCGACGAAATGGACAGACTTGCCCAGAGTAATGAAGTAGATGTTGACAATGAACCTGATTCTGGAAGCATTTTGGGCAGTAGTTTATTAACTGTATTGTGCTCTCTAATTGTGGCTAGATTTTAACAGACAAGAAATGTAAATTAATTAACAAATATCTGGGTAACCGAGCTGTGCTCGGTGTCTTATATAAAAAAGAAGAAAAACACCAATCTAGGTAAACTTGGAATGTACTCGTAAAACATTATCTAAATGCAAAATATCATCGAAATTGTTGGAGCCGATTCCGAGAAACCAATTATACATATTTTATATATTTAAAATATCAATGAAATTTTGCATTTAGATAATGTTTTAATCAGTTGATAAACTTCAAAAACTTGTAAATTCAGGTTCGATTGATTTTTAACAAATATTACTTTATTGTTATTCTGTGTTATATGCAATGATATTTTATATTTAGACATGGTATTGAAGCTCTTTACCTGGCATTGTAAAAGAGAGGCAACTGCCTTCGTTTCACTTTCGACCTGATACCGGCGTGAGCGAGAAGAAACTTTTATCCTTTTTTGACCACAGAGTTTCCGGCTTACACTGCGATTTCCTATCTCTTTTGTTTCAACGTGCTGATAACAAAATTTGTAACGGTTTACTGAGAGTGTAACGCGTCTATTTATAAAACGGTATATCACATGGTTATATATATATGTTTTATTAGCATAGATAGGTTGAGTACATTTATCTAAACATCGAGAAAGGAAGCCACATATGGAAGTACTGTCTGTCTAAAATCCCGTAAAGGTAATACATAATTATATACAAAACACCGAAAATTTTATTTGCCTATATGTAAAACAAACTATTTTGATGGTAAAATCTTAGTACTGAATCCTTAAAATGTAATAGTATTCATCAAAATACCTAATATTTATTTTATATTATATACAAATAATATATCACCAAAACAAGTCTAATCGAATCTGATCGAATATATTTTAAAATCATCAATACGTCGTGAGTTGGCGCGGTGGTTAAGCTCTTGCCTTACTTCGGGAAGAGGCCTCCATGCCTAGCCTACAGATTGAAATAATTATTTTATTGTTATTTTCAAAATGCAAATAATTATCTATAATTTTATAAATCCCAGGATGAAAACTTCATTATTATCATTCCCATATTTTAGACAGATCTTTTATCTAACTCTGTTACTTTCCTCCAAAGATGTAGGTAAATTTACTCACATGTTCCATTCTATGGTTATAACAATCAAGCTATTACAATAATAATGAACAAGTATATAAAAGTTTAACTAAGAACTAAAAAAAATTACAAATATATAAGTCCAGTTATCTAGTATTTAGCAAAACAATAACATTCTATTTATGACAGTCATCCTTTTACAAATATAAATACAGAAATGAGGGATTGTATTTTTATGACACATGTGTACATTGTAACAAAAGCTTACATCATGAAATTCCTTGTTAGACCTCTTGTTTTATTGTGGTGAAGTTTCATCATCGAATGCTACAATTCTACTTCTTCTTTTTTGTAACTAGTCCTTTTTATTGAAGACCATTACTGGCATTATCAAGTATAAAGTGTTCAGTCTTATGACGATTTCAGCATCCTAACAAGATGGTGGCTCCCTTGTTAGAACTTTCTAGGAAGTTTTTGGGGCACCCCAAAATACATACCCGCGGTCTATATTTCTATACCACTACACCTATGTACATAACCAAACTATATCACGCAAAATGCCATCAATATTATATAAGGTCAAAAACCTCAGTTAATGAATGGTTACTCTGTCCTTCATAAGATAGTGAATGCCAAATGGGATACCAGTGAATTGTTGAGCCAATTCTCACTTAAAACAAGCAGCAGACGAACACAAACACTTTTTCATATAAAGTACTGTTCTAATAATGTTGCTTATTATGATCCAGTTCTGCGAATGTTTAGAGCACATAATGAACATAGTAAGGACTTGGATGTGTTTAATTGTAGTGTGAGTGGTTACCTGAAGATATGTCTAAGTAAATTGTAGATTATTATTATGTTACTAATTGTTATTATGAGAACGTTGTGCGTTGCTTTAATCGGAGTGCAAATTCTATTGTGTTACATTTATAGTTATGTTTTTATAGTTTAAGTTTAGTTTGTTCTCTGTAGCAGTGCCTTTTATAAATAAATAAATATTTTGTTATGGACCTTCCCATATGATTTATCTCCGAATAGGCTTACATATCTGTGGACTATGTGTAACCAAATGCTTATTTAATTACATAAAATTTGCATATAATTTATGATTGGCCAATTTCATAAGCGTGGTGATTTTAAACTCGTAGAATAAGCTCATCAACTTTGCACCAACAGATCTGCATGGAAACAAGTAATAAGTCGTCCCAGTGGACGCATTACTGGCACGATCAATCTGATACACCATACATTCGAAACGGAAACAAAGTGATTACATATGACAGTCCGAGATCTATTGCCATCAAAGTCAAGTAAGTGGGTGTCAATATATCACTACTTTTTAATATTTCAGCTACAAAACCCTGCTTTTCTACTAAATTCCAAATACGAAAGAAAAATATTGAATTATGATAATGCAGGAGATATGATTTAGAATGTTTCTGTTTCAGAATGGCAGTTGACTATGGGCTAGGAGGTCTCATGGTTTGGAGTATAGACACAGATGATTTTAAAGGCCTCTGCGAAAAGGAATCTGATGCGTACATAGACTTTGTGGAGAGACACAAACAGATTGTCAACGATAGACTTCTCAAGGAAGCTTTGAAGACTTTGAACCTCGGAGATAGTAAGTAGATTTTTTTTTTAAATCTCCAATTTCCAGTATGGTTTCTGAGTGGGCGTGACTGCTTTTTGTGATTTTTGCCACTTATATGTAAATTTCGGCCTTCATATTATAAATTGAGATTTGGCTTAATTTTTTAACGATCGGTCAAGTGTTAGTTTGTCATCTTAGTTTTATATTAATACATCGTTTTTAGATGGATGTGTGGGTATAACTAAAATGGATAAGATCAGCAATTATTATATTAGAAGAAGTATGTTAATAGCATTAGTCATATAGAAGTTGAGAAGTTATAGCTTAGCGTAGTATGGGCTTGTAATGAAGAGAGATGGAAATCAAATAGATAGAAGAATATTAAGAAGGTAGATGGACACAGCGGTAGAGAAAGACAAAAGATGGTGTGTATGGATTGTGTGATGAATGATATGTGTATAAAAGGTGAATACTGAGATGACAGCTGATAGAGTATAGTGGCAGAGAAAAACGTGTTATGCTGACCGTACATAAATAGGATGAGGGTAAAAAGAAGCTATGATAGCTCAGTGGAAGCGTGTATGGGCACAGCCTCGATCGACGTGAGTTGGAATTTCTGCAATATAAAGCCTAAGCTTTCGGTGATGGAAAACATCGTGATAAAACCATAACATGATGCTTTTACTATCACCTAGCTAGCTATCATCCTCAAGTTGAAAACTTGTCACTAAGCACCTATAGTGGCTTAGTGTGTTACCATCTTACCATTTTCGGCCACTTTGTCATTTAAAATTAGGTGTGATTGCGGACAAATGCTAAATCTATACCGATAAAAAAAAATGATGAAGAAAACTTTGTGATAGCAGATCAGAATGAGATAAATATTGACGTTTCATTTATGTTTTCATAGAAAATCATAGTCTTCATCGAGGAACTGCATACATGGTAAACGACGGCACCTTAGAGCTCCGTCTTCCGGAACAGCTGTTTTCCAACTACGTCCTCATGCAGACCATCAATGATGCAACAACCCTCGCTTTAGAAGAGAAGAGAATACTCGACGAAATGGACAGACTTGCCCAGAGTAATGAAGTAGATGTTGATAATGAACCTGATTCTGGAAGCATTTTGGGCAGTAGTTTATTAACTGTATTGTGCTCTCTAATTGTGGCTAGATTTTAACAGACAAGAAATGTAAATTAATTAACAAATATCTGGGTAACCGAGCTGTGCTCGGTGTCTTATATAAAAAAGAAAAACACCAATCTAGGTAAACTTGGAATGTACTCGTAAAACATTATCTAAATGCAAAATATCATCGAAATTGTTGGAGCCGATTCCGAGAAACCAATTATACATATTTTATATATTTAAAATATCAATGAAATTTTGCATTTAGATAATGTTTTAATCAGTTGATAAACTTCAAAAACTTGTAAATTCAGGTTCGATTGATTTTTAACAAATATTACTTTTTTGTTATTCTGTGTTATATGCAATGATATTTTATATTTAGATATGGTATTGAAGCTCTTTACCTGGCATTGTAAAAGAGAGGCAATTGCCTTCGTTTCACTTTCGACCTGATACCGGCGTGAGCGAGAAGAAACTTTTATCCTTTTTTGACCACAGAGTTTCCGGCTTACACTGCGATTTCCTATCTCTTTTGTTTCAACGTGCTGATAACAAAATTTGTAACGGTTTACTAAGAGTGTAACGCGTCTATTTATAAAACGGTATATCACATGGTTATATATATATGTTTTATTAGCATAGATAGGTTGAGTACATTTATCTAAAGATCGAGAAAGGAAGCCACTTATGGAAGTACTGTCTGTCTAAAATCCCGTAAAGGTAATACATAATTATATACAAAACACCGAAAATTTTATTTGCCTATATGTAAAACAAACTACTTTGATGGTAAAGTCTTAGTACTGAATCCTTAAAATGTAATAGTATTCATCAAAATACCTAATATTTATTTTATATTATATACAAATAATATATCACCAAAACAAGTCTAATCGAATCTGATCGAATATATTTTAAAATCATCAATACGTCGTGAGTTGGCGCGGTGGTTAAGCTCTTGCCTTACTTCGGGAAGAGGCCTCCATGCCTAGCCTACAGATTGAAATAATTATTTTATTGTTATTTTCAAAATGCAAATAATTATCTATAATTTTATAAATCCCAGGATGAAAACTTCATTATTATCATTCCCATATTTTAGACAGATCTTTTATCTAACTCTGTTACTTTCCTCCAAAGATGTAGGTAAATTTACTCACATGTTCCATTCTATGGTTATAACAATCAAGCTATTACAATAATAATGAACAAGTATATAAAAGTTTAACTAAGAACTAAAAAAAAATGACAAATATATAAGTCCAGTTATCTAGTATTTAGCAAAACAATAACATTCTATTTATGACAGTCATCCTTTTACAAATATAAATACAGAAATGAGGGATTGTATTTTTATGACACATGTGTACATTGTAACAAAAGCTTACATCATGAAATTCCTTGTTAGACCTCTTGTTTTATTGTGGTGAAGTTTCATAACATCGAATGCTACAATTCTACTTCTTCTTTTTTGTAACTAGTCCTTTTTATTGAAGACCATTACTGGCATTATCAAGTATAAAGTGTTCAGTCTTATGACGATTTCAGCATCCTAACAAGATGGTGGCTCCCTTGTTAGAACTTTCTAGGAAGTTTTTGGGGCACCCCAAAATGCATACCCGCGGTCTATATTTCTATACCACTACACCTATGTACATAACCAAACTATATCACGCAAAATGCCATCAATATTATATAAGGTCAAAAACCTCAGTTAATGAATTGGAAATAAAATCCAAATAATGTCACTTCAAGATCCCGCCAAAAACTTTTTCGTTCTATTGTAGACATGGATCGAGTGCGACTATTCATAGAAGTATATATTATAACTTCTAAAGCGCGTTTAACTTTAACTTCGTTTTTATTTTACCACAGAGTAAATTGTAAAACTTGAAAATAATATTGTCACATTTATTTTTGTAGTGTTGTGCTACCGTATATTTTACAATACAAATAATGAATTTGAGGGTTTTAATTTATTAATTGAACTATTTTGTGATATTCAACATACCCGATCATTTACTATTATAATTACATTATTCAGAAAACTATAAAATTAATATTTTATTGTGACCAACTATAAAAAATCAAAATTGTTGTTTTTGCTAAAACAAAAAAAAGTCTTTGGTTGAGATACGAATTTGTCTTCCTTTCGGGTTTCACATAGTATGAAGACTTCAATGTTTTTTTTTTTAATTTTATTAAAAGACAAAATTTCATACGGGCTGATGATTAATATCGATTGATGACATCAATATTTTATAAACACAATGAACTAGTAACATATGAAATGTCATTTTATTCCCTGGGAATAAAAAACACAGCATAAGTACATACAACCACTTTTAATTAAATAATCCATGAATATAAATCGCAAGCCAAATAATAAAATATATTGTATTGAGAATTTATTAACTGGTTGTTTGTTTATTCTAAGCTCTTGTCTCATAAACAGTTTAAAACGGTAATGAAATATTTAGTATTTCAAACATGTCATCGTTTTTTTTGTTTGTGTGTTTCTTCCTTACTCGACTTGCTGTACAGAGACACCTTTAAATAGTTTTTGATGTCATACAATTTTCTTATGTGCGTAAGTTTTTCTTTATGTAATCATGGTACAATAAAACAAATTTTGTTCTCCTTTGCTTAAGCCTTGCTATCTTGGCTTAATGATACTAAAGGACGAATTTTTCAATGAAAATATAAATTTATTTGAGGAATAATTTTCACTGGTTTTCCATACCTACATTATTCATCAAAATGTAAAAAAGATTGAAAAATCTACCATAAATCATATTATAGTTTTACTATTGATTGTCTTCTTTAAGTATACAATTAATAAAATTGAAGTGTCTGTTTGTAATGTCAGAATAACAGCTTTTTGCTAAATACATATGAAAGTATATAAGATACCTATAACAAAAAACTATTTTTAAAATTGTTGTCTGTCTGTTTGTCTTTTTGTTCCGGGTAATCTCTGAAAGGTTGAACCGATTTTACAGAATCAGGGTTCCGTGCATATAAAAAAAACACTGGTCACACTGAATCAATTTGGGCGGCTAAATGGCTTATGCTGAGTAAACCATAAGAGATAGGTACATCAAATTAATGTACTACAAGACCTACAAAAAAGTCAATTAAATTATATATATGTATATTCTAAGAAACACTCACAATAATAGAATTTTTGTCTTTAAAATAACCGAAAGCGAGATTAGCAAGATTCGCGCGTGTGCCCGATCGACGGCAATCTATAGCCCACGTGAGCAAAGCCACGGGCACAGGTAGTATTAAATAAAACACTCGGCTGGAACGAAGTACGTAGCCTTGAACCAACAAGCGCGCACCTATGACTGGGCACAGCTAATAGCATACGCGCTATGGATAACCGTCTACACCTCTACATTATAGAAAGGGTTGTGACAGAAAACTTACATTTTTTTCGCTTAACCCCTCCATCCAATCAAGTCTGTACCGTGCGATATAGAACTTCGTTCCAAAAAACCTTTGACTTTTCATATTAGAACGTGCTTCATTTGAAAACTATTGAATCTATTTCTATGTAGATATTAGATATGGCTGAACCTGTAAAAGGATCGACCAATGCGGCACAGTTAATTTTGAAGGTGGACCATAACTTTTACAATGTTAGTTTCCTTCCTACTGCCCTGCTTAATCTCTTGGACTATCACTGCCTTAGTTTATAACATAAGCCAAACCTGAATGCTGTTAATACTCACAATTCTTTGACAAAAGATGTCAATTTGTATAATATTGATAATGATTAAATCGATTAGGACGCTGTAGTTCGTAATTCTGTTAGCAACCTTATATAGGAGATGGATATTTATTCATAATTTCAGTATTTACTGGTACTATGTAGTATTTACTATTAGCAATTATGGAATTAAAATTTCTAAAGATTCTTAATTTTTTAGATTTCATCTTTTCGGAATTAAATAAAATGGCACGAAATAAGAAAAAAAAACGATTTAACCATTTTCAATAACCAATATAAATTGGAAAAGGAGACGGGTATTTCTGGGCCAAGAACGTCATTAGTTGAAATATGGTTTAAAAAATCGAATACATTTTTGGTTTTTAAAATCGTACAATATCATTAAAATTCACAATCACCAAATAAGTAAACTAATAATTTTAAAAGATAATAAACATAACCCTTTTTTAATATTAATCCTACTTCAAAAATCGTTTAATTATTGAAGTTTTATTACATGACTTCGCTTTTACGATATATCTTAAATCTCTGTTTTTACATTGCAAAAAATCTGGTTTTTTTCACTGACTATTTGATAATGCATTAGCTATTAATTTACACCGTTTTCATATTTTTACATCTCTTTTTTTTACCCAGGCCCATGTCTGTACGAAAGAGTATCCGTCTCCTTTTATAGGTTCTAGATATTAATCAGGATCATATAATCATCAAAAATGTATATAAAATATTCTTCATTGTGATAATTTTATAACTTTATTATTCAAAATAATATAAAGAATGAGTTGTAGTTTTATTTTTATCCTAACAACAGTAACGACCGTACATGAATTGTAAAATCGCTTACAGAAAACGAGAGAAATCAAATTTTCAAATGTTGGAATAATGATGCAAGACTTAGAACTTCTTCAGTTGGTGCCTGAAGGACTGCGATTACTTTATCAGCAAAGAAATACAAAAAATATAAATAAGTATTTAGAATATTAACCTTATAATTTATTATTTACAAATATAAATAATGTAAGTCATACACACATCAAAATTATAATAAGTAACAATTTTTTTAAATATGACATTTCGCATAAATAATATAGTACGGTTCTTTTTTAAAAAGTAGCGTGTAAAATTCTGTTTTAAAGTCTATGAAATTTTTAATAAATTTTACAATATTTGGTGAATTGAAAATAATGGATCTATTCAGCTATAAATAATATGCGATGATATTATATAAAAAAATATTTTTTTTAAATATATTTAATATGATATAATTTAATATTCATTAGTAATGATGATTATTTGAATAACAATTGTTAGTTTTAAAAATATTTCTATAGATCTTCAAAAGGTGACCCGCAGCGGACATTGTAGAAATGATCGCAAACCTGTAATGTAGACAGAAGTTAAAAATCTCTTACTAAGAAAATTATTTACTTGAGTATTAGGACTAGAATGGACCGATTGTCAACGCTTCCAGCACTCGGCAAGCAATAAGGAAAGAAACAAAGAAATGCCGAGCAAAGTGTAGCTTTTACTCTCAAAAAGAAAAAAATACCTAATTTATTTTCACGCCAAAAAGACTTGGACGATCTGTGTGAAAGAGGAAATGCGTGTACAGGGAATTAGTGAAGAGATAACGAGTGATATGTTGGAATGGAAGAACGAGACGTGCTGTGCTGACCCCCACCTAGTGTGGGATAAGGACAGGAAGAAGAAGAAGAAGAATTCAATTTACACCCTAAGAAAAGCACTGAACGTCAAAACGCTACTACCGATTCGGAAAACAGACCAATCATCAAGAAGAATCGGTAAGAAAGTCGATCGGGTTTATCCTTTTTTACAACTGTACAAATAATAACCATATTAATTATTTAGTAAATGCACATAAAGGTGTGACTTCCAGACATCATTCACATAATGATCCACCCTAAACTGCATACGATACGTATAAAGGATCCATAAGAGAATTCCATTTTCTTTTTTAAGTAGTTAGACTTGGAAAACAATTGACAGATTAACAAATTACATATACTCATATTTTTAAATATGTATAGTGAGATGAAATATGGATAGTAAGCTTGTATTCAGGTTAGATCTTTGGATCCATTTATAATCAAATTACTGAGATTTTCTATGATAACATTTTACAACAGCACCTTGAAAACAGTTCAAAACACAAGACAAAAACAAAAAAAAAACTGTCATAGAGACAATCAATATTGCCACGTATGAAAGATATGGAACTGTTGTAGAGCGAAACGGTATTATATTAAATTTTCATTATAATAAAGCTAGATGCGAAACTGTATGCATATCAACCGCCCAATTTTTTTTTTTTTTTTTTTTAGAACTGACTACACTGTTAGCCTTAGGGGCCCTAAAGCCGCTGCGGCTTTTACAGCTTCACCGGACTTGTCAACCGCCCAAGGCGAGGTGCCGTCATTTATATTTGCAACTCTTGCCATTTCAGCTGAATGTTTTCTATTATAAATAGGCCATCTAAGTCCTTTTTCATTGAATAGCAAAACACATGTGATTGATTCTTTAGCACCCAAAAAATAAAGGATAATACTCACTTGAAATTGCTCATTGAAGAGAGTACCGTTGGTGCATAAATCGGTGCTGACTAATCGTTGGCGCCAACATAAGTGATAGGCCTATAACAAAAATGTGAATAAATTTTTCTAGACTTGTCAAACAAATCTTAATAAAATCCTCAACACAGTTAAGGCTGACATATAGACAACGCACAATTTAAACTGACCGGCACGCAAGTTGGTGTTTTACTCGGTGGGTAAAACTGAAATGATGTTCGCGACTTACAGCCAATTTTTGCTGCATATGCTTGTGGTATACCCGCGTGGCAGTGGCCTGCCGCAATTGTACTATAGTGTATCATAGACTTTATAAATTGTAAGTGAGCTATTCATCCTCTAAAGAGCGACCTCCGGCTTTCTGCATCCAATCACTTCCAGCAGTCGTTTGCAAGTCTTTACTCTATCTGGTTTGAGGGCGTTCTACTTTACGTTTGCCAAGACGTGATCTCCCTTCAAGAATTCTTCTACTCCATCGGATGTCAGTTCAGAAGACTGAACCACAGACTGCAAACGTAACGAGTCCCCTACCACTTTAGCTTGGTTACTTTTTGATCTATGTAGGTTACTTTGGTTCTCTGACGTATATTTTCCTTACGAATTTCGTCTTTCAGAGAAACTCCTAACATACTCAAGTTCAGGCTTGCTCGTCTCGGCTCTGTTGCGGTTGTGGAATATAATCAGGCAAATGCCAGTATCTAATCATTTTTTTTTTTTGAGAGAACAAGCTGTCCGTTTTGAAAACAGAAAATGTTATCTACAGAATGAAACGCGTGTTATGATCATACCGTGTTTTAAAAAACGATGAAATCATAAAGCAAATGAAATTCAACCTTATATTAAGTGACGATGGAGTTGATAATAGGACAATAGGTTTAGACAGACTTTTAATTTGAGGATGGTTACCAATCCCCTCATTAGTGATGTCTTGAATTAACGTTAGGTAACTTCTTTCATAAGTTATACGAAGATTACCGAGTGATCTTTATTCTTTTTCTTCATCTTATTTATTACAAGCAACTGTATTGTTACCAAGTACATTGAACTATTATGTGTAATCAATATTAATAAATGTTTAATTCTGTTTGTAGGTACTTTTTAACCGACCTCAAAAATTAGGAGGTTGTCAATTCGAATGTTTTTTTTAATGGATGTTCAGGTATATATTTTTTTTATAACCGGATTTAGATGATTCTTTTTTCGTTGCAAAGTGTAGTCCTATTTTAATTTCATTGGCATTGGACCTTTGACTTCGAACTCCTCAAAATCACTGAAATTGGTTTTATTTTTTGTTAAAATGTCATAGTTTTGTTATCTATCTATCTGTGCGCTTGTATGCCCAGATTTAACTCAAAAATTGCTTCACCGATTTATAAAAAATTATCATTGCTGAAATGATTAAAAATATATATTAATTCTCAACCAATTTGTATGAAACTATATAAACGGGAAGTATATAATATCATTCCTCATATGATATGCCTGTGTGATAAGCTATATAAATTGTCAATACAAAGCATAAAAAGAAACTTACGGGATAATAAAAGCGTGCAATACTGCGGAGCACCGCTATTCAGTTATAATATTGAACATAGAACTCAAAATAGTAATCCACGTCTATTCGATAATTAGCATCTATTCACCAGTATATTGGCTGCATATAAATTAAAGTTGGTTTGACGAAAATATTAAAATCTTAAATAATAAGCCAACTTAAATTACGTATTCAAAATTATTACGTATCTCGGTCGACTGTTACAACATAAAACAGACTTTGCTATTATTAAAGTTATACTCCTTTTCGCGCGTTTCGTGTGACAGAAGCCATGATGGAGTTAGCCATTAATGATAATAAAGTGAAATGAATTTACTGACTTTTTGAAGTGAAACTTCTTAGGAGGCGATTCGATAATTGGGCCAGAATTGAGAGTAAAATTTCAAGGATGCGTCACTTTTAGGCTCATTTATACATGAGAGAAAATAAATATATAATCTTCCTTTTTAAGAAGTTTCATTTTTTATCACGTGTATGAAACTGGACGAACGATTTTGAATCCTATAAAAATATATTATTTAACGATGGGTAAATAAATATTATTTAGTGTAGTCATTATTTGTACGATGTTAAAATATTTTTATACGATAAAAATAAATAAATAAAAATAATAATACTAGGCACCGTCCCATCTTCTAGCTACTTCTTCAAAGGCTGGCACAGTAGCTGCCTCAGCAGAGAACCTCGAGCAGCGCAAGTATGCAGCCCTTGGAAGGGGCTACATATTTGTGCTCTTTGGAATCGAAACTCTAGGTCCATGGGGACCAAGAGCACGTAGCCTCTTTAAAGAACTCGCAAGTCGACTAGTCGACCCATATCGACACCAGAGGGCTAGCCAATACCACGTCAACGAATAAACATTGCTATACAACGAGATAATGTGGCCAGCCTTGTTGGTACTTTTCCTTCTGGCGGCGACTTGGATTGTATCTAAAATTTATAGTAATTTTAGTAATAAAATGAATTTACATTGTTATGATTGATGACTAATTTCATCATCTTTCGGGACGCGGGTTTAAATTTAGTTATTTTTGTTTTGTAACGCATAAAGATATAGAAATTTCTTATGTGCATTCAATTTGTGTAAGGGCCGATTTTTAATGGACTTCAAAAAAAGACAACGAAGTTAATTCAAATGTATATATATACATTCTTTTATGGATGCATACCCATAACTTCATTGTTTATGAACCGAGTTAGGAGGTTATTTTTTTGTTGGATAGATGATACCTCAAGGGTAGTCCCATTTTAATTTCAATAGCATTGGACCTTCAACTGCGATTATACACCAGGGAACTCTTGAAAATCATTGAATTTTCAATTTTTTGATGAAAAAAAAATTATCTCTTATAATATATTTTTAATGGTTACCTGACAACCGCTTTCTACGTCGGCGTAGTATCCTCTATGTCGGCCATCACACGAGAAGTCTGTCTTCGGAGCTTGCTCAAATACTGGGTAAAGTGGTGGGTCATGGGGCAAGTGTAGCACGTGGTAGTAATCAATCGGCTGTTGGCTCATGGCTCCCGTTAACACTATAGAATCATATTAACTTAAATTATTACCAATTAAAAAAAAAATATTAGCGTGCCTTGGCAGTAAAATAGAACCATATGCCGTGACGGTAAAGGGCATGACGCTCTCTCATGACGTCACGCCCTCTCTACGCCACCGCTCTCGACTCCCTTTTCCATAATTTTTGTAGATGTTTAATTTGTATTTCTTAGGAATTTGAATATTCAGTACTTCTACCGAGCGTCACGTGACGACCAAAATTTTTTTTTATCGTTATAAATTTTAAGTGACGATATGGTCCAAGATGGTAGAACGCTAATGCTAATGGAAGACTGGCTTTCAGGTGCAGCTGCCGAAACACACCTATAGGTGTTTGGCGGTGGTTTTTAACTTGAGGGTAGCTAACCAGGCGGACATTAGAAATAGCCCTACTAACACGCTCTGGTTTCATAAAGATGTTTTTCTTCACAGAGAGCTTAGGATCATTGCAAGGATTCGAAGTCACGTAGGTCGACGCCATGTTCGTACAGGCTACCCCTGAGCTATCATTGCTTCTGAACTTCGAACCTTAGAGCCTTCGAAGAAAAGTGGTAGTACCTCAATTAACATAATAGAAAGCTACAGAAAGTACATTAGGGCTGGTATCTAGAATCTATACAAATAATAAAATTGTCTGTATGTAGTGTAAAAATATCAGATTTTACTGTAATATGCATATATGAAACTATATAGGTAGGGTAATTGTAAAAAGAAAACATTATTTTTATGTATCTGTCTGTCCGGGGTAATCTCCGATACGGTTGGACCGATTTTCGCGAAACATTCACTGACAGATAGCTGATATTATAAGGATTAACTTAGGCGGCTTTTATTTTAGAAATAGAATTAGGGTTCCGTGTAAATAAAAATTAATTAGAAAAAACAACGATTTCGAGGCGCAGATTGCTTACGCTGTTTAAAGCATAAGAGATATATCAAATTAACGTAAAATATAATTGTAGACCTCAAAAAGACCTACAAAAAAGTCGGGAGCGCATATATCGATTTTCTAAGAATCACGCACAATAAGCATTTTTGTCTTTAATATAACCGGGAGCGGAGGTAGCACGATTCGCGCATGTGCCTGATCGACAGCATTCTGCAGTCCACGCGAGCGCAGCAGCGGGCAAAGCCAGTATTCTATAAAATTCCCATTTGAAAATTTTAATAAATTATTTAAGAGAATACATTTTATAAATTAAATTACTTACCCATTACGAAAAATATTAATTTATTAAACATGATTTTAAATTGTTTATTCTAATTTAACTTTAATTATTTAAAATAAATAAGTAACGCGCGTGCGCTGGTCGATAGCCAGCGCGTACAACGCGATTAGCCACACTAAATCAATTGCAGTAATCCGATTTGAATTTAGAATGCGATAGTTATTGATCCGCGGACGGCGTTATGCATTTACTTATTTTTTTTATTTTTACAATTACCGCAAATGTATTGTAGTGATGTCTAGAATTACCGCTATATATTTACAGTAAATTCTATAAATGAACCAGATTAGGCACATAAAATACAAAATACTTATAATTTAGCAAAATAAAAACATACTTATTTCGTTTGAGTGAGGCATTGTTGAGTAAGTAGATATTTTAAATGTACTATTGTAACTTTCTTATATATTGTTACACCCGTGGGTAATAAAATTGCCGATGATTGACGTGAAGAAGTTTTATTTGAATTCTACACAGTCACAAATTTCACGAACTCACAACACTGTTATTTATTTGACTGTGGTTTCGCTTCCTTTTATCGCTCGATATTATCGCTTTATAATTCAAAAGTGAACTACTTCGGTGCCGCGCCTGAGCCGCTTAAATACCTACTCTAAATGATCGCATAAAAATCGTGAATCATCGCTAACTTTCTCGACGTTTAGTTGCTATGCCTACTCGATGACGTAATCGAGGCGATTAGCCCTATATATGTGTGTGTAAACTGCGATGTTTACACAAACAGGCACCGCGGTTGTTTTACGACGCGAAACATTTCGAAGTCCTGAGAAGGTTGTAGTTGCTTCGAGATATTTCGGGAACAGGATTTTTCTATCTTTTCAATCGGGTTGTAACAGGTCGTAATAATGTGACAAAATTATTTTCAAAATATTTTAAATGTACTATTGTCACTATTTTATAGATGACAAAATTATTTTCTAGATATTCGTGATTTAAAATACCACAGCTATAGAAAATATAAAGAAACCCAAGTTTATTTATAATTATTTAAAAAAAGTTAATTTAGCGACATTTTGCATAATGCTGTTCGAATGGGATCAGTAGGTATATAGTACAGAGTTTTTTCGCGCACACGCATAAAAGGTCGTATCGGATCAATGCCGGCCTTGCCGCATACCACTGCTTAATACGTTGACCACAAGGGAAGACTTGTCACGGTTATAAATATTCAAGCTATTGTCCCTTACAGGGTGGTCAGAGATTCACTTTTCTTCTTTATATCTTACTAGCTGTGCCCGTGTCTTCGCTCACATGGACTACAGAATGCCCGCTCGAATCTTACTACCCCGCTCCCGGCTATTTGAAAGACAAAAATGATTATTGTGGGTGTTCCTCAGAAGATAGACGTATACACTCCCTGACTTTTTGTAAGTCTTTTTAATGCCTACAATCATGTAGTACATTAATTTTCTATATCTTATACGGTTTATTCAGCGTAAGCCATTTAAGCGCCCGAATTGATTCACCATGACCAGTTTTTTTAATTTGTGCGGAACCTTAATTCTTTTTCTAAAATAAAAGCATCCTAAGTCATCAGCTATCTATTAGTGAAAGTCCCGTCAAAATCGGTCTAACCGTTTCGGAGATTATTCGGAACAAAGAGACCGACAGACAGACAAAATTTTTAGAAATTGGTTTTTTATTATAGGTTTCATAGATACTTTAATATGCATTTAGTAAAAAGCTGTTATTTTGATATTACAAACAGATATTTCAATTTTATTAATTGTATAGATTAATTTTTTACGATCTTATTAAAAAAAATTGAGAGGTAAAAACTTGTGAGTAGTGTTTGCGCCTATTTATCGTATTGTAATTCGATGTTATAATGCTCCCTCCCTGAATCCGCCCCCCATCCCGCTCCGGCTAATTTCCTACCGATTTCTTGTACCAATCGTAGTGCGCGCCAGTGTCTTCATTGATCTAGCATAAAACGAACCGTATCGCTCCGACAAAATCTTGCATTTGAGCCTGATCACGCGCACATATCTAAAACTTTGTAATTTCGAAGAAAGGATCCATCTTCGGCCTGGACAGTTTGTGAGTACCCTTTTATCCTATCCTAACTATATTTGTTCCCCATTATCGCATCGGTTCACATATGAATTTCACTTAGTATTCGTAGGCACATCAAAATCTTTTCGTTTCTGCTTAATTTTAATAATTCCATACAGTCCACTCATTAACGCGCAAACAAGTAGTATGTGTTTTGATGTAGGACATAATCTAAGGAACTACTTATTTGATTTCGAAAAACCAAAATGGCTTAGTGGTAACATGCACGGATATCACGTCGATCAAGGTGAGTTAGAATCCCTGCAGTGAGCCTGGACTTTCGGTGAAGGAAAACATCGTGATGAAACAATAGCTTGGTGGTAGGGCTTTTTCTAATGCCCACCTAACTACTACGCTTAAGTTAAGAGTATGTCGCCAAGCACCAATAGGTGTGTTCCGGTAGCTGGACTTAAGAGCCAGTATTCCACTAGACTTAGCGTGTTACCATTTTAGGCTACATCTTGACTTAAGAATAGGCGAGATTGTGGCTATACTGCTAAGTCTATACCTAACGCGACTGCAATAAAAACACAACAAATAAAATATTTTTTCTATCTTTGTTTTTTATTTGATACCCAGACGTCACACGTAAATATTATATATCCTATCTCACTCCCACAATTAAAACGAAACTAACGAAACCTCGTATACTAAAATTTATCAAGCCGTTTCGGCTACAGAGTGTACCAAAGAAACAGACGTACATAATAGAGAAATACACATAACCCTCTTTTTTCGCAGTCGGATAAAAATAGCACTGATACACCATTTCAAAAAATTATACTGAGCCCGACTATATTCTCCACAACAAAACAAGATTTATCAAGCAAAGTTTGTCACCATTTCGACTGTCTTTTACATCAGACTGACCACGAGTAGCGCTATTCTCACTGGTAGTATCAGTAACGTCTAAACCCAAGCTTCACCGACGAATAATAAGGAATGAGACTGTAGAACTACTATAGCAAAGGGAGGATCCTCCGACCAGACGGGTGTTATGTCTGGCGGGCAGCTGCCCAACGGTTGTAGTCGGGTTCTTGTATATATACTCAATTGAAGCGTTAATTTCTATAGCGCAATGTAGGATGCGTCGTATGTGGCTTGATAGATGTCGCTACAAGACTATTTTCACCACAATAAAACAAGAGGCCTCCACAAGCAACTTCATGGTGTAGACGTTTCGCTAAAATATGAGCGCGCAATGTGACAAATAACTATAATCATTTGTTCATACTGCGTTTAATACTGGAAATACACAATACGGTCTACTAGAGAGTTCTACATTTCTCCACATGTAACTTCATGGTGTAGACGTTTTGTTAAAATATGCTCGCGCATCGAAACAAATAACTCTCTTCGTTTTTTCATACGGCGTTTAATGCTGGAAGTACACACTGTGGTCTACCAGAGAGTTTTAGAGGCCTCAGAAAGCAACTTCTTAGTGTAGACGTTTCGCTAAAATATGAGCGCGCAATGTGACAAATAACTATAATCATTTGTTCATACTGCGTTTAATACTGGAAATACACAATACGGTCTACTAGAGAGTTCTACATTTCTCCACATGTAACTTCATGGTGTAGACGTTTTGTTAAAATATGCTCGCGCATCGAAACAAATAACTCTCTTCGTTTTTTCATACGGCGTTTAATGCTGGAAATACACACTGTGGTCTACAAGAGAGTTTTAGAGGCCTCAGAAAGCAACTTCTTAGTGTAGACGTTTTGTTAAAATATGCGCGCGCATCGTGACAAATAACTTTCATTGTTTTTTCATACTGCGTTTAATGCTGGAAGTACACACTGTGGTCTACCAGAGAGTTTTAGAGGCCTCAGAAAGCAACTTCTTAGTGTAGAGGTTTTGTTAAAATATGCGCGCGCATCGTGACAAATAACTTTCATTGTTTTTTCATACTGCGTTTAACGCTGGAAGTACACACTGTGGTCTACCAGAGAGTTTTAGAGGCCTCAGAAAGCAACTTCTTAGTGTAGAGGTTTTGTTAAAATATGCGCGCGCATCGTGACAAATAACTTTCATTATTTTTTCATACTGCGTTTAATGCTGGAAGTACACACTGTGGTCTACCAGAGAGTTTTAGAGGCCTCAGAAAGCAACTTCTTAGTGTAGACGTTTTGTTAAAATATGCGCGCGCATCGTGACAAATAACATTCATTGTTTTTTCATACTGCGTTTAATGCTGGAAGTACACACTGTGGTCTACCACAGAGTTTTAGAGGCCTCAGAAAGCAACTTCTTAGTGTAGAGGTTTTGTTAAAATATGCGCGCGCATCGTGACAAATAACTTTCATTGTTTTTTCATACTGCGTTTAATGCTGGAAGTAAACACTGTGGTCTACCACAGAGTTTTAGAGGCCTCAGAAAGCAACTTCTTAGTGTAGACGTTTTGTTAAAATATGCGCGCGCATCGTGACAAATAAATTTCATTGTTTTTTCATACTGCGTTTAATGCTGGAAGTACACACTGTGGTCTACCAGAGAGTTTTAGATGCCTCAGAAAGCAACTTCTTAGTGTAGAGGTTTTGTTAAAATATGCGCGCGCATCGTGACAAATAACTTTCATTGTTTTTTCATACTGCGTTTAATGCTGGAAGTACACACTGTGGTCTACCAGAGAGTTTTAGAGCCTCAGAAAGCAACTTCTTAGTATAGAGGTTTTGTTAAAATATGCGCGCGCATCGTGACAAATAACTTTCATTGTTTTTTCATACTGCGTTTAATGCTGGAAGTACACACTGTGGTCTACCACAGAGTTTTAGAGGCCTCAGAAAGCAACTTCTTAGTGTAGACGTTTTGATAAAATATGCGCGCGCATCGTGACAAATAACTTTCATTGTTTTTTCATACTGCGTTTAATGCTGGAAGTACACACTGTGGTCTACCAGAGAGTTTTAGAGGCCTCAGAAAGCAACTTCTTAGTGTAGAGGTTTTGTTAAAATATGCGCGTGCATCGTGACAAATAACTTTCATTGTTTTTTCATACTGCGTTTAATGCTGGAAGTACACACTGTGGTCTACCAGAGAGTTTTGTTAAAATATGCGCGCGCATCGTGACAAATAACTTTCATTGTTTTTTCATACTGCGTTTAATGCTGGAAGTACACACTGTGGTCTACCAGAGAGTTTTAGAGGCCTCAGAAAGCAACTTCTTAGTGTAGAGGTTTTGTTAAAATATGCGCGCGCATCGTGACAAATAACTTTCATTGTTTTTTCATACTGCGTTTAATGCTGGAAGTACACACTGTGGTCTACCAGAGAGTTTTAGAGGCCTCAGAAAGCAACTTCTTAGTGTAGAGGTTTTGTTAAAATATGCGCGCGCATCGTGACAAATAACTTTCATTGTTTTTTCATACTGCGTTTAATGCTGGAAGTACACACTGTGGTCTACCAGAGAGTTTTAGAGGCCTCAGAAAGCAACTTCTTAGTGTAGACGTTTTGATAAAATATGCGCGCGCATCGTGACAAATAACTTTCATTGTTTTTTCATACTGCGTTTAATGCTGGAAGTACACACTGTGGTCTACCACAGAGTTTTAGAGGCCTCAGAAAACAACTTCTTAGTGTAGAGGTTTTGTTAAAATATGCGCGCGCATCTTGATAAATAACTCTCATCGTTTTTTCATACTGTGTTTAATGCTGGAAATACACACTACGGTCTACCAGAGAGGTTTACCTTATATGCAGGTCGACCGGAGAGTGTATTGGAATAGATCTGTACAATTTATTTATTGAGACCGTACGTTGAACTCATGGGTGCTTACACGTGCTTATAAACGCTACGATGTGCGTCCGACCTGCATAGGCACACCCGCTCTTCGATGATATACATCTGGACTCTGGAGTCGATCTCATACTCTTGAAGGCACGTTCAGTGTACCGTCAACGAACCGTGAGATAAACGATCGCCATAAGGTCGAAATTCGACCAGTGACTTTTTGATCACAGACTATTTTCTGTTTGATATTTGTAGTATTCATGAACCTTACTAAACAATGAATATTATCTACATCTCTTGCTGTCACTTTTCGTTGAGAAACAATGTCAATATTTTGCGGGGTCTAAGTTCAATGGCACTCACTGTTCGGGTTAGGATTTGCAGTATTAATTAATTTAATTTAATATATTAGTAACACATATTATAGATTAATTTTAGCTTTCTGCACTTCTCCATATAAACTTTAACCATGCCAAATATCACTGTCTTACGTACACGCAATGCGCTTAAAAAAGTACCAAAAGCTTTTGCTTCACGTATTAATTTATAGATACTATTAAGTGAGCAATTCTTGTGTATATGGTACCTATTAAAGTGTATATGTAATTAGTATCTTGAAAACGGTTCCAACGATTTGGATGAAAATGTTGAATTTGGATAATGTTTTAAATTCCGAGTTTGCATAGATAAGGTGTTTTTCTATATATTTTTCTTTTTTCAAGATACCGAGCAAATAATAAGTGAAGACGAAATAAAATTCAACTATCCGATTCATATCCGCCACGGACGGTTAGGTCACGCCACGTAACTCCAATGTACCTATAACTGAGTACATATTTTAGCAATTTCCCTTGACATTACGGTTACTCGTTCAGTTCCTGAAACCTTGAATTTAATGCACTGTTTAAAGTTTAAAGCGTGACGATCGGTTTTGTATCATCTTTTGTAATGTTTTTGATTCTTAAAATTGAACAAACGGATTCGCAATAATAGTTCTTGAGTTATATAGACTTCATAGGCTTAATTATATGTATAGAAGTGTATCAAGTTATATACATATATACATCAAGTGTATCACAATGTAGATCGAACAATTAAAAGGTGTATCGGGAATGCGGAATATATGTTCATGTCTTCAATTAATATCAGATGAGACTGATATTTGCTCATATGTTTTATTAAAAAATTAATAGAATTGAAGTATCTGTTTGTAATGTCAAACTAACAGCTTTTTACTAAATGAATATGAAAGTATATACGGTACTTATATCAATATACAAACTTTAAAATTTTTGTCTGTTTGTTCCGGGTAATCTACGAAACGGTTGGACCGATTTGGAGGGCACTTTCAGTGGCAGATAGCTGATGTTATAAGGAGAGGATACAGTTTGTCATGTTATGTTTTTAAGTGTGCATTTCTTGTATGTATAAAAATCTAATTGGTTTCTCGGAAACTGCTTCAACGATGTGATGAAATTTTGTATTTAGATAATGTTTTACATTCCAAATTTACCTAGATAGGTGTTCGGGCTCATAAATTGGTTGGGGGTATGTAAAATTATTTTGTTTTTTAAATTACACCTACAATTAAAAATCAGTGATGACCGGTCGCTTGCACGTGGGATTCGGACGGATATCGGCGCAACGGCTAATCTCTATCGACACAGTTATTTAAATTTCGGCAAATATGATACTACTATACATAAAGGTGCTGTGCATATTTAGATTTGAAGTTTAGAGTAAATGCATTTGGATCCTGGAACACTCGGATAAACATCATTGTCGGTAACCTCGGCGGTGAAAGGTACTTACCTAGCCTTCATCCCGGTTATAGTATACCATATTTTGCGGTTATTTAGTGTGGTATCAAATACCAGCCAGTTTAAAAAATACTGTCCACTTTATCTTCAGAAGTAGCTTATCACACCCGGCGTGGGAGTGGTGGTTGCCACGTCAATAGGTGTTTGTTCTTTTCTTTTTCTTTTTTAAAATACCGAGCAATACTCGGTTTACCAGATATATCTATGATTTATTTATATAAAATGACAGAGGATTGTCGTTGTGTGCGCATCACGAAGTATTGGATAGATTTTGAGCATTTTTTTTATAGTAGCACGGCAAATTAACGGTACTGTCTCTGGTGGTGAGCAGAGTATAATCCTAACACAACGGCGACCACCGACAGATCAACAATGCGTCAACGGTCGCCGCTGTCATGCCAGCCTGCACTAATTTAACTGAATATGCACACGCTGATCCCGAAACGCGACCCTCTAATGCGAGTCACTATGACGGACTTTTCACCACATGCATGGTGGTCGCGACCCTACCACCCTGCTATCGTCGTTTCCTCGTTCGTTACTCAGCAGGGTGCACCACGTACAGTTGAAGTTGGCTAGAGCGTCACAACTTTGAAAATGTAATTCGACACCCCTTACAATACAAAACTACCTTTTCTATCTAACCTAACAAAAATATTACGACATCTTATTATAAAATAGTAAAAACATCAAATACAAACTTAGAGAGTACTATGATAACTCAATTGTGTAAGGTATATTAAATTAAAATAAACTATTAAATGAACGTTAGTCTTAATAAAAAAAAAATATTACGAACAGCAACGTGTTGAATAAACCCTCAGGCCATGGCATGCTAAGACAAACCCCAGAGGTTTAATAGGACGCCTTTAACTAAAGTTTGTATACAAATTTGTCAGTGAAAATAAAATAAATAAATAAACAATAATTCTGTAGCCCTCGTGACCGGAGTCGCGGATACAGCGAGTATAGAATAAATTATATTATATATCACTAGTTAAACTTCTTTTCTTAATTACAGTTGACAGGTGACCTACCCACATGAAAGTTAAAATTATCCGCATATATCTAATCCATGAACTCAATTAAAAAAGTGAGTACATTAAAAAAAAATTACATCCATTCTAATTTCAAAACATGACGTTAAAAAATTCAAAAATTCGAATACGGTATTCGGCCTCGGGTAAGCAACGCCAACGGTCAGTATGCGCGGGCGCATGCCGCTCACTAAACTATGGCGCCATTGCCTCAGCTGTGACCACACTATCTAATTTAATTATATTTTGTTTATTTATTCCTTCAAGTATAACAAACTTTTTTAGAAATAACAATATGTCAATACTAGCTGTGCCCTGCGGCTTCGCAATCATTGAGCAATCTATACAATTAATAACATTGAAGTGTTTCTTTTTAATGTCAAAATAGCAGCTTTTTACTTATTGCATTTTTGTACTCCGTACTTAATAATCCCAAATCCCCTAAATATTTAAAAACACTGTTTCAATCTCTCGCGGGTACGCACAATACTGGCCAACTCTCGGGGCTCGTTCAAGTATTCGCTACGTAGGTTTTACTTGGAGCAATTGAATATTGGCTAGATTTTTCTTTCTTTTTATTTACTAAATATTATGCACACCTTGCATATACTTTTCGCTTACTCCCCTGGAAGACTTGTAGAGAATGCTTTTTAGCATTAAGAACTCCAATTGTATTTTTTTTGTGAAATAAAGAATATATAAAGTATATATAGTACTATAACGAAAAACCCACTTTTTGAAATTTTTGTCTGTCTGTCTGTTTGTTCTGGGTAATCTCCGAAATGGTTGGACCGATTTTGACGGGACTTTCACTGATAGGTAGCTGATATAATAGAGAATAACTTAGACTACTTTTATTTAAAAAAAAAAATATGGTTATGCGCAAATAAAAAAAATGGTCATGGTGAATCAGTTCGTGCGGTTAAATGGCTTACATTTAGTAAACCATAAGGGATATATCAAATTAATATACTACATAATTGTAGACATAAATCCATAATAAGCATTCTGTAGTCCCCCTGAGCGAAACCGCGGGCACAGCTAATAATAAATGATAATACCAGCCTGTAAGTATCTCATTGCTGGGTAATGAGGAATCTTCCCACGGAAAAGGACGCTATAAACGCGTTCCAAATTAGAATTTAGTGGAAAAATATCGTTTCTTTTAATTTTGTATCAATATTTATGGCCAGTCTAGTTACAATTCAAAGTTATATTACAAAATAAGACGATTCTGAACAAAAAAGAAAACCAACTTCAATGATTTTGAAGAGTTCCCTGGTGTATCTTTGAACTCCAAAGTCCAATGTCAATGAAATTGAAAGATGGTGGTCCACCTTTCAGGTATCCCCTATAAAAAAAAAAGAATCATCCAAATCGGTTCATAAACAAAGAAGCTATGGCTCAACATCCATTAAAAAAAAAATCGAATTGAATAACGTCCTGTTTTTTTATTAAAGTCGTTTCAAAAAATATAAATAAACATATTTTAAATAAAATCTACCAATTCTAAGTACCTAGTCTAAACCTCCGTTTATTTTTGGTAACCGGTTACCGCGACGTGTGAAATGTGAATAGATCATTAGTAAAGATCTATAGATCAATACAATCGTGCGCCGGTTTTAAATAACGCATTGTGCGGGCGACCATGTATTGTGTATAATAGATCAATGTTTGATAATGTGTTGTGTTTAAACCTATGATAGAACATGCGTTGACAAGTTTGAAGATAGCAATCAAATACATAATACAATGACCGATAACGGTAATCCGAAAGATCTGTGTGATTGGAATTCAAAACCGTGGCGATATTTATTAATTGTTCTATTTTCTGTAAGGGCAACTAAATATTACATTATTATATTACAATAACAAATACAACACAAGTTAAGGACTGTGTGAAGTATCTTTAGATATATGCACATCTTTTTAAACTATGTCGCAGCACAACCCCAAAGGAAACAAAAATAAATTACAAATATGAAGATCGCTACAAATCAAATGAAATAGCGAATGATTCATATAATTTTGAGCGAAAATTCCAGAAAAAGCTATTAAAGCAATTAATTATTGAACATGACTTAACAAATGTTTGGCAAATTGGTTAACAGGTTGAATGACATAGTATTAAAAAATATTTCTAGCCTCTAGGTAGTTGGATTAACACTGGCTGATTCAAAAACGTGATAAAACAAAAGAAAGTCTCTGTTACATTTATATCACCAGCCATATCTTTAGCACAACGCTTGATTATATATTGGATTTAATACTCCGGTTTACTCCGGCACGCGACACACTGACGCCTGAAGACTGTCTCTCAAGTGCATCTGCCAGAACACACCTACAGGTGCATGGCGACAGATTTTCAACATGACTGTCTTTTGATTTGATTGAACTTGATTTTTAACTGTCTTTTCCTTCTTATTTATTTTAATAATTCAGCTTTTGTCGGTGGAGAAGTTGCAACTAAGTCCTCTGCATTTCTTTTGACTTCATGATATGACATAATTTCCACTTTATCCTTCACGTGTTGGTAAATGCTTCATCTAGACTTTCCTCTCCTCGCTTTCCTTCAATTTTTCTTCTAATATTGTCTTAAAAAACATTGTCCTACCACCGAGAAAATAAAAAAGAATTTAATTATGCAAAAAGGACATGATAAAAACTCGAAAGGAAGTCAAATTTCAATTAGTAAAACCTCAACCATTTTATTTATATAGTGTTAGATATTCATAGCAACCCTGGTCGGGAATAGTCGAGTGGGGTATATTCATAATTGGATATTCACAACTACTCTACAGCTCGGACCGAGTGGAAGGCACTGGAAGAGCAGGGAATCGTTATCATTCTCTCTTGGATCGTTGAACCGTTCACTTATCTTATTCGTATTCCGTGAATTATATTTATAGTACGTGATTCGTTAGTCTTTGTCTGTGATTTGTACCTATGAAGCTGTTCATCATCTAAGAATATTAAATAACAAGTACAATGAAGGACTGGTACAAATGTATTTAATTTAAAAAAAATCATTTTTATTTATATAGTTCTTATGAACATTATTTTTTAAATTAATTGTAATAATAAAAATGTAAACACATTATAAACTATAAATTTATAAAAATAAGTTTATATAACAAATCCTAAATTAGCAGGATTCGAACTATCGACCACCCGTACTGTACACAATAGTGCGTACAAGTCTGTTCCTCACACAGTTAGGCCAATTCGACGATGCTCACAGTCTTGAAAATCCTATACATGTATGCGTTGGTCTCGTGTAACTCCCATCCACCAAAGACTCAATATAATTGGTTTGGTCATTGTGTTACTGGGCGAGAATGTCAGTTACTCTTGCCAAGTAATTTCTTTTTCGCGTCTGGTAACCCGCGTGGTAACCGACGCGCGGTTCAAAATAGACAGTTGATTTCAAGTGTCGGTTAAGCGCACGCGTACCTCGCATATTCAACGCTTCGCTTTGTTTAACCGCCGTGGCTCACGCATCTTTCACGCTGTACGCTAACACCAGTTCTGGGATACCCGGGAAGCCGGACAACGGGGACTGATCATTTTTCTTGGTGGTTCAGGTTCGGTATCATACCCCCCGGGGAAGTAGGGGATCTGGAGGACGACCAGACCGCAGATTGGTTTTTCCACCAATAATATTGGTCCATAGCACGTGCTATTAGAAACCCAACAGTAGGGCAACGTAAGCTTAAACACTCGACATTGAGATGTCTTACTGAGGTTGTTATACTTATATTGATTGATTGGGTATTTGATTGCAGTGTTTTAAAGTTTTTAGAGTTCCGCAATGTATAATTTTTTTATTCTACTAAGATGACCCTCTTCATAGTAATCTACTATCGTAGCCTATGGACTCCTCTTTATACCTTAGATATCGCTAAGGTATGGCCAATACCATGAAGTCACCTACCTCAAGGAGCTCTGGAAACCCTACCCACCGCAGGAATACAACATAAGGTTATTTGGCTGCGATCTTCTTTAGGTTGGAGGTATTCTAATAGTCTCTCTGCCCGTTTGTCTGTTAGTTTGGTAATACCGCGAGAACCACATGCAAGTTCTATATTATACGGAACCCTAACATATTATAAACAACTTTAATTAGAAATGTCATAAGAAAAGTCATTAGATAAGCTTGTAATAATTTATTAACGCAATTTTTAGCAACTACAAATGACAGTTGGTAATTGCTCAACGGTCATTTTGGTCACGTATCGTAATTAAACTTATGCGCCTTCACGTTATATGATCGATTAGAGGGCGAGTTCATTATTTAAATACAAATGATGGAATTTACTGGCTTCATACAAAACATTGATTATTAAAGACTTCCGTAATTAGTATGTGTAACTGGTTTGAATTATTTTAGCGGAAGATGTTTCAACACGCCATCTGTGTATGGTTTAGATAAACAGCAATTGTAATATAAAATACGAGCGGCCCGCCCCGGCTTCGCGCGGGTATTTAATAAAAATTTTAAAATTGAAAATTATAATACACACGAATAAACCCTTCTATTTGCGTCAGGTTACTTAAAAAAATGAAATTATTAAAGAAAGTTTCAATATTATTATTTTACGTGTAACTTTTATTGAATTATTTTAATGATTTTATTATTATGTTTTCATATTACGCCATTTCTTGTTGTTACTGGTTTAATAAATC
The DNA here is from genome assembly GCA_033032175.1 of Saturnia japonica. Taxonomy (NCBI): domain Eukaryota; kingdom Metazoa; phylum Arthropoda; class Insecta; order Lepidoptera; family Saturniidae; genus Saturnia; species Saturnia japonica. The sequence goes on from CM065331.1 coordinate 4,170,585, forward strand.
AGTTAAATTCTTTTTTCTAATTTTTATAAAATACTAGCGCTTTCAATTTATTGAGTCAGAGCTTCGCGCGGGTATTTAACAAATATTTCGAATTGATAATTATAATACTCGCTATTAAACGTCAATTCTATGTGGTGGCAGTCCAGAACGTTACTTAAAAAAGAAAATTATAACTGAAAGTCCTTCAATATTAGTTAGTGTCGATCGATTTGTAATTTTTTATTTGGCTTACTTAAAAAATTACAAAAACAAACAATGATTTTTTGATAATCAAAAAATAGCTCTTTAAATTTATATTTTTTTGTTACTTTTTAATTCAAATATTTAAATTCTTTTCTGTCATAATTAGATTCTGTAAAAAAGCCATTCACGATTTATTGAGTCAGAGCTTCCATGTAAACTGATGATTTGACGTTGTGTTGTTAGTTGAGGCTTGTTTGATTTTGTCATCGATAGTCATCCGCCGGATAGAGCGGGGAAAATGTTCCAGAACAGCTGTAGACTACATTTAACTGCGCACATGACAATACTTAGTTAGTGTCGGAAAGTCGATAAATTATAATGGCTTATTATATAAATTAAAGACATTACTTAAAAATATAATACGTGTAAGAACAACTTGGAAACGATTTATGACTTTTTCCTCCATAAATCATATTAAAATAGCTCAATTAGACAAGGGTTGTTTATGATAGCCCACGATAGAAGCTGTTAATTTTTTTATGCAATTGTAAAATTTACATTTTTATGTAAAACATTAAATTAGATTCTGGATAACTTCACGAAGACAATAAAGAAACTGCTGATTTGCTTGTATTTTTAGTTGAGGCTTTTTGATTTTGTCATCGATAGTCTCCGCCGGATAGAGCGGGGAAAATGTTCCGCACAGCTGTGACTCCAATATCTCCACATGACAAACTTTGGTGGGAAAGTCTATAAAATTTATGGCTTATTAAATAAATTAAATACATTTATTAAAAATATAATACGTGTAAGAACAACTTGGAAACGAAAGACTTCCTCCATAAATATATTAAAATTGGTCAATTAGACAAGGGTTGTTTATGATAGCCCACGATAGAAGCTGTTAATTTTTTTATGCAATTTTAAACATTAATATCTTTGTTAAAAACATAAAAAAAATAGAATACATAATACTAATATGGTCTGTAAACATGAATATGTCTTTTTTTAAATGTACACATACATACCATCATGCCTGTATTCCCGAAGGGTCAGGCTGAGGTGTACTCGTGTACACCCACAGTTCGCCGAGTATGTTTTTAGGTCCCATGTAATAGGGGGCGAGCCTATTGCTATTAATCGGGCACGAAACCAAACTCCGAGCTGCTACTGAGAATTTCATAGGAAAAACCCTGACCTGGGAATTACCTGGAAAAACCTGGGATTCGAACCCAGGGCCTCGCTCATAGCAATCGCGTTTACGACCACTAGGCTAACGAGGCAGTTGACTCACACAAAAATGATCTTACAATATTTTTGATTCACAAGTGTCATATTCACCTTACACAATTGGTGTAAAGAAACCAATATTTTGTTAGGAGAAGTATTTAATTGGGATGACAATGATTCTATGAAAATTGCAGCACTTGATTAAATGATTAAAACGTGAAAGTGTTAAATAGATATAATATTATTTCCATTAAGTTTTATTTAGTAATAAATGCATTAGAGTTTATTTTTGTTTTAATTAGTAAAGCCCCTATAAATAAAACTAAATATATTTCTAACCTGCGTTCATAAATGTAAACTTATTTCAATTATAGCCACTAGATGGAAACATACTCAGAATAATAAATATTTTTGACATACCCATCTCTTTCTGTCTATACATATTAATTAATCTATGTACAGTATCGTACTAGGAATAAAAATGTAAATGTATATCTCTGATACTAAACTTTGCGGCCTTAGAGGCCCTGAAGCCGCTGCGGCTTTTACAGCTTCACCGAACTTGGTTTGCGGCCGCCGCGCGGCTTAAGTGGTAATTATACGGCAGGTTTATCGCAGCAGATTTTTGTCGCGGGGGGGGGGGGGCATGGCGCAGAATCGAGACAATAGCGACGCACGATCATGCGGCCGTACTCCCCCGCACAAAAAATCGGCTGCGACAGATCGCGCAATGTAATAGCCCCTTTAGAGCCACCGTGTTCGTGCACTCAGTTCCTCTCCCGGCCCGCTCCAGTTAGTGCGAAATTGTTTCTTTCTTATTTAATTTAAAACATAGTCACTAAATACCTACGTAGAGCCTATTTTGCTATAACAGCGCGATCCCTATGGAGGTACACGCGGTCGCCCCATGGTGTCCGCTAGGCGACCGCGTTGACTAGACTAGATTAGACACTAGTACCGGTCTATAGGGGAAACACCCCAGTCATCGAGAAGGGCCGATAAAAAACTTGCGTTGAAGAGAGGTAGAAAACAAGAAATTTCCTCGGAGAGTTCTATCTACTCGGGACAACCCGACTGGTGGAATACGTCTACCCTACTGAAGATCGCAGCCAAATGAAAGTGTTGTGTTAAGCATGTTAAACATGCATGAAAAGAATGATGAACGTTGAAGAAGCGAAGAATGTATGCCAGGATTGTAGCAAGTTAAAGGACGTGGTCTCTGCCTACCCCGTTGGGAAAGAGATGTGATTTATATATATATATGTACTGTATCTACAGTGATTTCGCCGAGATAGTATAAGAAACATATGAGGGGACACAATTTCGCACACGGCCATTTAATTCCTGACCAAGCAAAGCTTATATTGTTTTAACTAACATACATAACATACCATCACGCCTGTATCCCCGAAGGGTTAGGCAGAGGTGTACTAATGTACACCCACAGTTCGACGAGTATGTTTTTAGGTCCCATGTAATAGGGGGCGAGCCTATTGCCAATCATCGGGCACAAAGCCAAACTCCGATCTACTACTGAGAATTTTATAGAAAACCCAACAACACGTTGCTCAACCTGGCAATTGTACCCAGGACCTGGAGCATACTAGTTGCACTTAGGACCACTAGGCTATTGAGGCAGTTATAACTAAATAGTTGATATACTGACACCTACATAGATTTTTAAGAACCAGGCATACATTAAGTGACATTTATGCTTATCGTACAACAGTTTGTTATGTGCAGGGATCCAATCCGCGACCTGTCGTCTAATTAGTAGTGCCTGCATTGAATTAGAAAGGAAGACGCCATAGGGAGACGCTTTCACTAGCGGAAACGTATAGAAATATACTAAACGACCGTACAACAGTAGTAATAAAATGTATCTAACAATAAAAATAAATATAGTACATTTGTTATTAAATAGGTGAGTCTACAGTTAAGGTGTTTATAAAACCTATTTGCCATGTAACCATACCACATTACCAGATATGACGCGCGACCTTTTACAACGGTCTGATTGAAGTTAGTAAGCTAAATAGTAAAAAGTATAAATTATGCGATTGTATCCAATGGTTTGGCAGTTAATGTACAAGGTGTCCAGAAAGGGTATCGGGTATTTGTAAGTTCAATGAAATAAAAATTATTTGTATGCAATAAAAAAGTTTATTGTTTATTATTAGCATATGAATTGGAGAATTATTTGGAAAAGATGATGTTATCCAAATGATGACCGTTACGTTGCTGGCACTCTTCTAAACGGAAACGAAGATTGGCGATAACACGTTGACACATAGCTATCGATATTGCTGCCATTTCTGACCTGATGTTTTGCTTTAACTGGGTTAGATTCGTCGGATTGTTTTGATAAACCTTACTTTTAAGGTATCCCCATGCAAAATAGTCAAGCGGGCTAAGGTTGGGGCTTCTGGGAGGCCAGTTGATGTTACCCCTTCGCGAAATGACTTTATTAGGGAATAATTCGTTAACAACTTCCATTGAGTCATTTGAGGTATGGCAAGTGGCCCCATCTTGCTGGAACCACGATCTTGAGTTGAAACCTGCAAACTCCTGCAACTCTGGGACCAAAAAATTTCGCAACATATCGCAATAACGGTCACTATTCACATTAATTGCTCGGCCTCGTTGATCTTCATGAAAATAAGGACCAATTATGCCTTTAGCAAACATAGCGGCCCAAACAACGACCTTTGGGCTATGCAGGGGTCGTTCATGCTTTCGTCTCGGATTCTCCACTGCCCAGTACCGACAATTCTGCTTATTAACATGACCATTCAGGTGAAAATTTGCTTCGTCACTGAACAGTATGTTGTTAAAGTTGTTAAATCGCTGCAGCATTTCGTTCGCAAAATTCAGTCGATTAGCATAGTCCGTATCCTTCAATTCTTGAACCAATTGAATTTTATAGGCTTTTAGATGTAAGTCTTTCTTTAAAATCGAATGTAAAGACGATTTTTTGATGTTCAACGCTTGGCTTCGCTTTCGGATGGATAAAGACGGATTTTGACGAACCGACGCCTCAACTTCTTCAATTGTTTCTTCATCGCGAACTGAACAAGGACGACCAGAGTTTTAAATTTTAACTGTCGCACCTGTATTCTCGAACATCCTGATCCATTTCCTAATGCTATCGTCACTTGGCGCGTGGCGTGTACGATATTCCGCACGATAGAGACGTTGAGCAGTCACTATTGAATCACCATTACGATAATACGCTCGTACGCAAAATGCGCGATGCGTCCCCGAGTACTGTTCCATCGTGACTAAAACTCCACAAAATGGCGGACGCCACGAACCCCTCCCCGCACCCTTTAGACGCCCCGTTTCGAATATGGCGCGAAAACAAATACCCGATACCCTTTCTGGACACCTTGAATTATTATCGATTAACCTGTAAATATATAAAACTCTCTTCTAAATTGTTTTCTTAAATATTAAAAATAAATTAAGCTGTGAAATAATACTAAAATTCAATACAAAGTTAATTTTACTTATACTACAATGCTCATAATATAATATATTACCTACTTTATGAATTTTGCTACTTGTAGGTATTTTTGAAGTGAAACTTCTTTATCGACGTATGGGAGAAATTTTGTAGCAATCGTCACGTTTTTCGGTTACGCGCCATGTTGCTTTTTTTTATCAAAGTTTAGTATAGTGACGTAAAGAATATAATGTAATATATTATAATAATAACAACAATATATTAGTATGAAGTTTGGTTTGAAATAAGAATAACAATATATTAATTTGAAAGTGATAAATTAAAAAGACTTATTCAAATTTAAGTGAATTTACAAGAAAAGTGAGAGTGATTATATATTTCGTTTTATAAATTCAACACGTATGAGCATGATTTTAATATTTATTTGAGGTTAACCTCACTTTTTGATTGTAAGTATCAGTGAATGTATATAAATCTGTTAAAATTAGCAAGTATTAATAAATATGACTGTAAATCTAGTGAACATTATTAATTCTAAAAACAAAAAAAAATATAAATTAAATAATAATTTAAAAATAAAACAAAACACGATTAGAAAATAAAAATATGTATACGTACATCTTTTTTAATTATTCGTTTTTAATGATTTATTTATTCATTTTTAATTTTATAAAATCGTTGCATTTCTACAAGATTAACTGTCATCATATAATTGTATTACTTCGAAAAGATAATTCCAATTATTTATTCATAACTTGTGTAATTGATTAAGTCATTAAATATCTGCTTTGAATTATTTTTATTAAGTTATAATATTAATTAGTTGCATCGCAAAATTTAAACGGTCGAATACTAGAGCAGGGGGTGTAGGGATATTTCATAACTCTAATGATGTTGTCAACATTGTAACTTCAATGATAGATTTCTCTGTTTCCTGTCCTGACTTTCATGGGTCACTCGCATCAGCAGTTGGTGATTTATGTATGGCTCAATGCCAAATGGAAGATGGATTTTTTTTTTTAATAGTTGCATTATATATATCTCCTAATCAGAATTAGATGATATTATTGATTTTCTTCACCATTCATTATTACCATACACCAAAGGAGGTGCCGCCTTACTCCGTAACAGTAATGATAAAATACCTATGATTTTAAGTGGAGATTTTAATGTAAATTTCGAATTAGATAAATCTTTGAAGCTAGTTGAATTTTTAAGAGACAATTTAAATTTATGTCTACAAAACAGTCCACAAACATCAACAACAAGATCTGGTACTACAATTGACGCACTTTTTACAAGACTACTAGAATCCGTAGAATGTAAAACATATATTTCATATTTTAGCTACCACAAGCCATTAATTACAAAAATATTTAATAATGACAACAATAGTAATAATGATGCTATCATTATTGATGAAATACAACAATAGCAATGATATTATAATAAGAACAATGATAAAATAAATTACTCATTAATTGTATGCATGTCTATAATAATAAAATAGCTTTAATTTAATACGGAAAAAAATGTTTTTCTTAAGGCTTATCTACCCCATTTTCGTGAAGTTGCATATAGTAGAAAAATGATATGTCGTAAAGAAGTTTCACTTCTTACCTGTGTACTCTGGTACACACACACATTTTTTTTAACTTTATGCAAATGTAAAGATTTAATTTACCTACTTATCTTGTTAAATAGATTTATGGACATTGGTATTATATCTATTGTCTTTATGACGAAGTAACCTTTGTTTGTAAGGATTAATATGCCATGTCTAAAAATAATGCTTATAAATCACTTTTTAATTTTCAACAAATCTTTGTCATAAATTACCTTATTGTGACTTATTTATTAGAGATAGGCATATGCTATCGATGACTTTTTTAGATATATACTAAGGATTAATATTATTGCAGAACATTCTAGCGAAAATGAATGTCTTCCGGAGCTGAAGACAGGATAACCCCTGGTATTTGCTGTTTGCTTGAGGGCTTTTTCCAAATACAAATTATTAGCGACATCTGTACCTGGATTATTGCTATGTACATCCCTGTTTATAAATGTCTCCTCCCGACAGTGCTATCATATCTACCAACTTTTTGGTAGATCTATCTATTTTGCCTCCTCTAACCTTACCTATTTTCAGGATATTGAGACAATATTTTAAGTTATTTTTAGTACCGTTTTAATTGAATCCTATGTTTGATTTAACAGAATAGAAGTTCTGCTTCCAAGCTAGTTCTGAAAAAAGACTAATTTATTGGTTGTTTACTTTAGAATAAGTACTTTTCATTATGATTTAATTAATACTTTTTTGGACTTTGTTCAGAAAGCATAATAAATTAGGCAAAAGTTCAAGAAACATAACATTCACCTTCACAGAATAATATGTGGACTCCTGAAAATTTCTGAAAGCATGTTTAATCCCTAGATGAGAACCCAATGCTATGCAAATTTGTGAGAAAATTACTCGCATTCCAACATAGCAGTGCCAACATTGAGCCTTGAAAGATTGTTTTCTTCTTTCATTAATATAAAAACCTTTCAGATAAATAAATTTTGTAAAGATACCTTATAGGGATTGCTGCATACGGTACTAAAAGAATAATTGCAAAATACGGGCATCCTACATAGTTCAGAACATTAAAAACTTATTTAAATATATTAATTAATCTGGAGTACTTTTTATTTGAAATGTTTTTAATCTTCGAAATCTACTCAACTAGAGTGCTAGGATATCTAGGTAGATCCTAACCGATATTCATTTTACAGTCTACCAATTTTTACCACTTTTTGACACTTCAACTATCAATTTTCTTAAATTTAGGTTGGCAGCACTACCTCTCGTGTCACTTATGTCCAGCATTGCCAGAGCGTTGGTTTTGTAACATTTTGCGTTACTTTTGACCCTGTCGCGTCACTCATGTGTTACACAACTTAAAATGCTACTTTTGCGTTACTTTTCGTGGTGGAATATAATAGTATGTAAAAAATACCAACTAAAAAATTTGGTAACACGGAACGCTGCCAAGTTTAAAATATACTGAAAACTTTGATGGGACTTTCTGGAACATATTATTCTTTATTTCATTTATAAATGAGTAAATAGACAACACACGTCAGGCAGAAGCCTTTGTAGAATGCTTAACCTGTACAACAAAATATAGTCTATTATAATAGAGTATAAGTAGTTAGGTACATAAAATACTTACATTTCTGTATAAATTACTTTAGTATCGAATCAAGTAATATTGTTTGTATACATAATATTATTATCATGATTCCTTTTGATTTACTCAACTTAATACCTGAGGTTTTTTTGATATTTCGAGTTACCAAAAATTAGTAGCTAAAATTCTGTCTGTAATGCGCGCCACATTCCATCGACGCTGGCGCAAGCATACCTTCACCCTTTCCCCGCGTCCCTGACCGAGTGACCGTGAGTCGCGACCTTTAGTCCGCCGGCCACCGCCTTTGCGTGCACTCACGTGGTTGTATCGTTAAAGTGGCGTCCCAACTAGCGGCCCGAAAATACGTAAATACGAGTAACCGTTTAGCTATCACGCGTTTAATTGTTCAAGATGTCCTAGAACAACGCGTCGAAGACAAGATGATGTCAACCTGAGCGCGCTAGATAATTCCAATTATTTATTCATAACTTGTGTAATTGATTAAGTCATTAAATATCTGCTTTGAATTATTTTTATTAAGTTATAATATTAATTAGTTGCATCGCAAAATTTAAACGGTCGAATACTAGAGCAGGGGGTGTAGGGATATTTCATAACTCTAATGATGTTGTCAACATTGTAACTTCAATGATAGATTTCTCTGTTTCCTGTCCTGACTTTCATGGGTCACTCGCATCAGCAGTTGGTGATTTATGTATGGCTCAATGCCAAATGGAAGATGGAATTTTTTTTTAATAGTTGCATTATATATATCTCCTAATCAGAATTAGATGATATTATTGATTTTCTTCACCATTCATTATTACCATACACCAAAGGAGGTGCCGCCTTACTCCGTAACAGTAATGATAAAATACCTATGATTTTAAGTGGAGATTTTAATGTAAATTTCGAATTAGATAAATCTTTGAAGCTAGTTGAATTTTTAAGAGACAATTTAAATTTATGTCTACAAAACAGTCCACAAACATCAACAACAAGATCTGGTACTACAATTGACGCACTTTTTACAAGACTACTAGAATCCGTAGAATGTAAAACATATATTTCATATTTTAGCTACCACAAGCCATTAATTACAAAAATATTTAATAATGACAACAATAGTAATAATGATGCTATCATTATTGATGAAATACAACAATAGCAATGATATTATAATAAGAACAATGATAAAATAAATTACTCATTAATTGTATGCATGTCTATAATAATAAAATAGCTTTAATTTAATACGGAAAAAAATGTTTTTCTTAAGGCTTATCTACCCCATTTTCGTGAAGTTGCATATAGTAGAAAAATGATATGTCGTAAAGAAGTTTCACTTCTTACCTGTGTACTCTGGTACACACACACATTTTTTTTAACTTTATGCAAATGTAAAGATTTCATTTACCTACTTATCTTGTTAAATAGATTTATGGACATTGGTATTATATCTATTGTTTTTATGACGAAGTAACCTTTGTTTGTAAGGATTAATATGCCATGTCTAAAAATAATGCTTATAAATCACTTTTTAATTTTCAACAAATCTTTGTCATAAATTACCTTATTGTGACTTATTTATTAGAGATAGGCATATGCTATCGATGACTTTTTTAGATATACTAAGGATTAATATTATTGCAGAACATTCTAGCGAAAATGAATGTCTTCCGGAGCTGAAGACAGGATAACCCCTGGTATTTGCTGTTTGCTTGAGGGCTTTTTCCAAATACAAATTATTAGCGACATCTGTACCTGGATTATTGCTATGTACATCCCTGTTTATAAATGTCTCCTCCCGACAGTGCTATCATATCTACCAACTTTTTGGTAGATCTATCTATTTTGCCTCCTCTAACCTTACCTATTTTCAGGATATTGAGACAATATTTTAAGTTATTTTTAGTACCGTTTTAATTGAATCCCATGTTTGATTTAACAGAATAGAAGTTCTGCTTCCAAGCTAGTTTTGAAAAAAGACTAATTTATTGGTTGTTTACTTTAGAATAAGTACTTTTCATTATGATTTAATTAATACTTTTTTGGACTTTGTTCAGAAAGCATAACTAAATTAGGCAAAAGTTCAAGAAACATAACATTCACCTTCACAGAATAATATGTGGACTCCTGAAAATTTCTGAAAGCATGTTTAATCCCTAGATGAGAACCCAATGCTATGCAAATTTGTGAGAAAATTACTCGCATTCCAACATAGCAGTGCCAACATTGAGCCTTGAAAGATTGTTTTCTTCTTTCATTAATATAAAAACCTTTCAGATAAATAAATTTTGTAAAGATACCTTATAGGGATTGCTGCATACGGTACTAAAAGAATAATTGCAAAATACGGGCATCCTACATAGTTCAGAACATTAAAAACTTATTTAAATATATTAATTAATCTGGAGTACTTTTTATTTGAAATGTTTTTAATCTTCGAAATCTACTCAACTAGAGTGCTAGGATATCTAGGTAGATCCTAACCGATATTCATTTTACAGTCTACCAATTTTTACCACTTTTTGACACTTCAACTATCAATTTTCTTAAATTTAGGTTGGCAGCACTACCTCTCGTGTCACTTATGTCCAGCATTGCCAGAGCGTTGGTTTTGTAACATTTTGCGTTACTTTTGACCCTGTCGCGTCACTCATGTGTTACACAACTTAAAATGCTACTTTTGCGTTACTTTTCGTGGTGGAATATAATAGTATGTAAAAAATACCAACTAAAAAATTTGGTAACACGGAACGCTGCCAAGTTTAAAATATACTGAAAACTTTGATGGGACTTTCTGGAACATATTATTCTTTATTTCATTTATAAATGAGTAAATAGACAACACACGTCAGGCAGAAGCCTTTGTAGAATGCTTAACCTGTACAACAAAATATAGTCTATTATAATAGAGTATAAGTAGTTAGGTACATAAAATACTTACATTTCTGTATAAATTACTTTAGTATCGAATCAAGTAATATTGTTTGTATACATAATATTATTATCATGATTCCTTTTGATTTACTCAACTTAATACCTGAGGTTTTTTTGATATTTCGAGTTACCAAAAATTAGTAGCTAAAATTCTGTCTGTAATGCGCGCCACATTCCATCGACGCTGGCGCAAGCATACCTTCACCCTTTCCCCGCGTCCCTGACCGAGTGACCGTGAGTCGCGACCTTTAGTCCGCCGGCCACCGCCTTTGCGTGCACTCACGTGGTTGTATCGTTAAAGTGGCGTCCCAACTAGCGGCCCGAAAATACGTAAATACGAGTAACCGTTTAGCTATCACGCGTTTAATTGTTCAAGATGTCTAGAACAACGCGTCGAAGACAAGATGATGTCAACCTGAGCGCGCTAGAAATTACAGACGAAGAAGAAACGAACACCGGAGGCAACCCCGTGACGATGACTGATGCACAGCTCACTTCGATCATCACGGCCGTTTCCAGGAGCCAGGCAGAGTCCAATAGGCAAATGTTCGAACAGCTGTTAGTGAATACGCGATTGTCAACTGACATCGCAAACACTTCGCGAACCATTACCGATAAAGTGGCACGGTACGGAAACTTCGCGAAGTGCACCGCGCGTTTTGATGGCGCGCCGGCTAACTACAGCGACGAGATACTTGAAGCGTTTATAGATACAATTGAAATTTATAAAGAGTGTGCTAACGTTACTGATGAGCATGCATTACGCGGTTTGCCGATATTATTAACCGGCAAAGCCGCCGTCTGGTGGAAAGGCATCCGATCGATAGTGACGACGTGGACAGAGGCCTTACGAAGACTACGGAGCCGGTTTGGAGCACCCCGGCCTGCTTACAGGATACTCCGTGACATCTTCGCGAGCGAGCAGTGAGACGAGCGCGCCGACGTATTTGTGTGCCGTCTCCGTGCACTTATCTGCAAGCTGCCATACGAAGTACCGGAGGCGATGAAGATTGACATCGTGTATGGATTGTGCGATAAGAAAATTTGTAAATACGTGCCGCGTGATACCATTACTGATCTTGAAATATTTGTAAGAACGGCCAGGGACGTGGAGGAATCACGCGCAGAGTATAGTAAGCAACCTGTATCGGTAAGTCGAAATTTTACACTACCCTTTCCTAATCCGAACGATGCAACCCATATAGATAGTATATCGAAACCTAAACGTGTTAGAGCGCGATGTCTAAAAATAATGCTTATAAATCACTTTTTAATTTTCAACAAATCTTTGTCATAAATTACCTTATTGTGACTTATTTATTAGAGATAGGCATATGCTATCGATGACTTTTTTAGATATACTAAGGATTAATATTATTGCAGAACATTCTAGCGAAAATGAATGTCTTCCGGAGCTGAAGACAGGATAACCCCTGGTATTTGCTGTTTGCTTGAGGGCTTTTTCCAAATACAAATTATTAGCGACATCTGTACCTGGATTATTGCTATGTACATCCCTGTTTATAAATGTCTCCTCCCGACAGTGCTATCATATCTACCAACTTTTTGGTAGATCTATCTATTTTGCCTCCTCTAACCTTACCTATTTTCAGGATATTGAGACAATATTTTAAGTTATTTTTAGTACCGTTTTAATTGAATCCTATGTTTGATTTAACAGAATAGAAGTTCTGCTTCCAAGCTAGTTTGAAAAAAGACTAATTTATTGGTTGTTTACTTTAGAATAAGTACTTTTCATTATGATTTAATTAATACTTTTTTGGACTTTGTTCAGAAAGCATAATAAATTAGGCAAAAGTTCAAGAAACATAACATTCACCTTCACAGAATAATATGTGGACTCCTGAAAATTTCTGAAAGCATGTTTAATCCCTAGATGAGAACCCAATGCTATGCAAATTTGTGAGAAAATTACTCGCATTCCAACATAGCAGTGCCAACATTGAGCCTTGAAAGATTGTTTTCTTCTTTCATTAATATAAAAACCTTTCAGATAAATAAATTTTGTAAAGATACCTTATAGGGATTGCTGCATACGGTACTAAAAGAATAATTGCAAAATACGGGCATCCTACATAGTTCAGAACATTAAAAACTTATTTAAATATATTAATTAATCTGGAGTACTTTTTATTTGAAATGTTTTTAATCTTCGAAATCTACTCAACTAGAGTGCTAGGATATCTAGGTAGATCCTAACCGATATTCATTTTACAGTCTACCAATTTTTACCACTTTTTGACACTTCAACTATCAATTTTCTTAAATTTAGGTTGGCAGCACTACCTCTCGTGTCACTTATGTCCAGCATTGCCAGAGCGTTGGTTTTGTAACATTTTGCGTTACTTTTGACCCTGTCGCGTCACTCATGTGTTACACAACTTAAAATGCTACTTTTGCGTTACTTTTCGTGGTGGAATATAATAGTATGTAAAAAATACCAACTAAAAAATTTGGTAACACGGAACGCTGCCAAGTTTAAAATATACTGAAAACTTTGACGGGACTTTCTGGAACATATTATTCTTTATTTCATTTATAAATGAGTAAATAGACAACACACGTCAGGCAGAAGCCTTTGTAGAATGCTTAACCTGTACAACAAAATATAGTCTATTATAATAGAGTATAAGTAGTTAGGTACATAAAATACTTACATTTCTGTATAAACTACTTTAGTATCGAATCAAGTAATATTGTTTGTATACATAATATTATTATCATGATTCCTTTTGATTTACTCAACTTAATACCTGAGGTTATTTGATATTTCGAGTTACCAAAAATTAGTAGCTAAAATTCTGTCTGTAATGCGCGCCACATTCCATCGACGCTGGCGCAAGCATACCTTCACCCTTTCCCCGCGTCCCTAACCGAGTGACCGTGAGTCGCGACCTTTAGTCCGCCGGCCACCGCCTTTGCGTGCACTCACGTGGTTGTATCGTTAAAGTGGCGTCCCAACTAGCGGCCCGAAAACACGTAAATACGAGTAACCGTTTAGCTATCACGCGTTTAATTGTTCAAGATGCCTAGAACAACGCGTCGAAGACAAGATGATGTCAACCTGAGCGCGCTAGAAATTACAGACGAAGAAGAAACGAACACCGGAGGCAACCCCGTGACGATGACTGATGCACAGCTCACTTCGATCATCACGGCCGTTTCCAGGAGCCAGGCAGAGTCCAATAGGCAAATGTTCGAACAGCTGTTAGTGAATACGCGATTGTCAACTGACATCGCAAACACTTCGCGAACCATTACCGATAAAGTGGCACGGTACGGAAACTTCGCGAAGTGCACCGCGCGTTTTGATGGCGCGCCGGCTAACTACAGCGACGAGATACTTGAAGCGTTTATAGATACAATTGAAATTTATAAAGAGTGTGCTAACGTTACTGATGAGCATGCATTACGCGGTTTGCCGATATTATTAACCGGCAAAGCCGCCGTCTGGTGGAAAGGCATCCGATCGATAGTGACGACGTGGACAGAGGCCTTACGAAGACTACGGAGCCGGTTTGGATCACCCCGGCCTGCTTACAGGATACTCCGTGACATCTTCGCGAGCGAGCAGTGAGACGAGCGCGCCGACGTATTTGTGTGCCGTCTCCGTGCACTTATCTGCAAGCTGCCATACGAAGTACCGGAGGCGATGAAGATTGACATCGTGTATGGATTGTGCGATAAGAAAATTTGTAAATACGTGCCGCGTGATACCATTACTGATCTTGAAATATTTGTAAGAACGGCCAGGGACGTGGAGGAATCACGCGCAGAGTATAGTAAGCAACCTGTATCGGTAAGTCGAAATTTTACACTACCCTTTCCTAATCCGAACGATGCGACCCATATAGATAGTATATCGAAACCTAAACGTGTTAGACCGCGATGTACATTTTGTAATATTTTTGGACATACGACTGAAAACTGTCGTAAGAGTGTGAAGCGTAACGCGACGGTGAATACAAATATTTACGATCACCGCCCTACTAGCGATTCTTATCGTTTATCGGAGGGGCATAGTAGTCGTGTAGATGTGAATACTACACCTACATACAATAATAGTAATAGTGCTACCTCTTCTAGTATACGGTGCTATGGATGTGGTCAGCCGGGGGTTGTGCGTTCGAAATGTGAAACATGCCGAACCAAAAGAAATACTCCCGTGACATCGGCGAAATACGCCGATTTTAATTGCGTGGTCGTCTCTAACGACGACGACCTACCAGTCGTTGAAATTTCCATCCTGAATAAGACAGGAGTGGCAATATTAGATACCGGGGCTACGCACAGCTTAGCAAGCCCGGCGCTTTACAACATTCTTCTTAGTAATAGAAATGAGTTTACTGAAACCGAACGTTCTTTCGGTTTGGCCGACGGTTCGGTTCAAGTTAGTAAAGTGTTTTCAACAGTTGTAAATGTCACGTTACAGGGACGGTTGATACGTACACAGTTCCTCGTGCTTCCCGGCGCCAACACGAAGACTCTGTTGGGCCGCGATTTTATTATCGACGCAGGAGTGACCTTGAACATACCGCAAGGCATCTGGTACTTTTCCGACGATCCCAGCAAACAACACGTTTTCGTGCGTGAGTATAGCTTAACTTCTGTTAACTCTGAACTCATGGAAATAGCTTCTGCTAACATTAACCTGAGGGACCATGAGGTATCCAGACTCACGTCGAAGCAGAAAGATGCCCTCACGTTGCAAGAATACAATCTGCGTATACAATACGCACCAGGAAAGGCGAACGTGGTAGCAGACACGTTATCGCGATCTAACGACTGCGTGTTTTGTTTAACCACTGTAAACCAACCGGCGCGATCCCCCAGCGACATTAGGGTGAACCAGTTGGAAGATTAGGATGTAAAGAAAATCATTGAAGACATGGAGTCAGACGATCCCTTTAGGGGGAGACCGTGGGCTGACCGCGGTTACGTATTGTCCGACGGCATACTATTTAGGTATGGACCAGAAGGACGAGACGACGAGGACGAAACTTGTCTCGTCATCCCTCAACACGAACTTTGTAAAGTATTACAAGAGTTTCATGACGCACCGACAGCTGGACACTTCGGCGTCGAGCGCACGCTAGCACGCATTAGTGCTCGTTTCTACTGGCCTGGGATGAGATCTTTTATATCCAACTATATCAAGGAATGCTCGGCTTGTCAGAGATATAAATGTGATAATAGAAAACCGGCAGGTCTGATTCAAACCCCCGCATCAGCAAGGAGATTCGAGGTCGTGGCAGTGGACCTGTTCGGTCCGTTACCCGAGACTGCTTCCGGGAATAAATGGATTTTGGTCGTAGAAGACATTAGTACGCGTTGGGTAGAAATATTCGCACTCAAGAACGCGACTAGTGCAGAATGTGCTAAAACTCTAATTAGCGAAGTATTCCTTAGGTTCGGCGTTCCTCGCCGCATTATCAGCGACAACGGCGTGCAGTTTATAAGCGCTATGATCCAGCAAGCATGTCACTGTATGGGCATTGACCAAATGTTGACTCCGTTGTATCACCCGCAAGCTAATCCTGTGGAAAGGAAAAATCGCGATCTTAAACCTCAACTTGCTATACTTGTTGGGCGCGACCACGATACCTTGGATTTGCACCTGCCCGCGATAAGGTTTGCGATGAACTCGGCGATAACGGCAAGCACCGGATTTTCGCCCGCTTACCTTACCTTTGGAAGAGAGCTCCGCGCGCCAGCTGACGCTACTGTGGACATGCGACGTATCTTGGAAGGTGACAATTTCATACCATCATTCACTCCTTATCTAAGAAAGCTTTCAACTGCTCTTGTAGATGCTCGAGACGTGCTCGAGAGAGCCCAAGCTGTACAAAAGAGGAATGCCGATGGTGGTCGTCGCCCAGCGCCGGAGTATAATGGAGGCGATATAGTCCTCTTGAAGACTCAAGGTGCCAATGATACCAGTCAAAGACAGACACCGAAATTTATTCCCAGACGCGACGGGCCATACCGCGTCCGAGAGGCCGTCAGCCCGGCCACCTACCTGCTGGAGCGGATAACAAACGGGGAACTGCTGGGTAAGTACCATGTTTCGCAGCTTACGCCCTTCGTTGGCCATATCCAAGCACCCGTACGTGAGAAACGGAGACGAGGTAGGCCGCGTAAGTTTGTTGCTAACCCGAACGCAGCGTCGCATAGTTCGGATTAGAGGGGGAGGCTGTAACACGCGCCGCATTCCATCGACGCTGGCGCAAGCATACCTTCACCCTTTCCCCGCGTCCCTGACCGAGTGACCGTGAGTCGCGACCTTTAGTCCACCGGCCACCGCCTTTGCGTGCCCTCACGTGTATTGTATCGTTAAATGTCGTAATATAGGTACCTAAATGTAGGCGAATTTTTATAATTCCACTTGACGTAATCGTCTAGACACAATGTCTAGTCGCAACGCAATTTTAGATAAACCAGTTCTGGTTTTTCGGGACATTTCAAAATAATGTTTATGTATTTTATAATTAAAAAAAAATAATTATTATATATAAATGATTATCACATAACAATAATTATTATTCATTTTTATAAGATTTTAAAAAAACATTCAAGTCTCAAGTGCAACTGCCGGTACACACCTTTATGTGCTTAGTGACAAATTTTTAACTTGAAAGTTGTAGCTAGCCAGGTGGGTTTTAGAAAATGTTCTACCACCTTAAATGAAAATGCCACCATGCTTTATAATAGGATTATGTTTTAAGGTTTTATACTTCTATTTCTGTATTTTTATCTTTCCATTAATGATTCTAAATCTTTTATATATAACTAGCTGTGCCCGCAGCTTTGCACGCGTTAACTGCATAATTATGTTTTATGAATATATTAGCTGTGTTCATGGCTTCGCTCACGTGGACTACCGAATGCCTGCACGAATCTTGCTCCCCTGCTCCCGGCTATTTTAAAGATAAAAATGCTTATTGTAGGTGTTCCTTAGAAGATAGATGTATACTCTCCTGGACTTCTTGTAGGTCTTTTTAATGCTTATGATTATGTAGTACATTAATTTGCTATATCTCTTATAGTTTACTAAGAATAAGCCATTTAATGCTCGAATTGATTCACCATGACCAGTTTTTTTTAATTTCTGCAGAACCCTAATCGTCCTGTATAAGTCGGGGTATTTCAGTGATTTTAGAGGCGGCCTTGGTATTTTCGTAATATTTTATCTAATCTTACAGCTCGCTTTTCATCTCCACACCGACGGTCAAAGGAAAGGGAAATAAGGGAGGTAGATAAACCCAAACCATGCACTGTTACTCCAAGCAGTAAGATTGTTTGTGTGTTTGTTTGTATTTGTAAACCTAGACTACCTCAGTTAATTGCGATATTGTTTAAATGAGCTTAGTGATAAATTAAACTAGATGAATAAATATGTACTGAGTTCATTGTAGAAAAAGTAATTGACATTAATAGTTCTGTTAATGTTGTTAAATATTAAGCTATGTAAAAAAGTGCAGGTAAGTATTGAGTATTTCATGCATAAATAAGGATAATATTGCGTTTTTCCGACAATTATGAGAATGCGTTACTTTTGTGTTGAAAATGTTACTTTTTGAGCAGTTTTTGGTAAGTTTGCGATATCGCCCACTGGCAACACTGTTTATGTCGTATGGGTATGAGTGGTCGGTCTAGTATGGATAAAAATAAATGTTTGATTGATTAATGAAATATTCTTCCAAATATAATATACCTTTTTTAATTCTTTGTTAAGCTTCAGATAATTATATAGCGTTATTTTTTTTTTTCAACCTTCTGTGTTAACTTCTTTATAACCTTTAATAATACAAAAATTTTCGTAATCATAATTAAAACGAATGATAGAAAATATGCCTCTAATAATAATATGTGGTACACCTGTGAGCGGGAAAACATCAAGAACTATGGAATTAAAGAATTTTTTCGAAAACAAACACGGGAAAATTGTTGAAATTATATCCGAAGATGAAGCTATATTAAAGTTGGGCTATGAAAAGAATTCAACATATTTAGACTCCCAGAAGGAGAAACGTGTAAGAGGATACCTTAAATCGGAAGTATTACGTCTGATCGGACAGGATAATGTTGTTATATTGGATGGGAGTAACTATATCAAAGGTAATAAATATTGAAACACATTGAATAGTTAGTTAATAATTGTCAACATTAATTCAAGGCTACATACTAAATTATTTAGCTAATATACTAATCGTAAATAGCACATTATAAGATTACTTATTATATTATGCATTCTACATAGTTTACGCAAATAACACAAGCTTTTTGTTTCCTTTTTGTTAATACCAACTCAAACATTATGATATACTTATGTACCTAATTGAACATTTCAATTATCCAGATAGCTTTCAACCTTTTACACATCTAAGTAAAAACTTCACTTTTAAGAATAAAGTCAAAAATAAAAAAGCAAGAATGTATAAGCAGAGTTGCAAACAAAATAGTATCAACAAAAAAAACTAGAATGATATTTAGCAAAAAAATATTAGAAAGAGAGGGACCTTAACCTAAAATGGCATGTCACTAGTTAGTTGGCTGTCCTGTAATATGGCTTGATTAAAATGTATTGTTTAAAAAAAATCATAAACGTAATGAGAACTCTGTTAAACATTTTTTTTCTCTGACTGAGTATACTGTTAGCCATAAGGTCCCTGGAGACTCAGACGGCTTTTACAGCTTCACCGTGAGTTGTTGTAAGACATTTATTCTACACTGAATTTATATAATTGTCATTTTCTTGCAAGAATACAATCTGCGTATACAATACGCACCAGGAAAGGCGAACGTGGTAGCAGACACGTTATCGCGATCTAACGACTGCGTGTTTTGTTTAACCACTGTAAACCAACCGGCGCGATCCCCCAGCGACATTAGGGTGAACCAGTTGGAAGATTAGGATGTAAAGAAAATCATTGAAGACATGGAGTCAGACGATCCCTTTAGGGGGAGACCGTGGGCTGACCGCGGTTACGTATTGTCCGACGGCATACTATTTAGGTATGGACCAGAAGGACGAGACGACGAGGACGAAACTTGTCTCGTCATCCCTCAACACGAACTTTGTAAAGTATTACAAGAGTTTCATGACGCACCGACAGCTGGACACTTCGGCGTCGAGCGCACGCTAGCACGCATTAGTGCTCGTTTCTACTGGCCTGGGATGAGATCTTTTATATCCAACTATATCAAGGAATGCTCGGCTTGTCAGAGATATAAATGTGATAATAGAAAACCGGCAGGTCTGATTCAAACCCCCGCATCAGCAAGGAGATTCGAGGTCGTGGCAGTGGACCTGTTCCGTCCGTTACCCGAGACTGCTTCCGGGAATAAATGGATTTTGGTCGTAGAAGACATTAGTACGCGTTGGGTAGAAATATTCGCACTCAAGAACGCGACTAGTGCAGAATGTGCTAAAACTCTAATTAGCGAAGTATTCCTTAGGTTCGGCGTTCCTCGCCGCATTATCAGCGACAACGGCGTGCAGTTTATAAGCGCTATGATCCAGCAAGCATGTCACTGTATGGGCATTGACCAAACGTTGACTCCGTTGTATCACCCGCAAGCTAATCCTGTGGAAAGGAAAAATCGCGATCTTAAACCTCAACTTGCTATACTTGTTGGGCGCGACCACGATACCTGGGATTTGCACCTGCCCGCGATAAGGTTTGCGATGAACTCGGCGATAACGGCAAGCACCGGATTTTCGCCCGCTTACCTTACCTTTGGAAGAGAGCTCCGCGCGCCAGCTGACGCTACTGTGGACATGCGACGTATCTTGGAAGGTGACAATTTCATACCATCATTCACTCCTTATCTAAGAAAGCTTTCAACTGCTCTTGTAGATGCTCGAGACGTGCACGAGAGAGCCCAAGCTGTACAAAAGAGGAATGCCGATGTTGGTCGTCGCCCAGCACCGGAGTATAATGGAGGCGATATAGTCCTCTTGAAGACTCAAGGTGCCAATGATACCAGTCAAAGACAGACACCGAAATTTATTCCCAGACGCGACGGGCCATACCGCGTCCGAGAGGCGGTCAGCCCGGCCACCTACCTGCTGGAGCGGATAACAAACGGGGAACTGCTGGGTAAGTACCATGTTTCGCAGCTTACGCCCTTCGTTGGCCATATCCAAGCACCCGTACGTGAGAAACGGAGACGAGGTAGGCCGCGTAAGTTTGTTGCTAACCCGAACGCAGCGTCGCATAGTTCGGATTAGAGGGGGAGGCTGTAACGCGCGCCGCATTCCATCGACGCTGGCGCAAGCATACCTTCACCCTTTCCCCGCGTCCCTGACCGAGTGACCGTGAGTCGCGACCTTTAGTCCACCGGCCACTGCCTTTGCGTGCCCTCACGTGTATTGTATCGTTAAATGTCGTAATATAGGTACCTAAATGTAGGCGAATTTTTATAATTCCACTTGACGTAATCGTCTAGACACAATGTCTAGTCGCAACGCAATTTTAGATAAACCAGTTCTGGTTTTTCGGGACATTTCAAAATAATGTTTATGTATTTTATAATTAAAAAAAATAATTATTATATATAAATGATTATCACATAACAATAATTATTATTCATTTTTATAAGATTTTAAAAAAAAATTCAAGTCTCAAGTGCAACTGCCGGTACACACCTTTATGTGCTTAGTGACAAATTTTTAACTTGAAAGTTGTAGCTAGCCAGGTGGGTTTTAGAAAATGTTGTACCACCTTAAATGAAAATGCCACCATGCTTTATAATAGGATTATGTTTTAAGGTTTTATACTTCTATTTCTGTATTTTTATCTTTCCATTAATGATCCTAAATCTTTTATATATAACTAGCTGTGCCCGCAGCTTTGCACGCGTTAACTGCATAATTATGTTTTATGAATATATTAGCTGTGTTCATGGCTTCGCTCACGTGGACTACCGAATGCCTGCACGAATCTTGCTCCCCTGCTCCCGGCTATTTTAAAGATAAAAATGCTTATTGTGGGTGTTGCTTAGAAGATAGATGTATACTCTCCTGGACTTCTTGTAGGTCTTTTTAATGCTTATGATTATGTAGTACATTAATTTGCTATATCTCTTATAGTTTACTAAGAATAAGCCATTTAATGCTCGAATTGATTCACCATGACCAGTTTTTTTTAATTTCTGCAGAACCCTAATCGTCCTGTATAAGTCGGGGTATTTCAGTGTTTTTAGAGGCGGCCTTGGTATTTTCGTAATATTTTATCTAATCTTACAGCTCGCTTTTGTATTGTTTAAAAAAAATCATAAACGTAATGAGAACTCTGTTAAACATTTTTTTTCTCTGACTGAGTATACTGTTAGCCATAAGGTCCCTGGAGACTCAGACGGCTTTTACAGCTTCACCGTGAGTTGTTGTAAGACATTTATTCTACACTGAATTTATACTAATTGTCATTTTCTTCAGTCACTAAGATTACTTGTAAATATTCACTTAATTATATATTGATATCAATATGATAATATTGGTAACTAATTTAGCAATGGTTTAAAGCTCATACAATCATTAGTCATATTTTTAGTCAAGTAAAAATTTATCTGTTATTTATTAAAGTAATTAAAACTTAAATATAGAGTTTTTTATGTATTTGCACAGCATATAAATGTATTTTATTGTTATTAAAGTTTTAATATTATTCATATTGAAGTCTGGAAGACAGAAGGTGTGCTGCTGACTTATGTATTCTGTACAAAATTGCAAATAGTAGGTACACAGCAGCAATTTACTTGAGCAACAAAATTTTAAAATAGGCATGTGTTTAGTTTGAGTATCTCATTTATATCATATAGCACCTCATAATAACAATGTGTAGAAAAAAACCCTTATTTTGTGTAGGCATTATAATGAATGATGAATGATAATATAAATAAATTTAAGAAATCACTAGTTTGTAATCTAGTATGTGCATATATAATTTTGTACATAAATATTAAATACTTATCTATATACTTGTATAATGCTATTTATTATTATTATTATATTTGGTAAGACACACTAGCAGCTAATTAGCTGATGCGTGCGTATCAAATAGCTTGGAGATATCTTCCTTGTCCAATCTGCTTTTAAAGGAGGTTATGGTAGGAGCCATCACAACTTTTTCTGGAAGTTTGTTCCATGCTCACTCTGTTAGGCAAGAACTGCTTCATTGGGTTTCTTTTTGCTGGGAATTCCCAAAGTTTCAAGGGATGACCTCGTAGGTGTTTATTTTCATTTGACTTAAACATATCTTTAAGGCTGGGCACATCGTAATAATTAGTGAGGATTTTATAAGTTTCGATTAACCTGCCCCTTTGTCTACGGTGTTCTAGTGTGGTAAGGCCAAGGTTTATGAGGCGCTGTTCATAGGGTAAGTTACGCATTGCATACACCATCTTAGTAGCCCTTCTCTGTACATTTTCAATGAGCTTAATGTCTTTTTTGAAGTAGGGATCCCAGATAATATAAGCATGTTCAAGAAGTGGTCTAATATAGGTCTTGTATAACTTTATAAAAGTTTTAGCTGTTAGGATTTAAATGCCTTGCGAATGATATAAAGGATCGAATTAGTTTTCTTCACAACCCCAAGCACATGAGTTCCCCATTTAAGATCTTTGGATACTGTAACTCCCAAGTCCTTTGTGTTTCAACTGCGGTTAATTGTTCACCACCAAGATAGTATATCTGACAAGGATTATTACTACCAATGTGTAGCACGGAGCACTTATTCACATTTAAAGTTAGAAGCCAGTCATGAGTCCACTTAAAAATCGCATTAAGGTCATTCTGTATAGCTCGCCAGTTGCTTCGAGGGTTAGCAAAAAATTTGGTATCATCAGCAAAAAGCGAAAAAGGTAGTTGCAGAGTACTTTTCAAGTCTGAGAGGAACAAGATAAAGAGCAATGGACCAAGCACCGAACCTTGAGGAACGCCACTGAGGACACTTCGCGGATCGGACATGACTTCGCCAATGCGCACCCGAAACGTTCAAATAAGCAAATTTCTCATATAATTCCTATGATGTCTAGATTTGTTTTGTCGTGCTATATTATTGTCTCATAAATTGTGAAATAAATAATCTGTTATCTGTAATTTAACCTTTTCAATAAAATAAAATATTGAGTGTGTATATAATTGATATCATATTATATGTATATACATTACTCTCCCATATGAAAGCGTTTCTCCATAAATAAATTTCATATCCAGGTTACCGTTATGAACTCTACTGTGCATCCAAAGCATCAAAGTGTACACAATGTACAGTTTACACTATACGTAACCATCAAGAGGCATGGGAGGCCAACAAATTAAGAATAACCGATAGAGATGAAAATGAAAATAACGAGTGTGAAAAAGATGGCTGTGATGAAGTTAGACCTATAGCTTACAGTGAAGAAGTGTTTGACGCATTAACAAAATTGAGGTTAGTGAGTAATATTTGAAGGCCTCTGAGAAGCTAATTCCTATTATTTTGATTCCTAGATTTTGATTTGAATTTTATATTTATAATTTTGAGAAAATTCATGAATTACTACCTATCAATGTTAAATTTGATACTCGAGTTGTATATAATCAAACAATGAAAATTTATTATACTTTATTATTTGAGCAAATTTCATATGATGTTAAATGAAGGTATGGCCCAATATGGTGAAACATTGAGACAGAAACTGCAACTGTCTTTCAAATGCTGCAGTTGTCATAAATATGTATGCCATTAGTTAAGATTTCTGATTTTTAATCATTATAGCTAAACCTATCCTAAGATTATGCCTGATCTTGAGTGACTGTGTGGCCCAAAATGAAAACACGCCAAACCTAGTTGGGAAGACTGGCTCGTAAGTGCAGCTGCCAGAACACACCTATTGGTGTTTGGCGACAGGTTTTCTACTTGAGTGTGGTGGATAGCTAGGCGGACATTAGAAGACACTCTACCACTATGCTATTGTTTCATCACA
This sequence comes from Saturnia japonica, assembly GCA_033032175.1. Lineage (NCBI taxonomy): Eukaryota > Metazoa > Arthropoda > Insecta > Lepidoptera > Saturniidae > Saturnia > Saturnia japonica. Next base: position 4,195,575 of record CM065331.1, read on the forward strand.
ATGTTTTTTCCTTCAACAATAACTCGGGCTCATTGCAGGAATTTGAACACACATTGAATGACATGATGGTACTGTACATGCTACAAATTACCCACTATTACCTGATCCTTTCGAAAAATTCTCTACCCATGTAAGGGGAGTGACAAATGAGTTAAGATGAATAATATTTATTTTTTAATAAGAAGCATAATTCAGAGTATTATTAGTAAACAGTTTTAAATTTTATTATCCTATTCCTAATCTATATTTTTTATTAAATGATATTTAATATTGTATAATATGTTCTGACAAGTTTCTGCTTAATTACAGATTCGAAGAGCCGAATTCAAACAACAGATGGGACAGTCCATTGTTTACTGTTCAGCCTCATGATCCTATTGATTTGGAGGCTATCTATAAAGTGTTATTTGAGAAAAAACCTCCACCTCCCAACCAAAGCACACAAAATGTAAGTAATAATGATGAAAAATTATTTGGTATTATGCTCGCTGTATCTTAGCAAGTTCTTTTAATCTGGTACTCAGATAACATGACGTAGATTGATGATGATGATGTAATCCTGAAGTCCCTCATTAGGGTCATAGAGCTCGCAAAGGCATCTCCTTTTAGCTTGATTATGCATGGCAACTTCCAGCTCTAAGCTCTTTCCTGCTGAGACCATTTGAAGCAGCCTCCTTTTCAACAGAGTAACTCCAGGTAGTTTTGGGGCGACCTGATCTTCTTTTGCCAGTGGAAGCTACTATAAGGGACCTTGTTTAGACAAATGGTTATCAGGTCTTTGCAGGTCATGCCCAATCCATCTCCATTGTACTCACGAGAAGTGAGAACAATTATGATAGGCTAAACAGGTGCGTTGGCGTTGCGGTGTTTTTCGTATAAAATTAACACGGGTGAAACCGTAGGGAACAGCTAGTACTTATATAAAATTTAACTCTATGACCTTGAGAATAATAAAAAGTCTTCTTGACGTACTCTGGATACATATATAAATAATTAAAATTATATTTCTCTACTTACAGCCGCCACTGACGTCGACAAACTTTCTATATGAATTGGATAAAGTGACCCAGTCAATATCGAAACATATCTTGGACTCCAAACAGCTGAATATAAATGGAAAAGTAAAATTTCCTGGGTATCCCGGTTGTGTGTTAGAATCTGGTTTTCTTGAGGATGTGAACCCACAGAAGCTGTTGAGGCTTCGAAGACAGTTCCTCACTTACGCGAAAATGAACCATTCGAACACGGATACTAATAAAATTGGACGGTTTTTTATACAATATCTAAATAAAAGTCTTGAGTGACTGATTATACTTATGGTGTTTGTAGATTTCTTTGTTTATTACCCGACTGCAAAAAAGAAGGGTTATATTTTTCGAATGTTTATATATCTATTCTTTTTAACGCTCTGTTGTAACCTAAATGGCTTGATGGATTTTAGCACACGAGAAGTCGTTAGATTCGTCCTATTTGTGAGAGTGACATAGGCTATATAATATTTAAGTACAAAGTTTGGGAATCAAATAACAAGAAAAATTAAATAATTTTTTTTTAGTCAAGTGTTTTTGTGGCAGTCGAGTTTTTTGTCTCCTTTTTAATAATTTACCTTGTTTGTACTTTTTTTTTTGTGACCAAACATAAGGCTCGCTTAATGGTAAGCTATCGTAGCCTATGGACTCTTGTAATATCAAAGGTATCACTAGCGCTTTACTGACCTTGAACCCCCCACTCCAAAATAACTCTGGAAACCCTACTCACCGGCTTAGCTGCAATCTTCTGAAGTATGAAGGTATTCCACCAGTTGGACTGCCCCAAGTAGAGACAAATCTCCAAAGAAACTTGTATGTGTTTGTGTTTTCTGTGTTCTACTTCTACCGTAAAAACTCCATGGACAGTTCTGTTATAACAAGGGAGTCGCCATCTTGCTAGATCTTTGTTTGAACTGTGTTATTAAAAATAAAAGAGAATAATTTTCAATCCATGTGACATTGGCATAATTGTGTACGAGAGACTTCAATTGATACAGGTACAGTCGGTAATAAAAATGTCTGGTGGGTCTCGCAGAAAATATTTCACCTAACCAGTAGTTGAGCTTTATAATACGTCACATCACAATGATCAAAATATAACAACTCTAAAATTAAATAAATAAAAATATAAATTCACCAATGGACAATAGAAAAAATACAGAGCAATATGGTATAAAAAATCTTCGTCTACCACCATATCATCATAAACCCTATAGCAAATATTTGAGGAGTTGAGAAAATTTATATATTATTTTACATAGCGTGACGGAAATAATGAAAAGTTCCAAAGTTAATTATTTGGTATTTCTAGAGGTAGAGATACGGAATAATATGTTCAATAAACACACATTTACCTAATTTAGCTGTTGGTTTATATTAATTTTGAAGAAATAACATGTAAAAATTGTTAACATAATCTAAGTAAAATAACTAATAGAATTCTCTCGTGTACTCGACTGTACCTCTTGACACGCAAACGTAGTCACCGTATCTGTACACGCTTTACGCACATATAGGGCTGCGCGCATAAATGAATTGAACGTCTATATGTACATATAAGTACACGTTGCCAACAGTGCTGGATTAAGCTAGCGCAGGGCCCGTAGCAAATTCTTTCAAAGAGCCCTTGATCTACTATGTGTTCTTAATAAAGTGGTAAAAAAACAATTCAATACTCAATACGTTTATTTGCTATCTATAGGTTACAATTTTGTGTGTAATTAATAGACCTGTGCGTTTAGGTACCGTATAAAATTCGATGATTTATTTACGCCAAGGAAATAGTCGGTTACCGAGTGTCTTACGAGGATAGTCTTAGTAGGAAAAAGTTGTAACGTTTCACGTTTTTGTGACATTAAGTAAATTCAATAAACCACATCTTAATAAGTTTACTTAAAAAAATTAAGCTCAGGCAGAGATGAGTGGGTTTAAATATGCGGGTCCCCCTTTCGAGCGGGGCCCGTAGCAATTACTACTCTTGCTACGTGGTTAATCTGGCACTGGTTGCCAATAAATAAGCAGAAGAAGAAAAATCACCTTATGACGCCTGATATTAATTGAACAATTTAAAGAATGTAATAGATTAAATAATCTCTTTGTGCTAGGCGCTTTAGTGAAACAAAATTTTACCCTTAAATTGTTGCCCGGGGTATCCCGGTTTGTTCTCCCTTTGATCCAGGGTTGGTGTTAGGTAAAGATTTATTAAGTAGCCGATTGCATTGTGCAGTGTTCTGCTATTTCTATACACACCTCATAAAGAAACCATTATGGTGGTAGTGCTTTTTCTAATACCCGCCTGGCTAGCTACCACCCTCGAGCTGAAAATCTGTCGGCAAACATCTATAGATGTGTTCCGGCAGCTTCAGTTGAGAGCCAGTCTTCTACTAGGCTTAGCATGCTACTATCTTGAGCCACATCGTCACTTAACATTGTGAGAGATTGTTGCTATAACGCTAAACCTAAAACGATAAAAAAGTGACGACACTGCCCTTCATGATAATCACGATCCAATTATGAAGGGTAGAGGGCAGTAACATCTGTATGTATGAAAAAGTGTCCATCGAAAACCGTAAAACATAGTGCCGCTACGGTAACAAGTACGTAAATTTTAATGTTAGCCAAAAGTTAATATTTAATTTTCACTCTGACAACTCTTCACTCCACAATTTTTCCCATTATTGTTCAACTATTTTTTAGTGTTTCAAGGAGTATCATTCCCTCTTACTACGTTAGTGCCATTTTGGTAAGTTTTCGAAGTATCATTCCTTCTTACTAAGTTAGTGCAGTTTTTGGTGGGTTTTTGAAGTATCATTCCTTCTTACTACGTTAGTGCCATTTTGGTGGGTTTTTGAAGTATCATTCCTTACTACGTTAGTGCCATTTTGGTGGGTTTTTGAAGTATCATTCCTTCTTACTACGTTAGTGCCATTTTGGTGGGTTTTTGAAGTATTATTCCTTCTTACTACGTTAGAGCCATTTTGGTGGGTTTTTTAAGTATCATTCCTTCTTACTATGTTAGTGTCATTTTGGTGGGTTTTTGAATTATAATTTGCTGCTTACAGTTGGACACTTTTTTAACTTATTCTCCTTTAACCCTATACGAACCTATTCTAAAACACATTTCAGAACGAAAATCTGTTCACATTTGAATCGCCTTAAGGAATTCTATAGCGATGTTAATAAAAATAATGTTGATATTGACGTCTTTAATTGCTCTTTCTGGCATTTTCGCTCTAAAATTATATAAATCATTCGCTATTTCATTTGATTTCTAGCTTTCTTCATACTTGTAATTTATTTCTAATTTGTTTTTGTTTTTGTTAGAGTTGTGCTGCGGCATAGTTTAATAAGATATGCTTATCAGTAAAGATACTTCACACAGTCCTTAACTTGTGGTGTATTTGTTATTGTAATATTCTGTGAATGTGTCGTTGATGTGACAATAAATAAATATAAGATGGTTCCCTTTACTTCTACCATCCAAAAAAGAAGGTAACCTAGAATAGAACGGCATATCTTCAGTGGTCGTCTCTGTCATATTCTAAATTATTAAGTTATCAATAACAAGACAATTTTTAACAAAAAAGAAAACCAACTCAATGATTTTGTAGAGTTTGCCTGCTGTATCTTCGAAGTTAAAGGTTCAATGGCAATGAAATTAATATGGGACCCCCCTTAAAGTATCCCCTATTAAACAAAAAAGAATCATTCAAATCGGTTCATAAACAAAAAAGTTATGGCTGAAAATCCATAATAAAACTTTCGAATTGAGTACCTCTGACTTTTTTTAAAGTCGGTTAAAAATCTACAACTAGAATAATAACAAAAAAAAAACACGTTTATTTTAAACGTTATACTAACTCGCGATTCGAGAGGCTTTAAAACGAACCGAACTATTACATCTTAAGTGATTATGTAAACACATTTCACCGAACTTGTCTCGTTTTATGATTTTCGTCACTCGGGCGCACGGCTCGAGTGTCCGCGCCCGTTGAAAAATATTAGCCGTTTCTATTTTTGTTTAATTAAACCAAACGTAATTTAATAATTCGAAAGCATAATCGATTTCATAATTATCAATACAAACTTTTCCTGTCTCTTCAGAGTTTACAAAAACTATAACTGTCGTGATTAAATTGTGCTTCAAAAAGGATTCTTATCAGGAAATTTTACTTAATTTAATAAAATTTAAAAATAAACAGTACCATCTAGTTCTCGTGTTGTGAAATCGTATTTGTAAAGATAATTATTAAAAACTAAGATATGTTTTTAAGCAATAATTGTTCGTCGACAATAATAGTAATATTAGTTCATATACTAACTAAATCAAGTTTAATAAAATGCGAATTGGATAATGAAAGTGACGTAGTAAATAAAAATATACATGACTCAAAAAATCTAATACGAGATAACGGAAATAATGTGATAAAAAAATTATTACGTGAAAGTGAATTTAACAAAGAAATAATAAGAAATATCGGTAGAAACTCTGACGCGGTCAACAAATATGAAGATATAACCGTTTTAGATGATAATGGTGAACTGAAAACTTTAAAATTCAAATCGGTGACGCCGAAAATACCCGCTGGACTTCAAACTGTGCCATATAAAAGTGACGAAGTTTTGAAAGGTGAAAAATTGAATACAGTGTCTCCCATTGAAGACGGGCTTAACTCAAACACTGGGCTAAAATCAAAATTCTTCGATGAGTTGGGATGTAAGTATTTAATAATAAATATCTGGGCCCCCGAGCTGTGCCTTGGGTCTCTTATAAACTAAAAAGAAAAATACCTATCTAGGTAAACTTGGAATGTAAAACATTATCTAAATGCAGAGTTTCATCGAAATCGTTGGAGCCGTTTCTGAGAAACCAATTACATATATATATACAAGAATTACTAACTTAATATAATAAGAAATATTAATACGTGAGAACAAAACTTCGGACATGTTTTTAAGCGTATTGCGTGTACGGAACACAGATATGGCATGGTTAAAGTTTATATGGAGAAAGAGTGCAGAAAGCTAAAATTTATCTATAATATCTGTTACTAATATATTAAATTAGATAAATTAATACTGCGAATACTAACTTGACCAATGCCATGGAACTTAGACCCCCCCAAAATATTGACATTGTCACTCAATGAAAAGTGATAGCAAGTGATATAATATTCATTGTTTAGGTTCATACTATAAATGTCAAACAGATAATAGTCTATGATTAAAAAGTCGCTGGTTGAATTTCGATCGTTGGGCGACCGCTAGTATAATAAGATATTTTCCAAGGAAAGATAAGGCTTAATTACCACGCCTGTCCAAGACGTATTGTGATGTCAAACACCGAGAAATCAACAGCTCTCTATTTTTCCCACATACGATGATAGGTATTACACGAACATTTTTGAAGCGTTCTGGTTTCCTCGCGAGGTTTTCTTTCACCGTAAACCGATAATGTTACCAATTTGGATTAGTAAATGCACGCAAATTCCGAAAAATTTGTTGGCTCGAACTTGCAGAAATCGAAATGCCCACCTGTTGTTAAGTGGTGTCTGGCCCAAGACGGTGACACGTTAAGCCTAGGAGGAGAAATGGCTCTCAAGTGCAGTTGCCGTAACACACCTTTAGGTTTCAACTTGAGGGTGGTAGCTAGACATGCAGGCATTTGAAAATACCCTACCACTATCTATGGTTTTATCTCGATACTTTCTTTCACAAAAAGCTCTTTTATTGCAGGGATTCGAACTCGCTACCACTGCGCCATCGATACTAATGTGCTCAAAAGTCTCCCTCGAAGGGAATATCACATCACTATAAAATGTTCCCAGTGATAGCCCATCTATATCTATACAATTAATTAAATAGAAGTGTCTGTTTGTAATGTCAAAATATCAGCTTTTTACTATATGCATTTGAAAGTATATACGATACCTATAACAAAACACCCTTTTTTAATTTTTTTGTCTGTCTGTCTGTTTGTTCCGGGTAATCTCCGAAACGGTTGGACCGATTTTGACGGCACTTTCACTGGCAGATAGCTGATGTTATAGGGAGAAACTTAGGCTATTTTATTTTAGAAAAATAATTAGGGTTTCGCACAAAAAAAAACTGGTCATGGTGAATCAATTCGGGTGCTTAAATGACTTACGCTGAGTAAACCATAAGAGATTCAGAAAATTAACATACTACATAATTAAAAAGACCTAAAAAAAAATTAGCGAGAGTATATGTCTCTCTTCTAAGGAACACCCACTGCAAGTCTTTAAAATAGTCGGGAGCGGGGGAGCAAGATTTGCGCGGGCATTCTGTAGTCCACGTGAGCGAAGCCACGGGCACACCTAGTTTATTACAAAACTGGAAGTCTCTCGTCTGTTTTGTTGGAATTCTTTTCACGCGAAAACCACTTAACCTATATAAATGGTTTTCTAATTCGTAGCTTTATTATCGGGCATGTTATAGGATGCAATATTTTCTTACATAAAGTAACATATAAAAGCCGAATCAATTCGGAAAAAATCGCATTTGTGGCTATTGTAATAATGTAAATGTATTAATGTAGTACATAATTGTAAGTCTTAAAAATACCTAGAAAAAAGTCTCGTATAGCATATGTTTATCTTCTAAGGATAATCCATAATAAGCATTTTTATCTATACAATTAATAAAATTGAAGTGTCTGTTTGTAATGTCAAAATAAGAGTTTTTGACAAAAAATTTTAAATTTTTGCCTTTCTGTCTGTCTGTTTGTTCCGGGCAATCTCCGAAACGGTTGGACCGATTTTGACGGGACTTTTACTGGATAGCTCAATAGATAGATGAATTTATAGGGAGTAACTTAGGCTACTTTTGTTTTAGAAAAATAATTACGGTTCTGCACAAATATAAAAAAACTGGTCATGGTGAATCAATTCGGGCGCTTAAATGGCTTACGCTGAGTAAACCATAAGAGATATAGCAATTTAATGTACCGAACAATTGTAGACATTAAAAAGATGGACAAAAAAGTCTGTGAGAGGATATGTCTATCTTCTAAGGAACACCCACTAGAAGCATTTTTGTCTTTAAAATAACTGGGAGCAGGGGAGCAAGATTCGCGCGGGCATTCTGTAGTCCACGTGAGGGAAGCCACGGGCACAGCTAGGACTTCCAAATAATCGGCGTGGACCGCCATTTGTGAGAGCGGGGGCAACACGATTCGCGTGTGTTCTCAGCATTGTGTAATTCACAAGAACGGAGCTGCGGGTCCAGTTAGTACGTTATATTTTGCTTTACGATGCTATAATATGATGCGTAACAAGCTATAACATTGCTTAAGGCCACGTTCAGGAGAAATCCACATCCGGTATATTATTATTAGTCATTGTAAAGACTTCTTTATATTGGTAAGTTTATAGGCTGACCACCGTAACTAGGACTCTCCCTATAGTTTGCGGGACGCGGGAGGAGAATATGACCGACCAATAAGCTACTCTAATTTCGGCTGCCTGCAGCATATGTTTTTTTGTGGTACAGCCATATCTCCCTTAATTCTTCATCAAAATTAATGATCAAACATATAGCATAAATAACATAACAGTTTATTGCTAATGCCGCTATTGAAAAAAAATATGAGAATATCTTAAAATAATATTCTCGTTAAAAAATTGAATAAAAAACCTTTGAAATTATATAATCAACTAATATGTAGGTGGCGCCAATCTATTAAAAGTCTGTCTGGCTAACACGAAAGCTGTTAGATAGTTATAGAACGTGCGAAATATTCGCACGTGTCGACTAGTAAATTATAATAACTAATAATGAATGCTAAAAAAGTTTACTAAATACATAATAATATTCTAATAACTATTATTTAATGCAAAAAAAGTTTATTAAATACATATTAATAAGATTAAACCTACATACACAATTAGTTATCCGTAAGGCGCCACCTCCACGAGCGAGTTTATAGCAGTGATATATCGCCCTGCCACTTCATTTTATACAAAATTAATGAACGTGTCTCCACACGCTAATGCGAAAAGTTACGTTGACGAGGAAAACGAAAACGAATTGCTTCCCGCCTGCTGCTACACGCGACCTATTCGCAGCGCACTAGCCACAAAACAGAACTATTGACACTTCTGATTTCTCTCTTGTCTATCATCGTACTGAGTCTTTTCAACAAAGCAACTGTGCAACGAGCTGTTGCGGACACACGGCAATCTTACGCAACTCGAGATGAGTTGTTATGGTAACTCGGCGAATGAGAGTTTTTGGCGAATTTTGAAGTGAAATGTCGTGATTTTTATTTTTAATTCATTTACTTTTTTTGACCCTATATTATGTAATACTGGTGGCGTTTTACGTGATATAGTTTAGTTTTTGTGCATAAGTGGATTATAAATAGTATAAGCTGAACGCATTCAGTCTGAAATCCCACAAAATCTCTCTAGAAAGTTCTAACAGGGGAGCCACCATCTTGATATGCTACTGAAATCTTCATAAGAGAGGACACTTTACTAACTTGGTAGTGGCAGTAATGGTCTTCAATAAAGAGGACTATTTGCCAAGTTAGAAAGAAGAAGAACATGGCGAATGGTCACGAGTCACGACGATACGCAGGAAAAATAATAATTATTATCTTGTGGCGATACACTCGTTCGTGGACTTAGCGCCTACGAATTTACATTTAATACTTGCACATTATAAACTAGCCCTTATTGAATGTCAAGGCAGCTCAGTGTTGCACCAAATATCAGCTTTCCCCGACAATCTCTCACGTAACACTGGTAGGCGATTCACTTCGAAGATAACCAATATCGAATTATATTCGTTTTTATCGAATAATTAATAATAATTCATATAATTTATTTTTCTGTTAAAGGTTTTAAATAAAATAATTTTACATTACGTTTCAATTTAAATCCTTCATAACTACGCTCTTGCGTTTGTTATAAACGTAGATTTAGCTATTTTTGCTCTGCGTTGATCTCTCTTCAGGTAAACGATTAATTAATAGTTAGTAGTAATTAATTAATATGGTTCCAAATGCTAAAGAATATGCGCATAAATATCATACGTTTGTAAATTAGTACTACTCTAGAAACCTAAATAACCTAAACTTTAGATACTACTGCTTTTAATGAAGGGTAATAAAAATAGCAAAATTAAAATGTAAAAAAACTCGTGATAAATTTCTTGCTAACTCTCGCTCATACTTCTGTCTATATAGACAGGTGTATTTAACCGTTTCATTTAAAAATTAAACCTTACTAACTGCAATTATGACTCAGGGGTAACGTGTATGGACATAGTGTCGATCGACCTGAGTTCGAATCCAGTATGAGCATGAGCTTTCGATGAAAAAAACATGATGAAATCATAGCATGGCAGTACGCCATTATTCTAGAGTTTTTAAGATTTCTCTAATGCTCGCGTGGCTAGCTACCACACATAAGTCGATAATCTATCGCCAAGAACCTATAAGTGTGTTTCTGCAGCTGCATTTGAGAACCAGTTTTCCACTAGACCCAACGTCTTACTATTTGCGTCAGAATTCCTGTCCTTGTTGATGGATGTAATTCCCAGTTCATAGCCATTAACGATGGAGTTCCTCAAGGCTCTGTGATTTCACCCTCTTTGTTTTTTCTGCATATCGATGACCCCACAGTTTCACCCGTGTTAATGTTATCCGACAAACACCGCGCCGCCAACGTACCCATGTAGTCTATCATAATTGTTCTTCCCGCAAGTGCAAATTATATAAATTTTTCATTATCTCCTAAATAAACTATTTGTCCAAATAACATACTCTAAAGAGCAAAGTTTAACTTCATAAAACTTTTGTTTGTAAGGATTAATATGCAATGTCTATAAATAATGCTTATAAATCACTTTTTAATTTTCAACAAATCTTTGTACTAAAATGCCTTATTGTGGCTTATGCATGCATAGGCATATGCTATCGCTGACTTTTTTATATATACTAAGGACCAATAAATATTATTGTAAAACATTGTATTTCCGTATCGTTAAGAACAATTACGACAGCGCACGCGGATAAAGCAGTTCGGAATTGCCTCGATTTCTGACTTACGTAACAAAAATCAATATTTAAGGCTATCTGAGAGTTGTAGCATAATGTTAAATAGCCTATATCATTCCTCGATAGCCTGGCTATCATATACAAAAGAACATTTCGAATCCGACTGGTAGTTCCAGAGATTAGCGTGTTTAAACAAACAAACAAACAAAAAACTTTTCTGCTTTATTATATTAGTATAGATATGTTACCTTTAGGCCATACTTATTGCTATTCAAATGACAGCACCATTAATGATAATGTAAGCCTTCATGTGCTCGGGAAGAAACAGAAAAGAAACGGGAGGAACTAGTCATTGAAATTAATCAATACTTACACTGCGTGTCTACATGGGAAGCTAGTAACTTGGTTGAGGTGTGCACGTTTTCTTCAAAGAAATCTCCGGTTTCCCCACTCTTCAGAATATTCGCAGCGATTTTAACTCGAGGGAACATCGGGAGTGTCATCTCTACCACATCTCGGAGATTCGGTATCCTGAACAGGGTGCGACGGTTTTTCACAGCCGGTGTTATGATTATAATTTAATTTAGGATAGTTATATATAAATTTCCAGCATACCTTACAATTTTCAAATAATATGGGTTTTACAATTTATTATTACACAATTTTAATGTCCATAACCGAGACGTTCTTCTTGCTCCGACAGCTCAGCGTAGAGATCCTTGCCTAGGATCTAGAATAGAAGTCAGCACGGTGTAGGCCGTATCAGGATACACTGCTCAAGCAGACGACGCAGCACCAAATATCTTATCTATTGAGATTTCCTCATATGTAAAAGGAAAAGTTATTATTTGTATTATAAATACAAAATCCAGGTGATACTTTCCCGGTAGTGTTCTTTCAATGTTCAGTAGGTATTTGTCGTTTTGGCAAAGGGTATTTCACCCATATTAATATTAAAATTATAAATTATAACTATTAAAATAACTTTTCTATATAAATATGTTATAAAATAAACTGTCTTTTCGACTCCCAGGTTTGTTGTACAATAATTTGGTTTCTATTAAAACATTTGATAAATATTATATAAACGTTACTACGATTCAAAGGTCTGCAGTCCAATCAATAAAACATGATCAGATCCATCCTGAAGAATCTGTCATACTCTCTGTTCTAATTTTCTCTTTTGTTTTCGTTTGAATTCAAAATTTCATCTTACTAGACTTTTCTTATTTTAAAAATTAAAAATAAATCTAATCATAGATTTATTTTGCTAAACTAGAACCTGGATAGAATATTTGTCTATACCTGAGAAACTCCTAATTGCGCATGCTCTATTACTATCAAAGAATTATCAATGACAGAGATTGTCATAATATTGCAATGTAAACAATACGAACCTAAAATATTAACAAAGCTGTTATTAAACCAAAATTATCAAGTTATAAATTATCTAAACGCATCAATACATAAACCTATCATTAATTGGTATCCTGGAAATAAAAGAATAGGTACACCAAAACAATAATAAGGTAAATCAAATGAACTTATGATGAATAATATAAAGTAGATATTAAATGAGATAAATAAGATTATCTTCCAGATAAATAATATAACACCGGTCAACTGTATCTTCTTTACAAGGCACAAGTTCGGCCGTGTACGGAATACTGTTCGCATCTCTGGGATGGATCCGCAAAATACCTTATCGATGCTCTGGACAGGTCCTTCGCCGTTACAGCAGCACGACTGTGGAATTCGCTTCCTATCAATATCCAACTGGCCAACTCTCGAAATTCCTTCAAGTATTCGCTACGTAGGTTTTACTTGGAGCAATTGAATACTTCTTAATAATATATAATCTTAATAATCTTTTTTTTTTTTACTTAACATTATGCACACCTTGCATATACCTTTCCCTTGCTCCCTTGGAAGACTGGCAGAGAATGCTTTTTAGCATTAAGTCCTCCATTTGTACTTTTTTTTTTGTGCAATAAAGAATATAATAATAATAGAGACGGGCTGTTCACATTGTTAATTATGCAGACGTTACTAAATAGATCGACCCACTTCAGCTGCGCTGGAACATAGCCTCGCTGAGCGTTTAATAAAAATATATCTTGGGCCACAGCGTCACTTATGATCAGGTGAGATTGTGGCTAAAACGATAAACCTATGATGATATAATAAAAAGAAAAGGCATTTTCTGGCAGCTGTACTTGAGAGCCAGATCTCCAATAGGCTTCACTTGGTACTATCTTGAGCCACATCGTCACATATTCTATACCAATATTATAAAAAGGAAAGATTTGATTTTTTGTTTGTAATGGATAAACTAAAAACTAATGGACCGACTTTAAAATTCTTTCACCAATATAAAGCTACAGTATCAGTGAGTAACATATGCTATATTTTAATTAGAAAAAATAATTTATTCCTCATAAAAATGTCGATAGTTTTACACAAAGTACAAAAAATTACCTACACGGGTGCATTGGCTGGGTTTGTCGTATAAAATTAACACGAGAGAAGCCGTGGGGCACAGCTGTAATAGATAATATTGTTGTCAAAATGCTAAACCTATAACAATAAAATAATAATAATAAAATAGACGACTTCTCATCCTCTGTATCCATCAGCACTTTCATCAACATTTTTCTTTTTATTTTGTACCTAATAATATGAACAATTTTTCGGTATATGGATTGATAATTTTAGCATACATAGTTGTGTTACAAATCCAGTTAGGTCTGAATTTGGGCCATGTTCTTGTTTTGACTACCGTTAAGATATTGGAAGCATGCTTGTCGCTCGGTGGTGTTGTTAAGTGTGATAATTTGTATTGTTGGTAAAGACATATAGATGTGGTTTCATATATAGCCCATAACCTTTTTAGGTGAATCAATACATAGTATAAAAGAAAGTCGCTATCGCGTCTATCTGTTTATCCGCTTACTTCTTCTAAACCACGTAACGGATATTTATACGGTTTTCACTGTAATTTAGAAATTTTTTACGGACTTAACCTATTTATAAAACATTAAAGTAAAATTTTTGTATAGTAGAAAGAATTCTGGAGAAAAGTTTACGGTGGCATAAGTTTATCTTCTAAGGTTGACTCACAGTAACTATTTTTATCTTCAACATGATAATTAAAAATATTAGGTTATTTAAGTTTAAGTATAAATCTTTATATGGGTAAACATGTTACTTAACTGCAGCATTTAATGTAGAATAAAATTGACCTATACATTATATCATTTAAATGAATACCGTAGAAGATATCATGGATTAAAAATTACGCATAACTAATGAAATTACTCGCAGCAAAACGGTTGACCGGCACTCCTCACCTATGATGCCGTACGTATGTTCGCGTAGCAAGCTAAGCGCACTTTTTGTAACTGTGCAATTATGAACTATCAATACTAAAGCGATAAACACTAAACCAATAAAACATGTTTTTTTTACAAATAAACGACATTACTTTGTAAACTGCACCTTTGTGAAGTTGGGGCGTGTCGCTAGTGAGCTATAAAACGCAGAAACTTTTTTAATTTTACTGGTACTTCTAGAGATTAGCACGTTCAAACAAACATATTCTTGAGCTGTATATATTACTTGATTTTAATTAACTTACTTAATTTGACGCATAATATGGTTCACTATAATTAGTAATTCAATAATACTGTTGCCTCTAATTTTCAATATAAAAAATGTCACATATATCTCTTTGTCATTCCCTTATAAATAAACTAGGATTTGCCCTCTACTTCGTCTGCGTGGACATCTGAATTGGGTATTTTCCGGGATAAAAAGTTTAAAAGTTATAAACTATAGCTGTGTCAAATTACATCCAAATCTGTTTAGCTAATATTGTAGCAACTTTATAAATAAATCAATAATTTCAATCGTGTTGATCGTAGTCGTATTCCGAACGCAAAAAGATGATCAGTTACATGTATCAAAGTGTAATTATACAGCTCATCGTACCATGAGTCAGTGAATTATGAAGACTAGTAATTAACATAAAAATTAAATGAAAGTAGTAAGTTGGCGACCAAGCATGTCCAAACGCAGCTGTTTCTTTGTGACGTGTATTAGTACGGTCGCGTAGCTAAAAAGTGTAACACGCGTTGAAGTCTTTAAAACCAAAATTTATGTGACAATATAATTATATTATTAATACCAAAAAGTATGTGCGTTGAAGTAGAAAAATCAAGTAACAAAGTCGATACTCATTATTTGTGAACGTATTAAGTAATGTGAAGTAAGCGGAAGGTTTGCAAGGGTAGAGATAATTAGTGCTCGATTTTTTAAATATATTTAGCGGTTAGGGTTGGTATAAATACGAAATCATTCTCCTTCTTTTTTATTGGCTATATAATATACGTGTATACAAAGAATTTTACATATTAGTATAGACTAGATATATATATTTATATACGTAAAATCAATATCTTACTTATATAAGTATAAAATAAATCAACTTATTGGAATTATTACAATATTGATGTTTTTTGACGTACCTCTTTCATTTTATATATTAAATTTATATGCTTTTACAACAAGTTCTAAGATTTTAAAATTGTCTCATATGCAACACTTACTTTTAGAAAGTTATAGTTTATATTTAAGTTTACCATCTTTATGCGCAACTTGAGAGTGCCAGTACTTTTTTATGGACGGAAATAATGTCTTGTAAAAACTATAGTACAAATTTGTTTCTATTTTATATAATTTTATACTAACTAATAATAAAAATTTCATGACAAAAATCTATTTTTTATCTAAATCAAACAAAACTCGGTCACCCAGATAGTTAAAATAATAATAATAATTGTGCCGTAGCCTTTAAAGAAATTAACAAAAAAAGAAAAGATATTTATATAAATAACATACATAAAATTTAAAAGCTTATCCGGTAAAATAATAATTAATGAAAAAACTTCAAACTTTTTTATTTTTTTGTATATTCAGATTGATTATACTAAATTAAATTTAAAAAAAAAGGAACAGAAACCCGACTGTAACAAAAACACTTGACTAATTTCTTTCCTATTTTTACTTTTTATTTGATTTTCAGACCGCGTACATAAATATTATATAGCTTAGCTCACTTCCACAATTAAGAGAATTCTAACGACACCTCGTGTGCTAAAATTCATCAAGCCGTTTAGGCTACAGAGTGTGCCAAAGAAATAGATATACATACGCTCTAAAAACATAACCCACCTTTTTCGCAGTTGGGTATAAATAAATTTTAAAAGTTATGTTGGAATTTAGTGGTATTTATTGTTAATATAATTTCCAGTCATATTTACAGCAAGTACTACAATTAATTTAATTTGATTTACATTATAAAATATATTTTTTTTAAATACACAATTTTTTCATTCTTTGCAAAAGTTATGAATTGAAAACGGTTTATATAAGGCATGCTTTCACTGATCATATTCCAGCCAACGTGGTAATAAAAAGTCCGATTACGGAATTTTACATAATAAACATATAGTGTGTTTGTTTGTTACGAACATCGTTTTACGAATTATAAACGTTGTAGCATGCTATAGTTACGTTATGCGAAAGTGGTAATAAACATTTTTTTATACAACAAAGGGGGCAAACAAGTATCAGCCCGCTTGATGGTAAACGGTTACCGTAGTCTATGAAGGCTTGTAACACCAGTGTGTTACTGATCTTGAACCCCTTCCCCAAGGAGCTCAGGAAACCCTACTTACTCACCGCAGGAACACAACATAAGTTTATTTGGCTCCAGCATTACTAGTCGGACTGCCCTAAGTAGAGATAAATCACCAAAAACATTTATCTGTGTTTTATTCTGTGAGACGTTGTAATTTTAATGTGTAACGCATTTATATACTACTAGCTGTGCCCCGCAGTTCTATCCGTGTATAATTTAAAACATACCTTAAAAAAAAGAAGTTAATCCAGGGTGTCAGCTAACTCCATACCAAATTTCATCAAAATTGGTCCTGCCGTTGGATCGTGTAGAAGTAACAAACATATAAACACACTCACAAACTCTCGCCTTTATAATATTATTTATTAATTATTATAATATATTTTTACTAGTTGACCCTCCCAACTTCGTCTGCGTCACTTAATGGAAGCTCTCAAAAGAAATAAATTTTCCCCGTTTGTGCACAATTTTTCATTGATGCTCCGCTCCTGTTGGTCATTGCATGATGTTATATAGCCTATAAGCCTTCCTTGATAAATGGGCTATCTAACACAAATATATTTTTTTCCATTCGAACCAGGAATTCCTGAGATTAGCGTGTTTAACCAAACAAACTCTTCACCTTTATAATATTAGTATATATATTATATATATTTTATATTTTTATATTTTATATATATAATATATATAGTAGGATATGATATTTGACAATGAATAAACACAAATTTCATTACACAACTTCGAATGCTAGTTTTGCTCCCAAATAATACAATGTCAGCTCCACACATCCGGTTCTTACGTATAATATGAATTGCAAAATATCTCCTGGTTTAGACAGATGTGTACAAGTTACGAAAACACTAACGCATTCGTTGACAGTTTTATTTTTACATATACAAAAATATTTGTACATTTTAATTTTATACAGCATGTGTTTTTACGATGGTAAAAATAACTTTGTAATTTCCTTTATAATATAATTGAGTTACGTTCTGTTTCACATAGAACTTAAGACGTATTCTATCGTTTTTAAGAGCATAGTTCTCGAAATGTTCTTATTAAAAATGACCTTAATGACTGATTTTAATATTTTACTTTTTAATATCTGAGTGAAAGTAATGCCTTTGTCGTTATTGATAACGATACAAATTAAATCTATTGAACGAGTTTTGGAGTAGAGTTTTTTAGAGAAAACTAGATTTATTATTTAATCATAAGTTTGGGTAATTTTACTCTGTATTTTACAAATTTGTTTTATATGGTTTGGTTATTGATTTAATTACTGGTTTAATTAGTCGTACTGTATTTTAGACTTAGTAAGACTAATAAAGGTTTTTTAGGTAATAGTGTTAGGTTCTTTAATAATATTCCGAAGCACATTACTGATTTGCCGGACAACAAGTTCAAAGACCATGTCAAGTGGGTTTTACTGTCATTGAATGATAGTGACGTCTAGAAGTTACTCCCTCTCTTAGCATTCACTAAATTATTATTATTATTGTACCTGTTATATTAATACTTGTACATTTGAAAAAAAAAGATAAACCCGATCGAGTTTCTTGCCGGTTCTTCTCGATGTCTGGGATATTTTCCGAACTAGCAGTAATGTTTCGAAGTTCATAAGTGCCTTCTTAGGGCCTAAAGTGAATAAAGATTATTTTGATATTGAAGTTATATTCGTTTGTCGCGTTTAAAGGGTAAAATTGAGAGCATACGAGCCTATTATTTGACGGAAGTGCGATATGATGAAGTTTGTTTGTTTGGTTGAAACCTTCAATGTTAGTACAGTGACTATGCGAATTCATTTTATTTAAAATTTCGTTCAAATCAAATTAAAACGATGTTTTGATACAACGTTAAATTACTTTAGGTCAGTAAAATTTTTATGTATATTTGATATATATTTGATAGGTATGAGAATAGGTCCTAAATTATATTTCATCTGTTAGGTGATTAGGGTGTCCCTATCAAGAATTTTTTTTCTATTTTTTTTTGTTTCAAAAAATACCCATACATTTTCACCCTCCTAGCCCCACCTTCCCATTCTTTATTCGCGATTTTAGTATTTTTGTAGGATTAAAAAAATATTTTTTATCTTCGGCGTGTTACCGAAGAGATCCGAGTATTCCCCAAAAATTTGTATTTAAATATATAGGCGAGCGAAGCCGCGAGCAATAGCTATTAATATTATGCAAAAGCTCAAGTACGTTATTTGTTTAAACCCGCTAATCTCCAGAGATTAACTAGAGTAACTACTAGTTACATTTAAAAAGTTATTTTTGCGTTTTATAGCGTACTATTTGTGCTTGCGCGAACATATTTATTGAAATAATCCTATGCCTTAATACGGGTTATAGGCTGTCTGTGTGATAAATTTTATCCAAATTCGTCAAGCAATTTTTGCGTGATTGATCAACATTTCTCATTTATAATAATACTATATAGTTAGGATTTATAGAGGAAGGATATACGTTCCATAACTTCACGCGTACTCTAAGAAGCGGGGCATTATCGTGAACGTCTATTTTGGCAAGCTGTGGACAAATCGCTCATCCAAAACTACAATGACATATTACAAAACAGCCGAAATTTTCATATTTTGTTTTCATACGTTCCTGTTACAAAAGCTATCTATAGAAAAAAAATCACAATTGTTCTTACAATAGTTTATAATAGAGGGAGTGAATGTCGTTAGGGAATTGGCTTAAATTCGCTAAATATTCATTAACTCAAAACTTCTAAATGTTTCTACTGAAAAATTACTTAAATGTAATTACATAGTTTTTCTATTGGATGAGCGAAATATGGATAGTGAGAGCAACGGTCGAATAATTTTAACACGGGTGAAGCCATGGGCCACAGCTAGTGTTTTATAAATTCATTCCACAGACTATATTCGCGAAACTATTGTCGATGTAACACGTTACGTTTATAACAATATATTACGCACCTTAACTATTAACATTGTTCGTAGAGTCGGTTCTTTCGTAACGAATGCAAATATGGCGCGAACTAAATTTCACGCGAGCCTCGCGCACTGCCAAACGAAAGTGAAAAGGCGGGAAAATGCGCTGTCAAACAGTTAGCAATACGTTTTACTTTTCATTTCGTTTTCTTTGTATGTAACTAGGTAAATAATTATATTATTTGGGCGACCTAGTTCCATTGTGTCTCGTAATAAAAACAACTATCTAGATAAACTTCGGAAGTAAAATATAATCGTTTATTACGCAAATTATTATTGGCAAACTGATGATAATCACAGCACAATCTAACCACAAAGGCAACCACTGAGAGATCGAAATCAATCGGCGGTAGCCGCTGCTATGCCAGCTTGTATAAATATCTCTACACGTTACGCGCTTAAAGGACCATATACCATATAGTTCGTGCCGAAACAGAGGTTATCGTAAAACTGTGACCCCGAAGCCAAGCGCATGTGGTTTGGTTATGGAAAAGAGATGAGGGAAATAGATTGAATAGCTCTTCAGAATATTCACCATGACACAGACTGTAGAACACGTTCAGCTAGGAAATGTTCCTGCGCAAACTTTCTAACAGCTGTTATGTTAGTTAGATATATTGTTTAAAGATGGTGCCTACAATATATTTTCATTAATAATTTTGATAAAGGATTTACGGAGATATAGCGTTGCCACGAAATAAACTATTTGATAAGCAGTCTGGACAGTCGGGTACAAAAGCATCATTTGAGTTTCTATATATATGTATATATATATGTGTAATTAGTTTCTCGGAAACGGCTCCAACGGTTTCGATGAAACTTTGCATTTAGATTATGTTTTACGTTCCAAATTTGCCTAGATAGGTGTTTTTCTTTTTTTGTTTATAAGACACCGAGCAAAGCTCGGTCGCCCAGATATTAATACTATTAAGTGAATAATTCTTGTATATACTTATATATGTAATTTGTAATTGGTTTCTCGGAAACGGCTCAAACGATTTGTATGAAACTTTGTATTTAGGTAATATTTTACATTCCAAGTTTACCTATATAGGTGTTTTCTTCTCTTTTAAGATACCAAGCGAAACTCGATCGCCCAAATATTACCTATAACATGTATATTTAATGTAGTAGTATTCGAATTTTCTGCATTTAAATTCAAATTTATAATTTTTTTTTTTCTGTTTAAGATGCTTTTTAAATCGCACAAGAATTTACTTTTATCTCTATGAACACAAGAATTGAATCGACCTCCTTCAGTATTAAAAACCAACAGGCATATTAAAAATGAATTAAGTATTTACAGTTAAGAAATTGAGGATACTGTGTAATTGTATACGCCTCAGAGATGTTACTGGGTAATTATATTGTGGTTAAAATATATAGAAATAAACAATTTTGTAGTATGAACCATATACATTAAAAGTAAAAGTTATATAATCGTGCTATTTATGTAAAAATATATAAACAAAAATTCATTTATCGACTCTAGAGAGTAACATAAAAATATTTTTGATAATAGTCATAGAATTTACGCTAAATTTCTTAGTTTATTGGTAAGAGAAATAGGTAACAGAGACATTTCTTTATACATTTCTCTCTACTTGGGACAATACGACTGGTGGATTACCTTCACCCTACAGAATATTGCAGCCAAATAACCTTGTGTTGTTCCTGCGGAGATTATGGTTTCCAGAACTCCTTGGATAGAGAGGATTCAAGGCCGGCAACGCGCTTGGAAATATAAACATCCATAGGCTACCTATGGTAGTCGCTTACCAATAGGCGGGCCGAATGTTTGTTTGTCAACTTTGTTGCATTAAAAAAACGACAATTGTATACGCTATACACTGCAGTATCCGGATCGCGACCACCATACACTAAGTGTAAAACTCGCTATATTAGCACGTTTAGGCATGTCGCGTTCCGGGATCAGCCATATATATAGTAATCAAACAGGGTGGTCAACGTTTATTTATTTACTAGCTGTGCCCCACGGTTTCATCCGTGTTAATATTATACGACAAACATCGCCAACGCACCCGTGTAGGCAATTTTTCATACTTTATGTAAAACTATCGATATTTTAATGAGGAATAAATTACTTACTACTTAATTAGTTACTCGCTGGTCCTGTAGCTTTATATATGAAAAATAATTTTTAAAATAGGTCCAAAAGTTTTTGACTTTATCCAATACAAAAAAAAAGAACAAACAAATACAAACAAAAATCAAATATTTCCTCTTTATAATATTGGTATAGTTTTATTTTACATTATTATGAAAATTACAGCTAATAGCAATAGTAGTAAAAATAAGCGAAATAGAAGGCCAATTACAGGTCTTCACGAATAGAAAAGATAAGTTTAAACAAAAAACAAAGACAATCAGCCACGAAGAGAAACACAAAATTATAACAAACTAAAACTATCACAAAAATTACTTAAAATTTGGTGAATACATAATGATAAGCCCGTAACAATGTCTCTCTTTTGGCTTGTCGCGTTTCGGGATCAGCCACTTTATATCCAATTGGTAAAAGGCTTGCAGGACGGCATGCCAGTTACGACCGTTGTTTTTAAATTGTATTTTTCCTTACCATCACGTACAGTGTATTTTGTCGTTATACTACAACAAACATAACATAACATACCATCACGCGTGTATTCGCGAAGGGTTAGGCAGACACCCAGATTTCGTCGGGTACGTTTTAGGTCCCATGTAATAGGGGCGAGCCTATTGCCATTAATCTGTTGCTGAGAACTTCATAGAAAAACCCATTAACACTTTGCTCGACCTGGGAATCGAACGCAAGGTTTCAAGCAAAGCAGTCGCGCTTACAACCACTACGCTAATGAGGCAGTATACTATAACAAATATTCAAATAAAAGTATTGGACAATATAAATATAATTTTAAACTACTAGGCCACATGCACTAAAAATATTTTAATACAGTTTTAGCTAAAATCCAATTAATTTGTATTAAAATGTATGCAACTGTCAATCCTAAATCTGATTTAACTATTTATTAAATATGATTAAAGGTTTTGGTTCAAGCCGTCCTTAGTATTTAATTAATTAAAAATTTATTATTAAACTATTTGACGTCGCAAAAATGTACGTAAAAGTGGAATATATGCCATCCTCAGAAGCAGAGTTATTAATTAATAAATCACCTTATCTTTTTCTAATATTTTACACCTCTTTGTTGATTGATTTCGCGTGAGCATACATTTATGTCTTTTTCTATTGCGTTCATTTATCTCCCTCAGCTTATAGCATAGTTCTTTCTTTTTTTCTAATCAGTTATAGTCTACTCTTTTTGCATGAGAAACGCAGCGTTGAAAAATGTTGCATATAAAATTTTGCATTGAAATTCTACCTTAGTATTTTAATGTCAATGCACGCAAAGATAATAAACATATAAACTGTACTTCAATAAACTAATTATAGAATTAAGGTGGCCGTAAACAAGCTTACGGTCTGTTTGATGGTAAGTAGCTACCGATATGCTACCGACCATAAAACTCCCTTTCTCAAGAAGCCCTGGAAACTATACTCAATGCAAAAATACAACACAAGGTTATTTGGCTCCCATATTTTGTAGGGAAATTCCTTAACAGTTTAGTTTGATAACTTAACCGGGTATTAAGATAAGACCTGTTTGCAATAAAGGTATCTTTACTCTTAATATCCTTTCCACTCACAATCTTAATTCATACTTAATGATTGGTATCCAGTCAAATGTTATTACTAAAGAAAGCAGACCTGTCCATTTAAAATAATTTACTCGCTGGTCAATAACACGGCCACCGAAAAACAAACTCTATTCCTAAGTAACGTAATATCCATATACGGAAAACCTTCATTTATCATACAACCACGAGGTTTTGTCACCGAGAGCACGGTTCATTGAAATATATACCTAAATAATTCTAAATAAAATCGGTTTTTGTATAATATTCACTAAACACATAGGCCGTTTTCATATCGAACTATGGTCATGTTTTGGAAAGCTGTAGCGAAAGTCGGCACCTTACGAGAATAAAAACCGCGACCGTTCAGTCTTGATACTTTAAAAATAGATTCGATCTGCATAATTATTTGAATATCTGACTGCATAATTGCCGCAGTATAACCACGTAAACCGTGGAAGGTTCTTGATACTATTTTGTATTATTAACTTAATTTCTTAATATTTTTGACCTCTGCCGAAAAAAGAGGAGTGTTATAAGTTTACCGCGTGTATCTATTTGTCTGTGTATGGTCGTTTTTTGTTTGAAAGGTCACGTGATCGAGAGTGTTCTTAGCTATGAATCAAGAAAATTAGTTCAGCCGTTTGAAGATTATCATCTCTTTTATAGTTGTTATATAGATGTGAGCTGTTACTTCAATGATATTAGTAAAACCTTGACCTGATGTTGCAGCGTCATCTGGAATATGTAGGATACCTAACTCCTCACCAACTTACAGCAGATACTTCGTATTTGGGCTCATTGAAATGGTCTCAATAGGTTGCTTAGGTCGGGAATTTATTAAATTTTCAAGTTACCTTGTTAAGAAAACCATTTTTCTTTTTTTGATTAACCCATTGTTAGGTACGAGCTTTTTTACAAATTGATAAAATGTGTGGTCTATATTCCACTGCGCTCATTGTGAAACTTAAGTACAATTTTTTTTAATCTGATCGGATATCGAAATAACAACTTTATCAAGTCAGTGTTAGAGAGCAAGATTAAGTGAGATAAATATTTTTAAAACTTAGCATATTTAACTCGATTTAAGTAAAACATTCTAGATGTTAAGGATCTTTTGTTGGAGTAAATAGTGTCTACTACATCTTCTGTTGTTTTTTATATAGCTAAAGTACCAAACAAGCGTATCGGCTACTTTAGCCTATTTAACGCTTGTAACAACAGAGGTATCATTAGCACAATGCAGACTTTGAATTCTCCAAGGAGCTTTGGAAGCCTACTCACCGCAGGAAAACAACACAGGAATATTTGGCTATGATCTGTAGGGCGGGGGTAGAGAAAAGGGGTAGAGGAAAAATTTCCAAAGAGATTTTTGGTGAAAAATCATTAATAATAAGGCAATTTTTAGCACCAATACGTGTGTTCCGGCAGCTGCACTTGAGAGCCAGTCTTCCACTAGGCTTAGTGATATCATCTTGGGCCACATCGTCACTTAAGATCAGATGAGATCGTGGCCACAACGCCATAACCTATAACGTTAAAAAAAAAACGTTTTAGTTGGTTAACTAATTTTCCTTATCATTGTAATCTAACTTCATCATGACACACTTCCGTCATATGATGCGCTCGCAGCACTCAACTTTACCCCTTACCGGACGCGTCAAAAGAACTATAACTTCAAAAACTTATTCTTACATAGTAGTGACTTGATGAGCCGGATAAGTCTGCCTTATAAATATCTATTATATAAAATTAATAAAATTGAAGTGTCTGTAATGTTAAAATTACAGCTTTTTACTAAATGCATATGAAAGTTATATACTTTTAAATTTGTATATGTCTGTCTGTTTGTTTGTTCCGGGTAATCTCCAAAACGGTGGGGCCGATTTTGTGATAACTAATGTTATAAGGAGTAAACTTGGGCTACTTTTATTTTAGTCAAATAATTATGGTTCCGTGCAAATAAAAAAAAACTGGTCATGGTGAATAAATTTGGGCGCTTATACGACTAACGCTGAGTAAACTATAAGAAATTTATTAAATGAATGTAGTACATAATATACATTAAAAAGACTTATCAAAAAGTTAATAAGAGCATATGTCTTTGTTTTAAGAATCACCCTAAGGATAAGCATTTTTATCTTTAAAATAATCGGGAGGGCTGGGTTTGTAAGATTCCCGCCTGATCGATCGCATTCTGTAGTCCACGCGAACGGAGCCGCGGGCACAGCTAGTCTTGAATATAAACTTGCGATTAAGACTACTACTGAGAAAATTTTATTATCTAGTTAAAAGCGGTACAATTTCCTTTATCCAGTCGTTAAACTGGGTTCATAATTATCTTTACTAACAAAGTAAAGATTTTGTTATGATATCATACAATTATTTTATATTTGTAATCCTTTTATACTATTGTACACTCATATATACTAAATACATAGAAGTTATATCCATGAGTTGTGTTGTGTTCTGTTGTGTTGCTGTGTCACATTTAATTTATCATTTTCATTTATATACATAAAGGATAATTGACTGACATATGAATGCACTGGCCAAACTATTGTAGCTAGGAACGTGAAAAGTTACATGTGGGTTTCTTTTACATTACAAGTGTGCACTAAAAGTATTTTTTGGAAATTCGACACATAAGGTGGTGAAAAGGGGAATTTTTTTTTATGAAAATCCGTCATTTTTTGAAAATAGATCGATGACAATTGACAAATCCAGTTAGAAAAGTCAATACCGAGGAGTGTGTAAGATTGGATGAAATCTTGTATAATACAAGTAATGAAAGGATACGTGTTGATGACGAATATACACTTTAGTGACAGAAAATAGTGTTGCCAATAATTGACTCTTTTTGTTGGTGTTGTGGTCGATAAAGAAATATTATATTTCTTACTATAAATATCCTGATTTTTGTGTTTTAATAGTTCAAATTTAATAAACACAACAATGAACATTTATGACTTGTATTTCTTTTCACTAATTTTATTCGACAGACAAAAAAGGACAGTGTAAGAAAATAAGTATGAACTAAAGAGATCGCAACAGTTGGTATTCATATTTTATTGGTGCTTAGGGCTTACTAAACAATTACCCATCAACACATACATAGGTCATAATGCCTCATATAAAATAGACATACAGGCATATAAATACACACACATTTACATACACGCATTGGTACAAACTCATACAACATGACGACGTAGGATAATAACTTTTACTATCACATTTTAATAACATTGTTACTTTTTAACTGATTAAATTTTATAATTTTTATTTAGCATAAAACCAAAAAAAATGGCATTGGAACACGGGACAAGAAATTAATTTCAAATTGAAGATGAAGATCATACAAAAAAGATATTCTTTCCACACATTAATATATATATATATATACCAGAAATACTTATAATTAATTCGAGAACGACACTTTTTTCACTATCCGTTTTATGTGAAGCAAAATGTCCCATAACTAGGTTTAGTATCATTAACATTTTTATTATTTTACTAGCTGGCCCGGAGGACGTTGTTCAGCGGTCCTTGACCTCAGCGCCACCTATCCTGTTTTATTTAATTTTTCCATTTCCATGAACAAAAAAAACGGATACCAATCCTTAGAATCGTGAGTCCAATAAAAAAACTGAAGTTCAGTTTTAGTCCAGTTTGAAAATTTTCAAGAAAAAAGAACTATTATGAACATTTTAAAATAAGAAATAGCTAAATCGGTCCACTCATTCTGCAGCGATGTTTAGTATGATCGGCATTCTCTTTAACTTTTCTCTGCTTAAATGCAAAGAAGTCTCTAATTAACTTCTTAAGAAATACGTATAAGTTATAAGCATATTTATTTAATTAATTTAAATTGTACTGTCCTTTCATGATCATGAAAATCTCTCTCTGTGGTTTGATTCTTCGTGAAGAGATACGCTGTTGTATATAAAAATATATTAATAGCATTGTGTTATCGGTTTGCTGCGGTATGCTGCCTTTAATGACAAAAATACACATGAGAAATTTGAGAGTTACACAGAGAAAAGAGAAAGCAAGAATAATTTTAAGAATATCTAAGACATATAAGGCAATATTTAAGACCATTTTGTTTATATACGCCATAGTTGATGTATGCTAGAATTTTTTTTAATGTATATTTATAGTCATTTTTTCCAGCCTGTAAATGTGTTTTAAAAACATTCAGAATACAATTATTGGGACATATGATTAGATAGAAGATTAAAAATTATAATATTAAAACAAATCAAAAAAATATTGAAAAAGAAAACTAGGTTTCGTCTACTATTTACAATTTTACTTTTTTTGTTTAGAATAATATCTATAACATAAATGTTAATTTTCACATTGGTTTCAAATTACGCAATCCAAGAATGACGAGGAGTGATTGCGTTAAGTGAAAACGTAGGCGCATGAGGAACCCTAACGAAAAGTGAAAAGTAACGTGCCGCTCCGCGGTCAGCGTTTACTTCCGATCGCCGACTTCCCGCGATTAGACGTCTCGAATGTAAAAAAAAAATGAACAAAAAGTGATAAAAAAATGTGCAACATAAAGTGAAATGTGTAAAGTAAACGAAAACAGAGTAGATGGATCGGCGGGAAAAATTAATTTCAAAATGCGTAGAAGAACGCACTTGCGTTCGAACGTGCGTATCGTATGTGGAACTTATTTGTTATTCATAAGTTTTAGTTTATTTTTTAATTTCGCGTACGCAGACAACGACCGTGACATCTTAATCCTTCAAGATAATTTGGAGATTGACAATGATAGTGCGTCTGATAGGAGGCGCCCCACGAATGGGCAAGAGAAGGACATTATGCTTTTAGAAGCTTTGGCGAGACGGAAAGGCTCCTACCAACACAACGGTTATGGTTCATCGCAAGAAGATGACTCTATTATGGACTTATTGGGAAAAAGTAAGTAATATACATACATACATCACGACACTCTCCCAACGGGGTAGGTAGAGACCATGTCCTTCCACTTGCGACGATCCTGGCATACATCTTTCGCTCCTTCAAGATTCATCAATCTTTTCACGCACACTCGCCAGTTTAGAGTATTCTTCACCTGACCTTTCTCCAGAAAGTCCCCGATTTGATCGAGGAACTCACATACTCGGACTTCACATTCCATTTACTTCAGTACCAATATATTTCCATAAAATAAACATAGGAAAAGCGTCTCCCGTGACAATCTCGAGATCGATAACATAATGTCAAGGAAAAGAATTCGATTTTGAAATGTTTTTTGTGTTTATTTAATTATTTTGGTTCGCCAACATAACATAGCATTATAGGTTGTAAATAAAAACTATTCATAATGTAAAACTAAAATCCTATTAAAGGTGAACACGACGCGACGAGCTCAGACAAAATACTTCAATAATAAATTTAACTATATATATATAATAATGAACATTAAATATAAATAATTAACATAAATAATTATAATAAGATAAGATAATGTTAAAGGAATAATAATGAAACAAATTAAAACTAATTTAAATAATGTAATAATGATGTACATGATATTTTCGCAGTAATACTAAACTTACGTTTTTTTTTGTCGCGTTTATTAGAGTTTAGAATTGAAAGCTGGCGCGTATCATGTGACGGAAGCACAACATGATAGAGTAAGAATAATATAAATCCATTTTATTGGCATTTAAGTACATTATCATTATTAATTACTTACATCATCATGTTGTTGGCACGCGGTATAAAATTTTTCGAGTTATTCTTGTTTCGTAGAAGAAGTTTAGTATAACTTTGTACGTGCAAACTTGCACTTATAAGTTTAAATAATTTTTTAAATTTAATTTATCCAGGTATCAGTTTCCTCGTGATGTTTTTTTTATGTTCAACCAACGGTCTTAATAACTAAATGTTAGTTTATTCTATATTAGTTCCAGAATACAATAAAAACTCGCAAAAAATTTTATATGTTAAAAAATCATACGCCCCTGTTGCCGATATTATGACAATGGAAAAGGTCAAGCAGCCAGGTAGAACTCGCGCTCTGTGGGTTCCGTTTGTAATTTTTTTTACATAAATTTTGTTTTGGTATATTCATTTTAATCATATTATCCCTCTGCAATGCGTGGCATCACGTGTTTAATTGACAAACTTTTGTTTTGCAGTAGCTCGGATAGTATACTATATAAAACTAAAAGCATATATAAATTTGTCGCATATTAATTCCAGTCAGAATTCGAAATATATTATTTTTCGTATTTTCTCCATAACTTGTGTTGGAAGATTTCTTTTCATGTCAAATTTCAAGACTTAATGATCGGCCAGTGTGTAAGACTATTAGTAAGAAGTTATACATCTTTATTGAAACTATTATTTGTAAATTAATTTAGGGTCATAGTATATACTGTATAGACCGATTATCAACTTGAGGGTGGTAGTTAGCCAGATGGGTATAACAAAATACCCTACCACCATGCTATATGATCCCATCATGTAAACAAAAACAAAGTCTACAGGTGAGATGTCACGGATAGTTAAGCGTTATTACTTCGTTTACGAGATTCGCACCGTGGGAATTTATATGTGCCGCACCGGGTCACTTTATTTGGGTCTTTCTGTAGTTTGAAAATATAGACCGTGGGAACATAGATGCGCGGTCTAAAAAACATTTCAAGAATAAGTATTTCTAAAATCTACTTATTGCTGTTGCGCTGTGTCCGAAATATCACCGAATAGAGTGACAAAATATATATTTCAGGCTGATTATACCTAAGTAAAATTAACCAAATTATTGTTTCGTATTTTCCTTTGTTAACTCCTCCAAAACTGAAAAGATTTAAACAAAAATGAATCAAGAATAATATAATAAGAAGTCGTAAAATTTATTTGTTGGACGACTGATGGTAAATAAGGCGATTTTCGTCATTTTAAAAGACTCCAAGTTTTTATAACAATTCATTTAAAAAAAAAAAAAACAAAACATAGGGACATGGTAGTGGTAGATATACATTTTACGGTGTAACAATATTTGCTTTAGTACCATAATCTAGGGAGAAACCAGGGGAATACGTTGGTATGGGCAAAAGACGCCTTCCCTCTTAAGAGCATTGTTAAGTTCGAAGTTATAGACGTGTAAATTGATACGCCCTCTGTTTGGAGCGATGATGAAATATTTTGGTATATTAAGACAACGCGTCGATTGGCGTAAATTCCAATCCTTTAATGATGCTAATCTTTCGGTGAAGGACAACATCTTGATGGAACCATAGTATGGTGATAGGCTATTTTCTAACGCCCAACTAATAAACTACCAACTTACAAATTAAAAATCTATCGCCAATCATTTATAGATTTGCTCCGGCATCTGCACTTGCGTGTTATCATCTTGGGCTACATCGTCACTTAAGTCAAGAGCTATCGTGCTAAAATTCTATACCTATAAAGTGTATAAAATTTAGGTAAATAAAGTAATTATTTTTTTAATTTTTAGTAATTTAACTCTCAAAGGAGGAATTTATGACATGAAAATGCGTACTATGGAACAGCCAATTTAGACACGTTATAGACAGGTTAGAGGTTATTTAGCCCAGTGTTGCCAGATTAGGCCGTTTCTCCTTGAATTCAAGTTGTTTTTAAGAACCAAAGAGGTAATTTAAGAGAACAAAATGTACAGAATGATTAACAGGGTTAAAAAACGAGGCAGGAGTCTTAGGAAGTTATTAGTTTAATTGGTTAATTAAAAATGTCTCCGGTCTGGGGGCCCAAACACTTCAGGAGGCGTTTTTATAATTAATACTCCAAATAAGAGGGATTGTGGTCCAGTCGTCTGGTAACAGTTACACATAGCATCCATCTAGGCAAGAACAAAAAAGTAGTGGAATCACTTCCTAGCCAGGAGGTTTCTATGATGGGAATCTATGTTGTCGTAAGGAGAGAATCCTCAGAGAGGATCACCGTTGTTGCTTCCTTATACCATAGTTGGTATTAGGCGATGAGCAGTGATTTTAACGAACTACTATAAAAAAACATGTCAAGCGGTTTTATTCCTAAAACTCTACATTTAGGGGGAAATTGAAATACGTTCGGGAACAAAGTGCACGACTTTCTGGCAACAATGATTTAATCGTAAAACTAGTCATATCATATTACAGTGATTATCACAAGTACCAAGTGATAGTCTGTTTATAAATAAACTTGAAGCAGTCAACATAGATGTTAAGAATTTACCTCACGTGCAAACTTTCCAACATAAACTTATCCGGGTCATCTAGGGCAGCGATCAACGCTTTATCTCGTTAAGGATTCTGAGAAAGCGTGAAAGTCAGAAATCACAGCAAGAAATAAAAAAAAGCATTATCATTTAGATAAGTAACATTACGTAAGTTGTGAAATCTGTTTAGTCTCATTATACTTATGTAAGGTAACTTTGGAACTCAGGAGGAAAATCTCGAACGGTATGCGCGTAAATATAATATGAGTAAATTTTGTCCAGTAGCATAACTTCCAATACCGTTTCGAAGCCCTGGATAAGTTACATCGACGAGCTGTCCGCATTGTAAATTATACAGACTTCACTAAGTATTTAGAACCGCTTCAGCTGCGAAGAGTCAATGCCTTGGTACTTGTGTTTCATCGTTGGTATTATTGCGAATCTTATCCCATTATCTCCCTTCCACTACAAAACCACGGGGATCGCTACGGACCACAGCTATAAGGCAGCTTCCATCACAAATTCTTATCTTACCGAACTGTGCATATCTGAAATAGTCTCCCAAGTAACGTGTGATAGCCATTCCTGTGATATTGGCTACCTCAGAAAAGGTGTGAAGAGGCAGTTTAGCAGATCGGCTTAACATCGACATTAAATGAGTGGAGCATTTGCATAAGTAATATGATTAAGTGATAGGACAAAAATATCAAATGAATGTTATTTTGGTACATTTGTATCGAGCCTATATTTATAGCCTTTTATTGTGCCTATTTGGTAGTTTTGAATAAACAGTCATCCTGGTCTTTTTTGTTATTGGCAGTTTTGGCTAAATAGTAATCCTGGTAACATTTTTGTAGCTTTTTTCGAGTAAGCAGTGTTTTAAACATCAGTTTAATTATTTAATTAACAAATAGACTTTAACTTTCACAAAAGATTTATTAAAACAATTTGAATAATGATTGAGATAATTTTAGATTTCCTTTAAAAAAAAAAATTTTAAATTTGATATTCAAAACAAACATATGTCTCTCTATACGCTAAATTAATGATAAAATATTGAAATATTCTATAAGCAAATCAATGAACGTTAAATAAAAGCGTATATACATTCTTGGAGTAATAGTGAAATGATTTTATGAGGTCTTTCACCGGCAACGCCACGTCACGCGTATTGATTTATAATATTGATCGTTTTTTTTTATCTAGAGATGTTACAAAAGAAAGAACTATTGATTTCATTAATCCATGCGACTGAGATATAAAAAAATTACATCATAAAAGGTAAATTAAAATTTCAATAAACCTATTAATTGAGACCATTCCAAAACGATAACTTTACTGTAAATTACTGAGGAGTTAGGTAACCTGCAGATTCCAAATGATGCTGCAGCAACAGTTCATGGTTACCATGTACTTCTAACATAATTGAAGTAGCAAAATACCAGATTTCGACTCGATCAGAACCGTGGAAGATGCTCACATCTATTTATCAACTAGAAAAAAACTGATAATCTTTAAATGGATGAACAGATTTTCTTGAAACAGAGCTAAGAACAATCTCGATTGTCACCATTAAAATATTTTTCAAAAATCCGTCACGGGACTCCTGGCAGATGTGAAACATCATATTGTTTTATATAAGTTATATGCATATAAGAACAGATTACGACAGGAATCAGATATGGCGTAATGAAAAAATAAAACATTATAAATTTGTTTCATAAAATAATGATTGCTTATTACATAAATATTAATTTATATTAAATACAAAATATAAAAAAAAAATTAAATCCCGACAACTCAATTATTTCCATAAATGTATATTCATAATTTCATAATTCATTGTACATATATTCCATCATATAACGTGGCGATGTGTCGCCACGGCCTGTATCGCCACGCCAACAATCAGGTTTACCCTCGGTTAAAAATGTGAAAAAAATGAAACCGTTTAGCCGTTTGAGATCTATGATACCACAGACAGACACACAGATAAGATACATATAAACAGATACACAAATATAAATTTATGATACCCATCTGTTTGCGTCAGGAGTTTAAAAAAACCTTGAGTTGTCATTGGATAACCAAGCTTTTGACCCTTTGTATATAAAATGTAATTATAAATTGAGGGAATAAAATCAAAGATTGATATGCAGGAAGACCAAACAAGAAATATTTGTTTATTAATAAAGCAATTGTTCACTCGTTTTAAAATACAATAAAATCAACATTTCACTGAATTTCGTTATTAGTTTTATTCCAAGATTGACATAGAGTGATAGATTAAAAGTGTGACCAAATTAACATAAAAATTACACAGAATATTTTTCTTAATGATACCAATGGTTTCAAACATCTCGCCCACCAAGAACTTCGTTCTTAAATCAAATTAACAAACAAGAAATAATCACCAATACCTACTTATTGATATAACTTAAATTCAATCAACATAAGTATACAAAGTAATAAGCACATAAAGTCGACAATCACACACAAGCAACAAATACAACAAATAAGCAAATTTATAAAGGCATGCATAAATATAATATAGAAATGTTTACATACCAACTCTAACTGTAACCTTTACAAATTTTTACATCTAAAACCTTTACTTAAACGTTTTATTATCATTTAAGAGGATACACAACTTGTTTAAAGAGCGTTTATATAATCCATATTTAGTTTTCACTGTTACAACTCTAGTTATACCGTCTAGACCTGTATGTTTTTGTATAATTTTTCCTAAAAGCCATTTTGCCGGTGGAACATTTTCATCTCTAATGATAACAATATCTCCTATATTTGGTTCATCTCCTTTAACTGACCACTTATATCTATTATTTAAAGTTATTAAGTATTCTTTAGACCATTTATTCCAAAATGAATTTACCATTCTTTGACAAAACTTCCACCTACTTAGATTAGAACATTTATTAATTGAATGATCTTCATCAGGTATAGTGATAAGAGGTTCGCCCACCAAGAAATGTCCTGGGGTTAAAGGAAGTGGGTCGTTAGGGTCATCACTAATATATGATATAGGTCTAGAATTTAAACAGGCTTCAATTTGAGTTAAGACTGTGCAAAGTTCCTCAAATGTTAACGTTGAATCTCCAATAATCTTTTTTAAATGTG
Source organism: Saturnia japonica (assembly GCA_033032175.1). NCBI lineage: Eukaryota > Metazoa > Arthropoda > Insecta > Lepidoptera > Saturniidae > Saturnia > Saturnia japonica. The sequence continues at coordinate 4,230,333 of CM065331.1, forward strand.
TTTTAGTTGATCTTACACCTGCTTCCCACAGTCCTCCAAAATTAGGGGCATGTGGAGGAATGAAATGCCAGGAGGTGCCTTCACCTGCCAACATCTGTTGAAATTCACTTGTTAGTTGAGATATATTCCTCTTATACATTTCACACAACTCTTTTTGTGCTCCTAAAAAATTGGTACCATTGTCACTGTATAAATTTTGACAATGTCCTCTTCTGGAGACAAACCTTCGAAAGGCAGCTATAAATCCTTTCGACGTTAAGTCTGACACAGCTTCTAAATGTATAGCTTTTGTGACCATACATATAAATAAGCATATATAACCTTTATAAGACCTTGCACCTCTCCCAGGTGAAAATCTTATATTTATATGCCCTGTGAAATCCACACCTGCACTTTTGAATGGTCTGGATGGTGTAATTCGAGCCTTCGGTAGTTGACCCATAAACATGTTGTTATTTTGCTTTCTGTACCTAACACAAGTGACACATTCTCTGTATATCTTCTTCACTAAAATTCTACCGCGAGCTATCCAATACTTTGATCTTATATAATTTAACATGATTTGTGGACCACCATGCAAGGTTTTAATGTGAGCATCCAAAGTTATTAACCTTGTTAAATGACTTTCATAAGGTAGAATTACAGGATGTCTTTTATCATAGCTTTCTGGTGAATGAGTCACTCGACCACCTACTCTTAATATATCATTTTTATCTAGAATAGGACTGAGTGTATGAAGAATACTTTTCTTTGATACATTTTCTTTACATTTTAAATCTTTTATTTCTTCTTCAAAATATAATATCTGAGTTGCTTTTATACAAATGTTAAGTACTTCCTCCATTTCTTTCGTAGTTATAAATGTTATATTTTCTTTAGGTCTACTGTCTTTTGGTAATCTAAATTTCAAAATTCTTCGACAATATGATAAAATTCTTAAAGCCTTTTTTAAATTCGAAAACTTTTGCCAAACAAAATTCTCAATAGGTTTTACAACTGTGGCTAACAATTTTATAGGTTTAATCTCTTCTGTGGTTATAAATTCATTAAATTCTGTCTTATATTTATTCTTTTTAATTAAAAAATCAGGCCCATGCCACCACATATCTAACTTAATCAAATCGCAGCTTGACAAACCACGCGAAGCAGGGTCTGCAGGATTATTATTTGTAGAAACATGATTCCACTGATGACTATCTAAGATGTTTAGAATGTCTGACACTCTATTGCTAACAAAAGTGGTCCATCTACTTGGTTCACCTTTTATCCACGCTAAAACAACCGTAGAATCAGACCAAGCAAACAGATTAACTTTAGGTATTCCCATTATCACTGAAACTTCATAAATTAATTTAGCTGCTAGGACAGCTGCACATAGTTCTAGTCTTGGAATAGAAATTTGTCTATCAATTGGCGCAACTTTAGTCTTTGCGGACACCAAATGTACATAAATATTTCCTTTATTATCAATTACTTTAATATATACAACAGCAGCATATGCTGAACTAGATGCATCTGCGAAAACATGTAATTCACATGCATAATCTGTTCTATAATTAAGCCAACGAGGAATTTTTATATGCTTTGTGTTGCATAAATCTCTTTTAAAAGCAATCCACTCATTCAAAAGTTCAGAAGGAAGGATATTATCCCAGCTCAGATTTAATTTCCAGAGCTTTTGCATGAGAATCTTTGATATAACAATGACTGGAGCTAACCATCCTAATGGATCATACAGCCTACCTATATCCGACAATACCTTTCTCTTAGTTACCACATCTTCAATACCTTCAATTTTATAATTATATTCAAAACTATCTGTAATTTTGTTCCAAGAAATTCCCAACACTTTTACTATATTGTCTGTTTTAAATATTATAGTCTCTGTATTTTTTTGTTTTTCACTTTTTATGTAGTTTAATAAGGTATAGCTGTTTGTACACCATTTCTGTAACTGAAAACCACCAGAGTTCATTAAATCATTCATTTCATTAAATATTTGTATAGCATCATTTTCCTCTTCACATCCAGTTAATAAATCGTCCATATAAAAGTCTTTTAAGGTTATTGCTGATGCAAGAGGAAAATTTTGTTGTTCATCTTTAGCTAATTGTTGAAGTGATTTTACTGCTAAATATGGAGCACAAGCTGTTCCAAATGTAAGTCTCAATAAACGATAATGTTGTATTGTTTGGTTCGATTCTCGTCTCCAATATATTCTCTGGTAGTCTGTATCGTCTTCATGAACCAGAATTTGTCGATACATTTGAGATAAATCAGCTACTATACAATAAGGATGATATCTCCACCTCATCAATATATGACGGAGATCTTGTTGAATTTTAGGTCCAATTAGAAAAGTATCATTTAAGGATATGTTATTCGTACCTTTACAAGAAGCATCGTAGACCACACGAAGTTTCGTTGTTTCTCTGTCTTTCTTAATCACAGCATGATGAGGTAGATAGACAGCCTTTGGATTTTTTATTTCTTCAACCTTTTTAATCTCTTCCATATGGTTTTGATCAATGTAATCTTCTATAGCTTTGGTATATTCCTTCTGTAAAGTTTTATCTTTATTAAACCTTTTTTCTAATAAATTAAATCTATGTAGAGCGATTTTGTCTAAACTGTTATTTAGACACCTGGGTTCAGAATGTTTAAAGGGTAAACGAACTTTATATCGTCCGTCTTTCTCTCGTATGGTAGTTGTATTAAATAACTCTTCACATTTATTCTCATCGCTTGTCATTTTCTTATAAACTTCATTAGGTTCTTTTTCTAGCTCCCAAAATTTCTTCAATATTTCGTCTTCTTTTACTCTAAGGTGTAAGTTTATAATTTTCTTAGGATTAGGATTTTCAATCCGGCCTGATAAAACCCATCCGAGTTGCGTATTTTGTGCAACTGGACCATTGTATAAAGGATGTTTTAAAAGACCTCTCAAAATGATCTCACTGTATATCTCAACTCCCAGGATAATGTCGATTTTACCAGGTGTTCCGTACTGAGGATCGGCTAATGGTAATGTCTCAATATCTGACCATTCTTTGACCACAACATTATTGGTAGGTAGAAAAGATGTCAAAGAACGTAGCACGAAAGCTTGAACCTGCACAGAAAAATTGGGAGTTTGGATTGACTCTAAATTAAATAAAACCTTACTTTTAATTTTCATATCACTATCACCTACACCTGAAACAAGACCATTCATAGGGATTTTATACAAGCCTAATCTTTGTACTGTGTCTTCGGTTACAAAAGATGCTTCAGAACCCTGATCTATTAAAACTCGAACTATTTCGGAAAACCCAGATGGGGTTTTGATCTTAGCTAACGCTGTTGCCAGTAGTACTTCACTATTACTCTCCACAGCAAAGTGAGCCAAGATCTTTTTCTCATTATCTTGATTAGAGGACTCTTTGTTGACAGAAACAGCACGAGTTCTTATATTCTCCGTTGGTGAGGGTCCGCAAGCTGTAGCTCTCTCAATATGTAATAAGGTATGATGTCTTCTTCCACAGCGTCGACAATAGGTAGGTCGGTGACAGTTTTTCACATTATGGCTTGAGGCAAAACAATTGAAGCATAGCCCCTTGGATTTTATAAACTCTATTCTCTTTTCTGGGGGCTGGCTTTTAAATTGTTCACATTGGAATAATAAATGTTGATTATTGCATTTTATACAAGCTAAATTTTTATTTATATTTGTTTCTAGTGTGCAGTGATATGACTTCTGTTTTGATCCCATATGTTTATTTACTTTACATTCTTCCAACATTTCCAAACTTCTGAATCTTGTCTCTAAGAAGCTCACAAGATCGTTCCATGTTGGAAGACTATCAGAATCGCATTGACTCAAGTTTGATTCCCACAATTTTCTAGACTCTATATCCAGTTTTGTTACAATTAAATGAATTACGATAGTATCCCATGAATCAACGATTATGCCCAAATTTTTGAGTAATTTTAAGCAAGACGATGTATTATCTAAAATTTCTTTTATTGCGGTCGAAGATTCAGTTGTTATAATTCTTTGTGCAAATAAACGCTTCATTACTTCATTCACATTATACCTTTTGTTATTATATCTGCGTTTTAATTGATTCCAGGCTTCTTCATAATTTGTCTCTGTAGTATTAAGGTTCATAAGAAGTTTCTCTGGTTCACCGGACAAGCAACTTTTCAGATAATGTAACTTTTGTACTGGATTTATATTATTATTATTGTGTATTAGGGAAACAAACATGTCATGAAACATTTGCCATTCTTCATAACTTCCTTTAAAACTCGGCAATTGGATTTGTGGCAATTTAACTTCACATAGTGATTGTGATGGAACAGTTATAGTTTTTGAATTGGAGTCTGACATTTCCGTCAACATTTTAAAATCTTCCTTAAGCTTTGTTTTGTAATCCGTATAAATATCGTCGAATTCATAATATACATTGCTTATAAAATACTCGTTTTTCTGTTTTTGTTCTTTTGACACTTTACTGACAATGTCCGAATGTAAATTCATAAAATCTTTAGAAATTTTCTCTAAATTTTCGAGTTTTGATTCAACGTAATATTTTGTTATACGTGTTTTCGGCGATTTTTTATAATTCTCGAAAGCTTTTTTTACCTTTTCTAAATTATCATCTTGCCGCAGATAAAGTGACTCCATTTTGTTCGTATAATTTGCAACGTAATAGTTGTACTAGGGATTTTTTCCAAGTTCACTTCAAACTAAATAAACGAATAAACTGTTCTTTTACACACTATTTATTAATTTGGTTTATTTATTTCCCGTGTTTCGGCACCATGTTCACTCGTTTTAAAATACAATAAAATCAACATTTCACTGAATTTCGTTATTAGTTTTATTCCAAGATTGACATAGAGTGATAGATTAAAAGTGTGACCAAATTAACATAAAAATTACACAGAATATTTTTCTTAATGATACCAATGGTTTCAAACAGCAATCTTCAGTGACTGGTCCCATAAAATAGAAATACTTTCAGAAATCAGTTGTTGGGTGTTTTTCCTAGTAACGCCGTATCTCCATGAATTTTTAAGCAAAATTAATTATTCAAACATTATTTTATAGTTTATGCTTCCCGATGTTGACAAATTAATGTTTTCGTTAATATAACTTGTTCGTTAGGAACGCCATCTGTTGATGCTAATGAAATATTTCCAAGGCGTCTTCTAATAACAAACAGATAAACTATCACGACAAATGTTAGATTGTCTGCATTCTTTATTGTGCGAAATATTTGCATGAGTCAGCTAGTGTTATATAATATTGTTGGTATTTTACGTATGATTAATTTAATCATATTAATCAGGTGACAAATAAAAATATTCTCATTTAAAAAAGAAAAACTAATGCTTATTATTCACATACGTTATTTTCTATTTCAGTGATCCCTCAGACATGCCGGTACCGTGGCGCGAGGTACGCCTGTGGCCTCAGCATCTCCTGTGTCTTGGGTGGTGGAAAACCCTTGGACCTGTGCTCCGGGGGCATGATATGGGCGTGTTGTGTAGATAGAGACTCTACGGAACGTCCCAGCGAGATCGCACCCGTCGTCCATAATGCTAGTAAGTAACATATCTGACCTAACAAGGAGATCGGTGACCAAACACACTTTAATTAGAATTGTGTGGACTATGTTAGGGTTATAGTAAAATTATGACGAGGATACAAAACTATAACGTGGCTATAAAATTATAACAAAGCTATACAACTATAACAAACTTATAAAACTATAGCGATGCTTTATTAACTATAGACTGTGCTCCAGAGGCATGATATGGGCGTGTTGCACAGACAGAGACTACCGAACAAAATCGCACCCGTCGTTCATAATACTAATAGGAAACTGTTCTGCATATTGAAAAGATTGGTGTCTAATTGCACTATAATTAGAGTCATTTGGGCTATGACACGTAGAACTATAACGAAGTTATAAAAGTAAAAGGAAGCAAGGAATCAAAGTAAAACAGAAAACTATAAAGCTATAAAGAGACTATAAAACTATAGCGAGGATATAAAACTAAAACGTGACTACATAACTATAACTGACTCTAAAAATACTATAACGAAATTATAATAAATATAGACCAAGGCTATAAATATATTTTTTTTACGTACTTTAAGATTCATCACGGTGTATTTTTGCACAGCAAATATTCAGTAATCACAAAAATGTAACAAACAAATATGCCATATTGTGTTAAACGCAAAATATCTACATAGGCATATGAGTAAACATTTTGTGTCATAGTATGTATGAAGGAATATATTGAGCAACCGCGTACCATCCTGGGCCTCGTCTTCACTTTCCATCAGGTGTGACTAAGGCCAACAGTCGAGCAGTATACTATAAATAAATAAATATATATTTAAAAAATACAATTACAAGTCTTGTTGAGTTCCTTGCCAGTTCGTTTCGATGGCAGGGTTGTTTTTCAAATAGTTCTGTGGTAGTTTTGCCTCTCGTAAAAACTTTCTACATTTGATGTGAGAAGGTATAGGAATTGTTCTAGATTGAAATTTTATATTAGTATCTTAATTTCTGCTAACAAATAATGAAGGAACTATTATAAAGTATTTATTATTTGATTTGTAAGGTCCCTAAGTGTCGTCTGTTTGTTGTATATATATAATTTTGTCACTAATTATTCACTATTATGAGTGTACTAAAACAACGACATAAGCATAAAAGTGCTAACAAGTGTTAAGCATGTACATGCTAATCTGTGTTTTATGTTGATTGCTTATTTATTAATGTTTAAAAAAAAATAACTTAACTAATAAAAGATTTCTAGGTAATTGTATTAGGTTCTACCTAAGCACAATAACGATTGGCCGAATAATAAATTCAAGAATCATGTTAAGCAATTTTTGTTATCGATAGGGTATTTATAGGGTAAATCATTACGGGAATGATGGTTATGTCTGGAAGTGATTATCTCTGTACATCCACTGAAAATTATACGTGTAAACAATATAAATACTTTAAAAAATCAATTTAAATAAAAACCTGACCGAGTTTCTTGCCGGTTCTTCTCGATGACTGGGATTTTTTCCGGACCGGTGGCACTGACCTTCATAAGTGCCTTCTGAGGACCTAAACTGAATAAAATATTTACTTTTTATCCGAGTAAGAAATAATTATTTTTATTTGAATGTATCTACTGCAAACTATCCGATATGCTAAATTAAGAACACAATGCTAATTTCACTATTTTTAAAGTTACAGTACTTAAAGAAAAAATACATTCAAGGTGATGATAGTAGATTAGTTTTATTATTAATAGATGTGATAGTGTAATTTAACGTGTATGAATTTACTGGTAGGGTTGCCAGTGTCCAATAGTTAAAAAATACTCTATAGAGTTCATACAATCGTGGGTAATCAAAATGCCGTTTTGAATGGAAAAAAACTTCTTGGTAAGTCAGCCATAATCTAAGCGATAATGCTGATATACGTGGTTCCGTTACCGAAAAATGTTAACGGGTTTTAATCACACGGTGATTGCGGTCAAATGACCATACTATTTTTATTGTATAGTAGCATACAGGCATGCACTCAACTTGATTTTAAGAGTTCACTGTAGCTTTAGGCTTACAACCTCAAGTCGATAATTGGATGAGAATTGAGAGTGGAATTTCAAGGACGCGTCACATTTAGGCACGTTTCGATACACGTGTGAGAAGAAAGAAGAGCGTAGAAAGAAGGAGACAGACTGCTATACATTTTATGTCTAATACACAGTTTAGGCTATTCGTGTCTCCCTATAAACCTGACTGTGAAAAAGGAGGGTTATATTTTCCGAGCGTATGTACTTATTAATCTATTAAAGGGGGCGCTAATAGCGTGCATATTACATGATCAATTTTATAAATTCTATAATAAATCTAATGCATATATGCTCACCTGTTATAAGCGCCTACTACATTTAAAAAATAATAAAATCGTAATTGTAATAAAAAATTAAATGAAATGAAATGTTATGCTATGTCTACTAGTTTGGCACGCTCTATAGCCTAAATGGCTTGATGGATTTTAGCATAAGAGTTGTCGTTAGATTCATCTTAATTGTAGAAGTGATGTAGGTTATATAATATTTAAATACGACGTCTGGAAATCAAATAAAAAGCAAAAATAGAAAAGTGTTTCTGTTGCAGTCCGGTTTTTTTGTTTTCTTTTTAATAATTTAGCTTGTTAACAAGTTTTACTACTATAACATACGTACGGTGCTATCCACTTAATTTTTATTTTTCATTATTTTCTTGTGTTCGTTAGAGAAATAAAAAAAAACTAGCTAAGAACAAAACATGTTTGTGAGTAAATTATACATGCGACACACTTGCATTTCTCGTGACACAGTCTCGATTACAAAACGAGACGTCACGAGAACTAGCGACACACTCTCTCCTATAGTAGTATGGTTTAAACGTTGAAGCTGTACCGATTAATCTTATTTATATTTATATTGGTGTACTTGTCGTGAGGTTGTTCGTATCAAAGGTGCCAGCGATCTCTGTTCTCGGTTCATAAAGCGATGTTCTACAGTATTTTAATGTGGGGTTCAGCAGTTGGGGTAGATACCATATATGTAATACAAAAACGGGCAATTTGAGCAATTTATGACAAAGAGTATTAGAAATCACTGAGGAACAAGATTCAAGAATATAGTATCTTAACTTTGCCCTCATAATATATCTCGGAGATAATTTAATGTATGTTCGGAATAATGTAGATAATTTTGAACTTATATGACAAATGACACGCATAATTTCGGTCTCCTTTTTAAGTGTATTGCGCGCACGGAGGAGCGTTAGACTTGTAATGGTTAAAGTTCATATGAAGAAGGAGCGGAGAAAGCTAAAATTTACGTATTATAATATATGTTATGAATACATTAAATTTAATTAAATAATGCTGTGAATACTACAATGACCATTTTCATTGAACGTAAACCTCCCAAAACATTGGCTTTAATATCGAGTGGAAAGTGACACCAACAATATTCATTGTTTACGTTCATAACATAAAAAGTCGCTGGTCGAATTACGATCACTGAACCGCTGCTAATAAATATAAAATAGTAATTCCATCTTTCAATTCTAAGACAAATAAAAGTTTTGTATGTAATTGTGTTAGGTACTTCAATAAATTTCCTAAGCACATTCTATAGTTTCATCGTGATATTATCCTCCACCGAAAGTTCAAACTCGTTCCAGAGATTTGAATTCACGTCGATTGACGTGGTGTCCATGCACACTACCACTCAACCATCATATAAGTAGCTGTAGATAAAATAACATCGCTTAGATTATAAAGTGTTTTTTAAAGTTGAAAAAAAATGAATTCCGCTCTAAGCTCATAGCTTGTACAAGCGTACGGTAATTTTACGCACTGATTGTCTGTAGATGTGTTACGGATTTGTTTCCGCGACTGTACTTCGTAAAGACCTAGGCTATACTTATCTCTTATTGTGGCGTAACATAGTATTAGTCTCCGACTTAATACTTTCACGCGGTATCCATTAGATGAGCGGAATTATTTTTATAATTGAATACATATGTTTTTTTTTAATAATATTAACCAAGTGTGTTTTGGGCCATGCACTGAATAGGATTCCGCAGTGCCCGTCACAATATACAGACTTGGAGAGGGGCTTAAGTAATTTTAAATGGAATTTGTACGAAATTACTTTTCCAAGTACCTATATTTTATTATTTGATTGACTATTACTCGTTAAAGTATATATTTACCTGTGATAATTTTCCTTTTAACTTCATTATATATGTATATGCTACTATCATGAATTTTTCACATATCCAAAAACAACCATTTAGCTGGCAAGGGGGGACACATTTTAAAGATTAATATTTCGTAAACTGATCTATGATTAGTAAAATGGTTTTCAGACCCGCAGTATTTTTGATCGCTATATCCAACGATACTCCACACGATGGCATAGACGAGAAAAAAATCCATTCCCACTTTACGTATACGGAGATATCCTAAACAATTTTTTTTTCAAGATTTTATTTTACCGCTTTGTCGGTGTGATTATTATGTGTATTACACATACCAAATTACAGTTTTCTAGTACTAAGAGTCTTTGAGCTAAGCCGCGGACAGACAGACGGCCAATGCGAAATTAAGAGCGTTTCTTTTTGACTTCGGAATCCTAAAAATGTATGTTACTGTTTAAATGTCACCGGACAATTGTACAAACCGTTAGTTTTTAAACAATCTGATCAGATCGTAGACTGTCGGAAAACTGTAACCAGACACAAATATATTTGAATTTATGAAGTTCTGTTTGTTTAAAAATATATATTAAAAAAGTTTCATTAAATTTGAATTCAATATTCAATAAAAGCTTGTTTTTTAAAAGTTGTTTTCTCTTATACTTCTTAGCAAACCCTACCATTTGATAACCGTATCATGGGGGTGTATAAAAAATAACTGGTCTACCATCATTGGGAGTTCGCTATATTGTAATTAGAACGACGTTAGTAAGCAGCTAAACAGGCATTGGCATCCAAACTAAATATGTATGCAGAATTTCTGCTCAATCGGTTGAGGATAAATGTTTTAAAATTCAGTTGCGAGATTTGACCCATACTACTAATAAGGAAAGTAAATGAAAGCTTGTAATAAGCAAATTCGTGATTCTAACTAAACTCATGATGCTAAAATTTAAAAAGGAAACAAAAAATCCGCCTGCAACAAAAACACTTGACTACTATTTATAAATTTTATAAAATTAAAAAAATTTAATATTATTATAGAGCCTATGTCACACTCACACAATTAAGACGAATCTAACGACACCTTATATGCTAAAATCCATCAAGGCTGCAGTGCTTGTCAAAGAAATAGACAAACATACATACATACATACGCTCGAAAACATAACCCTTCTTTTACGTAGTCAGGTAAAAATATGAAATGTCAACGGCTAATTTTTTTCTGCCATCTGTTAGGTTATGATCACAGTTTCGACGTAACCTAACTAATCCTGTTAGTTTATAAGCCTGCGAAAATGTAATAGTTAGATTGCAAATTTTAGTGTCCGTTCAAAATCTACCTATAGTTTACAATCTGATTATATAGTTTATAAACCAGCGGTTCATATAAATATTATCCGGTGACACCCACATTAAATGTTGTAAATGCGATAAAAACTCTGTCTATAATTTGTTATAATACGTTTTCACGCCTAAACCGCTGAACCAATTTGGATGTATTTTGGTATAGAGACAGACTGGACGTTGGAGAAGGACATACGTTACTTATTGTTGTGAAAATAAAACTTGTAGGGGTGAAATGGGGGGATTAAAAATTAGTATGGAAAGTTCAACATTTCTCAAATTAGGGATATGAAAATTCATATATTTTAATGTACGCCATCGAAGACGAGGGTTGTAATATTACATATTATTTCTGAAACGTGTTTTCTCCTGGCCTCGCTATGTCTTCGTTAATTATTCATCATAATTAATTGTTTAAATATCATATCAAAGCGTATGTTTCCTCCTATTGACAATAGAAATAAGGAATTTCACTGTCTACCCAATTTTTAGATAATAGTGTTAGGTTCTAAAATGTAGATCCCAAAGCACAATACCGATTTAGGTTTAAGGTTATTAGAGTGTGCATCAATATACATATAAATGATAGTGATGTCTGGAAGTGACTCCCTCTCTGTGCATCCATAAAATTATTAATATGATCATTAACTGTAAATGTTATTTGGACAGTGAAAACAAAAAGTTAAATCCGATCGAGTTTCTTGCCGGTTCTTATCGATGACTTCGACGTTTTCCGAACCGGCAGTAGGGTTTTGACATTCATAAGTGCCTTCTTAGGGCCTAAATTGAATAATGTAATTTTTATATTGATTTTGATTATTGTTATTATAAGCGTCTATAGGTTAAGGTAGCCATTTATCAATAAATGTATAAAAATAAATATGCTTTTGTTTTGAAAAGTGAAAAGTGTACCTACTACTGGACCGCTAAGCCTTATAATAAACACATCGAGATCGAAGTGAAAATTTTCCCCGAGTGAAAGTGCAGTGTCCATTGGACCGTAGACACAATGGTCTCGTAATAACACAGCTAATGGACGAGAGTTAGAGTAAAAATAAATAATAACACCATTCGTGTCCGGGTATTACTTAATGCTAGATGTCGGGTGAAATAAACATTGATTAATGTCTATTAGGAGGCGTTAAGTGTTACGTATGCAAGATTCCCTCCTCCTCCTCCTTAAACGTTACGTAACACCCAAGTCAGCAAGTCAGTATGAGAGCTTTTATAGGCCAAGATAAGCTGATGATGCAAATCTCCCTGTTTTGAGGGCATTACAGTATGAACTCACTTCAACAACACTGACTACAGTAATACAGTCGAGGGATTTATTTATTTATGTATTTATATAGCCTTACATTACAGATTATAAAGAAAATAAGAATAAATTTCAAAATTTTACATGTTTTAACTAGTTTATAATTCAATTTATTGGTGCATATCAGTTGTAATTATTTCCCCGTAAAACAAAGAGGTTTAAATCGATAATACACAATTGTTGAAAATACCGTCACAGTGTTTTTCTTCGGCCAGTCACATTTCGTTTGTTAATTGCATTACACGACGTTCCGGTGTAAATTCGTTGCGGATATAATGCGATATAGTAACGTACCAATTATAAAATATATTAATTTATTCATTAATCCTGGTTTGAATTTAGAACGTAACATGAAAGATTGTCCCTTCGGCCAGCTTCATTTCGTTTGATAACAAAACTGTTACTATGTTAATTGCATAACACAAAGTTCCGTTATTAACTCGTCGCGGATATGACGCAATGTAGTAGCGTACCAATTATAAAATACATTAATTTATTCGTTCGAATTTCGAACGTAAGATGAAAGATTGTTTACGATCATCTGTAATTTATCGATGAATATGGAGAATGTTTTAAGCGACTTCAACAAAAGACGGGAGGTTATTCAATTCGAATGTATATTTCTTTTTAAGTGATGGTCAGCCATAACTTCTTTTTTATGAATCGATTTGGATAATTATTTTTTGTTGGATAGGGGATCCCATTTTAATTTTATCGGTATTGGACCTTCAACTTCGAAGATACACCAGGGAACTCTTCAAAATCACTGAAGTTAGTTTTCTTTTTCGTTCAAAATTGTTTTGTTAATTTAATGTATCTTTTGCTTTTAGGAGATTTTGCCAGCATCGTAAGCCTTATTTGAAATTGCATCTTTTCTATCTATTACTTTAAATCAGTTTCTTGTTTTTATATTTCGTATAACGTAGAGACTTCATAGACCCACAATTTTGCTTTATCCATATAAAACTTTTATACGGCCCTTTATCGAATACGCCTCTGTAGTTTAGTCCCAATAAAAAATAACTCATAGAAAAAACATTGTACAGATAGAGACTAGCTGTTGGAAATCACTTTGCCTTAGACATGTGATGAATAAGAACACTTCCTAATCACCTTGACGTGTCAAGCACTTTAAACCCTCCCCACTCTCTAGTTAAAGTCAAGCAAGTGAATTAATTTATATACATAAAATAATTCATTCTACTATCCTAAAAAACATAAATGTTAATAAGGGGCCATGTTTGTAGAAATCATTGTAGCCAACAGGTGCCAAGTTCCATTACAGTTTCGTTAATTATAGCTGTAGGAATGTACATTCCTCAATTCATTTACATGTTTTCAAACAATCTTTAATCATAGTTTCGTTTCTTTCTTGAAGAATTTCAAGTTGCCACACTTTTTATAATTATTCATTATGATATTTTGCTATTTCCTTTAAACATTTTATCAAAGATTTACTAAACCATATTGGGCATCGAAGGTTACTCTTTCTAGAATATGGTGTATACTTATTTTTAATTTCGTTTAGTTTGCCATGAAAAACTGTCACTTTTAAAACAATACTATGATGGTTTGGATTATCCTATATTAAATGAAAATGCAGCTCTACGCTTGAATTATTTGCTGTATTATATTTTGCAAATCTTGCTTGATTTATAGATTTGAATTTTGTGAAGCGTCAAAATTATTTACAAAGACAACCTTTATCACTTTCAACTTTCTTTGATATGAGATTATAAACTTTTAATGTTAAGGTTAACTTATAAATAAATGTTGTGTTGGTAAATTATAAATTTACAACACGACTGTGTTGTATATCACTACATACTAAAAAAATTGCAAAGGCTCAAAATTATCTAAACATATTACAATGCCATCTAGCGTTACAATTTTAAACTACATAGGCAACCAAGGAGCATGCATCATTGTTATTGATTTAAACAAATTTTGTAATTTGTTTCTAGATAGCACTGTTCAACTTTTTTTAAATAATATCATTTTTTAACTAGCTTCATCATAATAAAACAACAGGTTCCCAAGCCACTTCATAGTGTTGACATTAGTTACAATTTTTAATTCACACTTATCATTTTTTTATAACGTTCTTAAAGTTTAAATTCAAAATAGTACCAACAATATAACTAAACATAAACAAAATCTCAAAACAGGTGACCTTATAGAATTCATCGGTACATTCCCACATGAGAACTACAATTATCAAAACACAAACGACTTTGAAGAACCGGTGGTCATATACACTGAACAGAACCGACCGAAACCACATTACAACCGTCCGAAACCGGACACGAACCACGAACAAAGCGGTCACAACCAGAAACCGGACTGGCAGGACAATTATTTTCACGTGAAACCGTCGTACCACGACAGTACGACGAAACCGGTTTATTATAAACCAAATCACTACGGCAGTGAGAATGATGGTGGTGAAAACGCAGGTGATGATGATTATAAACCGGTACAAACAAACGGTAATAAGCCGGAAAGGCCTAGTTTTCCTGGTGAGATCATATTTTGTAAACCAATTATACATTAATTTTTAAATTATTCTGAAACTCAATTATTTTGTTGTTAGTCCTATTAACTTATTATGATTAAGTTGATACTTTCAACCTTTAAATCGTACATCGGTAAGGCTGTATATACATTCATCATAATTATTTACATCTTTAAATTTTTTGACAATGTGTCTACAATCGAAAATGTATGTGAAATCATCGTAGCCAGATATCCCAAATTTAAGGTACTTGAATTAATGTTAAAATATTTCATAAAATGCTGTAACTAAAGATAAGATCCTTAGTAATATAGGTAAAAATAACCAGGTACTCTAATAGTGCTTTATCGGTGTTATTAGGCAGTGTGCCCAAAATAATGACAATGCCGATTTATTGGGCAAGGTTAAAACCAGACTTATTGTTTGAAATTTAGAATTCATTACTTTATATACGCTTGTATTTGATTACACTTTTAGGTGATATTAAGTAATGATAAAGTAAATACGATTGAAGATGCTAAGTCTAAAAAGGCTTCTAACTGCACTTGTAAGGATGGGAGTGCACTTACATAGTATTTTAAATTTTATTCAATTCAGGGAACAACATTTTTACGGAGAATATACCTTAGCACTACCTTAAAGTTTCATCACGATATTTTTGTTCACCGAAAGCTCAGACTCATTACACATTACAAACATTGTATAGAAATGTAGATCCTATAAAAGTTCTCACGGAATGGTCCAGTGAATCAGTTGCATTTGTCATTGAATCGTTGAATTATTTAACTATTAATAATGGTGCATGCTCGTCTGGTTCGCTTCTCTCAAACTAGAAAAATCTGTCCGACTTCTGCATTCAAAAGTATTTCTCCCCAGTAGGTTAAGAGAGTGTTACTATCGTAGGCCATATCTTCACTTAAAATCAGGTGAGATTGTGGCCGAAGGCTATACATTAAAAGTCATTAAAAAGATTTACTGTTGCATATATTATTTGGAAATAATTTTAATTCGAATTCCCTGTCACATAAGTCTTACAATTCTTAGGGCTATGTCATTTCTGATTCGATCATTCAGAGACACTCCAAGCATAAGCCTCCTTTCTTATGAGGTCTATCGTTAATGACCATGTCTCAGTACCAAATATCATTAATGACAACACACACAGGACAAAGACTTTTGTTTTAAGACACGGAGGATTAATGGGGCCGAAGAGTTTTCGAGTGGCACCCAAGCATCGGAAGACGCAGAACCTACTAGACGCAAGCAGTGCAGGCCCAGCTGTTGTGGCGATCTTTTGGGGAGGCCTATATTCAGTAGTTCACGTCTTTTGCCTGAATAAATTGTTGGATGGAATAGTCCGTCTTTTATTTGCTATAATTGAATGAATGTTTACTTAAAATAAAGGGTATTAGTGGAGTGTTTAGTAAGTTTAAAAATTTGGGAACCGTTGATGTAGAATACGATTTAAAACAAAATTATTGAGTTTCATTGTACAATACTGTCAATCTATTACGCTTATTTCATACAGCACTGCGTTTTTATAATCATCACTGCCTTGGTAATTGTACGCACATGCTTTTAATACACCTTCCAATCAGCTATGTTCTATGTATGTACTATATAATTTTTGTATTTTCTAGTATTGCGTGTATTACATTTTATTAATTAATAATTAACTACTACATTGCTTAACGAGAACTTATTGACGTTCAAAGATAATATAATTGCTGTCTTTGATTGTACTAGGTAATAGTAGAAGCATTATTAAAGATTTAAACATGAAATAAGTTTTTGAGGTTGAGGTTTGAAATACTGTAATATTATGTTTAAAACACATATAATGCATTTCCTTTTGTTCTTGGCACAAATGTTTAGTTTTTAGACGATAGATAAATTTATTAAATTCCAAATCTATAGCTTGAAATAATTTTGTATGTATTCATTTCTTTGCTTTTTCATAAAATTGTGTCGTGAGACTATCTGGAGCCAAACTAGCTTCAATTAAAAAAAAACTTTCGCTTCATCCATTTTACTAGGTACTTATTTATAGTGCAGCAAAAAACTACTATTTAATCATATATCTTTATAATTACAGGTTGCGGTGAACATTACACTAGGTCGAACCGTATCGTCGGGGGACATTCGACAGGCTTCGGGTCTCATCCTTGGCAAGCGGCTCTTATCAAATCTGGCTTTCTCAGCAAAAAGCTAGCCTGCGGCGGTGCTCTTGTATCAGATAGATGGGTCATCACAGCAGCCCACTGTGTTGCCACGTAAGTACTTTAATTTCTATGTTCAACAGTCTTGTCCATATTTTTGTTTTCGTATTCATGCTTATTTCGGCTATTACTCATCTCTGCGGCTTCGGTGATGTGGACGCATATGGCTATAGTGTCCAATTTTGCGCTAAATTTGCGCTCATAGATGCTACATATCAGGATACCATCAACGAAATTATATAAAATATTCATTTCAGCCATAACTTCTTTTTTTATCAACCGATATAGAAGATTCTTTTTTGTTTTATAGGGATTACTTCAAGAGTGGTCCTATTTTAATTCTATTGTTATTGGACGTTTAACTACGAAGTTACACCAGGGAACTTTTCAAAATCATTGATATTAGTTTTCTTTTTTATTAAAAATGAGATTCTATTAACTTCACTTTTATCTAACTCTGTGGTACAACTTTGCAAACAATGTAATCAAATCTAATGATTCAATTTTAACCTACTTCTGACTGTCGTATCGAAATGAAACTTTGTATATTTGTGTAATTCGGATGACAAAAATATAATTTGGTATCTTGAAGCTAATCTGATGATGAAGCCAGAATGTGGATAGTGGAAGTTTTCAGTGGCTACCTCTAGAGTTTAAGCTCATATGATTTGTTTTGACGAGTGTAATATATTGGGCTTGAAAACAAGGGTTTAGTAATGGGGTTAGGAGAAGTTTTATAATTTTTATTACTTGATAATAGCGTATTTTTTAGTTTTTTTGAACTATATACTTTTATTATACTATCTACAATTAGGAAAACAATAATAATAACTGAAACCCTAATAGAACCCGTAGAGGTTTGAGTGAAGATTTTTGGGGTTACTCTATAACTATAAATTTATTAGTATATATAATTAGTAATTAATTATAATAGTAAAACGAAAGTACGAAAGATAAATTTTGGAGAGGCCTACGCTGTGGAGGCGAGTGCTACAATATCAGTGAAATATTATGTATTAATTAATTTAGTAGTAGAAAATGGTTATTGTGGTAAATAAAGGTTGTTATTATTTTGTTTATTGTTACAGTCAGGATTTTTGTTTCCTTTTTAATAATGTAGCTTGTTTATTTATAAACAAAATTCCTTCAGAATATACCCATCGAATACTGTCAAGGACGTTTTAGAACGAAAATTTCAACTCGTTTTTCAGAACACCAAACTCTCAGTTACGAGTCCGACTCGGCGAATGGGACGTTCGAGACGCCGGCGAGAAATATTCGCACGAAGAATTCGCAGTGCAACGTAAAGAAGTACACCCGTCATACGAACCGGCCGACTTCAGAAACGATGTAGCTTTAGTGCAACTCGATAGAGGGGTCATTTTTAAACAGCACATTCTACCAGTAAATGAAATTAATTAATAAATTATTATTAGTTTTTTTACTTTAGGTATGGGTTTTAGCGTATGGTCACAATCTCACCTGATGTTCAGTGACGATGCGGCCCAAGATGGTAACACGCTAAGCCTAATTGGGGAACTCATTCAAGTGCGACTGCCAGAATAAATGTATAAGTGCTTGGCTGCAAATTTTTAATTTGAAGGTTAACCTAACCATGCGGTCAATAAAGAAGTCCCTACTACCATGCTATGATTTTAGTGCGATGTTTTTTTTCACCGAAAGCTCATGCCAAACGCCAAATATTTCGCTATAACTATATAAATTATTTTGGATTTGTTTCTTATGGCGGAAATGTATTTTGGAACTAAAGATATAAACACTTCTTTATCTATCCGTTATCTTATTATTTTTTGGTCGGGTTTCCTCATATTTCTACGCAAACCAATTTGTCTTGGGTCTTTCAGTCTCGCAATTGGATCTTGTTGAAGTCTAGCATGTCGTACGCGAGCGGAACAAACTATGTATGAGATATTTTTATTTCCAGGTTTGTCTACCACAGAAGCAAATGAAATTAGCTGGCAAGATGGCAACTGTAGCAGGTTGGGGAAGAACGAGGCACGGGCAAAGCACTGTTCCAACAGTATTACAGGTATTTGAATCCTCTGAATCCCAAGATTTGGTAAATTACATAACCAGAATTTAAAACACCCTTTAGAATCGTTCCACGGAATAAATCACAGTACTTTACAAGTCGATAGTTTCTTTTTGATGTTAAACATCTAAAGCGTCGGGTCAGACAGGTTGCTGGTTCCAATGTTGGCGATTATTGGCGTGACGACGTTTTAGTCCCAACGTTGGCAGTATGGAGCCGAGTTCGTTTATTTAATAGACAGATTGAATCATCTCAAAGTTTCTTAACAAAACATGGATAGATTAAAAGCGATTGGTTGGAATCGCGATCACTATACACACAATAATAAACATCTTCACAGTTCTTGTGGTTTATCATGTTTCGGGATTACCCAATGTATTTTTTTTTAATTCTTGCTAAAACGTATCACATCTGCCGGGCGTCCCGTGACAGTCATTTTTTAATTATTATTGCATAGCCAAGTGATCGTATTGTGCCTGATTGGTAGCGCAGTGCAATACAAAAACGACACCCACCAAAACAGTCCATAACCCTCTTGGCAATTGGAAATACACCGGATGATTCCGACACGCTACATGCCTAAGCGTACCGCTATGGCGGGTTTTATATCTGATGTAGGGTTTTCGCGAGCCATTAGGATACAATTTCACAGACTTTTCTCTGTATTTATTATAATTATTCTTTATTATTATTATTTGTTTATCTTATCCCCAAATAGAACTAATTATAAGTATTCAAAATCAGTCACAAATATATTATTACAAATTAGATGAGTTAGATGAACCTTAAACAAATAAAGAAGTTGAATTTACAATTACTGAGAATTTAAATTTTAAATTAATTGTAATTGTTAATTTTAAATTAACACCTAGTTAAAACATCAATATAGGAAGGTGAAGTGAAGAAGTGATGAATCATTTTCGTGATAGTCCCGTCAACTTTAAGGTACGAAACATGAAAGAGCATGAATATTTTTGATAGTAAAGGAGTAAATATACGTTAAACGTTGTTTTATGATCAGCACAAAGGGATAAAAAACAATTTCGTTTTAAGTTTATGTTATGTTTGCGATCGCCCTAAGCTCGAAATTCAACCTGCGACTTTTTGATCATAGACTATTTTCTGTTTAATATTTGTTTGGGGGGTCTAAGTTCAATGGCACTGGTCAGGTTAGGATTCGTAATATTAATTTATTTAATTTAATATATTTGTAACAGATATTATAGATAAATTTTAGCTTTTTGCACTTCTTCTCCATATAAACTTTAACCATGCCAAATCTCATAGTCTTCCGTGCACGCAATACGCTTAGAATGTTACCGAAAGCTTTTGCTTCACGTATTAATAATTATATAGATGGTGAAGATATCAATCTTCAATAATAATTTCAAAGCCGTTGATAAAAGAAGTTTAATGTTATTAATTCCCGATGCAAAAAGTGTATCTGTTTTTCTGTGGCTTCGTATCTCCGTAACAGTTGAATCGATTTTGATCTAGGTTTTTTGTTGTTTGATAGGTGACTCGAGCAAGAGGCTTCTCAGTTATAATTTTAAAAAAACTTTTCATGCGTTTGAAGGTTAATAGCTCTTTTCTTGTTGATAAATGAATATGAGCATCTTCCACAGGTCTGATCTGACTTCAATGATATTACAAGAACATAGCAACCTTGACCTGATGTTGTAGCATCTTTTGGAATCTGCAGGAAATCTAACTCCTCACAAACATACAACAGAGATATCATATTTGGTCTCAATGCAATGAATAGGTTACTTGTACCTGGAGCTTATTACATTTTCAATATACTTTGTGTTAATAATAATATAAATATTCCAGGAAGTTGATGTGGAGGTGATACCCAATGAGAGATGTCAGCGTTGGTTTCGAGCAGCTGGACGAAGGGAGACCATCCATGACGTCTTCCTCTGCGCGGGATACAAAGAGGTAAAACTCATTTTAACTGTTCAGTTCTTACTGTCTTTCTTTGACTGTATTTTTATCAATCTTTTGTGTCATACACCAAGTTACTTAAAAAACAAAGAAAATATAAAAAAAACACTTTAAAGCTTTAAGGCTCTAAGTCTATAGAGCTTATTTGATGAAATTATTTATCTAATTATAGTAACATTATGTGTTGTTATGGCAACGGGATAACATTAATAAATAACATCTAAACGTATAAATTATTAAATTGCCACGCAAATGATACCGCAGAGCGCATGACGTCATACGTGCAGTCAATAATAAATACAGTCAGTGAATTATAAGAAAACGACAAATGTCAGGTCAATGCACCAATTGGGTAACGTTTGCTTACACACGAATGTCGTCATGCGCTGTTATTGGTGTTTCATTTGACAATAGAATAGTACAAAATAGTCGTTCTTATTTATTAATTTAAAAATATAAATCAATATTATTTCACAAAAAAATTGATTAATTAATGATTATAAACTCATCGAAAAAGTCTAAGCAACATGTACTAATTTAAATTTTAGGATGGTTCTTCACATTATAACGTTGTATTTTATTTTTAAAATAATATCTTTACGGTTCTATGATGTAAAAATAACAGCTGTTGTCTTTATAAGTTCTTTTAATAACAGAAATGAACAATATTAGAATATACTGTATAAACTAAGATACATAAGAAACTAAACTTTTTTCTTACAAAATGAAATTTCTGAAGAAAATGTATTTATTGTGAAAGAATAGAACAATTTAATACAAAGTATGGGCTCCTCTGCTATTCAGAACTTGTCGGCAACGATTATTCATTGAATTAATGAGACAGTTTATGTCATCTTGCGGTATTGGCTCCCAATGGAATTGTAGCAAATCCTCCACCTGTTGGGTTGTTGTCGCTCCGTCCAAGTCCTTCAAAACACGTCTCTGGGGCATGTCCCATGCGTGCTCGATGGGGTTGAGATCTGGCGATTGTGCAGGCCAGGGCAATACCCGGATGTTCTCCGTTCCAAAGTATTTACTGGTTCGCCGAGCTGTATGTGAACGCGCATTGTCATGCATTAACCTAAAATCGGAGCCAAAGGTTTGTGCAAATGGGTAGACATAAGTTCTGAGAATATCCTCAATGTAATTTTCAGCATTCATGTTTCCATTTACAAAAACGAGCTCAGTTCGCCTGTGCTTCATAATACCCGCCCATAACATAAATGTTGAGCCGCTGTATGGATGAACTTCCTGAACGCACCTGAGCCTTTCAGTATTTCCGGGCCGACGATACACTCGCACCCTTCTTGTATCAGGCTTAAACCCGAATCGCGACTCATCGGAAAACATAATTTTATCCCATTGTTCCTGGGTCCATGTTATGCGTTCTCTACACCATTCATATCGACGAGCGCGATTCCCGTGACGTATCGGTGGGCACCTGATTGGGCGTCGAGCTCGTAGGCCGTACTCATGCAGTCGATTTCGCACAGTTTGAGGACTTACATCAACACCACTTGAAATTTGTAGTCTCAAACTTATCTCTCGAGCGGTTAACATCGGCTGGCGTCTTGCAGTCAGTTGTATGTACCGGTCTTGCCGAGTGGTTGTACTCCTTTTACGGCCTGGATGCTGTTCAGCGGGTTCTCCTGTATTATTGTAGTGCTGCCAAAGACGACAAATAACACTTCTATGAATGCCAAAATGTCGAGATTCCTGAGATTGATTACTTCCCGCTTGCAACATCCCTACAGCTCTTTGCATTTCATCTGCCATCACAAATGACGTCGCTTCATAACGTAAAGAAAATGTAACAATTCAATTTTGTCGCTAACTTTATTTAAATGGTTGGTAAAATTATAAAATCAAGACTAAACGCAGCAATTAAAACGTACTTAAATTCAAACAAATTCGCAGTTATTTGAATTTTATGAAAAAACAAAACTTAATCAAATTTTTTTTTACAACCAGCCAGTATGTCATCAATAACAAAAAAGTTTACTTACCTACGCACTTTGTTTGAGTAAATATTTAGAAATGGAAAAATTTGTAATATCACGCATGTTGCTTAGACTTTTTTGATGTGTGTAATATGTAATAGGAAGATTATTTTGAAATACATTTTTTAATGATTTTTACGGTTACCTATTGAATTTTATAAAAACATAAAATACTATATGAATCCTGTAAGAATATAAACATTTAATATCGCGAACTTTCAAATATAAACATAGAACACAAAAGTGTATTAAATCTATAAATAAATAAAATATAATTTTAAATTGCTATAAAATGTTTTTTTACGCATTTTCCAGGGTGGCCGCGACTCATGTCAAGGTGATAGCGGAGGCCCACTCACCATGAAGTATGAAGGGCGGAGCACCCTTATCGGTTTAGTATCTTGGGGTATTGGCTGCGGCAGAGAGCATTTACCCGGCGTATATACAAATATACAAAAATTCGTGCCTTGGATTGATAAGTTAATAAATCCATAATTATATTTCTTTAAATCCATAATGTTTAATGTAAGACCATTGTAAGTACTATGTACACATGTAAGAAGTTATACTCCTTTTTACTTTACTTAACAAAAATAACTCTAGAAATTTTATCCCGCGGGCCATTATGTTGAAGTGTAAATAATAATAATAATTGAACAGTGTATAAATAAAGTTTTATTATATTGTTTATCTTAATATTAAAATGAATTTACATAACTATCACTAATGGCAAATTTCATCGTTATGCACTTCCGTCACAAGAAACGTGTGAAGCTCTCAATTTTACCCTCTACTAAGCTCGACAAATGAAGAATAACTTCAAGAACAATTGTTATTTTTTTTACAATTCATCTATAATCAACTGAATTGACAACTTTCGTTTTTTGGTAAATTTTTCTTCGAGGTTCATTATATCATTATTTTTTATATTATTATTATTAGCAGATTTTAAGTCAATGTTAAAAAAAAAACATTATTCGTAAAGAATACAACCAAAATTAATGGAACTTTTCTTTTTATCTCAAATTTGGTAAATGTTATTTGTTTGTTGAAGGTACATCTAATAAATCATCAATATACAATTTTAAATTGTGGAAATATCTATTTATATGGATTTAAAAAACGTGTTGACGTCAGAAAGCATAATAAATCCCTTTTTTGGTATCAATAAGATGCTCGTTATTCTCAATAATATTTGACTGATTTGATTTCGGGAGTCTGATATGTTTGTAATTATTAGATACTAACCGTGTAATATTAAAAATGATTACTCTAAATATAATTCCAATTTTTATAGAATTGAACGACATATAATAATACTTAATGACGCTCCAAAGTGAGTTTATAACAGTTTATAAAATGTTAATATCTCGAAGGTAAAAAACATAATAGTACGTAGTTTGTAATATGATGAATCGTGCAAATATTCGGCTCATTATAGTAAGCAAACTAACAGCTATCATGTTGGTTAAAAGATTGCTAATATGTGGTATCTCTACACGTTACCTGAATATACTTATTTTCATTTGAAATCTATTATTTTAATGAAATCATAATTTTAAACTATTTGTCAAAACCTGGAGGGTAGAATAAAATTTTTGATGAAGGATGGCATTGTTAAGAAACCGTTGCGTATAGTCGTAGAGTTTTTTACTCTTATATTGAATATCTGTCGACAACCACATATGTGTAGGTAGGTTCTGGCAGCTGCAATTAGGAACCAGGCCTTTTGAGCTTAGCGTGTCAGGTCAGATGCAATTGTGGCCAAAATAAGAAATTGTGATTGTAGCCTAAACTGATATTATAAATATTAGCATAAACAAATTAAAAAGTTTATTGATATATAGTATAGTAGAGCTTATTAGTAAATAGAACTAAATAAATTAATCGCCAGTAGCAAAAATATTCCATCAAACGACCAAAATATCTCTACATAACTGAATTAACTTTTAACAAATTTGTAAATACATTTTCATTTGTGACCCTTATACAAAACTATTTTTAATAATCTTCAGGTTATATACGTAAATTTTAAGAAATTGATTGAATTATGTGATTATATGTATTGTTTGAATGATTATTGTAATTTAATAAAATATAATGTAGGATATAAATAGCATCAAGATATTATGTCTTTCTCAGTAAACTTGTGAGTTTCATTTAATTTTAATTTACTAAATATTAATTTTTCTATTAGCACCAAATAGAATTTAAAAACTATGTTTATATATGAAGATCATGATATATCAAAAAAACTAAAAATTATAAAACGTTTTAATATTTCAAAATATTGCAAGCGTTTACTCTGGTATAAATGACGTCTGCGATCTACAGCATTAGCTAAAGCTAAAATGCGCAAGCGTACCGATACCGACGACCACATCACGTTCTTTTTAAATATTATTTTGTTTTTTTTTCTTTTGAAATGTGTAAGCAATCGTTCTACAATAGCTATCGTTGTTCAATGGCTACTCAATAGTCAAAACACCATTGAAGTACGATTGACATAGCTGTCAAATGTGTATGAGAATACCGTTTTGACTACTATCGAGTTGCCATTGAAATACCATTGAGACGCTATTTTAGAGCAGAATACCAAATGTGTAAGTGGTTTTCCGATAGAATGATAAACAAATAGGAGAATACCAAATGGCGACCAAATGCCTATTGAGATACTATCGACACACTATTGAACCATTATTTTGTTAGCAGACTTGGGCCCCAGGTTGACGGTAAAACATAGTTTCATTTAAAAAATTAAAACCTTAATATTTAATTTTGATAATATCATTTTTATGTAAATTACGTGATTTAATTTTCTGTAAAAAATCCTACTTATTTTAAACATTGTAATAATAGTAAATTAGATTAGCTTGTACATCGAATAAAACTAACTCCATCACAATTGTGGAGAGTTTGGCTGTAGTGCGAATCGCAGAGGGTGAAGATAAAGTTTTAGGTGCTGCTCGCACTTACATAATTCTACTAAAGAGTAATCGATACAGATAAATTAGACGGTTTCATATAAACTACACATATTTACAATAAATTGTAATTTACGTGCGAAATCAAGTAGGAAAGACGAGATTAGGAACAATGTTTTTTTTTAATTTATCTATGTGAGTAAATCTGTAGTTTTATCTTTACATGTATCTTTCCTTTCCTATTTTAATATAATATCTAATATCTGGGTGAATGAGCTTTGCTGGGTATCTTAAAAAGACTCATGTATGTAAACTTGGAATTTAAAAAATTATCTGAATACAAAATTTCATCCAAATCGTTGGAGCCCTTTCTGAGAAACCAATTACATATACATACACAAATGTACAATAATTGCTCACTTATGTATAGGATTATAAAGAACACTTGTTTACTAACATGACATTATATTCTGACTGTTTGTATAACTGGATTCAACTCAAAAACATCTCGACCGATTTTAATAACTTGGCTCCCGGGATGGCATTGGCCAATTTTACGTAAATTTTTGTGACGTCGCGTCCCAAGAGGTTAATGAAAACTTATACATGGGAAGCTTATGCTATTCTTCGATTGATAGACTATAAAGAACTTTCAGTAATATTTCAGAAATTGTAACAAAAAATGAAATTATTATTAAATTTCAATCCATTTAAAAAAAATTTGTGTATGATAATAATAATGTCATTCCTCAATTGATAGGTTCTAAGAGTTCTCAGTAATATGGTTAAAAATAATATTACGAGATGAAATTAATTACTGCGTAATAAGGTGTGCGGAACTGTGGTCCACCGCTAGCTAATAAATAACTATGTGTAAATCAATGCTCATCATACCTTCATAGAAGATTCACTTTTTTTATTTTATCGTGACGCTATACATAGATAACTCGTGTCACGACTTACGTACCTATCAGTGATGATTATAGGTTATTGCGATGTACCGTTTCGGTGTATAACATATTATTCTTTGCCTTTTTCATATGGCAACATTGATTGCATCTGAAACTCTAGAACTTTTATCTGTACGTCTGGTTCCTATGGCGTTTACGAATCTGTATGTATTCTAGCTGTTTACAGTATATTCTAGAAAATTTTAGTTAATTTGTTAATTGCTGGCAACTTATCAATACTTAACTATAAACATACCTGTATTAAAATACATATAATTCGCTGAAATCAAAACTTTACGTCTTGGTATATGAAGGATGTTAAATGTTGTATTATTTATTTATTTGTTAATGTAAATTAAGAAAATATTTTATACTTTTATGAAAATAAACAGTTTTTAGAACTTTTTTGTTTTACTTCATCTTACATTCTGTACAAATGTTTAATTCATTTAAGAAAAATATATATAAACTTTTCTACACCTATATTATATTAAATAAAGAATCTCGTGTCACGTATTTGTTACTTATTGGAGTGTTATTAGCATAAATATTGATTTTTCGATGTTTTCCTCCAATGCCAAATTAATTTGAAAATAATTAATGAAAAACTTAAATATCATAAGTTGTGGAAGCATAGTAAAAATCCGCGGGATTATGATACTTTTGTAATACTCAGACGAAGACAAAAGCGAATTCAGGCTGATTGTTGGCGAAATTATTTAATCAGATGCGAGAAGTCTATTATTAGGAATCCAAAATCCTTTTGGCGTTATGCTAAAGAATTAAAAGGTGGTAAAAATATACCGAATAGAGTAACGTTTAAAGGTAAATCTTATTTTGAAACAGGAGAGATATGTGACGCCTTTTTAGAATATTTTGGTTCTGTATATAGAAAACCATGTGATACAAATGACTGCAATTTGCTCACCTCCACACTTAACTGTGCTAGTATTTCTAAAATATTAATTTCCAGGGAAGATGTTTTTAAATACTTACGTTCACTAGACTGTAGTAAAGGCCCAGGTAGCGATGGTATTCCTCCTATCTTCGCGAAAAAATGTGCAGCTATTTTAGCTCATCCTTTAAGCATCATTTTTAACAAATCACTTAGTGAAAGCGTTTTTCCTCAGAAATGGAAGGAAGCCTTGGTCGTTCCGATTCACAAGGGTGGTTCAAGAACGAAAATCGAAACATATAGGCCTGTGTCAATTCTACCAGTCTTTAGTAAGCTTTTTGAATTGATAATTCATAATCAAATATACCCTATATTAAAAAACTGTATGCCCGTCAATCAGCATGGTTTCATGCAAAAAAGATCAGTGGTTACGAATCTCGCTAGCTTCACAGATTATGTAATTGGTGCTATGGATGATGGCATGCAAGTTGATACTATTTATACCGATTATGCAAAGTGCTTCGATCGGTTATCTCACTCAGTTCTAATAAAGAAACTTGAAGCAATAGGTATTCATGGTGACCTACTGCGTTGGTTAATATCATATCTTGATAACCGGTCTCAGGCAGTTAAAATAGGGATGCAATTATCCAGATTCTTATTTATTGCATCGGGTGTACCCCAAGGCTCTCATCTTGGACCCCTATTATTTAACGTATACGTGAGCGACATTGGTTCCTGCTTTCAATATGCAAATTTCTCTATGTATGCTGATGACACTAAAATATTTATGCCAATATGTACTGTTGATGATTGTAACAAATTGCAATTAGATTTAGACAGGTTAAGCGAATACTGCTCACTTAATCTTTTGGATCTTAATGTGGCCAAATGCCAGTGCATTACATACACGCGCAAAAAAATATCCTTAAATATAATTATAGACTTAATAATACAATAGTTTCCAGAGTAACATGCGTTAGGGATCTGGGAGTATATCTCGATCATAAATTATCATATGTAGATCACTATGAATACATTACTCAGATATCTTATAAAATGTTGGGCTTCATAACTAGATTATCAATTCATTTTAAAAATAATTCGTCTATGAAAGTTTTATTTTGTGCTTATGTAAGAAGTATTTTAGAATTTGTATCTCAAATATGGACCCCCTATTATAATATACATAGCCATAGAATTGAAAACATTCAAAATAAATTTTTGAAGATTCTGAAACGTCGTAATATGCTTTTATCAGCGGATATAAATGAGAACTTACGGGAATTGGGTATGTTATCCCTGAAACATAGACGCTTGGTAGCTGATCTGATGTTTTTATATAATTTGATGAACAATAAAATTGATTGTTCATGTTTGTTGGAACGAATTGGTCTAAGGACTACAACTAAACATATCCGTAAACCCCAGACCTTTCAGTAATATTTCAGAAATTGTAACAAAAAATGAAATTATTATTAAATTTCAATCCATTTAAAAAAAATTTGTGTATGATAATAATAATGTCATTCCTCAATTGATAGGTTCTAAGAGTTCTCAGTAATATGGTTAAAAATAATATTACGAGATGAAATTAATTACTGCGTAATAAGGTGTGCGGAACTGTGGTCCACCGCTAGCTAATAAATAACTATGTGTAAATCAATGCTCATCATACCTTCATAGAAGATTCACTTTTTTTATTTTATCGTGACGCTATACATAGATAACTCGTGTCACGACTTACGTACCTATCAGTGATGATTATAGGTTATTGCGATGTACCGTTTCGGTGTATAACATATTATTCTTTGCCTTTTTCATATGGCAACATTGATTGCATCTGAAACTCTAGAACTTTTATCTGTACGTCTGGTTCCTATGGCGTTTACGAATCTGTATGTATTCTAGCTGTTTACAGTATATTCTAGAAAATTTTAGTTAATTTGTTAATTGCTGGCAACTTATCAATACTTAACTATAAACATACCTGTATTAAAATACATATAATTCGCTGAAATCAAAACTTTACGTCTTGGTATATGAAGGATGTTAAATGTTGTATTATTTATTTATTTGTTAATGTAAATTAAGAAAATATTTTATACTTTTATGAAAATAAACAGTTTTTAGAACTTTTTTGTTTTACTTCATCTTACATTCTGTACAAATGTTTAATTCATTTAAGAAAAATATATATAAACTTTTCTACACCTATATTATATTAAATAAAGAATCTCGTGTCACGTATTTGTTACTTATTGGAGTGTTATTAGCATAAATATTGATTTTTCGATGTTTTCCTCCAATGCCAAATTAATTTGAAAATAATTAATGAAAAACTTAAATATCATAAGTTGTGGAAGCATAGTAAAAATCCGCGGGATTATGATACTTTTGTAATACTCAGACGAAGACAAAAGCGAATTCAGGCTGATTGTTGGCGAAATTATTTAATCAGATGCGAGAAGTCTATTATTAGGAATCCAAAATCCTTTTGGCGTTATGCTAAAGAATTAAAAGGTGGTAAAAATATACCGAATAGAGTAACGTTTAAAGGTAAATCTTATTTTGAAACAGGAGAGATATGTGACGCCTTTTTAGAATATTTTGGTTCTGTATATAGAAAACCATGTGATACAAATGACTGCAATTTGCTCACCTCCACACTTAACTGTGCTAGTATTTCTAAAATATTAATTTCCAGGGAAGATGTTTTTAAATACTTACGTTCACTAGACTGTAGTAAAGGCCCAGGTAGCGATGGTATTCCTCCTATCTTCGCGAAAAAATGTGCAGCTATTTTAGCTCATCCTTTAAGCATCATTTTTAACAAATCACTTAGTGAAAGCGTTTTTCCTCAGAAATGGAAGGAAGCCTTGGTCGTTCCGATTCACAAGGGTGGTTCAAGAACGAAAATCGAAACATATAGGCCTGTGTCAATTCTACCAGTCTTTAGTAAGCTTTTTGAATTGATAATTCATAATCAAATATACCCTATATTAAAAAACTGTATGCCCGTCAATCAGCATGGTTTCATGCAAAAAAGATCAGTGGTTACGAATCTCGCTAGCTTCACAGATTATGTAATTGGTGCTATGGATGATGGCATGCAAGTTGATACTATTTATACCGATTATGCAAAGTGCTTCGATCGGTTATCTCACTCAGTTCTAATAAAGAAACTTGAAGCAATAGGTATTCATGGTGACCTACTGCGTTGGTTAATATCATATCTTGATAACCGGTCTCAGGCAGTTAAAATAGGGATGCAATTATCCAGATTCTTATTTATTGCATCGGGTGTACCCCAAGGCTCTCATCTTGGACCCCTATTATTTAACGTATACGTGAGCGACATTGGTTCCTGCTTTCAATATGCAAATTTCTCTATGTATGCTGATGACACTAAAATATTTATGCCAATATGTACTGTTGATGATTGTAACAAATTGCAATTAGATTTAGACAGGTTAAGCGAATACTGCTCACTTAATCTTTTGGATCTTAATGTGGCCAAATGCCAGTGCATTACATACACGCGCAAAAAAATATCCTTAAATATAATTATAGACTTAATAATACAATAGTTTCCAGAGTAACATGCGTTAGGGATCTGGGAGTATATCTCGATCATAAATTATCATATGTAGATCACTATGAATACATTACTCAGATATCTTATAAAATGTTGGGCTTCATAACTAGATTATCAATTCATTTTAAAAATAATTCGTCTATGAAAGTTTTATTTTGTGCTTATGTAAGAAGTATTTTAGAATTTGTATCTCAAATATGGACCCCCTATTATAATATACATAGCCATAGAATTGAAAACATTCAAAATAAATTTTTGAAGATTCTGAAACGTCGTAATATGCTTTTATCAGCGGATATAAATGAGAACTTACGGGAATTGGGTATGTTATCCCTGAAACATAGACGCTTGGTAGCTGATCTGATGTTTTTATATAATTTGATGAACAATAAAATTGATTGTTCATGTTTGTTGGAACGAATTGGTCTAAGGACTACAACTAAACATATCCGTAAACCCCAGACCTTTCACGTTCGTTCAACCAAGACCAATTATGCCCATAAATCAGTATTGATAAGATGTACACAGTTATATAATGCTAAAGCTGAAAATTTCGACATATTTTCTGACAGTAATGTAGCGTTTAGAAGAAAAGCTATTGATTTATTCAGAGTTTGTTAAATATATGTGATTATTACACACACACACACACACATTCACGCCAGAAGCACTACATCGTTATTTTTGATGCAATTAATATTTAATTAATAATTTCTTTGGGGTATAGAATTATTATAACTTTATTGTAATACGATTGAAATCATTTTTGGCTAAGCCAATATGTCAACTTAATTATGTATGTAAGTTAGAATTTAATAGCTGTAGATTTCTTGAAATAAATAAATAAAATAAATAAATAAATAATTTAAAAAGTTCAATATTTTTTGTTATTGTATTAAAGTTGAATTATACTATCACAACTGACGTTAAGTGGTAAATGTACTATAAAAAATACGGTAAGTTATGAAGGTTGAATGATTTTCCAGATCCAGCTATATATAGGGAAACCGATTTTCTTATTTGGGGATGCAGTATATAATTGCTGAAAGTTACTAGTTAAATATCCAAGTACTAATAAACTTAAACATTGTTAAATTACAATAAAAATTCTCAGATATACATATGTATGGTTGACGAAGTAGCATAATAGCATAGACCGCTATAATATACTTCAATATTACAAAATTGAAATAAATCGATATAATTTACTTTGTAACTGCCTTATTAGCTTAGTGGTCGTAAATGTGACTACTATGATCGAGGTCCAGGGTTCGATTCCCTAGTCAAGCAAAGTGTTATTAGATTTTTCTAGGAAATTCTCAGTAGCATCTCGGAGTTTGGCTTTATGCTCGATTAATGGCAATAGTCTCGCAAAAACATACACGGCGAACTGTAGGTGTACATATTAGTACAACTCTGCCTAACCTTTCTGTCATACAGGCGTGATGGTATGTAGATATGTATGTAATTTAGTGCAATATTATAAAAAGCGTAACAAGAAAAACCACAAAATATTAAGTCCAAGAAAAACAAGCCGTAATAAAATTATTATTAATAATATTTGATCTTTACCTAAACAATTGAAATCTATCAAACTACTGCCACCTATACGTAGGATTCAGAACTAATAAGAAATTTATCCTAATAAAATATCTATCTTAGATCGTATTATGAAATTTTTACACAAGATGGCACTGCACTTCGACAGTTTAAATTCTGTATGAAATCTTCTCTTTATAAAATGGATATTAGTAAATATGAGACTGATAAGCTCAAAACATATGAACGCTTAGAAAATAATATATTTGAACGGGGGCTTCGTGATCCACAGAACTCATTTTTAATAAAGATTCTCCAATATCTTTAACAGTTTGGCTGGGCTCTTTGGGTTCCACATCAGTTACTCTAGATCTTAGATTTTGTGGACCATTAGAAAATGCTCATCAAATTGAATAACTTTTACTATAGCGGCATTTCGATAGTTTTTATAGTTTGGCGGTGGTCTTAGTGTTCCACATCGGGAACTCCAGACCTTCGATTTTATGTGCCATCAGAGAATGCACATCATATTGTTAAACTATTTTTATTAAGGCAGCATTTCGATAACTTCTATAGTTTGGCGGGGTTCTTAGGGTTCCACGTCAGGTACTCCAGACCTTCGACTTTTATATGCCATCAGAAAACTCTCATAATACTATTAAATAACTTTTACTAAAGCAGAATTTCGATATCTCTTATAGTTTGGCTGGGCTATTGGGTTTCACGTCAGGGTCAGATCTTCGAAAGTCCAAGTTTTGATAATGTTTCCTTTACATGGGTATTAAACCCGACTTTTGTGCCAAATTTCAGCACTCTAGGTATTTGGGAAAGTACTACTTCCATTCTGATGATCATGAGTGAGTCAGTGTCGAATTTTCGTAACTTTGCATCCCAATAACTTCTAAACTAATGAAACTGTAAGTTAGAAAAACCTTGACATTGTAGGTTTCTGTAAGTTCTTAGCAAACAGCCTTATACATACAATAACCTAGTGCTGCTAGACAGAGGCGTGAAAATACGACTAAACTCTTACAGTATAGATGGCACAGCCGTGCCTTGCACTCGGCTTGGGCTGGGATTCGATTTCAGGATTTTTAATTTTTTCTTTTCTTTATAGGCTGAACTCAAACTTAAATTCAAAATTTTAAGTTAGTAAGACTACTAGAAGTACCTTAGAATTTTGATGATCGGTGAGTGTGTCAGTGACAAAATTAAAGTACTTTGACTAGTAAATTCGTACTCTTTAAGATATGATTTTTAGGTATATTGGCAATGCATCCAGCTATAGTATCTACTTTTGATCTCTAACAATTTAAAGCTACAGGGGTGTCAAAAGTGCTGTAAGTGGCTTCGAGAAAAGGATGTTACGCCGTGTCTTGCGCTCTACTTGGCGGGGTCACTGTTTTGCCCACAGATAGTGAAACTAAGGCCCGTGGAGCGATCAACAAGTAAGGTCCATCGAAAGTATTATGCATAGCCATACTATTGTATGTGTGTACCATTGCAATCGAAAATATTACTTTCACTAAGAAGGCCATTGGGACGCATAACGATTTTCAAACTACATAATCATGTGCTCCTAACAGAGATGATTTTGAGTCAACAGCATTTTGTTCACTATGACTCCAAGGTTTGTGCACATACCCTTCACATTATCATTACTGGTGAACACAAGAAATATTATTTTCATTAAGGACTATGGGTGACACATAGTATTTCTTAAATTGCACCGAAATTCCCGCAACATACAGTACTGTCACTTGTATCAGGGGTTTAAAATTTTTCAAATTTCTTTGTATATGATTGACCCTAAAACAATTTAATCGATTGTTTAAAACACATAGAGATTTACGTGAATTCTTAGCGTACTTATTAAAGATTATAAAACATTACCACTGTCAATTTGTCGCCAAGTATTTATTAAGGATGTTCCAGGTATTGTACTTCAGAGACAATCCCCACCCATCCCCTAGGCTTAGCATTCTGCCGTCTTGGCTCACTTAATCACTTAACGTTAGGAGAGATTTTGGCCAAACGCTTTACCCAATCCAAAAATAAATAATAATAAAAAAAACCTGCAATATAACTAATATACACAATATTTTAGAGCTTCATTCAATAAATTTAATGTTCTCCATTCATATATCCCACACAATACATCCTACGTAAATAACAAATGATAATATACATGACAATGAATATAGTTGCGCGTTGATGTCTTTTGTTCGCAAATCAAACATTCCGTCCCTTTCAAATATTTACATTAATAAAGTTATAGAAACGGATAAAGAGCCTCATGTTTGTATTTGGACAAGATTGTGATAAGGTTCATTAATAGAATAACTCTAGGCTGAACTTAATCTTTTCGATACGAGTATAAAATCCAGAAACAGAACATTGTCATTGATGGACACACAAATTATTCCTTACAGAAAGAAGGAAGGCCCTTTATTCACCGATGCGTGTAACATTTGAACTCATTTCACGTTAATTTATCTTTTTTTGCTCATATACTAGATAGATAATCGCTGGCAACAGGATGAATTAGAAACATACAATATAAAAAGGATTAAGATATATTTTTAAATTAAGTTGCTGTTTGGATAAAAATTTATGGCGTCTAGGTCGCTGTCCAAATTTACTTAATAAATTAATTATATAGTGTGATACTTTGATTTTTTTTACTGACTATACTGATAGCCTTAAGAGCCCTGGAGCCATCAGAATCTTTGACAGTTTCACCGGGCTTGGAGGCGAGCACGGA
Source organism: Saturnia japonica (assembly GCA_033032175.1). Lineage (NCBI taxonomy): Eukaryota > Metazoa > Arthropoda > Insecta > Lepidoptera > Saturniidae > Saturnia > Saturnia japonica. The sequence continues at coordinate 4,266,165 of CM065331.1, forward strand.
AGACACTCAGCCGCAGGAGCGAAGCAACAAGTTCAAGGGTGCCAAAGTGGCCGAACCTTGGCTTGTGCAGTTGCAAATAAGTCGCTATCTAACTGACTCCCTATTCGTAAAATTTGATGTAACTAACTATTCATAATTATATATGTGTTTCTACCTCTTGGGAGAAAGAATAAAACATAGGTATACGCGTTTACTAATCTAGCAATATTGTCTATGTGTCTAACTAGCCAAAAAAGGAAAAAGGGCCCTTACAGAACCTATGCACCTGTGTGGTCTGCACGTATGTGGTAGAGCAGTATAATAATTTCTATTGGTAGCTAGTGATTGCAAGTGCAGTGTTACAGTATTTCGCGAGCAGCTGCTTGGTTCAAAGGCTCCATGCTGGAGGATCGCACCTAGGCTGGAGTTGCATATTCTTGATAAGTTTAATTTAATATATTTATTATACTATGTAGTAGTATACGTATGTAATACTATGTATGCTATTTACGAATAAATTATATGATTACGAACGGTGTGATTCACAAGGTGAAACAAGGCTATTTCTGACTGCATACACATTATTGCATATTGCGTTTAATTATTATTTTCATAATGGCATACAAGTTATAAACATTGTCGAGTATTTTCTATTTTATTATCTTTGTATAAAGTTCAATTTCGTTTAATATTTGCCTGCGATATGTCATCATGGGTTGATCGAGTTGAAACCAGCTTCGTGGAAAAAAAACATCTTTTGTTTTGCAAAATGCGCTTGAGAGGTTTCGTTATGTTGTAAGGTTTTCCAACGTGTGACTTGACTTTTAACAGAAGATATATAGTGATATTTTATTTACATTAATACAAAAATATATTCTTATTTTTGAAAATAAATATATATATATATATATATATTGTGTGTGTGTGTGTGTGTGTGTGTGTGTGTGTGTGTGTGTGTATATTCAATAAATATATTTGTATGTAATTTTTAGATATATACATGCATAATATGTATTTGTGATTTTTGGTATGTATTTATTTAATTTATTCAACACACTAATTATGTATTTATATTTTATTACTATTCTAGATATGCTAACGTGTGAGCACATTTTTGATTTTATTTTTTCTTTCATTTTGCTCTCCCTACAATTTTTTTTCCATTATACTGCAAGTTACCTGGAAGAAAATTCCCTGTGTAAGTACTAAAACGTGGAATATATCATTATTATATTTTAATCAGATTTTCCACCATATTATGTATATAGGAATGAAAAGGAACGGACGACTGGAGATGGAATAAATGAGTGATGAATGAATGAGTAAAAATAAATAATAAAGAGGAATGGAACCAAGACAAGACGAGTATACGTAGTTAGATTTAAAATTGCTCACTCTTACGAGAAGTACATTTAATTTGAAGAATAGAATCACATTTTTATTTAATAAGACACTACATGTATGGTGGTGGCATTTTAGATCTACTAAGAGAGCTTTACCTATAGACGAGTTTTTCTTTATAAATAATTTGTAATAAACTTTATTTTCAGAGTAAGTATTTTTAAACTCAGTGGGTAAGTGGGTAATTCACAAATGTATAGTATCCGCTGCCACTACGGTGGTCACCGTTTAAAATATATATTTATTGTCATTGCAATCAATACTAACTAGTACTTAGCGCTTTTTAGTTTATGTTTATTATTAAACGCATCAATATATGTTACCTGAATAAGTAAATACATACCTTAATAAAAAATATATTTCATTTAATTTAACAAATAAATTCATGCACTATGAACACAAAGAAATTTATAAGTATTCCCGTTGAAGCGAGTTTAAAATATCCCTTTCTGACATCATCCTCATCTTGTATGCGTTCATTAAGGCAGCGATTGTCTAACCTATGTGCAGGATATACGACCTTTTTAAAGGCTGAACATAGACCTGCACGGTTGCTTGCGTTCGCGCACTGGCCAGTACCAATCCGACAAGAGAACGCGCGGCCGCCATGCGAGAAATAACGAACAATACAAAAAACGAAAACGAAATTATTCCATATTTAAACTAAATCAATACATTCTCAATAAATTCCGTATAAGAAGTGCAAGTTCGGTTTGGATTTTTTTTTTAAATTTCGCAACACAGCCGTTCACAGCGTATGGCCACAATCCAAGGATGTGAACTTTTTTATTTTATTTGTGCGACTGAAAAGGAATGTGGTTTTAGTGTCCATGCACAAAAGAACCGGTGTGGTGTTATCATTTTGTTTTCTTCTTAATAAGTGTGCAAAGTTGGTGAACCTTTTGCTGAGTTCAGGGAATTTTTAAATTCAAACTAAAAAGGTATGTATATTTTTTATTAATTAAATATCCATTTTTTGTCTCTTGGCTATGAAAGCTTAAATATTGAAAAACTTTTGAAATTCTAAGCGAATGAAAGGAGGAAACACGACTTCTACACAAAAAAAATAGTTCTATATTACATATTTTTCATCTATGTATAAACTTCCATAATTATATCTGTATCATAATATATGTAAATTAAGTAATAAGGTGAAAAGAGATAATTTCATTTCTAAACTTAAATTATATTTTTATACTTTTTATATAATTATCATACGTATGTTACTACGAAATTGGGATTTAGGTTCTTTGAAACAAGCGTTTCAGCATGCTAGAAAGATATCGAGGAGGTCACCGACGGTCACCGACGGTCACCGTTATTTGTGGGTTGTAATGTACTTACCATCAGGACTTGTACAGTAATTTCGTCAAGCTATTTAGACTGAGGTACTTAAACTTCTGTCCAATGTTTCGTTAGAAGGTTTAATAGCTGCTACAAATATGAAGCCTCCATTCAATGCTAATGAAGGTTCCAAATCTCGCCAAACCACTTGATACTCATCATGTAGGTGTTTTAAAATAGTTGTATTGAATGATTAATTAATTGAACTTTAAGATGAAAATAGAAAAAAATATCCACTTTCGGTGCCTACAATGAATTGCAAATGAAATCTAACCTTCTTTTTTTACGTTTAAGTGACATTAAAAAAATCCTTTATTGGTTTATCCTTAGACCACAGGCCCGTCTGAGATTAAGTTACGATGAAGCCATAAATAGTAACATACTAAGCTTAGAGGGACTGGCTCTCATGCAGTTGCTGCAAAACATCTACCGGTGTCTGGCAACAGATTTACAACTTAAAAGTGGTAGCTAGCCAGGCGGCATTATAAAATACTCTGCCATCATGCTATGGTTTCATCATATTTTGCTTCTTTGAAAGCTTATTGGATGGTTCAAACTCACGTTAATCGACGCAGTGTTCGAACACTCTACCAAGCCATCTTCTTACCGCTTATCCTACTTTAAGGTCGGCACATGTTTTCTTCTTCCACTGTACTCTCTATCAAATATCATTAATATTATCTACCAGGTCATAATGACTTCAACACGTGCAGCGATGAAGTAAAACAACGTGAGGAAATGTATTTATTTATTCGAAGAAATCATCAACTTTAAATTATTGAGTAAAAATACACAATACTTAGAAAAATATTAGATATGTGAACAATAATTTCAGTATTTATTAATAAAACTGGCCCAAAAATATCATATTAAAATTAAATATAAAGAGAAAAAAGAATCAACCTATATAAAGTGAAACACTTCAATTCTTTAAATTATATGTAAATTAAATAATATATAAAAGGTAATAAGTAGTTGAAGGAAAAAAAACAGTATATAAAAAAAAGCTAAGAATATATAACTAATAAATCTATATAATACGTCAATACTGCATACCATAATATTTACAAGGATAATCTTGCACACTGCCATTTTAAATTAACACTGTTTTGTACTTTGGTAACTAAATATTCACTTAAAATATGTTTATAGCACAAAAATTCATCCTGTCCAAGGATCGATGCTTGCTACGAAGTAAGTACAGAAAAGCATTACGAGAAGGATGGTGGCAAGCTAAAGCAATAATGGTTCGGCGGTAGCGTGTACGGACGCGGCATCAATCGACGTTGTTCGAATCTCTTGAATAAATCTGAGCTTGCGGTGAAGGAAAACACCATTGATGAAATCATAGCATGGCTTGTAGGGTATTTCCTAATACCCGTCCAACTAGCTACCACTATCAAGTACTAAGTTTAGCATGTTACCATTTTTAGCCACATTGTCACTTAACATCAGATGGATTGTTACCAGATCCTTAAAACCTATAAAGAATTTCAAATAAGGTTGTTTTTGTTATTATGTATAACGTTTTTTAACCGAAATATAGTCTGTGGCTTGACCACAAGCAGATCTTATTTTATTTCACGTCTACAAAATAGGCTGGCTTTAGAGTACAGCTAACAGAAATACATATGTTTGTCAACCGACTTTCAGCTTAAACGACGAAACATCAAAAAAACATTCTGGCTAGATTTCGAAATGTATACTGATAAGAGTTTTAGGATTTATAATGATTTGAAAGCATGCTAAGAATAGTGCTACCCTTACACTAAGCATAAAAAATAAATACAATTTTACTCATTTAGTACCAGTTATTAGATATATTTTTTAAAAAAAGTACTAATCGTGACTAAAGTTGGATGTTAGATAAATTGCTTGACCGATTCAAGTTTTGTTGAAAACTTATTTGTCAATGAATCGTTACGAATAATTAAGAGTGACGCAGAGCTCTTACGTAATATTATCCACACCTTGATCTCCAAGAATGTTATATAGTATTAAGTTATATTATTATGTCTGTGGCCATACGTATTAGAGAATTTCCTTATCTTATTTATTATATGTGATAGAATCTAAATTATTACAAAAAGTATAACTAACATGACATCATTTAATAGAATATATGATTTATCCTCAATAGTTTTATAAATCATAAAAAATATCAAGAAATAATATAATATCAATTTTCAATTGATTTTCTTGAAATTTAGTTCACTGAAATCATAATTTCATTTCCTAACTGGTAGGCTATAAGCATTCGCAAATAATAATTTCAGATAATGTAAAAGAAAAATCTAATTATTATATACGTCATTTAAGAATTAAGAATTGTTCATTATTATTCGACGCGTTAACGGTAAGGGGGTGACTTGTATCAAATCACTGCCATTTCTCTCTCCACACATCTTGACCGTTAAAAACGTATTTAATTTTTTTTAATGTGTACTAATATTGTATATTGTAAATTGTCAAAATGTTATAACTCAATAATTATGTTTATTTCTTACTTGCCAAGCAATGCATCGTGAATTGCCTATCAAAGAAAAAAAGATAATTACCACAAAGGTTCAACACTCATGCAATGAACTAACAAAATTTCGTAAAACAGTCCGTAAACGTTGCGCAGTCCGTGAAAGAGTGCAGGCCCGCAAAGATTGACGATAGCAAAACTGGTTTGCGATTTCAAATCTTAATTTAGACTTGTTCCAGTGTAGTGTAAAAATTCACACGTATGTATTTGCTTAGAGCATCGATCGATTATATCAACTACTTCGACGTGATAGTATATCTTTTACTTTAAAATTGCTATTCTCATTAACATCTTTTCACTCCTTATGTGTTGGCTATTTAAAAGCGTAATTATTATTACTAAAAATTGTGTGTTATATACAATTTTCCGTTTTTAAATCTTCAATATCAAAATTGACTGTATTATCGTGCACCAAATTTTTCATCTCCTTTTCACTCTGTATGCGTTTGTTATTTAGAAACGCAATTATTAATAATAAAAATTGTGTGTTCCTAGAATTTACCAACTTTACATCTTGAACTTCAAAACTGACTGTATCGCCATGTACAAAAACTTGCACACACTTTCCACTCATCTATATTAATAAATCAGTAGTAAATAATAAATAAAATAAAAGTAATAAATCTTGTAGTGAAATTTTGTACACGGGAATTATAAGTATGTAGTTACATAATTAATGGGTTTATGAATTGTCGATATTACTTCTAAAAAAAAAAAATCATCAATTCTCAACCGATTCCGATCAAATTTTGTAAACGGGTAGCATACATCATACCATCATTGAGACGCTATAAAAATTGTTATATCCTCGATCAAGTATTCAGCAATTAGCATTTAGCACCGTGGAAGACTTCTCATCTGAACCGTCGATGTAGTATGGTATATGACACAACACTGGCCTGCAGTTTCGCAGGGCTGACAATTTTACAATAATATAAACAAACTCACCACTGACGGCGTCTGCGCTGACGGAAGAAGCTTCACAATTCACCGGCAACCGTCAAGAAATAGGTGGGATAAGTTTAAGTCAGACCAATTCGTCTCATAGCGAGATTATAAGTTTACACAATATAACAACATAACAAACAGCCGCAATAGGGAGATTATCCATGGCCCAACACAGTACAAAACAATTATAAGAGGTTTTTGTCAAGTTATCAAACTAAGGTACCCGTAATTCTAACCGCAACGTTGACTTTCAAGACAATCACGATTGGCCATATTATAGGGAGAATATATCTCCCCTCATAGCCCAACAAACGTGTATTAAATCAACTGACAATAATTAACAAGTCATTGTACATGTTATATCGCGATCCGATCAAATAAACATAACTTCTCAAAATAAGCAAGCTGACAGCTGACCGCGCGGTAGCGTGAAGTTGCCTTGTTGGAGAAAACTAAAGACAACTTGTGTTGTCAGATCATGGTTCCGAACAAGAATCATTATTAATATTTCATTAGAAATCGTAGAATAGAATAATCATTTTCAACAGATTTTGATGAAATATGTACACAGAAAATACATGCCATTCCTCAGTTGATGTGGCGTATGAATTGTCAACAATATGAGTAAAAATAAAATTGTGGGATGTAAATATTAGGTCTTTACCTATGAAATTGCCGTTTTGTTTGAAAAAATTTAAACGAATTTTTTCATGTATTTTTTATTTGTATTAATCGAAGTAATCACCCATGCAATCAATGCATCTTTGCCAGCGCAGTGGCAGTTTATTGATGCCCTTCTTAAAGAAATCAGCTGGACGGAAGGCAACAAATTCTTCAAAGGCATTTTGTACTGCCTCTCGGGCATTGAATTTTTTTACCGCCAAGGAGTTATTCAAATTCTGGAAAAAGTAGTAGTCTGTAGGCGCAAGGTCTGGTGAGTAGGGCGGATAACGGAGAACTTCCAACCCCAGTTCTTGCAACTTGGAGACCGTCTGCTGTGCAGTATGAGGTCGCGCGTTGTCGTGCAGGAGCAGCGGAGACGAGCGATTGACCAATGCTGGTTGGAGATGTGCCAGATTCTCCATCATTGTGTTCAGTTCTTCACAGTACACATCTGCAGTAATGCTTACCCCGTTTGGTAAGAAGCTGTGATGAATCACACCGGCGCTAGACCACCAAACCGTGACCATCACTTTTCTAGGGGTAAGTTTTCGTTTAGGGCATTGTTTTGGTGCTGAACCAGGATCCAACCAACTTACTGAGCACTTGCGGTTATCAAACAGAATCCATTTTTCATCGCAGATATCAATGCGGTTCAAAATTCCTTCATTTGTGTGTCTGTTGAGCAGTGCAAGGCACGTCTCGACGCGTACTTCGCGCTGGTGATCATTGAGTTCGTGGGGCACCCATTTGTCAAGCTTTTTGACCTTACCAATTTGACGCAAATGGATCAATATTGTTTTGACGCTAACGTCGAAAGCGGCTGCTAATTCAGCCGTAGATTGTGTTACATCAGCTTCCACAATCGCCTTTAATTCATCATTGTCGACCAAAGTCTTCGGACTACCGCGAGATTCATTTTTCAGGTCGAAATTCCCAGAAAGGAAGCGAGCAAACCAATAACAGGTGGTGCGTTGGTTTGTAGTGTTAGCTCCGTAAACGTCGTTGATGCTGCGTGCCGCTTGTGCCGCGTTGCTGCCACGACGGTATTCATATTCCATAATTACTCGAATTTTTAACGTATCCATGATGACAAAAAAGATTGAAATGCGATGAAAATGTAACACTAATCAATAAACAAATGACTACTTTTGGAAAAAGAATTCCATGTTTTTAAAATAAAATTAATTTGAAATTAGAATTCTTAGCCAAACAAAAATTATTTTGTACTGCCAGTACTGCAGAACGGCAATTTCATAGGTAAAGCCCTATTAATTACTGTGTACCTAGTAACAAACGTGTGCGGAGCTGCGGGCACTCCGCTAGTTAAGTATAAAACAGTATTTTTTATATATAGTAACATAATTGTTATTATAATATTATATGTCGAAGAAATACATCAGAATGAACTATCAGAGACACCAGGATTTTCCTCGACATTTTTGTTACAAAATCAGAACTCTTGCGGGTGTCATCCGGGTTAAGTGCAAGCACCGTAGAGATGTGCACGATCCGACAATCCAATCGAGAATGATGTCTGTTTATTTGGGGTTGCTCCCAGTTGCCTCGAACCTCCCCTATATAGACCCTATATAGTCCTCACGAACCGACAAGCACCAGCTAGGTTGGTCTTCTCTTTGAATTCCAACTTAGTAGGTAGCCTCTATCAATCTTAAGATCCAATATTAGATTCTATAATAAGATCACGAAGCGCATTATTGATTGGTCGTACAATAATGTTAAGAGCCATGGCAAGCTACTTTTACTATCAAAAAGTGGATAGAGTGGATCATTAGGTGAATGATAGCTATGTATGGCTAAGCTAAGCTCCCTCTCTGTGCATCCCCTAAATTATATGGGATACAGGAGTAGAGGAAGACCGAAAAGGTATAGATGAATTGTGTATAAAATGTGTGAGTACTGTGATGATATTTGATAGAGTGGAGTGAAAGAAGAAAACATGTTGTGCCGACGCTACTTAAGTAGGAAAAAGGGTAAACCTGAACTAGGTTTCTAGCCGGTTCTTCTTGATGACTGGGATGTTTTCTAAACCAGAAGTAGTGTTTTGACGTTAATAATGCCTTCTTAGGGCCTAAATTGAATAAAGTATTATTATTATTTAACCGACTTCAACAAAAGACTACTGAAGGAGGCTACTGAATTCGAATGTATATTTTTTTATGGATGTTCAGCCATAACTTCTTGGTTTGTGAACCGAATTGGATGATTTTTTTTTGTTGGATAGTGGATACCTTAAGGCTAGTTCCATTTTAATTTCATTTGCATTGGACCATCAAGTTCGAAGATACACCAAGAAACTCTTTAAAATCATTGAAGTTAGTTTTATTTTTTGTAAAAAAATGTCTTGTTACAGTAATAGAAGTTTTACTTATATACGCTTAATCAAGAGTGTTACTAATTTTACCCGGAGTATAGTTCCGGCTGGTGACGGCACAGATAGCGGGCAGGCGGCACGGAGCGGCGCGGCGCGGCTCGGCGTGGGTAGTCCGGTGGGCGCGCAACCTTGACTTATACAAACCGAGCGAACCAGTGAATTGTAAAGCTTTAAACACGAAATTATTGACTATTATCACGCGATTTTTATTTTTACTTCGTTTATCGTGTTTGTTGTTTAACGTACTAATATTTGTTCGTAATGTATCACGTATCATGTATCGTTGTGTATATTATTATCTTTATATTATAGAATGTTTTTTGTGCCAACGCCATATCTCCCTGAGTTTTTTTATCAAAATTAATGATTTAAAGATTATTTTAAACCTTATATTTCCCGTTACTGAAGAAAATTAATGTTTTCGTCCAAAATTGTTTAAAAAACCATTTCATTAAAAATATTATCTTTTGATAAAGTATATACAACTAACCTATAGGAGTTGCCATCTATTTACAATTTATTTTTGTTATCGTCAATAAGTTTAGCGCTGTAGGGTTGTGGCTACAATCTCAGCTGATCTTAAGTCACGATGTGGCCCAAGATAGTAGCACGTTAGGCCTAGTGGAAGATTGGCTCTCAACTGCTGCTGCCGGAATACACCTATAAGGTGTTTGGCGACAGATTTTCAACTAGAGGGAGTTAGCTAACCAGGTTTCTTTTTGATATCCTCTTACGCTTCTTCTTCTGACCAATGTGATAGCTGTAGCCGATTCACGATAACTCTGCAATCTCCACTTTAATATTGAATTGTAATTTACTTAATATTGTGTTTGATGATCTCTTGGGTTATTTTGTGATTATTTACCTTGTAAGATGCATATTACTCTCCTATTTAGTTAAAATTCTTTAATTGTAAATTATACTTAGGTAACTATCTAATCGTTATAATATACACATTAGACCAAATCAGCCCAAACCCGGACATAATGTGCCCGGACACACGGTACATAATATGATCCGCTAATGTATTTAAATTTGCTAGCCAACTAGTATTTAACTTAAAACTTTATTCATCATATCCCGTTGGCTCCCGGACGTCAAAAAATTTACCTAAAAATGGCATATATGCCATAACCGGGAGTCAAGTTATTAAATATTTTAATATGAATTTTTCATGGTTGTAAACAGGTATTACTTCGCTAGGTGCCCAGGTAACTTTGATACGAAATTATGGGTCCTATAAAATTAATTCGGCAGCGTTGCTGTGTTTACATTCTTGATTATAGAGTGGTAAAAGTTTTATTCATAACAAAATAAATAATACTCAATATTCAAATATTTTTTTCATCAAAAAACTGAACACTATCTTCAAGGTATAAATTGTAAATTAAGTGACCTGCGTCGATCAATCGGTCTAATGTAACCATTAATGGTTCGCATGATGTCTCAAGCATTCGCCTCACTTAGGGCTGTCAGTCAGCTTAAAATAAATTGTCGTATTTTATTTTATTTACTGCTTCAGTTAATCACATATGTGAAGTAGCTATAAGAATTTCCACAGAGGTCGCAGTTTCGATGCTAAAATACGCAATGAGAAGCAACTGAAATAAAGTTATAGATTATTTCGTCATTTTTACGGAATTTGGTCCATAGCTTTTGAAGATCGTAGGCCGAAGTGTACTGGACCAAGACATTCCATTTATTGTGGTGATTTCATAATTAAATAAATCGGCATGTTGAATACTGTATTATTGAATTTACTGAACTTACATAATTGTTAATGCTTACAATAGTTTTATGATATGGAATAAACCAATTAAAATTTACCATGTTATCTTGTGCCCAATTAAACAGGCCTCTCTCTAAACCTAAAGAAACCGAATGACACGTTCTTTAATGGAACATTTTACATTGGTCGATTCTAAACGGCCACTAGAAAATAGTGACGATCAAGGCGCCACAAGCTAATTCAATTTTGATAAACAGGCTCTAGGAGATATTAGGCCAGCTAAATATGTTTTAATAATATCCAAATGTCTCTATAGTATTGGATATAATAATGTAAATATTTTATATAAAAAACAAATTTTTTATGAAATACAGTTTCTCGGTTGATTTTTAATAATACCTAATGAATGGTAAACATGCAACTGGAAAAACAAATTATACAACATATATAAATATAAATAATTTAACAAACAAAAGTTGAGAACCCTAGTGTTACGCGTAAGACTAAAGTAATAACTATGTTGTAACTAAGTTACAGGTATAAACTGCAATAATACCATTAAGTTATTCCGGCCCGAGCACCAAACTCATAATGTTTTGAAAGACGTTCGCAATCTCGTAGGTTACGTTTGTGAAGCAATATTTCGTATGAATTAATCAAAAAGATTCGCCTTTAAAATTTCACGATTATTTATAGTTTTTTGAATATTTAATTATTAACTTAAACCATTATTTATATTTTAGAAATACTAATGGTTCCCTACGTGCCCGATCGACGGCATTAAGTAGGTTACGCGAGCGTAGCCGCGAGCACAGAGCTAGTTTATAAAATAAAACATCGATGTTATTTAATGAAGTTAATTAAATATTTTATTTATATGAAATTATTTACTAAAGGAAAATATTTTAATTATATTCTGTTATAAGTTCAGATTTGCTTATATTCACAAATAACCTATAAGGTTAACATAAGAAACGACCACGCTGATACACTAACACCCACGTAAAGTTGTAAGTATGTGTAGTAGAGAGAAAAGCGTTCAGTATAAATGTAGATGGGATCGCTGAGTCGGATAGATACGACCAGACTCGATGCAGATCGAATGGCACGTAGCGACATCCCATCAGAACGTTTTTACTCCAGTCCAAACTAGCTAATAGACGTTTCACATCGAGATAAATTGATAATTTAATAATCCTCCGACTCTCGTAGCCTGTTCATTGAGATCATTTCAATGATCCCAAATACGATATATGCTGTAAAGTTGGTGAGGAATTACGTATCTTGCAGATTCCAGATGCCACTGCAGCATCAGTCAAAGTTTTTCTAATATCATTGAAGTAACAGCATACTGAATCTCGTCTCAATCAGACCTGTGGAAGAGAGATGTTCATATAAATTTTTCAATTAGAAAAGAGCTGAGAATCTTCATACGGCTGAACATATTTTCTTGAATCATACTCAAACAAAAAAAAAGTGGATCAAAATTGGTTCAGCCGTTTGCGAACTACGATGCCGCAGACAGACACACAGATACACACGTTAGACTTATAACACCCCTCTTTTTGTATCGGGGGTCAAAAACCAACGCTACCTACCTATTTATTTCTATTTGCTATTCCAATAGTGTTTACGTGAACCGTTTATTTGGTTAAATACATTAAAATATTATGTATTCATTCATTGTCATTAGATTTATTTTATTACAAATAAGGTTCGGTGCGTGATTGTCAAATATGTACCAATATTACCCAACGGTCACCTCAGCTGCTGGTGAGGTCGCCACTTTAGACAAGCAAGGGCAAACGAGGGCGTTATGAAACCTCAGTTTTATTTGCGTTTACATATATAGATTTATGAGATAATATTTCTTAAAATGGTGAAGGCTTAGTAGTCACACTTAGAGCCGACCTTGAAAAACGAAATTCGAATTTCACAATGAACCTGAAATAATAAAAGAAGTCGTCCTGGTGAAACCAGAGCATAATTTCAAATTATTGTATAACTAGGAAATTATAGCCAAAATCTGCTGCCAAGTACTTGTATAATGAATCTAGTTTTTTAAATTTATAGCCTAATTATTGAGAAAGGTTAAAGACTATCAAAAATTAACTAAACAGAACGAAGTACCATTTTACTTTTTTTTATCTGACTATACTGTTCTGTACTTTACAGCTTCACCAGGCTTAATAGTGGGGGCGAGCCGTGTGTGTGTGCCTGTGTGGCATGGTACGGGGTATCAAGGGCCGAGAGCGGGTTAGTCGCCTTATGAGAACTGAAAAAATTTAACGCAATTAAAATCACTGATTCTGAATTTTTTTTAATACTGGGCCGTAAAGAAAGAGGGTCGGTTACAAAATTCTCAATAACTTCCAAATTATTGGAGCAAGCGTTGTGAAAAAAAGAGAAATCTTATAGTGATTATATGAAACTCATAACAGTTCAAGATTATGAAGTTTATTTTGAATAATTATTGAATGAATAATTTTTTAATGACAGCTCTTAATAAAGCCGTCATACGATTTGGCATTTTTTACTTCTTTCTATATTTACAATGAAATAAACTTTAATTTAGTTTTTATTTTAAATTGATTGCTCAAATATTATAAAAGCTATCGCATTTTTTATAGCCGACTCCCTTTCTTTGCGACCCAGTGTAGTTATACTAAATCCCATTGTCAATTTTTCTTCACGTGTAAATAAATAGAATAAAGAGACCTATACCCGATTGAGTTGTGATCACCATACTCGTGATAAACCCGTCACAGGGTCTTTCTTTTAGTTTGTCGCGTTTCGGAATCAGTCAGTGTACACTCTACCGAGAGGCTTTCAGGCATGCATGACAATTGTAACCGTTGTTCGTACCATTATTTTATCGTATTACTATAATAAAAGAAAGTTTATCTAAAAGTTGAATACACTAAAAAGTCTATAAAACTTAACAAAACCGGCACCACATTTAACAGCGGTATTTGAAATAATTGTTATTGGTTTACGATTCGATTCAGATTGCTACAGCCGTACAGCGTACCCGGTCATGGTCATAGAATATAAATTAACTGTATTCGATTGTATTTAATGGTACAGATTCAGATATACAACACAATTAATTCAAATTTACATAAACATTTAATTTGCGATATTTCTTCTTATTATTATTATTTTTTTCAGTAATTTTTATGTGATTACAGTGAGGACATTTTTATGAAAGGCTTTTTATTGCTTTTTTTAGTATTAAATAACGTTCTTGTCGCAGGGAGATGATGTAAACAGATATTTGATCACATCCATAAACTAGATGACCAATTCACGGAAGGTGTGGCTGGGTTAGGTTAGGTTTAACTTATGATAAGTAAGAGTGGGAATCAGCGATCGCCAGATACTAATAATATTTAAGAAGTATGATAGAAACAATATCGATTTATTAACAATAAAAATATAAAAAATTGTATTTACATCTTTTTATTAAAACAAATAAGGGAATCACTCTAACACCTTCAACATAATTATATACCAATAAACTTTTTTAATATTTCTTTTTCCAATGACAAGATAGTAATTTTTTTTAAATTTTAATGTTAGTTTTTCGTATGTGTGTTTAACATCTATATTTATTCTGTGTATAATCTTTTAAGATACCATAATTTACTTTTAAATGTGAAAGTACGTTTGTCTGAACGATTGTCCATCAATCACGCTTAAACGATTAGACGGACTTTAATTATATATTACACACAATGAAATAAAAAAGCCGGTAAGTAAAATGAATTCATATTTTTATTATTATAGCTAATGATATTATATCTTTATTAATATCATTGATTAAAGCTAACTTCATCATGTCTCCACTTCTTTAACATGAAGCGCAGTTCTCAATTACCCTCTCCACTAAACGCTCCAAAATAGTTATTTATTCTCTAATTTCTATGTCATTGACTATTTTTTAATTAAAAAAAAAGCATGGTAAAAGGTTGTAATTTTAAAAATAAAAAAAATTATACGAAGTACAAAAAACATTTTAAAAAACTTCATTAAAATTTAAAATGTTAATTTAAATAAAATTATCATTTAACTAAATATGCAAAAAATAATTTATAAAATAACGTTATGTTGCTTCATTTTATAAGAAATCACTCCGTTATGGTGACTTCAATCTGACCATATTAAGTATACAAAGTCCATTCACATCACAAAGTTCTGTTAAAGTAAATTAATTACTTAATTTTAATCGATATTCTCCTATTATTTGGTCATTGAACTAGGTTTATAGATTTACTGCTTATTAGTTAATAATCTCATAGACAAATTTAAAATTTTATAATATAAGAATACATATTTCTAAATTTAAGTTGGCAACTCTCTTAACTGAAAAAACGCTCGCGGCTTATTGTAGATATTTGCGGCATATGTCGGCGGCACACCCGCTCGGCAAAAACCGATTTCTTTAAATTCTTTATACATTTAGTGTTATAGACCCAATCTCACCAGACCTTAAGTGACGATATGACCCAAGCTCTAATATTATATAATACATAATATAGAGCCAAATCATAAACAAAAACCATAACAAGTACTATAAACATCTACTCCAATTACTAATTACACATCTTTTTAATACAGTGGTCATACACATCCTTATCGTTAGGTATAATTATTATGAAATGTTATTTATATACTACTTCCTAATTAATTAAAGATCCCGCCAAAAGCCCTCCGTCAAATTATTATAACGTGGGGGTTGTTACCATTATTTTACCTTTTTTTTTTGTTTATTTACTGGAGCGTGACACTAATAAGGTTGAGTAACGATGAACCACCTGCCCACATTGAAAAAAACATAAGTTTTTCGCAAAACAATGTGGGCGCGATAGTCTCTTGCCTACGCAAATGAATTAAAACATAATCACTTTATATACGTGGTTTCCTAATGCACAGTTCACACGAATTCGGATGAGAAATCACTCTTTTACCAAAGACGTTTTACGAGTATAATTACTAAAAAAATATGACGAAACTAGTTATGATTACAAAATATAATATATTCGTTGTACAAATTACGTTGTATTTGTTATAGGCTAATTAAATATTCTCAGGGAACATTTTCATTTTAATGGCAAAAGTGCATCGTTAATAATAATTCGACTAATTCAAAAATATATTTTTCATAAAATACAAAAAAACGGTAATTTCCTATCTAAGGACCTAATATTTATCTGCGCTTTATTTTGATTATTTAAGACTGTTTGTACTTTGAGAGTATTTTTTCTATATGATATTTTTTTAGCAAGGGGGAGGGCTAAAATGATTGAAAAAGTTAGGAACCGATGCTCTAATGAGTACAGGGTTATATGGGGCCAACAGTGTAGTTAGTTAAAAAAAAAAGAAACTTTGAACTCACTAACCTCTGGAACTATTAGTCAGAATTGACTTTAAGTATATGTGTACAAATTCTACAATTTAAAACTAGCTTTCTTATAAATAGTTAATAATGTATTTTAAAATATTATAGTTATAGATATTTTGTAATCTGCATCTGGTTAACAACCGATGATGGCTCAAGGGTAGTGTTCAAACGCCGTGTAGTTTATCGTAGATTCGAACCCTAAAATAAATCCATCTATTATTGATTAAGTTTTCACTAGGTGGGATTTGAGACTAACAATAATTTACAATACAATGAAAAATTGTTATCTGTTAACATTTCTCAGTCCTTAACTATTTTCGTTTCGTGGAAGCCCTAACATTAAATTATGTTGACTTAATCTATTTATATTATTCAATCTGTAGTTATGTTTGTTCATGTAATATTTTTTCCAAATTTCCCGATAAACTACTACATAAAGGAAACTGATCACGAATATGCCTTTAAAAAGTGTTGTCTATCTGTTCCTTTGTTTATATATCCGCATAAAACTCAAAAAGGGCATGATAGAGTCTTATGCAGTTTTGTACACGGGAAGTATAAGTTATTCTATAATCTAGGGGCGATAACAATTTTTAATATTACTTTTTTTACAAATCGCAAAGAAAAGATATTTAAAAAAAATCATCAATTCTCAATCGATTCTGATCTAATTTTGTACACGGAAAGCATACATTATTCCATAACTGAATATTCATTCTATCTTTATTATATCTATAAGAATCGTCAAAAAACATTTAGGTATCGTCAAAAATAGTAATCAAAGATTTGGATCAAATTTTGTACAAAGGAAGTATAATACTTGTTAGTTCTAAATTGTTAGACTAAATGAATTATCAATAACTAATATGAGTAAACATAAAATTACGAATGTAAAAATTATTGCGTAATAAACGCATGCAGAGTAAGTGTGTAAGTCGTTAGAATGCAATGTGTACAAAGTTTTACAAAAACTAGCGGTCGCTCAATGATCGAAACTCGACCAGCGACTTTTTAATCATAGACTATTTACAGTATGAACCTAAACAATGAATATTATATCACTTGCTGTCACTTTTCATTGAGTGACAATGTCAATATTTTGGGGGTTTAAGTTCAATGGCACTGGTTCTGCACTCCTTCTCCATATAAATTTTGACCATGTCAAATCACATAGTCTTCCGTGGATGCAATACACATAAAAAGGGGTATAAAGTTTTTGTTTCACGTATTAATATAATATATCAATTTTTATTTGAATATTGGTTGTTGTCCAAGGAATACATAAGTACTATTAAGAAAAATTTATAATAATGCTTAGGACTAAATTTGAAAAAAAAAATTGTTATTTACCCACATCTATTTACTACTCAAATATGATCGCTACATTGTTTGAAGTCCGGGAAAATACACAAAAAAAGAACAATTTAAAATTCATTTGCTGAGGGTGTTTTGTGTTTATAGTCACATTGCCTATACAAACTGACGCAATGCTAAATGACATCATAGGTTTTCTAGGCGACACGTACACTGAGCGAAACAAATAAATAATCTATCTATACTAATATTATAAATTCACGCTGTACGCATGTTTATTGTATCAATTTATTAACTGAAGTCTTCACTGTACCACAATTCCAGCGAGAACGTCTTCAAGGTGTATGCTATCGAATTGATTGTTAGCCATAAGGGCCCTGGGGCCATTAGAAGTTTGGACAGCTTCACCGGATTGGAAGTCTTCAAGCCGGTTGTAGCTTGCATATATATTACATGCGGTCACAAAGCACATCTGTTGCTATAGCGCTCAGTAAATAATATAATATTTCGACATTAGTTATAAATTACGTAATCTCGAGTATTGAGTACTGAAGTTTACCTAGATTTCGTTTCGGAAGTTTTTATGAAGATGTAGTACTGTTTACTTCAGTGTACTGTGACTTGCATGTCTACGTCACGCAATTACATGCGCTTCCCTTCTCCGCTACAATACTCGCCCCCGTTGTCGTCAGTCGGAAACATAGGATGGTCGCGCACGAACTTGTACGACTATAGCTGAATTGTGCAAATATTTCCCAATATAACGTAAACTATCTAACTAACAGCTATTCATTGACGAAGGCGTTACTTTGCGGAAAGCCATTGAATAATTAATCTGAAATATCTTAGGTACTTACGCCTGCAACAGATCAACAGCAGTTTTCGTCTTCCTACAACATAAAAACGTATAATTAGTAACTATTGATATGTTGGAGGCGGAAGTCAGCTAAGCAGCTGTCATATTAGTTACTTATTTAAACACATTGTTAATAAAAGGCGCCTCCTACAACTTAGTTGAATGTATATTTTCATAAGGAATGCCATCAACAGATGAAGTAAGCTTTTTATATAATGTTGTTTATATCAATATTTTAACTAAAACATTATTTTTAAAATATTTTTCATACATAACGGGGTAAATAAGCTTTAAAATTATGTTTGTATTATCAATTTTTATGACGAGTCAGGGGAGATATAGCGTTGCCACAAAAAAAATACATAGAAAGATACATAAAGAGATTACATGTACAGCTATACGTTGATCTTTATATTAATAAGGCATCAGGCGCAGGTGATTACAGCCGACCTCGCACCGAGGACGAACGCCTGCACGTTGTAATATATTTCTACAAACAATTTAATGAATTATAAGCAACAGCATAGGGTTCAGTTTTCCTTTTGAACAATCGGGACGAGTTTGCATTGACAACAAATATATTAGTTATGCGTTCATAGACCACTTTATTACTTTGGAGTAAAGTTTACTATCGTCTGTCAGTAAGTTAATTATATATAAATTATTTATATATTATGTTAAACATTTGCTAAGAAAATAATTCCGATTTATGTAAGTCGATGATATAAAAGATTCTTAATTCTGATTTGAAAATAAATTAATTTCTGGATCGTGGCTATAAATTTACTAAATACCTAATAACAACGGTATTATGATTGTTATCTAAAAAAATCGCTGCTAGAGAGATATACCGTTTTATTTTCTGTTAGATTTTATTAAACTCCTATCACTTTTGAAACTGTTTTCGTTTTAATTTTTACCTAACTGTCTGGTCACGGGCAATGGCCTGCGAAATCAAAAGTTTTGCAGTAAGCACCAACTTGGTGAGACGTTTAAAATACTGTTTTACACGCTCTATCAAAGTACGTACTTTGATGAAAATTTTAGCATAGGTTCTCAAAACTATTTAGTCCACCGCAAAACAGCACAAAAATAAGAATGAAATTATTGAAGTATTTATTGTAGGTATTTTATTTTAGATTTAAATAATCCATAGAACTGCAGACATAAATATCAGATAAAATTAATTTTCGCCATTTTTTAATCTTCAATCACCAACCTTGACGCCCCATAATTTTCTCTGAGCGTTCAAACATCCCCTAAAAGAAACATGCCCAGAAGGAGGCGTTATCACCCACTTTGAAAAGATAGTAGATAGTTAGCATTTTCTATAATCTCTCCTGACGTTGAGTGACCATGTGGTTCAAGACGGTAGCACGCAAAACTTAGAAGGACTGAGTTGCTATAGATACCTGGCAAAAGATTTTCAATTTGTTCCTACAAACGCTGCATCACAAGAGCTATTTCAAATACCATGATAACTAAAAAGAGTAAAATATATACATCTCAACCCTAACTGAAGATTTTGCAAAGGAAAATAATGCAGAAGGTGCTTAAATAAGATATGCCACATATACAATACTAAGACTTTCGCGGCTGAGTGCCTTAAGCGCTCGCCCCCGAGTCACGGTGAAGCTGTAAAGGCCGACAGAGGCTTCAGAGCCCCTAAGGCTAACAGTATAGACAGCTAGAAAAAAATAATTCTAAGTGTGTTGCCCAACTCTCCTACCGCGCCTCCGCGCCTCCGCCAACGCACCCGTATAGTCTATATTTGGTCTCACTTCCCATACTTGCCTAAAGTTTGCTAAATTGCTGCACCTTAGGTAATTGCGTGAAGTCATATAGCTTATAACCTTCATCAATCAATAGGCTTGAAATTTTAAATGCAAAAATATTTTTTCTAATCTGAACTGTAGTTTAAAAGATTAGAGCGTGCGAACAAACAAAAGAACAAACTCGTGAGATTTATAAAATTAGTATAGTTCTAGGGGTGACCAAACAGTCGATTGGGAGAGTTTTTTAAGTCGATCGCTGGAAATGCCGAAAAGTATAATATACCTTAAAAGTTTTGCGGCGGCTAACCATATTCATGCCATTGATAAGTATATTGTATATGTTGAGATATTTATGCTTTATCATTACTGCGAAATGGTTCCGGGTTAGACCCAACCTTGACGACGAATGCGTAAGCATTCCGTGAAACCAGGCCAAAGGTTGAGAGTGCAATAAAAACCAAATATATAAGATTTGCCTTGCCCAATATTCAACGTGTTGATATAGTAGTATCAAAATAGAAGGGAATTTAGTGAGCTTAGTTGATAATACTGTCTTCTTGGGTATTACGCTTGATTCAAAACTACAATGGGATATTCATATTAAAACTTTGACCGGAAGATTAAGCTCTGCTGCATTCGTAGTACGTATTATTCGTCAGTTAACACATATTGCTACAGATAGGTAATTCTGCTTCGCTTACTTTTAAAACTTAAATGTCTTACGATATTTTGATTGGGATTCAGCACCTGAGGTAGATACCATATTTATATTACAAAAGCGGACAATTCGAGCAATACAAAACATGAGACTTTACGAATTACTAAAGAATATGTTCCAAGAATTTGATATCTTAATTTTTCCTTCCCAATAAATCCTTGATAATTATATTAATATTAATTATTATTAACTATTCACTATTATTACTAACGATTAATATTATATATTCGTAAGAATTTTGACAAGCTAGATTTTGTCAAAGACCAGTACAGTTTTAATACTAGAAATAGACATAAATTAGTCGTGGACTCGTACCGTGTTTTAGACCGCTAAATGTTTTTAGGTAATAGTGTTTAGTAATAAGCACATTAGTAATATTCCATACAATAGGTTCAAATACCATGTCAAACAGGTTTTACTGTTAAAAGGTTGCTACAGGGTGAATAGTGGTGAATCCACTAAATTATAAATTAATGTGATTATATTAACTGTAAATATATTATTAGTGCAATTGAAAAAAGGAAAAAGATAAACCCAATCGAGTTTCTTGCCGGTTCTTCTCGAAAGCGGAGATGTTTTACGAACCGATAGAAGTGTTTTGACGTTCATAAGTGCCTTGTTAGGGCCCTTAATAACGTTTTTTTTTAGTACAGTGGGGTTTACTTGATTAGGATTATCACAAATCTCTTCTGTGCTATCCGACTAAGAAATATTCTAAATTTAGTATTTAAATTATTTTGTTTTGAATTGTTCACAACACCCATTATTACAACAATTAGCTCTTTTAGTTAACGATCTTGTATATAGCGTTTTGTATTTTCAAATGGTGAATTTCGACTTCTACACGCAGATTTTTTGAAATCTATGAATACAGTTTTCCTTAAAATCGATGTCATATTTCTTTATCTCTTATAGTTTCAGAGTTCCTTTCATTGACCAATTTAAATGTTACACCCGGTATGTTGTGAATATAAAATTAATAAGGCGTTATTAATATCATGTTTGATTTGTATACCGAATAATAATACTAGCCTGAAAGTGTCCCACCGGTGGGAAATGAGACCTCCTCCCGTAGGAAGACACTAGCTTTAATACCACGCTAGTCCACTGCGTATTGGCGATTTCAAACGCTGACAAAACATCATTTCTATAGTTTTCTAGTATTACAAGAATATTTCTCAGGCATTCAGGTTCCCTCACGATGTTTTTGCTTCATCGTCAACCGATAGTGTTACCAATTAAAAATTAGTAAATGTCTGCGAATTCCGAAAAATTCGTTGGTAGGTAAATACTGGGGCTTGAACCAGCGGACATCATATTGTTATTCTTCTGGGTTAAAACCACTCAACCACCATGACTTTGTAAACTTTGTGACCAGAAATAACACTGATAAACAATGATATGTAAAAACGTAATAAACAATTGGCACAGTTTGGGGGTAACCATTGCAAAGGGGGGATCCTCCGACCAGATGGGTGTGTCTGGCGGGCAGCTGCCCAACGGTTGTTGTCGGGTTCTTGTATATATTATTTCAATTGTTGGGTTAATTTTAATATCGCGATGTAGGATGCGTCGCATGTGGCGAGATAGATGTCGCTACACGCTAACGCATGCATACATATCATTAGATGATATGAGGAAGTAGGACGGCATGTTTTTAATATCGCTAGAGAAAATGAGACAAATAATAATTATGTTCCTAGCTTCGAGACAGCACGACATTGAAGTCTGGGTTTGCTAACTAGCATAGTTTTAACATGCCACTTAAGTAGCGCATATAACTTATCTACGCCTTTTTACTTATAATATGATTGGTGATAAACGTTTACGAATTAGGAGTGATGCGTATTTAACGTAATAGTTTAAAAAACAATTAATTACAAGTAAGAGCTTGGAACTGTTATCTATAAACCGAAAAAGTAGTTCTTAACTTCCTACGTACCTATTCCACAATCTTGTGTGTGACTGTTTAAAAAAAAATGAGGGCACAATTTCATACACGGCCATTTAATTAGAAACTAAGCAAAGCTTGTATTATGGTAACTAAACAGCTGATTATACATATAAATATATATATTTATCACCCAGACACACAACTGACAATTATGATCATCACACAAAAGTCAGTCATGGGCGCGGATCGAACCCGCGATCTCTCGGCTCATTAGTAGGGTTTACTAACACTGTGCCACGAGGCCTGTTTTACTTTATAACATGCTCTTTTGTATTCAAGCCTAATGATATTTACCTTGTTAGAGAGAGATACAAACAAATATGACTTACAACAAGCTCTTTACTCTTTTCAATTATAGTAAGAGAAAGAGATAGCGCTATATAACAGGCTGTTATTTTGGAGCATATTACTGGAAGTGTTATTTCTGTGGTGTCAAATAGATATCTTATTTTGCCTGCTACCTCTACCCTCTGTTGCTCACTCCTATAATAAGAATTCAAAACTACAATCACTTTATAAAATTTCTTCCTTGAGAAAACACTTCACAAAGTCAAAGCTAATAACATATAAATGTGTATGTATATCAAATGATTCAAAATATAATAAGGAAGACCTTAAGATGAGCAATATCCAATTGATAGCCAACCTCGCCAAACAATACAAAAATACATACATAATATTTTGTATGCATCTGTTAAACATTACATAACGCGGTAACAATTGACACTTGCAGAGGTCGCAACGCTTGTGAATCGAGAAAGGTCAAGAAACACGACCAGCTTAACTTGACCTGAGCATTTTAAGACATACATATATTATGTATTTTATACTGCAATAACAAAATAACTACATATGAATGAAATACGATCTAAGAATAACAGATATTTTCATGACTTTTTTAACTTTTTTTCAATTAAGTTAGGTGACAAGCGTACGGCCTTATGATATGCGGTTAGCGTAATACATGAATGCTTGTAACATCACTCACCGCAAGAACACAATGTAAACTTATTTGGCTGCGATTTTCTCTAGGGTAAAAGTGCCTTACCAGTCAGGTTGCCCCAAGTAAAGAGAAATATCCAAAGAAAAACATCCGATGTCCCAACATTTTATTCTTGTCACGCAATCTGCTAAAAGCGTGACATTTTAAATACAGTTGGTCATGCAAGCCATAACAAATAAAAAAATTGAATCAAAAGGAGGTAGCAGACAGACATGAAATATTAATCAGTCACTCCAGACTAGCATATTTTTTTATCTTTATAGGCCACAATCTCATCGGATCTTAAGTTACTATGTGGCCCAAGATGGTAGCAAGCTAATACTGTTTTTGGTGACAGATTTTCAACTTGAGGGTGTTAGCTAGCCAGGAGAGCATTAGATAAAGCCCTACCAGCATGCCTATGGTTTCATCACGATGTTTTTCTTCATCGAAAGCTCAGACTCATTGCAGAGATTCGAGCTCACGTCGATCGACGCTGAATCCTTACACTCTACCAACTGAGCTACCATTGGAAACTTCTATATCAAAGGTGTTTTTTCCTTTCATTCACATCTCCGTCAATCAAAACTCATTATTCAAACACTATTTTAAAGCGTATGATCCTTGCTATTGAAGAAACATACATACAAACAGCTTAAAGTTAATGTTTTCATTTAAATATACTTCAAGGCGCCATCTATTCATAATCTGTTAAAACATAACAGCTTTTAGTTAGAGTGTTTACATTTGTATAACGTACAATATATTCACAGGGGTCAGCTAGTTACCTTGAATAGGACTCCAATATTATCCAAGTCCAATAATCTGTGAGTTGAGTGTATGTTTAAAAATTAAAGTAGTTAAATTAATAATTAAATTAGAGTTATTGACTCTTAATCGCAGCTGCCGGACCACACCTATAAGTGCTTGTTGACAAATATTCAACTTGAGGGTACTTAGCCAACTAGGCGGGCATTAGCGAATTCCACCATGTTTTGGTTTCATCCAGAACTATTCCTTCTCTGAAACCTCTAGCTCGCTATAATACACGCTACTACTAACCCGTAATCGCTTCACACCTGAACAGTGTTATAAAAAAAATTTAAACTTTATAAACGCAAGAGAGGTCTTCATAAACTGGTTAATGAGCCTTGAGTGCTCCTTCCTAGTGGGCGGTTTTTTGAATGATTTTTACGTATTATATGTGTGGGCTGTTCCGCTATAAATATTGCGAAATATTCTGTACATTAATAAATATAGTTATTCCCGTTTATAATGTTATTAATGAAAGATAAAACGAGCAGAGATGCGAATATTAGGATAAATGTTTAGTGTAAATAAAATAGATAATGTCATGAGGAGGGATGAAAGTCATGTAACTAGAAGATTATCAGGTATGAATATAGAGGGCGGAGGTAATAGAAGACATAAAAATCCCTACCTTTTTTATGTCTTCTCGTGATTTGTGGAAGGAAGAAGAAAACATATTATGCCGAAGTAAGATCGGGTGGGATAAGAAGCAAGACGAAGAAGATTTATTTAAAAAAAAAACAAGTCCCTGCTATTTATGTGTAACAAAATATAATAAAATTATTATATAAGTTAAGAATTTTCTTTTCATTGTAGATCTATACTCAAGATTTCATAGTAACATGTATTCCTTACCACCTACGCTAGAAATTTTAGCACCCAATAAAATAAAATAGGTTTATCTTTAATATTTAGGTTCGATTTTCTGATTCTTGTATATTCTTTTTTAATCTTAAAAATGTATTTTTCTACTTTTAAAATCGAAACATATTTCTCTATAGTTTCAGAATTTCTCATACAGTTAAGGTTGTTAACCTTCCGGTCCCCCTCAGAGTTGTCCCAGGTTTAAAGCATTTAAAAAAAAATTGTGTCCTCTTAAATACTCATGATTATTTTATTTATGTGGAAAAAGCTCAACAATTTTATAAAAAAGATGAAGTTCTCAATTACCTCAAGAGTGGTCCCATTTTAATTTCGATGGTATTGAACCTTAGACTTCGAAGATAAACCAAAGAACTCCTCAAAACCATTCAAGTTGGTTTTGTTTTTTGTTAAAATTTGTCTTGTTTATTAACATACGCCCTCAAATCTTAACAATATAGACATGACAACAATTACTTCATAGAACTTCAAGGTCGGTACTCGGCAGGGAAATAAGAACGTACTCTTGTCGCATTATACAACCCATGACTGCAAATAAGTTTATGCAATCACTCTTAATATACTTTTAGATTCTTGTTAAGGTAATAATAAAGTTCATTTTTCAACTAATTTAATTATAGCAACTTCTAATAATTATTTGCGATGCAAAGTACAATAGCAACGTTTCGTATACCTTAAAATGTTTTTTTTATGATTTTGTGCTAAAGGAAATAAAGTTGAATTTTCTGTAAATAATAGTTTGAAAAGTGTAAAACAAAGATGGTTTTTAGAAATGGTTTTACACAATCAGCTGAACCCCATTGTTTCATGGGAACATTATGAAACTGAAGCGAGGTTCGTTTTGTAATAAACACCTGATTTTTTTAAGTTATAATCTAAGTAAGTTAAGCAAGTTGTTGCGTTTAGTAGAGGGTAAAATTGAAAGCTGGGTACGCATCATGTGACGGAAGTGCGACATTACTAAGATAATAATTTGAATTACTGGAATTTATTTCATTTAGTTGCGTAAAAATAGTGTAAAATAAATTTCATATTAATCAAATCAAAAAAAATTAAAGTTACTAAAATGAATTTATATTATCATCATTAAAACAATTTGTTTCTTTACAAAAGCGGACATTTCAAGAAATATATAATAACACGAGACCTCGCGAATCACTAAAGAACAAGTTCCAGGAATTTAATATCTTATCTTTTCCCTCCCAATACATTCTTAGACTTTCATATGCATATAGTAAGAAGCTATTATTTTGAAATTATAAACAAACACTTGAATTTTATTAATTTTTATAGATTATTTTTACTTATTATATTAACACTGATGTACAGTTGGAAAAAAAAACCGATCGAGTTTATTACCGGTTCTTCTCGATGACTGGGATGCTTTCCGAACAGGCATTAGTGTTTTGAGTTTCATAAGTGCTTTTTAGGGCCTACATCAATGATATTTTATAGCCTAAGGGTTGATTTTTTAAACCTAAAGAATAACTTTATTAGAGAAATCATTTAGAAATTTTGACAGGTTTTCATAGATTATCAGTCAAAACGTCAAAAATACAGCTCAAATAAAATTATCTGACAACTGAAAAATCGGCACTAACTTGATATAATGATTTATACATCATTATGTTGTTGGCACGCGAAATAAAACTTTTTGAATTTATTATTGTTTTGTCAGTGCTACCAACACCTCACCGTTAAATAAGCGTGAAGGTTGATGGTAATATTGCACGAGCGTACCCGTGTGCATCGGTAATGACCTTTAATGGTAACGCCTGAATAACAATTATAATTCTATTGCATATCGCTACGAAGAACATTTACATGCATAAACATTTTCACAAGCTCTTATTTAACTTGCTATGTTAGTACATATGTGTATAATCTTGTAACTGAATTTGAAAACAGTTATCCCCGACCGATTGAGCTGAAATTTTGTACACACGCTTGGTTTGGATAACACTGCATGGCTAAATAAAAGACGTCGATCATGTCATTCTGAATCCTATATCGCGAGCTTCCAAAGAAGATGCACCAGTTATTTTCTTTAAGCATCCCATGTTAAAGGTATGAAATGAAAGGGTTTACTGAGAAAAATACGAAAATAAAATTATATACAACTGGGTTTTTTAATTAGTATTTTATTTTACACTAGCTGTGCCCGTAGATTCGCTCACGTGGAATACAGAATGCCCGCGTGCATCTTGCTCCCCCGCTCCCGGCTATTTTAAAGACAAAAATGCTTATTGTGGGTGTTTCTTAGAAGATACATGCATACTGTCCCAGAGTTTTGTGGAAGTCCTTTTAATGCCTACAATTATGTAGTATATTAATTTGCTATATCTCTTATGGTTTACTCAGCGTAAGTTAAATAGTTAAATAAGCGCCTGAATTTATTCACCATGACCAGTTTTTTTTTTTTGTGCGGAACCCTAATTCTTTTTTTAAAATAAAATTAGCCTAAGTTACTCCCTTTAAATTCTGCTATCTACCAATGAAAGTCCCGTCAAAATCGGTCGAACCGTTTCGGAGATTACCCGGAACAAAGAGACAGACAGACAGACAAAATTTAAAAAAATTGGTGTTTTGTTGTAGGTATCGTATATACTTTCCGCGGCTTTATTAACATGTATATGGTGATCACGGCCCTGTCAAAAAGAGATTAATGGATTTACACCTGCTAATCACGGATTGCGATACATCTAAGTATGCGTCGCGATTCAGTTGAAAATAATTGTTATGTACTGCCACTCAGCAACCATGATATCTCTAAATGTGCATGGAATAGGTACCCAGATAAATATTATTCTAGCCGGGAAGAATAACTCATCCTCAAAGTTTTCCACGTCCGCAAATAAACCCAGCCGCCAAACATAAAATTTAGACCAGTGAAAACAGTTACATGAATGTCTTTTACCACCGGAATAACCATATTTATTCAGCCCCATTTTAATACGACACATCTGGGGCAACAGGTGTTTTTTTCCTTTAGAATGAACCAAAGTGTTTCATAATTAGATTCAGGTATGACTTACTCAATTTGTCTGTAATGATTAACTACTACAGACGTTAGCGGAGGGGTCTAATACAACAGAGGTATATTTCAACAATGTATTAGTGATCATAATTTCACTTGACGTTAAGAGACGATGTTGTCTAAGAAGTTAACAAAAGCTAATAAAAGTGTTTTAGGTAGTTGTGTTAGGTTCTATAATAAACTTCCTAAGCACATTACTGATATGCCGGATAATTAGTTCAAGAATCATGTTAAGCAAGTTTTATTGTAGCAGGGTAGATCATTCTGCACATCCACCGCCGCGACCTACCTCTCTCGCGGCAACTCAAGACTAGGTCCGTTCCTCGGTGTCATAATATGTACATACATACGTGCACAACACATAGGTACATAGGTTCTGTTAGGAACCGGTTTTTTCTTTTTTACTGTAGTTTAGTTTTTAGTATAGACCATATTTCAGATCACTAAATACATACACACATGTTCCTCCCATCCTCTTAGGAGTCAGGGGCATGTATGTATGTATATGTAAGTTTAGCTCGAATTTTACGGATAGGGACAGATCGTGACTTCATTGCAATCGCGGCAACATCCCTAGCCAAGGTCCGGCCACTTTGGTACCCTTGCACGCTTGTTGCCCACGCTTTCGCGGCTGAGTGAGTGAGTGAGTGAGGGTTATACAACCGGGAACGCAGCATGCTCGTCTGCTCGAATCTGGATATTCGGGCGCAACTCACACACCCGTATATAATAGAAAAAAGAGACAGAGAGAAACAAAGTCTCATGACGCTTTTTTCTTACGTGACGATTTCTACAAGCCTACCGCAAGCCGCGTTCATACTTTTTCATACTTCATACCGTTCCAAAAATATTACATTTTTATACAAACATCTTCACACATACCGTTATATGTTAAAAAAACTCATGCGGGCCTTTGGCAGTATTTTGACTTTAAATGTGTCAGATAAGATCGCGCTGTAAGAAGATAAAAATATGGTTGGAAAATCGCATCTTGAGCTTAACAGGTCATTGTCCGCTTTACTGCCTGGATAGCGACCTTTCAATTATTTTCATTATTACTAAATCCCTAGAACTCTTTATCCAGTGCATCGCTTGTTCCTAGGATTTCATCAACGTGCAGCTGATGAAATAATATCAAGAGAAGCGATCATGATTTAGTAGTAGCCTGTTCTGACACCGTGTCTACTAACACAGGTTCGAATCTTTTTTAAAGGCGAGATAAAACGCAAAAATTATTTTGTAAAATTTATATTCTAAATAATTGAATACTATTTATGTAACAAGCTGAGCACCACAGTTTTTCTCATGTTAAAATTTTGATTAATTAAAATCCGTTCTTAGCAAAACCCTACGTCATAATAACTATCCGTGTGTCAAATTTCAACTCAACCCTTTCAGTAGTTTAAGCTATGTGTTGATATATCAGTCATTCAGTCAGTCACTGTTTCCTTTTATATATATTTAGATATAACTACATATAAATGGATGAAATGTCTTGTACTTTTATGGTCACTTTACCATATTGTAAGAGGCGATTGGAATTTAAAACTGTACAAAGACAGCGCCCGCCGAAAACGGTCTGCATGTTACGTAAGCTAGCGAGCCTTGTGCAATAGCACTGGTGCTAGTACAATGAACGAGATAAATTTTAATATATATTAATGAAATGATTGAGCTTTGCCGTTGTACACGCATCACGCTAAAACTACTGAATAGATTTTGATCACATTTTTTTTTTACTCAAAAGGTACTTGGTCCTTATCAAGAAGCAAAGCTATCATGATATATTCATACAATAAAAAGTTATACAATTTTTATAAGTGGGCCAGCGGGAAAATCTAGTTCTGAAATAAAGAGAGAAAAACGTTAATTACTGGTAGATATATAAATTAAGAACGATGCTGCTCTTGTCGGTGGAGCAATCTACAGCTCTTCCTACACTCTGCCTTCCTCTTAATATTATCTATACGACACGACGACTATTTTTTCACTTCACTTGATGAATGTAGTTCTTTGTTTGTCTTCCTCTATTCAAGTCTTTTAATATTAATTGTACTACTTCTTTACTTAAGTAGGGTCGGTACAACATGTTTTTTTTCTTCTACTCTACTCTATCAAATATCATCTCAGTATTCACTTCATTTATACGCATATCATATTTTATACAATCCATCTATACCTTCTTGTCTTCCTCTACTCCTGAATCAACTACCTTCATACTTAACATTCTTCTAACGATATAAAATTTCATCCCATACCACGCTAGCCTATAACCTTTCAAGTTCTCTGTAACTGGTGCTATTTTAAAACTCCATCTAATAAACTAATTCCTGATCTAGTTACTCCACACATACTGTACGGTAGTAATGAAGATCCTTTCCCTATATATTATGTTATGGCCAGATTTCTACGCACTAAAACTGAAAATCAGCACTAGGGTCATTCAGAACAGTGGCATCCAACTAATGCTGAGTTGTACGCCCTTTGTAGTAAATAAGGTGTATTAAATTTTTAATTTTCATTATTAGTGTGTAACTTTTTTGTTATATGTTTTGTCTGTAAAAACTGTGTGTCCGTATTTTCACAACAATAAATATATTTTCTTTCTTTCTTTCATTTCTGTATGAACAGTACGAGTGGTCGATGGTTCGAATCCTGCTGATGCGGAATTTTTTACATACATTTTATTTCTTAAAAAAAAAACAACAGTAAACCTTAAAAACGCTAAACGTTACAAAAGTTGTTAAGGGACGCATAATATCTTTAACACAATAAATCAAGAGCATTAGCAAACATCTACAAGGTGTAGTAGACATTTATTACAATATCTACGCTCATCGTAAAAACCCAATCTCATCATTTTTTCATAAAACTCCTAAAGTAATATAACTTCAAAAACATTTTTGTTGTCATCTGTACCTACCGTCAGTTTGGACGTAAGCCAGAGCACCGCATTGGATCTGTCCGACTTGGCGACTCATTATTTACCGACGACATTGCCTCTCGACTTATTTGTACAAATACTTATTCCACATTACAGGTTGTGGCGTAAGACTGATCTCATTGTGTAATTTCAATCGAATCAGTTTTTTTTTTAATTTTTAATATATTTTTATTATTATTTTAATTTATTAATATATTTTAATATGTAACGTTTCATGTCTAGCGACATCATTAACCAATTGACAGCTACCTACTCATTATCATTCATAAACATCAATCATTCGACGTGCCACAGTCGCAGATGATAATTGTATCAAATCGCAAACATCTTCCCGACTATGCCACACCGTTTACTACTTGTCATTGCTTCATATTATTTTAAACACAACATCTTGAACAACAAATAAACAGGTGAAAAAACGCATCAAAGTAAAAAAAAAATCGAATCGGTTTGTTGTCATTTATTTCCGACATGATCGTGGTTGCACTTAGAAAGAACAATGCAGACATAACAATATTGATACGTTTTGAAATTATATTTTATACTGTCATATAGCGGCGGCTTACACTACATATTCATTATGATGTTATTGTTTCTAAATGATAATATTTTATAAATGCAATAAAAGTTAACTATACGGAATAGCGTCTATTCAATGAGAGATAAAAGTGACAACTTAGAACGATCCGACTGCGACAAAAACACGAGTAAAAAATGTTTCTCTATTTTTTTTTTATTTGATTCCTATACCTCGTACTTGAATATTATATAGCCTATGTCACTACCACATTAAAGACAAATCTAACGACACCTCGTATGCTAAAATCCGTAAAGCCGTTTAGGCTACAGAGCGTGCCAAAGAAATAGACATACGACGCTCGAAATACATAACCCTCCTTTTTCGCTGTCGGGTAATAAAAATATTATGTAGTTACTAAATACTAGCTGTGCCCGCGGCTCTGACTTTCAACTTTCAAACTTTGCCAACATCTTTCATCCACACTGGGATTGAATAAAAAAAAACCTTCATAAATTTTCAAATTTATGTCCATATATTATATATTTTCTAAATTTCAACGTTCTATCCCTTGATACTTCAGGATAGTGATGCTGTCAGTGAGGACATAGTCTTTTATATAAATTAGATAATATCAATGTGTTTGTTTCGACATGTATTACGTAAAAAACTACTTAATAGATATTAATTACGTTTTCCTTACTTGTCAATCTGTGGTTCAATAATATAGGTGTAATTGAATATTACTCACTACCAAATATTATCAAATAAAATTAAAAAAAGAATCAAAGCAAAGTCATTAACAGTTGCGACTTTGTAATACTAAAATAATATTTGATTTGACAAAGTACATACTATAGTTAAAAGTGAAACACTGGCAGCAATTCGAACTATAATTATATCTTTCGTAATACACGTAGTGATGATCCATATTTATCGATATATTGAGTAAAATATCGATTATTTATTATCGGTATTGGTTATCAATAATATTGTTATTTGTCGATAAATCGCAATATTATTTTATATTTACTTTTTTATTTAATTGTTTTATTTTATATTTAATTATAAATTTGAAGTAGTGATCTATAGTCGACATAAAAGATGACTGCAGAGCCATCTAAGTTGCCTATTATTAATTTAGAACGCTTCATGTCCTATACAATATTGTAAATCACAACTTTCAGATCGTAAGAAGCCACTTCAATAATAGTGTTTTAGTGTAAAGCAAAAAATAAATGTAGATAAATATTCTTATAATACTAGCTGACACGTACGAATATTTCGCACATTACAGAATGTAAATAATCTAGCAGCTGTCATATTTGTTAAACAGTTTGTAATAAATAGCGCATCCTATGTAAATTTAATTTATTTCCATTAGAATTCCGTCAACAGACAAAAACATTAACTTTAAAGTTAGGTTTGAATCAATACTTTTGATGAATAATTAATACAGATATGCTGTACCTAACTACAAAAACTCCTTTGTGAAATAATACATATAGAAATTGACATATGGACGACAAAGACATAAAATAAAATATTATATTATTAGTTGCTAAATTACCATTTCTAATACTCGGTTACATAGATTGTTATCTCAATACATTAAAAAGAATACGAACGACAGATCAGAATTTATCCAAACGTACTAAAGATACAAATTGGGACACTACGTTCTTTTTATCATATAAGTGTTTAAGGACTTTTGAAAAATCTACCTCTAAGAGGAAAAGACGGCCGAAAATTTGAATACAAGTAGCTACTGTCAACTTGAGCCTTAGAAATACTATAGTAATTTCATACGAGCAAATATACTGTCAACTATATAGTTTATCGACATAAACTTTAACATAAAATCGATATATCTTATATATCAGTCATCCCTATTGCCACTTAAGTGGTTACAAAACTCAAACAGTTCTCGGTAACATTCAGTTAATGTTTACAAAACGGATCACATATTCTAAAGCCTTCTATTGGTCGAGCCTCTTGCTCTCGATTGTACTTTAACAGTTATGTAAAAGCTTGTATAATATTTAAGATAGCAGTCGGTGATTACTGTCAAAAATTATTTTTTATTAATACAAATGTATATTAATAAACAGATTTTAAAAAACGAACAAAAAATCAAATCTTTCCTGTTTATAATATTGGTATAGATCTATAACAAAATACCTAACACCTCTATAGAATTAAACTTAAACTTATTTAGAAAGAATTTAAAGAATTTACTCAATTGTGAATGCTATTACAACATTAATGACTTTTTAAATAATAAAAAACAATGTACATAACCGTAAGTACTTACAAATTTAGACAAATAAAACAAAAGTTATAAAAATGCTTTTGAAAATAGTTGACGAAATAAATAAAATTCTAGTTTAATAAGTACCTATATAATAATTACTTATTTAATTCATGACTCAATAAAATGACTACTAAAGTGCTTTACTTTTAGATAACCCATATTAATACAACATTTCTTAATTAATTAATTTTGTGATAAATGTGTGTTTCAATAATAGTTAATAATAATAACTAGCTTGGTCATTTCAAATTATTTTTATAGATATTATATTATGCTAAAATTTTTTTGTACTGAGCACCATAATCTTAATTTTTATTTCATTGGTTATTAATTTTCACGCCAGAAATGGCAGAATATGATGCAACTAATTTTATAACTTTAAAGCAAATTATGATATTGTATTGTATTGTGAAATGTTTATTATAAGAATGCATGAAACACATAAAAACAAACAACGCCGCTACATTTGCCCGAATATTTTATTGTCTGTAGTATGGTGAATGTTCTAAAGAATTGGCTTATACCCTTTTCTCTCTTCCACTACAGAATAGGATTGGTCTATAGAGCCACAGACGCGGTAGTGCCCTTCGTGCCACGTACGAAGAAGTCAGCAAATTCTTATCTTTGCCTTTCGTCTTTTAAAAGGGTAATGAAATGAAAAAATCAGATATTAAATATAGTATACATATAATTCGCAGACATCTTACAAAGTTTGAATAATTTGTAATGATTCGGGTTCGTGTGTGGGGGGAAAATGAGATGTACAGACCTGTTTTAAACATACCTTTTAATAACGAACAATAAACATTATTATGGTCTATAAGGCATTACCGAAACCACTAGAGTTTCGACATACGACTATAATGATTAGCTTATTGTAACATTTAAAATTATAACCTAAATTGCAATCACAATCAGTAATGATAATCGCCCCAAGCGGATTATGAATAGGACCTGGTGCCTGTTCTTAGTAAGGCAGTTCCAAATATGAAGAGTGAAAGGTGAGCTTAATATCGATAGAGTGGGTGAAGTTACCAGGGAAGCCCTTATCCCCTAAGGGTGATGGGCGTTTCCGTAAACCCGTGTCGCCCGCAATTTCCAATTAAATTTCACAAATTCTGATCAAAAAACACGATGAAACTCGATAACATCTCTAACTACCGATAACTACCACCATCTCTCGGTGTCATTTAATAAACGTTCATGACAAATTTAATGAGTAACTAAAATAATAAATTTAAAATTGCTAAATTTTACACCCAATTACACTAAATTAAAGTTTTTATCACTTTATAAATGTGAACGACTTTACTCCAAACAACAGGTCACGCTCTGGAAACCTCGCCACAACCGTCAGGTCTCCAGTAGGATTTTCAGCTGCTCCGTCAGCTCATCAAAAGCACTTTCATGATCACAACTTGAACTGAATAGGTCAACACATGGAGATATGCGCCTTTGATATGGAAGCAGGAGAAAACTCTTTTGTTAAATAGAGATCTAACGTAAAATAAGTAATTTGACGATATTTCTTAAGTATAACTATTTCTCAAATATTAAATGTTCCTCCCGACCAATATTAAACTTTTGTTCAATTAAGAATTTGTACAATAATGAATGTACAGTCATTTGACCAAGCTAGTATTAAAAAAAACACACGCGAAATTTACTTCTGTTTGTTTCATCTAACACAGTTAAGATTATTGCCTAAAAGTGAGATAATTACAAGAAAGTAGGCCGTTTGGTCTCATTTAGTGTCATACATAATTATGGTATTACATAACAATACCTACTTCAGGTTTTATGTATGTCGACAATGGACGTTTATCGGACCGTACGTTCGGCATATCTGGGACGAAACATTGAACACGTTTCTACAATTCAATTTAAACAATGTTCTTGTACACTGTATAATGGTTTACTGAGTAATTTATGGTTGAATTTCTGTAGTGTTTGGATTTTTGGTGATGAACATCTTTTTTTCTCGCTTTCCTGTAACCTATGAGAGTGATTTCATAAGAAGGGAGGGAAGTGTGTAACAGGAAGCCGGAGAAGCGCGTGCTATTTTCTTGAATTGACCAATGAGCACGCGTTGGCCACCTGATAGTACCGACCCATTTTCCGAGAGGCTGGTTCTGTCAGCCAGTAGTGTGTACGTGTGTTGTGATGAGAAAGAGAAAGGGAAATATAGAAGGAGAACGCTTCAGCTGTGCGCTTAACTTACAATGTTGTGTGTAAAGTGTGCTGGTATATAAACTGTATAAGTCAGATATTACATATCTTATGCGACTACTGTAAGGCTCGCTAAATAAAAACATTTAAACATGAATCTAACCAAGGTTACATACATATGTATATAGGAGGCCCAAAAACACTTTTTTACTATTCATAATATTTCATTTAACACGTTTTAAGAATGCTCAACAAAAAACAAGTTTATAGAAAAAATAAGATTAAAAAAGCTCAGTTTTGTGATCTTTAACGTCTATTATCGTCATTATCGTCGTGGTAGTACGTAAACCTAGACAGTACTTCAAGTACAGTTGCTTGGTTAAAACAGCACTAGTGACCTAGCTAGATGTTCATCACCGGAAAATACTTTAAAATATATTCAAGCAGAGATCTTTCGACACAGTGTCCGAGTACGTAACAAAAAACATTTCAAAATGTACTCAACATTTTAAATATTATTTCTCAGTATAATGTACATAAGAAAATCTAACGGAAGTTGATTAATTTTTTTTTGGGTTCTGTAAACGAACACGCTAATGGTCCCTTTTTAAAAATGAATATGACTTCTGCTTATGTAGTGAATTCCACTTCCGCCCACAACAGACACAAATTTAGAAATAATATGGTGTTATAAGATAGTCAAAAATGGTGCCCTTATAGGATTATTTTGTCGTTTATCTGTCTGTCTGTCTGTTCGTGAGTTTAATAATTTTTTTGTAAGCTGCGTTATTACGAAAATCAATTCCTACCCTAAAGAATATTGCAGCCAAATAACCTTTTTTTGTTTTTCTGCGGTGAGTAGGGCTTTCAGAGTCCCTTGGGTAGGAGGGTACCAAAGTCGGCAACGCGTTAGTTGGCACCTATGGTATTACAAGTGACCATAGGTTATGGCAACCGCTTCCCTTTAGGAACTTCGTACGCTTGTTTGTCACCTTAGTTATATATTTAAAAAAAAACATGTTTCTAGGTTAATGTAAAAATAGATATGGCTCATCATTCTAAAAATCCCACCTAGTGCCCTATCATCAAAACTTTTAGGTTACTTAGAACTTACACTCTTGAAATTTGCCATAGGTAAAGAAATAAATCCAAAAACAATAAATTTCATATCACGAACAATATTATTACAGTTTATTTTTTAAATAGTTAAATTAATTTCAAACACGGTCAAATGTGATAAACTTTATTAATTTCAGTGTATCGTGATTTTCAGATCTTGTTACACATAAACAATATTCATTTGAAACATGTATTAGTACGGAACCCGCAGGGTGCAAATTATAATTGTTACTTTACTGAGTTCTTTAATGGGATTCGCTTGTTCAATTCAACAGAGCCTTGGAGTTTTTGTTTTATAAATTAAATTACATACAAAACGCACGCGAGGCGGTCGGCAGCGGCCGGAAGACTCACCAAGGTCTACTGAGCGTGACATTAAAAACGAAGATGCCGCGATGTATCTATTTTAAATTGATTACCGGTTGTTGGTAATTGATTTGAGGAAAATACCAGAAGTTATGTTTTTTTTATTTACAACTGAGTTTTTTAAGTTATACTTTTTTGGCGCGATTAAATGAGGTTAAAATAATTGAGAGCTGCGCGCGCATTACGCGATGAGAATATGATATGATGAAGTTTGACGTAATTATTAATAATTTGAATTCATTTTACTGGTTTATTTTTAATTTAGTTATTTTTGTGTATTTAATTTATAAATAAACATTATTTTCATCTACCACTCTACTTGATTACTGGTCATACATACGGTCAACTAAATGTCTACAATATAATCATACTCTACATAAAGGTAAGCACTGTTTAAAACGGAAAGTGATTGTAGAGGTGTAGCCTTCAACGGTCACTCTAAATATATTGTTTATTTTTATTCTATGCTTTCACTAGACTAGTAGTCGGGAACAAAAACTCTGTCGCAAATCAAAGGCTTGGCTAGATGAGAAGCGAGAGAGGTGCGGATGTCATACTGTAGAATAATGAGCAACACTTTTTTTTTCGATCTGATTTTACTGTTAGCCTGAGGGGCTCTATCCAAAAACAGAGCCGCTGATGGCTTTTACAGCTTTACCGGGCTTGAGGGCGACCGCTTAAGGCACTCAGCAGCGAAAGAGAAAGAGAAAGAGTTTAAACCCGTGTTTGAGTATGTATACAATCATATTATTTTTCAAATGTGATTTGTTTTCCGCTATCACCATATCTCCGTTAATTCTCCATCAAAATTAATCATTCAAACATCATTTTAAAGCTTATGTCTCCCTCTAATAAGAAAACATATAATAGTTTCAAATTGATGTAAAAATATTACAAAACATGTTGGTGCTAATATTTTATTAGGCGCCATCTAATACTAATCTTTTTAACCAACATGCCAGCTGTTAGTTTACATTCTATTATCTGTCGTGCGATATATTCACACTGGTCGATAGTAAAATATTATTTTATCTATATTAATAAATCTGTATGTCTGTCTGTACATGTATTTATTTTTTGCAAAATCATGAATATGCCAACTCGCCACGACCACCCACTCCAGCACCAACTCAAACCCAGGTTCGCACCGCTCA
Organism: Saturnia japonica; assembly: GCA_033032175.1. Taxonomy (NCBI): domain Eukaryota; kingdom Metazoa; phylum Arthropoda; class Insecta; order Lepidoptera; family Saturniidae; genus Saturnia; species Saturnia japonica. The sequence goes on from CM065331.1 coordinate 4,305,466, forward strand.
AGTACATAAGACCTGAACGGGACTTATTTTTCTTTTTTGGCTTGTTAGACTTAGAGACCAAATTATCAGATTACTAAATGCATATATATACGTATATTTCTTCCTTCCTCCGAGAAGGTAAAAACATGTATTATGTATAGTTATTGAGATCGAATTTAACGGATTGGGAATTAGTTAGATTGCGACTTATTCGCATGTACAGCAACAGTCCAAGCCATCTGCGCCTTCCGAGCTCGCCCCCAAACCCGGCAGAGCTGTCAAAGCCTAAAATGGCTCCAGAGCCTTAAAGGCTTACAGTATAGTCAGTTCGAAAAATAGAATATGTCTTTAAAAATGACTGTCTGTCTACCTTTCTGTGCGTATGTACCTATTTAAATCAAAAATGGTTTGACCGTTTTTCATTAAATATGATTTTTTTTTATATAGAATGCTTATGTCATTTTGCTGATGATAAGATATAACAATAGTTAATATTATATGGGCATCCTCATAAAATATCAAACGTATGATTAAAACCTAAATTACAAAATTATAAGAAAATCAAAAACAAATATTGAAACATGCAATCGTAGGTCAAGATAATATGTTGAATTGAAATGAAGTGAATGGAAAGCTTAGATTATTTCTCACTTACGCAATGGCCCAGACAACTAAGCTTTCACTAGCAGTATTAAGCCAAATGACTTAATGTGGTGTTTAGTAATAAAGTGTAGGTAATTAATATACCCTCCCCTATGGACCATGGTATCTTAAATAAAACTCACATAACATTTTAAATGACCCTTATAGTTTCAATACTAGAAACAGACTTACATTTTTCGTACAGTGTTTTTAGACTTAGTAAGACAAATAATATTTTTTTAGTTTACTACCTATTACACTATTGTATTCGATTCTATATTAAATGTATTACCCAGAAAGATGTAAAGTGAGACACAATGTTTATTGTAGTCGTCGTCGTTAAAAAGTTTATAATTTCGTTACAAAGCAGCGGAAGAATTTTTCTGAATTCGTGTACAGTATTTTTTTTTCAATAATTAGGGACACTACAAATTAAAAACAAAAAAGTGGGGAAACCTATCATGGATAACCTCCCGTTATGAGGAGCAAGGGGGTTTTATGAGATTCCTACTAACTAAAACAATACAATCCACCTTCTTTTATGGGGGCGATATAGGATCATATCATGCATCGCGAGGCCCTCGTGGCTGGCCCAGCAAATGCCAGGCCCCTGCGCTAATAGGAGACATTTCGACACAACTCTGTCTCCAAAACGGTCGAATCAGTGCAATGGGAAGATGGGTCCCCTAACCAATCTCCTCTAGTTCGGCTGGTTCGGCAAGAAAATGAAGCATCTTCGCCTTTCACCCTCCAGTCTATGTCAGAGAGAACCATTAAAAGGATTTTCTTCACAAGCCATCTCCGTGGCCACCTTCTTTACCATCACTCGTGATGAGGAAATCTGAACTAATCGACGTTATTATATGTAAAACAAAGTGTAAAATAATTAATAGCATTACAAGACAATTTTTAACAAAAATGAAAACCAAATGCAATGGTTTTGAAGAGTTCCGTGGTGTATCTTCGAAGTTGAACTCCTGAAAATAATTGTAGTTGGTTTGCTTCTTTTTTTAAAATTATTTTGTTATTTCGGAAATCCATTAATAACGGTTACGGACATAAAACTTATAATACTAAATTTATTTCACGGTTACAGAGTTCCATCAACTTCGAACTATAAAAAAGTTTATTGGAAATAGTATATTACTTTTTTGAAATTATTTACTATGGAAAATATTTACGTATTCATAATGACGTTAGACAACAATTCCATTTTATCTCACTTGGGAATTTATATAGTTCACTTTCATTTTTACTCGAGTGTTGTGTTTGGAATTGATGAGTTGTTGGTTGGTCAAAATACTAGCTATGCTCCACGGTTTCATCCGTGTTCAATTTATTCGACCCCATTTGGACACATAGTTTACGAGATAATGAAAAATTAAAATAACTGGTACTTGCGGGAAGAACAATTATGATAGACTAGATGGGTGCGTTGGCGGCGCGGTGTTTGTCGAATAAAATTAACACGGGTGAAACCGTGGGGCGCAGCTATTGAGCTATAAAATGCAACAAGAATTTTTATAATCAAAGTGGTAGGTTCAGAGATATCATTTTAAATACACACATAGACCTAATTTGCACTCGCTTTTCAACCGTCTTCAAAAAGAGACGAGAGGTTACTCAATTCGAATGTATTTTTATGGATGTTCAGCCATACTATTTGAACTGATTTGGATGATGGTGGTCCCATTTTAATTTCATTACCATTGGAACTTTAACTTCGAAGATACACAAGGGAACTCTTCAAAATCATTGATGTTGGTTTTCTTCTTTGTTAAAAATATTCATTTACTATGTAATAAGTTAAAAACATGGAATTACATTTTTTTTATTGTAGCACGCCAAATTGGCTGTACTTCCCTTGATTGTAAGTACAGTACAATCCTAACACAACGGCGACCACCGAGAGATCGTAATCCATCAAGCGTCGTCGCTGTCAACGTGACGTCAGTGAACGAAACGTCAGTTGGGCTACCACCCCACTATAGCCTGGTTACTCCTTAGGGTGTACCACGTGCAGACTAGGTTGTCTTGGGCGTCTCAGCTTTAATAGAAGTAATTCGACACTGTAATAATAATTTTATTTATTTCAGATTTACATCCAATAATGTTAGTTAACTTAGCCTATGTTAGTAAAGACAAAAACACATTTTACAAATATTTACACACACAAGCAAAATCAGTAATTTGCATAAGTACACACGCTTTTAATTAATTCAGTCCAATGGTGAAGGAACAAACTATCCGGTCTATTCGATAATATCTTCAGGACACCATTAGAGCTACCACACAGTCGATTCATCATGGAACATGCTTTTTTACGAATAATCGCGTAAAAATCTTCAACGCGCGCCTCAGCAAACATCCCTGATGCGCTACAGTACCGAGGCAGTCCCAACAATGCTCTGAACACATTATTGTACTGTATACGCAGAGCATTGTAGGCAAGCTGAGTATATGTGGTCCAGAGATTGCTGGTATAGAAGCACTGACAGTAGGCTTTGAATAGCAATATTTTTACGCTTGGTGTACAATGGGCAAACCTGCGAACCAGCATATTACCCCTCACCGACAACGCCCTGCGCCCTGTAATGAAATTGGGCCTATCGTTTACAAATTTAAACTTATCTAAGTTTCATTTATCGTACCCATTTAGTAGAAATACACAAATATAACTAAGAAAATGGTGTACCTACATTTCGTAATAACACTGTAAATAAGTAAATGTATTTACCTGTAATATATGTCGGTGCATAATTACATTAGGTTGTATTTAAACTGTTTATGTCTTATTCGCATTAGTTTGGGAAGTAGGTCACACCTGTGTACAATTTTAATGCTATTACGTTATATTAATAATTAATTCATAGATTCTAAATATATATTTTTTGCAGATATACTTGTTTAGGATTATTATGAAAATGTTATAAGAGAATTGTTATACATACATAATGTAATAAAAATTCTACACTATGAAGTTGCTTGCTCAACATATTGTTTTATTGTGGTGAAGATTTATTTCAATTTATTATTTAAGTATTTTGTCCGAGCACGTCGTGTTTACCTTTAACTATAACAGCATTTTTAGTTTTACATTATGAATAGAAATAAAATTAAAAAAACAAATAAATATGATGGTCACAATCGCTGTTACTTGCCAGTGGACCTTGCGGTAGAGATTATGGTTACTACTACTGAGAATAGTCCTATTCGCCATGCCCAGTTTTATTTATATGACAGTCAAGGTGATAAAAATCGAGATGGTGATGGTTGAGTAATAACTCGGTTGGCGGGTGAAACCGCAGGGCACAGATAGTCTTAAATAAATTGTTACGCGTTTAAGAAGATAAGTATTATCAAGTAACACAATTATAAAATTTTATCATTTGACACATTCGAAGTCATCGTAGCTCATAAATTATGTATTCTATAAAGCAAAGGCTCAATATTTGTTATGGTAGGTTAAAAATAATTACCTTATTTTTATGTCAATTAAAAAATCATTTTGATCACATCAAAAAATTATAGCTCCTAGCACGCGTGCATAGACATGTAACGCAAGTACACATTTAAAAAAAATCAATAATACATACCTAAGTTTTTGTAAGTTATCGCATTCTATGACTTGGACTTTGCTCAGGAAGCTAAGCAAATACTAAGCTTGCGACCATAAATTGTAACTTTTTACTTAAAGTAAGTAAGTACGTCCTATAGATCACACCTTAAAACCAATCTTCGCCGTGTGCAAAAAAAATCTAAAACTGTAGTAATTCTTTCTATCTAGGTCTGTATTCTGTTGAGGTGTATGATAAGACAATTGTGTCCAACTGTATCACGATTACCGTATACAAGTGAATTAATTTATCCGCATTTTCTTTACTACTTTCGTCCAAAAACAGATTAACGGTTGTTTCGTTTTTCTGGCAAAAAAAAAATGTGTTATTAATTGTTGAGATGAACCTGAATGTTACTAAGCTAATTGTAGAAAAAAAAAAAATTAAGAAGTCGTAACTAAAACGATTAAAAAGATACGGTCGTTTTTAGGCGAAAGAAGCAAAAAAAATTCAGATAAATTAACTACGATGGATTTTTATTTTAAATTTTTTTTACTCCAACTTTTGGTTCCGCACTTCATATATCCAAAACAACAGAGACATTGATCAGGACGTGAAGAATAGGAAAAATGCTGGGTGGTGGAAATAACGACAAATCTCGGGGATAACATGTGATCACGAATGCCACTGAAGCTTAAGGGAAAAATGTATAAAACCATTATAAGACCTGTCTTGACGTATGGATCTGAGTGCTGGGCAACGAAAGAACTGGATGAAAGAAAATTACACGTGGCAGACATGCGAATGTTAAGATAGGATGTGTGGAGTAACTAGAATGGCTAAGATCAGGAATGAGTTTATCAGAGGAAGTCTTAAAATAGCACAAGTCACAGAGAAGTTGAAGAGTTAAAGACTAGCGTGGTATGGGTTATATAACTAAAAGAATGTTAAGTATGAAGGTTGCTGGTTATAAGAGTAGTGGAAGGCTGAAGAAAGTATGGATGGATTGTGTGAGTACTGAGATGATATTTGATAGAGTAGAGTGAAAAAAGAAAACATGTTGTGCCAACCCTACTTAAGGGTTAAGGGGTAAGGAGATGATGGATTTCCACTACGTCAATCAAATAACATACACGAGGTAACACCCGCCATAGCGGCACGGTTAGACGTGTAGTATTTCGAAATCAGTAGCAGTATATCCAGTAAACAAGAGAGGTGGTAGGGATCTGTATCCGACTGAGTCTTGAACACCAAGCTCAAAGCGATAAACCCACCACAGTCATTATATTTTAATTTGTCGCATTTCGGTATCAGCCAGTTTTTATTTAACTGCCGACAGGCTTGTAAGCCGTCATAATAGGCCAACACTTTGCCGTGCTAAAATAAAAGTGTATATACGGCATGGTTATAGTTAATATATTTCGGAGCTAAAAATTAATTCCGCCCTCAAGGCACTGACCGGCCTTTCACTGTAACACAAACTACGATCACTTATACAAATAATACCCGCGGCGACTCCTTTGATTATTTAAATTAAAAATACTTTATAACGCATATATTATGCTTTTGTATTAGTGTTTTGCTACTTATTTCAATTAAATTAACTTTATTGAATTGAAGGGAAAGTTTTTGCAATTAAAGGCTCATTTCCAAATAAGTTATAATAAGTTGTACAGTTTTATTTATCAAGCTCGGGAAATTAAATATGCTTTGTATATCTAGAGATAAATCAAATATATGCTTAAAATTACTAAAGTTAGACAATGATTTGTGGTTAGACATAATGACAGGGTGTTCACTTTTTGACAAGCTAGGTTTTGTCAAAGATCAGCATAGTTTTAATAATAGAAATAGTCATAAATTAGCCATACCGTGTTTTAGGTTACAATTTTTTAGGTAATTAGATGTCAGGTTCTATAATAAGATCCCCAATCACATTACTGATTTCCCAGACAACGAGTTCAAGGACCATATCAAGCAGGTTTTACTGTCAAAAGGTCGTGATAGGATCATTATGTGAATGATAGTGATGTCTGGAATTGACTTCCTCTCTGTGCATACAATAAACTATATGGTTATAATTACTTATTACATTACATTAGATATTATTGTATTATATTAATGCTATTGAAAAAAAATGATATACCCGATCGAATGTCTTGTCGGTTCTTTTCGATAGGTGGGGTGTTTTCCGAACCAGTAGTAGTGTTAAGTGAAAATATTATGTCTGTGTCCGTCACTGCTTTTATCCACGTAGCTTTCAGTGAAGAAAAACATTCTGATCTAACCGTAATAGCAGTTCCTAATGTCTACCTGGCTAGCTACCACTCTCAAGTCGAGTTCCACCGCCAAGCACCTATACGTACATAAACAACTGCACGTAAACGCCAGTTCCTCTAGGCTTAGCATTATTTGGCCACATCGTTACTTAATCCAAAGCGAAATTATAGGCAATAGGTATAATCCTATAAAACAGCATGAGTTCATAGTCACTTTCCTACTGGTGACCAGAAAATCACTTGGTGTGTTGATAATAATATGGTCTATCATCTAGTTGTGAACAGTTTTTTCTTTGAAAATCAAAATATTTTATTGAATTTAGGCCCTAAGAAGACACTTATGAATATCAAAACATACTAACGGTTCGTAAAAGATTCGGCAGTAATCGAAAAAATTGGCTTTAAACTCGATCGAGTTTATATAAAAAAAAACGGTTTTTTAGTATATAAAATTGTTTACAGTTAAATAATAACAGTAGAGGTACAGAGAGTGAATCACTTCCAGATTCATCGTCTTTCAAGTAATGATCGACGAATAGATCTTGCTTAACATGATTCTTAATTTTATGATTAGGTAAATCGGTAATGTACTTAAAAATTTTATTGTAGAAATACATAATTAATTAATTATCTAAAAAGATTTTATTTGTCGTACTTGGTCTAAAAGATGGAATGACTATTGTATATTTATTTCTAGTATTGAAATTGTGTCTGTCATTTACGAGTTCAAGAATACCGAATATTCGTAATTCATTACAAACAAGTTCTCAACAATGGTTTACCTAAACGATTTTAACAATAAATATTTAACGAAACAGACAAACAAATTGAATTATTTATATAGTGAATTACAAATTTACAACTGTATGAAAGCTTATAGGGTTAAGGACCTTGGCGATTCGTATGAAACTGCTTAGTGATTAGAAAACTAAACGTTAATATATTGGTGCAGTAATGTAACCTCTGATCTGCAGTGAAAGGATATTTACGATGGTACGGTTCTTTTATGTTAATAATATTCGATTTTAGCAACGTACCGCGTACAGTTTGGCAATGTAACATATAATGTATAAACCTTTTTATTTTGCCAATTAACTTTACAATCTCAGCGGATCACATTATCCAGTGGCGAGATTCAAAATATAAGAGTAAAAAATGTTGAACATTACTACAGACAAATCGGTGTTCCGAAAAACGACTTAACTCCACAGTACTAAGTATAGAGTTTAAAAAATTCAAACCCTAAATTGGTGTATCGGGAGTTCCTATCCATATCCATCTATCATATCATATCATATCATATCTATCCAATATATGATTTCAATGCTCATAATTGAGTAGTTGTCTCCCTTGGCATTCAGCTGTGTTGTGTGTTCTTGTTGGCGACTTATTGTAACGTAAGCAAAATATTAATATATCTAATACATGATAAATTGAATGTTTGGAACAATCGCTTAGTTTTTAGGATTATCCGAAGTCAACAAGGGGCAGTTATACTTTCGCCATGTCTGTCTGTCTGTCTGCGTCTGAGCTCCGAGATTCTTATTACTGGAAAGCTTTAATTTGATATAGGTATGCATAATAATTACGCCAACAAAGTGGTTAAATAAACGTCAGTAGAAATTTTTTTCGAATACCTACTCTACACGTAAAATGAGATGATTCTCGTCTATTCTACGGTGTGGGGTTTCGTTGGATCGGTGATTTTAGAAATGTTGCGGGTTTGTGAAAACCATTTCTCAATTCTGGCATCTATTTGCGAAATATTTAGCTTTAAAATACTAATGAAGTTAAGGGTAAAGGTAAACTATTATACAGGGTTCAGCCATAATTGGATGTAATGTAAAATTTTCCAAAAAAAAAAAATATTAGTATTATTATATGGCATGGATAAAAGGTAAAACTATCACAGCTTAGTAGGTTTTAAAAGTTAATGAGTAATTGTCGACGAACTTATAACATTTTAGTGGAGAAATAATTTCGTAGAATTACTACGTATTACGTATTAGTACGTAAGAAGAAAACTTTGGCCAACTTTTGTAAATGTATTACGTGTACGTAGTGCAGAAAGCTAAAATTTATCTATAATATGTGTTACTATTATATTAAATTAAATAAATTAATACTGCGAATCCTAATCCAACCAGTGCTATTGAACTTAGACCCCCCAAAATATTGACATTGTCACTCAACGAAAAGTGACAGCAAGTGATGTAGATAATACTCATTGTTTAGGTTCATGAATACTGCAAATGTCAAACAGAAAATAGTCTATTATCACAAAGTCGCTGGTCGAAGTTCAAGCTTAGGGCGATTGCTAGTTAATAATAAGTATATATTGTTTTTTTGTTACAGACTGAAAGATGTGGGGAATATACCTCGTCTGTGCGCTGCTTGCAACCGCGTGTTCTAAACAGATACCGCCAAGTACAGGTAGACTTAACACTTTTTTATATACCTTAACCCAGTGGTCGGCAGTTTATTAGCCAAAGAGTCAAATATGGAAATTACAACAATTAAAAAAAATTGGGAGCCAAATCAGCTTGTTTAGTAAACTTTTATTACACTAAATAAGTAGTACACTAAATAAAACTAAATTTCATACTTAATAAATATTTATTAATGCGAACAATGTGCTTGCATCTCCTTGTCCAAAGAGCCACACGCGGCTCTGTAGCCGCGCTTTGCCGACCACTGCCTTTAACCTAATGTATTTCTAATACCGACGACTCCGCCAACGCAATAGGTAAATTAGTTTTTTTCCCTTTTTATTGTTTATAAGTTTAGCGTTACGGCCACAATCTCACCTGATTTTAAGTGACGATATAGCCCAATATGGTGACACGCTAATCTTAGTAAAAGAATGTATCATAAGTGGAACGGCCGGAACACACCTATTGGTGTTTGGCGTCAGATTTTCAACTCGAGGGTGGTAGATAGTTAGGTGGGTATTAAAAACGCCACGCTATGGTTTCATCGCGATGTCGCGATATTTTCCTTCGCCTAAAGCTCAGCTCAATCAGGCAACGAGAGCGATTGAGTAAGTCATCTTAAATTACATAATGAACTGTGATTTATAAAACTAAAACAAAAGGAATTTCAGCAGCGCTCCGCGACTGTAGTTGCAAACTAACATAATAAAACACCTCTCAGGAACTCAATTATACTAAGTTGTACAAAAATCATGTATTTCAATATTTTAAATGTACTATTAATATTAAAAAAATATATTATAATATTTGATTCCCTATGGCAATTAAACATTTTATTTCATTCTTTAAAAGAGTGCGGTTTTTTTCTGTAATAGTATAGATGTGCTGGAATAAAATAGTATTAAATTAAGAAGCTTATATTATATATTTTTCTGTTACGTTTCACTTATGTTAGGTATACACACGAATTCTTTAGCTCACATTTACCATTCAACTTTTTGACAGAGAGGATCTTTGTAGTAATGCTTATCCTATAATTTATTTGAATCGATAATAACTTATATGATATGACGGTCATAATTTTTTGTCTATAAATTCGGCAATGCTGCAAGAAATACATCACCAGACGGCATGATCTCATTCACCATAAAAAGGCAGCAAAAACAAGTTTTGGCGATAGCTTTTTGTAAAAAAACGAGTCGGATTCGACCGCGTCTGTTGCTTTTGTACGTCCGGCGTGAGGCAGCGAGGTGCGCGGAGTCAGCGCTGGGCGGGGTCGTTGACCGGCGCGTGTATCCAACCTTACCCATTTATTATCGCCTTGTGCCTGCTTCGATGCGTATTAATGATCTAATATTATATATCACTAGCAACCCGTCCCGGATTCGCATGGGTAGCAGAGTTAATACATATAACTCTTTTGGTTTACGCGGCGCACCCCAATAAAGCTACCAATCAGCATGTTTTTTTCTGACATCTTCAATAATCGTCGTCCTTTTATTATTTATTTATATAAGTACATAATTATATGTGAGAACTTGTAAATGGCCTTCATTAATTTATACATGTAACTTAAATAAGTACTTAGCTGTAAGTTTTCTTAAAATATTAAAATAAAATAAAATAAATATTTCAGCTGACTTACACAAAATCCTAATGAATCATACACCTAAACCTTCCTCACGAATCACTCCGTCTATCGATGTAATCTGTATGAAAATCCATTCGGTAGTTTTTGAGTTTATCGCGTTTAGACAGGCGCGGTGGGGGACAGTATTTTATAATGTTAATCATGAAGTAGCTATCAATAAGTTGTATTATAGTTTTGAAGCTTATAATATACGCTATGTAAATAAGTTAAAAAATTGAGGCGTAAAAAAATGCCCGGTAGAAGTGAAACATCTCAATTGAATCATATTTTTTTATATTAAAATAGGATTTTGAGTTAAAATTAAGAAACAATTTTGAGATAGTTGTTTATAATTTCTATAAAATAAATAAATATATATATATAATAAATTATGAAAATTACTATAAATGTGGTAAACAAGTATACGGCCCGCCTAATGGTAAGTAGTTACTGTAGCCCACAGACGCTTGTAATACCATAGGTGTCACTAGCACGTTGTCAATCTTGAACCCCCTTCCCTGAGAAGTTCTGGATACCCTGCTCCCTAGGAAAAGAACACAAGGTCATATGGCTGAAAGAATAAAGAAATTTCTCTGTACCCTATCTCTGTTATATTAATATTTTTTATAAAATAAATACACGATGTTATTTAATTATTTTATTTATTACGAAATCATTTACAAAAGAATTATGTAATGATTTCATAATTATTTTAAGTTTAAATTTGGTTTTAAAGTATTTTTAAATTAATCTAAACATACATGAAAAGCTTAAGAAGCCACGCTGATACACCAACACACACGTAAAGTTGTGAGTGTGTGTAGGAGAGAGAGACGCGTTTAGTATAACTGTTGAGAGGGGAGCGCTGAGTCAAAAAGAGCCGACGAAACACGACGCCATCCGAATAGCACGTAGCGACGTCAGATCGGAACGCTTTTATTCCTTTCCAAACTTGCCATTAACTTGACATCAAAGAAATATAATATAACTTTTGGTAAAATACAAAAATTGTATTATTCATAATATAATTAAAATCACTTAAAAAATACAGGGCAATCATAAGGACTGTGTTCTTTTTTGAATTTTTAAATCAATTACTTATAGTCTGAATTATTTAAAATATACAACTTTTAAACTGCTATTACAGCATGTCGGTGATGCGAAATCATAAGATTTTACCCATCTAAAAAGTCAAACATGCATATGATACAGTCGAATATATACAATTTATTCGTGTATATATGCGTATACATGTACACAGGCCGCAATACTATGCGTCGCTAGTCTGGAGCAAGCGCAATACATCACGAGAATGTTGAGGTCATCGGTGACGCGAACCTATAAGTTTCTCCCCTACCAAAAATCGCTGAACGCGGTTAAAGAAGTTTTCACTTTAAAAAAAATTACAAACTCTACTTACCCTGAAATTGATTTAGCATGATTATTTACAATAGTTTTAATCAAATATTAATTTGATTTATTATTTATTATCTTGATCCGATACAGTATCCCGTTAGTAAATTAACAGTAAATAAATTTAGTTTATACGTTCAAAACACACTATCTATTTTCCGAATCACTTGCGTATCAATTCCGTTACGCTTTATGACCACATAATTATAAGGTGAAGGTAAATTATGTGTTAAGGGTTCATGCACAGCCGCTGTTTAGCAGTTACCGTGAATGAAACGTTAAAATCTAAGTTTTATTTTCTTAAGAGTAATTATAGCGGAACTTTAAAAACTTTAAAGTTAATAGAGGGTAACATAGTGAGCTGCGCGCGTATCTTATGCCAACCAGACCACCTTTCCACCATCGGACGACAAGAGACACGGCGAAGCGTCATCGATTTATGATAGATATTCCACCAGTGCCCACAATGCGTTTTGCTAGCACATTTATCATGCGCAACGCTAAACATTGAAACACTTTGCAGGATTTTGTATTTCCCGATAATTACAACCTGGGTATCTTCAAGAAACGAGTAAATAGGTACCTTCTAGGCAAGCGTGCTCCATCGTAGACCACATCATCACTTACGACCAGGCGAGGTAGTTTTTACACAATTACACACACGGCCATTTAATTCCAAACTAAGCAAAGATTGTATTATGGTAACTAAACAGCTGATATACATATTATATATAGATATTTAACACCCAAACACACAACTGACAATTATGCTCATAATACAAAAGACAGTCATGGGCGGGAATCGAACCGGCGACCTCTCGGCTCAATAGTACGGTTTACTACCACTGCGCTACGAGGCAAACGCTAGCCTATCCATAGTAAAACTTTTTTACTGAAATGTAATACGATGAAGTTAACCATTACTGATAGTATTGTAACTTAAATTTACTATCTTTTTAGTAATATAATAATAATAAGTAAATATATGTATAATATACATATAATATATTATTATATAAATATAAATATTATTAATTATATATGTATAATAGTAAAATAAAAATAAATAAAGTAATTAGTAATAAATAAATAATATATTACCGAAATAATATTACATATATACTATATTAATTACCGCTGGTTAGCTGTTACAAAATGCTATATACTTTTAAAGCATTAAGCTCGCTAATGTAAAAATGACAAGTGCAATAAAATATTTATTAATTCATTAAATAATTAATTCATTCTTTCACAAATTCATTAAAAAACCATTCGTTCATTCATTCATTCTTTTTTGAGGAGAAAACTTGTTTAGCACCTTTGTGATTTGAAGCTCGATGAAACGAAAGACCGACAATAAAAAGAGACAAACACACACATCCTTAGCCTGCGAGAGAATGAGATATAATATAATATACACGGTTAATGCAAGTCCTGATTTTCACGACTATGATCGTCGTCGAATTGGCTTAGCGGTGCGACGACCAGACATGTATGCACTGTTGCATATACAGTACGTGTGGTCGATAGTTCGAATCCTACCCATGTAAAGTATATAAAGAAGGTTTTGTTATGTTTTCTGAAGTTCATATCTTTATTTAATTGTGTAAAAATATTTTAGCGTCATTTATTTAAACATATGTCAATTTCATTTCATTTGAGTCAGTATCAGTAAAGTACTTAACTTTGTGTTCATTTAGGTAAATACAAAACCCAAATAATACCGAACACTTGGGTATCATATAAAATATACATATTTAAAAACATAGAATTATGAACTCGGCGTGTTAGAGCGGACTTTATTACTCTATGTTTAAAAGTCAATGTATGCGTGTTCGTGTTCTATTTATTCATCTATCGTTTATCCGGTTGAGATGAAAACTATTTAGCGGGGTAATAAGGGTCTGTACTCCACTGGGTAGCTACCACACATAGTGATAAATCCGTAAGAGTGTTTACCTACCTATAGAAGTTTTCACTTGAATAATTTTCAATTTTTCACAGAATTATCATTGACGACCGTAGCGACAGCGACGGAACCCGATGCGACCGCATGGCCAGGTGCGCTCGCGCCCCTCGACACGCTCTCCGTTTCATGCGACAGGGATAGCATGCATGTTACTGTCTCACTCGCACACACCCAATCCAATGCTAATAGGTGTGTATATTTTGTTGTTATCATCATCATTTTCAACCGAAAGACGTTCATTGCAGGCTTGTCCTAAAAATCCCCACATCTACTGGCTCTGTGTTAGGCCTCATCGGCAATCCGTTTTACGAGCTACATGATCCACCTACTACCATTGAAGTCTACCTATCCTCAGGGATATCTCGGTGACTTTGGTTCTCCTGCGATCCTCACAGCTGGTTCGATCTCGCAACGAAACTCCGAGCATAGCACTCTCCATTGCCTTTTCAGTGATCATGAGCTTTCTTATGAGGCCCATAGTTAACGACCACGTCTCGGCACATTATGTAATCACTAGCAACACGCTCTGGTCAAAGACTTTCATCTTGAGAATGCGAAGGTACTGGTAAATGTAAACATAGAAACAGTGGTAGATAGATTTAAAACTAAAAGGGTAATGCACAGTTGCAAGTGCGGTAACCCATACGGAGACTTGAAGCAGTGATGTCTTCGAATCCCTGCAATAATCTTAAGCGTTCAGATAAGAAAATCTTTTATGGTAGCACGGCCAATTGACGGTAATGTCCCTGATGTTAAGCACAGTACAATCCTAACACAACGGCAACCACCGAGAGATCATAATCCATTGCTAGTCGCCTCTTTTATGCCGTATATGTACAGTCTGATCTAAAATCGCGACAAGCAGAAGCGAGTCATTATGACGAACTTTTCACCACATGCATGGTGGTCGCGACCCAGTCGGATGAAACAACCCTACCACCCTACAATCGCCATTTCCTCGTTCGTTACTCAGCAGGGTACACTACGTGCAGGTAAAATTGACTTGGGCATCTCAGTTCTAAATATGTAATTCGACACCCCTTATAGATGGATACACAATTGCTAGTCCCGAAACGCAACAAAAAGAGAGTCACCGTTATTACTACGATGGTGGACGATTAATTTGACTATTTAAGATCAGATCAAACACTTTCCAACTAAATGACCGAGTTGACCGTAATTGCAATTATTTTTCCAAATCAACCAAAATGCCTTTCAAGACGGAGGTGATAAAATAATTCCTTCTCTTTCATACACAGTGCATATGAGACATTCAACGGGATAGTGTACCCGGCCGGCCTGGGCAGCAATTCCTCGTGTCTCCGTGAGTACGTGTCAAAGAGAGGAGATCTGCAATACACTGTACCTCTGAAAGGATGCAACACAATGTCGAGCGATAACGTAAGTATTCTCGTCACCGCCTTTGTTGCTCTTTCCATTTCAAATGCCCTTCTTCTTCTTCTTATTGTTTTGACGCCGCAAACAGCACTTGCCAGTGTTAATATTTTTTAAGACTTCGTGGTATTTTCTAATATTCAAAGTGGGATCTGACAATGGCTCCCTTGTCACAATGATCTAGAGAGATTATATTTATAATCCACTTCACTTATGCACAATAACCATGCTATAATAAGCAAAATGCGACCAATATTACATAATATCGGTTAATGAATTACAATAATAACTATGTACAGCATATCAGCTCAAGAACCCGCCAAACACTTGGCGGTCTTTCGAAAATACTCTTATTCCTTCTTATTTCTTCTTCTTATTGCTTTTTAACAGACTTCAACAAAAGACGGTAGGTTATTTAATTCCAATTTTTTTTTTGTGGATGTTCAGCCATAACTTCTTTGTTTATAAACCGATTTGGATAATTCTTTTTTTGTTGGATACGGGATACCTCGAGGGTAGTTGCATTTTAATTTTATTGGCATTGGGCCTTCAACTTCGAAGATACACAAGGGTACTCTTCAATATAATTGAAGTTGATTTTCCTTTTCGTTATAAATTGTCTTGTGTAAAAGAACCATTGAGTAGTTGATATATTTTTATTGATTATATCTATATTAACAAATTTGTCTTTACATGTGATTTTTATTCGAAATTTCGCGATAGACATCCTACATAAAGAAAACTGAACACGAATATGACGTTAAAAATTTGTCTGACTGTTTGTTTGTCCGGATATAACTGAAAAACGGCTTGATCGATTCTTATGAAATTTTGTATACGGGTAGCTTATATCTTTGATCAATTGATGTGCTATAAGCATTTTCTATAATATTATTAGAAATCGTAAAAAAAAAAATGTTAAAAGATTTTGGTGACATTTTGTAACGGTTAGTCATTTTGTCGATAATATGAGTAAATATAAAATTACGGGATGAAAATAATTACTGCGTAACAAACGCAAGAAGAGCCACGGGATACCACTGGTCTTAAATAATACTGTAAGAAGCAAAACTAATATACTGTACATTTTGTTTTATTACAAGCAAACTCGATCTGACAGCTATAACGGAATCAATTTCAAACACGCTAACACGACCGGCCAATGTCCTTTTTCAAACAATTTTACTGTTAGTTACATTCAAAACATCCACAATATTATTATTATACGCCATATTCCTCTTCATTTTTTTATGATAAAGATATCAATCAGGCTTCTGTTTCACATAATGTGAAGTGATCACTACATTATACATTGCGATATTGAAAGAAGTAAGATCTTTAAGAAAACATATTGCGTTTATTTATCGAGTTCACATTGGTAAAGAGTAGTTAATTTAAAAAAAAAAAAAGTCAAAATAAGCCATTACCTTTTATTTTTAATAATATCAAGCTTTGCCAGTATTGATCCTTATTAAAGTATGTTTATAATCTCACGAACCAAAATGAAATTTAATGTGTTGAAAACACATGCGTGTGTGTTGTAATCAGTATTCAGGCGGAAGTAGCAAAGAAATTTCGGATAAATCAATTTCATGTGTTGCTAGTTGAATTTTCAAAATACTGATGTCTGCCAATCCTCAGTAAACGCATAGCCGTAGTTATCTATACAATTAATAAAATTCTCTGTCTGTCTGTCTGTTTGTAATGTCAAAATAACAGTTTTTTACTAAATGCATATGAAAGTATATACGATAACTATAACAAAAAAGCCCATTTAAAAAAAAATTTGACTGTCTGTTTGTTCCGGGTAATCTCCGAAACGGTTGGACCGATTTTGACCGGACTTTCAATGATAGATAGCTGATGGTATAGGGAGAAACTTAAGCTACTTTTATTTTAATAAAAGAATTAGGGTTCCGCACAAATAAATAAACTGGTCACGATGAATCAATTCGGGCTCTTAAATGGCTTATGCTGAGTAATCCATAAGAGATATATCAAATTAATTTAATACATAATTATAGGTATTAAAAAGACCTACAAAAAAGTCCGGGAGAGTATATACCTTGTTTCGTACTCATATAAAACCTTATTATCAATACTCGATGGGACTGGCAAACGCAGCTGACAGCTGTCATGCTTTATGTACTCGTCGAATTTTTGGAGCTCTTATCGCGAGGCACGCAACAAGAATCGCTGTGCAAAACCGAATCTGAATTCGTATGGTGACCTGAATCGTGTCGGTGGATATCATCGTAAGTGTTGGAGCAGTCCAAGGTACGTGAGAGCATTGTATTTGTTCCAGTGCTATCTAGTTTTTGAACATCGTTTTTTACCGTATCGAAATTACCCAGTGTAGCTAAGCCACCGCTATTTCGGTTCGGTGCGGATGCTACATCTTTTTGGTGCCGAAACCCGGGATTTCCACCGATATTATTCTCAATCGTGGTATATGTTTGTGGTATTTCTGGTCATCGTCGTAGTTCTTACTTAATATTGCGAGTAATCATACCTAAATACCTATTCATATATATCTAAATCGTACAATAGTTACCATCGAACAGATATTTCACATATATATCATTTGTGTGTCATCGGAAATTATTGTAAGATCTAATTAAGTAATCACTATATTTCATCGGTACTTAATTAATTTCATCGGCTTATAATAATTTCATCGACTAAATAGTATTATATATATAAATACATATATTTTATCATATATTGTGACCTTTCAAATTTTCTTACATATTTTTGTCATTTGTTGCAAATCGAAATATAAATTCGAAAATTCATTTGTTTACGTTTTTAAAATTGAATTCTTTTTTCTTCACGTGTCAAATTAATTTGAATTTCTTTTTTCAATTATCGAACCTAAAATAGTTCATGATGCCGATCCTTAGAAAACATACTACGCGTAAAATGCCAAGTTTAACAAAGGCTAAATCGACCTCTTTTGAGCAATCTCATACAATTCAAGACTTAGCATCTTTACGCAGAAAACGTACAATTGCTATTAAACGGTTAGCAAAGGCTTTGGAAATCGGTACTTTAGCTATAGAGGACCCTTCACACAGCGACTTATTTTTATCATATCATCAGGATGTTAAAGAAATTACGTCGAGTTTCGAGAACGCGCATGTTACTATTTTAGACCTAATAGATAACTCGGATGACAACGAAAATGAAATCCAAGAACATTTTGATGATATGTATTATCGAATATTATCGATTCACCGGAAATTAACTAAAAGTGAATCTAATCAATCGCATAGGACTTCATCACAAAATATTCGTTTGCCGAAAATCGTTCTGCCTAATTTCGGCGGGAACATCAAACAATGGCCCGAATATTTTGATACTTTTAACGCTTTAATTCATAATTCTACTTCACTTACAGATACGGAAAAGTTTCATTATTTGATATCTTCTCTTAGCGGCGATGCGTTGTTAGTAGTAAAAGCGTACCCTATGACTCACGAACATTATCATGATGCGTATAATTCACTTATTGCTCGCTACAAGTGTAAACGTACCTTAGCGTTTAGCTGTTGGAGAGATATTTTAAATATTGACTTTAAATACATCAACGCGCGCGAGTTCCAGAAGTCGCTTGATCTTTTCGAAGAGAATTTGAGTATTCTAAAAACGATCAACTTACCGGTTGCGAATTGGGATTTTGTTTTAGTTTATCACATTTTATCGAAACTTGACAAAGATATCCGCCGTAGTTTTGAGGAAAAATATTCAGATATCGAATTACCGTCTTATGATCAACTTAAGAGTTTTCTTCGATCTAAATGCGAAGCTATGTTGCGTGACACACATTTTTCCGAATCGAATGAAGTCATAAAATATCCACCTAAGCATAGGCATGTGTCAAATCAATACAAGCATGTTGCTACTTCACAAGCGCTTGTTGTTGCATCTGAAAAATATGATAAAAAGAGTGTGGTTGATAATAAAATTGACTCATTTTCGGGTAAGTGTCCTTATTGCAATCAGGCACATGCAATTACATCATGTCAAGAATTTTTAAACAAATCGCTTGACGATCGCCAGCTTATAGCTAAACAAAAGAACTGGTGTTTTAACTGCTTGAAATCTTCACATCAACTGAAGAATTGCCATTCGATTTTCTCGTGTCGCAAATGCAAACATAAACATCATACTTTGCTCCATCGTGACAATTCTAATAACGAGCCAAAGCATATCGGGTCAACTTTGGTGTCAAGATCTCAACCAAACATTACCGTGCTGTTAGCAACAGCTATCGTTCAAATTCTGGATGCTTCAGGCAACATGCAATCTTTCCGTGCTTTATTTGACACCGGCAGTCAAAGTAGTTTTATTACTGAATCGGCGATACAAAAATTAAACTTAAAATCTGTTAAGACTATCGCGAACGTTAGTGGGCTGGGAGATGCGGCAGCACCGATCATCGGTGACGTCGTGTGTTCTGTCGGAACTGACGGTCGAGTGTTGTACAAATTAAATATGCACGTTATTTCTAAAATATGTGGCGATCAACCAATCGCGCAGTTGAACACATCGGGATGGTCACATATTAAATCGTTATCCTTGGCGGATCCTGGTTTTGATATTCCAGGACCTATCGATTTACTATTCGCTGCGGACGTATTCGCAGAATCTATTCTTAACCAACATATTAAAGGCGGTTCCAACCAACCTACCGCGTTTAATTCAATTTTTGGTTGGATTCTTTTAGGCAAGACATGCATATCGTCTAGTACTTTGTTACATACATTACCAGATATCGATAACGAGTTAAATGCTTTAGTACAACGATTTTGGGAACTTGATTCCGTACCAAGTTCATCAATATTGACTCCAGATGAATTACTATGCGAGCAAAAGTTTAAGTCTGATCATACTCGCGATGAATCTGGCCGATATATGGTACGTATTCCTTTTAAAACTGGATCAGAACCAACCTTCGATGGTTCTCAGGATGTTGCATTGCGAAGATTCCACGCTATCGAACGAAGACTATCACGAGATCCGGATCTACATTCACAATACGCAGATTTTATGTCTGATTACATAGAGAGCGGTCATATGTCGTTAGTCCCAGTAAACGAAATGGGCAGGGGAAAATATTATATACCACATCATTGTGTTCTACGCCCTGAATCTAAGACAACACGATTGCGCGTCGTATTCGATGGTTCAGCGAAAGATCTTAATTCTAGATCACTTAACGATACACAATTTATCGGCCCCAAATTGCAACCTAATATATTGAGTATTCTTCTGCGCTTTCGAGAACATAACGTCGTGTTTATGGCAGACGCACGTCAGATGTATCGCCAAATCTTAATTGCACCCGATCATCGTGATTATCAGCGTATATTCTGGAGGAGCTCATCTAGTGAAATCCTTCGTGAATATCGTCTTAACACAGTGACTTACGGATTGTCTTCGTCTCCATATCTAGCTTGTCGTACTCTAAGACAACTTACTGAAGACGAAGGAGATAATTACCGACTCGCAAAAGAAATCGTACTATCGGATGTTTATATCGATGACGTCATTACCGGTTTTTCTTCTCTTGAACTCGCACAAGATGCAAAATCACAAGTCGTTGCTCTTTTTGATCTCGGAGGTTTCAAACTTCGAAAGTGGGTTAGTAATAATCCACAGCTTTTATCCAATCTTCCCAGTGAAGATTGTCTAACTGGTTCTGTATCGCTTGACAATACGGAAACACAAACGTTGAAGGTTTTGGGACTCCGATGGGATCCTACCGTAGACGCATTTCTTTTTGAAATCAAACCTTCAAATCGAGTATGCACTAAACGTTCTATCTTAAGTGAAATCGCGCGAATTTTCGATCCGTTAGGATTTTTATCTCCTATTACAATTCAAGCTAAATATTTGATTCAAAAGCTTTGGATTCTAGGTGTTGGCTGGGATCAAACTCCACCGGATGAAATCGTCAATACTTGGAGCATATATCGAAATCAAATGCCACTATTGTCGCAACTAAAAATACCTCGTAAACTCATATGTCCAAATGTAAAATCGTGTGAACTAATCGGCTTTTGTGACAGCTCTGAAAATGCGTTGGGTACAGTGTTCTATATGCGTGTTACTAATTCCGTTGGTAAAATTCACGTATTCCAAGTTTGCTCCAAAGCTCGTGTCGCACCTCTAAAACGTATTTCGTTACCACGTCTCGAGCTCTGTGCAGCCGTAATGCTTGCAGACTTATATAAATTCCTACGCGATACTTACCTCTCTCGTATTAAAATTGACGCTGTCTACTTCTGGTCAGATTCGACAATTGTTCTTTCGTGGTTACGCTCTCATTCTTCACGGTGGTCAACATTCGTCGCTAATCGTGTTAGCCACATACAAGACATTACACCCATCGAATGCTGGAACCATGTTCCCTCAAGCGAGAATCCTGCTGACATCTGTTCTAGAGGTCAATTCCCCAGAGAATTGCTTCACAATACGTTATGGTGGGTGGGACCGTATTGGTTGCATGAAAATCCAGAATCTTGGTCAGTATGTTCAGTTAGCTTATCACACGAAGATAAAGCCATTGTTGAGAGTGAAGCTCGTAAACCAATAGTTCTAACATCAAAAAATATCGCTAAAGTTGATCCTAACATTTTTGATAATCTTTTAAACCGCTTCTCGTCTTTGCAAAAAATTGTTAGGATATTAGCTTACATCTATCGTTTCATTAACAAATGTAGACATTTAAATTTTAATAATTACAAGTTTATCAATAATCTTGAGCGACACAATGCTTTGATGCAATTAGTAAAACATGTACAAGGTACTACATTTTCAGGAGAAATCATTAACCTAAAGTTAAATAAGCCGTTATCAAAACATTTTCGTAAACTTAATCCTTTTATCGATAAACTAGGTGTACTCAGGGTGGGTGGCAGAATTTCTCGTTCGGGCTTAGAATATACACAAAAGCACCCTGCTCTCTTACCGCCTAACCATCCTTTTACATTTCTAGTAATTGATTTTATACATCACAGTTATTTACATCCGGGAATTAATACTACTCAATATTTGCTTCTACAGCAATTCTGGATAGTATCTGCAAAACGCACTATTCGTCATCGTCTCGCTAAATGTATCAAATGCTACCGCGTGAATCCAAAGCCTTTGCAGCCCTTTATGGCAGAACTTCCATCGTACCGTGTAAATCAAATAAAACCATTCTGTATCGTTGGCGTTGACTTTGGTGGACCCTTTCGCATTAAACTTGGACCACATCGAGGTGCTAAGATCGACAAAGCTTATCTTTGTTTATTCGTTTGTCTTGCAACCAAAGCAGTACACCTCGAGGTGGTATCTACTCTTTCGACGGACGGATTTATCGCTGCACTTCGGCGCTTTGTAGCACGTCGCGGCCGATGTAACATAATTCATGCTGACTGCGGTACCAACTTTGTAGGAGCTAGAAATCAACTTTCATCTCTTATGCAACACGCTTCCAATGCAGAAAAGATTGAATTTAAATTTAACCCACCGTCAGCTCCTCATTTTGGTGGTATATGGGAAATACAAATTAAAGCGGCTAAATCTCATTTACTTCGAGTGGTCGGTGATCAAATCTTAACTTTTGAAGAACTTACGACTTTATTCGTCCAAATTGAAGCTGTTTTAAATTCGCGACCTCTATGTTCCATTAGCTCCGATCCAAATGACTTATCAGTTTTAACGCCAGGACATTTTCTTACTTTAGAGCCTTTAACTATTGTTCCTGATGATGATCTATCTAATGTTAAACTAAATCGACTTCACCGCTGGCAGTTGATACAATCTTTTCATCAGAGTTTCTGGTCTAGATGGAAACACGAATATCTAAATTCTCTTATACAACGCGCTAAATGGACCAAAAATTCTAAACCACTACAAATCGGTTCAATGGTAATTATCAAGGACGATAATCGCACTCCACTGCAATGGCCTCTTGCCAGAGTTGTGGATCTTCTGCCTGGTACTGATGGCATTCCTCGTATTGCATTAGTTAAAACCACAAACAATCATACGATTCAACGACCGTTAGTTAAGTTATGTCCTCTACCGCTTGAAGACTAACTTAAATCGCTTAAATTCATTATATCTATGTATTTATATGTATCTATATTTTATATATATTTTATCGTATATCTATTCTAATATATCGTAGTGTTTTTACCGTTCTTATCGTATCTACCGATCCTTGTTCCCAAATTGATCATTTGACCAGAAAATACCATAGGCATTTTGGTGGGCGGGATGTTTCGTACTCATATAAAACCTTATTATCAATACTCGATGGGACTGGCAAACGCAGCTGACAGCTGTCATGCTTTATGTACTCGTCGAATTTTTGGAGCTCTTATCGCGAGGCACGCAACAAGAATCGCTGTGCAAAACCGAATCTGAATTCGTATGGTGACCTGAATCGTGTCGGTGGATATCATCGTAAGTGTTGGAGCAGTCCAAGGTACGTGAGAGCATTGTATTTGTTCCAGTGCTATCTAGTTTTTGAACATCGTTTTTTACCGTATCGAAATTACCCAGTGTAGCTAAGCCACCGCTATTTCGGTTCGGTGCGGATGCTACATACCTATCTTCTAAGGAACACCCACAATAAGTACTTTTGTCTTTAAAATAGCCGGGAGCGGGGAAGCAAGATTCGCGCGGGCATTCTGTTGTCCACGTGAGCGAAACCACAGGCACAGCTAGTTAGCCATATGAAGCGTATTATCCCTATTGTTAAGTTTTTCTAAAAAATCATTTATCCCTCCAAAAGGCTACTAAATTAAGGCTTAGATCGGTCATTTAAAAAATCGCATCGGTCGTGGACGTACCTAAGCTTTTTAATTTTTTGTAGTTTTTTTAAGTAGTTCGTCTTATTTACATTTTATAGTATGTAATGATAATAGTAAATTATCATTATGTTGAATAATACAATATGGTTTAATTAATAAACAAAAAAAAAGACTAAAGGTGTCGTGGGAAACACGATAGGAACAAAGTTCCTTTTGCTATGTATTATTACACAATAAGCACAAAGAATCAATGGCAATAAAATTGTATTTATTTAATATGTTTACTAAAATTTACTAAATTTAAATAGATAGATAGGATAGGATAATTGTAGTAAAGTAAATGTACTGATTAAGTACATAATTTGTTTTCAAATTTTTACATAAGAATTATTAATAAAACAACACACTATTGTTATTGTTATTGTGTTATTGTGAATAATCCAAACAAAATACTATTTTATTACAAACCCGTCATCCGTCTAACGAGCGACGAGGAAGTTCGTTCCAAAATTCAGTATTAAATATAAATAAATAAATGTGACAAGAGTCCCAAAAACAAAAATTCCTAAATAATCAATGATTCACCTCTCAACAAATTAATAAATGTTTCCGCGAATCAATATTAATATCTGCTGGTCGAACAGGAAATTTATATCACTAGCTAAGTATACTTTAAACGAGTATGTATGAACAAAACACGTTTTTACATCACGACTAGAATGATATAGTGTTGTGTATAGCGTTGTCATAACGTCGATAAATCAAAATCCACGCGTTTGGTTGATCGAACTATAGAGTGCAGCCGCAACTTTAACTTCGCGAACCCAACAGCAATATAACAGTATAGTATAGAGTGAAAACTTAACAGAATTAAAATACACAATTCCTGAAATATATAATAAGCCTTTCTAAATGTAGAGTTATTTGGAATTATAAAAAGTTTATTACAGTTATAGCACATGGAAAGAACATGTCTTCAAATTCCATAGTGTAAGAGGAATTTTGATTTAGAAAATCATATACCACAACATAATTTATGTTTCTTGGAAATTTTTATGTGTTTAATAGTTATATTACATTTTGGTAATAAATCGTTTTCTTTCTGTGCCATCGCGGAATTTTACCGGTCAAGTTATAAAAAGACGGTTTCATAATTATTTTTTACATTTCTATTATCAATTAAACTTATTACCTATCGTAGATTTATCGATAGTAAAATACGATAATCACATAACTAAAGTGACAGTTCGTGACACAAGGACGCAAGCGCCCGCGCACGACAATCGTTATTGTCTTATGAGTAGCCATTTAAACGCGATTTCCGATAACTACGGCTTCAGTATTTGAAAATTGATTTATTATTTTAGCTCTGTTATAACCAATATTTGCTTTCTTAAAGTAGACTGTATGATGACAGGCAAAGAAGTGCCTTCCTAGGCTTCTGGTTCTAGGAGGCCTCCTCAAAATCTCAAGAAGTCTTTTCAAGATTTGGAGCTCAGCTCACCCAGCTCCCATTTGTGTAAAATCTCAAAGAAAGTGAAATTATTATCAATAAATAAAATACAGTATCTGAATTGAGATCCAGTACTTATGCAAATTACAATGCAGACGCTTGTGAGTCGCACATAATTACATAGTTTACTTTTTTATTCTTAACGCTGGAGATATAATAGAGTTAGTGTTTAAAAATAAATTATTTACGTTTTTAATGTTAAAAATGTATAACTGTTAATTTTCTTAAGAGTAATTAAGCTAAAATAAATATTTTAACAGCGATTGCATGCTGTAGCAGTGATCAAGAATAAATGTAACCTTTACATGAGGTAACAACATAAATATAAAAACATATATCTATCATCACACAATCACCCTGTTACGGTAGGTAGGAAGAATAGAAAACCAAAAGAGTAATTTAAAAAAGTGTCGATAAAATGACACAATTGCCTACATCCCTTCACTATAATAAGATGTGATGACGCAAGGACAGTAGCGCCCCACGCGGCTATATTCTGACTAATCACGATGACGTGATACGCTACGACCTTTATATATTCACAAAGCTTTAGCTATTTTCCTAGCATTGGTATGAGAATCAACATTGACACGTAGATACACACCTGTTTATATTACAAATTAATTTTTAACAAAAAGGAAAACCAACGTCAATGAATTCGAAGAGTTCTATAGTGTATCTTCGAAGTGAAAGGTCCAATAGCAATGAAATTAAAATAGGACCACTGTTGAGGTATCCTCTTTCCAACGAAAAAAGAATCATCACAATCGGTTCATAAACAAAAAAGTCATAGCTGAAAATCAATAAAAAAAATACATTCGAATTGAAAACTTCCTTCTTATTAGAAGTTGGTTAAAAATGCAGCAGTTTTTTACGCTATACGCTTTATCAACAGCCTCACATGATGTTAGGTGAGGACATGGCATAAGATGGTAATGCGTCAAGAGTAAAAGGGAAAGACTCTCAAGTGCAATTGCTGAAGCACACTTATAGATGCTTGGCAACAGATTTTTAACTTGAGAGTTGTAGCTAGCCAGTCGGGTATTAGATTATGCCCTACCACGATGAAATGGTTTCATCACGAAGTTTTCCTTCACCAAAAGCTCAGGTTAATTGCAGGAATTTGAACTCACCTCAATGTGAGCCCATATAGTCCACTGAGCTATCCTTGTTATAAAATAAATCAAAAGTACTTTATTCGATTTAGGCCCTAAAATGGCAATTTTGGACCTTACTTAAATAATAACGGCTATGTGGGTACTGGTAATAGCGGTTTTACACATGGTGTATGGTGGTCGCGATCTATTCGTATACAACTATAGTGACCAATCAATCTGCACGCACCCACCAAAGCAACATTTAACATTTTTTTAAATATGTCTTTACTTTGTATTATAAAGAGGTAAAGTTTGTTTGTGATTTTGTATGTAAGAGGTAATCTCTGTAACTACATATTGATCCGATTTAAAAAATTCTTTCACTCATAGAAAGGTACTTTCTTCTTTAAGGTTATGGGCTATGTTTTATTTTTATAAATATTTATTTTAATGAATATTACAGTACATTTGTAAACAAAGTCGACAAAAATATGCCGGTTTGCAGATAAGTTGGCTTGCTCTGACCACACTGATTAACATAGATGAAAAGAATGTTCTACAATATTGTTATATGCTAAAAGTTTTAAAAAAGTACAAGTGAATGGAATTGTGTTGATGAAATGAAGTGAATGAAAAGATGAAAAAAAATAATTTGTAATAATTAACATACCTTTTGCTTACTTTATCGGCATGCGCTGATCAATCGGTTTGCAATAGGTGAAAATAATGTAGTACAATATTGTTCACCGCTAAGAGATTCTCAAAACAATCTGCAATAGTATATATATATATAACTTTTATAAAAATCAGAAAAAATAATAAAGTAATTAGTATAGCGTTTGGCCGCTTTAAGTGCATAGGTCGATCAAACGGTTTGAAATAGGTGAAATAATGTCAATATTGTTCACTGTTAAGAAATCCTCAAAAAAGTAAGGTTTAATAAACGCGTACGAAGTCACAGGAGGTTGCTAGTTCAATATGTGTTGACTATAAAGTGAACAAAGCATACCTTCTTACTTACTAGGTAAGAAATATTACATAATGTCAACAGAGGAAAGGTCAGTAAAGACTGGAGAGTTGATAATGAAACCAGCCTTCTAGTGGCTGTCTATTTCATAACTATGACATAAGTACTTTAGTGTATAGATACTATATCCGTATGTAAGTATATAGTATGTGTCATGAACCGTGATAGTTTAGAAATACTTACGTAAAATAGTAAAAAATTCGCATATGTATTCTAATACTTTTCTAGCATGGAAGATAAAATCGTAGTTTGTAAGTGCGTACAAGTTCTACTAAAGATTAATCGCGACGTTCGGTTTAAATAAATTTATTACTCAAAAGAACAGTTCACTTAATGAGAATTACATAAATATTTATTACAATTTTCAAATGTTAAAACATCGAGTAAGTTAAAAAAGAAAATATTAATAACCAATTTTAATAACGTAAATAAAGTAAGAAACAAGAGAAAAAATCTATATTATTTAAAATAGATATTTAAACATATATCTAATCTTGCCTTTTTATCCTTTAATTATATTTTTAATTTTTTTTATTTATTAATTTTAATATATTATATATATTTTTAATTTTTCTTTAATGTATAACGTTTGTGATTCATTGTCAGATTTTATCCAAGTTTATTTTAATAAAAATGATATATGTATTTCACATGAAATTATCCAATGATGCATTTTAATTCATCTGGGAACTGGCGACACCAAGCTTCTTATTTTTGCTTAGTAGAATTTAAGTACATTGGAGGTACTAATTATATTTTATAATTACTTGCTATTTGATACGAAACATTATTTTTATTTTATATTTATCTGTGGAAGGTTCTACAATATATTACCTACTGTTTCACTTTTTTTGGAATTAATTTTAATTAATTTACCTTTATTTTTTATTCTTAAATCCTTATCCCCATTTCTTAAACGAGTGTTAAATTCTTCTTGCATTCCAGTAAGATATTTTCTTCGAGCTATTGTATGATCAGAATGTATTTTTATATTGTTGTGGTTTAGATTTATTGAGTAGAGTATGTTTGACAATTGAAACAGACTAGAAACAAATTTTTATAAGACGGTTTATACTAAGATGTCAAAATACGAATAGACTTCTTTAGTTACAATACATATTATGTTGTTAAGAAAATACGAAATAAATTCATTAGTCACATAAAATTAGAAAAATCAAGAACTTCCCAATACATCGTGGACTGGCGTGGTGGGTAAGCTTTTGTCTTCCCTCGGGAAAAGGTCTTTACCCTGCAATGGTAGACTTATACGCTGGTAATATTATATTTATACATATAAAACATATTTAGCCAAAAGATTGATACACTTTGGACCAGATGTTTATAGCCTCTATATAAAGTTTACAGCTTCGAATTGCAATATCATCCAAAGATAGTCGACCTCGATATGTTAAATAGATTTATTTAACGTCGGTAATTTTGAAAGGCAAAGAAGCCCACTCAAAGCCTTACACACACGAACCTTAAGAATTTGTTAAGAATTAAATTAATCTATTTACAATAACATATAAACAGTTCTTGTAATTTCGATTCCTAAAGCTAGATGTCAATCTTTGAATCTGTTTTGTAATACAGATTTTTTTTTTATATTACTTATTCATTATAATTATCAGCATTATTATATAATTTGTTTTACTTTTTTTTTATTTATCTTCTTAATTGTTGTTAATTTCTTCCAGAAAGAAATTTTTCTTATTCAATGAAAAGTTAATCGATGTTCATACGTGACAATATAAGATCTGAATAGTATATTAAAATTAAATATATATTGTTTTTTTTTGTAAATAAATTTTACAAGTTTGCAATTTCAGTAAGTTATAACTCCAAACTCAGGGTTCATTTAGTGTTGTTTAAAAAAAAGAACTCTATTGCTGAGCTTAAGTAGTCCGTTCTAACTTTAAAGAGCTGTATCTATTGAATCATTATTAAAATTAAATATATATTGTTTTTTTTGTAAATAAATTTTACAAGTTTGCAATTTCAGTAAGTTATAACTCCAAACTCAGGGTTCATTTAGTGTTGTTTAAAAAAAAGAACTCTACTGCTGAGCTTAAGTAGTCCGTTCTAACTTTAAAGAGCTGTATCTATTGAATCATTATTAAAATTAAATATATATTGTTTTTTTTGTAAATAAATTTTACAAGTTTGCAATTTCAGTAAGTTATAACTCCAAACTCAGGGTTCATTTAGTGTTGTTTAAAAAAAAGAACTCTATTGCTGAGCTTAAGTAGTCCGTTCTAACTTTAAAGAGCTGTATCTATTGAATCATTATTAAAATTAAATATATATTGTTTTTTTTGTAAATAAATTTTACAAGTTTGCAATTTCAGTAAGTTATAACTCCAAACTCAGGGTTCATTTAGTGTTGTTTAAAAAAAAGAACTCTATTGCTGAGCTTAAGTAGTCCGTTCTAACTTTAAAGAGCTGTATCTATTGAATCATGTTTTGTGTGATCATTATAGAATATGTGCCATTAATCAAAAATAAAAATACAAAAAATTAATGAGCCCTCACATTATAAACACATTTCATTCAATGTTTTGTTTGCTTATTGTCAAAACGATAATAGATACAAATCTCAAGATTGGTGTAATTATAGTACAAGCCCTAAAGTAAATCAACAAACAATAAAAATCGGGCAAGTGTGAGCTGAGATTAAGTTAAACTAGAAACTCTAAGAATTTTTTTTTGCTAAATACATAGTACCTATATTATGTAGTGCGCCGTAATTCGCAACTACAACTTATATATATATATATATATGTATATCAACTGTTTACTTACTATAATACAAGCTTTGCTTAGTTTGGAATTAAATGGCCGTGTGTGATATTGTGTCCTCATATTTATTTATTATTTTATTTAATTTATTGTTGTAGTATTTAAGAAGAATCTTACTTAACTTAAAGCTACGGTGCGACTGAAGAGGGTAGCATAAAGTGTACAATAAAAAGTTATTTTTTATTGAAACTTCAGGAATTTACCCGATATATATACTCGATGACAAAACTTCTAGTAATGAAACGATTACGTTACGATTACTATTAATCGTAATTGTCAATTATCTTTGTTAGTATCTTGCTATTATTTATGATTTCTATTTTGAAATAAATTTCTTCCTATTGTTAATGTTATATACTTTGTAAATGCGTATAATGTAAATCTTTTGTTAATGCATGTATCCGAACGCTACGTCACCTTGCTTGACGTTTTGGAGACTTCACAATGCAGACGTTAACTCGATTATAATGAATAAATAGGTAATGATTATTTTTTGAACAAAAATTTAAAATTCTTTAATTTTGATAATTAATACCTGAGTAAACATTATTTAATTTACTTTAAGGTAATAAATATTATGTTTTTTATCGGTAATACTATTTTTTGTTAAAAGACAGAATCCAAAATCTTAATCGTTAATTATTAAGCTTAATAATCGTAATCGTAATCGCTAAGTGATAATCGTTTCATCACTGAATTTTTCATCGTAAAAATTGTTTTTGAGCCATAACTTTAAACTCTCAGACAACAATAATGATATAACACATATGATACATCATCAGACATATAAGGTGCAAAACAACGTAATAAAACCCGACGGAGGCGGCTCGGAGAAAGACAAGTAACCTTTCCATCGGCCTTGCGTGGACCGGACCCCAGATATGGAGCGGGCAGCATTATCTGAATCACTTAACAGTTGCCTTGGCGAATTTTTATGTATCTCAACGTTTAATATTGCTTAATTTATTTTTATTTATCTTACTAACTTATTGAATAACAAATTAAAAAGTTAAACAAAAATATAACCAAGAAATTATTATTATTATTATTGTACTACTATATTATAATAATTATTATATACTTATAATTACTTATACCTATACTTATAATTATTATTATACACCCAAAGTATTACCAACTAAAAACAAATTGTGACCTAAACACTTCAAACGGGTTTTTGATGATAACATATTATTACAGATGGCTACTCATACGATCACGTGAACGCGTTGATGTCTTTTGCTTGTTACTTATTATTCATGTTATTACTTAGAAAATTTATCTGAATTATATTCATCATTAGGCTAAATCACTATCGACATAAGTAGATAAGTAAAATAGTAAATTGTACCTATTCACCCTCCTTGCAAATGTCTTTACCTTCTTTATATTAATGAATCCCTTCATTTTCTCAATATTTTAAAGTGTACATGTACAAGGTGACCAAGAAAAATTAGATGAGTCTCTTTAAAATGCCATTTTGCGTGTTTCTAAGGTTCAACGAGACTTTAAATTCTGTTGTGATATATAACTATTAGTATATAGGAGATTTATAGAGCCAAAAAAGAATATGGAATGAAAGAAAATAAAATATATTTCCAGGACATTTACAAATTTACGTGATATTATTTTCCTAAAGATTGTTTAATAAGATTTTAAACAACAAAAATGTTACCTTAATAAATAATTTTATAAAACTTTACAGTCCAATATTGAAGATCTCACATAAAACATTAACACCTCACGAATCAGTGTTTGATTTAAATGATATAAACCAAAATCCAACGCCTTAGCTGCGACGTGAGGCATCAACCAGTGCAATCAACGCATTACAGGTTGAAGTCAGGAATCGCCGCCCTGGCCACGTCTACCCGGGTGGTCGGCTTAGTGATGCGTCGGCCTGGATATTCAGCGTTGAGGAGGCTCGACGCAGGAACAATAATTCTCACAAGTGAGATTGATTCCATGAAAATAGAATTTAGTAATGAAATTAATAAATAGCTCGGATTGAAACTTAAATGTAATGTATAATGCATAGCAATAAGGTCAGTCTAACTAAAGTACCTACTCGTATTACTCGATCTTCTTCTTCTTCTTGTTATCACGCCGCAAAAGCACTTGCCATTTAATTTAGCGTCAATGTTTCTGAACCTTCATAAAATTTTCCAATGTAAAAAATGGGGTTTTCATTGTCAATGTTTTAAACCTTCGTAGTAATATCTATTTAATACAAAGTGGCGTCTAACAAGATAGTGGCTGCCTTGTTAGAACGATCTAGGGAGTATTAGTGAGATCTCAAAATGCATGCTTTCCGCTTTATATCTATAATCCACTTTACTTATGCACAATAACCAAAGTATACCACGCAAAATGCCACCAATATTACATAACATAGGGTCAAACCCCCTAACTTAATGAATTAAAAATAACATACAACATGTCACTTTAAGATCCCTCCAAATAGAAACCTACTCGATGTTATTCGACGTGTAAGTGCAAAGATAATAATGATTCCCCTTCCCTTTAACGATTTCCCTTCATGCTTAGGACTAGTACAAGTTTTTACAATAGACAAAAATCGCGGCGCATTTATAAATCGCCATTGAAACCAATCTACCTAATCTAACAAAATATTTATAATTTTTACTTTTTTATTTTGCATATTCTGTCTCATCTCTCAAACAAAACAAACAACATAACACGCAGAGACGCTACCTAACATAAACTAAAACAATTCTACGAGTCATAAAAATCGCAAACTTCGTAAAGTAATCACGACCTTAAATCTATCGATACAAAGTTTAACAATATAACCTTTCATAGGTCAAACTATAATGAACGGGATTCGTCTAAATGCGCTAGCAAGCAGAAATACCTGACCATTATAGTTTGATCTTCCAAACCTTATTACAGTTATGCCTTAGTATTATAGAAATTAGGTCGTCTTTGGTTTATATTAATATTAGTAAAATTTACTGGTTAATGAACCGCTAGCCAATATTCGCTCCTTCTTTGTTTTACACGTAAGGAATCGCTTAGAAAGTGAGAGATGGCATAATTATTTTGGTTATTATGGATATTATTGTTCGTTTGGTTACCAACATAGCGAAACGAAAATCGTTGAAAAAACCAGCTATTGTGATAATGTAAGTTGGTTGACAGCGTCGCGTATTTTCAGTTGTTAGTACCAAGATATCTGATAGCCGTTGTTAGCTATATCAATACCGATACGGTACGTTAGAGGCATGTCAACCGTTTTCAGTTACGTTTGGCTATAGCGGACACATGCTTAAGATAGACGCTTCGACACTGCGCTAGTGCGAATCAACCCTTACATTCTAATGTACTTCAATATTGTAGCTGAATCAAAGAAGAATGCGTAATGCTTATAAAACTCGTAGTTTCTTAAAACTTTAATGACTTTTTTAATGAAGTTATCGTTTTTTAGATAAGGACCAAGTGTCTAAGGAGAAAAACAAAAAAAACACAAAATCTATCCAACAGTTTTTGCGTGATTTGCGTGAACCCTCAATCATTTTATTTATATAGACTAGCTGTGCCCGTGGCTTCACTCACGTGGACTACGATGCCTGCGCGAATATTGCTCCCCGCTCCTGGTTATTTTAAAGGCAAAAATGCTTATTGTGGGTGATCCTTAGAAGATAGATATATACTCTTCTATAGGTATTTTTAATGCCTACAATTATGTAGTACATTAATTTGCTATATCTCTTATGGTTTACTTATCATAAGCCATTTAAGCGCCCGAATTGATTCACCTTGACCAGTCTTTTTTTGTTTGTTCGGAACCCTAATTATTTTTCTTAGTTTACCTAAGTTACTCCCTATATCATCAGTTATCTATCAGTGAAAGTCCCGTCGAAATTGGTTCAATCGGTTCAGAGATTACTCGGAACAAACAGACAGACAGACAAAAATTTTAAAAATAGACTTTTTGTTACTCGTATATACTTTCATATGCATTTAGTAAAAAACTGTTATTTTGACATTACAAACAGACACTTCAATTTTATTAATTGTTAATTGTATAGATAATATAAAATGAAGGCAATAAAGAACAATTAAAATTAGTAACTCTGAACAAAAAACATGATAGTGAGTTGTTTTTAAAATAATTATACAAAATTATCGTGGGAAGATCGTATCCTTCGAGTGATGCGTGAAGGGGACAACAAAAACTTCTCTCAATTAAAATCCGTCTATAATTTGTTAAAATTGTTTTTAAACCTTCATTGTACGTGTATAGTTGTTTATTTGTTTCGTTGTATTTATTTAATTATGTTCGGCAAGTAGTCAGTGAACAACACAGTATCGACATATCTTGTATTGCATTTATGTTAGGCCCTGCTTATAAGCTAAGAGGTTTCGAATCGAACATTTCGGAACGACATGGAATGTATTGAACACTCAATTTTAGTCTTCCCGCCGTTACAGGAACAGAACGGATCTCAATAATATAATTTCATTTCCTTTTTCTTAAATTATTCCCATTTTCCTACTTTATAATAATTTTATTTTATGTATTATATTATGTCGTTATAAAAAGCAAGATATATCAGTATTAAATTCGTATTGACTCACAGAATCCTCGGAAATCGTTTTTAGAACTTCCTTTTTGCATAAATACATAATAATTAAGTTTACACTTAAGTATATTTCAGATGTGACGTTAGATAATGAACCAGCGTGAGGTGAATATTTTTTCTTGCATCATTTTGTTTATACGCGACAATAGTTCAGTGATACAGTGTTTGAATACCTCGTCGATGGATGTACCTAAGTTCATATCCTACAAGAGGTCGATGCTTTCGGTGTAGGAAAACATAGTAAATTAATTAAAAATACTGAAAATGAAATAACCATTTCAAATATTTATATGTTTTATCAGAAAAAGTAGTGTTCACCTGTAATTGGCAAAAAAATTGTTATATTGTACCTACAGTATTATAGGTATCTTATTAAATAAATTAGAAGTATTAAAAAAAGTAATTTGTTAAAATGAGCGGTTTATTTTCAATAGTACTTTCCTTTGTAAATATTGATTCATATTAGTAACAAAACCCTTTGGTGGTAGTAAGTACTACAGGTTGTCATTTTTGTAGACTCTGATAGTTTGATTTCCCGTTCAAGTAACAGTTACCTAGTAACAGTAAGTAACATGACTTTTTACACCACTTTTAGTAACTTATCATAGTTTGGATTTAGCTATACAATTCTGTCTGAAAAATCCATTCTGTATAATTCAAGTCACTGGTACAGTCGGTGGTCAAAGATGTTTAACCGTTATTTTTACAGCTGGTGTATACTAGTCTCATCGGGGCATACCGAAATTCTACAACAAATAACATGATTTCTACAGAAAACAATATTATGCTAAACAATTAACTAAATAAAAAAACTATATATTTATATCCCTTAAACTATAATTAAGAGTAACACAGTATACCAGCTGAACCGAATGTCAGTTCCGCTAGTATACTCTGGAATATACCTATATCTGGAAAACATAACCCTAACTTAAACTACTTCTGTTTATTTCATACCTAACACATTCTATCAACAAGTGTTCAACATATTTTCATTTCCCACAGACTTCACAGTTAGGTAAATTATGTTCAACCTCATCAATAAACAACCTCAAAGAGGTCTACAGTCACTGAATAGTAATGCTTCTATCGAAGACTACAGTCCTAACTGAGGTCAGTAATGATAAGTTACTATCCCTGAGGCAGTCCTGAGTTGGGTTGGTTCGTATGTTATAAATTTATAATACGTATTGTCATACAGAAGATAACAGCGTGGGCCTACACTGTTAACATTTTTGGTTTTACAAACCAAAGGAATAAAATTACAAAACAATATATGCTAATTCAAAATTATAATACTAAACGAGTAATTTTCTTAGACACCTAAAGAAACCTACAAAAATGTATTATAATTTTACTAAACCGTTCGTCACTTACCGGTGTAAAGTTTCTCGAATTCAAAAAAAAGTTTTGTAATATTACAATACCCGATTTAAATTTTGCCTAAATCTTATCAGCTCCCAATACATTTTTTGTAAAATTAACTTTACAATTTTAAACAGTGTACCCTACAGGTTAAGTGGGACACTTACAGGCTGGTATTATTATTATTAAAGTAAATATTGTGTTAATATGTGTGCTGTTGGTGCCAAATAAAACTTCACACAGGTTCAAATATACTTCGAGAAGAACCGCGTAAATGTTTAAAATCACCAGCACTATTCCGATAACTATTAAAACAAATTGTATCAATTCCGGACAATTTCCTTTGGTTTCGTGCGCAAGCGCTGCCCGCCCGTCTTGCCCGGATGTGACGTCACGTCCCGCCATTGTTTAACCGAGCCGTGGCGGCACCCCATACACGCTAATGCACAAAAAGACATGGCATTCCCTATATAATTTATGTGGCTGTTCAGTCCAGACATGTTCCTGTTCATTTGTCGAAAACATATAAAATAAAAATAGCATTTATTTGCTTCTACAACTAAGTTTACACAATAGATTTATTTACCTATGATAAAAATGTTATTTAAAATAGTTATTTAGTAGTCGCCTCTTTGGCGTAGGCCTCTCCTAAACTCATTTATAGATGTTTGGAGATCGTATGCCGTGGTGTACTGACCTAAATCTACCATTTGTTGAAGTGATTTATAAATAAGTAAATCGGCATGTTGAACACTGAATTATTTAATCGACTACACTTATAATACTTATAATCGTTTTATGATAAATCAACTTAAACTTACCATGTTGCCTTGTGCACAATTAAGACAGGTTTCTCTAAATTAAGAGCAACCGAATGAGATGTTCTATATTGTAACATTTTATATTTTTCGTTTCTGAACGGACAGTAGAATATAGTGGCGATCCAGGGGCCACATATGTCTTTACCGTGTCTTTTGCATCCAATGAGTTCACATCTGTAACTGAAAATGTATGTCCATCTTTTATCCTTTTTAACCGGCTTCGAAAAAAGACTGAGCCGGTGTTTACTCAATTCGAATGTATATTTTTTTATCGATGCTTAGGCATAACTTCTTTGTTTATGAACTGATTTAGATGTTTTTTTTTTTTTGGAAAGGGAATACCTCAAAGGTGATCTCATTTTAACTTCACTGGTATTGAACGTTAAACTTCGAAGATACACCAGGGAACTCATTAAAATCATTGATGTTGGTTTTCTTTTTTGTTGAAAATTAGTATTTTCTATTATAGACGAATGTGTGCGTACGAGCATCGAGATTCGAGTAAACGAGTATCAAGCGCGGCCGGTTATATAAGCTCTCGTCAAGTGGCCACCAAGTCGGTTAAAAATACAGCAATAGAGAGAGGGAGAAATTCGACGACAATTTCTACAAGTCAAATCCTACAGCAAGCCGCGTAGGAACTTCGTTACAATAAAAATTTTATATTTTTACAGGACGATGGTACAGTGGAATACTACAACAATATCATAGTTCAGCCACATCTGAAGCTGGTGACTGGCCAGGGTCGAGGGTACCACGTCAGGTGCCGGTACAGCCGCCGTGATCTCACACACTTCCACGTGTATCGACCGAGAGCTGATAGACTCACCAATTCCCTCAGCGATGACTTCTCCACTAGGTAAAAGAAACTTATTGCAAAACAGCTATTAAAACCAATATCAAACTAAGTTTATATAATTTAGACCGTAGGAATAGGGTTGCCAACCGCAATAATTATACAGTATTGTACTATATTTCGGGACTGCATGCTATATTTAAGCAGTTGGTATATAAATATAATTATATGTATGTAATTGGTTTCTCCGAAACGGCTCCAACGATTTCAATGAAATGTTGTATTTAGATAATTTGTTTTACGAGTACATTCCAAGTTTAATATAATTTTTTTTAAAGATACCGAGCAAAGCTCAACCACCCAGATATGGAAATATGTAAAGTATATATAACACAAAATATGTTATTTCAGTTTAGGATCCATAGACTCATATGACACATATTAAAGATAAAAAAATATTTACTACTACTATATTTACTACTTTTTTGGTGTAACAAAACAAATATAAAGCATTCCAGCATTGAAGCAATGATGGCTCAGTTGGTAGCGTGTACGGACTCCGCGTAGATCGACGTGAGTTGGAATCCCTGCAATGAGCCTGAGTGTCCAGTGAAGTAAAACATCTTGATGAAACCATAGCATGGTAGTAGGGTTTTTTCTGATACCCACCTGGCTAGCTACTACCCACAAGATGAAATTCTGTCGCCAAAAAAAAAAGTATGTTCCGGCAACTGCACTTGAGAGTCATTCTTCCACTAGGCTTAGTGTGCTACCACCATCTTGCGCCACATCGTCACTTAAGATCAGGTGACCACAACGTTGTGGCCATAACGCTAAGCCTACGCTTACGCCATACGCTTTTAAAAAGATCCCATTAATGATTATAATGTAAATAAATTTTACTGACATTTAATTATTTGTTATTTCATTGTGTAAAAATAATGTAATTCTGTTTAAATAAATATCGTGTTAATTTGATTAATTAACATAATAAACAAAATACTTTTTGGATGAATTAAAATAATTATCATTGATGGCTAAATTCATTTCTTGTCGCACTTCTGTCATATAATGCGTGTTCTGCTCTTGAAAGCCCAAAAAGAAATATAACTACAAAAAGTGAAAAAAGAAATATATTTTTAGTGTACTGTTTTTTGAAGCTTATTCTGAAAATTCTGAAAAATAATACAACCATCCAATATTGGCAACCATACCTGGGAAAGAAATTAGTGCTTAAATAAAATCAAAGCTACCACAAATTCGGATAACATAACATCGAGAAGAATCGGTAGGAACTTAACCGAGCTTGTCGTCCCTTTTTGTTTTTTATTGATAGGTCGACAAATATTTTTCTGG
This sequence comes from Saturnia japonica, assembly GCA_033032175.1. Lineage (NCBI taxonomy): Eukaryota > Metazoa > Arthropoda > Insecta > Lepidoptera > Saturniidae > Saturnia > Saturnia japonica. Next base: position 4,344,956 of record CM065331.1, read on the forward strand.
ACAAGAAAACATTTCCCCAGTTTTTTTAATAATATCCTTCGATTATTATTTATTGACCTCTACAAAAACTCGTTTCCAATACTTTAAAGGTCACAGAAGTAATTTTTGTATATTTTTACACAGAAAACTGTTGATCAGAACAAACAATAAGCATTATCATTTCAATAATCTCTTTTTAGCTTCTTAAATTACAGAGTTCATCTATCTATTTGCTTACACTTTGTTTTATACTAGTTCGAATTTAACTGTGCAGTACCTGATGGTAAAAATATGTTATAGTTCACAAATAATGGCGACCGTCGGTGACAAAAATGTAATCGGCAATAGTCGATGCCACTTCACGCATTTCACGCCTGATTTGAAGTACCCAATATCATAGGAAGGAGGGAATACGTTAACTAGGAAAACATTCCATATCGTGCAGATACCAATGTACGGCAACTAAAAGAATATTATTCACATTTTAATGTTTTAAATTTCAGTGATGAATTCGATGAGGACTCGGGATTACTGCCATCCGTTTCGATGAAAATCTACCAAGGGGACCCAAAAGATAAACATGTAAGGCTATTCAAACTATATTTATTGGTTTTATATTTCTGGCAAAAAATCGCAACCCCAAAGGGCGTGATGGACCACTATTTTGTGACGCTAAAGCCTTCGGCTGCTGTGTCAGACGTCAAGAACGCATTCTTTCAGTGGCCGAAATATAGTTTTACAGACAGGAGACATTTATTGTTGGTACAGGTGGCGTCCAACGTGCGTATAGGTGACATTCTGACTCTAGTCGTGTCTTTGGAGAAACAGCGTCAATTTGGTCTACTGGTCTCCGAGTGTACCGTCAACGACGGCTTGGGCTGGGCGGAGCAGAGTCTGATCGCTAATGATGGGTAAGTACTAAAGTCAAAATCTATATAAAACGTAAAAAAGTTCAAGTTTTAAAATGGGCCCATTTCATTGGATAATCGCAATTGCAAATCACGTTGGTGCCTTTTTTACACCCTAACCCTTACCTATTTCCAACTACCTTTTCTCTCACATGCGCACCGGCACGAACGCCGTTGCCAAAATAAACTATGAAGGAAAATCAAAATTCTGAATCTGGTTGCTTCCAAGTGTCCTGACCCTGACGTCATCAAAACTGGTCAGTGATTTTGATAAATTCAAGAACAATTTTAACGCGATTACAACTAAAAACTTATTTGGATTTCATCACGATGATTTCCCTCAGCTCAGACTTATTGTAAGGTTTGTACCTACGCTGATCGAAGCGGTGCTTGAATTCGCTACCACGGAACCATTATTGCTTCAGTACCTGATGGTAACTATAATATAATGTAAGAAATACGGTCGCTAAAACTAGAATAGATGCCGTCGCCATACATACGATCAAAAAACACTGGGTATTCATTAGACCCGTCAATATTCCATGTTTATCTTAATTTTCTTTAAAAAATGTTGTTGTATTACTGGATTTCAAAAAAGGAGGGTTATATTTTTCGAGAGTATGTATGTATGTATGCTTATTTCTTTGCTATGTTACCTAAATGGTTTGATGTATTTTAACATACGAAGTGTCGTTAGATTCCTCTTAATTGTGGGAGTAACATAGGCTATATAAAATTTAAGTACGACGCCGAGAATCAAGTAAAAAGCAAAAATAGAAGAAAAATTGTCACATGTTTTCGTTGCAGTCGGTTGTTTTGTTTCCTTTTTTATCATTTAGCTTGTTTTTAACGGATTTAAAAAAACTTTTTCGACTTTCAACTTCGAAGATACACCGAGAAACTTATCAAAATAATTGAAATTCATTTTCTTTTTTGTTAAAAATTGTCTTGTAAAAATGCAAAGTGGCTGACGGCATTGTACAACCCAAAAACAACGATGACCATTGGTGGTTGTCGCTGTCTTACCGTCCGGAAAGCCTCGCGGCAGCTGGATATAAAATGGCCGATTCCGAAATACAACCACCATCTGCATTTGGTAGAATAGGTACGCGTACTCACTGATGGTATGTAAATCCCAGTGTCATTATTATTTCTTGTAGTATTGTTTTTATATATTTTCATTACACAGACCGGCATTTTACTTTGGAATATGAGCCAAGTTTAAAAGAAGACGTGGCTCGTTACCGTCATAGAGTTGTTGGAACAAGACAGACTCGATTAGTTTTGGTTGCCGTCTTTTTTTAGTACGCTGACGGTATCTAGTTGCAGCGCAGCGAAGACTAAAGGTTGTTACTGACATATCAACCTGGCAATCGACAACGGGTGAATGCTGTGTGGCCAACTAGTCCAAAACGCGCGTCAACAAGTTGATGAGTAGTTTGTAAGCGATTTTCATCCAGGTGTATATATGTAGTATAGCGCCACGCCATCGACACATCTTCTTTTGTTAACCATTCGCGGTTCACTCGGAACCGGCGCGTTTGCAACTCTTGGTCTACTCGCCGTCCGCATATGGACTGGTTGCGTACGAGTCGATGCAGTGACGTTAGGAAGTTGACAAGTGAATGCATATATATGGAACTCCATACAAAGAAATCTCAACCGCACGAGGCAATGGGATGCTGGTCGGGTGTTGAGTTGATGCGTGATTGACGACCTTTATCCTTGGTACACAAAAATATTTAGGGAATTTATATTACAGATGCCCGTTAGACGGAGAGATAATGGGTATGTTCCAGTATTCGAGCGACAAGCAAGAGGCTCGTGTATCCTTCCCCGCGCACAAGTTCCCGTACACGGCGAGCGTTTACTACACTTGCGAAGTGAAACTATGCGATTTAAATCACCCCACTGATTGTGTAAGTATTGTTATTATTATATTCTTTATTGCACAAAGAAGTACAAATAGAGGACTTAATGCTAAAAAGCATTCTCTACCAGTCTTCCAGGTGAGCAAGAGAAAGGTATATGCAAGGTGTGCATAATGTTCAGGAAAAAAAAGGATAAAATTTTAGGCAATATTCAATTGCTCCAAATAAAACCTACGTAGCGAATACTTGAAGGAATCCCGAGAGTTGGCTTATTGGATTTTGATAGGAAGCGAATCCCACAGTCCTGCTGCTGTTACGGCGAAGGATCGGTCGCGAAAATTAGTATGATAATTAAAGAATCAGAAGATCTTAGCTGTCTATTGTGCATACTCGCGAGAGATTGAATTAGTGTTTTAAAAAATTTAGGGGATATGATATTAAGTATGTAGAAAAGAAGACAAAGTATTAAACGTTATTAAAGGGCTTTTTAACCCCGACGAAAAAAGAGGGGTGTTATAATTTTAACGTGGGTCTGTGTGTCTGTCTGTGGTATCTGGTTTCTCCATTCAATCTTTTAGAATTATTAAACAAGGAATCTGCCATCATGTCTTTTGATAATCTTGCAAAGCATATTGTGTTGTCAATCTTAAGTCGTTCAACAGAATTTAATTACTGTGACTATATATACTCATAATCATCATACTTATGTACGATATCATTATTTTATCATGCGACGCATTAACGGGAAGAGATGTGGATCCGTATCAAATCGCGGCCGCCTCTCTCTCCTAATAAGTATATTATTTACTAATACATCATGTAACAGGGCGAAATAACAAAAAAAAGACGTGTGGCACGCGGGGACTGCCGCGGTAAAGCTATTGCATAGCATTTTTTATCAACTTATGCAATTATAATTATTTTTTTATTTTCTTTATGCAGTTTTTTTTCCTTTGAATTTGACAAAAATTGCTATACTTGCATATTAAAATATAGCAAAATGTAAAAAAAAACTATTTATATATATATTATTTTATAACTTATAATGAACAAATAAAATTATGTAGGTTTTACAACTCTATGTATGTCGTTCTTTTATCAAACATATTTTACAACGCCATCTAGCGGTGAGAGGAGTCCGTGTACCCGTCGAGCCTGTCGCGACACCCAAGTCAAAGTATCACCGCTGTACCGGTCGGAGTGGGGGGTGTTAGGTTATTGTCGTTACGGAATTTCTGGATTCGGTCTCCACGCTCAAGGCCCGCGATAGAACCTATGCAATAGCTTAAAAAGCCATCTCCTAATAAAAGTGGGATAAGGCCAGAAGAAGAAAAGTGACTTGACCAAGAATGTTCCAAATAACCAGGAAACTTTTTTTTTTTAATTGCCAAAAAATCTCCCTAGACAATTAAAACAAGGGAGCCGCCGTCTTCTTAAAGTTATTTTTGCAGGTTAGAAGTATAATTAAAAAAATATTTTATTAGCGTGATGTTGGCCGAATTGTAAATGAAAAGTTGCCATTAAATTTAATAAAATTTGATTGCAGGAACCATGCTCGCACAAAAAGACGCGCGCCCGCCGTGAAACAGAAGACGAAGGGTCTCCAGCCACAGTAGAACTGTTCTCCGGTTTGTACGTCAACGAAGCCGACTCGATTGACAATGATGAAGTCACAAGTGAGAAGGTAATAAGGTGGTCCAATCAATTCTGTACTAATATTACACAGAAAAATCATTTTTGTGTTGTTTTTTGTTGTTGTTAGGGGACACTAAAAAGAGACAAACACATATATCTATATGATTTAGCCTGCGAGAGAATGAGATAGAATACATTAACACGTTTATTAAGGCTATGACTGCGACTATGATCGTCTTCAAGTTGACCTAGCTGTGTCACGACAAGACTTGTACGCACTGTTGTAGGTATGTACAGTACGAGTGGTCGATAGTTCTAGATCTAAATGCATGAATTGCATAAATGCAATTAGTAGCATGCTAAACCAGACAAACTTTAGAAAATGTCCTATCGCCATGCTATGGTTTCATGACGATGTTTACCTTTACTGAAAGGGCAAAAGCTCAGACTCATTGCAGGTATGGGACTCATGTCAAACGACGCGATATCCGTACAAACTACCACTGAGCCGTCTTGTTCAAACACATTTTCTGTGGCTAAAAGAAAATAAAAACCCAGTTGTCAATTTTTTTTTCTATTTATTCCAGAAGGAAGACGAAGATCTGCATATCTCAGCGGAACTTCGCTCTCGTGATTTGTATCGCTGGTGTCATTCTGATGATATGCGTTATCGCGGCCATCGCATTCATACTGGCTAGAAGACGCAATCCAAAAACTTACTCCCGAACCGGCAGTTCTCTATACAGTGGCCCATATACTAACACTGGGTACTCGCATACAAGCTAAACAAAAAACAAACATTTAAATAATTGCTATGAATGGTATTGTTAGAAATCGTCGTGCCAAGGCATTTTTTATTCCAATTTTACGGAGGTTTGAAAGTTATAGGCCATTGAAAACATTTTTTAAATAAAACTTAACGTTTATCGTATTTATCTGTGCCATTAAGAATGAATGGTTTTATTCTCATCAAAGATCTAAATGAAAGTAAACAATTGGAGTTTTTGGCGGGATCTTGAACTGTCATGTCGTGGTTTTTATTTTAATTCTTAAACTTGTGTTATTTGGCCTTAACGTAAGTAATATTGACGATATTTTACGTGATCTAGTTATGTTGGGCACAAGTGAAGTGGATTATAAATAATACTAGGAATGTGCATTTTAAGTTGCCACAAAAACTCCCTGGACAGTTTTAACAAGCTGCTAGATAAGCTGAAGCTAAAGTGTGTAACTGCCACAATCCACAATCTTGTTAGAGCTGTCTTTTAAGATTACAAGAATAATTAGAATAATATTCTATTCACGTGACATTGGCAGAAAAGTGGATGAACACAGTTGCCATTAAATAAAAAGAAGAAGAAGAAATATATGCCTAGTTTTTTTATTTGGACTTTCTGTTTATATACGCAATTTTGCCAATGTCAAGTGTGACAAATACACATTATAGATACTGTCAGATAGATAGCAGATACTGTACTTTAATTCCATAATACAAATAAATAAGTGATATATGTTATTTGTTCAAATTTCAAAATCGGATTGGTGCGACTTGAATACTAGAACAAATTTCACAAACAATATAACAAAATACACTGCCGTTTTATGGTATATTTGGAATAAATTAATTAACATCATCAAAAGATATGTTGTGTTGAAATGCCACAACGAATGAGTCATGTTTATGTTAAGATTTTAGTGATTTACCATTTAAGTTAGTATATTTACCACGAAGGAGTGAAGAGTGATATTGTGTGGAATATAAAAAATGCGATTATTGCAAATTACGATCAAAATCAGGGATGGTACACGTACCAGGCTTTAGGTTCTTATACAATGCATCTGGTAAAAATTATGCTTGTAAATAATAATACCAATTTTATTTTCCATATTGGTCAAGGCCTCAGGTGTTTTGGTCACCGAGTAACTAAAAAAAGGTCGTCGTACGGGATGGAAGATGAAATAAGGTTCCTGGCATTTGCTAATTTTGTGAACCGACGAGTTAAAAAAAGCTAATCATAACCAAACACCAACTTTTTAGCGATTTCTTCACCAGGATTATTGGGATAATATTTATCATCTCTGTTTAAAATTTGCACATTGAACTTCAGTGTTCTTTGAATCGACAAAGACTAACTTCATTATGTTCGAATGTCAATCAAACTTATCATTCGATGTTTTATATTAATTTCGCATCACTCTTTCATGCTAAAAAAATATAAATAGTAATATTTTGTGATAACTCTATCTTTGTATCAGTCTTTGAATATTATATTATTAATGTCATATGATTATATTGTTATTTTATAATATTAAGTGATATTACTACGTGGTTGCCTTGCGTTACGTAATTTAATTATTCGATCAACATATTTAAGAGATGTGTTGGTCATAAATACTAAAGGGGTTTATGTTATGGGTGTTGTCAGACTGAAATTTACTGTTTAATTGAAAAAAAGTAACCTTTTAAAATGATTCTGAACAGATAAGGTAGTGTCTTCACGCACAACACTATCATCCAATTATTCTGAAGCTGTCTGAATTTATTTAAAAAGTTTAGTAATATTCATAAACATAACTGCATTAACCAGCAAGTACTCTTCAAATTGGCAAAATTGTCTACCTATGTAGAAACTATATTGAACTACAAAAAAAACTGTAAGTAGGTATTCAGTTGGAAAACACCTTTTCAATTCATCGGTGGCGGGAGCTTTTCACACTACTGTAATGTGAAAATTATATTTTCAGTTCTACATGTTTTTATCAAGGTAACTGGCAAAACTGTTACTTTGTATGTAAACACATGAACTAATAATATAATTCGATTCAATTTATCATTGATGCCATATTTTTTAAGATTATAATAAATTAGGAATTCCGTCCGTACGAGGTGCTATTTTGAGCTTTTATTTTAAGTTGCTTATATTATATTATATTTGATTCATCTGTGTAACAACGAATTTTTTCGATATGTGTTTCATAATTACCCCATTGAAAATTTTAGTTTGACTAATTTTTTTTTAACTAGTATTTTTTTTAATGCAATGGGGTTCTGGAACGGTATCGTATATTTACAGTGTACGAATTTTTTTTTAACAAATATACTGACTCGATAAGGTATCGATGTTTTCATTTTTACACATAGCTCCCATTCCGACTGTTGTGCTATTTCAGTTTTACACCCATTTGTAAGATGTCCCAATTTCGAAGATCTTTTTATACCGTTTTGGAACTCAACTTTAATCGTGCCAACATCAGTGCATCTCATGCCCAACAATGATTGGTGATTTTCTCGACGTGTTTGCAAGTCATCAATTAGAATAGACTTACGGCACTTGGTAACAGAAAATGGCTATTTGTATTAGACTCTTGTCTATGACAATTTTGGAAACAAAAACTCACGATGCATGATGAGAGTCGCAGAAGTAAACATGTACTGTGATTGTAGGTACTAATTTTATTGAAGAGTAAGGGAGATCAATGTATTAAAATAGTTAATTTAACCGCGTCTATTAATATCCGTGTTAATTTTCGAAGATGGCAACCCTAGCCACGACTGACTTTAAGCCCTTTGGTTAGACCAATAGCAAATTAAAAAACAACGGTCTCTTGTTTCTATCTAGCTTTAACAAGATATGTCTATGCCAGGGATGGTCAAAGTACGGCTCGTTGGACCGCGAATAATTTTAATACTGCGCGCCAACATCCCTTTCAAAGTAGGAGTGTATGGCCTTCGAAGATGTAATTTCACAGCCTCGTCGACACATAAAATAGGGAAAAAACTGATACGTAGACAAAACTGCCTTACAACAGACAAACGTAACCACGCAATTTGTAGTGCATACGAGCGAAACAAAAATTTGCCGTGTCTCGACCCCATCCGTTCGTTCGTTCTCTGGAAAGCGCTCTCTTTCGCATACCCGATCAATACATTTTTTAAACAAGCTTTGTAGATACCTAAATTATAGGACCAAAAAAGGATTTTTTAATGAACAAAGTTACAGGAGAAGAGATCTTTGGTCACTGATTACAAATGCAGGCAGTACATAAACTTGAACTTTTAAAAATTTCGTTTTTTTTTTATTGTTATAGGCTTAGTGTTGTGTTCACAACCTTACTTGATCTAAGTGATGATTTGTCCCAAGATGGTAGCACGCTAAGCCTAGGCGAAGACTAGCAGCTCTCAAGTACAGCTGCCGGAACTCACTTATTGGATTTTGACGACAGATCTTTGAGGGTGGTAGCTAGCCAGGCAGGCATTAGAAAATGCCCAACCACTATGTTTTCTTTAAAATCATTCAGTCTACATGAAATGAAATGAACGAATTTTACGCCTAAGAATGTTATATACTTAGGTACATACGGACATTGGAAGTTAATAATATATATGTAAAAAAAATTTGCTAGGAAATTAGAAGTAGATGATTGCAATTCGGCATTAAGTCAGTATAATCTAAAATTATTGGCATATTGGTTGTAATTGTGACTACTATGCTCGAAGTCCTGGGTTCGATTCCCATGTTATTGGGTTTTCCTATGAAATTTTCAGTAGCAACTCGGAATTAGGATTTGTGCTTGATTAATAGCAATAGCCCATATTACATGGGACCTAAAATCTGTCGGTGTACATTAGTACAGCTCTGCCTAGCCCTTCGGGGAAACTGGCGTGATGGTATGTTACATATTAATCAAAAATGTTATCTGATTTTGGAAGTATAAAATAAATATATCTAGTAACAAGATTAAATAGATAATTATCGATAGAACGGGACCTGTCTCGTACACTGTTAAAGGTACAGACGATGATCGCATATCTAAGCGCCACATCGATCAATTATTTTCTATGGACAGATTATCTTTTTTTGAGAAATAAACCCTGCATCCCTCAATCTACATAATACCGCTCGCAAGTTTTTAAAATGAGTGTTTCTGTCTACTCCAGTAACACAGATGTCATCTTGGAATGCGACCGTACACGGCAAGCCACTAATAGTTTCCTCTATTAATTTTTGAAAGTTCTCTGGTATGCACTTTATACCGAACGGTACGCGTTTGTAAATGAAAGTACCCAAATGTGTGGTAATCGCCGTCATCGGTTGTGAGTCTTCCGTAAGAAGTAGTTGCTGATAAGCATTAGATAAATCAATTTTTGAGTATTGTTCTCCTTCCGCTAATTTAGCAAATATTTCCTCAATTCGAGGGACTGGATAATTCTATTCTGGATAAATCTTTTAAAAGTGGATTGATGGTGACCTTATAGTCACCACAAATACGTATGTTACCATATTTTTTTACTATAGGAACAATAGGTGTTCAGTAATCTGAACGATCCACCTTATATATGACGTCATCTTGCTGCAAACGTTCAAGTTCGCGCTCAACCGGCTCGCGCAGTGCTAACGGGAGCGTCCGCGCTCCAACATAAATCGGAGTTAAATCTGTTAAAAATGTAATTTAATGCGAGATTTATAAGTTCCTAACCCATCAGCAAATACTTCTGAAAATTCTCTACGTAATGCTTCTATCGAACATTTGTTTATGTCTGGCATAATATTATGACAATGTGTAACATTCAAATTCAAACAGCGTATCCACGTACGGCCTAACAACGGTGGGCCCCCGTTCTCTATAATAAACAATTTTAAATTTATATTTATTTGTCCGTAAACAACGTTAACCATAATATAACCCAGAGGTCTAATCACATCGCCAGTATATGTTTTTAAAGTAGGCGACTCCTTAATTATGTTTTTAAGTGAGAAACATTCATCATAATACCTCTTAGAATTAACAGAAATTTTACAACCAGTGTCAATTTCAAACTTGATAACACAATTCTCAACCTTAACATCAAGTAAATAAGGACCATCAGTATTATTACATAAAAAATTGTAAAAACTTAAATCACCGCCAGAATTCGATTCACTCAAAAAAAATTGACTTTTCACTCTCCTCGACGAATTTGGTCCCGAATATACGTCGTGCTTACGACACATGACCTTCAAATGCCCTTTTTCACCGCACCGATCACAAGAGTACATCTTGAACCTGCATCGCGTGGCCACGTGATTGTCCTTGCCGCAACGCGTACAGGGGGCCGCACGGCCGGCGCGTCGCACGCTGTCACCCGGCCCCGGCACCGCCACGCTCACCCGATGTAGCCCGTCTACCTCACCGTCGCCCGCACCGCTCTCGGCGCAGCCACCGCTACCACCGCCCGCCGATATCGCCGCGTGCCGCTTCAAGTGCAGCAAGCTCCACTGCCCGCTTGTAATCTAAATTTTGTTCAGCAAACAGCCGGGATCTCATATCCTCAACACGAAGTCCAAAAACGAACTGATCTCTTAAATTTACCTCTAGACCGTCACTAAAATTGCAAGTTTTAGCGAGATGTTTTAAATTTTGTAGGTATTCGCTTACAGTTTCTTCACGTCCTTGCTTCCTTTGCCGAAATACATGTCGTTCTGCGATCTCCGACCGTCGCGGTTCCAGATGCTCCTTGATTATTCTCTCTAATTCTTCAAAAGATTTGTCTTCAGGATGATCAGGAGAACACAAATCACACATCAGCTCATAGCACGCGACTCCTACATGCGTCACTAAAGTCGCCACATGCAACTCTTTCCCGATGTTATTCAACGCTATAAATTGCTTCACACGTCTACAATATGCGTCCCAATTATGTACGCCTATTAAAAAACTTTCAATTGACCCGAATGGCATTTTGAAAATTCCTTTAACCGACTGCGCCAATGTAATGTACGCAATAAAACACGGACGGTCGCAGAATGAATGTGTATTGTCGCAAGCGCATTGACAAAGGTGAACGTGGGGGTACATGTGAGAAACTTAATCAATCTATACATTACAATAATAAACCCACATTATATATTTCAAAGTACTTTTTATTAATAAAAAAATATTTTAATCAAAAATGTTATCTGATTTTGGAAGTATAAAATAAATATATCTAGTAACAAGATGAAATAGATAATAGAAACATAATAAACCCACATTATATATTTCAAAGTACTTTTTATTCATAAAAAAATATTGTGATGTATATTTATTTATATAAAATATCAAACAATAAAATTAGTATTAAACATTTAAACACATACAATAATTTACTTATTTCTATATACACTTTAAATGTGAACGTAGTTTTTTACGAAAGACGGGAGGTCACTCAATTCGAATGTATTTTTTTTTAAATGGATGTTCAGTTATAACTTCTTTGTCTATGAACCGATTTGGATGTTTTTTTTTCGATAAGGAATACCTCAAGGGTGGTCCCATTTTAATTTCATTGGTATTGGAGCTTCAACGTCGAAGATACATAGGGGAACTCTACAAAATCATTAAAGTTGGTTATCTTTTTTTAATTTTATCAACTAAAGCGGCCATCTTGTAATGTCACAGCAAATTAATTCCGAAAATTAGAATAGTTACGGTACGACTTCCCATTTAAATTTGAACTATATATTCTTGTGTATTAATTACACATCGAACTTAATTTAATTTTTGAATTAATCATGGTGGTAAACTCTAAATAGTGGTAACACCGGTTATGTGCAGAGTGGCGCCAACTTATACTGGTAGCACTGTAATCTACTATCGATTGCATCTGAATAGAGATGTTCGATGTTTATCGATATAACGATTAAAATATTTCCATAAATTCATGTACTCGTGAACCAGCTGGTTAAGAACAGTACAAGACCGGTCGTACCGATCTTCGGGGAGGTCTATGTCCAACAATGGGCTTTAATCGGCTGCATGAATGAATGCATGGAATATCAAACCGACAGTATTTTCTCTAATGGAAATCTTGAATTAGGTAGGTGGGTATCCAAATACATACTTTTACAAAGATTTGTTTTACAATGTCTTTCTTTATTTTTAAAGAATTAAATATTTTAAAAACTGATATCAATGTTATACAACACAGATATTTATCAGATATCGATAAGTTACATTCATTCTACTCCTCATATAACTCATTCTTAGTCGACTACAAAATCATATTAAAATAGCATATTATTTGTTAAATATTATTGTGCAGATAAAAATAAAAAAGATTAACTAAAACTGCATTAACTAGTACTACTTATTCAAAGTTAAACAACATTTCAGACTTATTACAAAATATAGAAGTGTTCCGAAACCATAAACATCAACCACAATAATAGGCGGTATGTTAGATTAAATTACTTAATTTTTGCGCATGACATTAAACCCCATTAAATTGAGGATGTAACCCAAAACTAAATCCCCTGATAATCTATTAGGTCGGGGAAAAAGTGTTTTCGCATAACGTAGGTATAAGTTATAAAATTTCTTTGGCTGTACTATTTGTATCTGGCTGGTTTTGGTAACAATTAAAAGATTACATTAAAAGTTAAAAATAAAAAAAGTTGTATCACGCTATTTTTCATTTGTTTTTCTTTCTGTAAAAATAAGTGAATCTCATGAGAAAATTCGATACATTTTAAAATATTATAACAAAAAAGGCAAAAGCACGCAGTGAAAAAATTTGTGATGTGATGTGATGTGTGAATGCAGTGTCAGTAAGAGTAGCACAAAGTTGGTTCAAAAGTTTTCAGTCCGGAAATTTTGATGTTAAAGATGCACCTCGCTCTTGTAGCCCTGTTACGAATAAAATGGACGCCATTTTTGAAAAAGTGGAGCAAGATCGGCATATAAGTATTTACGATGTAGCTGAAGAACTGGAAATTGTCCACAAAACGGTTTTAACCCATTTGAAGAAAACTGGCTATACCAAAAAGCTCGATATTTGGGTGCCACACGAGCTCACTGAAAGAAACCTACTGAACCGTGTACTCATTTGCGATTCATTATTGAGACGTAATGAAACCGAGCCGTTATTGAAGAGATTGATAACTGGCGCTGAAAAGTGGATCACGTACGACAAGAACGTGCGAAAAAGGTCGTGGTCTAAGGTCGGCCAGGCTTCACAGACTGTGGCTAAACCTATGCTAACTCGAAATATGGTGATGCTGTGTGTATGGTGGGACTGGAAAAGCATTGTTCGTTATGGGCTTTTACCGTCCGGCAAAACCATCGATTCGGATCTCTACTGCCAACAACTGTTGAAAGTTTAGAGAAAGCGGCCGGAATTGATTAACAGGAAAGGTGTGGTCTTTCATCACGATAACGCTAGACCACACACATCTTTAGCCACTCAGCAAAAATTAAGAGAGTTTGGCTGGGAGGTGTTAGTGCATCCACCATATAGCCCTGACCTTGCACCTTCAGATTTTCACCTGTTTCGGTCTCTTCAGAATTCTTTAGGTTCTGTAAGGGTAACATCAAAAGAGGGCTGCCAAAACTATTTGACATGTTTGATCAGAAGTCCCAAAGTTTGTACAGCAACGGGATCACGTTTCTACCTACAAAATGGCAGAAAGTCATCGAACAAAACGGCACATATATACTATAAATAAATGTAAGTAAACTTTGAAAAAATGTCTTGAGTTTTCATACAAAAATGCGAAGAAACTTTTTCCCCGACCTATTATAAAGCAGTGACAACTCATCTTCGTCACTTAATACGTGAATGATTTTTATTTATTAAAGTCACTGGATACACGTCCTTTGAGCCGAATCACGTACTATTTTTTTAATCTTTAATCATGGTTCTAACGAGGTTGTGGATCTCTTGTAAGAATTGTCGAGAGAATTTAAGTGCCAATTTAAATTACATGTGTCCAGTTATTATTTATAATACACTCTCACTTATGCATAACAATCGTATTATATAATGCCGCATGCCACCCAAATTCAATAATGTAGGGCCAAATAATGTAATTTAAAACCAAAACATGACAGATAAATAAAGATCCCGTCGAAAACTCCTAAGGGAATGATTTATAAGCAGGATTGTCAGATGTTCGATTTCCACCCGAAAAATGTGGTAATTCAACGTTTTTACAAAATACAAATGACATAATAATTATTTCCGGCATAAATTAATACTCGCTTAAACAGTCCCTGTACTCAATAAAATTACAAAAATCAATTTTACAATCTCGATTACTACAAATACAAAGTCATTTTTTCATTTCACAACAACTTATCATAAAATAAGCAACTTAGTTTTTTTTTCTCAAAAATCTGTCAAAAATCTCAAATATTTTAGATCAATAGCAAACAGTAATGCATTTATATGTGCCACTGACCAAGGAAATGTTACTATAAACACAATCATAATTTGTACGGAACCAATATTAACAAATTTTTAAAAGCTCTGTAGTCTTATATACCAATAATATACGCGTCGTGAGCTGATCATGCAATGAAGCTAAGGGGTAAAAAAACACTAAAATAATCTTAGATACTAAGTAATCCTTCAGTCTTACAAATAACACTTATCACACCGGATCATAACATTATTAACGTCTACTTTCTAGACAGAACGAACGAATAAAAAACAACTGAGAATAAATGAAGAGACAGATTCCACAAAGACAGGGAGAAAAGGCGTTCTTTTAATTTGTTTTGCATAAACACTTGTGTCTATCAAACTGATATAATATAACAGCTGTCTAAAACCATAATAATGACAGCTGTCAATTGTCCTAATTTTTTTACTATGGCCTCTGTCTATATAGTCAATTTCGCCATTGCCAAGCGTGATTCATTCAGATTTTAGAGTTTAATTTCCAATTATTCGGTATACTGTAGATTAGCCTAAAAACAAGGCGCATAATGACACACCACAAAATGATTACAAAAGAAATAATGTTTAATGTTATCGTTTATGACTGGTATAGTTTGATATTTTACATATCTTTGAAATAACATTAAGTTTATTTAATTTGAGATATTTAGTCATATAAAGACTATTAATATAGTCATTGGATTAAACATACTAGCAAAAAAGGTAAAGTCAGCAAATAATTTACGCTAATAATGTTAGAATCCGTGGTTTACAAGATGTCGCTTCACTTAGACCCATGCCGTAAATGATCACAGAATTTTTTAAGCAATTTCTTTCAATACTTATGGTTTTAAACAAGTCATTTTCTTCTCTTAAAAAAAAATATTTTTACAGTACTCTCCAAGAATAGTGCTGTGATATAAGGCAAAGTTCTATCGACAAACAGGATTGCATTACCAGCCCAAATTGTGTCGTTCGGTCACATCTCATAGAGACACTATGCCTGGTTTTTTTTTTAAATTGTTAATAGGTTTATAGCTTGTCCACATCTCATCTGATGTTAGTGACTATGTGGTCCAAGATTATACAACGCTAAGCAAAATGATGAAAAGTAGCTCTCAAGTGCATCTATTGGCGCTTGCCGCTTGACGACAGCTTTGGTGGCTTTGTGGTAGCTAGCTAAATGTCTATTACAAAATACCCTACCACCATGCTATGGTTTCTTCACGATGTTTCCTTTACGAAAAGCTCAGCCTGTATGTAGGATTTGAACCAACTTCAATCAACACAGTCGACATGCCACCACTGAGCCATCTTTGCTTCGGATTACAATTGCACCTATAATCAGACCTAATCCAAGCACAATCTTTTGTAATACTAAGTCAAACATTAGCCATCTCTTGACTTTCACTATACCATATCTATAATAAGAGTCTGTTTTTTTTTAATCCAATGGAGTAAAATGACATTTTATTTTAATGGGCAGTGATGTTCACCAATCCGAATTAATCATAAAATCGTAGGAGACACTAAACCCATTGTTAAATTTTTTCTGACAATACATTGAAACTTGAGACAGATAAAGTCTTGTTTGTCATGGTAATCTTTTTTGTAGGTTTTTTTTTTGCTAATAGTTAAATTTTACCGTTAAACAAAAACCCTCAATTTAGTATTTCAAATGTTACGAGGCAAATAGTCAGAACGTATAATGTGAATGGTAGCACAACACTAGTCAAATTAATGTGGCAACATTATTTTCAAGTTTGACATTAGTGATTGTCAATTTACTCCGTGGGATTAAATTAAAAAACGTAAAATATATAATAATCATTTTGCCAACTTAAAATTAATAAAAATATATGTTAACATCATGGACTTGTTTCTGAAAAGTACAGGAATAAAGGAACCTCATCATTAATAGCAATAAATAATAGTCGTTGAATAGATTCATTTTGAATTAATTACCACAAGCATTAAACACCTACCAAGTTTTCGTTCCAATGTGGTACGATTGGAATATTAACGCATCCCTACAATTAACTAAATGACTCTTTTTTTAAACATGTTTTAAATTATTTAATTATTGTCCGATTAGAGGAAAAGAAATATTACCATAATTTACTTACCATAAAGTTTACTTTTCATAAACAGGCGAAATCGCTGTCAGTCATATTAGTCTATATATTATCTCTGCTGTGACGTCATACGGGTAGAAAACAAACATACGTTCATCATTGTAAAAATTTTCGATACTTTTTATGTCATAAATGTCAATGTCACAGTACAAACTATATAGCGAATTTCACTCGTATAAGATCCGACATGAAATTTGCTTAGAGTCCTATGACGACACAACATGGCCGATGGCGTTTTCAAAGTTCAAAAAAACAACAATTTCTAAATTGAAAATATATAGCAATCTTAGACTTTTACTTAACTGAAATCGATAAATATTGGTTCTTAAATCAAAAAGTACAGAAAATATTTATTTATTGCGCCAAATTGAATATGAATCAAGTAGTATAGTCTAGCAGAACTTTCTGTTATTTGTAATTTTGCCTTTCTTTTTGTAAAAGCTATGTTCATGCAGTATTTTTTTTTCTCATCCTAGCTAATCGTACCACATCTAAGAAATTATACTTTGCTAACACACACTTATAGCCGTATGTACTGTGTAGGCCAGTATACTTTGTCTTGAATAAATCTTATGAACGACTTTTCGAAAAGAAATTTAATTCGAATTCGAAGACTTTTGTGAAAAATTTACTTTGACCACTTTTCTTCCTGTACCTTATATATTAAATAAATGAATTTTATTATCAGCTATATACTATTATAGATTAAAATTTAAGTTATAAAAACTTTTACACTGTCCGAGATGCAAACAAAAATAACCTAAGGCATTTTACTATCGCTTATTGGCTACTTATTTTTAAATATTTACTTAAAACAAACTCTTGCCTTGTCGGTTTGACATAATGTCTCAGTAAGGTAGGGCGTCATCCATATGTACTGTCATCAGAGCATCTTCTGGGTGTATCTCCAATAGTGCTTCTGTACCATCGTTAAATGGGAACGAAACGCTTCCATCGACCACCAAACCTGAATATGGGTAAACGGTTATCAATATAAAAAAGAGTTTTCGACGTTCTACTTTCCAGACAGACTCAATAATTAATACGCGTTTTTGCTTAGAACGAACCCTAGAGTATTATCTTTACTTTGTGTACTAAATGAGTCGATATTTAAAATCTGCAAAATAATTGGCGTAAATAGTAAATCAGATTTTGAATTATTTCAATACCGTAAAGCATTTGCAAAACTGTATAAGAAAGATATGTACAAAAAAAATATTCTAATTTGTCGATATTCAGCCATCACAGGCAAGTTATATAATGCCATTCCAAGTTTGCAATAATGCCACTACCGTATTACATAGTTTTGAAATTATCTCTTAACCGTTCATTACCCAATCTTAGTGATACGGCAATTTTTAACTAGCTACCACCTGCATTCTAAAGAGTCCAAATACGATGTATCTATCTGCTGTAAGTTGGTGAGGAGTTAGGTATACTACAGATTCCAGATGGCGCTGCAACATCAGGTGAAGGTTTTTCTAATATTATTGAAATAACAAATTACTAAATCTCGACTCAATCAGACCCGTGGAAGAAGCTCACATCTATTTATCAACTACTAACTGTGCCCCACGGTTTCATTCGTGTTAATTTTATACGACAAAAATCGCCAACGCACCCATGTAGGCAATTTTTTATACTGTTATATTGTTAGATTGATCGAAGAGACGGTTTAGACTTAGTAGGTACTTTATTATATGAGACACATTACAGAACACGTTATGACTGACGGACGTAGTAAGCAAGAGAGAGATTGACATACCACTCTAAGTGTTGCCACACGCATTGTAGTGATGTACACTTTATGTAAAACTATCGATTTTTTTTATGAGAAATAAATTAACTTTTCAAATTATAATATAGCCTATGTTACTAGCTGATACTTTAGCTTTATAATGTTGAAAGAATTTTTAAAATCGGACAAGTAGTGTTTGAGTTTATCCATAACAAACAACAAAGCAAACAAAAAAATCAAATCTTTCCTCTTTATAATATTGGTATAGATAAAAGAGCTGATAATCTTCACCTGAACAAATTTTCTTCAATCATAGCTAAGTCCAATCTGGATCAAGTGGCCTTTCAAAAAAAAACATCTAGATCAAAATCGGTTCAGCAGTTTGTGAGGTACGATGCCACAGACAAAAGCACAGATACACACGTTAAATTTATAACACCCCCTCTTTTTATATCGGGAATTAAAATTATAGCATAGATAGCATTTAATGCTTACCCGCGTCGGTACAATGCGATTTCACACGCACGGAGTCGGCGCGGTCGCGGACACGAAGCCCTCGAGGCACCGGCCAATCCTCAAACGTTATGTATTCGCGCACTGAATACGCGAGCTGCTCTGAATCTGATAACAATTTCAAATCACACTCACATTATAAAGTTCGAGAGATTGTTTTTTTAAACGTGTTAATCTCTGGAACTACAAGTAAAATTTGAAAAAAAAAAACTATATTTCGCGTGTTCTTTTTTCGAAAATTATAACAATATTTCCATGAGTGTTTGAGAAAATTTTATTATTGTCGGTTTTTTAAACGTTTTACATTACTACAATAAACGCAGTGTAGCGACATCTCTCGCCACAACTGACGCATCAACGCATCGACACAACTACGTAGCGACACATAGCGACATCTATCAAGCCATATAAGACGCATCCTACTATCTACATTGCGCTATAGAAATTAACTCTATCGTTGAGTATATATACAAGAACCCGACTACAACAGTCAGGGGAGTTCCGATTTGGTCTTGATCGCGAACGGACGTGTCGCTCCGTTTGTGCTCTCGACCATCACGTGACTTAATTGTTGCGATCTTATATTTGGAATTTATTTCGAATATATTGTTGCAATAACGACGTAAACCAACTGGTGTCTAACGCTCGCGTGGTAAACCGCACTTTTCGGTGCGACTTGCTTGTTTTTTATAAATCCACGGTTTTGTGGTCGCTCACTGGATACCTGACGGTGCTAACTAAAGTGAGCGGGGCGTGACCCGAGCAGCTCGCTGGTTGTCTCCTTCAGAGGCAAACAGCCAGACTCGGACGGGCCTGGGAATCTAGGCCTTTGCGGTTATCGCATAGTCTTGCCCCAGGTGTCTCCTGCCAAACCTTCCGATCCTGCACACTCCATCCCCGGGAACCTGTTTGGGCCTAGCCCGGTTTAATTACCGGTCTGCGTCCTCGGCCCCGGGCTTGTTAGGGCTCCTTAGGGTTGATAGGTCCTTCCTGTGTGTCATTGCACCTTGACCACAGGTCTCTTGCCGACTCCGATAGTCTTTTTAAGTTTTTGGCGCACCCCCCTGCCCCTAAGGCAGGGAGGCCTTTAATTTAAAATAAAATAAAAATGTCCCATTGTCCTCCCTCTTCTGCCGTCATGGCAAATAACGTTACCGACCTGGCCACTTGCATAGGCAAGTTGCAAGCCAGGATGAAAGCGCTGGAATTTCAATACCAGCGCTATCAAAATTTCGTCGTATTACGGTGTCCCTCTCTAGACGAGGAATACCGTAATCTACCTGAGAACGCCTGCGTGCGTCGCACCGCTGCGACCGCGACCCGTCATGAGGCCGTTTCAGGTAGCGAGGCGGCCGCTTCAGGTAGCAAGGCGGCCGATGACGTCACGGCCGCGACCGTTATACCGACTGGCGCCGCGCCCAAACGTCTCAGGCGCAGCGCTGCGCGTCCGTCCGCCGCGTCATCCGGGGCCGTGGCCACGTCTACGGCCACGCTCCCTGTCCCGACTAGCCAATCGCGCGGGTCAAGCCCCGCCTCCGTCAGGCGAGGGCCGCGTAATTCGCGGTCACAATCTAGGGTTACCAAAAATAGCCCGTACGTCCGTCCCGCGCGATCCACGGAAACCGCGTTAAAGACGAAAAATTCGTTTTCGGCCCTTCCGGTCGAACAAGACTCGCCCGCGAGTCCGGATCCATCTCCGGAGATGGATACCGAGAACGACGGCTTCACCGTCGTGGCGTCGCGTAAGCGAACGGCGCGTCGCAGTCCGACTGCTCAACCGGCGCCTAAGGTAATAGCTAAGGCAGCAATCAGGGGCGCCGCCGCCCCCGCGTCCTACCAGCTCCCCGCGCCCGCCGGCGGGAAAAAAGAGCGTGCCCCACCTCCAATCATAATCCGGGACAAGGCGGCCTGGATGGGAGTCTGCAATGAAATGCGCAGACTCAAACTCGAGTATCACAAGGCTAGGAATATAGTCAACGGGATTTCCATTTCGGTGAGTTCTTCGGAAACTCACCGCAAACTCACCACCCTCCTCCGGCAGAAAGGTCTGCAATTCTACACCTATTCTCTCGCGGAGGAGCGCGTCCTCCGAGTGGTCATCCGCCGCATTCCGGTGGAGCTCGACCCGTCGGAGGTGTGCTCCTCGCTCAAGGAGCAAAGTTATCCCATCCGGGAAGTACACCGGATGTACAGTAAAGATAAGCGGCCACTACAAATGGTAGTGGCCATATTGGACCTTTCCCCCGAGGGAAAGGCCATCTTCCAGCTAGAGACGGTGTGCGGGCTCTCCGGGATTAACGTGGAGCCCCCATACAAAAACCACCAGCCTGCGCAGTGCCACAACTGCCAGCTGTACGGGCACGCTGCTCGTAACTGTCATTCTCGTCCGCGGTGCGTAAAGTGCCGAGAGGACCACCCCACACGGGAGTGCACGCGCGAGCGTGACTCCGTCGTCCCCCCGAGCTGCGTGTTATGCGGGGAGGAGGGGCATCCCGCGAATTATCGCGGTTGCCCCAAGGCCCCGCGCACCACGCGGCCACGCACGCAGAGGCAGGCGGCCCCCCGGGCGGCGCCCCCCGCCTCAGCCATCAAAGCGCAACCCCCGCTGGCGTCAGGGGAATTTCCCGCGCTGCCGGTCCCGCGCCAGTCCCCGGCCGCCGCCGGCCTCTCCGCACCCCGCGCGGTGCAACCGCAACCCGTGCGTTCATCGCAGAACGCATGGGGCCCCCGTCGCCCCAATCCACAGCCCCTTATGGCTATGGATATTCCCGCGCCCCGCGCGCCCGCTAACGTTGTCGTTAATAGTAACGACTTAATGATACTGCTCCTTCGCGAGCACGATATCCGCGAGCTCATTGACTACAATGACCATCTGGAGCGCTTCGGTCTCATCAAGACCGCTTGCGCGTTCCCCCGCCTCTCAGAGACACTACAACGTCTCGACCGTGAGGCGTGTAATAATAACTTAGGGCCTTTCAATGGCAAAGTTTAAGCCGAAAGCGTTAAATCTTTCTTTTTTTAACGCGCGAAGCCTACTACCGCAGCGTGATCTCGTCGCGACCTTTCTTAAAGATCACCAAGTAGATGTTCTTTTAGTGCAGGAGACGCTCTTAAAGCGTGCTAAACGTGATCCGAAAATCTCGAACTACAATATTGTAAGAAATGACCGGGCCGGCCGCGGGGGCGGCACTCTCATTTATTACAAACGATCGTTATATTGTACGCCGGTAGATCCTCCGATACTTACCAATATGGAAGTATCCGTGTGTAGACTAGGAATGACCGACCACCCGTCCATAACGTTAGTTTCAGTTTATCTCTCGCCGAGGAAAGAGCCTCTCAGGTCTGACCTAGAAAAGCTACTTTCGCTCGGTGAATCGGTCATTATAGCGGGTGACCTCAATTGTGGACACACTTCGTTTGGCAATTGGAGAGACTCCAGTAATGGGGTTAAACTCGAAGAGCTAACGAACGTGCTAAACTTTG
Source organism: Saturnia japonica (assembly GCA_033032175.1). NCBI lineage: Eukaryota > Metazoa > Arthropoda > Insecta > Lepidoptera > Saturniidae > Saturnia > Saturnia japonica. The sequence continues at coordinate 4,367,401 of CM065331.1, forward strand.
ATGTCATAGCGCCACCCACTCCCACCCACTTTCAAGACAACTGTATGCCGACAGTGCTTGATGTAGCTCTCATTAAAGGTATCGCGCTTCGGTTACGACTCATTCGGGTCGTACACGAGCTCGACTCCGACCACCGTCCGGTCATCATGCAGCTAGGTCAACCAGACGACTCTAGCCCTCCTTCGGTCCAAGTGGTTGACTATGCCAAGCTAAAACATTATCTTGCGGACAGGCCGTCCTCGTCCAGCTTAGATAGGATCCCGGACGTATTGGGGTCCGTTGCGAATGTAGATCTCGCGATCGATTCCCTGGTCGACCACCTGCAGGTCGGCATCGGAGAGGCCTCGAGAGAGGTCGAAGAGGCGAGCGATCGCCGCTTCGTACTCCCTGCCGACGTGCGGGCGTTGTTGACGGAAAAGAACGCGGCGACTCGTGCGCACGACCACTATCCGACCGAGGAAAACCGCGCACGCTTACGCGCGCTTCAGAGAGCGGTTAGAGCCCGCATATTAGAACTCAGGAGTCACAGATGGGACGCCCTCGTCGAAGGGCTAACTAAGGCCGTCGCATCTGGCTTACTGGAAACTAGCTCGCAGCCTCAAAATAGAGGCTTCTTATCTTATGCCCCCCCTCGAGAGGGGTCCCGGTATACCGCTCGCCTTCGATAGCAGCGACAAGGCGGAGTGCCTCGCCACTCGTTTGGAGAGCCAGTGCTCTCCGAACAGTGTCGATGCAAATACCGACCGGGTCGAGGGTATCGATGGATGCGTGCGGGAGCTGGATAAGCTCCCCGCGACAGCCTCCCTGTCCCCAGTCACGTCTGAGGAGGTTCTTTCCATTATAAAAAGCCTTAAGCTCAGAAAAGCACCAGGTCCCGACGGGATCAGGAATGAAGTACTTAGGCTTCTTCCTGATCGCCTCATAGCTCTATTGGTCTGCATCTTCAATGTAGCCATAGTCCACTGCCATTTTCCAGCCGCCTGGAAAAAGGCAATAGTCATAGGTATCCGTAAGCCCGGCAAGAGCGCGTCGCTTCCCGACAGCTATCGCCCGATCAGTCTCCTAAATACGTTAGGGAAAATTTACGAGCGGATCCTTCTGAACCGTCTCAAGCCAATAATAGAGGAGAAAGACCTCTATCCGCCTGAGCAATTCGGTTTCCGTGCTAGATATTCTTGCACTCATCAAGTGCACCGCCTCACGGAGCACGTTGCATTTAATTTTGCTGAACTTTATAAACCCCGCCGTACACTTGCGGTCTTTTTCGACGTGGCCAAGGCCTTTGATAAGGTCTGGCACGAGGGATTGATTTACAAGTTGTACCGCTTTGAAGTCCCCGATAGGCTAATTAAAATAATTCGCGACTATTTAACAGATCGCACCTTCCGCTATAGAGTGGAAGGTGAATTGTCCACGCCCCGTCCAATACGCTCAGGCGTTCCCCAAGGTTCGATCCTGGCTCCTAGCCTATTTAACCTGTACGTCAGTGACCTACCTCGACTCCCGGAGGTCGAGGTAGGGCTATACGCTGACGATACAGTCTTATATGCCTCAGATAGGAATAGATCCCACCTCAGACACAAAGTCCAACGCTCCGTGACCACTCTCGGGAAGTGGTTTAACGAGTGGCGTATAGCCGTTAATCCCTCGAAGAGCGCCGCGATGCTCTTCGATGCGGATTCGTCACAGATACCGTGGAAGCTTAAACCTGTTAAGCTCTACGATAATCCGATTCCGTATGTAAGAGAGACCAAATATCTAGGGGTAACCCTAGATAGTAGGCTCTCCTTTAGACCCCACATCCGTAAGGTTAGGAACAGGGCCGCGTGGGTCCTGGGCCGGTTGCATCCTCTGTTGTGTTCGGTGAGTAAAATGTCCACGCGACATAAGCTCACGCTCTACAAGACGTGTATTCGACCAATTTTGACATACAGTTGCGCCGTGTTCGCACATATGTCCGAGTCGAGTTTCAAACGGTTACAATCGATACAGAATAGGTTCCTCTATCGTCTCACCGGGGCCCCGTGGTATGTTCGAAGCGTAGATCTCCATAGAGATATGGAGCTTCCTTCGATACATGCCTACGTTAAACAGCTCTCCCGTTCGTATTTCAACACCGCGTCGAACCACGCGAATCCGTTAATAAAAACAGCCGCCACTTATGTTCCGGCACCCACGGACATCCGGTGCAAACGCCGGCCGCGCAATATTTTTATTGATCCCGACGATCACATCGAAAATTCGAATAAATATTACACATCCGTCTCTCCAAACAGAGCGTGCCAGCGCCCACGCCCGCGTAACCACCGTTCTCTCCGCAGAGGGCGGGCGGTCAATTTCGCTCCAGCACACCCGTCACGTCCACCCTCTCTAGCGGTAACCCAAGCCTAGGTCCGTTCCTCGGTGTGAAACCCTTGGGTCAGGCAACCGCCCGCGCGATACAAGTGACACTGTACGTGCATCACTTAGCTACCTACATACAACACTACACACGTATGAACATACACACGTGCACACCACACAGGTACATAGGTTCTGTGAGGGACCTTTTTTTTTCTTTTTTTACGCTAGTTAGTTAGCGCTAGTTAGTGTAGAAACATTCCGATTACTGAATACACATACGCACGGTTCCTTCCTTCCTCCCAGGAGGAAGGGAACGTGCCTATGTGTATATTTAGTTAGCTCGAATCGTAGGTGTAGGGATTCGAATAGATCGCGACCTATTTGCGAACGCGACGACCGCCCGAGCCGAGGTCCGGCCACTTTGGCACCCTCGTGCGAGTCGTCCACAAAACTTTCGCGGCTGAGTGCCCTCTGCGCTCGCCCCCAAGTCCGGTGAAGCTGTAAAAGCCGCAGCGGCTTTAGGGCCCCTAAGGCTAACAGTGTAGTCAGTTCTAAAAAAAAAAAAAAAAAAAAATACAACAGTCAGGGCAGCTGCCCGCCAGACATAGCACCCGTCTAGCCGAAGGATCCTCCCTTTTCTATGGCGGATGAGGAACTTTACTCTCTGTTCCTCACCTCCGATAAACACAGTAATACAATAAACATCTTTTGAATCTGTCACTGTTCTGAGTAACAAAACTAGCACTCTATTTTTATTTATGCGAAAAAGACCAAGAATAAGTTATTTCATTTTCAGTATCTGACGTTTTGAAAATTAGATCCAGTTAAAAGTTTTTTATTACTATTTTTGAGACGAACTATTATATCAGAGCGTGGGTAAGACCAAAAGACGTACCGTTATGACGTATGTAGACTTTATGATAAAGCAATTAAGTCAATTTCGAGAAAGGTGTAATTATGTAATTCTCCCTCTGAGCTGAGTAATTACCATGAACATCAAGGCTTATAAGGCAGCCGTGGAAGGCTTAGCTATCGTCGGCGAGATACAAACGAGGAGACCCCAAAGAGTATTGACGTCATTTGTAAAACACTAAGCCGAATCTCATTCACAATATGTAGGAAGACAACATATTTGTGCCAACCCTACTTAGGTGGGATGAGAGCAGTAAGAGAACCCTTGACTTTACAACTTCGAAGTAATTTACTTCGTATATTCTTATAAAATAATATTTACTATAAATGCAAAGAGAAATCTTAGTATATCTATCTCGCTTGCTCCTTAGTAGAATCATATTAATGTGAGTAGTATCACGCCCACACGAACAATTCTTTAGCAAGTTATTGTGAGTAAAATGTAATGTAAAATATTATGTAAAATGTAATGTAAAATGTTAAGTATAATGTAAAATGTTATATAAATTGCTATATACTCACCAGGCGCAAACATTAGTTTCTGGTTGTATCTCTCAGTGACCTCTCGTGCCTTCTCGAGCCTCGTGTCCAAATTCACCCCAAAGTCATTCTCTAACAACTTCATGAGCTCCAACACTGAATGTGTTCGGAGGCAGTTTATGCTGGAATTTTTTTAAATATCACCTTTTAAATCTTAAGGAGGTTGAAAGGGATATGATAAAATCTACTAATAATATATTTGTTTGTTTGAACTTAGAATTAAATTAGATTTTTTTTGCATTTTATAGCCTGTTTAATGAGGAATGGTATGGGCAATAATCTTGAAAGTCAAGCAATATGGCAAACTGTAGGCAAGTGAGAACAAAGATAGAGGCTGGCTACGTAGGTGCGTTGGAGGCAACGCAATTAAGAATTGGTTAAATAATTCAAACACAGGCATATCTACAAGAGTCCATTCATTATTAACATTAAATATGTATAAACATATATAAAATACCTAAAATGCCATGAAGTACTCCCAGTGCCGGTTGTTACGCAGAGCCCCGAGCTCTTCGTGTGCGTCCACTTGCCGTTGTCGATTTGTAGCCGGAGGAGAGACACTCGCGACGTCACGCTCTCGCCTATGAACACCTGAACAGAGTGAAACGGACAGGCTTTCATGTCAGCTACAAGAATTAAATAACTATCATAATTAATATCGTACGCGACAAACCTAATTTTGCAATACATGGAATAACAAATTAAATTATTGAAAAGGAGACAAAACACCACACTGCAACAAACACATTTGATAAAAAAAAAATATTTTTATTTGATTCCCAGACGTCATACTTAAATATTATATAGCCTATGTCACTCCCACTATTAAGACGACTCTAACGACACCTAGTATGCTAAAATTCATCAACCCGTATAGGCTACAGAGCTTGACAAATAAATACACATAAATACAAAAACGTAGCCCTCCTTTTTCGTAGTTGGGTTAAAAAAAACAATAATATATATTAATAAACCTGGAGTTCAAATTTCCTGATAGACATTCTATTTGAAGAACTCTGATCACGAATAAGCCATTAAACACATATTTGTCTATATGTCGGTTATATGTCCCGGATTTAACTCAAAAACGGCTTGACTGATTCTTATGAAATTTTGTACACGGGAAGCTTATATCGTTGGTCATTTGATAGGCCATATGAATCGCCAATAATACTTGTAAGAATCGAAAAAAAAAATTGTAAACCATGTCATTTATCAATTAATATATGGATAAATAAATGAATTATCAATAATATGAATAAAAATAAAATTACCAAATGAAAGCAACAAAATCAAACGACAACACAAGACATATTTAAAACTGATATTGCAATGATCAAATTTTTTTTTTATATTTTATAGGTTTAGCATTTCATCATAATTTTACTTCACGATATGGCTCAATATTGTAACATGCTAACTCGTAGTCTATAGGGAAGGACTGGCTACAACTGCAGCTGCCGGAACACAACTATAGGGGGCTTGACGACAGATTTGCAACTTGAGGGTGTAGGCTAGGCATGCTATGTTTATATATATATTTATATACCCATCACGGTTTACTTCACTGAAAGGCGAGGCTCGTAGTAGGATTCACATCTACATCGATCGACGCGTTGTCCAGCGAAAATTCTATACGTAAATCAGCTTGGAGACGTTTTTGCGTTTGTAGTAGTGTAATGCACACAGTAAGTAAAACCGGAATAAACCAGTTTGCGCTTAGTAGCTACCACGTGCCTCGCACTCTAAATACAAACGTACACTATAGACTACCTATACGTATATACTGTACTGTACACTACTACAAACGCGGAAACGTCTCCTAGCTGATTAGGCTGTACGTGGATTCAATTTAAACTCAAGAACGAATTTAAAAAATTAAAGAATTACTTCATTCAAACCCAAAAAAGGTAGAACTTTTGTCGCCAACCGCGGACTGGTTTCTTGCTCCACGTCCGACAGTTGAGGAATTCTTGCTTCCGCTCCCTCTTCAGCGTTGGGCACCGGTGGGTATCTATTTTGGAAGTTAAAAATAGTTAGGCTCGTTATTAAAAAATGAGCGATTACTGATAGGGGAAAACATATGCGTTCGCGTCCACAGATGACCTCGACATGCTCGAGACGTATTGCGCTTGCGTCAGACTAGCGACGCGTAGTATAGCAGCCTGTGTACATGTATACGCATATATACACTAATACATTGTATATACTCGACTGTATCATATGCGTGTTTGACGTTTTGAATACGTACAATTTAGCGATTTCGCGTCACCAACATGCTCTGCAATAATTCAGAGTATAATTGATTCAAAAATTCAAAATTGAGTTTTCACTTCTATCGGCAGTCCTTATGACTGACTGCCTTCTGTTTTTATTCTCAGTTTATTGTGGGGAAGATAGTCACTCTCGATGTCATGTAAGTAATGTGACGTACATAAATACACGCATACACTTTTTTATAACTTATATGTATTTAGCGTTTGGCCGCAATCTCGTCAAAATCAAAATCAAAATAATCTTTATTCAATTTAGGCCCTAAGAAGGCACTTATGAACGTCAAACACTACTGCCGGTTCGGAAAATATCCCAGACATCGAGAAGAACCGGTAAGAAACTCGATCTGGTTTATCTTTTTTTATTATTTTTTTTAAGTAGCGATGTCGTCCAAATAATGTGACATACTAAGTTTAGACGACTCACTCTCAAGAGTAAATACTTGGCGACAGATTTTCAAAGTATGCGCGTTAGAAAGAAACAACTTAAGTCATGGGTTCACATCAATGCATAGTTATTTTTGAAACATTATCAGGTATACTTTCATTTAAAATTTAGTTTACTTGAAATGTAAATACATTTAAAAAGATCAACGACATAAAAATCATACACGTAGTTTCCACCAGGTATGCATCAATAAATTACAAAAATTCGTCTAAAATTACTAATTGGAAATTATTTGCAATATTGTCGACCCTCGGTAAAGGAAAACATCGTGAGGTAATCTAAACTTTTGACAAATGTTCTAGTGGTAACATCAAGTACAATGCAAAGATGCAGGATTCGGTATTGTAGCGGTAACTGTATGATGAACTGTATCAGAAACACTTTTAAAGTTACCACAGCATTGGGTTTAAAACTGAAATTTTAAAAATAAACCCTTAATAGGGGATGAAACTATTTTTTTACATACTGCTAATAAATGTTTTTGTTTTAACGAAATATAAGCCTACCTGCAATAGTGCAACGTGTGAAGGTCGACCGGTGTTATTGTGTCGATCAGTTTCTGATCGCTCGTGATCGTCGTACGTATCCTCGAACGACGCAACCATTTAAACCTGCCCTGAAACGGTAAAACTTCACGCTTAACTCATATGAATGTTTTTATTTGCATTAATATAACCGTATAATTATGATATTATAGAGTGCGACTTGTGTGTTTGTGGGAACAGCCAGTCAGATATTAAAAATAATTTTTGTATTTTAAAGTGTAGGCACGTACGGGAAGTGAGAACAAGGATAGGCTACATGGGTTCTGGGTTTTTGGGGTTCCGCACCTCAAAAGGTTAAAAAGGAATCCTTCGTTATCCGTCTGGCTGTCTATCTGTCAAGACCCTTTTTCTCAGGAGTACGTGGAGGTACCAAATGAAAATTAATATCAAATACTCAGGTATACGTATGCAATCCCTTGGAGCTGTGAAAAAATCAATCGTCTATGTCAACGCGATCAAAAGATACGGCCGTTTATGCCGTATATTTAACATTCGCAAAAGGAATAAAAATCTATAAGGTAATTTCAGTTGGCCTAGAATCATGGAATTTGGCAAGGAACAATGTCTTATTATAGCACAAGTAAAAGACAAAATCCGAAAACCGTTAATTTGTAACTACATCACATTTTGTTTATTATTTACGATTACAAACTTATTTGCAGTTGGTAAACTGACCGCGGCATATATCGATGTATGGAGACAACAGTTTCTCAACGGCAAAGTCAAGTTTGTACTCAATATCATCCCTATCATCCCTCAATCTTTTCGTTAGATTGCTCGGTGCTTTCTTCAGTAATGTTACCTAATTATTTTAGCGAATGTGGCTCTACAATTACGGAATCCTCGTTGCGGGAGTCTGACTCGCAATTGGTTAGGTTTTATTTTTAATTATTTAATGTATAAATGGTACATTTTTACAAAACTTGAACAGCGGCGAGTGACCTTTTTTCTTTTATACCTCTAAGTTATGCCTTTAAAAGTCGGTCATGCGCGGGAATAAAATCTGCTTTTTCTCTGCTCCATAGTATGGTTTACTACCACTGCACCAAGAGGCCTGATTGATAGATGCATAGTATTTGTAAATATACTTCACAGTTTCTTATTGATATACGAACGCTATGAAGTGAAACACTTATTCCATATGTTACCTCCTTGAGGGCATGTAGCGCGCCCTTCACGTCGTTCGAGCACCAAGTGGGCAAGCAGAGACGCCCGACGGACTTGTGCGGAGCGCTGTTGAAACCTATCACCGGTTTACTGTAACAAAGTTTATTACAATTAAGTGATTAAAGCCCTCTAATTGCTCCAGGGTCCTAAAGGCTAACAGTAGTTAGTTCGAAAAAAAATTATTATACACTTTTAAATTGTAATTATGCAAAATAAAGAAATACGTAACGTTTCATATCTGTCAAAAAAAGGTTTTAGTATAGCTGTTATCTCGCCGTCGAAGGGACATACAAAGTTGTACCTAAGTTAGTCGAGTTATTCCTCTAACAAAGCTTATCTGACTATTGAAAACAATATTTATCTGCTATCAGTCGAATAAAAGCTATCCGTCTGTTTATTTGAGTACTGAAAAATAGGTCCTTAATCGAAAGTTTTTTAAGATTGATAGAAATCTATGCAAGTTTCAACTGTGGATCGATATTCGATCAATATTAGCAGAACAAATGTCTATCATGAAAAATTACAAAAAGTGCATATATTCCCGTGATTTATGTGTTTTACAATGGAGTTCGAGGATTCGTACGTAAGCAAGCGAAAGATAAACAGAAACACAAGTTTCCTTAAAAAATGTCACCTGCTTGAGTTATTAAGGCTGCCCCTTCGCCTAAATTGTTGACACCAGACAAAAATTTGATAAACCTCGTCCATTTAGGACCGGATTTTCCCCAGACTATTTAAAACATAATTTTACCTAAAAATAAACTTTATTTCCACATATAGTGACCCCTGCATGCCCGTTAGATACTTCGTTCTAATTTTTTTTAAAACTTACTTTGCATCCCGGACTCTCGAAGCTGCTAGAAGGAAAGTCCCATCACCGCCGCATGGCACCACCATGTCACACCATTTTATCAACTCTTCGTTGTATGTCAACCTGTCGGCGACATCGGAATAAATTTAAAAAAATAAGCAAATCAGAACAAAAATCATAACCTCTCGTTACTTTTCTCTTTAACGTGTATTGCGTTTGCCCACGTATATGATCGAGAAAGATAGAAAAATTTCTTTGGAGTTTTCTCTCAACTTGGGGCAGCCCGACTAGTTGAACCATGTATTGTATTCCTGCAGTGAGTAAGGTTTAAAGTCGGCAAGGCGTTTGTAATACATATGATATTACGAGCGTCCAAAGACTACGGTAGCCGCTTACCATCTGGCGGACCGCATGCTTGTTTGCCACTTATGTAGTATAAAAAAGAATATAATAATCAACATAAGAAATCTAGAAAACAGCAAACGGCGCGGAATCTTCCCAAAATCAATACAAAAGCAACAAACAACAAAAATATATTTCTATATACATTATGCAATAAATGATAAAATGTAATTTGTTTGTCACAAACAAACCGCTCGACACGACGCGCTTGCAACACGAACACATAGTATTTCATAAACACGGTTATAATATATTTCTCTGGAGCAAATAAATTATTTACAATTGTTACTGATCGACGTTAAGTGTTCACCAAGGCAAAACATGTTGGTCGCACAGTTTTTAACTAGCACTGACGTCAAAAAACCTACCTAAAACGACGTATTCAATTACTTAGATGTCGATCAACTAATTTTATTTGATTTTAATTCGCGTGTTTTTATTGATTTGTATGGATTTTACTACAACCGGCACCCTAATCACGTATTGTAACGGTAGCGTGATGTGGCTAAAGAACAGATTCTATAGTAGTTGAGCTATTAACTGAAGAGGTCTTCACGATCCAATAGTTCGAGCGAGAATGTCTTCAAAGCGGTCGTTGCCTGCATGTTAAGGTGGGCTTTCCCACGGTCCGGGATATTGCGGACGGAAGCGTACCAGCCGGCACCTACGCACCATGGGAAGAGTATCTCTGAAAGCGCAGGCAAGGCCGTAGCGGTGCGCCGCGCCGGGTCCGCCAAGAGTCGGTAACTTCATAGATACGGATGACATTTTGTTTGACAGTTTGCATTTTGGAATGTTAAAATGTATTCAATTTCAAGATGCACACAGGCAGACAAGCACCGTTGGAAAAGCCTTATTGTCCGTGCGTTATAAACCACAATATCGCGGACCATGGGAGGCCACATTAAGGTACGTACGTACGGTCACCCAACACACGTGTTGTTATCTGCGACCTTCAGTAGAGTGGACAAATTTACCATGTCAGACTGCTCCAAGTAAAGAGACGTCTCCAAAGAGAATACATAAATAAAACACACCTGTTTGCCATTTCCACTTTCATGCCTATCTCCTTGAGATTCTTTGCAACGTTTTCCTCGAAGGCCTTCTGTTGGTTGTGCGCCGACAGTATGCACTCGTAATCGGAACCTCTCTTCCGTAATATCCTTTCCAGTTCACCGTCAGATACGTTGTCGTGACTGTGTCTAAAACAACAATAAAAAAAATAAAAAATATTACTCGTATCAAAAAATATCTCGAAATTCTAACACGACTTATTTTTGTACTGATCTGAAAATAGGGAAAAGGTTCTACTAAATCCGAATGTTTTTCAACTATAACTTCTTTGGATGATTTGGTTGATTCTTTTCTCGTTGGATAGGGATTTCCTCCGACTTCGAAGATAAACCAGTGAACTCATCAAAATCGTTAAAGTGGGTTTTCTTTTTTGTTAAAGATTGATGAGGTTATAACTCTTGTGGCGCGTTTAGCAGTGGGTAAAATAGGGACCTGTGACGTCATGTGACAGAAGCGTTTCATAATACAGTTAGACAATATTATAACGTGAATAATGCGTTTCACTGACTTTTTTTGTGTAAAAATAATATTACGTTGAATAAATAAACACTAACAATTTTAATTTGATTGTTTTTTTTTTAATATAATCGCAATATATTCTACAAGGTCAAAGAAGTTATTTGTGAAAATAAAAAAAAATCATAAAATGATTATTATTATTATCGAGTTATGTAAAAATAAATACATACTAATTTGACTATGAAATTTATTCAACTTTATTTTCGTACGAAAAAAGACCCGAGTTGCTCCCAAGTCGCGCCTAAAGAATTTTTACTTTAAAAATGTCTTTTTAAAATACATGTTGATACAACGAAGAAAAAATTACAAAAAAAATATATTCAATACTAAAATATATATTATTTTATTTGTATATTGTATAAATTATACAATACACTAATAAAATAGTATTTAAAAAACGTAATGTTTTAGGCGGCCACTTGATCTGTCGTTTTATGGTTTTAATTGTAATTCATAAAGTTATGTTATATGACCCAATACTATGTCATACTGATGGAATTTTGCTTAATATAGTTTATTAATTGTAAGTGAAGTGAATTATAAATAGAAGAATTAATTTTAAGTTGCCACAAAAACACCTTGGATAGCTTTAACAAGAGAGCGACAATCTTGTTAAAGCGTTGCTTGAACTTTGGGGATTACAAAAATATTATATCCATATGACATTTGCATAATTGTATAAAACACAAGTTGCCATTCAATAACAACAAACAAAAAAATATACAAACATAGGGCGTATGCAAATAGATAATCGCTTCATTAATAGTTTACCTACTCAAGACTATAATTTTATTTCATTGCCCTGCAAATAACAATATGTCGGGTGTGTGTTTTTAATGACACCTATTCCCTACATTTATTTATTGTTTCTAAATGTAATTCATAACATACCGTCACACCTATGTCCCCGAAGGGTAAGGCAGAGATGTACTTATGTACACCTACAGTTCGCCGGGTATATTTTTAGGTCCCATGTAATAGGGGGCCATTAATCGGGCATAAAGCCAAACTCCGAACTGCTACTGATAATTACATAGATAAACCCAACAATACTTTGCTCGATCTGGGAATCGAACCCAGGACCTCAATTATAGCAGTCGCCCTTAGGACCACTATAGGCTAATGAGGCATTTACTTTATATTATAATTTTATTTATAGTATGTCTTTACAATCGATATACTGTCGATACATTTCACAATTTAGTTTAAAACTGATTACAACATTTTTTAGTTAACTGACAAACATAAAAGTGTGTTAACAAAAGGGTCAATCAACTATTTTTACGCACACTTTGCTGTCCCTGACATATTATTATAAATATATACTAATTCTTGATAATATTCATACACAAAGTAATACTACTATCACAATAATTGTATTTATGACTATGTACTAGTCATTGACTAGCTATGACCGCGGCTTCGATCGCGCGGGTGACCGTAAAATCGTAGTTTTTTAAAGCTTAAAAATAACGTGAAATATATCCAGTAGTTTACGGGTGATGCGCGCACAACGGGAAACTTGCTTACGTTCTCAAAAACCTTTTGTTTCTGGTTCTGTTCGTGGTTAACTCATACGAAATATCCGTTTCATACAAAATATTTCAGTCCGAAGACCACATTAACTTGTAAACTTTCATTATAAATTAACCTTTACTTGTCACTTGCGGTTAATTTTTATTATAGAACTAACTGTGCCCGCGATTTCGTTCGCGTGGTGGATAGAATGCCGTCAATCGGGCATAACATCGAATCGTGCATCTCCCTCTGCCAGTTACATGCTTATTTTGAGTGATCCTTAGAATATAGACATAATATGTTATCGCTCACTTTTACGTATGTCTTTTATATATCTAAAATTATGTAGTACATTAATTTGATATATCTGTTATGGTTTGCGCAGTGTAAGCCATTTAAAAACCCGAATTGATTCACCATGACCAGTTTTTTTTTTAATTTACGCGGAAACCTAATAGTTTTTCTAAAATAAAAGTAGCCTAAGTTACTCTTTATAATATCAGCTATCTGCCAGTGAAAGTCTCGTCAAAATCGGTCCAACAGTTACGGAGATGACCCGGAACAAAAAGATAGACATGTCATGTTTATTATCTCATAATTCCTGAGAAATAAACTTTTGAAAATCGCGGTTTTTTTTTTCAGAATTAATCACAAAAAAACTTATAAAATGTGAATAAAATCATCAGCACAGATACTGTAGATAAAACCATCGACGGTGCACATTTTAGAGTAAATGCATTTTAAAGTTCGACTGTTTACAGTTTTTAAATAAATTCTCATCGTCTACCATCATTGATATTTTAAGGAGATTAACTTCCTCAGTTATTTTAAAAAGAGGTTTTCTTCCTTCACCACTCGTTATTTTTACCCGACTGCGAAAAAGGAAGGCTATGTTTTTCGAGCGTATGTACGTATGTATGCCTGTTTCTTTACCACGCTCTGTATGTAACCTAAACGGCTTGATGGATTTTAGCATACGAAGTGTCCTTAGATTCGTCTTAATTGTTGGAGTGACATAGGCTATATGATATTTAAGAACGACGTTTGGCAATCAAATAAAATAGAAAAATACATTTTTTTTTAGTCAAGTGTTTTTGTCGCAGTCGGGTTTTTTTGTTTCCTTTTTAATAATTTGGCTGGTTTATACAGTTTACCTTTCCCAGATTTTTTAAGGAGGATTTTTCATCATACTTTAACAGACCCTATGCTCACATAACATAGATTCCGATATAATGTCTACTTTCTTGCACTGTTTGTTGTATATTTATTATCTATCTTATCATATACGCGTAAGGCTCACTTAAACCAGTGCGAACAACGCCGGCGCGCCTTATAAATAGAATTACCAATAATTTCCAGTTATTATAACCTCTCACGATAAGATAGTAAACATTCAATAAATTATAATTATTTGCAAACTGCGCATAAGTGTTTTTATAAGTTATTTTTAAAATTCAACAACGCGGTATCTATTTTACCGTGGCATACGTAATCTTATTTGTATAATGCACGGTTTTTTATGTGCATAAAATATATTCAAATGGATAGTAACATGACGATTTTTAACAAAAAAGAAAACCAACTGCAATGATTTTGAAGAGTTCCCTGGTGTATCTTCGAAATTGAAGGTCTAATACCAATTAAATTAAAAAGGGACCACCGTTTCCCCTATCGAACAAAAAAAAAACATCCAAATCGGTTGATAAACATAGAAGGTATAGCTGAACATCCAGAAAAAAATATACATTCGAATTAAGTAACCTTCCTTCCGTCTTTTGTTGAAGGCGGTTAAAAAAGGTTGCTAATGAAAGAAAATAAAAATCACCAATAAAGCATTCATTAGAAGCAATGCTGGCTCAGTTGGTAACTCCGCGTCGATCGGCGTGAGTTCGAATCCCTGCAATGAGCCTGAGTTTTCGGTGAAGGAAAACAACGTACTAGCTTAACACCCTCAAGTTGAAAATCTGTCGCCAAACACGAATAGTTGTGTTCCTGCAGCTGCACTTGAGAGCCAGTCTTCCACTAGGCTTAGCGTGCTACCATCTTGGGCCTCATCGTCACTTAAGATCCACAACGCAAACACATAACATTAAAAAAAACACCTTTTAGATATAATATATAGTGACTTATTAACAAGAAGACTTTTTATTACCAATGTGAACACTCAATTCATATCACCAGTGTCGTACATTAACGTATGGTACAAATTCTCAACCAAAGTGAACTCGCCTTTATGGAAAATAGAACCCTTATTAAAGATCACTTCGTTGTTCGTCTGCCTGTCTAAGACCCTTTTTTTTAAACAAGCAGAATTTGAAAAACTGTCAACAACATGAAACGCAGACATGTTTTGTATCTGATCCGCCTGTCGTTTGGAAATACCAAAAATTGACCTGATCAGACCCCGATATCTTGATAGTTCTTTTTTACTGACAACAAAACAAAAGTTTCCGAGATACAATTATTTTTTCCAGTAATTTATTCAATACAATTTTTGTACCTATTCTTGCATTTTATCCTTTATAGGTTTTTAGTATTTGAAGCTTTGGAAAGAAAGGGAATGAAAGTAAATGTGAAAAGGAAGAGAACATGACAGAAGTATGTGTACGGATTAATGGCGATGAACTGGGGCAAGTAAGTGAGTTTGTATACTTGTGATCGATGTTTACCAGGGATAGAAAGTGTTACGAGTGATATAGCAAGGAAAGTAAATGCCGGTAATATGGTGAATGGGGCGTTGCACTCCTTTATGACCAGCCAGAGAATTTCTACGAAAGCTCATTTGGCTGTGTATAGAGGAGTGTTGGTTCCAACACTAATGTACGGAAGTGAAGCTGGGGTTGAAAGGGACCAGTTCAACAAAACGCCAATTTCATATGTAAGGACCTAATATATTGTAAAGTTATGGGTATAGTTTATTCTTAAATATACATTTTAACTTTTAAATGTTACAAATCATTATAACTCTTATTTCTTATGGTAATAGATCAACGTGTAAAGCGTTAAAGTAATAAACAGTTTGATTTATATTTGTATATAATTTGTCGACCAATTTAATATTATAATTCCACAGCTGTTACACACTACAAAAACAAACCAAATTAGTTACAATTTTTTGCCAAATTAAACTCACTTTTCATATTCGTATCTCGTTGCTTTGCAGACTATCAGACATGTCTCCATTTTCAATTTTAGTTCATCGTCTTTCGAAGCGGTGCTTTCACGCCGCCTCGAAGAGGCTGGCCGAAGCTCGTCTAAATCCTTGTTTCGTAGACCTAAAGGAAAAATGATTTAACAATAAATGTCTGTTTCAATTTCAATAGCTTATTTATGTAATCAATCTTTGGAAATTACTTTTCACAGCTCGAAGAATGCGGGTAGTGCTTACGGACAATTTAACTTTATTTTTTAAAACAAATTTTTAACAAAAAAGGAAACCAAATGCAATGATTTTGAAGAGTTCCCTGGTGTATCTTAGAAGTTAAAGGTCCAATGCCAATAAAATTAAAATGCTCTAGGGTACCCCCTTTCCAACGAAAAAAGAATCATCCAAATCGGTTCATAAACAAACAAGTTATGACACAACTTTCATTCGAATTGATAAAGTTGGTTTTAAAATACACTTTATATAATTTGTTTGAATCTAATAAACAAATAACTAAAATTGAAGTCACTCTTTATAATGTCAGAACAACAGCTTTTTACTAAACGTATATGAAAGTATATACAATACTGAAAACAAACAACTAATTTTCTAAATTTTTGTCTGTCTGTTTGTCGGTTCCCGCTAATCTTCCAAACGGTTCGACCGATTGGTAGATAGTAGACGTTAAAAGAAGTAAGTTAGGCTACTTTTATTCTTCAAAAAGAATTAGGGTTTCGCTCAAATAAAAATCAATTCGGAAAAACGACGATTCTGAGGCGCTTAAATGGCTAACGCTCAGTAAACCATATGAGATATATCAGATTAATGTAGTATTTAATTGCAGATCTTAAAAAAACCTACAAAAAGTCAGCGAGAGCATGTTTATTTACTAAGAATCACTCACAATGAGAATTTTTATCTTTAAATAACCGGGAGCTAGCACGATTTGCAAGTGTGCTCGATCGGCGTATGTTGCAGTTTACGCGAGCGCAACCGCTGGCACAGCTAGTCGTACATGAATGCAAAAACTCATGTGATTAAAACACTTGACCTCATTAACTTACATTTTCGCGCTTTTATCATAATATTTTAACGTCGCAATACTAGCGTGATATATACGTGACCGATTAATTGAATACCTATAACTTCATGCCTAACACGAACACAATGAACTCCAATTATTTGGAACTAGTTGCCATTGATCGGTCACATGCGCGGAACTTACTCACCCGCTCCCGGTTATTTTAAAAATAAAAATGATTATTGTGGGTGTTCTTTAGAAGATAGACATAATATACTCTCACTGACTTTTTTGTAGGTATTTTAAATTTAGAACATTAATTTGCTATATCTCTTATGGTTTACTCAGCGTAAGCCATTTAAGCGCCCGAATTGATTCACCATGCCAGTTTTTTTTTAATTACGGGAAACTCTAATTCTTTTTTCTAAAGTAAAGTAGCCTAGGTTTACTCCTCATAACATCAGTTATCTGCCAGTAAAAGTCCCGTCAAGATAAGTCTAACCGTTTCGGAGATTACCCGGAACAAACAGACAGACAAAAATTTAAAAAAATTGGTGTTTTGTTACAAGTATCGTATATACTTTCAAATGCATTTAGTAAAAAGCTGTAATTTTGAAATAACAAACACCTTTTAATTTTATTAATTGTATAGATGAAGGTCCTTTTTTAGACATTTATAGGGCATCTTTAGATTATTTTCTAATACCCGCCAGGATAGATACCACATCCTCAAGTTTGAAATCAACCACCAAGCAGCTAAAGCGTGGAGAGGATGGACAGGAGTATTCCAGGATATTGTACTTGAGAACCAGTTCTATTCGACTTAATCTTGGACCAAACTATGTTATTACAAAGTCCAAGAGATCGGTCGTTTGAACGCGCTAATTTCTGTAAGTTCCAGTCAGATATCAAAAATTATCTATGCATATTATAGCCCACTAGCTGACTCGCGCAACTTTTTTTTTTCTGTCTGACTATACTGTTAGCCTTAGGGGCCCTA
This sequence comes from Saturnia japonica, assembly GCA_033032175.1. NCBI lineage: Eukaryota > Metazoa > Arthropoda > Insecta > Lepidoptera > Saturniidae > Saturnia > Saturnia japonica. Next base: position 4,385,119 of record CM065331.1, read on the forward strand.
TTCAAAACAGAGGCGCTGATGGCTTTTACAACTTCACCGAACTTGTAACTTGACCCGCGCAACTTCGTCTGCGTCACATAAGAGAGAGTGCGATGTAGGCAGAGACTAATAACAATTTTCGTAAGCACCTGTAATACAATTTATAGGTGCCGCTCGCCTGCCACATCATTCCGCTAAAATGCACGCGGTACTTGATTATTATTTTGCTGCGGAGTTAATTTAAAACTGCGATATCTCCTAAGATATTCATTCAAATCAAATGATGTAAGGGGCAATTTCATTCAAAATTAAATACTTGTGATGAATAACGTATTGATATCGATAAGGATTAATACCATCTTTATAAAAAAACACCTTCGCAAATAATGCATTATTTTAGAACAAATTTTATAACCATAAAAAATTATATTGCGTCAATCTTTAAAAATAGACTTATGCTATCGCGGACTTTTTTTTAGAACTCTTTAAGGGAAACAACTCCGTCTCACATCATTTTTGTTTAACTTTAACCATTTACGCAGCGCACGAAATGGAAAAATTCAAAAGGAATAAGCTTTGCCCGTTTTTGTAACATTTTTCATTGATGCTCCGCTCCTATTGGTCGTAGCATGATGTTTATATAACTATTAGGCTATAGCCTATAGCATTCCTCGATAAATGGGCTATCTAACACTAAAATATATTTTTTCATTCCGACCAGTACTTCCTGAGATTAGCGCGTTCAACCAAACAAACAAACTCTTCAGCTTTATAATACATATTATAGTATAGATTTATTAAGTAAAGTTATATAACTTTAAACTACTAGCCTAATGGAGCGGAGCGAGAAACTTGAACGCCAAGCAATCTGGGAAGCTATAGGCAAGCACGGGAAGTGAGAACGAAAGGCTAACCGGGTGCATTATAAGTGAAGTGGCGCAGTGGCGAGTATATCAAATAAATCTATACAATTAATAAAATTGAACTGTCTGTTTGTAATGTCAAAATAACAGCTTTTTACTAAATGGACATGAAAGTATATCAAAAACCCAGTTTTGAAAATTTTTGTCTGTCTTTTTGTTCCGGGTAATCTCCGAAACGGTTGGACCGATTTTAACGAGACTTTCACTGGTAGATATTTGATGTTATAAGGAGTAACTTAGGCTACTTTTATTTTAGAAAAACAATTAGGGTTCCGCGCACATAATAAAAAGAATTGATCATGGTGAATCAATTCGGGTGCTTAAATTGCTTACGCTGTACTCAGCGTAAACCATAAGAAGTATATCAAATTAATGAACAACATAATTGTAGACATTGAAAAGACCTACAAAAAAGTCATCTAAGGTGTAAGTCATCTTCTAAAGAAACACCCACAATAGCCGGGAGCGAGGGAGCAAGATTCGCAAGTGTGCCCGATCGACGGCATTCTGTAGTCTACGTGAGCGAAACCGCGGGCAGAGCTAATTTAATATAAAACGTGGACAACAGCTAGTATTCAATAATCTAATACAGAAACACATAAAAATGATAATAAGTTGTTGCACAACATGGTCAGAATAATGAGAGTAAATAAATAAAAATCTAATTTTATCTTAAATATAAACGGAACCCTATACACTCTAGTAACCCAATTGACTTTAACATAATTATTATTTGCAAGATAAAACAAAGTATGCAGCAATATGAACGGAATGTTTTTACTGATTATATTATGATTTATGCTCTCGAGTTACTAAAATTAACTTCCAAGTTAGAATAAACAGCGACGATAAAATATCGTCATTTGCTGTTTGTTACAAGGTAAGAAGTGATGCATTATTTGTATTTGTGAACTGAACAGGGCTCAAACGAAAGGCACCCCCCTTCTAGGATAGGCAGCCGGTCTGGATACAGAGCGTGTTAAAAAAATAGACATACAAACATACATACGTTCGAAAAACGTAACCCTCATTTGACAAAGTTAAGATGTCAATTCCATACACTTTTTCGTTTTCTGTTGCCGTTAAAGATTGCAGACAGACAACTTGGCTAGACCCCAGGTTAACTCTATCAGAAACAATTTTAAGCAGTTAATATGATAACAGCTTTCTTCGATGTTTATTCTGTAATCTATTTTTAAATGAAAACAAATGACGTATAAAAGATAAACATTGATATTTAATAAATCACGATAATTATCTTAAGATAAACAATAACAAAATAAACAGTTAATTGCAATCTAAACAGGAACCTTTTGCTTTCAAATGCCACACCGTTCAGATTTATCTCGTATTTTCATATTATTGCAAAATTAGTAGAAAGTTGTATAACTTATTTACGTCGTGCAAAACATATCACAAAAAAACATTACAGAATCCCAGAGGATGTGAGTGTTTCGTCATCCAGAACAGACATATTTCTTTATTCCTGAGAAATCAAGCGTATAGTACTTGTAGAGCTTACTGTACCGTGGGAAACTAATATACCTAAATACCACGCAATAACAATGAATAAATATTACGATCTATGTAATGAGCTAACCAAAAACGGCTATGCGGTTAACTTATATGCGGTAGAAGTGGGAGCGAGATGTATTCCAGCGAAATCTCTCTATAACTTGCTAAAACACTTCGCCCTGTCGTGAACTGCAGTAAGTTCTATTTTAAAACGGGTATCTAAAGCAGCATTAACAGGCTCTTACCAAATCTGGCTTAGCAGGGAGGGTATCGCGGGCAGTCAAGGTGAGCGCTGATGTGCATCATAAATCTACACCTGGGTCGCAAGTCCCGAGGGCTGCTCGTGTATCCCTATTTTTGTCACACGATAGACACGGCACCCGTACGATGAATCCATAGAATGCTAAGATGTTTATCTCTCTTGTTCTATAATATAATTCTGGCTTATCTTTTCTAAAAAAAAAAAAAAAAAAATTTTAAAATTTCATCTGTTTATTACCAAAAATAGCACAAAAAAATATTACACGTATCCTTAACTCTAATCTTAACTAAAAAGATTTTATAGAAAAGGAGTTAAGCTACCTACTTAAATAACTAAATGGTTTTAATTAACCTTTAAAAAAATATCGCTTGAGTATATTTTTGATTTGGCTTCTATTTTTGTTTTCAAGCTTCTCGACTATAGCTTTAGGTAATCTATTTAACGTACTGGGCAGAATGCATCTCCGAACCCTCTCACCGTACACGTTGTTACATTTAGGTATTTCAAATGTCGGAAGATATACCAGATTACGTAAGGTCACAGGTCTTACTATCCTATTTAAGTTCCACTTACAGTTACTGTATTGAGTTACAATTGCCAAATCCAATTTATCGAAAATGCTCAGAACTTTACAATAATTAAATAAATAATGATAGTTATCTTTATATTTATACTTAATTTTTAACGGAACAATGGTTTTCAATAACCTTATTTGTAAATTATATATATCCTTCAAATAACTCATATATGTACGTCCATAGCTAGCTAGTCTATAATTGATCACTGAATCAGCCAATGACATATACAAGAGCCTCAATGTGTTATATGGAACTTTATGTTTAAGTATGCACAATTTTGACAGCACAGCTCTAAGTTTACAACATACCTGGGCAACATGCGGACCCCAATTAAATTTATGATCTATTTTAAGCCCAAGATATGTATGCTCTTCCACTACGTCAAGGTACGAACATGTGCATGAGGTATTGTTTAAGTGCATGCAGTTGTGCTCATGAGCGACAATCTTAGGTAGGTAGTTAATTTTTTTATATGGTGAATGTATAAACATTAGCTTAGTTTTACTGTAGTTAATGGATAGACCTATTTTTGTGTACATATTTTTTACTGCATATTCGAGTGGCTTGCTATTAACTCTAATTGTTATTTTCCAATTATTAGTAATTGTCTTAGTCATAATGAGATATATTTCTAGTTCTACCTTGAGACTAGCTAGCTACATGTAAGGATTCGATCATGAGATATAGCTGAGAGCTTCTCTATGATATCAGCACTGGATCGTCTGCAAATCTTAGGTGGCTTATTATAATGAAAATTAAATATCAGTCAACGCAAAAATGACTTCACACTACGCGACTTTTAAAAAATTCGCAATAATTTATAACAAATATTAGATAACGCTACAAGTCGACGTCGACGAGTGCAATAATAAAAACAGTATTGGGAAGGTCACCGACGATAATTATTATTTATCATCGTTCATTCTAACCCAGTGAGAATTATAACACAATTAAGCAGAGACAGCTCTTTCATTCAACATATTGATAACTACACTGTTTTTTTTTTTAAATAAATGTTGTTACGATCTGTATCAAAAACACACTAATCGTCACAAATAAATTCGTATATAAGGCGTCGCGGAACACGCACACATTGAAACCTTATCGATCTGATTACGTAATTAAGCAAATAATTTCTAAAAATAGCACAAGTCCCTCTTCCTTTAAACGTCAAAGCTCACTCTCGTAATTTCGAGCCCTCGTTTTAGTCGAATATAATATAACCGAGTTATATTTTGATAGAAGGCAGGTCTGTTTTGGAAATCAAGACGAATAAAGAAATGTAGAAATTTACAAGAGTACTTCAACCACAAAGAATGTAGGTATGTAAGTACAAGCGTGTGACAGAAGTAGTAAGCGGACATATTTCTGTGAACTGCGACTGTAACTGAGAACACCTGGAATAGTGGTGAGTTTGTTCTACTTGTGTTTCTTTAATTTTTTTACTGAAAATATACGACATTTCATTACCCACGGTTGTAACAATAGTTCCCTAATTGGCGAAAAGTTCATGATTTTGATTTTCAACCTGGGATTAAAGTAAAACTACCTATCTATGCGGTCTTATCTGTGGCTATGCCCTTGAAAACGAAATATTAGCAATTTAGATAAACACATTATTTAATCAAGAACATTAGTTATATCATTAAAATAATTATTCGATAATTATTTGTAACAATGAAACAATTATTTGACATACATGTAATTTCTATTAACAGGTTTCTAATCTATTAATTTTTTCTATTTCTTAAAAATTCCACAATAGTCCTGATTAATCATTTTTAATTGGGTCGTAGAAAATACCTATATTCATATTTTTTCAGTGCCCAGTTAGAGGAATTAAATACTCGTATGGTCTATTTCATATTTTTCCTACTTTGGCAACAAATCTTAGTTATTAAAAATTATACTGCCATTACAAATTGGGTAATTATTTTGTTTTACAAACTTAATTTCTTGTTATTTTAATGTTCTAACAAAATGTTGATACCCTAGTTAGAACTTTCCATGACGTTGTTGTAACATCTCAGAATTCATGTTTCATAATGATGTTACCAATCCACTTTACTCGTGCAAATAAATAAGCTATATTACGGATAATCGCACTTCCGCAACGTAAGGTCAAATAATGCATATTTAGGTATAAAAATTAAAAACCACAATATGACGGACTAATATCCCGTCAAAAATTGTAATTTATACTTTGGTATGTTTACTAAGAAAATTCGGTATATCGAGATGAAGACTCTCCCGACTGGTGGTCTAAGAAAAACCGCCTGCTTTCCTTTTTTATACCAGCTCGGCAAACTTACTGGTACAATGTTTGACAGCAAACACGGCACAGTCCAAAAACAACGGCTGTCGGTGGCAGATTTCATAGCCATTTGTCGATGTCATGCTTGCCCGTAGGAACGCCTCTTTACGAGTTATTTGAAGGACCCAATATTATAGGAAGGAAAGAACACGTTGGTTAGGAAATAAATCCACATTCACACGGTTGAACAAGGTAAGAATTTGCGAACTTCTTTATTCTTACTGTTATGAGATTATACCGTATAACAATGGCTCAGTAGGGCAAAGTTTTTCTGCGCGAATGTAACACCGAAAATCAGGCAGAATGGCGTAAATTAAGAGATACCTTCAACAGAGAGACAACCTCAACATAGAGTCACCTCCGACAAAGAGACAAATCCAAAAGAGGCACGACAAATAATATGGTAATACTTAGCAAGAATTATTTTAATGACCTGTCCATGATATTACGCGTTTATAATTCACGATGAACTACCATTTATGTCATTTCATGACTAGTTTATAAGGTAAACACAGCTATTAAAATGCTGCACATTGTATTAATAGCCCTCATCAGATGCCTTCCGCTGCACATGAATAATTATAATCTGTTAGTTATTACTATCATGACATAATGTTTAAACAGTTATAGTATGGAAGTACTACTAGCTCTTAAAAGTAAGACCATTAATTCAAACCTAATTTACCAGGGACATTAAGCACTTAACTCAGGGATGTATACACAATAGCACAACCATTCAATGGATAAACGACACAACGGATTACATGGTAACAACGTAACAGACGCACTAGCAAGAAGGGGGAATGTGTCGGGTCCGAAACCAATCATTCCCCTTCCTTTTTGCTGGATTAAATCAGACATACTGTCAAGGACAAGACAACTCAGAGACATGAAATGGATCATTCTGATAGATTGCAGACAGGCGAGGGAATCACTGACCTTTGCCAATCCCAAAATCTCTAAGGTCGTTTTACGCTTGACCAGATGCACAGATGGACATAGACATTACAAGTTACTTTTAATTTAGATCACTCAAAGCTTTTTATAACGAACGTGCATAGAAAAGGGAGAGACAGCCAGTCATGTGCTCTTGGATTTCAAAGAAGTGGAGTGATATTGTGTCAAACACCTTGTTACACCGAGGACCGAGGAAAGTCTTTAACAACTTCAGGCGACTGGTGGACTTCCTGAAGGAACTGGGCTGGCATAACTAAAGTCATCCACCACCATGCAAATTTTATAGACGTCGAGTTGCGGAAACTTAGCCCGTGTAACCCTGATACCTAAATATTAAAACGGTTTTTCACGCACGGCAATACTGTTTGCATCTTTGGGATGGATCCGCAAAATACCTCTTCGATACTCTGGACAGGTTACAGAAACGGGCTGTTCGCATTGTTAATGATGCAGATGTTTACCAAATACATCGAGCCGCTTCAGCTGCGAAGGGATATCGCCTCGCTGAGCGTGTTCTATCGTCTGTATCATGGTGAGTGTTCTGAAGAGCTATTCAATCTAATGCACTTCCCTTCCACAACAGCAGATCCACACGCTCTGGGTTTCGGAGTCACAGTTTTACGGTAACCTCCATCTCGGTACCAACTAAAAAGTTCTTATCTTTGTTGTACCGTGAAACTGTGGAACCTTCTCCCGAACAGTGTATTCCCTCCTTCTTACGACATCCGGTCTTTTAGCATAACGTGTAGAGATATTTATGCAGGCCCGCATGACAGCGGCGGTTGCCGATGGATTTGGATCTCTAAGTGGTCACCGTTGTGTTTGGACTGTGCTGTACTAACCATCAGAGGAAGTATCATCAATGTGCCAAGCTATTATAAAATATATATAATCAAAAATCTCGTGTCACGATGTTCGGGATAAACTCCGAAACTACTGAACCAGTTATGATCAAATTTTGTAACTATCTGAAATTTGGTCCAGCTTAAAAGATAGGATAGCTTTAACTCAATTATTGACAAATTACAGGATTAAAATAATTACTGCGTAGTAACAAACGCGAGCGGAGCCGCGGGCACATCAAAATCGAAATCAAAATAATCTTTATTACTAATATCACTTATGAACGTCAAAACACTACTGCCGGTTCCGAAAACGTCCCAGACATCGAGAAGAACCGGTAAGAAACTCGATCGGGTTTATCTTTTTTTATCAACTGTACAAATGTTAAAATAACAGGTACAATAATACTAATTTAGTGGATGCACAGAGAGGAAGTCACTTCCAGACATCACTATCATTCACATAATGATCCACCCTATAATAACCTTTTGACAGTAAAACTTGCTCTCCTTGAACTTGTTTGTTTGTTGTCTTACTAAAAATTTGAAATCTCTTTCTCTATTCTTTATAAATTAAGGGTTGATTTTTCAATCATTAGAAAACTTTATTCGATAAATAATTTTTAAATTTCGACAGGTATTTCATACATTGTCCATGAAATCATCAAAATTATTCCTCAACCAAATGTTAAATGTAAATGCTATGTGTATGTGGTAAATGTCAGTAAGTGCTAAAAATGCCACTTTTTGGACCCTAATAACTCAAGAACTATAATTAGATTATCCATGAAATTTGTAAATATTCAAGAGAGGTTTATTAAACACTAGCTGTGTTCCACTGTTTCACCCACATAGAATTTCAAAGACACCTTCAAAGAAAGTCTTCAAAGTAGCCTAAGTGTTAATCCAGGTTGTCAGCTACCTCCATACTATGTTTCATCAAAATTGGTCCAGCCGTTGGAGTGTGAAGAAGTAACAAACATATAAACACATTCACAAACCTTCACCTTTATAATATTAGGATACAAATTTTCTTACAGTAAGCACTAAAAACTGAAAGATATAAATGATTTACTTTCTAATAAGTAATTTTTGTGGAAAAGTAACAATATTTTTAAATGGACAATACTTAAGGTACTAGCTAAATAATACTTGGATATCAAATACATCACTAGTTATGAGTCAATATAATAAAATGAGAATCCAACGAAATAAAAGCATCAGTATAATGCTCACTACTCTGTTTTTTTATAAAGTAATATCATTAGAAACCTGCTCATTCACTGATATATAAGCACATATTATATTACTACACTGTGCCACATGTTATTATCATTTCTAGTTTTTTACTATAATTGGCTACATACCAGAAATTTAAAATAATAAACAATATGACAACATATCTCGATCCATCTAAGGGTAATTATATTGCAATGTATAATATCACAATAAAACCTATATTATTGTATGAATAATATAAACAATACAACTTGAATCATCTGATGATAATTATATTATATTACAATGTATTATAACTTATTTTAACACAATACATCTATATACATATTGTTTATATTATATACGTGTGTGAAAAAGAATGTGAAAATATACAAAATTAACACAGACTGTAGATATAAAAATACAACAACACTACAATAAACCAGTTTTCTCAAATCTGTGAAATAAACAACGTAAAGATAATTTGTATTAGAAAGCTGGAATGTGTTGAAAAATATCCTACATGTTTTTCTAATTAATTGCTCTAAACAGGTTAACAATAGTAACAAAGATTCATTTATTATATTTGAAAGAAAAATATACTCACGTCGCAAGCTTCTAGCGATCGACACTGAAAAATTATTAAGCACAGACATTTCAAAAAAAAAGTTCTATGCTAGTTCGTCCACCAAATTAGAAAACTTTGTAGAAATATAATATCTGCTCACTGCTGGTCTGTAGCACAGACTGTGTACCGCGAATTCTAAATATATTTAAAAAAAAATTATGTCTGCTATGCTATACGAACTGATTTCAAATGACGCAACGCAACGAGTTATCACATAATAGAGAGGAGTGTCGAATGCTGATTAGATTACGATATGAGAATAGATGTTCTGAGTTCTCGTGCTCTCGTTTCACGTATGACGGTGCGAGTTCTGCGGGTGGGTGTGATAACAAATATGATATGACCGAAAACCGAATATTATGATAAACAAAATATCGTATTTTGTTTATAGACAACATTCATTTAGAACATGTCAATTGTCGAACATGAACTAGGCGTGGAAATCAGTGGAAATTATAATGCACCACTGCTATTTTTCATATGAAAATAAAAATAATTTGTCACCTGCTATATTTTGTCAAATATAACTGCTACATATAATAAAGTATGTGTTCACTTGACTTAAATACAAATCGCAGATTTCGTACTCCTACTATATACTAGGGGTGGGTCGTTTACATTTTCGACGTCGACGGAACGAGACTGTTTATCGTCGACGGTAAACTAGTTTTTAAAACCGTCTAATCTTCGACTAGTTTATACATAATTGACAGAAGAGTTGTTATTTAACAGTCTATTGCTACAGTCCTTTAATGTATCAAGTATTTATTGATTGTCAACTACTTTTTTATTAAATGAAATGAACCCCCCTTCGTACTTTTTGCAGGCTTAGGACTGGCAGGTTGAATAATCGTATGTAATAATGTATTATATATTACACTCATCATATTTATATATTATATATATGCTTTATAATTATCACCTGGCGTACTTAAAAGTTCATTTCATTCTAAGTACATAATTAATGTATTTACACAATTATTATATATTACAGAATATACATATTTACTATTTACATGTAATTATAAAACCTTTTCTCATCTAGATTGACGTTCAAGAACATCAATTGTTCTACTTTGCTCGTAGTCAATCTTGTTCGTCTCTGGTTAAGTAAGAGGCCAGATTTCGAATATCCGTTCGCAAGGAACAAGTGTAAGAACAAGAGAAGAAACGAAAACCGTTAGCGGACGGACTGTTTCACGGAATAAAGGATAAAGAAGCGACTGTTTGCACGCTTCGACTATTTTCGACCGAGTTCGCGTTTCACTCGTTGATCGTTGACAGTTCACGAAACGCGCGACGTCGATGCCTAATGTCGTTTATGGTTAAACCAGTTTATGATTGGACGATAGACTAGTCTATCCGTTTACGTCACATAAACAGTCTAATTAAACTGTTCGTCCATTTAACGACCACCTCTACTATATACCATATGATATTAAGAATTATTTTCACTGAATTACAAATTGCAAAACTCATAGTCCTGTCATATTATATCGCACGATCATATAAATTCACTCCACTAAAATACATCTCTCAAAATTCATACACTTAATGTTCCAGCGTAGTGCATCACACATTAAGTTATGTTATAATTCTTTTATCAGGCGTTCGCTATAATGAGTAAACCAATTTAATGCAATGTCATCACTTAATCGACGACCTCTAATCTGTACGCACGCTATTTTATGAATACTTGAAAGTGTTAGCAGTCTTTAATTTAGCCCCAGTGTATTATAAAAACGACCATACCGCGTAACTTTGATGCAGCAAATTTTACAGGAGAAGGAAAAAACTAAATATCTTCTCCTGTACTTCTCAAATACTTGTCTGAACTTTTAGTTATTTGGAAATGTGTGTTACTCAGCTTATATATTAATATCTAATTCAATACAATCAATATTTAGCTAGAAAATACATTTACGCTGTTATACATTTTTTTATGGTATTCGACATTTAAGCTTTTTTGGCATTTGCGTGGAATTGGAGGGACAATAAACCAGAATAATATTAATAAAAAGTGGTTATATTTACTCAATTAATTATTCTCATCAATAAAAAATCTCGGTAGTAACATACTAGCATAATTCAATAATCTTACTACAAACAAAACAAAACAAAGAGCATACAAACCAAATAATTACAGGCATTATCAATAGCCAGTCAAAAATAAATGAATTATTTGTTTATCTAAACATAATAATTAAATAATAGGAACATCAAAAAGTGGTTTATTAAAGATCCACAGCCTTCATGAATTTATAATTATAATTTCAAAAACTTATTTTTTCTTATACGGTAAGTTGTCATAAAACTGATGAAAATAATAAGGAATGACATTTTTTAGTTGTTGTAAGTGCATAATATATTTGCTTTCTAATATTGGCACTCGAGATGAGAATAGCAATGGGACACTATTTGTAAGCGTTAAGATATTTGGTGGTCTTCGTGGCAATGGAATTAAGTCATCTTTGAAATGTTTTTTTTATTGAAGAGTCCCATCAGGATTATATTTTAATTCTCGCAGGTCCACCACACAATCATCTCCAGCAATACGGACAAGTCGTATGGAGTTATATACGTGATATGCTATAATTCCGTAGTCCTTGAAAAAAGTATAATCCGGTTGAATGACTATGTATGGAGAGGGTTTCTTGCTTGCATGTTTAGTTAATGTTGCGTACTGTGATGGCCAAAATATTTCGGATTTGAAACGATACTGTTTCTATTTTGCGACGTGCAACCATCTTTGCCCACTTTATAAGCCCAGTAAAGATCACAAGCGTCTTTTTTAGGTTGAAAATCACAGAACCTGTCATATTTCGCATGATCATTTTACATTTTATTGATGTCATATTTCACTTAATTCCATAGCAATTAGAGAGAATCGCAATATCGCAGTTTGTCACTGTTTTTCATTCGATCACGCAAATCGCAGAAATTGCATTATCGCAGTTTTATCACTGTTTTAGCCAATTTTAAAAAAAAGACGGAGGTTATCAATTTGAATGTACATTTTTTCGTTTTTGCGTTCAGTCATAACTTCTTTTTTTATGAACCGAATTGGATGATTATTTTTTGTTGGAAAGAGGATATCTCAAGGTTGGTCCCATTTTTAATTTCATTGGCATTGATGCTTTAACTTAGAAGATACACCAGGGATCTCTTCAAATTCATTGAAGTTGGTTTCTTTTTTTGTTAAAAATTGCCTTGTTCATTCAGTCATCTCATTTCTTTGATCTTTCCATTGTGTGATGACAACGCTATGGGTGCGAAAGAGACAAATATTGCAACAATACGTGCCATACAAGAAATGAGTAAATCTTTCCAGTGAAATTACAAATAAGATATTAAGTATTATTGGCACTACTCTCAAGACTTGAATTTGTTTGGAGTGTTTTATATGACGCTTAAGCAAGGCCAAAAAATAAGAGACAGTAATTTTAAGTCTTTCAGACCAGATTAAATATTATTCCTCGTATAGGTTTTACTTTCATGCACGTAATATGAAAATCATTTAGCGTAGGTGAAATAACAGTGATGAAATATAATTTCAAAGCTGTACAATTATTAAATAGCAATAATTTCCTTGTTTAACATGAACCAGCGTTGTTACTTGTTTGTTGTATGTTGCACTTGTACAGACGTCAGATTCAGACACACGTGATATGCAGCGTTGTAATTAAAAATGTTTATTTTAATACATAGCAGAAAAAAACGCGAAGAAGAAAAACGCGATATAATTTAAGCTACATATTAATTATATTTACTGCGGTCTGCTATATACGATTTACCAATTTTCGTAGTTATTTTTTTAGATCTACTTTTTAATATAATTTATTTACAATATAATTCTAATTTAATAATCTAATTATTATTATATATTTTCTTATTATAGCGCCATCTATTGCGTGGATCAGAAAAATCAGCCAAATGTCTAAAATTAAATTTATACTTATCAAATACATACTAACTAAAATAAACTTTATGCTATTGAAATAAAGGTGAAAACAAAAGTAAAGTAAAGTAAAGGTACATTTACTCAAAATCATCATCATCATCGTCATTTCAGCCGCAGGACGTCCACTGCTGAACATAGGCCTCCCCCATAGATCTCCAGAGCGACCGATCTTGTGCGGCCTGCACCCAACGGCTCCCAGCGACCTTTATTATGTCGTCTTTCCATCTAGTGGGGGGCCGTCCTACGCTGCGCTTTCCGGTGCGTGGTCTCCACTCGAGAACCTTTCTGCCCCAACGGCCGTCAGTTCTCCGAACTATGTGCCCCGCCCACTGCCACTTCAACTTGCTAATCCTTTTGGCTATGTCGGTAACCTTAGTTTGTCTACGGATCTCCTCATTTCTGATTCGATCTCGTAGAGAAACACCAAGCATAGCCCTCTCCATAGCTCGCTGAGCGACCTTGAGCTTTCTTATAAGGCCCACAGTGAGCGACCACATCTCTGTGCCGTATGTCATCACTGGCAACACACACTGGTCAAAGACTTTCGTCTTGAGGCACTGAGGTATTTTGGACGAGAAGACGTCGTGCAGTTTCCCGAACGCTGCCCAGCCGAGTTGGATTCGTCGACTGACCTCTTTTTCAAAGTTGGACCTACTTAACTGGACTGTTTGTCCCAGGTAGACATATTCTTTAACAACTTCTGGACAAGAGTTTCCTACTGATACTGGGGTGGGCACCACATGGATATTCGACATGATTTTCGTCTTGTCCATGTTCATTTTAAGGCCCAGCTGTTGAGAAACTTTGTCGAGGTCATCGAGCATTGTGCCAAGATCTTCCAGCGATTCTGCCATGACTACGATGTCGTCAGCAAATCGAAGGTGAGTGATGTACTCGCCATTAACATTGATGGCGAGTCCTTGCCAATCCAAGAGCTTGAAGGCGTCCTCTAGAGCGGCGGTAAACAGTTTCGGATATATTACGTCTCCCTGTCTAACGCCTCTTTTCAAAGGAATTGCCTTCGTGCACTGCTCCTGTACTCGGACCGACATGGTGGCGTTGTTGTACAAGCACTTCAACACTTCGATATATCGATAGTCAATACGGCACCGCTGGAGAGACTGCAACACTGCCCAGGTTTCGACCGAATCAAAGGCTTTTTCGTAGTCCACGAACGCTAAGCATAAAGGCAGATTATACTCCTCAGTCTTCTGTATAATCTGCCGTAGCGTATAGATGTGGTCTACGGTGCTAAAGCCTTTTCGGAAACCGGCTTGTTCGGGAGGCTGGAAGTCATCAAACTTGTGCTCGAGACGATTCGTGATGACCCTCGAAAACAGCTTATAAACATGGCTCAGCAACGAGAAGGTCCGATAGTTCTTCAATAAGGTTTTATCACCTTTCTTGAAGAACAGGACCACCACGCTGCCGCCCCACGTTTCCGGCGTTTTACCCTCGAGTATAACGGAATTAAAGAGCTTCTGCAGGACCTTAAGTACCGGTGTTCCACCCGCTTTAAGAAGCTCTGATGTAATTCCGTCATCACCCGGCGCTTTATTGTTCTTAAGCTGCTTAAGGGCCATCCTAATCTCGTACAGGGTGAAATATAGAAATATTATTACTCAAAGAAGAAATATTATTTAATGGATTGAAAAAGCGCAGAATAATTGTTACTCGCATTTCGTTGTGTGCTGTAAAAAAAGTTAGTAGGTCATAGGTGCTTGTTACGCGAGATTTTATTTTGATGCCTTGGAGTAGACAAGTGTGAAATAAATAATAATCATTTTGAAAAATCAATTTTTTTAATCAATTTTAATGAATTGAGATATAATTTTCAAAGTCATCTAAAACAAATTAATTTTTTGTTGTCCGAGGGAAGATGTGTAGAGTTAAACTCTCTTTATTACAACGAATCAAACGGTATCGCATTATTACTATTATAATACAAAGCGTTTTGCCCGAACACGGAATGAGGGCTGCAAGTTATAATACACTCGCCGTTATAAAAAGTTAATGCTTTAAAATATATTATAAATAATGTTCTGCGCTTTTATTATAGCATACTGTTGTAACGAGTTCTATGTCTAAAGACGTTATTGGCATGCTTAGTTGTCATTTGAATGATATGTTTTGGAGATGTCCGATGCGAAACGAACAATTGAATTATCGATACTGCACTATATGATATATCATATTTTAATTCGATATTTTGGCCATATTTACGCGATATTTATACTTTGATTTATCATATTCCTATAAAAATATCGCATTAACGTATCGTATCAAACTATGATAATGTTTTATTTTGTAAACTTTAAAATTCCTAACATCATAACAAAATGATGATAAACAGTGCCATTGAACATATTGTTATTGGTAATAAGAGATACCAATGGAATTTTTTTTTATAGAACGAGAGCAGTTGGCTTTTGTTTAGACTTGTACTTGTAGGTAGATTAAGTTTATTTGAAACAGATCGGCAACGGCATTTCACTGGTGCTCAGGCTTGCGCTTAGGCTATAAGTGATATAATATCTGAATTATTAAAATAAACTACATCTCTTAATACTGCGTCCACTGCTTCCACTAGTTAGACATCAAAAGGAGCAGATGGAGTCTGATGTAAACAATAGGTATATGGAAGTTTCATATAGTTAGAATCCCAGTCATCACAAAGTGAACCCAAAGAACGCATAGATGATATTTTAAGACAACATCTGAGGGGACCTTTTGTACAAAAGGCAGTCAATTCAATATTTTACTGGACCGTTTTTTCTCTAGCCGGATACAAACTTTGAGAAAGTCTTAATAAGTCTTATTAAGTGTAAGTGCTGATCAGTGGCGACAGAAAAACTTTTGCTGAATAAAACTATTTTAAATACTTATATGTATTTTTTGTTATTAAAAATTAAATAATATAGGTAGTAAAACATTAACGAGATACACACTCATTATAGCACAGGATATGCGATACGGTTACAATACAATATGTTGATACAAAAGAAAGCAATAATATCGAGTATCGATACGAACGAGTTCGATATAGTTATACTGCAATAAATTGATATAATATATTTTCTGCACATCCCTAGTATAAACATACTATTATTTATTACTGTAACCAGTATGTTTATGGATGAATTGATATTAAAACATTGATGTTTACAACCTTAACATTGATATTTAGATAACATTGTCCTTTTCGAACATCCCTACTACTAATTTTCTAAAATTTAGATTGGCAACACTGGTCACTATTGTCAATATTGTCATTGTCATTTGTCATTGGCACAAATTCACAATTATTGTCGAATTGGTACTTGTGACTGTTTTTTGTGTTCTGCTTGTTTTTTGTTGTTCGAATGCTTCAAAATTAATTAATTACTAATAAATTTCGCCGATATGTGATCTGAAGTGATAAAACTGTTTAGTAGTTTTTAACTGGTGGTTTTGTAATAAATATCGGCGTTATAGGTTATATTATAGTATACGTAGTTCGTAGCATTCGTCACGTCAAAAAGTCTAACTTGTGCTAAACCAGATTTATTTATAGCTTGATTATATCGAATAGAAGAATCTTAGATTTGTATTTAATGTGTTGTTGACTCTTATAATATTTGTATCTTGTAATCAAAAATGGGCCTGATCATATCAAGATTTCGGGTAAGTGCATTTTTAAAATTCATTATGGATGTATAAGTTTTGTAACTCGTCCAAAACTACTCTTATGTAGTTCTTTGGTAGTATTTCAAATTTTAAAGACATGTACAATTTTATGAGAAATATACGCTTATTTAATTCTCATAATCCATTTGGTCAACCATACATTACTATTTAATGAATTAATACCTACTAGTAGCTTCAGTAGCTATTGAATTAGTATAATATTTAGTTGATTACATGCCGCTGAATTGGAAGATGTGAAGTTGTGGTATTTTTTTTTTAAATTTTGTGGTTATGTCTGTCTAGGACTTGTATATGAATTTTCAGTGGATAATTATTTATTTCTGATCACGGTTCAAACTTAATCTAATCATTTTTACCACCACAACAGAAAAATTAAAATATCTCACTCAAAAAACAAAACATTAAAAAGTGGGACATAAGTGTTTGAAAACTAACAAATTTTACTTTTCATTAAAAAGTGAGCTTTAAGCCAGCTATAAGAACTGAAATTACATAGGTATGTTAATTATGGGATTAAGAAGAATAATACAAATATTTTTAGTCTTAAATACCAATTTTAACAAAAGGACAAATTTTAATTGAGATCAAATTAGACCCTGCTTGACAGTAAGTGCAAATTGACTGAATTCAAACATGTTGCCCCCACTCCCGTCCAAAACCCGCCGTGGTCGCCTTCCAGTTTTTTAACAGACAAAACAGCTTTTTGTGAGTGATCTTTAAAATATAGACATATTATGCTAAAATAAAAACTACAGTGTAAATTCTTTATAACGATAAACTCCCTATAACGTTGAAGTGAGCCCAACTTGGTTGGTTTGCATTAAAACCCACATATTGAAACACTCTTTATAGCAATACACCATTCTCTATTAAGAAGAAAAGTGTTCATATTTTTAGACAGTAAATATTTATTGTTATCGGTATTATTGTTTATGTTATGTTATCAGGTAACAAAAGACTTTGACGCTCAAAACATCAGTGGTCTAGCTTTTGTTATCCTTAATTGCCTTGAACACGTATGACGCATTGTTTTCTCGGAAGTGATGGTCTTCGACCAAGCATACGGGTACCTATCATATTATCAGTCGTAAACCTACTTTGAAACTGTTAACATGGCCAGTAAACGGAAAGCAATTAGTGTTGACGAAAAAGTTTGATAGAAGAAGATATGAATAGAATACATAAAATAATACAAAACAAGTACTGGCATAGCAAAAAACGTCAGACAAAGTTATCAGACTATATGTGTAAACAATAATTTATAAACATTTATTATCTAAGACATACATATTAAAATATCTTGTTAATTTGGTTGTTTTTTTGGTCACTCCATATAACGATAACTCTCTATAACGGCAAAAAATGCTCAGTCCCTTGAGTTTCATTATAAAGAGTTTACACTGTATTTAAATTGGTTAAGTGATTTTTGCATAAAACGAACAAAAATGGGCAGACAGACAAAGAGACATTGAGTTTTATAAGATAAATTACGTATTGTTGCAAATGTGATCATTCGTAATGATGATATGCTAAAATGTTTCGAAATAATATATCTACATATCAAAATATGTGATAAACTATCTGAAATGTTGATATTTAGACAGATATCTCAATATATTACAAGTGTGTTTTCCTTTTTCTGTATTCTGTAAGTTCTTGAAGGTTCTATTACAAACATAAAAGGGGGCTTTGATAAAGCCCGCATCACAAGGCAAAGATTTTTTTTTTTTAGATCTGACTACACTTAGCCTTAGGGACCCTAAAGCCGTTGCAGCTTTTACAGCTTCACCGGACTTGGAAAAAAGTTTATCTAACGCAAAGATCCGCCTGCCTATGTTTTGTATGAAACCTTGTACACTCACAACGGATCAGGGTGAGGCGGGCCGCAGCGTATTTGTGGATCGCTCGTAAGGCGTATTTGTGTTGGTGGTCCACTGAGGCCGGCCCCGACCCGACTAGTCGACGCAGGCAAGCGAATGCGCGCGCATATGTGTTTAACGTCTGTAGCACAAACCCGCTCAGGAGGTCCGCCGCGCCCCGTACATATATATATATGTAAGAATCGAAGTGCATCGAAGTGGCGCAGTAGGCCGTTCAGACACGATCCGCCGCTAATGGACGCCAGCCTTTGAGTAGGACTGCATGACAGCGTCGACTGGCGATGGACTGTAGATTTCTCGCTGGGCACCATTGGTTGTGTATTACCATGTGCTTACCATGAGGTACCGCGACGACACTTTGTCGTGCTACAAATAAAAAATATAATGAATTTTATTCACCGTACACCTTGAAAGTTCCTGATTTTTTCACTTTCTAGCTGATACGAAATTTGAGCGCAAACAAACCTTCCATTTACGAATTTTGAGCAATTGATTGATTTTTATTTTTTCGGATGATATACTTACAACTTTAGTATTGTGAGGTTGATCAGTCACATTTAAGATGAAAAACGAAGCCTTGTCTTCTTCTTCTTATTCTTCATTTTCCTAAATTCGCAACAAATCTAAAAATACATTCAAATTGAGAATCTTCACCTTTTATTGAAGTCTGGATCTTGGATGTGTAGTATCCAAAAACAACCAATTAAGTGGCAAGTCCGTCCGTCCGTCTCTCGCCTCGATGGAAAACACCTCAACAAGACAATTAAAAAAAAAAGTAATCTAACTTCAATGATTTTGAAGAGTTTCCTTATGTATCTTCGAAGTTGAAGGTCAAATGCCAATAAAATTAAATTGTTGACCCATTCAGGGATCCAACAAAAAAGAATCATCTAAATTGGTTCATAAATAAACAAGTTATGGCATAAGAAACATAAAAATATATATACATTCCGAATTAAGTAATCTCCCGCCTTTTGTTGAAGTCGGTTAAAAAAGAACCATCCTAAGTAGATACGGTATTGACGCTCTTTACATGTAATCGTGAATGGTTGGTTCAGTTCACTTTCGACTCGTGAGCGAGAAGAAACTTTTGTCCTTTTTTACAACAGAGTTTCCGCCTTACGCTCTGAATTCCTATCTCTTTTGTTTCAACATACCAGTAACAAAATTTGTACTGTATTCAAATTGCTTTTAGTGAGAGTATAACGCGTTATAAAACGTCATTGACTTAAGTCTTCCTACATAGAGTTCCGATTTCCTTCGTAAACACGGCATTCAGGAGGTCATGGACTACAATGACCACCTAGAGCATTACGGTCTCGTCAAGACCATATGCGCCTTCCCCCGCCTCGTCGAGACGTTACACCGTCTCGACTCTGAAACACGCGACCACCCGGCATAAACACCGGCCGCGCAAAATTTTATTCTCGTATGTACAATAAAATATACCGATTCGTCTCTCCAAATAGAGCGTGACAGCGCCCACGTCCGCGTAACCACCGTTCTCTCCGCAAAGGACGGGCGGTCAAATTCGCTCCCGCACACACTCCATACGTTCACCCTCTTTAGCGGGTGACCCAAGCCTAGGTCCGTTCCTCGGTATGAAACCCTTGGGTCAGGCATCCGCCCGCGCGATACAAGTGACACTATACGTGCAGCACTTAGTTACCCACATACAACATTACACACGTATGAACAAACACACGTGCACACCACACAGGTACATAGGTTCTGTGAGGGACCTTTTTTTTTCTTTTTTTACGCTAGTTAGTTAGCGCTAGTTAGTGTAGGAAACATTTCTGATTACTGAATACACATACGCATGGTTCCTTCCTTCCTCCCAGGAGGAAGGGAACGTGCCTATGTGTATAATTGAGTTAGCTCGAATCGTAGGTGTAGGGATTCAGTTAGTTCGCGACTTATTTGCGTACGCGACGACCGCCCGAGCCGAGGTCCGGCCACTCTGGCGCCCTCGTGCGAGTCGTCCTTATAAACTGTTGCGAACGGACGTGTCGCTCCGTTTTCAATTTTGACCATCACGTGACTTAATTGTTGCGATCTTATATTTGGAATTTATTTCAAATATATTGTTGCAATTACGACGTAAACCAACTGGTGTCTAACGCTCGCGTGGTAAACCGCACTTTTCGGTGCGACTTGCTTGTTTTTTTTTTTGTAAATCCACGGTTTTGTGGTCACTTGCTGGATACCTGACGGTGCCAACGAAGGCAAGTGGGGCGTGACCCGAGCAGCCCGCTGGTTGTCTCCTTCAGAGGCAAACAGCCAGACTCGGACGGGCCTGGGAATCTAGGCCTTTGCGGTTATCGCATAGTCTTGCCCCAGGTGTCTCCTGCCAAACCTTCCGATCCTGCACACTCCATCCCCGGGAACCTGTTTGGGCCTAGCCCGGTTTAATTACCGGTCTGCGTCCTCGGCCCCGGGCTTGTTAGGGCTCCTTAGGGTTGATAGGTCCTTCCTGTGTGTCATTGCACCTTGACAACAGGTCTCTTGCCGACTCCGATAGTCTTTTAAAATTTTCTGGCGCACCCCCCTGCCCCTAAGGCAGGGAGGCCTTTAAATTTAAAATTAAATAAAAATGTCCCACTGTCCTCCCTCTTCTGCCGCCATGGCAAATAACGTTGCCGACCTGGCCACTTGCATAGGCAAGTTGCAAGCCAGGATGAAAGCGCTGGAGTTTCAATACCAGCGCTATCAAAATTTCGTCGTATTACGGTGTCCCTCTCTAGACGAGGAATACCGTAATCTACCTGAGAACGCCTGCGTGCGTCGCACCGCTGCGACCGCGACCCGTCATGAGGCCGTTTCAGGTAGCGAGGCGGCCGCTTCAGGTAGCAAGGCGGCCGATGACGTCACGGCCGCGACCGTTACATCCACTGGCGCCGCGCCAGTCGGCGTCGCGCCCAAACGTCCCGCGCGCAGCGTTACGCGCCTGTCCGCCGCGTCATCCGGGGCCATGGCCGCGCCTACGGCCACGCCCCCTGTCCCGACTAGCCAATCGCGCGGGTCAAGCCCCGCCTCCGTCAGGCGAGGGCCGCGAAATTCGCGGTCACAATCTAGGGTTACCAAAAATAGTCCGTACGTCCGTCCCGCGCGATCCACGGAAACCGCGTTAAAGACGAAAAATTCGTTTTCGGCCCTTCCGGTCGAACAAGACTCGCCCGCGAATCCGGATCCATCTCCGGAGATGGATACCGAGAACGACGGCTTCACCGTCGTGGCGTCGCGTAAGCGAACGGCGCGTAGCAGTCCGACTGCTCAACCGGCGCCTAAGGTAATAGCTAAGGCAGTAGTCAGGGGCGCCGCCGCCCCCGCGTCCTCCCAGCTCCCCGCGCCCGCCGGCGGGAAAAAAGAGCGTGCCCCACCTCCAATCATAATCCGGGACAAGGCAGCCTGGATGGGAGTCTGCAATGAGATGCGCAGACTCAAACTCGACTACCACAAGGCTAGAAACATAGTCAACGGGATTTCTATTTCGGTGAGTTCTTCGGAAACTCACCGTAAACTAACCACCCTCCTCCGGCAGAAAGGTCTGCAATTTTACACGTATTCGCTCGCGGAGGAGCGCGTCCTCCGAGTGGTCATCCGCCGCATTCCGGTGGAGCTCGACCCGTCGGAGGTGTGCTCCTCGCTCAAGGAGCAAAGTTATCCCATCCGGGAAGTACACCGGATGTACAGTAAAGATAAGCGGCCACTACAAATGGTAGTGGCCATATTGGACCTTTCCCCCGAGGGAAAGGCCATCTTCCAGCTAAAGACGGTGTGCGGGCTCTCCGGGAATAACGTGGAGCCCCCACACAAAAACCACCAGCCTGCGCAGTGCCACAACTGCCAGCTGTACGGGCACGCTGCCCGTAACTGTCATTCTCGTCCGCGGTGCGTAAAGTGCCGAGAGGACCACCCCACACGGGAGTGCACGCGCGAGCGTGACTCCGTCGTCCCCCCGAGCTGCGTGTTATGCGGGGAGGAGGGGCATCCCGCGAATTATCGCGGTTGCCCCAAGGCCCCGCGTACCACGCGGCCACGTACACAGAGGCAGGCGGCCCCCCGGGCGGTGCCCCCCGCCTCAGCCATCAAAGCGCAACCCCTGCTGGCGTCAGGGGAATTTCCCGCGCTGCCGGTCCCGCGCCAGCTCCCGGCCACCGCCGGCCCCTCCGCACCCCGCGGGGTGCAACCGCAACCCGTGCGTTCATCGCAGAACGCATGGGGCCCCCGCCGCCCCAATCCACAGCCCCTTATGGCTATGGATATTCCCGCGCCCCGCGCTCCTGCGCCCCGCGCGCCCGCTAACACTGTCGTCAATAGTAACGACCTAATGATACTGCTCACCCGCAAGCACGATATCCGCGAGCTCATCGAATACAACGACCATTTGGAGCGCTTCGGTCTCGTCAAGACCGCTTGCGCGTTCCCCCGCCTCGTAGAGACACTACAACGTCTCGATCGCGAGGCGAGTAGTAATAAAAATTAGGGCCTTTCAATGGCTAAGTTTAAACCGAAAGCGTTAAATCTTTCATTTTTTAACGCGCGAAGCCTACTTCCGCAGCGTGATCTCGTCGCGACCTTTCTTAAAGATCACCAAGTAGATGTTCTTTTAGTGCAGGAGACGCTCTTAAAGCGTGCTAAACGTGATCCAAAAATCGCGAACTACAATATTGTAAGAAATGACCGGGCCGGCCGCGGGGGCGGCACTCTCATTTATTACAAACGATCGTTATATTGTACGCCGGTAGATCCTCCGATACTTACCAATATGGAAGTATCCGTGTGTAGACTAGGAATGACCGACCACCCGTCCATAACGTTAGTCTCAGTTTATCTCTCGCCGAGGAAAGAGCCTCTCAGGTCTGACCTAGAAAAGCTACTTTCGCTCGGTGAATCGGTCATTATAGCGGGTGACCTCAATTGTGGACACACTTCGTTTGGCAATTGGAGAGACTCCAGTAATGGGGTTAAACTCGAAGAGCTAACGAACGTGCTAAACTTTGATGTCATAGCGCCACCCACTCCCACCCACTTTCAAGACAACTGTATGCCGACAGTGCTTGATGTAGCTCTCATTAAAGGTATCGCGCTTCGGTTACGACTCATTCGGGTCGTACACGAGCTCGACTCCGACCACCGTCCGGTCATCATGCAGCTAGGTCAACCAGACGACTCTAGCCCTCCTTCGGTCCAAGTGGTTGACTATGCCAAGCTAAAACATTATCTTGCGGACAGGCCGTCCTCGTCCAGCTTAGATAGGATCCCGGACGTATTGGGGTCCGTTGCGGACGTAGATCTCGCGATCGATTCCCTGGTCGACCACCTGCAGGCCGGCATCGGAGAGGCCTCGAGAGAGGTCGAAGAGGCGAGCGATCGCCGCTTCGTACTCCCTGCCGACGTGCGGGCGTTGTTGACGGAAAAGAACGCGGCGACTCGTGCGCACGACCACTATCCGACCGAGGAAAACCGCGCACGTTTACGCGCACTTCAAAGATCGGTTAGAGCCCGTATATTAGAACTCAGAAGTCACAGATGGGACGCCCTCGTCGAAGGGCTAAGGCCGTCGCATCTGGCTTACTGGAAATTAGCTCACAGCCTCAAAATAGAGGCTTCTTATCTTATGCCCCCCCTCGAGAGGGGTCCCGGTATACCGCTCGCCTTCGATAGCAGCGACAAGGCGGAGTGCCTCGCCACTTGTTTGGAGAGCCAGTGCTCTCCGAACAGTGTCGATGCAAATACCGACCGGGTCGAGGGTATCGATGGATGCGTGCGGGAGCTGGATAAGCTCCCCGCGACAGACTCCCTGTCCCCAGTCACGTCTGAGGAGGTTCTTTCCATTATAAAAAGCCTTAAGCTTAGAAAAGCACCAGGTCCCGACGGGATCAGGAATGAAGTACTTAGACTTCTTCCCGATCGCCTCATAGCTCTTTTGGTCTGCATCTTCAATGTAGCCATAGCCCACTGCCATTTTCCAGCCGCCTGGAAAAAGGCCATAGTCATAGGTATCCGTAAGCCCGGCAAGAGCGCGTCGCTTCCCGACAGCTATCGCCCGATCAGTCTCCTAAATACTTTAGGGAAAATGTACGAGCGGATCCTTCTGAACCGTCTCAAGTCAGTAATAGAGGAGAAAGACCTCTATCCGCCTGAGCAATTCGGTTTCCGTGCTAGATATTCTTGCACTCATCAAGTGCACCGCCTCACGGAGCACGTTGCATTTAATTTTGCTGAATTATATAAACCCCGCCGTACACTTGCGGTCTTTTTCGACGTTGCCAAGGCCTTCGATAAGGTCTGGCACGAGGGATTGATCTACAAGTTGTATCACTTTGAAATCCCCGATAGGCTAATTAAAATAATTCGCGACTATCTAACAGATCGCACCTTTCGCTATAGAGTGGAAGGTGAATTGTCCACGCCCCGTCCAATACGCTCAGGCGTTCCCCAAGGTTCGATCCTGGCTCCTAGCCTATTTAACCTGTACGTCAGTGACCTACCTCGACTCCCGGAGGTCGAGGTAGGGCTATACGCTGACGATACAGTCTTATATGCCTCAGATAGGAATAGATCCCACCTCAGACACAAAGTCCAACGCTCCGTGACCACTCTCGGGAAGTGGTTTAACGAGTGACGTATAGCCGTTAATCCCTCGAAGAGCGCCGCGATGCTCTTCGATGCGGATTCGTCACAGATACCGTGGAAGCTTAAACCTGTTAAGCTCTACGATAATCCGATTCCGTATGTAAGAGAGACCAAATATCTAGGGGTAACCCTAGATAGTAGGCTCTCTTTTAGACCCCACATCCGTAAGGTTAGGAACAGGGCCGCGTGGGTCCTGGGCCGGTTGCATCCTCTGTTGTGTTCGGTGAGTAAAATGTCCACGCGACATAAGTTCACGCTCTACAAGACGTGTATTCGACCAATTTTGACATACAGTTGCGCCGTGTTCGCACATATGTCCGAGTCGAGTTTCAAACGGTTACAATCGATACAGAATAGGTTCCTCTATCGTCTCACCGGGGCCCCGTGGTATGTTCGAAGCGTAGATCTCCATAGAGATATGGAGCTTCCTTCGAAACATGCCTACGTTAAACAGCTCTCCCGTTCGTATTTCGACACCGCGTCGAACCACGCGAATCCGTTAATAAAAACAGCCGCCACTTATGCTCCGGCACCCACGGACATCCGGTGCAAACGCCGGCCGCGCAATATTTTTATTGATCCCGACGATCACATCGAAAATTCGAATAAATATTACACATCCGTCTCTCCAAACAGAGCGTGCCAGCGCCCACGCCCGCGTAACCACCGTTCTCTCCGCAGAGGGCGGGCGGTCAATTTCGCTCCAGCACACCCGTCACGTCCACCCTCTCTAGCGGTAACCCAAGCCTAGGTCCGTTCCTCGGTGTGAAACCCTTGGGTCAGGCAACCGCCCGCGCGATACAAGTGACACTGTACGTGCATCACTTAGCTACCTACATACAACACTACACACGTATGAACATACACACGTGCACACCACACAGGTACATAGGTTCTGTGAGGGACCTTTTTTTTTCTTTTTTTACGCTAGTTAGTTAGCGCTAGTTAGTGTAGAAACATTCCGATTATTGAATACACATACGCACGGTTCCTTCCTTCCTCCCAGGAGGAAGGGAACGTGCCTATGTGTATATTTAGTTAGCTCGAATCGTAGGTGTAGGGATTCGAATAGATCGCGACCTATTTGCGAACGCGACGACCGCCCGAGCCGAGGTCCGGCCACTTTGGCACCCTCGTGCGAGTCGTCCACAAAACTTTCGCGGCTGAGTGCCCTCTGCGCTCGCCCCCAAGTCCGGTGAAGCTGTAAAAGCCGCAGCGGCTTTAGGGCCCCTAAGGCTAACAGTGTAGTCAGTTCTAAAAAAAAAAAAAAAAAAAAGTCTTCCTACATTTACACTGTAAATTCTTCTGGTCGGCTACACTGTACGCTTTGTAACCGTACCTTTAAAACGAAATTTGGTTTCGCGAGCCACATTTGGTCCCATTACCGAAACTGATAGGGTTTGCCACTGACGGATATGTCAAGGAGGACATCCTCGTCGTCATCATTACATAAATATTACAAAGCCTATGTCACTCCCATAATTAAGACGAATCTAACGACACCTCGTATGATAAAATCCATCAAGATGTATAGGCTACAGAGCGTGCCAAAGGAATAGAACATACATACGTACATAATGCAAAAAAAATGTTTTAGGCTCATATAAATTAGGCATACAACATACGGTCGAAAGACATAACCCTCCCTTTTCGCAGTCGGGTAAAAAGCTGTTATATTAATTTGTTTAGATGTTTTTTATTGTTGCACGGGTAAAATGACGCCCTCTGCCTGATGGTATGTTTACCTGATTAAATTGTGTTCGAAAGTATCTTTAGTTTTTTTTTTTTCAATAGCCACATATAGTGTCCAATTTCATAGACACTGATAAAAACGTATCGCTTTCATAAAGCAAACGAAAATATGAAAGGTGGGAACTCGAGATTTAAATACTAAATGATATTCTGTACAGTTATGAATCTTCAGTTGTAGATAATAAGGCTTAGAGTCGAAATTCGCTATTCAGAGTACCGGTCTGTTACGGTCTAGTAAATGTACGATTTTTACTTTCGACTTTAGGCTATTAATAAAAATAATGTATTTTTAAGATTTCGTTGTATCGGTCCAAGATCGGTCTTTGTTGATCGATTAGAGCGACCTTTCCCAAACTTTTTCAACGTCGGACCGATGTATACTTATTTTACATACATATTTATCAACTGTGCCCGCGGCTTCGCCAACGTGGACTACGGATTGCCATTTTATTTCAAAAAAATAGAAAAAAAGTTCTGGATAGGTACACCCTAATCAACTAGCGGTATGAAATATATTTTACGATCTTTTCTCATACCTACCAAATAATATACATAAAAAGTTTCATAAAAATTGGTCCAACCGTTTCGGAGGAGTGCGCAAACACGAGATGTTTATTTAAAAGATGAAAAGTATATTATATTACTAAAGTTTTTTTTGTTTGGTTCGTTGAATCCGCTGATCTCCGAAATTACAAGACTGATTTGAAAAATTATTGAATTTTATAGTCTACTAGCTGTGCACCACGGTTTCACCCGTGTTAATTTTATCCGACAAACACCGCACCGCCAACGCCCCCATGTAGTCGTATTATAATTGTTCTACGCAAGTACAAATTATTTTAATTTTTCATTATCTCCTAAACTATGTGTCCAAATAACATGATATAAAGAGCAAAATTTAACTTCATAAAAATTGTCTTAATGATGAAGTATCTTCTATTTGTAAGGATTAATATGCCATGTCTAAAAATAATGCTTATAAATCACTTTTTTTCTTAACCGGGATGATGATCGGTAGTACTACACCATTGTGTTTCAAATGATTCTACCTCAATATTATTAATTGCAAAAACATATATGTAGAGTTATTTTCAAATAAATTTCCACGTTAAAAGTTGTTTTGTATATAGATTTTACTAAAGATTTACACCACCACTATATGCATGTCATACACACGTAGAGAATCGTAAATAAATAAGCTTCATCTCTTTCCTGTACAATCAGTTCATAATAACAGCCCGTTTTGCCGTATCGCCGACAGTTTTGTTTAGGTTGTGATAATGTTGTTAGTTGTTACTTAATGATCCCTTGACGTACATAATCACCCTGTCTGTTTGTTTAATAACTGGGAATACCACAATATGATAAATATAGATTCGTGTAGTAAATGACTGTGTCATGTTTTTAATGGACTTCAAAAGAAGGAGGAGGTTCTCAGTTGGAATGTTTTGTTTTAATGGATGTTCAGTCTTAACTATTTGTTTGGGAATTGATTTCGATGATTCTGTAGCGACACATAGCGACATCTATCAAGCCACATACTACGCATCCTACATCGCGCTATAAAAATTAACTCTTCAATTGAGTATATATACAAGAACCCGACTACAACCGTGGGGCAGCTGCCCGCCAGACATAACACCCGTCTGGTCGGAGGATCCTCCCTTTACTATAGTTCTTCTACGCTGGTGACCCCGAGCATGAACGTCAGCGCAACCTTCTTTTCAACCTTCAACCGGTCTCGGAGGGGAATGATGTAGCGACATATATCGAGCCACATACGACCAGTGTAGAAGAACTATAGTAAAGGGAGGATCCTCCGACCAGACGGGTGTTATGTCTGGCGGGCAGCTGCCCCACGGTTGTAGTCGGGTTCTTGTATATATACTCAATTGAAGAGTTAATTTTTATAGCGCGATGTAGGATGCGTAGCATGTGGCTTGATAGATGTCGCTATATGTCGCTACAATTCTTTTTTGTTGGAAAGGGTATTATACCTCACGGGTGGCCCCATTTTAATTTCATTGGCATTGGACCTTAGACTTTGATTTCTTTTATTTTAATAAATGTCTTATTTATATTATTTTCTTGTTTTTGAACAATTTTATTATTATCTACATAATAATAATACATTATTTCATGACGTCACGTTTTGCACAAGTTGTACTAACTTTGATCTGGTGTAGTACAATAAATATCTGTATTATTAATCACTACATGTTTATTTTTAATTTCGTCATAGACGTCTATTATAAAAGTGACTGATTATAAGTATGATATGTTTTTTTTTGTCTGACTGTTTGTCGTATTTGAATGTTCGGATTTAAGTAAAAAATAACAGCTTCACTGATTTTTATGACTTGTTGTACAAGAGAATCTTATGTCGTTGTTTAGTTTATAGACAAAATTTTATTTCTCGAGTGCTCGAATAGTAAACAGTAGAAGTTAACAGCCAATAAATATAACATTGTTACGTGTTCAACGTTTAACGTTGTTTGTCAAGGGGAATTCGATTTAAATTATTTTCGGAAAAGATCCGTCTCCATACCAGGTTTCAAACTGCATAGGTTCCTGAGAAAGTACCCAAACTGAATCAACCGAACCAAGTATTCAAACCGATTATGACGTGGACTTGAAAATGAGTTTCTCAATTCGAATACATATTTTTCTCTATGGATGCTCAGCTATAACTTGATTGTTTGTGAACCGATTTGTATAATTATTTTTGCAGTCGTTAAATTCGTTTGCTGGACGTCTGAATATGGCGGTAAAAAGGGCAATTTTCGCCACATTCGGGGCAAAAAATCATAACTTAGGGACAAGGTAGTGGTAAATATAGATTTTACAGTATAAAAATATTTGCTCTTGTACCAATTATCCAGAGAGGAAACAGGGGAATACCTTTGTTCGGGTTAAATACACCCGCGTTTCCTCTTTAAAAGGATGATGCGGATAGCTTAACCTTCTCTATACTTGATATCTTTCTTCTCTGTCATGTAACGAACTGTGCGTAAACGTGACGAACCTTTGAAATTTCACTCTCAATTCTGGTCCAATAATCGAATCGCCGCCTGAGACGTTTTGACTTGAAAACCCCCTTTAATTTTGACAGCGTAAGAAGACAACAATCGAACTACTGGAACGGCTCGAGACTGACATAAACAGCATTGAACAGGACAGACAATGCAAGGAACAAACTCACAAGCGAGTCGTGGGCTATGTTATG
Organism: Saturnia japonica; assembly: GCA_033032175.1. Classification (NCBI taxonomy): domain Eukaryota; kingdom Metazoa; phylum Arthropoda; class Insecta; order Lepidoptera; family Saturniidae; genus Saturnia; species Saturnia japonica. The sequence goes on from CM065331.1 coordinate 4,415,483, forward strand.
GCTTATTCCGTCGGGCTGTATCTGCTATTCGCCGTACTCTACTACTATATGTATGTGGGCCGCAGTCAGCATTGGTTACACTCGCTCCTCTACGCATCTCCGCTCATCGTTCTGCCTTTACTGTGAGTTAATTATTAATTTCTTACTCTTTTCACTAAATAAAGGTGTTTTAAGATTTTAATTGTTAATGTTAATATGAATTAAAAAAAAACGATTTCAGTGATTTTTAAATCTTTAATGATACTTTAATTTGTAGTAGATTTAAAATAATAACTACTAGCTGTGCCTCACGGTTTCACCCGTGTTAATTTTATACGACAAACATTGCCAATGCACCCGTGCAGCCTACCATAATCAGAGAACATCATTTCCCACAAGCACAAATTATTTTAATTTTGGATTATCTCCTAAACTATGTATCCAAATAACATGCTTTGAAGGGCAAAGTTTAACTTCATAAAATATTCATTATTATGAAGTAAACTTTGTTCGTAAGTATTAATATGCCATGACTAAAAATAATGCTCAGAAATCACTGTTTAGTCATTAACAAAAGTATATCACTAAATACCTTATTGTGTCTTATGTATAAGAGATAGGCTGACTTTTTTTAGATATACTAAAGACCAATATCTTTGTAGAACATTGTATTTACGTATCATTAACCATTACGCCAGCGCACGCAGATAAAGCAGTTCATGAGCGCTCTGACTCACACACAAAAATTAATATTTAAGGCTAGCTAAGAGGTATAACCTAATGTTAGATAGCCTATACTATTTCTCGCAAGTTTAAAAGTTTAAAAAAACTACGATTTTTATAATCATTATGCGTTCTTCTATCGCTACTAAAAAATAGATAGTTATGGAAAAAAAAGAAGCTTTATTCTATTTTGGACCTAAGAAGAAACTTATAATTAATTGTCGAACACTACCAGTTTGTAAAACATCCAAGTCATCGAAAAGAGCCGGCAAGAAACTCGATCGGGTTCATTAAATTTTTTTTTTTTGTGAATTTCTTTTTTAACCAATGACGTTTTATAAATAGACGCATTATAGTCTCACTAAAAGCAATTTTAAAACGTTACAAAAAATTTTAAACAGCATGTTGAAACAAAAGGGATACGAAATCACAGATTAAGGCGGAAACTCTGTTGTCAAAAAAGGATAAAAGTTTCTTCTCGCTTACGCCGGGTATCAAGTAGAGAGTGAACTGAGGGCAATTGTCCACCATGTAAAGGGTGCCGCATCTACTCATAAAATATAATTGTTTTAACTGTATCTTTAGTGCGTGTACAGAAAATGGAGTCACTCTTTAAAAATTGGGAAATTATTGTGCTAAATGCATAAGCACTCTGTATAAAAAATAAAAATATAATGATCGAAAATAATTATTATTTTTAGCGTAATGATCCTCCGTTCTTCTATATCTTGGTATTACAACTGGAGTTTGAACAAAAACAGAATCAAGCTGAACAAAATGAGAGAAGAGAAGAAGAAGATACTCGAAGATGTCATGAACAAAGAGACTTACAAGGTATATAGTTGTTTTTGACGTGACAACGTCTTATAAATTGGTTTGCCGGGTGACACTTCAAGAAACTGCGTTACGCTCCGCTCACGTTATGCGCTCACAATGAGAGCGAGTGAGAGGCACGCGTCCCTTCCACTCGGGCATGGTTAGCCCGCCTAAGAGCGAGAGAGACAGACATAAAGTCGTTGTCACGTAAAACTTTCGCCCGTATACCGACTTTACAGGCAACCAATTTTTTTTTTAATTGTTATCGGTTTAATGAATGGGTTTTGTATTTGCAATATGAATTAGAATGCCACAATTCGTAATATCAACCATTCCACGCGAATGTAATTTAGTAATGTTCTATTTCTGTAGGTTGACCGCTGTAAGACGATGTCGTTAGACGTACGAACTTAAAGTATGCGGTTTTTAAGTTCGCGAATTTACTCGGCTCGACGTACACTGGGGTAAAAATTGCCGCTAGAGGAAATAGGATTTTCTTTTTATTTTTTTTCGTTTTCAACGAAAGCTTTATGTACTTTAAAATCAGACCCTAATTATAAGACTTTTGATTTATATCTTATTTTTAAATAATTCATAGTTAAGTAAAAAAACGTCTTAGTAGATTGTTGTATGGAAGCTTAACTTCAATTAGACTCTATTCTTTAATCTTAATACATTTAGAGCTGAAACTTGCATGAATTGATAGGCCTAGTGATAGGTCATCCTACTAATATAGTATATTTTCTTCGTGCGTCCCTCTGCTTGTTTTACAACCGCACGAATTTGGAACAGAATCAAGTACATTAAATCAATTTAAAATGTATTAATTTACTTTGGAATGTACTTTTAAGGGGTCTTAATAAACAAAATATCACGAGCAGATAAAATAACAAACAAACAAGTAATTATTAGGGTGACTACACGCTGGTAAAACACATAGACAAAAGGATGATTCATGCAATTGTTAATAACGAAAACTTTTTATGTACTTTGATTTAGACCATAGCTATAAGACTTTAGATGTATTTTTTAAAATAATAATGCATAGTTAAGTAAAAAAACATTTAGTAGATTCTTGTTGTATGGAAGCTGAACTTTAATTAGACCCTGTTGCTACCCTATTTTCTTTACGGTAACCAGCCCATAACGAATTAATGTAATGTTTGTTTGTAAATGATTAAATATTAATTATTTATACTATAATTAATTTAAAAAATACAATTATTCTAAAGTTTAAGTTTTCATTTCTGTAAACTGTTTTTGTTTTTTTTTTTTGTTTTTTTTTTAGAACTGACTACACTGTTAGCCTTAGGGGCCCTATCCTAAAACAGAGCCGCTGCGGCTTTTACAGCTTCACCGGACTTGGGGGCGAGCGCTTAGGGCACTCAGCCGCGAAAGTTTGTGACGACCCGCACGAGGGTGCCAGAGTGGCCGAACCTCGGCTCGGGCGGTCGTCGCGAATGCGAAAAAGTCGCAATCTAACTAATTCCCTAATCCTATGAGAATTCGAGCTAACTAATATATACTCATATGCACGTTCCCCTCCTCCTGGGAGGAAGGAGTGGACCATGCGTATGTGTATTTGTTAATCGGAATGGTTTTTCTACACCTAACTAGCGCATTAGTCTAACTAGCGCAAAAAAAGAATAAAAAAGGTCCCTTACAGAACCTATGTACCTGTGTGGTGTGCACGTGTGTGTGTTCATACGTGTGTAATGTTGTGTGTGGGTAACTAAGTGTTGCACGTATAGTGTCACTTTGTATCGCGCGGGCGGCTGCCTGACCCAAGGGCTTCACACCGAGTTGTAAACTGTCATAAGCCAAGCCATAAGAACGCGTACTTGCTCGTGGTGCACCTCTTTTGTGGTCTGCGGGACGCGGGAGGGCGTCAAGTCCGACCAATATAAGCTAATATATTGCCGGCTGTCGGCAGCAATAGACGTTTGACGTGGGAGATTCCGCGGTTTTATTTGTGTAACAGCTTCACATGATATTAATTATCTTGATAGAATTACCGACGTTGCGTTTCGAAAAACTATACAGTCAATGAAAATTTTCACTACAACTGCGTGTAAAGATGCATGCACATTTTTTATTGCAATAAGTTAGTTTTTTTGATTAACATAAAGAAATTAATATAATTCATATTCAATATTTTATTTATCATTAGATATCTGTCACAGTTGCAATAACATCCTTACCATAATGATCTTAAGATATAGAGAATAAAAGTATTAGTTCAATACTACACACACACACACACACACACAGCCGTCGCCCCTCGTCTCGCAAACCATTAAAAGGATCAGGCAGAACAACGTCTACTGGTTCAGCTGGTTATGTATATAAGACTCATACATATTGCATGCTGACGGCGAATTCGATTGGCGGTTTCGATTCATTTATGTTAAATGTACCGGAACCGCATCAAATGCTATGTAGCTTGCAGATCGTCTGTAATTACCCTTATCTGTTGTTTGTAAATTGTGCAAAATACTATTGATCAATTTAAAAAATGAACTGTTCACAGGTTGCAAAACAGATCCTGGACAAGTATGGGAGTCCAGAGGACAGTACTAAAGCTCTTAAGCCGTTCAATCCATCGCTCAGTGCCCCCGGTAATGGAACCAGTTCACCAGCCTCCAATGTCTTAGGTGATAAATAAGCTATAGATTTTAGGGGGAGTTAAGCGGACTCGAATAATATAATATTCTATCTAAGTTCACCTTAAGGGACGTCCATTTATTATGTGAAGATTTTTATTTTTATTAAAACTGGTGTGCTTTGGTAAAATGTTGTGCGACCTCTCCCCTTCATGATTTCATTTTTTTTAAACAGTAGCTCGGCAAATAGAGTAGGTACCTACTGTCCCTGATGGTAAGCACAGTACAATCCAAACACAACGGCTACCACCGAGAAATCGGCAATCCATCGGCAGTAGCTTAGATCAGTAATTCCAAAGATTACCGCATACTAGTGGAGGGCAATCACGAATGATTTGCATAATCGAGACATTTACTTTTTACCAATAATGGTAATCGTTTATGAAACTTACTAATTCTTGTTCGTAAAACCGTCAAAAGAACTTCAATACTGACATATTGAAAAAAGGTCCACCGGAGCGGAATTTTAAGACCAATACTTATACTATTTCCATTTCTTTATTTTCTCGATGACAGTTTTAATTTGATAGTTGTAGTGTTGTGACCAAATAAGTAATTATATCGATCGCATATGACGATTCATCAGATTTTGATTAAAATAAACAAATAAAGATTACCTGTCGTTATAATTATTTCGTTTCATTGTCGAGTACCTACCTATACCTACTTATTTTACAACAGCTTCGAAAATTTTGTAGAAGTTGGCATTGTTAATCAAGAATTAATATGTGTAACATCTTGTAATGAAATATAATATTAGTTAATAAATTTGTACAAAAGTATCCGGCAGTAGCTTAGTTTCTTAAATTTTGTAAAAAAATATCGGGTCTGTTATCGTGTTCGTTTATCGATATAGCTCCATTCCTATCGGTTTCTCCGACCCTGGTATAACCTTGTACGTGTGTAAACGTCATATTTTTATAAAATAATGCATACATAATGTAAAAAAGACGCTCGTTCAAGTTTTCACAGGAGCTGCCATCGAGAAAATAAAGAAATGGAAATGGTATAAGTTTAAAGTTTGTTACTGGTGCTAGCAAAGTATTAATTACTAATGGTATACATTTCATCCGTTGAGAGGTGTTCCTGGCATTTGTCAGAACAGGCGACACTGTTTCAGCGTCACAAAATGGCGTCCCATCACGTCATTTGAGGTTGCCATTTTTTTTTACCAGAAATATAAAAGGTTAATTAGAATAAAAGAGCTGTATATCCGTGTACTCCCACGCCCCGAAGACCAGCAAGAGGGTCGTGCTTACAGCGTTCGGCCTATAACCTGCGTGACCATTGCTTGCCACTACACAAATACAACCGCGTCACCGCTACAAGCAAGCGTTAAAAATCGACAAAGGACGATATCTCGCGTAACAAGCGACGCTGCATAGAAAGTAGGCTTTAGAGCCAAAACGTAAAACTGCAATGTGACATCGCATCGATAAAATTTGTGTTATTCGCACGACGCATCGCAAGAACTTCGGTTACTCTGGTTACCGATTCTCATTAGTACATCCCTAATCACGCCACATCAGTAGCTGTCAAAAGTAACCTATTATTTTGTGACAGGTATAGTGATATTATTATTCGATTATGAAAATTAGTAGTTACTAATCAACATTTGTAATAAGTAAATGTCTCGATTACGTTAATCGTTCATTATCGCCCACCACTTTAAAGAACGTAATTCTAAAAATACAATTAAACCACTTCTGCTCATTTCATTCCTAGCACATTCCACCAATGAGTGTTGAATATCTTCTATTTTCTTTCCCGCACACGCGTCATAATTTGTAAGCCTTGTGACGTTGCATCGCAGCGTTTCGCATTTCGACCCTTAAGTATAAGAAAAATTTTGCTTACATTGACAGCTACACCAGTTCAATTACGTCAGAGACAATTAGCGCTCCAGACTTCGACCCCGATACGAAATAATATGAACGTTGTCGCTTTAGCCAACACGCCGACAGCGATCTACAGAGGACCACGGCTTAAAGTAAGTTTTTACCCGACTGCGGAAAAGGAGATTTATATTTTGTACCCGACTGCGGAAAAGGAGGGTTATGTTTTTTGTATGTATGTGTATGTATGTATATTTCTTTGGCACGTTCTGTAGCCTAAACAGCTTGATGGATTTTAGCATACGAGGTGTCATTAGATTCGTCTTAATTGTGGGAGTGACATAGGCTATGTAATATCGAAGTACCGCTGCAAATCAAATAGAAAGACACATATAGACAAGAATTGCTCACTTAATAGTATTAGATTTGGGTACTATTCACACGATTCCTTCATATCAAATTTAATATATCTTAAGCTGATATACCTACATACATATTTGTATTTTTCACTTGATAAATTGATTAACTCCATTTTCTCAAGTTTATTAAATACTAATTGGCCCCTCTTATTTAGCCCTTTTCAACAGTCAATAACTCGATCATAGCGCCACCTATTCCGATTTTTTTCCCTGAAAACTCTTCCAACACCGTAACTAAAAAAAAAAACAATACAAAAAAGCAAAACATTACACTTTTATCCGAAAATTTCCAATTTTATGATTAACACACATTACTTTACGAGTAACACACATACAAGTTTACACACTCCCACACATACACATACATTCATACACGCAGAGATAGACAACCTGTAACATTTCTCTTTTTGTCTATATGATTTGAAGAATAAAAAGTCGTAAATGGCCGAATGTCTGCTATATAATAATACATATATCATATACATAATATATAAGAAATAGTTTTAATTTTTAAGATAAAATTATTTTTTTACCAGTCAGACCAGCTTCCACGACCTCTAATGGAAAAGGATCGTTCAGCTCTCGACAAAGTCGTTGACTATCTTCTAAAAGATGGACCCAATCATCGCATGGCGCTTATATGTACCCAGTGTTTCTCACACAACGGTATGATATCCTTATCATTGCTAAAAAATATTTTTTAAACGAAAGCATATCTGAATAGAAATGTTATAAAAAATTGGCCAAGTGTTAGGATACCTACACGCTATGCGGTTAGCAGCATTGCTCAACCGGTTGACCGGAAACAAAAATTTCAAACGAGCCTTACAGTATTTGCATAATATTATGTGTAACATCTAACTTAAGATAATTTACACACATTCATTAGTTTAAATAACAGCACATATCATTTTCGGTTATACAAAGTTAAAAATTTTTTTGAGGAGTATTTAAAAAAACTCATTCAACATGTCTCACCCAAACCTTTATTAAAAACTTGTCAATTGAATTATCAGTTTATTCTGTAAATTCCATTGAGCTATCTCTAGTAAATATTGTAGATCTATAGTGAGAGCATAATATGTATATCTAGTTGCCTGTCAACTGAAGCGGAGCGGAGCTTAACTGTGGAAATTTCGACCAATAGAATTGCATCACTAGATTTTTATGCAATTCTATTGGTCGAGATTTCCACAGTTCCGCTCCGCTCCGCTTCAGTTGACAGGCAGGCTAAAAATAAGAAGTTTGATTGTTGTGTTGTAATATCAGGTATGGCGATGGTTGAAGAGTTCGAGTATGTGTCTTACGTGTGCGCTTACTGCGGTAGGATGAACCCGGCCCGCAAGCAGCGTCCCGCAGCGCCGCTGTTGTCCCCTGTTAGGGCGCTACCGGACATACCCCGGCGATCTGTTAACGGTAAAAACTTCTCACTTATCACTTCTTCTTCCTACCTTTAAGCTGTTTATCCACCAGAGATGGTAATGATTATAATATGATTGTAAAAGTCAGCGTGTGTGGAAATTGTATCAGAAGAGAAAGGCTTGAAAAGTAATCACTTGGTTTATTGGACTTACGTTACGTGCGCACAGCCATTGTAATTATTATAGAAGAAAGATTGCCAACAACTAAAAATATTATGTAACAATAAAAAGTGTTGCTACTTAATGAACTAATTTAAATTATGTCCTTGACAATGATGATTAATGATCTATAGCAAACAATAGGTCAGTGGTAGCGTATACGGCTCCGCGTCGATTGATGTTAGACATGCATCAGATATATCAAAACGTACCTATCTAAGACCCGATTTCAGTTACAAATCGTGTCGTAACGATAATCCGAACTAGACAAACTGATTTCTCAAAACCACGGCAAAAACTAAATTGACTTCACGAACTAACCTAACAATAGCCGATGAATATCCAAAATCCAAACCGCACTGCGCAATCGTTCGAGCAAGCGATTTGCTAAACACAGCCTTATAAACCAATGAGATTCGCTTCCTCTCTTTCTGACTAAGCCAGGCGTTTGGTGGAGGAAAAAAGACGGAGCGGTTGTCACTACATTCGATATGTTTGTATTTTGGCGGTTTATTGCGTAAGTTTCTCGCATGAAAAGTATCGCGCATTGAAAAAAAACTACATCGTGATGTAATAACATCTAATTTAGTTTGTAAATATTATGAGTAGATTTCATTATTGCAAGTACATAATTGTTGTCTTTGTTTAATAATCTTGGTTGATGCAATTCATGTAATTTGAAAATACTAAGTTATATGCAAAACTTTTCTGCTATTTTTGATAAAGCATAAAGGAAAATCGCCGTAATCATAATAAACTAAACTATCACTTATACTTTAGAAATAAAAATCGTATTTCTGAAAGCGTTCGTTTACTTCGTTTGTGTTTGTCGTTCGCTTTTACAACCGAAACTGCGGGCCAGATCCATTCTTGAAATCGATTCGTACAAACTGATTTTGAAATCGATTTCAAAATCTGAAGTCGGATATAAATCAGTTTGCGTGAAAATTCAAAAACGCCCATCTTTTAAAATTTTAATCGATTCATGTTCGAATCCCTGCAATGAAGCTGAGAAGTTAAAAGGACAGTTTTTTGTGAAAAAAATAACGTCCCCTGGTGTATCTTCGAAGTTAAAGTCCAATGCCGATAAATTAAAATGAGACCACTCTTGACCTTTTCCAACGAAAGAAGAAGTTATGGCTGAAAATCCATTAAAAAAAATACATTCGAATTGAGAAACTTTTTTTTTAATGCGGTTAAATATATTAACTATAAGGACCATAGTTTTCAAATTGGTAATGTGTATTATAGCGGAAAATGCGCAGCAGTTACGTTTCCGTCACTCTGACGTTACGCTATGTTTTAAATTGAGACCACGAGAACTAGAGTGGCCTGTTTTTTTTTTTTCGATTAATTTACTTATTAACATATTCATCATCTAAAAATGTGCTTTTACAAAACTAAACAATTGTTTAAACTTATTTACGTGATACTAACATAGATGATAGCAAACTTTAGGACACTTTGGTTCTGTAAAAGCACATTTTTAGATTGTTAATATTGTTGGATATATCACAATTACTCACCAGTTTTAATGAGGTCAGGATCAGGATATTTAGATTCAATCAGATTCACAAGTTTTGGTTATTTTCTTAATTTAATATCGGCAACGATGTTGGTGCCGGTGCACGCGCTTTAGAAGAGGTGGTGGAAATAGGAAAGGGTTGGGGGGTGAAAGGGGCACCAAAAACGGTTGGCAAATGCGATTCTCCAATGAAATTGGCCCTTTCTTGTTATAAGGCGAATTTATTTCAAAAAATCAGATAGACCACTGTGGTTCTCGTGGACTCGATTACCCTTGAGACACGTCTATCGAAGTTTAATTTTAAAAATGCACGGAAAATACTATAAATTTGGGTAAGCAGTAACCGTGAGATTATGCTTGTGTTTCAGGCAGCGGCGATGATTCCTCCATAGCGAGTTCCATGAGCGATAGTGAAGAAGACGACAATAAAATCGGCAACAGACCCAAAATCTGCGGTAATTATTAAAAGTATTTAGCTGTGCCGTGTAACCTATCTTTCTCACTTCCCGTACTTGCCTACAGCTTGCCGGAATGTTTGAAGTCAATGGTTACTACTCCATTCCTTATGGTCATTGCATGAAGTCATAGAGCCTATAACCTTCCTCAGTTAATAGAAAATTAACTAGACTATACAAGAGATTTTTTAGGAAAAAGAAAACCAACAAAATTAAAGTTGAACCGATTCATTTTGAGGAGTTCCCTGGTGAATCTTCGTCGCGGAAGGTCCAATGCCAATAAAATTAAAATGGGGCCACCCTTGACGTATGCTCTTTCCAACAAAAAAAGAATCATCTAAATCGGTTCATAAACAAAAGTTATGCTTGAACATTCACAAAAATACAACCGCCTTTTTTGAAATCTGTTAAAAACGCAAAAAATATTTTTTTTCTAATCTGACTGATAGTTCCACAGATTAACGCGTTCAAACATATAAATTATCAATCTCTTGAGCTTTGTATTAGTGTAGACTAGCTTTGCCCGTGGCTTCGCTCACGTGGACTACAGAATGCCCGAGCGATTCTTGCTCCCCGCTCCCAGCTATATTAATGACAAAAATTCTTATTGTGGGTGTTCCTGAGAAGATATATATATGTCTTCCGGACTTTTTCGTAGGTCTTTTTAATGTCTATAATTATGTAGTACATTAATTTGCTATATCTCTTATGGTTTACTCAGCATAAGCCATTTAAACACCCGAATTGATTCACCATGAATAGTTTTTTTTTTATTTGTGCGGAACCATAATTCTTTTTCTAAAATAAAAGTAGCCAAGTTACTCCCTATATCATCAGCTATCTATCAGTGAAAGTCCCCTCAAAATCGTTCCAACCGTTTCGGGGATTACCCGGAACAAACAGACAGAAAGACAAAAATTAAAAAAATGGGCTTTTTGTTAAAGGTATCGTATATACTTTCATATTCATTTATTATAGTAAAAAACTTATTTTGACATTACAAACAGACACTTCAATTTTATTAATTGTAAGGATATAGATATTTATATTGTTTTCAGTTACGGAAGCCGAGTCGGATCGACCTCCTTCCCCAGTGGAAGAACTGTCGAAATCCGCCGAAGAGAAGAAAGAAGACTGAACGACTAATTATATCCAAGACTTAAGTATTTATTTATACTAACGAAAGCAAAGAAAAATATCGAACGATTAAAATTAATAATCCCGTTATCGTGTCATGCTTGCGATGAAAAAATGTGTTCGTGTGATTTTAGTAAGATCTGTTTTTAAATTATTATGAAGTTATAGGACTTGTTAATACCGGTGTATGATTTTGCGGTTCTAGGGGCTTTTTCTAGGAGCCGAAATATTAAGTACCCAGTTGACGACCACTCGTGACCCTTTTGTCGAGAAATATGGATGTAGATGTTTAATTGTTAACCTTTTATCTCATAAAAAATGCAAAGCATAGAAAAGATAATGGATTCAAACTCTTTCTCGCATTATATATGTGATCTCTTACCATCATGATTTCTGTATTCTTTAAACTATATATCCCAAAGTGCTTTACAGTTTTCGATTTTCATCGTATCGAAACCTATTGCGAATTTCGTTTCGGAATGCAAATTACGTCTGGCTGCTACGACAAGCAGCTGTATACTTTCGCTCTGTCTCGAACGTGAAAACATGTCTCGAAAATGATACATATGAACAAAAAAATTCAAAATTACTCCCAAAAAAAGTGGTTAAATTTTTTTAGATAAAAACGCGGCATTATGATTCCGTGACGTCATCTTTCATTTTATATGTCAAGGCCGTCAAAGGTGAGCAATTAGGTAACAAGTGAACTGACAATTAATGTGACATATCACCGAACTCACGCAAGAGTTTAAACGTTCATAATTCCTGAATGGTGACGTCACGTTTTCTATCTGGCGTTTCAAATCACCAGACTCGCAGACACGTATGTATTGTTTTGAGCTTTTTATCTATAGACCAATATTAATTACTCAATAAGCTACTTTAATTTTTAAACGTACTGTCAACTCGCGGATTATGCTCGTTCTTATGGATACCACAACCAGGAAATTTTGGCTGCCCAGTGCGCGTGGGCCCTAATAGTGACCATATCTTTTCTAGGGTTAATTACGGAAGTACCAAAACAAAAATCTATTTCTGCTACAAAGTGTTCGCTTCTGTGTTCCGTTCGAAGTGACTGGCAACACCAACTACTGATACATAAAGTATCCCCACTAAGTTCTTATGTGTAGCCCAATCCTTTATTGTCTGACCAAAGCTTCAACTGCAGTATTGTTTGATATTGGTTCAGGTATCAAGGTTAGGCCAGCTCAATAGGTTGATTTAAAAGTTGGCCTCAACACTTTGTCCAATGTGGTGGATTGATAAACGTTGGGTCCAATGTCTAGGCTATTATTATTATTCTAAAGGGCTATGCAATCCTGTATCACTGCGTCCAATAAAATTTAATGTAATCGCCCCACAATACTATAGTTCCTACCTAGTCCTATAGCTTTGATGTACTGGAAAACTTTTTTGGCAGAGAGCATTTGAACTCATACGGGAGCAGAACGTGCTTGCCCAGAATCTGTTTGCGTTTCGGTTTTACTAGGTTACATTCACATAAGAGGTGCGCCGAAGTTTCGTCGATACTCTTGCAAAATCTGCGGTGGAGCCGAGGTTACATGCTATATAGCCTTTATTTACTTGAGGACTTTTTTTGGCAGATAGCAACTCAATTCTTCCGGGAGCAGAACGTGCTCGCCCAGAATTTGTTTGCGTTTCGGTTTTACTGGGTTACATTCACATAAGAGGTGCTTCGGCGTATTGTCGGTACTCTCGCAAGAATCTGCAGTGGAAGCCGAGGTTACACGGACTATGCTACCGCATCACGACGTCTATAATACTCATATTTTAGGTGATGATCGCCGTTTCATTTTGGATTTTAGTGCATTTTGTTATTATGTTTTTTCCTCTACAAGTGATATTAATGATATATTATGGACAAAAATAATACTATCGAATAATCGTTTTTTTTAATCGGTAAAACTCGATTTTACACTTGGCTATATTAAGAAATCCTGATCAGTTTGTCTTTTGAAAGAGTTAATACAATAAATACCAATAATAATTCAATACTTTTTGCCCATATTGAGGCATGTTTCTATCGTAGGTTAAAAATTGCATGTTTTTTTTAATAGTGATGCCAATCGGAGGTACTTCAAAATGCATTATGTAAATTATAATTTCTAATTCCCTTTTTGGTTATTTGCCTAATATTATTTTAACAACTAAATGGAAGCTAACTAAGAAATTCACCATTAAAACAGAAATCTCTCAATTAAAACTATTTTTTAATCGGTAAAACTACGATTTTACACTTGGCTATATTATAGAAATCCTGATCAGTTTGTCTTTTGAATAGAGTTAATACAATAAATTTACCAATAATAATTCAATACTTTTTGCCCATATTGAAGGCATGTTTCTATTCGCTAGGTTAAAAATTGCATGTTTTTTTTAGAATAAAAGTGCCATGCCTAATCGGAGGTACTTCAAAATGCATTATGTAAATTATAATTTCTAATTCCCTTTTTGCGTTATTTGGTAACAAATAAACTCACTTACGCATTTATAATATTATATAAGGAAGGACATTAGGACCATTTCAAAGTTAAAAGCAGCTGCTACATTTAACCAAATTAAAGTTTAATTTTCATTGGACTGTAATTTTTTTTTTTTTTAACTCTTGGTTTCGATAATCAAGTGGCGTTTTGACATTTATCGATAAGTACGCCAGTAACGTACATTGTTAAGAATTTATCGAAACAATGTTGACTGGATTATTGTTAAAGTGTTTTGGCGTGACGAATGCATTATTATTATTTATATTTATTGCCATGAATAAATTGTATAGTTGACATTTATTTCTGTAGCGTATCGAAGATTTGTACTACGATGAACTATAATTGGCGAAGGGTTAGTCCAGCCAGGTAAATTTTTTATCGCTACTCTGAGTGGCTTCTTTTTTGTGTATCCCTTTACAGCGGCGCGGCATACTTTAATAAAAATATGTACTATAATTTAGAAAATTCTTTTTAATCATCAGAAATATTTCGCAGGAGGGCGTCGTTGAACCCCAAACTATTATGTCTAGGTATTTTGTCTGTGGCAGCACCGTACCTGAAGGGGGGGGGGGGGGTTAAGGTAAACCAGGCGTCAATTTAAAAAATTGCCAAATTCATATGTTTGAAAAAACTTATTCCACTAAAACGCTAGAATCACGGCGCTTTGACGTATCGGATGTTCATTTGATTTTGGAACGCATCCTTATTTGTTATTTGAACACGTGCGTAATTTGTGATGTATCTCTCTGTCTGGGGAATTCCCGTCGCATCTAAACTCTACTTTGGACGATCACTCTACGACATTAGGTAATAGAATATAAAATTTCCCTTGGGACTTCCAATACTTTAAACTTTACACGATATTATTTCGAAGGTTACAAGCGAGGTCTTAGTCCATAGAGTAAGGCCATTTCATATAATATTTTAGATCGTTATGTTATTTAACTTTATGAATTATAACAAATACATGCAACGAAAACTAAATATGAACTGCAATGCAAATTAGGTTTGTCGTATAGTATCCATTTTGATAATAGAAGCTGATTTAGGATTTACATTTTTTTTGTTTTTCAAAGCCTCCTCGAAGAAATCAAGTTGATAAATGTTGTTGATATTATATTTTCAGATGATACAGTATTTAGGCTAGATACTTAAATAGAGGCATAATAGTAATTAATATATTATTTATTTTATTAAATAGAAGTATTCGGAAGGTTTTTTCATCAAAGGTAAGTAAGTGGTAATAGAAAATATATTTATAATCATGAGATATTATCAATGCGAGAACCCAAACTAACATAAAATATAACTTCGACATTATTTTAATATTATTTTTTTTGTTGTATATTCATAATATTTAATCTCCGCAAACATACAAGAAAAGGCTCTATCGACGATTTTATGAAAATGTAGGAAATTATTTCAATCGATAGAGGTGAGTCAAAAAGGAAAAATTGTCGATTAAGTCGATATGTTATCTCAAGCATTAGTGTTTTTAATATTAAATGTAATTTATCGATAGTTATTTTCGTAATACATGCATAAATATTTTCTATGTCACGAGAGGTATGGGCTTGCGTTGAATCAATTATTTTTTTAATTTATATTTGTTTATCCTAGTTTTGTAATTTAATATTCCCCCATTCACTTGTGTATAAATTGCTTGTAGACACGAATGTAATAAAATTTAAGGAATATTTCAGTAGTATTTGTAGGGATTATCAAGTCTGGAACAAGAAAGTACGGGAAACGGAATATTCTAACGCGTGAATTCCATAATACCCTTTTATGCATTTTGTTCCTCAGAAAATATATTCCAAAAAAATCCTTACGTGCTGTAAGGTTTCAGATTTACAGCATCAGTGGAAGATGTATCAATAATTTCAGTGAAATAAATATAAAAATATATACTTTCTAACGAGTGCAGAGCCACTGTTACTGTTGAGCGTACCTTTTGTGGGACAATTCTTTGAAAACCCAGAAACGGGACGCACGTATTCTCGCAGTACGTTTGGAAAATCCAATTAGGAAAAGTCGTTATGCACTCTGTGAAGCTTTTTGAATTTTCATATTTTAAGAACTAGACATTTCTTATTTCAACATGTTTTGTCGACATAAATATTATCGACTTTTCAGTCTCAATGCAAATTTTACCTCCTTATTTATTGATTGGGTTGTATTTGAATCATGTCTAACTTTAATAAATCATTAAATTATGCTTGGATTTTTAGCATGACGGTTTATTATTCGATGTTTTTTTTTTGTTCTGTAAGCAACTATATCTCATTATAACACGTTCTTTAAAAATAATTTATACTCTAAATGCTTTTTTCTAGTCAATCGATGTTTTCATTTATTTGCTATCATTATTTATAATGCATTTAAAATTGACATACAAAATATTGATTTGATGTTGTTGTTTTTTTCAAGGCAATTGTTTTTATCCTTCATATTCCTACCGCTATTTAAAACCAGCTGTGCTCGGAAATTAAACCACTATAGTTTATTTGCGAGGAACCCTATTTTTTTTTTAAATCTAAGTTTTAAGATCTTAGCCGTCGTAACGGTCATGCCGCTCTAGTGTTACATAGATTTATCTATGTTTCATAATATAACCAACAAGTTTATATAATTGTATTTAGTAAAAAAAACCGACACTTTAATTTTATTTATTTGTATAGATGTATAAATTTAATTGTCAATTTCAATCATACCTACTGAATAAAATGTTGAGTTTTTGTCGGAAATCTGTTAGTTTTTTTTTTTTTGGTGGTTTTGTTGGCTTTTCACGTGATATAGTTTGGTTATCGTGCAAAATACTTCATTAAAATAAAATTATGATGGGATATGGGCACTAAAAGTGTATTATATTTTCATACTAGCGGAGTACCCGTTTATAGTTACGCAGTAGTTATTTACATCCAGTAACTATATTTTTACCCATATTGTTGACAATTCATATACCGTATCAATTGAGGAATGGCGGTATTTCCCGTGTACAATTTTCATCAAATAATTCTTTTTATTTCTTTCTTACTAAGAGCATAAATATGAATATCCCTAATTTGAGACATGATGGTTCTTCATACAAACTTTCACCCAAGTTTTATTTTCACCATATGTGGAATAACACAATGAAATAATTCACTTATAGCAAAACTATTTAATCCAGATAATTTACAATAGGCATATCTTGTCACATTTTATCACGTGTACGATGCTGCATGCCCATTTTTTAAATAATTTATAGATTTTGCGTTTGACAACAATCTTACGTGATGCTAAGTGATGATGTGGCCTAAGGTGGGGAAGACAAGCAACAAGGTAAAGGAATTTACTGTTAAGTACAGCTGCCGGAACATACCTTTAGGTGTTTGACGTCAGATTTTCAAGTTTAGAGTGGAGGAAAATTCCCTACTATCAACTATGTTTTCATCAAGTTTTCCATCACTGAATGAAGTGAGCAAATCATCCATATCAGTATATGACGAGGTTTGAAGTCATGACAGTGACGAGCGGTGACAGACTGCCGTTGCTTCTGTGTTCACGGTTTTTGGACTGTACGTTACTTAGAGCGCATTCATTTTTCCGTGCTACTGTAAAAAAGCTGGAGCTTATTGGGGGGCATTCAAGTATTACGTAACGCAATTTTTGAAGATTTTTGACCTTCCCTCCCCGCTATATAACGCGCCGTAACATTTTTCTGTACCCCCCTCCCCCTCAAACATTACGTAACACCCAAGTCAGCAAGCCAGCATGAGAGCTTTTATAGGCCAAGAACAGCTTATCATGCAAATCATCATCGCTTCACTATCATAGCTGTTGGAAATTCGGTATTTATTAACAACCTTATTTCGAAAAATGAGATGGTTACTCTGCATTTTTATTATATAGCGTGTGTAGGTAATACAAAATCCCTTACAAAATGCTTATACTGAATTACCTTCAGAAATTTTGTCAGAAAACATAGATAGGATTTCACCGTAAGTAGTTTCAATTGTGTTTGTATTCACTTGCACGGTCATGACGTTGTCTTTTGATAGGATGACTTCCATTTTTTACCTCCAAAGTGTGGGTAGGTATATTCTTTTTACATTCAAAACTTTGTTTAGTTAAAGTACTTTTAAAGAAGTTAATATATTGTATTGACTAATAAAGGTAAAATTATTGCACTTCAAACAAAATGTTAACAGGTCAGATCGTATTCCCTATCTAATTTTTTTTTTTTTCGAGAAATCTTTTGACTTTGACTAATAGGTAAATTACTTTATGATAAAATTAATGACATCATTTTTCTTTTTACATTTTGTAGAATGTTTTTTTTGTAATTAAAAAAAATTGTTTATACTTTTTTTCTGTTGTGAACATGAAATACAATGTGGGGGGAGAGGGGATAAAGTAAATTTACGTCGTGAAGAAATCTCATTAAATATTGTTGTAAATAATGCGAAACAAGTGAATAGTGTTGTTAAATTTGTTATTTAATGCTTGTAATGTTGATTAGCTATTATTAATGTAACTAAATATACACTTACACGGTTTTTATAATGATTTTATTTCTATACTAACCGGGTGAACGGAACTTTATTTACACGTTAATGCCTTGGTGATTCACCTTTTTTCAACAATTGTGTTGCCAAACAAGCATATGTCTCGCCTGGTGTTAAGCGGCTACCGCAACCTAGGGACGCTTGTAATAATATAGTGTTATCACTAGCGCGTTACCCCAACCTTAAACCTCCTCACCGCAGGAACACAACACAAGGCTATTTGGCTCGTTCGGTGAAACTTTTCGTGCGCTATCTGTTGTACGTTGTTGGTACTATGTCAGAAACTTTCACGCAAGGTACAACAAAATTTTCATCTCATTCTGATAAACAATGTACAAACGCATAGAACTGAAACTTGAGAATGGTACTGTTTTGAAAATGTTTGTGGACATAGGGTTGCAAATGAAAATAAATCTCAAAGCTTCAAGTCTCGAATCTTAACATATTAACCTGTCCATTTTTAAAATTGTTTTTTTTTTCTTCTATATGAATAAAATGAGTCTTAGGCTAATGCCTAAAATGCCTAAAAATAAGTAAGTATACAAAAAAGGACCATTCTAACGAATATATATTCATTTTCTGGCTTCGCAGATGTTGTTCTGCCAGTCCCAGTGGTTAATAAAGTGCCAGCACCACCTATCGCGTTCAGGGATATCATAAAAGTCTCCATGAATAACGCATCTACTGACTTTCATGGTCGATAAAACGGTGTTTATTTATTTATAAAAGGCACTGCTACAGAGAACAAACTAAACTTATACTATAAAAACATAACTACAAATGTAACACAATAGAATTTGCACTCCGATTAAAGCAACGCACAACGTTCTCATAATAACAATTAGTAACAATAATAATTTACAATTTACTTAGACATATCTTCAGGTAACCACTCACACTACAATTAAACACATCCAAGTCCTTACTATGTTCATTATGTGCTCTACACATTCGCAGAACTGGATCATATTATGCAACATTATTAGAACAGTATTTTATATGAAAAAGTGTTTGTGTTCGTCTGCTGCTTGTTTTAAGTGAGAATTGGCTCAACAATTCACTGGTATCCCATTTGGCATTCACTATCTTATGAAGAACAGAGTAACCACTGATCTTACGTCTGGATAACAATTTGTTCATATCGAAATATTTTAGTCTGTCCTCATATGAAGGTAACATGTGTCTTATACCAAATTTGGCTGCCAGATGTCGTATGAAACGTTTCTGAACAGCTTCAATTCTGTCTATGTGGTTGTGATAATATTCTAAAATACTTCTCACTAAACTTGTATATAATGTGATAAAACTAGCTCGTTTTTTAAAAGGTTTAGTTATCCTAAAGAGGAATCCCATCATTTTATTTGCTTTCGAAATCATGTAACCATAATGATGTATGTACGATAGCTTAGAATCAAGCCAGACATCTAGATCTTTGACATTACTTTGACGTTGCAATAATACATTATCTACTTTGTAGGGGAAAATTACGGGAAAACGTTTTTTGGTAAAAGTTATTAAAAGGCATTTTTTTATATTTAAGGTCATGTTATTTTTAATACACCATAAGTATAGGCGATCGATATCATCCTGAAGATCAGCACAATCGTCGCTTGAATTGATTACATGGTATATTTTTAAGTCATCAGCATATGCCAAACATTTAGATTTGATAGAGGTAATGAGGTCGTTAATGAACAAATAAATAAAAGTGGTCCTAAAATTGATCCTTGCGGAATTCCTGAAGTAGATACAAATGGGATGGAGTCATAGCCATACACGGCAACAAGAAGCGTTCTATTTGACAAATATGAAATTAACCAGCGCAGTAATGAACCATGTAATCCAAGGTGTTGAGTTTATTAATGTCATATAATATCTAAACCCGCCTGATGGGAAGCACAGTACCTACAATCAAAAACCAGCAATCACCGAGACATTGGCAATCGATCGCTGGTCGTCGTCATGCCGACCTGCAAACCTACAAACCCAAAGAGAATAACTTGGAATTGGTTTATCACCAATTGCATGGTGGTCGCAACCCGGTTCTTCAAATCGAAAAACACTATTCATAGGCCATAAAAAGGCACCTATGAACCTCAAAACACTACTACACTACTAACGGTTTGGAAAACATCCCAGCAGAGCACTGTTAAGCATATTTGGCGCCGGGGTTTGTAGTCTTTGTCCGGGGAGCGCAAGTTATCATGCCCTTTTGGGATTTTATCTATATCTACTTATAATGGTCAAGTTAGTCAATCTATCTTGGGTCTTGCACCCATGTTTGATCTTAAATATGCTGTGCTCGCAGTTATGCTGTCGTGGACTACACTGTTACTCAGTATTGTTGTGGTAGGCTTTTAGATACATATCAAGACATGGCGGTCGGCCAGCGCCCCCTAGGACTCTGCGCCCAAGTTCCTCGCACCCCTCGAACGCCCGTGTAAAGAGAGCCGTGCATCCCAGTCATCAAGAAAAGCCGACAAGAAACTTGATAGGATTTACCTTTTTTATTGTTTTTCAACTGTTCTAAAAATACGTAGGTACAGTAAGTATTTAATGGATGCGCAGAAAGGGAGTCACTTCCAAATATCACTTCTATTTATGTACAGAGATACCTACCCTGTTTGATTACTGAATAGGCACTGGTTGAATCCGGAATGAGATATGTTTAAGCCTGCCATATGGTAGGTGTGACATCGGCTTTATTGCTGTCCTGCCACCTAGCAAACACTCTAAGTATGTGATTTTAAAACTTACCTACAACATAATGTCAAGGAGAATGAGCCATAGCAAATAAAACTTCTAAACCGTATTTATGTACTTCATTATAATTGTTGCCGTACAAATTTTAAAACTAAACTTAAAGTATATACAATAAAGTCTTTAAAAGAGTCATGGAAATCATGAGCGTAGAAAAACAAACATTGAAATTTTTTTTTTTTTTTGTTCTTTCTAGATTTATAGCGTTTGTTGACCCATAGATTTAGTACTATGCTAAGATGGGCAATAGGTTGAATAAGACGAGAACAAAATCGAAATACAGTAGTGTGCGTATTATTTGGTTCTTTTTCTTTGTTATAAGAGTTAGATCCAGGTACAGTACACGTAAACACAATTAAATACGTCTATTAAATATTAAATTTCACTTTAAAACCTTAAATTCTGCAAAAATGAGCTGAATTTACGAGAATAGTCTCGAATCACCATCTCGTTCTAACTCAAGCGTACACTATTTCTTTCTCTTTCGAGTTGCCGATCTAAGTATGTATACTAAATCTATGGATTAACCACAATTTCACCAAATTTCGCGTAGCTCTCGGAATACCTTTATTTTAGTTGCTTGACGACAGATTTTTGTTGGGTGTTATAGCACCTATTCCTTTGCAGGCTGAGGTAGGGTAGTGCGTTGACCACCATGCTATGGTTTCATCACGATCTTTTTGTTCACTGAAATTTGAAATTCACATCGATCGAAGCGATTTCCGAACATTCTACCAACGACAATCATTAAACTATTTAGTATATTTTGGGCAGCTTTCTTTTGTTTTATCTAAGATCAGGAGTGGAAAAAAAAGCGACGCGAATGGAAAGAAAGAAGTTTTTAAAATATAATATTTGACTAGCGTTACAGCTTGTCCGATTGCGACCACAAAACGGATGTTAGCGTGGTTTGTTCCTTTACAAATTTTATTACAAGAGTATCATAATCATAATTAATTTCCAACTGAAACATTACATGTTACAGTTAAAAGCAAAACCCATTGTAGACTATGGACACATCGTTTGTCATTTGTTCTGTTGTAAATGGAGTTCGAGGCTCCGTATGTACACACGTACACACAATAGGTTTCCTAAAAAAATAAAATAAATTGTGTAGTACTAACAACAGGAGTTATTTTCAATACAAAAAGTAAAATAAATTAAATATAACAATACTAAGTTGAATTGGTGATAGTTGCCGAAAATTAAATTATATAAACATAATAACTTGATTAAATTAATCGAATTATAAAGATACATTTGTATTTTTTTTTTGCTGTCGTTAAATAAAACGAGTGTCGTCACATTTGTCAGTCGTCTACATGGCTTGGCCTCGTAACATGAATGCACCTAATAAGATTAACATCCTTAGCGTAACGTTAACTTAACAAAAATAACTCGATCAATTGTAACCCACTTGGTAATAAAATGACTAAGTTAGCCATCAACGATAGTAATGTAAATTCATTTTATTGAAATTTTCTTATTTGTGTAAAAAATAATTTAACCTTGTATAAATAAATAGTATTCTAATTACAAATAAACGCGCCAAAATAAAGTCGTCAACGTTAGAGGTAGCACTAAAAAAAATCCAAAGCTCTAGAAGAGGTAGCAGCTAAAAAGAAATTTCGCCCACTTTAGTAGTACCAAAACATTCATGTTTTTATTTAGATATTCAAATGACATCAATGATTACTTACTATTGGTACTGACATCGATTTATCTCTAATATCGCTCATCCCTATTGTTACACGGTAACGGTATCAGATATGTTTTAACGCCATCTATCACTGATTTCACGTACTATGTTTTTAGATCACATATTATTTAACGTTATATGTATATTTTTATTTATTTTAGTTCTTATCTACATATTTTAATATCAGGCGTCCCACAACGGCTCATTTTTTATTGTTAACAAATCAATCCGATATAAAACTTGATAAAATCAGCAAAATCTAAAGGTTTCAGTCTGCTTTCCCATCGACGAAATTAAAAAGACCATGTTTACACTGGTTTATTTTCTAAAGTTGCCTTTTTTACATCATACCGATATTTCTGTTAATGATCTCGTCATGGCTGATGTTTGAGTATACTCTGGAACAAAGTAAAACATACATAAACAGAGTAACTTGTATATATTATACCGAGAAGTTTATCAAAGTTTTGACTAATGACTGGGTGCAGAAGTGGTCGGATAAATTTAACACGGATGAAACTGTGGGGTACAGCTGGTCATATAATAATGCGAAAGTTACTTTGGGTATCTGTTCGATGCCCTTTCACGGCTAAGCCTCTGTACCGATCCAATGAAATTTATCATAAAGGAAGCCTGAAACTTGGAGAAGGACATAGCACAAAAAATACGAACAAAGTTGCGGGAAAATCTACTAAATGTTACAGGTACTCGTATTTTACTTTTTAATATATTATAATTAAAATATATTCATGGAGGTACAAATAAAAAGGCATTTAATGACGTACAGGCAGGGGCTTTTGCCCCCACCCTAGCAGAGTGTTGGTAAGCGTGTAGTCACCATACGGATATGGAACGGTCTTCTAAACAACGTTTTCGCTCCTTTCTATGATATTAGGTCATTCAAACAAGGCGTGAAGAGGCATTTCAGTGGGCCGGCATATCGGCGACGAATGTGAATGGATCCATCACCGATACTTACAGAAGCTATAGGAGCCATATTGCCAAGTTTAGTATATAAAAAACTTTAGTTTATCTGATTACCCCCAGACTCTCGTGACCAACATTCTGGACATGCCCATTTAAACAATTCTAAAGATTCAGCGCCATCTCTTGATGATGCTGTGTCTTGTGTGTGTATTATAAAAACAAATTCCTTATTTATTATCATTCTTTCTAACTGAAAGCACCAAGCGTAGATATAGCGGGTTAAAAATTTATAAACTTGAAATAATAAAAGTTGTGTCGATTGTGACATTTATTTTTTCTGTATACAACTCAAACTATATTTGTGGAACAAAAGACGGCGCTGAAACAAATTTTAATGATATTTCCATAAATTGTGAATAGTTTTTATTCATTTTGAAAACTTTAATATGCTAATAAAATAAATTGTATTATTTATAATAACTTACTGCAATCCATACATTCGTTTTCAGGTGTATTTAGTTTTGTTTTATCCTCTATATGACATTCACGTCTGTTAATGCATATTGTTCTGTAACAAACAAATCTACGCATAGTGTTTTATTCTTGAAAACCTAGTTTTCTAAAATCTGAGGCACACAGCTATAAGTAATGTTGCCAGTGTTGAAATTAAGATTCGTGAAAAAAAGACGGAAAATAGATATGACTAAAAAGCTGAGCTTAGTATAATCATGACTTATTTATCCCCTATATTTATTATAATATAGACTATTTCATTTGTAGAAATATGGAATAACTTTTAGTAAAGGTTTCGCTCTCGCGGTACTTTAGGTAATGGTAATCTGAGACACAAATATTCAAAGCCTTATAATTAACACGCGCCAACCAACAGAATTAAAAAAAAGATAAAAATAAAATTAATCTTATTTAAAAAGAAGTCTACCTGTTGTGCTTGTTCCATTATTGTGGACGTCGAACTCTTGAGTGTATGGATTAGCTTTTGTATTTCTCTCTGGAATCCCGTACTTGTCCAGAATCGGTTTAGCAACCTGTAAGGAATTTATTTTTTATGTAAAGCATCTAATGGTGCCTCTGGATGGGAGTCTAAAGCAGTGTTCAATAAACATCGATTAACTGAAAAACCTATAGTATAAATTATTTTGTAAAGAAAAAATCAATTAACATCGAATAATGTAATAAGTATCGATTAATCGTTGAACTATCTATTATTTCTTAATACAACTTAAATTAATACTTATGAATTTTCAAACAATTGATGAATAATGAACACTTCAAATCACTTTTATTGTGTTTTCAATAGGTCTATAAAAATAAATAAATTCAATTTCATACCCAAAAGTTCAACGAAAACACAAACAGGAAATAAAATATATAGGTAGTAATATACCGTATAAGTTTCATTATCCATGATATCCTCGAGTAACTTCTTTTTCTCTTCTCTCATTTCCTTCAATTTCATACTACTCTTGTTCAGACACCAAATGTAGTAACGGGATATACAAGAACGTAGGTTCATTAAACTGGAATAATAATATTTATTACTTTCGATTATAATAAGTATTTTGAATGTGAAACATATAATGGCTAAGTAGGAGGATAAAATCAATTGTACGTGCCAACACGGAGTCACATGATTACGGTAACCAGATATCCGTCTCTTACAGATGTTTTAAGAGAGCACAGAAAATCGTCTTTGTAGATTTTTCTCTACTTGGAGCAGCCCGACTGGTGGAATACCTTCACCCTACAGAAGATCGCAGCCAAATAACCTTGTGCTGTGTTCCTGTGGTGAGTAGGGTTTCCAGAGCTCCTTGTGGTAGGAGAATTCAAGGTTGGCAAAGCGCTAGTGATAACTATTGTATTACAAGTAGGGAATGCAATCCCGCTAAATAATTACAATCCAGGTATTTGCGGGATCCATCAGGATTAGACTTTTAGACCTCTGAAATCAATCGTAATAAATTATAGGGCTCGTTTCATTTTTTTAAATTTTAACCCATATTAAACAAGCTTTTGGGTACATTTTAAATGGTTTATTAATACTTTTAGACATAAATATTAGAAACATAAATTGACAATTGATATAATCACGTATTTTAAAATATAAACACATTAATTGACATAGTCACATCAACATCACAGCATAAATTGAAATAATAACGTGCACACCAAAAACACGTAAATGTAACATGACACCAACCTTAAACTCTTGTAAACATAATTAAAAAATTGAAACATAATTTTGGAAATAGCTTCGTAAAAAAGTTAGAGTATTCATTGTTTCATCTGCTAAACAACTCCTGATAATGCACACAAGATGCCAGTGGCTGCAAAAGCTCGCTCAGTTTCCACGCTGGTCATTAGTGAGTTATAGGTAAATTGAAGGTATGTACGCGCGCAGAGTAACACGTATGATCCACACTTCTCTATAATCCCGCCAGTCAAGTAAATTTTCGACCGAGATTGGCATCGCAAAATGTAACCGCTGACCATCAGGCGGATGCCGTACTCTTTTCTGCCACCTTAATTATATTAAAATACCGTATATATGTTTGATATTTTTGTCGTCAAACTTTGTTTTAACGCCATCTATCGCTCATTCTTCGAAAAATTAAAATTTCTATTTGTTTATTTTGAAGCTTTCATCCTACGACTACTGTATCCCGTCCTATTGTACAATAGTGATCGTAACTTGATTCAGAACTTTATACATAAAATTTCAATGTCATCGCGATGATTTATTACAATAAGTAAAAAAACCTGTCTTATCCGTGGAGGTGTGAGTAGATATTAAGATCCGGTTCTATATATTTTACGTAATCTGTTTGAGAATAAGTAATAGAATTTACCCCGAATAAATTTTTATAGGTTTTAGCGTTTGGCTACAATCTTACCCGATGTGGCCCAAGATGGTAACACGCTAAGCCTAGCGCGAGGAATAGTTCTCAAGTGCAGTTACCAGAACACATCTATAGGTGTTTGGAAGCTAGCTAAGCACGCATAAGAGAATACCACCACCATGCTATGGTTTCATCACGATGGTTTCCTTCACAGATACCTCAAGCTCATTGCAGGGATTCGAACTCACGTCGATCGATCGATGTCCGTACACGCTACTACAGAGCCATCATTGTCATCTCATAGCATTTTGATGTCATAAGGTCATAAACCCATTTGACCCGTGCAAACCAAAACTGCGTAGTAAGGATGGGCGATGTTAGAGAAACATCGATATTGACGTTGATGCCCCATAAATATCGAAACAAAAACATCGGTATTTCCTAACATCGATGTTTTGATGTTATAATGTTAGCCAAATGGGCAAGCTTTTTTTGGGTGTCATATCGGATCCTCGAAGTCTATTTTACAGCACACAAATTTGCAAACATCAATGTACGATGTTTTCTTCGTAACATCGATATTTTGATACCTACTATCCAAGTGAGCGAGCTTTTTTGGGTGCCATATAGGGTCTTTGAACTCTATTTTACAACATCACACATATTCGGAAACACCAATGTTCGATGTTTTACAGAGCCTAATATCTCGATAACATTGATGAATATCGAACATCCGTACTGTAGTCAAGTCTTCAGCATGTCAACGATTTTACAAACCACCTGCGCGACCTACCGTCTTTACTTGCGCAAACTGGTTTGTGTAGGCATGCTCGCAGGCAAGACGGTGCGTTTGATCGGGGCATTATAGTTTTGCAAGATTTTAGGGAAAATAAAATTAAAAACGTGCATTTTATAGCCATCTTCCACACGATGAAACATGAAGCCGCCGTACCGGTCGAGAATTACAGATCCTTCCTCAAGGTAAAATCCTATTTATCTAAAAACTATGTTCAGGTTGGGTCAGTAATTTTCAAGTGACACGAGCTCGAATACATTACGATTTTATCAAATATACACATAAGTACTGCAGAAATTACAGTAAAGATCGGAAGTTTTATTGTGACGACGATTCATTATTTATAGAATTCGTTCGACGTAACAAAAGCCTATAGCGAAAGCTTGGGAAAGAGTCGTTAAGTACAGAGCAGAATAAATTACAATTATCAACTCACACACAGGCCAAAATGATGAGCGGAGAGACGCAGAGGAGCGAAAGCCAGTCAGCATAGTAGAACATATACAAATAGAAAAAGAGGACTAGAGAACTCAGATACAGAAAGATGGCGAACACTTTAATCCTGTTCTTAACTCGCTTGTGAGTTTCTTCAATGGATTGTCTGTCTCTTTCTATACTGTTCATTTCAATCTCGAGGCGTTCCAGTATTTCGATTGTTTTCTTCGTACGCTATAAAAAATTTTTTTTTTTTTAAATAATTAACAGGATTATTTCAAATTATTAACCGACTTCAAAAAATACGGAGGCTTTTGCTACTAAATAAGGGTGCAAGTTCTTGTGTGAATAATTTTTATTATTCAAATCCAGGTGACATGAAACATGTCACGATATACTTTTTTTTTATTAAATTTTATTTAACAATTAGCTGTATTATATGGTTTCACTTGAGTAAAATTTCTAATATCAACTTTACCGCGCTGCGTCGGCGTCGCCGTCGCATACAGGCGTAACGATGTTCTCATTTCACTTACTTGTCAACTGTTTGAGAGATTGATTCTACGTTCATGGTTTCTGCTCCATTTCTTAGAATCGTACCGTGAAGTTATATAGTTTATAACCTTCCTCAATGAAAAGGTTATGAAATTATTAAAAAAAAACATTCAAAACTGACTGCTTGTTCCCCAGATTAGGGCGTTTTTTAAATCGTTATTGGTTTAGCGTTGCAACTACAATTTCGCATAGTCTTAAGAGACAGTGTGTCACAAGATGATAGCACGTTAAGCCTAGTGGAAGACTGGCTCTCAAGTGCAGCCGCTGTTACACACCTAGTGGTGTTTGACGACAGATTTTCAACTTGAATAAAGGTTTACTGCTGAATTTAAATTGACTTAAGAAATTGAATTAATATCAGTAGTAATAATAGTAGACATTTTATGTTTTTCTTTATGACTCGTGTGTTATTTCTATTGCTTAAGATATTTTAATCATGACGGACATCGTGGATTCATAGTTCCCTCACAATTTTAAGACCATATGAGTGCCGCGACTCCGCACACGTTTCTGACGCAGTAATTAATTTTATTCCGTAATTTATCATTTGGAATGACAATTACCTGTTCCTTGTATAAATCAAAATCAAAATAATCTTTATTCAATTTAGGCCCTAGAAGGCACTTATGAACGTCAAAACACTACTGCCGGTTCGGAAATTGTCCCAGATATCGAGAAGAACCGGTAAAAAACTCGATCGGGTTTATCTTTTTTTTGTCAACTGTACAAAACTATAGAGATATAGTGTATAGAAAACCGGTTGACCTTTTGATTACATACCGCTAATTTTGATGGTGTTGAGGTTGGAGGAAAAGTAGATTGGGAGGAAGAGCATAATACTTTGTGAACAAACAACCGCGGAAAATTTAAATTTTTGAGAAATCAAACAAAAACATGAATTGCAAAATGTGAATTTTTGACTGTGGAATTCAATGGAATTATTAAGATAACTTGTTTCTGATGCTCGTCAGCCGCGTGACTTATAGTAGAAGAGTTAGTGGTCTATTTGACTAACTCGATTTTCACAAAGCAGTATTATTTTTAGTAATTCTATGTTTTAACTTTTAAACATAACATACCATCACGCCTATATCCCCGAAGGGTTAGGCAGAGACGTACTAATCTACATTCGCAGTTCGCCGGGAACGATTTTAGGTCCCATGTAATAGGGGGCAAGCCTGTTGTCATTAATCAGGCACAATGAAAAACTCCGAGATGCTCCTGAGAATTCCATAGAAAAACCCAATTAACACTTTACTCCACCTGGGAACTGAACCCAGAACCTCGAGCATAGCAGTCGAAGTTCGTACCACTTTGAAAATTAGGCAGTTTTACAATTTACTTTAAATTTCAAAATTATTTATAAATAATAATATATTTTTAGGTCATTCAACGGATAAAAAAGACATACAATATGATTGAATGTTAATTTATTTCTAAACTATTTTAATAAATAATTAAACAAGCTAAAGTATTAAATAAAAACTAAATAAAAACACGACTGCATTAAAAATACTTTAATAAAAATATATATATTTTTCCGCATTTCCGTTATACCGTTTAGGTCACAGAGCGTGCCAAAGTAATAGACATACATACATACATACATACGATTCAAAAAACATAACCCTCCTTTTTCCCAGTCTGGTAAAAACAGGAATTTTGTCGGCTGATTGTTAACTGCAATGTCATAGTATTTAAACATACATTCAGTATACAGTCTGTTCCACTCGCACTCCCAATTCCCATCAAGCGTCACGGCCGTTTTCTAGTCGTCTGGTGGACTCTTGTAACCCCCAAGCCACGATGAAGCTGTAAAAGCTGTCAGAGGCTCTTTTTTATGGCCCCTAAGGCTAACAACGGTATAGATAATTTTGATTTTTTTTTACTTTACTATCATCTGGCACGTACTTCAACCCTAAAAATGGTCTGTATTTTGTTTTCTAGACTTTAAGCATATGTAGATTAAATGGCAGCTTTCTTAATTAACCAACACTAAAACTTTATTTTACGAATTCCTAGCTTTGTGGAAGTCGGGTTAGTCGAATGGACCTCTAACTCTTAGACTATTATGATCAAAGTTTCGATCTAACCTAATAAACCACTGTCCGACCAAGATTGGCTACCAAATTAGCTAAAAAGCAACAATATTATTATAGCCACTGAATTATTTGAAGTACTTACATAGTAAAATAAACAAAGATCATTCGAAAACTAAATAAATAAAAAATATATGAAATTTTATAACAGTAAGTGCATGTAATGTAAATAAATGTAACTCATCTCAAACGTAATAATAAATGTGATTTAAACAAACTATTTTCTCATAAAACATTTATTTCCGCTCTGTAAAATTGTATATTCAACCAAAGTAGGGATAAAGTGATCTAACTTTAAACTAAATATCAAGTATAACTTCATCGGTATACAATCTAAAATTGTGCCGTACTAATAAAAGGCAAGTTACATCATAGTTACAATATATCAAATAGCACCCAGTACTGTACTGAAGAGTGCAAATATTTATTAACAATATCAGGACCTATAGAAATATTTTTGGACCAACATAATATCAAAACTTTTTGTCCATGAAAGTTTTAAAAGGTACTCACTACTCACCCTTAGCTTCGAAGTGATTAGGCCCATTTTCGCTTAAAATGTAATAAACAAATATTAACTAGTTAAAACCTTATAAACACAGCTTTAAATATGTTTCTATCCAATATTTCCCTAAACGAGCAACGCAATTCACGATCACCACATTCGTTAATTCGCCACAGAGTGCACAGAGGATAACAGGACAACAGCCGACCGCGGTAGCGCGGCGCAGCGATCGTAATTTATCACTTTGTGTTTATAACCACAGGATGTGACTCAGAACACAGAGTACATTCGTTTCAAATAATTATTTAAGAGTGACCGGAATGAACGAAACTTTTGTAAAAAGAAACATTTATACGCATATTATTTCTGAGGAATCCCCGCAAAAATAATCCAGTGTCGTAGACAGAGAAGGAACTAAACAAAAAAATCGAACAAACGGGTGTGGCATAGCGTTAGTGTTATCATTTTACTCAGTTTCCTTATTTACTTATGTAATGAAATGATGCACAAAGAAATCTAAAATAAAATGGTTATTTTTTAATATTTTATTTAAAATTAAATCAAACCACGGCACAACAAACTTATCAGACTATTTTGATAACTTATATCAACAAAAATCCTTTTCTCTTCATAATGTTTTTCATGTCTCTCTTTCAGTTCATAGTAAAAAGGTTAGAAATATCCTTAACTATTTCAGTTGTTTCCTCTACGTTTCAATAATCTATGTTGCTATTTACATTTGAGTAAAAAAACCCTATTACCCCGTGCCTCATTTCTTTGTCATCCTAAAAATCCCCATTTCCTAAGATCCTACAAAACCCCCGAATCAGGTAACAGTGAAGTGTGAATCCCGCTAAACTAATTTAGTCGTCAGTGTGGCCAGATTCAAATGTACAATTCTTCTAGTGTTCAAGACAATATCTGAAATTAGTATTTCTTTTTTTCAAAAAAAACCTACATTGCGATGCTAACCCAAATAGGTCAAAATATTTAGTTAGGATATTTAAAGAAAAATGCAAATCAATACAACCATTTGTTTTCAATATGACCATATTATTTTTAACAAAAAGTTAATGATTAATCTATAAATAAAGTATATTGAAGGAGTACGAAGTAGAATGTATAGCTCTTGGATAGTTATAAGTTTAAATAAATTCACCGGGTTATTTATTTAAGTACTATAACGCTTTAAATATTTAGGTACAATGAAATGTAAATTAGAATTACAATCCAAAATTAGCTTTTATTCATGATTTATATGATAATTGTTACCCATAGCCATTTACAATTAGATAAGAAATCAATATGTACTTTTTTCTGATAAATTAATCTATACTAATATTAGAAAGCTGAAGAGTTTGTTTGCTTGTTTGGTTGAATGCGCTAATCTCAGGAACTACTGGTTCTAACGAAAAAAACCTTTTAGTGTTGCATAGCCTATTTATCGAGAACCTATATATCATCACGCTACGACCAATAGGAGCAGAGCATCAATGAAAAATGTTACAAAAACGGGGGAAATTTTTTTTGAGAGCTTCCACTGCGTGCGCTGCGTGAACGGTTAAAGTTATGCAACAAAAGTATGTGATGAAATTATTTCTCTTAAAAAGTTCTAAAAAAAAGTCCGCTACAGCATATGGCTATGTTTTAAGGTTTACTCAATATCATCTTTTTATAGTAATAAAATTTGTTGTAAAATAATTAATTTATAATTAATATTAATGTTTTTATATACATGGTATTAATCCTTATCGAAATAAATACGTTTTATTAAATTCATCATAAGTATTTACTTTTGAACAAAATTGCCCTTTACAGTATTTGATGTAAATCAATATCTTAGGAGATATCACAGTTTTAAAATAACTCCGCAGCAAAATAATGATCAAGTATCGCAAGCGCATTTTTATTATGCAGAATAATGTAAGAGGCGAGTGGTACCTATAATGCAGTGCCTACGACCCACTCTCTCTAACCTTTTCACTCTCTCTCTCTCTTATAAGACGCAGACGAAGTTGCGCGGGTCAACTAGTAATTAATAAGATGACATTATAAAGAAAAACCCGATCAAGTTTCTTACCAGTTTCTTGTCTATAGCAATGATGTTATTTCAACCGATGGTTAACCTATAGCACAGTTTTAACTCCGTTGGGCCATCTGGTGGTATTGTTTAGAGATAGAATAAAGAGCCAACGTATTTCCACGAAACGAATTTTAATATTAATTATTACAAATTACTTTTATCTCAAAATTGTAAGGTAAGTCATTTTTGAAATGCAGACACGAAAGTGTTATTTAGTTACAAAATACTATTTTAAGTTCTTCAAGTAAACTTAATCCTAATAAATAGTATATCAGTTGTAAAACTGTGTATACCTTTATATTATATTAACATGAGTAATATTTTGAGAAAATTTTAAATAAATTTGATAATTGAGCAAAGTCAAAATTTAATCTAGCATTATTCAATGTATTTGAAAGATACTTTTTGATTGATTGATATTACTCAGAGTTGTCAATTTTTGAGGAATTCCCCAAATTGCAGGGATTCTAACAAATGAACAATTTCAAGTTATACTTATTTTTGCGCGCTTAATAGATCTTAAAATTGAAAGATCCTCGAGCAATTTGTGACTTATTAATATACAGATCAAATCGTATTGTTGCTGGATACAAGTTTTGGAGTTATTATTGTTTTATTGAACCAAAGAAGTGTAACTTTTACGTGCGTACATAAGTACTCATAATTTTTTAAAGATATCGATTATTGATGTTTATAGTTTGATGACAGGTTAATACTTAGAATCTCACGATGAACTAAAAGAAACTCTTAAAAATATCCCTTATTTATATTATGTACTATAAAAATACTAGGACTTACTATATTTAGTTGTAAAAACAGCATCATAAAAATGCAATATATTGTCATCACAGAATTTATTATAAGACAAAATCACAGTATGCACAATATTAAATATTAGGTTTTTACCTATGAAATTGCCGTTTTGTATGAAAAAATTGAAACGAATTTTTTTCATGTATTTTTTATTTGTATAATTGAAGTAACCACCCATGCAATCAATGCATCTTTGCCAGCGCAGGGGCAGTTTATTGATGCCCTTCTTAAAGAAATCAGCTGGACGGGAGGCAACAAAGTCTTCAAAGGCATTTTGTACTGCCTCTCGGGTATTGAATTTTTCCCCCGCCAAGGAGTTATTGAAATTCTGGAAAAAGTAGTAGTCTGTAGGCGCAAGGTCTGGTGAGTAGGGCGGATGACGGAGAACTTCCAACCTCAGTTCTCGCAACTTGGAGACCGTCTGCTGTGCAGTATGAGGTCACGCGTTGTCGTACAGGAGCAGCGTAGACGAGTGATTGACCAATGCTGGTTAGAGATGTGCCAGCTTCTCCATCATTGTGTTCAGTTCTTCACAGTACACATCTGCAGTAATGCTCACCCCGTTTGGTAAGAAGCTGTGATGAATCACACCGGCGCTAGACCACCAAACAGTGACCATCACTTTTCTAGGGGTAAGTTTTCGTTTAGGGCATTGTTTAGGTGCTGAACCAGGATCCAACCAACTTGCTGAGCGCTTGCGGTTATCAAACAGAATCCATTTTTCATCGCAGGTAACAATGCGGTTCAAAATTCCTTCATTTGTGTGTCTGTTAAGCAGTGCAAGGCACGTCTCGATGCGTACTTCGCGCTGGCGATCATTGAGTTCGTGGGGCACCTATTTGTCAAGCTTGTTTACCTTGCCAATTTGACGCAAATGGACCAATATTGTTTTGACGCTAACGTCGAAAGCTGCTGCTAATTCAGCCGTAGATTGTGTATCATCAGCTTCCACAATCGCCTTTAATTCGT
Organism: Saturnia japonica; assembly: GCA_033032175.1. Lineage (NCBI taxonomy): Eukaryota > Metazoa > Arthropoda > Insecta > Lepidoptera > Saturniidae > Saturnia > Saturnia japonica. The sequence continues at coordinate 4,450,168 of CM065331.1, forward strand.
CATTGTCGACCAAAGTCATCGGACGACCGCGAGGTTCATTTTTCAGGTCGAAATTCCCAGAACGGAAGCGAGCAAACCAATAACAGGTGGTGCGTTGGTTTGTAGTGTTAGCTCCGTAAACGTCGTTATGTTACGTGCCGCTTGAGCCGCGTTGCTGCCACGACGGTACTCATATTCCATAATTACTCAAATTTGTAACGTATCCGTGATGACAAAAAATATTGAAATGCGATAAAAATGTAACACTAATCAATAAACAAATAACTACTTTGGAAAAAAAATTCCATATTTTTAAAATAAAATTAATTTGAAATTAGAATTCTTAGCCAAACGAAAATTATTTTGATTTGAAATGGCCAGTACTGCAGAACGGCAATTTCATAGGCAAAGACCTATTATTAGTTCTAACATTCGGGTAGAGAAGTAACGGCTGGGTGTAGCAGAAAAGCATAAAATTAAATTAAATGCAGTAGAAATAAGAACTATGTTATGAGTAAAATTGAGTGACAGGATAAGAAATAGTGTGATAAGCTAACTTTGTTGTGTGGAGGAGGATATAGTTACACGGATGCTATTATATATATAGTAAGGAATACCCTACTAAAAGGGTATAAAACCAGCGCGCAGCTCTAGCGCGGCCGTATTTGTCGGTTGTCATTCGTCGTGGTAACATCGTTCAAGGACTCTAAGTATTAATATTTAAGTGGGTAGATTCGAGACAATTGTGCGGTACTGTAAGTAGTTGATTTTTATCTGTTTAATTTGTATCTAGGTGATTGTTTTGTTCCTAAATGATTTCTATGTTTCATTATAATAAAAACTGATTGTTACTTAGTCTAATCTATTGTTTTTTTATGAATCTTTATCCATTTCCCCAAATTCAGAAGTGGGATAAAGATCTCAATTAATTCAGTCATCAAGGAGCAAGATAATCGCCCTTTCTGTTTGCGATACTTGAAATATAGGTTACTTTATTGCCGCTAACAATCATGCCTAGGGAAAGGAATCGTAGTCGATCTAGGATTAGAAGTAGGTCACGCTTTACTAGACGTGATTCGTCTCGTAGGGACCGTAGCGAATCGCGCGATTCAGACAACAATGCACACAGGCGTAACTACCCTCATACTCGAATATCGAGACACAATTCGAGGAGTATACGTAGAATGCCTCCTCGACGTTCGCCTGTGTCGCGTTCGGTTGGTAGCGACTCGTTGAAGGATACTTTGGATAACATTTTAGTAAGACTAAACGCAATCGAACAATCTAGTAATAGCTGCATAACGCCGATTCCAAACGATAGTGCGGGTAGTAGCTTAGCAAAAAATGTACCCACAGTTAACGATAATAGTGACGCCGCATTGTCTTCGAATAGTTTTGTTAACTTGAACGATGTTCCTAAGACGTGCGCGGACAATTCCGAGGGCGTGACGTTCACTCGTGATAACCCCGCGGTTCACAGTTACGATAACGTGTCCGTTTCTTCTATTACCATTTTGGCGGAAGCTATTAAGTCTCTAAAATCGAATAATTCTCGCGATTATTACGTGTCCACCTTTGATCCGTCCACACATGACATTGACTTGTGGTGTTCAGAGGTAAACCGTGCTATGGCTGCGAACGGTTGGGGGGATCGGGAATGTCTGTCGCGTGTAGCATCGTGTCTAGAAGGTGACGCCAAAGTATGGTTAAATGAATGGGTCACAACCGATCGCACGTGGTCGAATTTCAAAGTCAAATTCAAACCTCTCTGCCCCCGGAAGTTGGACTACGCTAACATTCTGTTTGAATGCATGAACACGACATTCGACAAATACACGACATACGCTGAGTACGCGAGACATACATTATTGCGTTTACGCGTAGTTAAGGGCTTATCTGAAGAGCTTAGGACTCTTATAGTCATACGAGGTATTGATAACCCTCAAATTAGAGCCGCAACGGCAAACGCGGACTTGGCGTCCGGAGACTTAGTCTCGTTCCTATCGATTTACGCTAAACCGAGTCGTGCTAAATCTAACAATACTCATGTTAACTCTCAAACAGCTTCACGACCGGGAATTAAATGCTATAATTGTGGTCAACGTGGTCATTCAGGACGTCACTTTAATAGGAACAAACGAACTAACAACAATAATACCTCGAACACGAGTACTGCTCCCAATGCCAAGTCCGCGGTGACATGCACTTTTTGCAAAAAGACTGGTCACACGGAGGGCAAGTGTGGACCAAGAAACCAACGAAATGTTAACTTGTGCAAACCCGAAATTTCCACAAATCTCGATATAGTTCCTGCAGTCATCCAAGGTATACCGATGGACGTACTTATTGATAGTGGTGCCCATAATATATCGCTAATTTCTTCTGACGTCCTTAAGCTCCTTTCATGTCAACCTAAATACACAAGACTTACGATAAAAGGCATTAGTGAACACGAAATTGTTGCTACTTCATACGTCACTGTCACTATTGAGTTAAATGATATCACGTTAGAAGCTGACTTAGTCGTAGTGCCATCTACCTGTATGAACACCTCAATTGTGATAGAGACAGATGTCCTTAATCGTGATGGGGTTATGTATGTACGTACGAAAGACCGACAGTACATCACCCATGCAATAGGTGCCACTAAGCAGGTTAATCAAGCGCAGCCTATTGAAAACTCTTTAGTAAGGTCTCCTTTGAGGGATGATGATTTGGAATCACTAATGCTTGTGTTGACGCATTTCTCGAATTTTTATATACATGGTATTAAACCTTATCGATATAAATACGTTTTTATTAAATTCATCATAAGTATTTACTTTTGTCAAAATTGCCCTTTACAGTAATTGATGTAAATCAATATCTTAGGAGATATCACAGTTTTAAAATAACTCCGCAGCAAAGTAATGATCAAGTATCGCGAGCGCATTTTTATTATGCAGAATAATGTAAGAGGCGGGTGGTACCTATAATGCAGTGCCTACGACCCACTCTCTCTAACCTTTTCACTCTCTCTCTCTCTTATAAGACGCAGACGAAGTTGCGCGGGTCAACTAGTAATTAATAAGATGACATTATAAAGAAAAACCCGATCAAGTTTCTTGCCAGTTTCTTGTCTATGGTAATAATGTTATTTCAACCGGTGGTTAACCTATAGCACAGTTTTAACTCCGTTGGGCCATCTGGTGGTGTGGGGGCCGGATACTTAGAACGGCGAATTAAAGCCGTCTAGTTTTGTGATTCGCCGGTCCCGGGACTTCCTAAATCCTATCAATTCGGGATTTGTTCAGGCCCACCAAAAATCACTGAGCCCGGCCGAACCGTGCCGACTTACCTGGGGTCGCCGTTGATGCGGTGTCCTTGACCGGGTGCAAATCCACACTGGTCACTGTAGCGGCCGCCGTTGTCAGAGTTATTATATCTGCTTAGGTACACACAAAACTGTTCCACCACGAACAAGCGTTTTTTATGAAGCAATCACAGTACTTAATAAATTTGGAATGATGATAAGGCTCCGAACACTCCGACCAGACCGACGTCGGAAACCGTTTTTTTTTTGTGTAGAGACCGTGCGCGCCCCCAGGCGTCGAAACACAGACAACCGGAGCACAGGTAAAAAATAGTGTTGCCTGAACATCCCGCCGCCTAAGCAAGGTCCGCCTTGCTTACCTATTCCAAAGTTACCGATGGCAACCTACACAATTTTGAAACGGGTCTCATTAAAACTCCGCCCTGTGTTTTTACCTTCGTTACCCTAACAATTCCGTCTCTACCGGGTAATAATTTTACAATTCTACCTCGTCTCCAATGAAGAGGAGCTAAATTCTCATCTTTAATCAACACTAGATCGCCTAGTTTAGGTGGATCAGTAACCGAAGTCCATTTAAATCGCTGCTGAAGAGTATGAAGGTATTCGTTTCGCCAACGTGACCAAAAATGTTGAGACATCTTTTGTAGCTGTTGATACCGAGACAACCGAGTAATTTTAACTTCCGTATAAGGATATTCGGGGAGCGCAACTAGCGGTTGCCCAATCAAGAAGTGTCCCGGTGTCAACACTTCTAAACCCAGCGGATCTGTACTAAGGGGACATAACGGCCGTGAATTCAAAATCGCCTCTATTTTAGTGAAGAGAGTTGTAAGTTCCTCAAAGGTAAGCTTAGTTTCACCGATAACACGCCTAGCATGAGTCTTTGCCGACTTAACGGCGGACTCAAAAAGACCTCCGAAGTTGGGGCTTGCAGGAGCGTTGAACAACCACGTTATGTTGTCCCTAGTCAATTTCTGTTCTAAATCAGAATGATTGTTTCGTAAAAAGACGTACAACTCTTTTAAATATTTGTCAGTACCCGTAAAATTTGTCCCGCAATCCGAACGAATCAAAGATGGTAACCCCCTTCTGGAAATAAACCGAGTGAAGGCTGCTACAAAGGCCTCTACCGAAAGATCTGCAACAACCTCTAAGTGAACCGCTTTAGTCGCGAGACAGACAAAAACACATAAATAACATTTTTGTATTTTAAAGTTCCGCAAGGTACTAGATTTTATAAAGTAGGGGCCAGCAAAATCCATGCCGACTCCGAGAAATGCACGCACGCCTGTTATACGATCCGGTGGTAAATCTGCCATGTAGGGTTGCGTAGGTTTTGCCCGAGTCCGATAGCACTGAATGCACTTAAATGTAATATGTCTAGTCATACGCCGAGCCGAAATAATCCAGTAATTTCTGGACAATATAGCCGCTAAAGTGTTTGCACCGACGTGGCAATAAGTTTGGTGATAATATGTAACCAATAATTCCGTGAATTTTCCTTGGCCTGGTAACAATATGGGATGCTTCGCATCGTAAGACAATTCCGAATGTCTTATTCGTCCTCCGACCCGTAATAAATTATTCTTATTTATAAATAAACTCAACCGCTGTAAATGATTTTTAATAATTTTGCCGGATTTTATATTAGAAATATCTTCACCAAAAATGATTCTTGAATTTGCCTAATCAAACACATAAGAGCAATCCGTCTCTCCGATACCGAAACGTTTCCGATCTTCCGAACTAATTTATTTTTGCAATTATATACAAATCTTAACAGGTATGCCGTAACATTAACCAATTTATTGAAAGAACTAAAACGTTCTAAGAGATTAAAATCTGGATTCAAAAGTCCGATGTTAATAAATTTAGCCGTTGCTCGCAAACCAGGTAGTAAATCCGAAGGGAATTCCAAATAATTCTTAGGCCAAGTCTGCGAAGGTTGACATAACCATGGTGGGTTCCACCACAGGTCATGTGTCAATAACGCCGCCGCCGTGGAACCGCGCGATGCGACATCAGCACAGTTCATATCACTGGGAACATGTCGCCAAGTGATACTTGCTTTCGATGACTTAATTTCCGAAACTCGATTTCCTTTGGCTCGACACATAGCGGCGATCATGTGACCTATCACCCGCACTGCCTGCGCTGTAACCGGCTGATTTGTTACCCGTATATGATCGCTTACTATCGTGATTACGATCTTGAGACCTAACACCACGATACATTGCCGACTGAGTATTCCGTGATTGGTTTGTTGCGGAACAAACCAATCGATGGTGACCTACGTGACCACATTTATCACATGGCACATATTTGCCACAAGTTACCGCTGTATGAGTTCCGAAACATTTAAAACAAAGGCCGTTGTACACTACCCACTCCCTTCGTGAATGTGCATTAAGTTTAATAAATTTAAAACACTCCGAAATGTTGTGATTGTTCATATTGCAGTACATACAAGTTTTCCGTTCGGTTGTATGTTGGTTTGTACCTACAAGATGAATCACCCGGTTCCGCCTAGTGTTGCTCGACCGTGGATGCTTGTTTGAATCTGACTGATTATTCGAAGTCGTCATATCCGTAGTAGCCGTATCTATATGGCGACACTCGTTCTGCAGAAATTCTAACAGTTGTGTAAATGTCGGTACTACCAAATTATTTCCGCCGTACTTTTGTTCAAACCGAGACTTCAAATCCGTAGGTAATTTAAGTAAGCTGATATGGAGCAATAAATAACTCCATTCTGATACTGGAAAACCCAAGTTTTCTAAGGCCCTTGATGATTCTAATAAGGGATTTAGAATTTCAGTACGAAGCCCGTTACATTTACTCATCGTTGGCAAATGTAAAATTCTAGCAATCTGTCTGCCAATAACCGTTTGTTTTCATACCGGCCGCGTAAAATCTCTAGACCCGTATCTAAAGATTCGTCCACCATCGGCAAATGTTTTAGCAACGACCTAGGCTCGTTTTCGACGTGCGAAAACAAGTAATGGAATTTCTCCGTTTTAGAAATATCATTACGAGCTAAAACCAATGACGTAAACAACGAAATAAAACTTGTCCACGAATATACGTCACCGTCAAAATGCGCAAGATTTATGGTGGGCAAACGCGCAGATTGAGCACTCTCCGTGGGTTTGTGGACCCCTTCCAGATTGGGATAAGCCGCTGATACCGCCTCCAGCTGGTTATAAATTTCCTCAGCTTCCTTATATTTTTGATCATACTGCTGAACCAATTCCTCATCGGTCTCATCAGTCAAAAGTGCCTCATAACATTCATACAAGATGCTATACCGCTCATCTATTTTCCGTAAGCGCGCCGAAATCACTCCCGTGGCGTGCTTTTTACTGTTTATCATTTCCAAAGTATTGAAAAACGAATCATATTGAGTTTTGAATTTAATTGACTGTGGTTTGGGCATTTTACTATAAATTTAAACAAAATAAATGGACTTCCGTTAATTTCTGTATCGAATAATAAAATAACTCAGTGTACTCCTAGCCTAATAACAGTTTTTGAAGTACCGACCGAAATATTGTGAACCTATTATGTGAAATATTTAATGAAATAGATATTTTATGAACAATAATTAATGAAATTAGCCGTATCTAATCGTATCTATAGAAATAATAACGAAAAAGTAATTAATAACACAAAAAACTTTTTTTTAAACTACCCCGGGTTACCGAACCGAATACTGATATTTTTAGAAATTCTACCGAAATAAGATGTTAATTGATGAAGGATAATTTAAGCAAGTCCCTATCCGGCTCGAAGGACCATGAAATGTGGGGGCCGGATACTTAGAACGGCGAATTAAAGCCGTCTAGTTTTGTGATTCGCCGGTCCCGGGACTTCCTAAATCCTATCAATTCGGGATTTGTTCAGGCCCACCAAAAATCACTGAGCCCGGCCGAACCGTGCCGACTTACCTGGGGTCGCCGTTGATGCGGTGTCCTTGACCGGGTGCAAATCCACACTGGTCACTGTAGCGGCCGCCGTTGTCAGAGTTATTATATCTGCTTAGGTACACACAAAACTGTTCCACCACGAACAAGCGTTTTTTATGAAGCAATCACAGTACTTAATAAATTTGGAATGATGATAAGGCTCCGAACACTCCGACCAGACCGACGTCGGAAACCGTTTTTTTTTTGTGTAGAGACCGTGCGCGCCCCCAGGCGTCGAAACACAGACAACCGGAGCACAGGTAAAAAATAGTGTTGCCTGAACAGGTGGTATTATTTATTACAAATTACTTTTATCTCAAAAATTGTGTCATTTTTGAAATGCCGACACGAAAGTGTTATTTAGATACAAAATACTATTTTAAGTTCTTCAAGTAAACTTAATCGTAATAAATAGAATATCAGTTGCAAAACTGTGTATACCTTTATATTATATTAACATGAGTAACATTTTGAGAAAATTTGAAATAAATTTGATAATTGAGCAAAGTTAATTTAATCTAGCATTATTCAATGTAATATTTCAAAGATACTTTTTGATTGAATGATTATACTCAGAGCTGTCAATTTTTGGGGAATTCCCCAAATTGCAGGGATTCTAACAAATGAACTTTTCCTGTTATACTTCTTTTTGCGCACTTGCCTCGTGGCGCAGTGGTAGTAAACGCTACTATTGAGCCGAGAGGTCGCGGGTTCGATCCCCGCCCATGACTGACTTTGTGTGATGAGCATAAATGTCAGTTGTCACGTGTCTGGGTGTTAAATATCTATATACGTATGTATATCAGCTGTTTAGTAACCATATTACAAGCTTTGCTTAGTTTGGAATTAAATGGCCGTGTGTGAAATTCTGTCCTCATATTTATTTATTTATTATTTATATTTATCTTAAAATTGAAAGGTCCTCGAGCAATTTGTGACTTATTAATATACAGATCAAATCATATTGTTGGTCGATACAAGTTTTGGAGTTATTATTGTTTTATTGAACCAAAGAAGTGTAACTTTTACGTGCGTACATAAGTACTCATAATTTTTTAAAGTTATCGATTAATGATGTTTATAGTTTGATGACAGGTTAATACTTAGAATCTCACAATGAACTAAAATAAACTGTTAAAAATATCCCTTATTTATATTATGTACTCTAAAAATACTAGGGCTTACTGTATTTAGTTGTAAAAACATCATCAAAAAATGCCATACATTGTCATCACAGAATTTATTATAAGACAAAATCACAGTATGCACAATATTAAATATTAGGTCTTTACCTATGAAATTGGCGTTTTGTATGAAAAATTTAAACGAATTTTTTTCATGTATTTTTTATTTGTATTAATCGAAATAATCACCCATGCAATCAATGCATCTTTGCCAGCGCAGGGGCAGTTTATTGATGCCCTTCTTAAAGAAATCAGCTGGACGGGAGGCAACAAAGTCTTCAAAGGCATTTTGTACTGCCTCTCGGGTATTGAATTTTTCCCCCGCCAAGGAGTTATTGAAATTCTGGAAAAAGTAGTAGTCTGTAGGCGCAAGGTCTGGTGAGTAGGGCGGATGACGGAGAACTTCCAACCTCAGTTCTCGCAACTTGGAGACCGTCTGCTGTGCAGTATGAGGTCACGCGTTGTCGTACAGGAGCAGCGTAGACGAGTGATTGACCAATGCTGGTTAGAGATGTGCCAGCTTCTCCATCATTGTGTTCAGTTCTTCACAGTACACATCTGCAGTAATGCTCACCCCGTTTGGTAAGAAGCTGTGATGAATCACACCGGCGCTAGACCACCAAACAGTGACCATCACTTTTCTAGGGGTAAGTTTTCGTTTAGGGCATTGTTTAGGTGCTGAACCAGGATCCAACCAACTTGCTGAGCGCTTGCGGTTATCAAACAGAATCCATTTTTCATCGCAGGTAACAATGCGGTTCAAAATTCCTTCATTTGTGTGTCTGTTAAGCAGTGCAAGGCACGTCTCGATGCGTACTTCGCGCTGGCGATCATTGAGTTCGTGGGGCACCTATTTGTCAAGCTTGTTTTACCTTGCCAATTTGACGCAAATGGACCAATATTGTTTTGACGCTAACGTCGAAAGCTGCTGCTAATTCAGCCGTAGATTGTGTATCATCAGCTTCCACAATCGCCTTTAATTCGTCATTGTCGACCAAAGTCATCGGACGACCGCGAGGTTCATTTTTCAGGTCGAAATTCCCAGAACGGAAGCGAGCAAACCAATAACAGGTGGTGCGTTGGTTTGTAGTGTTAGCTCCGTAAACGTCGTTATGTTACGTGCCGCTTGAGCCGCGTTGCTGCCACGACGGTACTCATATTCCATAATTACTCAAATTTGTAACGTATCCGTGATGACAAAAAATATTGAAATGCGATAAAAATGTAACACTAATCAATAAACAAATAACTACTTTGGAAAAAAAATTCCATATTTTTAAAATAAAATTAATTTGAAATTAGAATTCTTAGCCAAACGAAAATTATTTTGATTTGAAATGGCCAGTACTGCAGAACGGCAATTTCATAGGCAAAGACCTATTATTAGTTCTAACATTCGGGTAGAGAAGTAACGGCTGGGTGTAGCAGAAAAGCATAAAATTAAATTAAATGCAGTAGAAATAAGAACTATGTTATGAGTAAAATTGAGTGACAGGATAAGAAATAGTGTGATAAGCTAACTTTGTTGTGTGGAGGAGGATATAGTTACACGGATGGGGGGGGGGGGGGGGGGGGGGGGGGGGGGGGGGGGGGGGGGGGGGGGGGGGGGGGGGGGGGGGGGGGGGGGGGGGGGGGGGGGGGGGGGGGGGGGGGGGGGGGGGGGGGGGGGGGGGGGGGGGGGGGGGGGGGGGGGGGGGGGGGGGGGGGGGGGGGGGGGGGGGGGGGGGGGGGGGGGGGGGGGGGGGGGGGGGGGGGGGGGGGGGGGGGGGGGGGGGGGGGGGGGGGGGGGGGGGGGGGGGGGGGGGGGGGGGGGGGGGGGGGGGGGGGGGGGGGGGGGGGGGGGGGGGGGGGGGGGGGGGGGGGGGGGGGGGGGGGGGGGGGGGGGGGGGGGTTTTTTTTTTTTTTTTTTTTTTTTTTTTTTTTTTTTTTTTTTTTTTTTTTTTTTTTTTTTTTTTTTTTTTTTTTTTTTTTTTTTTTTTTTTTTTTTTTTTTTTTTTTTTTTTTTTTTTTTTTTTTTTTTTTTTTTTTTTTTTTTTTTTTTTTTTTTTTTTTTTTTTTTTTTTTTTTTTTTTTTTTTTTTTTTTTTTTTTTTTTTTTTTTTTTTTTTTTTTTTTTTTTTTTTTTTTTTTTTTTTTTTTTTTTTTTTTTTTTTTTTTTTTTTTTTTTTTTTTTTTTTTTTTTTTTTTTTTTTTTTTTTTTTTTTTTTTTTTTTTTTTTTTTTTTTTTTTTTTTTTTTTTTTTTTTTTTTTTTTTTTTTTTTTTTTTTTTTTTTTTTTTTTTTTTTTTTTTTTTTTTTTTTTTTTTTTTTTTTTTTTTTTTTTTTTTTTTTTTTTTTTTTTTTTTTTTTTTTTTTTATCCGAAGGCCATTATGAATATTTGAAGATGCCATATGGTTTGACAAACTCTCCAATTGTTTACCAGCGTATCATCAACGATACTTTGCGTGAGTTCATTGATGGGGGTAACGTACTGGTCTATATCGATGACGTGCTCCTTCTGAGCAACACAGTGAAGGATGGTATTGAACTCCTCAAAAAGGTACTTCAAAAATTGACGGAATCCGGTTTTTCAGTTAACATAAAGAAATGTTCCTTTCTAAACACTGAAGTTGAATACTTAGGTAGACTAGTAAGTGGGGGTCAGGTAAGACCGAGCACTAAAAAGGTTGAGGCATTGAAAAACTCACCAGCTCCGAAAAACGTGAAACAAGTCCGTCAATTCCATGGGCTTGCGGGTTATTTCCGCAGGTACATATCTGGGTACGCTACTAAGACGGCATGTATCGCTCTGCTGACTAGAAAAGGAGTTCAGTTTAACTGGGGCCCTGAGCAAGAACAGGTTCGTCAAGACTTAATAACGTGCTTGACAAACGAACCTATTCTTTCTATCTTTAAACATGAACTTCCCACTGAAGTCCATACTGACGCGAGCAGTGCAGGATATGGAGCTTTACTGATGCAGACACATCCTGATGGTAGCAGACATGTGGTAGCGTATTTTAGCAAGGTTACACAGGGAGCTGAGAGTAAATACCACAGCTACGAGCTGGAAACATTAGCAGTGGTCAGAGCCCTGCAGCACTTACGTCACTATTTGGTAGGTATCCAGTTCAAGGTCATCACGGATTGCAACACCCTGAAATCAACTCAAGGTAAGAAGGACCTTCTCCCTCGTGTATCCCGTTGGTGGATATACCTCCAGGATTTCCACTTTACCATGGAGTACCGAAAAGGTGTCATGCTGCAGCATGCCGACTACCTTAGCCGGAACCCGGTAGCCGCAATTCACCAAGTATCCAACCCACGTATTTGGGCACAGATTGCGCAGGCGGCCGATAGTGAAACTAGAGACTTGATGCAAAAACTATCGGAAGGTCAGTTAGATTCAGATCGTTATGTGGTACGAAATGATTTACTGTACTACAAATATTCACCTGTAGGCGAAGAACCACGCATCTTATGCTATATTCCTAAGGGTCATCGTCTTAGCCTACTACGCATATTTCATGACGAACACCAACATATTAGTTATGAGAAAACTTTGCATCTTATTCTGAAACACTTTTGGTTCCCTAGCCTCCGCCAATTTGTTAGGAAATATGTTTCACATTGCTTGGTCTGTATATCGAAAAAGCGGGTACCAAGGGCCCCGCTCCAAAACATATCGTCCTGGCCGAAGCCTAGTACTCCATTCGACACTGTACACGTGGACGCACTTGGACCTTTACCGATGTCCGAGGGCTATAAATTCGTACTAATACTTGTAGACTCCTTCACAAAATTTTGTTTATTGTACCCGATGTATCATCAAGATGCCAACGAACTTCGAAAGCTAATCACACAGGCTATCTCACTGTTTGGCGTCCCGAAGCTGCTGGTTACCGACCGAGGCCGGATGTTCGAAGCCAGAAGTTTTGTTCAATGGGTGTCAGAACTGGGGGCAGATTTGCATTACATTACCCCAGAAATGCATAACTCAAATGGGCAAGTGGAAAGGTACGTACGAACGGTCCTTAACATGTTACGTGTCGAGGTGGGCCATTTAAATGCCTCCTGGTCTGATACTCTCTGGAAGCTTCAGCTGGTCCTCAATATTACCATTTTTTTTTTTTTTTGTTAACGCGGAGTAGGAAAACCCGTCATGGGTACGCACTCGAATGGGGGGTCGAGTGGTTATGTGAGACTCATACTCACTAAAAAACTCCGCGGTGTACCATCCGCCGCCATACTGGGGCGACGTTGGGACGGCGTTAGCATTCAGCCACGCCGCCCCGGCGGCCGGCCCGGCTAACCGGGCCCCGGCCTAATTAGGAGACAGCTATGATACACGATAGCCGTCTCCTCCGCCTGCCGAACCAGTGCAATGAGGAGACGGGCCCCCCCCATCCCGTCTACCTCTGGTTCGACTAGGGTGGCGGGAGTTGACGGTTAAACCGCCTCCTCCGGCCACCCCTTCGTCTTTGGCGGAGAGGGCCGCTCAGGGGATCCCCCTCGCGAACCCTCTCCGCAGCCTCCTTCTGCGAGATGACCTCCTCGCAGAAGGAGGCCATCCCTATCCATGCGGTCTCGCTGCCGAGCATGGCTTTAACCACGCTCGGCAGCGAGAGATCTCCTCCAACAGCTACGGCCAGAGTGCGGCGCTGCTCCACCCACGCAGCACACTCAGACAGAGTGTGCTGCGCCGTGTCTTCTGCAGCCCCGCACTCGTGGCACGTAGTGTTGGGCTCCCTTCTTGCTATCTTGTGCAGGTACCATCCGAAACAACCATGTCCGGATAGCACCTGCACAAGTCTAAACCTCAGGGAGCCCCGCTCCCTGACGCACCACCCCCGGAGGACCGGGCGGACGGCGTCTATGGTATAGCGTCCATAGCGCGCGTCCGCCAGGTCCTCCTCCCACTTCTTAATAATAACCTCCCGGGCCTCACGTTGGACCCTGTCCACCTCCGTGGGAGCCGGAGGCTCCCCTAACTCTCTCCTCGCCGCCGTGAAATCATACACGGCGGCGAGCACCTCCGCCTCCAGCTCCCACGGCGGGGAGCCGGCAAGAACCATGGCCGCCCCCGCGGACACCGACCGGTACCCGCGGATGACCCTCAGCGCCACGACACGCTGCGTAGCACGCAAAACGCGTCTGTTCGTGGCGCTAAGGGCATCCAACCAGATCGGTGCCCCGTAGACGGCCATGCTCCTCACCACTCCGGCAAACAAGCGGCGACAGCTCGCGCCCGGCCCTCCCGAGTTCGGAAGAAGCCGGCCGAGAGCCGCCGCCGCTCCCACTATCCGCGGTTCGAGTCCCTTAAAGTGGGACTCGAACCGCCAACGTCCGTCCAGGATGAGGCCCAGATATTTCATCTGGGCCCCAACCCGGACCCTCACCCCCTCTACATTTATGTGGGCTCCAGGAGGCGGCCCACACCGAGGCCCATGACAGAGTATGGCCTCGGTCTTCTCGGCAGCCACCCTGAGGCCCAACGCCTTTATGCGCCTGACCACAAGGGCAGTGCCCTTTGTGGCCAGGCGCGCCACCTCCTCAAAACATCCCCCCCGGGCTACGACTAGGGTGTCGTCCGCGTAGCATAACAACCTAATCGCCGAAGGGAGTGCTACGCGGAGCACCCAGTCATAGCCCATGTTCCACAGGAGCGGCCCCAACACCGACCCCTGTGGAACCCCACACCCAGTGCGGCGCCGGACCACAGCCCCCCTTCCGTCTACGAAGGCGACCTCCCTGCCCTGGAGGTAGTCCTCCAACAGCCGCCGCAGGTACGAGGGCACTCCGAAAAACCGGAGCACCTCCCGTATAATACCGTGCGGCAGACTGTTGAAGGCGTTGGCGATGTCTATCGACACCGCCAACAACCTACCTCCCCCCGCGGTCGCCTCCGCAGACCACTCCTTCAGGGTGGAGAGGGCGTCCAACGTTGAACGCCCCCTCCGGAAACCGAACTGCCGGTCTGATAACACCGGCCCAACTTCCGCCATGTGCCGCACGACACGAGACGCCAGAATACGCTCCAGCATCTTCCCCGTGTCGTCCAGCAGGAGAAGGGGCCGGTACGAGGACGGGCAGTCCGGGGGGCGACCCTCCTTCCCCAGAAGGCAGAGTCGCCCCATCTTCCAGAGCTTCGGGAACCGTCCAACCGACAAACATCGGTTGAATAGCTCCCGAAGCTCTCCCCCCATGTGGTCCAGCGCCACACCCAACACTCGGCCCGGAACTCCATTCGGGCCTGGCGCCCTCCGCTTATTGCGGAGGCGCTCCACCACCGACCCCATCTCCTCTTCAGAAACGGCGGGAGGAGCTCCGGAGGGTCGGGCAGCAACGTGGCCACGACCCTCGCCAGGACCTCTGAGTCCAGGGACTCTGTGTCCTCAATATTACCAAACAGAAGACTACCCAAGCTTCCCCAATCAGTCTGATGATAGGTACCGAAGCCACAACCCCAGTACTACGCTCTTTGGTGCGAGATGTTGCCGTGAGCAGCCCTATGAACAATCGAGATGCCCTAAGGGAAGCCAATAGGAACCGTGCCGCTGAACATCTTCGAAAGAATCAGGAAAATCAAGATACTTCAGTAAACCAATCCAGACATCAGCCACGGACATATGCTGTTAGTGACCTAGCCTTTGTCATCAAATACTCACAATCGACAGGCAAGCTGGACCCTGGGATGCGGGGGCCGTATCGAGTCACAAAAGTACTGCCAAACGGTCGTTATGAACTAAAATTACTCAGTGGTAGTAAAGGAAAGTCGACTCAAGCGGCTGCTCAATACATGGTGCCATGGAAAGGTGAATGGTGCCCCGAGACTTGTGCCATATTTTTTGATGGTAAGGTTCTCGATTTATACAATTGCTTTGCATTTTTGTTGTGTTGGTGACTGTTTACAGAAGCAGTAGTGACATGTGGCGACCGAGACGCCTTGAGGCATCTTGCTGGTCCGCTGCTTGGTCGGTGTGCCTACTGGTGGCGCCCCTGCTGATCACCACTGACGTTAGTCGTCAGTTGCGTTAGTCGCACTCGGCGTTAGTCGCCTCTGACGTTAGTCGTCACCTGCGTTAGTCGCCCCCGGCATTAGTCGCCTCTGACGTTAGTCGTCATCTGCGTTAGTCGCACCCGGCGTTAGTCGCCTCTAACGTTAGTCATTTGCGTTAGTCGCACGCGGCGCTAGTCGCCCAAAAATGATAATGTACGGTGAGTGTGTATAATGGTCGGGACGCTGACTATTCTACATACTTACCTTTGTTATTTATTTATGTTTGTTGTCTCGGTGTGTGCGCTTGCTTACATTGCTTTATTACTATACCTGTTGGAAAATGCAATTTAGACTCCAAACTTTCAAAACTTTCCAGATGGCGATAATGACGATGTAATCCCAGAGAATCAGCAGGGCAGTGATATGAGCGCAGTTGCCGGACCGTCAATGCCATTACTTGAAGACGAAGGTCAGGAAAGAGACTAAACAACTGAGACTTCAACGGAAGAGCCCAGAAGCTATATGGTCGAGGACGAACCACAGTCAGGAGAGGCCGAGTAAGGAATACCCTACTAAAAGAGTATAAAACCAGCGCGCAGCTCTAGCGCGGCCGTATTTGTCGGTTGTCATTCGTCGTGGTAACATCGTTCAAGGACTCTAAGTGTTAATATTTAAGTGGGTAGATTCGAGACAATTGTGCGGTACTGTAAGTAGTTGATTTTTATCTGTTTAATTTGTATCTAGGTGATTGTTTTGTTCCTAAATGATTTCTATGTTTAATTATAATAAAAACTGATTGTTACTTAGTCTAATCTATTGTTTTTTTATGAATCTTTATCCATTTTCTCAAATATATATAGTTTGGGCATGTAGACAAGATGAATGTAAGAAGAATTACTAGAATTTATAAGGCGAGTATGGATGGGAAAATTCGAAGTGGAAGGCCTAGATGAAAGGGCCTTGATCAAATTGGGGACGTTGTGAAGAAAGTTCAGATCAAGATTGACCTAAACCGACGAGCATGCACGAAAAGACGTATGAATGTTAAAGAAGCGAAAGATTTATGCCTGTATCGTAGCTAGTGGATAGACGTTGTCTCTGCCTACCTCGTTGGGAAAGAGGCGTGATTTATGCATGTATACCCTATTATTATAGTCGACTGATTTTAAACTGAGTCGTCGGGCAATAAATGTCACTGACAGTAGGAATGTCCACTTAGCTACTTGCGCAAGCGCGCTCGATGCGTCTTCGTGACCATCATTAGCACTCTGACTCCTGATCGGTCGTTACGAGTAAGGGTTGTTGTTTTTCTATAAATATAAGATTTTTGATGAAGAAGACGATGAAGATGACACAGATGGGGAAGATACGTATGAGGATTTTTGAAGAACTAAGAAATATCCTTGAAAAAAATAAAAACGGCCCTTTTCAGGGCCGCATTACGATCTATACAGTTTCTTTATGATTACGTCGAAACAAAACATTTTATGTTACAAATTAAAAACTTTTATTTTCAGATAGCGAAAAATTATTCCTATTAATACTTAAAATAATTTAACATATCGATCGTACCTATCCCGTTATCGATATGCACCTCTACAACTCTTACACACATCACTACACCTCTCTTTATAAGACCTGTGCGAGCGAGACAGACAAATAAATATGATTTATGACTCTAAGCCTCAGTTCATAATGCGTTGACTATAGCCCCTTTTTAATTAAATTTTGAAAAGAGCCTAATTGCCTTGTTTGTCTAATGATTGACATTATAACTTTGATGGTTTTATAAATTTGTTTGTATTGCTCCACTTAATTACTTTATTACACCTTTTTCAGTCTATAGGGGATATTTCACGACACGATCTACCGTACCCGATTTTCGGGGGAAAGGGGGGGGGGGCTTTTGGCCACAGGATCGAGCGTCGCTATTGGCTCGATTCCGCGGCCAGTCCCTCCTGCCCTCCCCCCGGAAATTGGGTACAGTAGATCTTGCTGTGAAATAACCCTTTAACCAATGCCGCCCACTCTGAGAACCTTATAGATACGGCGCGGCGGCGCCTTAAAGTTAAGAAGAAGCAGAGAACATTCTTAAAGTAATTAAAACAACAAAGACGCTTAAGGAAGAAGGTTCTAAAACCTTTCAAATACCTAAATTTTTTTGGTGAGCAACAGTGCACATTGAATTTTTTTTGTTTTACTATGGGTCGTGAGATTATTAGAATGCCCGTTATTTTTCAATATCATTTTAAATTTACGAATTAAATTATAAATAATGCTTTCATATACCGATTAGAAACACCTATAGATATTTTACTACGTTTTTTTTATTGGAATACTTTTTTACTCGAGAATGCGATGTGGGGAATCAGGTCTCTGTTTTTCCCCAACTTGAGGAGCTTGAGCAAGATTTTTGTGGAATTTGAACATGGGACGTCTGGTCGCTTATTTCATTCTTCCATTTGTAAAGTACTAACATATGAAAATAAATGTTATAACAAAATTATTATCATTATTAGTAAAATTTATTAGATGTTTAACAAGTTCGCCAGTTAGGTGTATAACATAACAATCTAGTAACATCCGTAGACTCGACATGTTCCTGTCTGCCATCTCCATCAACGCAACGGCAGACACCGCGTCGACACTGAATTCTTCTAAAGTTGCCATTTTTACAGCATACAGGTTTTTCTGTTGATGTGCTCATGATAAGCGATGTTTGTGCACATTCTAGAAAATAATATAACGTATATAATTATGTAGGGCTTTAATTATTATATTATTTTGGACATCTACTACTACAATACTAAACCAATATTTCTTTACTATTATTGAACAAAAGATAGGGTTAAACTATATATTTTTTATTGAAATTGAATTTTCTTCTTCTTCTTCCTGACTTGGCAACCGGTCTTCTTTAATGAAGACCATTACTGCCATTATCGAGTGAATTACAGTGTCCTAACAAGATGGTGGCTCCCTTGTTAGAACTTTCTAGGAAGTGTTTGTGGGATCTCAGAATGAATGCTTTGAGCTTATATTTATAATTCATTTCACTTATGCACAAAAACCAAACTATAACACGCAAAATGCCATCAATATTACATAATATAGGGTCAAAAACCTAAGTTAATTATTTAAAAATAAAAACCACAACATGTCACTTCAAGATCCCGCCAAAAAACTCCATTTGATAGTTTGTGAAAGATTTTATTTTGGAAGACTTTACTTTATTGTAATTTTATTCTTCATAAACAATAACTTACTGCAATCCATTGTATCGTATTCGGGTGTATTTGGTTTTGCTTCATAATCTTCTATTTGCCGACTGCGCTCATCAACGCAAATTTTTCTAAAAAAAAGCATTATAGAATAAATTAAGTATAAGGTTACTTAAACAGTACGTGTATATAGGTTTATACACCGCAGTACAAACACCAATGTCTCAAGAGATTTCAAAATTTAATACTATATTATAAAACAAGGTCCCTCGCCGCGTCTGTCTGTCCGTCTGAACATGATAAACTCAAAAACTAACGAACAAATTTTCATACGGGTTTCATCAATAGACGGAGTGGTTCATGAGGAAGATTTAGGTGTATAATTCATTACGGATTTTGTGTAAATCGGCTGAAATATGACGATCAATTGTTAACAACTGGCGTGCGCCGTGTACTTAAACCAATAGCCTTAGATAAATACGTATTACGGAATGATTCCTCTTAAATGTAGGAAATATTAAAATAAATAAAAAATGCATCTGGTACCCGTGCGAAGCTATTAAAAAAAATGTTGTGTGCTTCTGTTGACCAATTGAGCTCATTTTTTTTAATGACAACACACAGCATACGCACATGTCTGCAACACGTCTACAGAATTATTGTTTGTAAAGATATCGTGTGTTTTCAGATAAGTATTTAATATCTTAAAAGTAAAAAAAATATTTAAATTTATCTAGTAGTTTTTGGGTTAATGCGCACGCAACGGCAATGCTAAATCATTTTATTTTATGGATATATATTTGTTTTATCGAGACGATGGTTCATAGCTATTCTTGGCGCTGTGGTCAAGCGATTAACTTCCGGAAAAGGACTGAACAACTTCTTCCGGTACACAGACTCAGCTAGTTGATTTAAAAAGTTAATAAACAAAACGCAACTCACGTTCCATTTCTAGTCTTTGAAACTCTTCCATAGGTTCCCATCAGGCAAGCAACCGGAGACTGAATTGAAGAAATCAACGATATATCCATCTCTTTCGCTCTGCTGGATTAATTCCACTTTAGTTTTGATATCTTCGATGCATGGAGTCGTGAAATTAAATGGAGGTTTACCCTGACTTTCTTGAGGAAAGAGATCTTGGTTTTGGTCATCTGAAAATATGATCTGTCTAAGTAGGATGTAATCTGAGTTCAAATTGACAAAACACTTTTTTACAACATCTCAAAGTATACATTAATCTGACAGGCCTCGTGATGCAGTGGTCGCGACTGAGTGCCCTAAGCGCTCGCCACCAAGTTCGGTGAAGCTGTAAAAGCCGCAGCGGCTTCAGGGCCCCTAAGATTAACAGCAAAGTCAGATCTAAAAAAAAAAATTTGGCTGGCATTTGTGTGATCAGTATAATATATTGTCATTTGTATGTCTGGGTGTTTTTTATTATATATACATTTACATACGTATGTATATCAGCTATTTACCTACCATAATACAAGCTTTGCTTAGTTTGGATTTTAATGGCCGCGTGTGAAATTGTGTCCCTAAATTTATTATTATTTGGGAATATAAATATTGGGAGGCTCCAGGGTAACGAAGAAGCCTCAACTTCTACCTGCGCTGTCAAGAATGAGTACACTTTTAAATTTCTCCAGGTTTTCAACATAATTCATCAGCTCGTAATACTTACAACACTCCAATTCTGTGATTGGTTTTTGGTTCAAATTCACAGGGTCATATTTATCAAGCACGACCCCAGTGACCTCGTCGACGCAGTAACAAGTTCTATTGATACACTGTATGGGGTTGAAGTTACCGTTGGAAGTACATCTAGGTCCCACAACTGGCGCAAAGACACCTGGTTGTATAGACTTGTTGATTTTCTCATGGAACCGAGAACATCCTGGAAAGTAAACGTATAAAAATGTATACAATTTTTATGAAAAAGATTTTTTAACGGATTTCAAAAAAAGAGGGAGGCTACTTTATTCGAATGTATTTTTTTAAGCATTCATTTTCCAATACCGATGAAATTAAAATGGGATCACCATTGAGGTACATCCCCTATCGAACAAAAAAAAAAAAAAAACATCCAAACCGGTCCCTAAACAAAGAAGTTACGGCTTATTCGAGTTCGAGTTCGAGTTGAGGTCGGTTAAAAATTGGCAGATGTGAAACCTCGAAATTATTTTGACCCTACAGATCTAGTATGTTTAAGAGAATAGTTTATGAAAGGAAATAATTTTGGCATAATTAAAATACCTATTCAAATGTTTTGAAGGAAAAGATGATTGTTTATATTAGCGCATGGCAACGCGTCACCGCACCGTATTAGATTTTTCATACTACCATATAGCGTGGCGATGTCGCCATGCTAACAGTCGGTCTGACCCGCCCCACTTCAGTTTTAACATCTTAAATCTTGATATTAAGTATACAATACCTAAAATCCAAAAACAGTGGTGACCACCGAGAGATAAACAATTTAGCGACAGTCACAGTTATCATACCGGCCTGCGTAAATAGAGACTAGATATGCACAGACTGATATCGAAACGTAATGCGCATAAGCGAATCACCATGATGAAGTTTTCGTCATATAATTGGTGATGGCGACCCAGAGCTACAGCACTCCCGTCTCGTTTTCCCCCATTTTTGCGTTCTCTACTCAACAGAGGCTACCACTTGTAGATGAGATTAAGTCGGGTGTCTTAAAACTTTAAGATATTTTATGTAACCACCCTCTTGCAGTCCAGGGAGGCACCCTTGTTTATCCTCTATAACATATAAATATGGGGCTGGATCATGAAATCATGGTGAATGTCACTTAGCGCAGGGCTATGATGCTTTCAAGTTCGGTACAATGTTCCTTATTTGCAGAAGTCTATGGTATACCTAATCGCTTTTAAATTTCGTCTATCGCTTAGTTGTATCGTTTCGTACTCACAAGTGTCACAACTCAAACTGTTTAATTTTGTTATTCAAACTGGATACACTTTTGGCCGTAAGGGCCCTGAAGCTTCGGAGGGCTTTTACAGCTTCACCGGGCATGGGGGCGAGCGTTTAACTCACTCAGCCGCAAGATTGTACTCAGCCGCAAAATTGTATTCAACCGCGAAATTGTACTCAGGCGCGAAAGTGTTTTAATTCCGAATGCGCTTGCATAAATACTCTATCAAAATAGAGGAGAAACCACAGAGATCTAGATAAAACTTTTTAGATGATCACTAAAGTTCGAAGTTCGACTAAAGTATCGATCAAGAAATTTCACATACGATTCCGAGAAAAACAGTAACATAACTATTTACTCTACCAGGAAATTGCACGGATTTTTATCCATGAATTTTTTTAATAGCATTTTTACAGGTGGTAAGCGAAGCACAATTTAGAAACAACAATGACTACCGAAAGATCGGCAATCCTGAATCTGTCGACGGTCGCTGTTGTCATGCCAGCCTGCTAGCATCTAAGCACCTTGATATAGACTGATTGTTCGCGAAACGCGACAAACCAAATGAGAGTCATTGTGAGGGATTTATCTCAATGTGGATATTTTACCAGATCTTAGTATTGACAACTAGCTGTGCTCCATGGTTTCACCTGTGTTAATTTTATCCGACAAACTCCGCGCCGCCAACGCATCCGTGTAGCTTATCATAATTATTCTTCCCGCAATTACAAATTATTCTAATTTTTCATTATCTCCTAAACTATGTGTTCAAATAGCGAGCGATATCGAGTTGCTCTAGAGAGCAAAATTGTTATAAAATTGTCTTTATGATGAAGTGACATTTGTTTGTAAGGATTAATATGCCATATCTAAAAATAATGTTTATAAATATCACTTTTTAATTCTCAACAAATCTTTGTCACAAAATACCTTATTGTGGCTTATGTATAAGAGATACACTAAGGACCAATATTATTGTAGAACATTGTATTTCCGTATCATTATCGATCACGCCAGCGCACGCGGATAAAGTGTTCGGGAGGGCCTCGACTTTCGACTTACGTAACAAAAATCAATATTTTAATGAAATTTGGCAAACAGTTTTTTTTTATCGTAGCACTGCTCAATTGTCCCTTCACGTTTTGTTTGAATGACTCCATGAAAGTTTATAACCTGGACAAACACATAGGGTAATTTTATCCCAGTAAAAACATTTTTTGTAGTTCACGCGACTGTAGCCGCGGGTACAGCTGGTTATATTATAAACATTAAACTATTAAAAAACGATAATACTAACCACAATGCATATTTTGAGTTGTGATTGTACCCAAGTTTAATACTTCGCCGAAGAGTCTTTCACCTTCTTCCGATTGGCAGAAACATCTATAAAGATAAAAGAAAATACATAAATAACACATCGGGTCTTTACCTGCAACCGCCCTTTACCGTCTTTTGTCTTTGCAAAGCAGCTTCCATGAGGCTATGTATAAATAGGTGACTACTTGATTCTTAATACTCGACCAAGCCACGGTGAAACTGTTAAAGCCGACAGAGGCTCTTGTTTTTACGGCCCCTCAGTCAGTCAGTTTTTTTTTAAACTAAGCAGACCAGTAAGCCTGCGGCCCTCCTTATGATAATCGGCTACCTTAGCCCATGGACGCTTCTAATACCATAGATATAAGGAGCTCTGAAAACCCAACTCATCGCAGGAACGCAACACGAGGTTATTAGTTTTATTTTTCTAGCTGGCTATTCTATTAACCCTGGAGCCTCAGACGGCTTTTACAGCTTCACCGTGGATGAGTGGCAACATGCTCAAGGGTGCCAAAGTGCCTGAATCTCGGCTTGGGCTATTACCGTAGTTGCAATTAAGTCGTAAATTAGCTCATTTCCTTATCCGTAGAACTTCGAGCTAGGTTATTTAGCTACTTACGTTTGAGTAGGAACGCAATCAAATGCCGCAAACCGCCCCTTCCCGTCGCAATGAGGTCGCTGCTCTAATGCACCCACTTGGCCACGGGCTTGCCTGGCATCGTATTCATCTTGTGCGCTATGACATTTTGATGTCACTGTAAAACATTTAAAAACCGCTGTATTTAGAAAGTTAATATTTTATTAGTATTGCAAACCATCCAGCGACAGGCGGGGCTTCCCATTTCTAAGTATATAGTCCCGTTTCTACTTATAAAAATAAATCTATTATACTATAGATATAATATAATGTTTATAATAAAATAAAGCGAAACAGTTTTTTTATTTGTTTATTTAAACATGCTAATACATATTTGGAACTACCAGTCGGATTCGAAAAATTCTTTTCGTATATGATAGCCAGACAAGTAAGTCGGAAGTAGAAGTTTTCCCGAGCTGTCTTATCTGCGTGCGCTGGCGTAGTGGTTAATGATACGTAAATATAATGTTATATAAAAATATTGATCCTTAGTGTATCTAAAAAAAAGTGCACGACAGTATATGCCTATCTCTTATAAGTTACAATAAGGTACTTTGCGTTTTTTTAAAATTAAAGATTAAAAATTGATTTATGAGCATTATTTTTAAGCATGGCATATTAGTTCTTACGAACAAAAATTGCTTCATCGTAAAGATAATTTTATGAAGTTAAATTTTACCCTTTAAAGCATTTTAATTGTTATTTGGACACATATAAACTATGTACTAATGAAAAATTTAAATAATTTGTACTTGCGCGAAGTGAGAATAATTATGATATTCTACACGGGTGTGTTGGCGGCGCAGTCTTTGTCGTATAAAATTAACACGGGTGAAACCGTGGGGCACAGCTTACTAGCTGACTAATATTTGAATTACTAATAAATAAGACCCTTAGACCCTGTCCAGAAGGACCGATCTCAGCGCGAATCATCTCGTAAGTCGTGTCCAGAAAGGGCGTATAAAACATGAGCATTTGAGGATGGATTCAGGCAGTATTTTTTTTTCGTGATAGCTATAGCCTAGTGGAATTGTGGCTCTCAAGTGCAGCGGCTAATACATACGTATTAGTGTTTGGCGACAGATTTTCAACTTAAGTGTCGTAGCTAACCAAGTGGCTATTATTATAAGTCCTACCTACCAACATGCTATGGTTTCATCACGATGATTCCTTCACAGAAAACTCAGGCTCATTACAGGGATTCAAACTCATGCCGATTGACGCGAAGTACGTACACGCAGCCATCATATATAAGGTATTTTCAAAGTAACGTCTTTAAATAATAAAGTTTGTTCTTACTCCTCTGACAATAATTATGTCCGTCCGATGTATCAGGAACGCAAGAAAGTCCTGCGCCACACCTACCAACAGTTACGCCTGTACCTGGACCTCCAGTGCTGCAGAATTCATTTTCCCCTGAAATATAACATATGAAATATTGTTAAGACCTGAGTATCAATATATTTAAAAAAAAAAAACATTATTCTCGAAACATTTGGAAACGTTTAAAATCTACTTTAAATATCAAGTAATACCGTATCTAATATATCTAATACCTTCCATACAAATAATAAAATTGAAGTGTCTGTTGGTAATGTCAAAATATCAGATTTTTACTAAATGAATATGAAAGTATAACAGAAAACCTATTTTTTAAATTTTTGTTTGTGTGTTTGTTCCGGGAATCTCTGAAACAGGCCTGATTTTGACCACCAATCTTGACAAATCTGACTTATTTTAACCTATCTGCCAGTGAAAGTCCTGTCAAAATCGGTCCAACCGTTTCAGAGATTACCCGGAACAAACAGACAACCAAAAATTTTAAAAATGGGTTTTTTTGTTATGGGTATTGTATATACATTCATATGCATTTAGTAAAACGCTATTATTTTGACATTACAAACAGACACTTCAATTTTATTAATTGTATAGACGTACATTTAAGCGAACCGTGTCCATGAAAGTCTGTCAGTGTGTTCCGGAAAACCGTTTAAAAGTGTCCTTACTAAGATTTTCACGTTCTAATCTTTGACTAGAATATAACTTCATACTATTTGTTATGATTATAGGTATTGGTTAGCCAACACATGAAAACTTACGCAAAAATGGCAGACAGTATGGGCAACAGTTGCAAATCGACGGTGAAGGCAACCAAAGTCCTGTATGTGTCGCATTGTTGATGTGGCAATATTGTGAGGGAGCGGTGCAACCGACATCCAACTGATGATTCTGAAAGGGATAACAATATTTTAGCAATATCAACATTTAATATAACTGTTATAGGTCTAGCACGCATTGTGGTTAGCCACAAAACTTTATGCCCTTCCAGAATCATTGCGATAAGAAACCGCTATAATGCGTAAGGTTGTATAAAATATAAATTTATAAATCATAAAGTTTTGCGGTTAACAACCCCCCACGATGAACCGTAGTAAGTACACATAGGCACATGTAGGTATCAGTCGGTAAGCTTGACTAACGAAGACTAACGAAGAACTAAGCTTTTAGGAAGACAAATATTAGGTCCTTACGTATGAAATTGGCGTTTTGTTGAACTGGCCACTTTGATCTAAAATATCTGGCGTTTTGTTAGGAATTCCATATTGATATTTATTTCAAATTTAGGCTTGTGTATTTATATTTTGAATTTAGTGATTAATTTGTTTTCGCAGGCATTTAATTTTGACATCGTTCTTTTCACAAAATAGAAAACTTAAAATATCGCGTTATTTACGAATATGAGTTCCACCGTGGCATCAGCTTGAAGGTTAATGATGTGTATGGGGAAGCTACTGCCAAAGAAAGCACGGTACGTTTTTGATTCCAACGTTTTCGTTCTGAAAATTTTGACCTACGAAACAAACCCCGTGGACAGCCGAGAGACCTTAGTTCATAATGAAGAATTAAAGGTGATCGTGGAAGCGGATCCATCGCAAACCACGTCAGAGTTAACAGCAGGCTTCGGTGTGAGTGATAAAATAATTTTAATTCACTTGAAACAAGTTAGAAAAGTAAAAAAGCTTGAGAAATGGGTACCACATGAATTGACTGAAGCACACCAACAAACACGCATTGAGTGCTGCATTACATTACTGAAACGTTACAATAACTAGAGAATTTGGAATCATATTGTCAGTTGTGACGTAAAATGGATCCTTTACGACAATGAAAACTATCATCACAGTGGTTGAACTCAGGAGAACCAGTCAAATTCTGTTCCAAGCGAAAGTTGAGTCAGAAAAAGGTACTAGTGAGTGTTTGGTGGATCAGTGTTGGTGTCATACAATACAGCTTCCTAAGACCTCAACAGACGATAACGACAGATCTGTATTATCAACAATTGCAAACCATGATGGAAAAGCTAGCCGCTAAACAACCGAGACTAGTCAATGTCTCTAGCTTACTGTTGCTTTAGGACAACGCTAGACCCCGTACTTCACGACAGACGGTCGCTAAATTAGAGGAACTGCGGTTGAAATGTCTCCGACACCCAGCATACTCCCCGGGCCTTGCTCCAACAGATTACCACTTTTTTCCGAATTTGGAAAATTTCCTGCAAGGAAAAATATTCAATTCCGATGAGGCTGTCCAAACCGCCTTCAAAGATTTAATTGATTCTCGCTCCCACAATATTTTCAGTAATGGATTCAATGAACTACCTATAAAATGGCGAAAGTATATAGATAATAATAGTAAACACTTCATTTGATTAAATGTATAAATTCATAATATTTTTTTCGTATTACTTTTTCCTTATAGAATGCTGATTTCATATGTAAAGATATTAAGTTTTTGGTGGGATCGCAAACTCTCATGTAGTTGTTTGACCCTATATTCTGTAATACGGGTGGCATTTTGCATAATAAAGCTTGGTTATTATACATATGTGAAGCGGATTGTAAATAATAACATAGACCATGAATTCTGAGATGCCACAAAACTCTCTAGAAAGTTCTAACAAGGGAGCCACCATCTTATTATAATACTGAAATCATCACGGGACAGTACACACTATATTCACTTGATAAAGGTAGTAATATTCTTCAGTAAAGAGGACTAGTTGCTAAGTTAGGAAGAAAAAGAAGAAAAGACAAAAATATCAAACTTTTTTCAAATATCCAATTGTTGGGATGTCGTTTATTGTATACTAGCTGTATATATTTATGAAATACAATTAGTTTTACAATAAAAATATTTGCAAAATAATAAATGTATATTTACTGCTGTTTTATTATTTGATGATTCACTAATGAGAAAATGATTTGATACGCTTTGTGACAAAATCAATGTAAAAAATCAAACAAGATTGTTGAAATGATAAATTGCATTCTATTAAAATTTTAATTAGTTTAAACATAAGTACCTATTTATCCCAACAAAAACATAAATGTGATAACTATCAGGTAAAAAGGAGGCCAATTTTGGTAGAAAGAACGTGACGCCGCGACGTTCGGAGTAGTCTTTGTCACCGATAAAAGAGCTGAGAATTAAAGCGTGCCAAGTTCCATAGCATGTTCCTCTCATTAGAACTGTAGGAATGTACGATCTTCAATTAATTTACAAAACAATTCGTTACTTTCTTTGATAAGGGTTTTCTAAATTGGTAAGTCTTATTCTCCCCTTACCGCAAGGAGCTCCGTAAATCCTACTCTCTGCAGTAACACAACACAAGGTTATTTGACTGCGATCTTATGCAGGGAGGAAATTTCTCTGTGCCCTACTTCTCAATAAATGATCAAAAACTTACCCTACAATATCCTTGTTCGCAAAGTATATCCGAACATGTTACAATTTGTAAGAAACATAAAAACAAACACAAACAAAATCGTTTATAATCGGCCATTTTGTCACTA
Source organism: Saturnia japonica (assembly GCA_033032175.1). Taxonomy (NCBI): domain Eukaryota; kingdom Metazoa; phylum Arthropoda; class Insecta; order Lepidoptera; family Saturniidae; genus Saturnia; species Saturnia japonica. The sequence continues at coordinate 4,478,553 of CM065331.1, forward strand.
ACACTGATTTGAATATCGAATTCTGTTTTGTTTTATCTATATTATAATAAATATCAATAAGATAATCTACTTCTACAATTTCGTTCGAGGAAGTTTAATTAACACTGATAAGTGACGTCATTACCATAATATGTTGTTTAAAACTGCTAACGGTCACATACCTACTTATTTAATTTTTACACAATTCCAAACACGGCCATTTATTTGCAATTTATGCAAAGCTTGTATTAAGGCAACTAAATAGATGATATACTATACATGTATAGATAATTAATTAACACTCAGTCATACAACCAACAATTATTCTCAAAGTCAATCATGCGCAGGGATCGAACCTACGATCTTTCGGCTCAATAGTAAAGTTTACAACCACTGCGTCATGAGGTCTCTCAGAGCTACATAAGTTGGTACCTATTATTCCAAATTTTGTCCAAAGATTTGACTCATACATACTCAGGTGGTACTTAGGTGATACTTAGGTCATATCAGACGGTTCACTCGAGTGAATTTTTTATTTTTCACACTCACCTGCTTTTACAATATATTATGTCGTCGAACGAAGTCGTGCGTTTCGGAATTAGTTCAATAAATATAATTCAATAAAGAAATTAACAAGCATAAGGTTGCATTAATTTGGTTAATTCTGTTGTATTGCGGGTCCTTGACGTCTTTATTTTGTATTAGCTGAGCCCCACGGTTTAACCCGTGTTAATTTTATACGACAAACTGATGTTCGATCCATCGCACCCGCGTAGGCAATTTTTTATACCTTGTGTAAAACTATCGACATTTTTATGAGAAATAAATTATTTTTTCAAATTATAATATATCCTATGTTACTCGCAGATACTGTAGCTTTATATTGGTGAAAGAATTTTTAAAATCGGTCCAATAGTTTTTGATTTTATTCACTACAAACAAAAAATCAAATCTTTCCTCTTTATAATATTGGTATAAATATAATGTCTTCATCAGTAAACTCTAAGTTTAAATATAATTTTTAACTTGACCTACCATATGCCACGAGCGACGTTAGACCTGACGTTCGTCTATTAAAGAATTCGAGGCAAAATGGCCGAGACCGCGTGAATGTATTTCTCTGTGTTCGGACTATTCATTTTTCGTTCATTCGCAATGGGAGTAAATGATGGCGAATGCATTGGATATTGGATATTGATCCAACACCGTTGAATCCGTTCAGGAATGAATTAATTCAACATTCTTACTTCATTTTGTGTTAAACTTCAAATGCATCATTTCGAGCGAAAGGTGTCGAATGAAAGAGGAAAAAGAACGAAAAATTATTTTATACTAGTCTATAGGTACTATCTATCTATACTAATAAATTAAAGCGAAAATGCTTTTTGTTTATTTGTTTGTTTAAACACGCTAACCTCTGGAACTACCTACCAGTGGGGAACGAAAAATTCTTTTTGTATATGATAACCAGACTCTCGAGGAATAGTATATGATATTTAAGATTAGGCTATAACTCTCAGATAGCCTTAAATGTTGATTTTTGTTACGGAAGTTGGAAGTCGAAGCCCTCCCGAACTGCTTTAACCGCGTGCGCTGGCGTAATCGTTAATGATACGGAAATACAATGTTCTACAATAATAATGGTCCTTAGTATATCTAAAAAAATCTGCGATAGCATATGCCTATCTCTCATCCATAGGCCACAATAAGGTATTTTGTGACAAAGATTTATTGAAAATTAAAAAGTAATTTATAAGCATTCTTTTTAGACATGTCATATTAATCCTTACAAACAAAAGTTCTTCATCATAAAGACAATTTATGAGGTGAAATGTTGCTCTTTAGAGTATGCTATTTGGACATACAGTTTAGGAGATAATGAAAAATTAAAACAATTATTTGTACTTGCGGGAAAAACAATTATTATAGACATAGACGTTGGCAGCACGGTGTTTGTCGGATTAAATTAAAACGGGTGAATCCGTGGGGCATAGCTAGTAATCTGTTATAACTTTAATAGCTAGTTAAATAAAATCTTGTAATAATAATCACAAGCGTTCAGTTTTTAAATAAAATAATAATAATATGTAATAAGATTTATTGAACCCATTAACATGTTACAACAAGATCAAAAATTATTTACTATTTATTAGTATTTACTACATTAGAAGAACTGTGATGCAGCCCATAGCGCCCTCCTCCAGGCTAACTAACATAACGATGTTTTTACCTGACTGCGAAATATGTATGTTTGTTTCTGTGGCACCCTCTGTACATGGCCTAAGCAGCTTGATGAATTTTCGCATACGAGGTAAATTTTACATAATTGTGGGAGTCACATATGTTATATAATATTTAAGAACGACGTTTGGGAATCAAATAAAAATCAAAAATCGTAAAAAATAATTTTACTCAAGTGTTTTTGTTTCCTTTTTAATATTGTTATAGTAGCTTTTGTAGCTATTGAACAGCTCTTCAGAACACTCACCATGATACAGACGATAGAACACGCTCAGCGAGGCGATGTTCCTGGGCAGCTGAAGCGGCTCGAAGTATTTGGTAATTTATGCATCATCAACTAAGCGGACAGCTCTTCTCTGCAACCTTTCAAGAGCACCGAGGTGTTTTGCGGATCCATCCCGAAGATGTGAACAGTATTCCATACACGGTCGAACTTGTGCCTTGTAAAGAAGATACATCTGACCGGGCGTGAAAAACCATCGCACCATGTCCAGGATTCCATATTCCTGATTTGTGTTCCACAGAGGAAAAGAGTAGAACGTAGAGTTAGTAGAAATAACAGAAGTACCTAATAAAACGAAATTTAAATATAAAAAGGAAAGGTTCGGAGTATCATCTGTAGTAAAGAAAGAAATGGTAAAAAATATTATTATAAAATCTTTAAAAAACAAGCTTTTATTTAATATTTCAATAACTAGTTACATGAATAATGACTGCAGTTTATAGTCTGAAGGTACATTTAGGATGCATTTGCGTATGGGAATTGGTATGGTCTATAAATTGCGTTCAGCTTATGTACATATATAAAATAATGTAAGTATATGCCATTTAGTAACATATTTAATGTAACAAAAAGAAAAAATATCTGCCGAATTAATCAAAATTACGTGTTTTTGTATTTTCCAGGAGTATTTATAGATGGCGCTGTACGGCATGGTTTAAAGTATCATGAAATTGATTTGATATTTATTGTCACACTTAAGTACATTTTCTGTAAGCACTTATATTAATAATTTAAGTCACATAATGGAAGCTCATAAAAAAAAAAAAAAATCCCCATTTTTGTGACATTTTTCATCGATGTTTCCTCGATAAATGAGCTATCCAACAATAAAATAGTTTTTCCATTCCAATAACGCGTTGAATCAAACAAACTAACGAACTCTTCAGCTTTATAATATTAGTATAGATTTTAAATGTTTTTAAATAGATTTTAACGTAATTTTAAAATAATCAAAAATATCTATTCGATCTTTTACTACGATAAATGTCCTTGTTTTGTGTTTGCACTATCAAGTTTTTTATGAAATTACACTAAACAGATATATTATAAAGCATTATTATTAACTGGATATTAACCGTTTATAAAAATAAAGTTAATAAATAAAATTAGCTTTTTGTTAACGACGGTAAACATTTAAAATGATTTTACTTAGGTATTCTCAATAGCTCATGCCGGTGAAATAACGTAAGGTGAGATTGAGGTGAGGTGAGGTTTTTATTTAGTTGCTGTTATACCTTCACAAAATATAACACGTGGACGAAGTCGCAGGCACAGCTAGTATTTAATAAAAGTATGTTTCCCTTTCATTTGATTCCCATATCACTGGGATGTATAAAAATAAGAGGTCTACAATCTTTGGGAGTAGGTACGCTATATTTGATTTTTAATGATTGCGTCAAATAAAACCTTGTAAAAAGTGAGTAGAATTTCCTAAATTACTTATTTGCTAATTACATAGCTGGTTACGCATTTAGATGCTCCAATTACTGGTTTGAATTTTATGGGATCAAATTTTTAACCTAGACAACACAATTTTTTCTTAAGTAAATACCCAACAGGTACATACCTAATTTAATTTTAGAGCAAAAGCGTTGAAGTTTATATCACTATTTACTTGAGTTATCGTTTTATCAGCGGCCGTCGGATCTTATGTCTCCGTTATCAAGTGATAACAAGAAAGAATTTACTGAGCAAACACTCGCGTGTTTGAATTCTTTGGCAACGCTTTACAGCAGTATGCCGAGAGATTAAAACGATTTTAGCCAGTCTTGAAACTGGAGTACCTAATTAGATAATTTAATTTAATTTCTTATACACGAAATTCACGGTGATGTTCAATTTCAGTACATTTTATGTTAACAGATTTAATTATATTACATACTAGCTGTGCCCGCGGTTTCACTCGCGCGGACTACAGAGTATCTTCGGTCGGGCAGATGCGTGAATCGTTTTACCCTCGTTCCACAAATAAAAATCAATTTCAGAAAATTTTGCTTGAATGGCTTACGCTGAGTAAACCATAAGAGATAAATCAAATTAATGTATTACATAACAGTAGACCTTAAAAAGACCTACTTGCAAAATTTCAGCGAGAGTAAAATATGTCTATCTTCTAAGGATCACTTACAATAAGCATTTTTGAGTTTATAGTAATCACGAGAGGGTGTAGCACGATTCTGAGTCACGTGGCTCTACAGTCCGCTAGCGCAACCGCAGGTACAGCTAGTTTCATATATATTATTAGGTTTAGTAATACTCTAATAGGAAGACAGTACGCAAAGTGCGAATGGGCCGAACTGATATCTCACTTTTCAATGGAGTTAGAATCCGGGAGTTGACAACTTTTGGAAAATTGTTTTAAGCATTTTATATATTGAAAATAATATCTGTGAATTAAATAATTTTCATAAGATAACACTCAACTGTGTTTATCATTGAACGATGACGTCATATTTTCTGTATATGGTCTCCTTAAATCCCGTCACTGATTTATAAAATGTAATTTTTTCCACATTTGTATTGTTTTTAAACATTTTTTTTCATAATGTCAACTCGTGGATTCTTGAGTGGAGATTGCGTTTTGACGTAATGTGTTACTTAGTTAGTTTTTTTTTTTTTTCGTTTTGACGTTGTTGTTAGCCTTAAGGGCCTTGAAGACTGAGAAGGCTTTTAGAGTTTCACGGGGCTTTTACCCTGTTAGAGAGAGAAAAATAAATACAGGAAAATAACATAGATAATAGAGTTTAAAAGCTTGTGAGTTAGTAGAACTTACTGTACCGTGGGACACCAATATACATAAAGACCACGCAATACAAATGAATAAATATTACGATCTATATAATGAGCTAACCAAAAACGGCTATGCGGTTATCTTATATGCGGTAGAAGTGGGAGTGAGAGGTATTCCAGCGAAATCTCTCTATAACTTGCTAAAAGACATGGGTCTGTCGAGAACTGCAGTAAGTTCTATTTTACAGCCGTCAAGGTGACCGCTGATTTGCATCATAAGGAGGGGGACCTTTCCCTCTCTCTACCTCACGATGAGCCTGGCACTCGCACGGTTTTCTTTGGAATGCTAAGATGGTTTGCCTCTAAAAGAAAAAAAAACCCCACAACAAGATGGCGTTAGCATAGTGGTGGTTGTGACGAAAGTCATCGTAACTGCCATGCCCTTGTGCAAAAACTTCTCGGCAGCTGGATAGACAATGGCTGATCCCAAAACGCGACAAACCTAAAGTGACAAGCTTATCACTATGTGTTCCAAATTCAAAATCAACGGTGTTCTTCTAAAGACCAACAAATTCGATAATAGAACGCCAGTCGTCAATGTAATGCCTTCTAGCCTCTCGACAGATCCCGACACGCGATAAGCCAAAAGAGAGTCGTTATCACCATGTTTCTCTTCCACAACACGTGATGGGCTTCGGAGTCACAGTTTAACGGTAAACTCCATCTCGGCTTGAACTAAAAAGTTCTCTATGACTTACATTTGTAGTACCGTGAAACTGTGGAACCTTCTCCCGGCCTCCTTACGACATCTGGTTCTTTAAGCGTAACGTGAGGAGATATTTATGTGGCATGACAGCAGCGACCCCCGATGGATTTAGATCTCTGGGTGGTTATCGTTGTGTTTGGATTGTGCTTACCATGAGGGACGGTACCGTTAATGTGCCGAACTATATATTATAAAGAAATGTGCTTGGTGGTGGTTCCACCAGCCCGCAAGTGTAGATATAAGTTTTCTTCTAGTTTCTTCTGCAGTACTGTTGAGCCAGCAACCGTTCATAAAGAGAGCAACTCCATGACAGTGTTTACTGTCAATACTGTCGACGGATAGCTCTCTTCATTAACAGATTATAGGCTGTTGTTTTTACGCTCTTCTTTCTTTACTTCTTTTATCTTCTATTCTTCTACGGATACTTCTTCTATTAACTAATTAAAATTTGCTTTTTATTTTGGCATATGTTTTTTTCATCTTTCGCAAATAATACTTGGTACCTGTCTCTTCTGATAGTTTTCCTTCTATTTAATCTTCTATTACGCGGCACAATGAACTGCATTTTCCTGAAATTAAAATTAAAAAAATTGGTTTGTAGTTGTTAAGTAAAATAAAAAAATTAAATCTTCTTTAATATATCCCACTTTTACATAAATATAAACATAATTCGTTTCTCTTGTATGTTTGGAAAAAGTAAGAGAATATACTATGACCAAATCTAAGTAATTAAATACTTAATTAAGTCTTTCATTAAGTCAATCGACTTGCACAATTAATGTAAAAAGGACCCTTCAAAATATTATTTTCACTCATATAAATATTCAATCGAAATAAAATGAAAACACGTAGTTCAACATATTCGTATAAAAGCTAGTTCTAAAATAAAACTAATATTGGTATTCAAATATATTATAGATGTTCTTGCAGCACAACGGGGAAGCTTTCGCTTCGTCGAAGGCTAAGTTACATAAATTATTTGCACCGTCCAAAAATAATAAAAACATCAAAATACGCCTACAATGTGTGTCGCAATATCGAGGTGTGAATTGGTAGAACACGCCCTATTTGTAAGTATAGTTGTCGCTACTGTTTGCATTTCTTTGTACAAACGCAGCGCCGGCGCGGCGCCGCACCGAATACATCTTAACGGTACTGCCACTTGGCTACTTCTGGTGTTGCCTTTTCTGTGATTACGTTATTTCTTCACATGGCACCTGTTTCATTTCTTTTAAGGGTATCGTTATCAGAACTTAAAGCTTTGTTGTTAGCACTCGGAATTTTGGTTCTTTTAGAAGAATTACCTACTAATACATTTTTGTTATCAAGGAGTGGTTACCTAACGTTTTTAATCTTTACATATTGAAAGCCCATTTTACCCTACCCCTTCTTAAATTTTTATCCCAGTTAAAAACACAAAAATACAGTCTATGAAATTGTAATTTTTTATGTGTAGTTTAAATTTAATTATTTGAAGTACTACCTATTATTGTCGAAGCACTTTTGACGTTTGAATGAAACTATCACCACCTCGTTGGTTTTGTAGTTATTCCCTTAATAAAAACCTTATTGCCCTCACAAGATAGTAATCACTCAATTGTTCGGAACCCAGGTTTTAAAGCATGGCACTATAGCGGGTATTAAATCTGGTATATAGAGTTCGCGATGTAGTCGGGTACAGATAGCCTACCAACAGGCAACATGTAATAGAAGATTTAAATTAAAATTAAATTATTCTCAACAATCTACTGAATTGTAATAAGGTGATACTAAAAATACAAATCTAAGGGAAAACAAAAGAATACCTCATAGTATTTCAACAGACATTATGTCAGTGCAAATACTAGAATACGGTACAACAATCGAAAATAAATTAACCGCATATACAGTAAATTGTTAAACAAATGCGGTTAGATATTACGCTGAACGTTTGCGACAACGGTCAAAACGAGTTTACACGAGAATCAACAATTTTGTATCGTTTAGCTTACGGCTAATTTTGACACTTGATTTTTAGCTATGTTGAAAGTTTTTTAAACAGAAAGTCTGTGTTTTCGTTTACATGTGAATATGTTAGTTCAATTTTATTGTTAGATCATGCTATAAAGGGCCGTATTTTAAGATTAATGACCTTTATAAATAATGAAGTGATCAAAGCAAAATATTAAGGGTTATATCAATTAACCATGATATTTATAATTGTTACCTGCTCTACAAATATCTTCAACTCTCTAGTTAGGAATAAGTATTAAAAGTTTTTTAAATTTTCATCTCTAATATTATTTATATAAATGGATTAATTGGAAGATAATTTTAAATCGTCCATTTTACTGCAGTCTTTCATAATTATTTTAAAACAGTTTAATATTTTAAATAAATCTTCATAGGTATTTCCTTGAATTAGATTATGTAAATAAAATTATTAAAAGTTTTTAAAAAAACGAGTAACGTATTAAAGAGTTTCTAAGGCCATAATAGTAGTAAACAGTACCTACTTATTTCAATTTTCATGTAAATACTTTGAAACCGTGATATTAAATGTAACAGTCACGTGAATTTAAAACTAAAAACAAAATAAAGATCTTAGTGAAGCGTATGACATCATAGACGACCTAAAAAATTGCCCATAAGAGACAATTTTACACTGAAATTACAAATGTACTGTACAAAAACATAATACACGCACGTTTTCAATTATCGTGGTATATCTAAACGCTTGTGAACTGGTCTCTCACGATACACGACTAATTTGATTGGCGGGAGTTGCTCAAGGCGAAGTGTTGGGTCCGTTACTATTAATGCTATATGCACATTCATTAGGCGACAATAGTTATAACCAGAATACTAAATTATGGTTTAAATTTAATTTCTTATAAAGTCGCAACAACCACATTTCTACTACGTTTTCTCTAATACCTCAATCCTCTGGAAGTATCGTATAGTAATTTTTGAAATAATCTTTAAGCTTCTGACAAATTTCATTCATGGCTCGCATGTAGGTTAATTGTTTTTTGGTTCCCTTTTCAGGATTAAGGCTATTTTGCGAAAAATTTTGCATACATAGAGGTAGCGTGGGATTAGGAGAGGACGTAGTACGAAAATCATGCAGATGTACAATACTTCAGAAACATCCACAATAAACGTATTGAAACTGATATGATATTTGTATCCAAATTTGTAATAGTGTTTGTGCAACGTTCAATAATTTGTAACAGTGTAGAGTAGGATTCTATCATTTTTAGAGAACATAGGTTTAAAGCAATAATTTTAATTTTGAAATGCCCTTTAGGCTTATAATGAAGTAAATAAAGGAAAAAAATTTGTTTAATTATGTTGATCAATTCTAATCCACAAGCAGTTTGGCTAATCTATACAATTAATAAAATTGAAGTGTCTGTTTGTAATGTCAAAATAACAGCTTTTTACTAAATGCATAAAAGTATATACGATACCTATAACAAAACCCCCATTTTTTAATTTTGTCTGTCTGTCTGTTTGTTCCGGGTAATCTCCGAAACAGTTGGATCGATTTAGACGAGACTTTCACTGATAGATAGCTGATGATATAGGGAGTAACTTAGGCTACTTTTGTTTTAGAAAAAGAATTAGGGTTCCGCACAATTAAAAAAAAACTGGTCATGGTGAATCAATTCGGGCGCTTAAATGGCTTATGATGAGTAAACCATAAGAGATATAGCAAATTAATGTACAACATAATTATAGGAATTAAAAAGATCTACAAAAAAGTCCCAGAGAGTATACATCTATCTTCCAAGGAACACCCACAATAAGCGTTTTTGTCTTTAAAATAGCCGGGAGCGGGTAGTAAGATTCCCGCGAGCGTAGTCCACGTGAGCGAAGCCACGGACACAGCTAGTAGGTAATAAATAGGTAGAATTTACGACATACATACAAAATTTCAATAACACAGAACACGTAAAGACAAAAACCGGTGAACAATTGAAATCAACAATATCCCATATAATTTAAACGGTAGTTAGTTTGGTTACCTACGAACACCGAATAACATATTTCGTCTTTACAAAAGCGAACAGCATAGAAAACCGAGTCGTCACATACAAATTGTCCTCACACGTTAACTAATTTACATGACTATTGGCACGATCCATTGTTTTCAAGAGTTTCATACGTGGCGCTCCACGTCCGTCTTATTTAACTAAGGAATATGTAATTATGTTATGCAACTGGTTTGGCCTATTTCGTGTTTCGGTATGCAGTTTTCGATTTTAAACTAAACTACCGTGATATATATTTCGTCTATTTACTTAATATTTAGAAGATAATAGAAGCGGTTGAATAATGGAAAAAGGGAATTTTTTTGATGTCTTTTCTTATATAACTAATTTTGTAAACAAGTGTATGCTTCCTGCTGGTAAGCGGTTACCTTAGCCTATAGATGATCGATACTAGTGCGTAGCTGAATTTAAACCTCTCTTCCCCGAGGAGCTCTCAGGCATTTTTTTTATTATGAAAGTTATCAGGTAGCTAGTACATGTGCTATGTTCGTTCATGGCTGCATCACCGCTACACCAACGTCTTCCATATAACAGCATGGTTAACAAAGCATACATACGAGTTTTCCTATTCAGTCCTCAGGGGTAATAATAACATATCAATGATTAACCTGGTAGAATTAAAAAAGAAAGACGGAAGTTTACTCAATTTGAACATATACTTATATTTTTTTATGGTTGCTCAGCCATAACTTCTTTGTTCAGGAACAAATTTGGATGATTCTTTTTGTTTGATAGGCTACCGCCTATCGCCGTTATCGCGGTAACCCTCAAGGGCAGTCCCATTTTAATTTCATTGACATTGGACCTTCGAATTAGAAGATATACCATGCAATCCTCAAAATAATTGAACTTCATTTTCTTCTTTGTTAAAAATTATCTTGTTGAGACTGGTTATAGATCCTTGACTAGTTGTAGTATTCCTTGATATCAAGCGGATTGTGTGGACCTATTTGCTAATTCTTTTTTGATTTACGCTTCCAACAGCAAAATTACATATACAATTGTTACAGATATAATAAAAAAAATACAGTTCATTATAGGTTGCCCCGACTTGTTGTTGTAAGCGCGACAATTATAATCGAGGTCCTAGGTTCGATTCCCAGGTCGAGCAAAGTGATATTGGGTTTTTCTATGAAATTCTAAGTAACAGCTCGGAGTTTGGCTTTGTGCCCGATTAATGGCAATAGACTCGCCCCCAATTACATGGGACCTAAAAAACATACACGGCGAACTGGGAGTGTACGTTAGTACACCTCTACCTACACCCTTCGGGGATACGGGCGTGATGGTATGCATGTATGTGTCCCGACTTATTATAACATTATTGAACCTTCGCGTAAATGATATGATTTAACATCTTTGGGTATCGACTGATATGCGATTACGAATACAGAGTAGTCTGTAAGATTATTACGATCATTTTTATAAGGTGCGTATCATCTAATGAGTCAGTGTGGTAATAGATTTTTGTATTATCCTCGTAGAGAAAAAAGTAAATTTAGTCAAACAAGTGTGTATGTCATAAAGGTATGCATTGTATAAAAGCGGTCCCAATTGAGAGCCCTGCGGTATACCAGAAAATATATTAATATAATCTAATTTGAAGCCAGTGTTACCACTGCTTGTGGCTTGTTTATTAAGTAAGATTTCACCAATAGTAAGAAACTTTCGTAGATACCGAGAACTTCTAGTTTTGCACAAAGTATGTAGTGTTGACACACGATCCAAAGCTTTTTCGAAGTCCGCGTAGACCACGTCAACTGGTCACCTCTATTTATATTCTCAAACAAATATTTAGTGAATAAGGTTAAATTATTGATGTGGTCTTTCCTCGGAGGAAGCCATATAAATACAAATAATACATGTACCTACTGTTTTGATAGTTAGTCCTATTAAATATGCTTAGTTATTATTACGTTCTGCGTATAAAAATAAAGTTAAACATTGCTTACATTACAATCCCAATCATTTAATGAAGTCATCTATACCGTATTGAAAAACTTATTAATCAGATCAAGGAATTCTCTTTTTTCAACAACTTTATAATAAATATTATAAACTTCCAAATATGTCTTGCTGACAATATACCACTCTCGTCTACAGCCATGCTTGTTTGTACAGATGATTTCAACCAAGAATTATTAAATATAAATCCTAAAACAGCTTAGAATAAAGTTGAAAATACTATGCCTTGGATGTGAAAGGTAGTCGACATATTTGTCTGCTGTCTTTGTAGCCTCAGCTGATAGCGTTTGAATCAACGGGAAATATCTTTTGAATAACTCATATGGATATTTAAAATTCATTTTACCCCAATAAAGAAGGACATACTTGTGTACATTTAGTATAAATTACTGTTTGTAATTAGGTGTGAAAAATATAGACGAATTATACATACATAGATGGTTAAAATTATTATCCATTGTGAAATATGCACTGTGTTGACATAGAACGTAAATACCTATACGTAAATTGTTTTTTTTTTAATTAATCAATATGTATAATCAAACTTTTTATGTAGTTGTAAGAGAGGAGGGTACAGAGAAATCTTTTTGAAAAATTCTCTCTACTAGGGGCAGCCAGGCTGGTGACATACATCCACCCTATAGAAGATCGCAGCTAAAAAATCCTTTCGTTGTTACCGTTTTCAGCTACTGGGTGGTGATTTTCAGTTTATGGGTAGTAAAATTACGACTTGAAATCACATCAAAAATAAAAATGGCATACCTACATACCTAACCTGGGTCAACACATAGGACATTTTGTATCCCGGTAAATATAATAATATCTTTTTCATTTCTCTCTGGACCTAGTTCTGATATCCACATAAGCGAAGTCGCAGTCAGAAGCTAACTCAACCATAAATCCGTTGTATACCATGTATTAAATATAAACTTAATATGTATATGTATTTCGTTAAATTAGGTTAAGTTATGATTGTAAGAAATTGATTTTACTTTGTCGATTCTAACTTAGAAGAACTATTTTTTTATCTTATCATTGTGTACACAATTATGTAAAATGTATAATTTTAACCGCAGCGACTGAAAATTATACCAGAGTCACGCATTCAGAACAATGTCGCAGTAATATCACTATCGACGAGGTTATTTCGCATCTTCTTTGTTCAACAAGCTGAACTCAGAAGAGCGATAAGGACAGAAAATATAGCAAAGTTAATAACAGAATTTTAGAAGTGTCGTCTATCTATATTAATAAATTTGTAGTTCTGTCTGTACATGTATTTTTTTCCAAATTTCCTGATAGACATCCTATATATAGGACAAGAATAACGGATATCTGTTTGTATATCCGGAATTAGCTCTAAAACGGCTTGATCGATTCTTATGAAACTTTGTACTTGGGAAGTTTATAATGTCATTGGTCAATTGATAGGCTATAAGAATCTTCAATATTACCTTTAGAAATCGCAATTTTTTTTACTAATTTAAACTGATTTTCATGAAATTGTACACTTATTATTCCATAGATGGTAGGGTATATGACTTGTCAATGTACGAAATGTAAATAATTACTACGGAATAAACACGTGCAGAGTCGCGGGGCACCAGTAGCTACCCATAAATATATTGACATAAACACAATATAAGAGTACCTATTCCTAGTTGTGAAGAAAATTCTCGGAAAAAGCCAATAAATGGTGGGAAAATATTGATAGATATTTTTTAGTGCAGCAATTATCGAACTTTTACTTTTATTTTATCGTATCACCAAGGGATCTATAAAGAGGTATAACTTATTACGTGCGTACAAAATTATACAATATATTTTTTTTAAACAGTACAGTCAGGTTAAACCATTTAGAATATATAAATTAGAAATTAGAATAAATCGGCATTAGGTTCAATAACACGAGATCAAACACGTAATACACTATTGGCACTCTGATATACAATTTGCTGGACTAAAATGATTGCCGCGAATACTGCGATCGACCTGATTTTTGTAATTGTTGCTAACGTGGAGTATAGTGTTGTAGTATAGTTGTTCCTAAATGATTTATCGAGCTATTTTGAACAATGAGTAAAACGAAATTAAGGAGTTATATCAAAACAGTTCGATGCATCATTTAGGCTATGTACTACAACACTATGCTCCACGCTTGCAACATTTAAAAAAAGGTCCAAAAAGGTTTAGACCAAGAAATTCTAAAACAGTTTAGTGTGCGTATTGTTGCGTTGAAATCTTTATTATACGTGTTTCATCCAGGTACATAAAGTACACGTAAACACAATTAAACACGTCTAATACACTTTAAATTATACTTTAAATCCTTAGGTTTTGCAAAAACAAGCGGGATTTGTTTTAGGCTGATAGCACATATAAAAATGGTCTCGTATCACTATGATATTCTAACACAATGAAGTTTAAGTAATAATAAATAAAAAAACGATGTCGTTGTCTATCGATTTGTATAGCAATAAGATATTTTGTAAGTAACAAATGTAGTTACCTACTGTGGTTATGTTCGCTAAATGTAATTGGTTTTGTAAATATTATGCACGGGCGCAACCGTTTCTATATCGCGATTCATTCAAAAGATCATGGATTGCCCCTTTTTTATACTATAAAGAAGGAAAACAAGCCTGATGATAAGTGGATAGCGGCTACAGTAACCTATGGACGCATGTAATATCATAGGTTATCAGTTATCACTAGCGCATTTCCGACCTTGAACCCCCTTACCTCATAGAGCTCTGGAAGCTCTACTCACCGCAGGAACATAACATAAGGTTATTGACTGCGATCTTCTGAAGGATGCAAATTTTTACGGGTCAAGAGAGGCTATCCAAAAGTAAGGTAGACGAATATAGGAGTAGATAAAGACCTAAGAAGGTATGTTTGAATTGTATGAGGAATGGTATCAACGGAATGGAATGGTGTCATGTGAAATTTCTTTGAAAATTTTTCTTTGTTCGACTGGTGGAATTCCTCCACCTTACAGAAGATCGCAGCCAAATAGCTTTGTTTTGTGTTCTTGCGGTCAGTAGGGTCTCGAGAGCTCCTTAGGAAAGGAAGTTCAAGGCCGGCAAAGCTCTAGTGATACCTTTGGTGTTGCAAGCGTTCTTAGGCTACGGTAACCGTTTAACATCAGGCGGGCCGTATGATTGTTTACCGCCTTAGTTGTATTAAAAAAAAACTACAAATGTTCAAATATATATTTCCATAGGTACTATTATTATAAAGAGGTAGATGATATCTGAAACTACTGAACCGATTATGGTAGTTCTTTTACTGATGGAAAGCTGCGCTCTTCTTGAGTATAATACTACATACTATCAAGTTTTATATCATAAGGAATCACAGCGTACGAAGTCGCTGGCGGTTTCTATATAGTAATCCATATTTCTTACTAAATACAGTTATTTCAAAATATTTAGGCGAAAAAGATGCGCTCGGTGTCTTACAAAAAAACCTATCTAGGTAAACTTGGAATGTAAACCGATTACATATATAATATATATGAGAATTGCTCACTTAATAGTATGTATTAGATTAATATTTTAAATTGAAATTATCCCAAACTATCGGATAAAATATATGCTGTTGTACGCGCATCACGCAAATACGACTGGATAGATTTTGATCAATTCTATTTTGTTTTACTGCTTAGATACTTGGTCTCTATCTTTAAAAAAAATCTATCACGGTATTTTCATTCAATAAAAACCTATTAAAATTTTAAACAGAAACGACGATTTTTATAAGCACTACGAAGTACGTAATAGGTAACATTGTTTAGTAATGTTTTTCTTTACCGTGATGTTAATATAATAAACATCGCAGTCGAAGTCGCAGGTTTTAGCTAGTCTAAAATAATTTTATTTCCCTATCTATAAACTTGCGGCGGTCGAGTGGTTTTTAAAACATTTATCTATCGGCGGAAAATCGATTCGATGTCCACAGGTTCGAACACCGTCGCGGCATATACCTACCAAGGAATTTTTCAAAATTTGCGTACATTTACCTGTTACATTTACTTACTAATTCAAATTGGTAGCACTATCGGCTGACAGTGAATGAAACTATCTTGAGGAAACAAACATAAACTGAACAGTTGAGGAATATTCTTGCAGTAACGCTGCATGTGGGTAAAATATAGAAGGAGTGCCGTAACTAGGGAAGAGCCAGCGGTGCCCAGGCACATAGTACAGACTCTGGAGGGGTGCAGAAAAGACCAGACCAGAACCACAAATTATAGCTAGGAAAAACAAATTTCAAGGGCATAAAAGGCTAGTTACGGCCAACGATATTTTTTAAGCGGATAAGACAGCATTGACGCTCTTTACATGCCATCGTGAAAGGTGGTCAATTGCCTTCAGTTCACAATTTTAATACTTTTTTGACAAGATTTTCCGCCTTACGCTGTGATTTCCTATCTGTTTTGTTTCAACACCACGATAACAAAATTTGTAAAGTTTTCAAATTGCTTTTAGTGATAGTATAACGTGTCTATTTATAAAACGTCATTGGTTACGGCACAGTATAGAATAGTTTTTTCCTCCTAACTGACTACACTGTTAATCATAATGGCCCTGAAGCTTCAGACGGCTTTTACAGCTTCACCGTGTCTTGGGGCCAGACCTCTGGTTGGGCGGTTGCCGCGATTGCAAATAAGTCGCGATCTAGCTAATTCCCTATCATTAGAATTTGAGCGAACTAATTATACATATATACATGTTCCCTGCCTCCTAGGAAGAAAAGGAAGGAAACATGTGTATATTTATTTAGTGATCTGAAAATATATCTACACTAACTAGCGTAAAAAAAAAGAAAAAAGTTTCCTCCCGGAACCTATGCACTTATGTGGTATAGAACACTTGATTTATCGAAATTTGAAATCGCTAAAATTAAGCTCGCAGCTTTCATTGGGAGAAGACCTTTGCCGAACATTGGGATACTTAAAGGCTGGTATTAATTAATACTATTATTTATAAACTCACACCTTTGAACCTAAATGGTCGCGGTTGTGGTTCCAGAGGAGTTATCTTCCGCGAACGCTCCGGATGTGGAATGAGCTCCCTATTGAGGTTTTCCGAGGACTACAGTATTGGGTTTTTCAAAACAGGTTTTAAAGGGTCTGTTGGCTGCAGTAACCGCTTACCATCTGGCGGGCCGCGCGCTTATTTGTTACCAACGTGGTATAAAAAACCGTAACCGATTAACGAGTAAAGTCAGAATCAAATAACTATTCAATTTACGTCCCAAGGAGGCACTTGTGTACGTCAAAACACTACTAAAGGTTCAGGAAAATATCCCAGTCATCGAGAAAAGACAGCAAGAAACACAATCGGGTCTATCTTTTTCTTTAAGATATCCATTCAGATCCAAGTCCTATTTTAATTTCATTAGCATTGGACCTTCTAATTCGAAGATATATCAGGGAACTCCACAAAATCATAAATATAGATTTTCTTTTTCGTTAAAAATTGTCTTGTAAATTTAATATTAGATACCTATATATATTCGTAAAGTCAGTTCTAAGTAAATACATCTTTTTAATTATGATATATATTGCTAAGAAGTTAAAGCTAACTAAATATTATGCTGTTCCATTTATGATAGTGTTATCAGTTCAGTTTACTGCTCTTTTAATCTAAGATATGGATTGTTATTTGCTTTGCGGTTACAATGTGACCCCGAGGTGGTATTACCAACTGTTTCATAAACAAATAGCTTCAAATTTTTTATAAAACTTATGTAATTAGACTATTTTTATCTATCTACTAATCAGTAAAAAAAATTAAAGATATTGTTCTGTATTTATGTCAAAAATATAAACCTATTCATTTATATTAAAGTTTCATTTATGCTTTTTAAATTATCTAAAAAAAAATGGATTTTATTAATTATAAAATAATTAGTTTACTATTCGTGTTTTAAAATATTGTAACATATATAGCAAAAATCTTAAAATAAAAAATGTGTGACATAAAATAAATACAGAAAAAGTAAGAATATTCTTACCTGAGGCAGTTTCCACTACCATTTTCACCGAAATTGTCAGCCATCTTAAATCACATGTTCGAATCATTACTTCATTATCATGGACGCCCTGTGTAGAAATCATGTGACCAATCAGAAGCCGAGATTGTCTTTAATTATCTATAAAACGTCCAATCGCCCGCCGTTAGGCCTACGTAATTGAACAGAATAAAAAATATTACCGCTGAAATTTAATTCACAAAATCGACTTACACACTTTTTAAATACAAACACTTGTATATCAAAGAATAATTTAATATATTAAGTTTGATTATTATTAAATTGAATTTTAAACAATATTACAGCCACTAATTTAGTACTAATCAAAGTTAAAAAGTGTTTTAACAATTTTTTTGGTAAACTGACGTTCTAAGCAGCTGAAGTAAAATGGAGTCTCTTTTTAAAATGCGGTTATTATATACAGGTGTGCCTGTTACGTCACACCTGTGGCTAGGGCACCGTGTTTATTCATTTCTTATCGTTTTAAAGCGCCGTGCTAGGGAAACTGAGTAGGAAATCGTTTTACCGACTTTCAATTTCCAACGCTATTGTTTCACAAGTCCTAACTCTTATGCTGTTACGAACATATTCATGAGTTATGAACTTATGGTTAAAGCACTGTTAACAATTTGTAATTAAAATAAGTTTATTTAATTAGAAAAATATAATAAAACAATTATAATGATTATATGTAAAAAGTAAAAAACAACACTACATTTTTGTAAAAGTTTAGCATTCAGACTTTAAATTTTGAATTTAAAATGTTATTCTTTATTATTTACTAGCTGTGCCCGCGGCTTCGCTCACGTGGACTTCAGAATTCTATCGATCGGGCACACGCGAGAATTTCGCTCTCCGCTCTCGGCTATTTTAAAGACAAAAATGCTTATTGTAGGTGTTGCTTAGAAGATAGACATATACTCTCGCTGACTTTTTTGTCGGTCTTTTTAATATCTACAATTATGCAGTATATTAATTTGGTATATATCTCATAGTTTACTCAACGTAAGTCATTAAAGCAAACGAATCGATTCACCATGACCAGTTTTATTTTTACTTGCCCGAAGTTCTAATTCTTTTTCTATAACAAAAGTAGCCTAAGGTACTCCTTATAACATCAGCTATCTACCGGTGAAAGTACCATCAAAATCAGTCCAACCGTTTCGGATATTACCCAAAAGAAACGGACAGACTGATAAAAATTTTATAAATAGGTTTTTTGTTATAGGTGTCGTATATACTTTCATATGCATTTAATAAAAAGCTATTTTGACATTACAAACAGACACTTCAATTTTATTAATTGTATAGATATAGGTTGAGGGATATATAAGAAGAAGAAATAGTTTTTTTTACTATCCCCTTGAATATTTATTATCTCATTAACAAATAAAACTATCTACATTTTTTTTATGCAGGACTTTGTCTTTAAAATGCGTTATAATGAATTCAGCTTTTAACCAGTGCAGACGCTTCTAATGACACCTCATTTTTCAAATTGTTAGGTGGTTTAGAAGATATGCGTGTAGAGATGAAAATACATACATACATAGCGGTTAAAATCATAACCGTAGTCGAAATAAATAAATATTTTTTTACGATTTATTTTTTATTTTTACGAATATTTTATGAGGATCCTGTTCACATGATGCACGGGGCGCGGCGCAGCGCACGCTTTGAGTATATTATATTATAATATTGTTCAGAAACAAATGCTTCCCCTTAATACGTTGTATGTTTATCATGTTTTTCCTAACAGCACATAGTAACCTAAAACTGAACAGAATACGCCGCAAATTTATATTCTTTGCATTGTCGCAGAATTTGATGCGCGTACTTACGACGATGTCTGCGCGTACGCAGTAGAAACTTTACTCTTGTTTTTTTATAGATTACTAGCTGTGCCCCGCGGTTTTACCCGCGTATAATTTAAAAGACACCTTTAAAGAAAAAGTTTAATTTGGCAACATAAACAAATCATCCGTTCCCGATACTTTTTTAACTGAATGTATACAAAACCTAGACCACTTCTAGTTGACTTAGAAACCTGAAATTTGGAATCAAGATAGATCATTAATCATATAGGTACAACGGATCCAAATCAAAACACTTCAAAAATTACAATTTTAATGATAACAATTTCAAAGCAGTCATTAGGACTGCCGACAGAAGTGAAAACTTAAAACTATAAACATTTTTCCTAAACTTAAAAATTATATAATTAATAATAATAATAAAATTAAACAAATACAAACAAATTTAATTTGAAATAATAACTACTAAATTTTTAAAATATAATTGTGTAACACGGGGCTTCTTAAACTTTTGTCATTCACGACCCTATTTATGATTGCGAGTTTCTTGACGACCACATACAAATATAAAAGAAAAATAAATTAATATTTTTTGATGATTTATTTATTAGGTAATAATATACCTATACATATATATGAAAATATATAGTTTTAGAATTGGTTTTGAAACATACAAAAATCTAAAATTAAAAATTGCACAAGAAATTATAAAATTCTAGTGATGTTATAAAATGGTTTATATAAATATTTGACATTATAATCTCTCGCGACCGCAGAATTTTGCTACGCGACCCATAGTTTAAGAAGCCCTGGACTGTAACATAATAAAATATTTTTTGATAATCGTTAACACGTCGCGTGACCATGTCGATGACAACTTACATGAATTTACTCTCCCTATCCAAATCTCCCTATAGAAGTTTTCACTTTAAAAAACATTAAAAGTAGCCTATGTATAAATCCAGGGTGTCAGCTACCTCCATACTAAATTTCATCAAAATTGGTCCAGCCGTTGAACGTGAAAAGTAACAACTCACAAACTTTCGCCTTTATAATATTATATAATATTAGTACTTAGGATAACTTATTATTAATCGCTTTAAAAAAATGGAGGTTCTCAATTCGAATGTACTTATATTTTTTTATGATGTTCAGCGATAACTCCTTTGTTTATGAACCGATTTGTATGCAATAATGTTTTATAAATTGACGCGATATAACTACCATAGATTTAATATAAACTACATCTATGCAATTTACTCTCACTAAAAGCAATTTGAACACGGTACAAATTTTGTTATCAGCATGTTGAAACAAAAGAGATAGGAAATCACAACGTGAAGCAGAAACTCCGTTGTCAAAAAAGGACAAAAGTTTCTTCTCGCTCACGTCGGTATCAAGTCAAAAGTGAACTGAAGGCAATTGCCCACCATTCACGACTGCATTTAAAGAGCGTCAATGCCCTATCTATAGAACATCATTGTTTGGATAATACTTTTCGTTGGGACGGGGATAGATACCTCAAAGGTAGTCCCATTTTAATTTCACTGGCACTGGATCTTGGACTTCGAAGATACACCAGGGAACTCCTCAAAATCATTGAAGATGGGTTTCTTTTGTTGTTAAAATTTTTCTTGTGTTTTGTAGTTATGATGTTTTCTAGTTATGGAAAACTTTAAGAGATATTTTTATTGTATTTGTTTGTTAGAGCGCGGTAACCTCTGGAATTGCTCGTCGTATTTTAAAATTTATTTTCGTATTCTCATTTAACTCATTTATTCAGAAAAGTTATAGGTTATATAACTTTACACTGGTACCTTAAGGAGTGAAGCAGTAAGTATGAACGTCAAGCATTCTGGCACGTACGGGAACGTGAAAACAACGGTAGGCTACGAAACTAAACTACGAACTTTAACATTAACATATTTTCATGTGAGAAGTAAAAAATAATTATTTTTTGGGCACCGCTAACGTCCATAGTATCTAACAACGTGGTAGAGCATTTTCTAAAGCTTGTCTGGTTAGTTACCACATTCAAGTTTAAAATCTGTCTCCAAGCACTTAGAAGTTCCGGCAGCTGTACTTGAGAGTTACGTCCTCTGAGGCCACTCTAGGCTAAAATGTTATCATCTTGAGCCACATACATTATTAACTATACAAAGTACAAAATGAAGTCGCTTCCCGCTGTCTATCCCTATGTACGCTTAGATCTTTTAAACTACGTAACTGATTTTAATGTGGTTTTCACTAACATTTAGTTTATTTTTACAGAAGATTTATATATGCAATGCGTTCCAATTAAGTTTTTGCACAGTGGAGTAAATTAAATTATTTGTAATCAAGTCGTCAAAAAATGATTTTCGGACGCTTACATGGCTTACGCTGGCTAAACCTTATGAGATAGATACGTCAAAATAATGTAGCAAAGAATTATAGTCCTTTAAAAATATTAGAGAAAAATCCGCGATGGCATAGGTTTATGTCCTAAGGTTGACTCACATTAACAATTTTTTTAAAAGCCAAATTCCGAGGTTCTGCTGATAATTTCGTAGAAAAACCCAATAACACTTTGCTCGACCTCGGAATCGAACCCAGGATCTCTAGCATAGCAGTCGCTAGGACCACTAGGCTAAAGGCAGTTAGGAATTAAGTTATGATCTATCATTATTAAAACGATAAACTTTAAATAAGGCTTATTTACACATAAAATACACCATTTTGTAAATTGTACACGTACGAAGCTGGGGTGGGTCGCTAGTATTATATTATTCGTTAATTTTCTGAAGGGGGAGGGAGGGGTCTGGGATTAGCCAGCCAGCTATTCAGCCATAAAAAACCCAAAATTTTTTTTTACCAATAACCAGAGAAGGCAGTCATATTCCTGTGATACTGTTAATTTTTCTATGGTGAGCTATTTCTCATAGCTCATTAGTTTTGTCCTGCCCCCGCTCTAGTTACGCCCATGCCCACTTCGTCACTTAATATCATGTGAGATTGTGTTCAAACTCTAAACCTGTAAAATGTAACAATATAGTCAAAGTTGCGGCAACCGTCGTAGCTTTAAAAAAAATATTTAAATCACGAATTGAATTTTAATTCGACTTATTTCTTAGGCGACTATTTATAGACTAACTTTCTTAAACTATGTATTCCCATAATATATAATCCGATGCCCGGTGTGTGGGCGACCGGCGACATATCTTCAGCATAACAATCCTTGTTGTTACAATGCTAAAAATACAGGGCGACCGGATGTTGGTGCCGTCATAACTATATTAAAAATGTTTATCTATATATTATTAATTATATATAAAGGTCTCGTGTCATAATGTATATTCGCGATAAACTCCGACACTACTGAACCGATTTTGATCAAATTTCGTAATTATCTGTAATTTGGCCCACCTTAAAAGATAGGATAGTTTTGGTCCCAATAAGTAACGCAGTTGTCGAGGTCTAAATTTTTTTAACGATAATTTTTACTTTTGTTACTTAAAGATTTCTCATCCTTTCCTTTCCTGTTTCTTTTCCTCATAAGTACCTAAGTAAATTGCATCCGTGCGAAGCCGGGGTGAGTTGCTAGTTATTAAGTATATAAAAGAATAACTAACTGACTGACTGACATATCAAAACTAAGCCCAAACTACTTACTGGTGCTAGGACCGTGAACATTTGCACGCGGTTGCGAGCGCTGTAGGTGAGCACTAAGGAAGGATTTTTGAAAATTCAACCCCTGAAGTGGTGAAAAATGGGATGAAAGTTTGTATGAAAATCTGTCATTTCTGAAGATAGATTTATGATAATTGTTTTTTAACAATTCAATTAGTATTCTAAAAACATACCTATATCTAATGGGATATCACAAAACTATGACGTGAGCGAAGCAGCGGGAATACTACTAGTATAGATCATCATTATGTGACACAAGGAATTGAAAATCTATCATTAAGGACCTATTGGTATATTTTCACTGCATTTGAAACCCAGTTCTCATTTTATCCGTTAGCATGTTTCAATCTGCAACCAATCAGGTTTGATTCGAAGATGCTGGGTTAAAGGTAATAATTTATTTATTTATTTTGATGCTTTCCACTATTTTTACTGGAGTCTCCAATGCAATAGTTAAGACAAATAGGAATAAATAATATTATAACTTAGTGTTACATTATAATAATGTTACATTTTATATCATATGATAGCTAATGATATCCTGGTGAATTCACTCACTCACTTACTGAATACATCAATATATAAGAACATGACAACAAAAAACCGCAAAACAGCAGTTTCCTTTAGTGCTAGCTGTGCCCGCGGCTTCGCTCACATGGACTAAAGAATGCCGTCGATCGTGCACACACGCGAATCGTGTTATCCCATTCCCGGTTATTTTAAAGACAAAAATGCTTATTGTGGGTATTCCTTAGAAAATAGACGTAATACTAGCGCTGAATTTTTCGTAGGTCATTATGTACTACATTAGTTTGATATAAGATTTAAATTTCTTATGGTTTACTCAGCGTAAGCCATTTAAATGACTCAAAATAGCCGTTTTTCCTAATTGATTTTTATATGTGCGGAACCCTAATTATTTTCTAAAATAAAAGTAGCCTATGTTACTTCCTATAATATCAGCTATCTGCCAGTGAAATTCGGAGATCACTCGACGAAGACACACAATTATTTTTTATACAAGTAGTTTTATAGATTAATTATTGGTTTTCACTCGCGCTACAAACAATGCAGAAACGAATCATTAATCTATTTAAGCTTTCATAATATGTATTTAGTAAAAAGCTGTTATTTTGATACGACAAACGAACATTTCATTTTTTTGTATCGTTATAGGTTTAGCATTGTGGCCCAAATTTAAGTGACAATGTGGCCCAATATGGTAACACGCTAAGCCTAGTGGAAGACTGGCTCTCAAGTGCAGCTGCGGGAACACACCTGTCTGTGTTTTACTGAAAGTGGTAGCAAACGGAGGTGACGACGCCCGGGCGGCAGTTTCAGGGGACGCCAAAATCATAATAAAATATGATTGGAAAAAAATAACAACTTGATTCACACAGCGCCTAGCATCCAGCGTCGTATCAATTAATTATTTGATTTTGAAATGCCCAGATGGTTTTTACCCAAATCCTAAGAGTTCATTCCGAAATTATAACAAAAAAGTCATAGTTTTTTCATCCATAAAATTTTCACACATGAAATCACACAAATGCAAAAGTTACAAGAGTGCAAATTTATTAAAGGGTTCTTTTTGTCTCGATCACAAAAAATGTGACCCGATATTATATTTGTGAGTTTTTTTAGCAATTGATTTCAAACGCTGGAGAGATGGGGCGCCACTATATTAAGTTTTTAGCACGGTTCGAAAAAATCCTAGATCCGGATCTGATCCTATAACCTTACTTAATAAATAGGCAAATCTGAGTGGTACTTCCAGACATTTTGTTATACTTAGATAAAATATTCATATAGTTTTATAACGTACTTCATTCCTAGGCTGTTTATTACTAGTTCATTTATAATTTCGACACCTTAGTATTTTCCCGAACGTTCGTTTCATCTCGACGTATCACTGTTCCATTTTGTTATCAGATAAATTATCTTACGAGATAAGGTAGGCAAACTATGTCGTTACTTACGTGTTAATATTGTCGTCCCGGTGTAAGTTTGAGGACTTTACTCTGATAATTTGGTATACAGGTCACTGTATTTAAAGGCTTAGTTGTACCGTTATGACGTTAAACTAAAAGAATCCGCGAGTTGATTGTATGTGTAAAAATTAAATTATTTAATTGAGTAATATTGGTTAATAGATAAAAAGCCTTAAACAATACAAATCACGAAAACATAATTGATTATTTATTTAATTTTCGCTTTGGAAAATTAATATTTACTATCTGCGAGTCACGTGATTTTGAACGCCAATTTGAAAACGTGACGTCACCATTCAGGAAATATGAACGATAGACTTGCATAAGTTGTCACATATACCACTGTTATCAATTTATCATAGAAAGTGACATATAAAATGAATGATGACGTCACGGGACCATAATGCAGCGTTTTTGAGGCATATTTTTTATTTAAATTCACTTTTTATGGTGTATTATTGAGGAAAAAATTATTCATAGGTACTACTTATTATTTCTAACATATAAATTGCTTAAAACAATTTTCCAAAAGTTGTCGACTCCCATTGCGTAGGTAGTTAACATAACATACCATCACGCCTATATCCCCGAACGGTTAGGAAGAGGTGTACTAACGTACACCTCCAGTTCGCCAGGTATGCTTTAGGTCCCATGTAATAAGGATCGAGCCTATTTCAATTAATCGGACACAAAGCCAATCTCCGAGCTGCTACTGAGAATTTTCATAGAAAAACTCAATAACACTTTCTCGACCTGGGAATCGAACTCAGGACCTCAATCAAAGCGCTTACGACCACTAGGCTAATGAGGCAGTTCATTATCATAGGCCTCATAAGAAAGCTTAGGTCAAAATAAAGTCAAACTTTGGCATGTTTCCTTTTTTGTATTGATACGACGACCGCCGCTAGTTATTTCCATACTATTCTTATATTAAATGAATTTTGTTAGGTATATCATACTTGTTACATAAGCATATTACATAAAAAGAGTAAATTATAACTCATTACTGAGTCATTTCGTACGCAACGGATGATATTGCTAGAAGTCTTTCAGATACCAAAGTGACATAAGTTTAATTTGTTGACTGGGTAATTTACTCTAATAATTTACCTTTTTATACAATTAAGGTGGTAAACAAGCATACGGCTCGTCTGATTGTAAGCGGCTACCATAGCCTATGGACGCTTGTAATAATATTGATATCACTAGCGCGATGCCGACCTGAATCCTCTTTTTTTTTAACTAAGTTTTAAGAGCTTGGCCGTTACCTTCCAAGGAGCTCTGGAAATTCTACTCAACGCAGGAGCATAACACATTGTTATCATCGCCATCTTTTAGCGAATAGACGCAAAAATCGATAAATAGAGTAGGCAAAATTTTAACTTCAGCTCTATCTATCGACATGTAGAAGAACTAACTCAAAATTCCTCAATGTCGAAATTCTTCCTATTTATGATACCGTGTGTAAATTAATACAATTTCGCCAATGTCCGTAGATATGAATGTACATTCTCTATAGTAGGTAGAGTTACAAACAAAGGAGACTGATTGATAAATGATAGAAGTCCAAAAAATAATAATTTTAGTATGTTTGGTATTCAAACCGAGTTATCAATATACCGAAAATTAGTGAATATAATGTCGATCTTAACAAACAACGGTTTCATTTTTCTTTTTAACGTTGACACTGGCAAATGCTTCTGCGGGGCTAAAACAAGAAGGAGAAGAATGTTCTTTTATTATCAAACTTTAAAATGTTTTAGTGCGACAATAAATAATTATAATATTAACAATTTCACTCTCATAACTGCTATTTGTGTGTAAATCTCAAACAGAGTTGAAAGATGAACTTGTTAAAGTATGTTCAGCGGATTTATTTATTGAATCAATTTACTCAAAGTTATTATTTTACTAAATAGGAACCTTAAGTGTTATGTATAAAAGTTGGCAATAATAGCAAAATTTCTGGACAGAAGACTGACTGGGCAGACCATAGATGTAGTTTATTACTATTTTACATCTATGGGGCAGACTGTCAAACCCCTGCTGTCAAACCAAACCTTATCAACCAAATTGACGTCTGGTCTGGATTTTTCTTTCATTCGCGATATTCAGCGGGTGCAAGTATGTGTCAAGTTATAATTTGATTTATCTAATTACTGAAAGTGAAATATTGATCAAACTGTTTTGCATAACATTTTGTAGTATTACTACTAAGTTAATTTAAAAAAAATTACTTGTTCTATTTTTAAATCTAAATACCATAGGTTATATAAAAGTGATGTATTTTACTTAAAATAAAATACGAAAAGTGTGATTTTTATTGATTTACTTGTGTTTTTGAATTAGCAATTTGTTTTTCAGCATACATACTGGTTCGGACATAATGAGAACGACACAAATTGCCCAGTACGCTTTGAGACTCACATATTCGCAGGTAAGTCGAAATAAATTTAAAAAAAAATCTATCTTCTAAAATTATTTGGTTGGCCTTTAGAATCGCTGCCGCTAAATTTGCTGTAAAGGATTGGAGAGGGAGGGGAAAGTTAGAGGTAATACCTCTCTGAAGGAAAAAGTGCGGAAAGAAATAGTTTTTGAGAAATGAATTTTATTCAATTATGAGGTTATGTGTTTTTTCAACGAATATTATTTGTTCATAGCATCACAGATCAATATAACCTAACTAACCTAACCAAATTTATCACCAAAACAGAAAACCAAAAATATCTGACTCAAAACATAAAATGGCACAAAATGTTAAAGTAGATTGTATTGTAAAACATTGTTTTTTGTTAGTCACTTTGTAATTTCTGCACTATTGGTAACAATATGGTTTAGATTCTCACGAACACCTGTATGTATTACATACCTCAGAGAAGATGTGGCCAAACAGTCGATCAGGAGACCTTTTGAAATTGGTCACTGGAATTCCCAAAAAGTATAAAATACATTAAAAAATTTACTATTGTGAACTATATTCAAGTCACATATCCAACATGAGGTATTATTATACATCTCAAAACTATAGCATCTGACCACTTATGCTCTTAAGTTGGAGCACCTCTGCCTTAGAATTTATTTCAAAAACAAAACTTTGGAATATACATTTTCTATAATAAAATTAGTTACTTAACATACCTTTTTTTAGAAATAATTAAATGAAAAATAATCACCTTTTACTATGATTTCATATTACCAAGTTTTTTGACATTATTTCATTTTTTGTACCAGAAAAACATATCTTTTGTTTTTACCCTTAGCCCATATAATTAGGGTTGGCACAACATGTTTTTAAATTCCATTCTCTATCATCTCAGTTTTCACACCTTTAATATATGCATAACATTCCTCACACAATCCGTTCATACCTTGTTCGGTCTTCTATTTAATATTCTTCTAGTTATATGAAGTTTCGGTGAAGCTGTAAAAGCCGCAGTGGCTTCAGGACCTCTAAGGCTAACAGTATAATCAGTTCTAAAAAAAATAGTTATATGACTTTGAACCCTTCGCATTACATACTTTTATGTTACTGTTGTTATTTGTGCCTGTACTGTAGTACTACATAATCTTCTTTCCTCTGTGTCTTTCATTCTCTTATTAAGCCATCTGCAATTTTTTTAAATTAAAAATGTTAAAAATATAGCATTAAATTACATTCATATTGGAACTTATCAATGACATGTTTTGTAAATGTTTTTATAGCCCTAGATTTAATTTCTGTATAAATATAATCCTAGTCAGATCCAAAGTAACTAAAAAAAATTTATTTATAAAAAATATTATTAAATATTATATAAATTAACTATTTACCTTTCTAACCAACTTGAAAAAAGGGAAAAGGTGTTCAATTCGAATGTATATGTATTTTTTTATATATGTGTTCAGCCATAAAAGCCATAACCAATTTGGATGAGCCTTTTTTCATTTCAAGGGTAGTCCCATTTTAATTTAATTTGCATCAAACATTTGAATTCGAAGATACACCAGGGAACTCCTCAAAATCTAGTTGGTTTTCTTTTTTGTTAAAAAAATTATGTTTTAGTACAACTGAAATATTGAATAAAAGTTTGTTTTTATAAAACTCTTTAGGTTCTTGGTTGTTTTATATATCTTGACTGCTGAAAATAAAAGATTCCGTGAATACCAAACAAAATATTATAAAATAGCTGTGAGATATATTTATCAGAATAGCTTAAAAGAACAGCTGTTTATTTGTAAGCTGATAAAGCTATTACTAAATATTACATACTTGTTCCACATACTGATTTGGAATTCTATATACATAAAAGTAAACTATTTCAGTTTGAAACTTGGCCTTCTCTATTTAAACTTTAAGGATGATCACTTTGTTAGAGAGAGATGCAAAGAAATATGACTTATAAAACTTCACTCTGTTCAGTTATAGTAATAGAAAGAGATAGCATAATAACAGGCTGTTATTTTGGAATAGGAGTTTGGAAGGTTTATTTCTTTGGAATAGGTGGAACTGGTTTTTTATTTTACCTGTTATAGCTCATCCCCTAATTTAAAAGACACTACACTTAGAATTATTTTTAGCGGATCTTAGTCCGCCTTTTAGTGGTTTATATTTTTAAATTAATTTTGTGTTATTTTCTGTTCTGTGTAATATTGGTAGCAGTTTGCGTGCACAGGTGAATTGCATTAGAAATAATAATAAGAATCATGGATTATGTGATGTCACAAAAAATCCCTGGAAATTTCTAACAAGATGGTGACCATTTTGGTCGAATGTTAATTAAAAACGAGAAAATGATTATGAAGACAGGTTTTAAGGACTTGTATTCATTGTCTTAATAAATTAAAAACACCTAACATTGTTTTTGTTTAAATAACATAATTTTATAAATAATCTATACTTATAAAAAAGCGGAAGATGTTTTTGTTTCTTTGTTTGTTTAAACATCTTAATCTCTGGAACTGCCAGTCAAACTCGAAATAAAATCCCCGGATTCACAATGAATAATATAGGCTTTCTAACATTCCCTACAACTCTCAGCTAGTCTTAAAATATATTGATCTTTGTTAAGTAAGTCTGAATTAGAAGCCCTCCCGAACTGCTTTATCCGCGTGCGGTGTCGTAATGGTTAATGATACGCAAATACAATGTTCTACAAAATTATAGTTCCTAGTATATCTACAAAGAGGCCAGAATAGCATATGCCTATCTCATAAACATAAGCCACAATAAAGTATTTTGTGAAAAAGATTTCTCGAAAATTAAGAAGTGATTTATGAGCATTATTTTTAGGCATGGCATATAAATCCTTGTTAATGAAAGTTATTTTATCATCAAGACAATTGTATGAAGGTAAACTTTGCCCTTTATAGCATGTTATTTGGACGCGTAAATTGGGAGATAATAGAAAATTTAAATAATTCAACACTTGGTTCGGGTCTACGATTATAGTAGTAAGTAGCACAATCGAGCCGTATGAGTGTGACGCATAACCCTGGCAGCCCGGAAAAAAATACTTGTCTATACCGAAGTAAAATGATTAATCTTACTAAATGACAAGCTAAGATCCCACTGAAAAATCTAAATACTAAATCTGATACAATGTTGCTTACATAAGCATCAACACGTGTTATACATATTTAAAAATAGATTGCATTGATGCTAGTGCGAGTGACAAGTTCTATTTAAAGCAAACGTGCCTCTGTACCGCACATCGTGATTTGCATTTGCACAATGAGACTGTGCAACTACCCATTAATAAAAATCGTCTTCGACCGTAATCTGTCGATGGTCGCCGCTGTCATGCCAGTTGATCCCGAAATGCGACACGCAAAAGTGAGTCACTGTGTCAGACTTTACCACATACATGGTGGTGGTCGTGGTCGGGTAAAACAGCCCTACCAATCCGCTATCGCCATTTCCTCGTTCCTTATTCAGCAGGGTGTTTTGAGATGTGGTCTTGGAGGAGGATGGAAAGCATGAGTTGGACAGAAAAGATTACAAATGAGGAAGTTTTAAAAAAGGGTTTACGAGGAAAGATAACAGAAGGGGAAAGATGATTGGACACTTGATACAGCACGGAAAGTTCTTTAAAACAATTTTGGAATGAAAAATTGTTGAAGAAGACCTGGACGATGCTTTTTCCAACAAGTAAAGGATAAAGTGGGAGTTATGTCATATCAAGAGGTCAAAAGAAATGCAGAGGATAGGGAACAGTGGGAACTGCTCCACTGACAAGAGCTGAGCTCTTAAAGACGAAAATATTTAACGATTTCTGCATTTTGAATCCCAACAATATGCCTGAGCTTTTGGTGAAAGAAAACATCGTGATGAAACCATAGATAGCATGGTGGTAGGATACTTTCTAATTCACGCCTGACTAGCTATTATCCTCAAGTTGAAAATCTAGCCCACATTACATTACAGTCCCCCATTAGTCTTAGTGTGTTATCGTCTTGGGCCATATCATCACTTAATCATTTCTGCTATCGCTTAGCTCTTTCGAAATATGTAATTAGAGGGTAGGATTTATTTATGCTTAAAGTTGGAAGTGGTCATTTGGTGTAAACTTAATGTGACCTGATGTAACCCTTTGCCGCATCCGATGATAAAATCAAGAAAGCAAACGTGTATTACACCAATGTACTATAGAACCAAGCGTGCTTGCGCCCACGCCAGCGAAACCACCGTTTCCACCGCAGAGGACGGGCGGTTAACTTCGCTCCTGCACACCAGCCACGTTCACCTTCTCCCGCGGAAACTCAAGCGTAGGTCCGTTTCCTAAGTGTAGAGCCTTTCAGTCTAACAGCCGCTCGCGCGATACGAGTGAAACTGCACTTGTAATCACTAGCTACCAACAGACAGCATTACACTGCACCCCACACTCGTGCACACCACACAGGTACATAGGTTCTGTAAGGGACCTTTTTTTTTGTACTGGTTAGACTTAGGCAAAATTGTACCAAATCATAAATCTAGTAGTTTTAACCATTAAACAGCTCCCCGATATGTCCAAATGTTTATAGAAACACTAAAAGCTGTCATCCCCATACATTTGCCCTATTAGCCATTATTCGTATCCCTCCCAACTGCACGTAGCATGCCATTGGTAACTTAGCTGACGAAACGTTTTTTATAGGAACGCTTTTAGCGTACTCCTGGTTGTAAGAAAATACTACCGTTAGTAAGCAAAACGAATCGTTATTTGAGTATAGGAACCGGGCATTAGTGTACCAGCTTTTATGGGAAACTTTTACATTTATGGAAATCAGGTTTAGAATAAGTTTTTACAAAAACAAGTCCGAATTTCAAATTTTCAAATTGGACATGTCTTGGAGTACGAGTACTTATGGGATATTTACACTTACGGAAATCAGGTTTGAAATAAGATTTTACAAAACCGTGTCCAAATTTCAAATGTTCTAATTAGACATGTATTGGTGTAGCAGTAATTATGGAAAACATAGACACTTATGAAAATCAGATTTGAAATAAGAATTTACAAAAACATGTACAAATTTCAAATTGGACATGTCTTGGTGTACCAGTATTTATGGGAAACTTACACCTATGGAAATCAGGTTTTGAATAAGAATTTACAAAACATGTCCAAATTTTAAATGTGTCCTGGAGAGGAACGCATATTTAAACAGTTTATCTACATGACTTTCGCACTTTTTCTTCATCCTAGATTATTTAGAGTTACGCTTCCTCTTACTACTGCGCCGCAGAATACTATGGTAAGTTTCCTCCATTGTTATGTTAGTATTTGATTCTTGTTTATTGTTTTCGCTTACATTTTTGGGCTTCGTTTATAGCCTTTTTTTTCGTATAATTAATTTCCTTAGCCATTTTATCGTTATCATATCTGATTCCATGTTTCCTCTAAGTTTAGTTTCTTCTCTAAATATATTCATTTCTTGTTTTGTCTATCTGAGTAATTTCACCTGAATTTTAACCTGATTTACTATCAGTATTATTATAATGACCACCAATCATCTTCGTTAATCGTTACTGACATTCAGCGTACTTGATAAGTACCTCTGCGTTTAAAAAAATAGTTTTTTTTATTGGAAGATGGGTTAAGAGACGGTTCCTTACTTTGATGGTATGGCAAAAGTATGCGAACGATGGCTTTTTAAGGTACCGTACCTCAAAAGGAAAAAAAGGAACCCTTATAGGATCACTTTGTTGTCCGTCTGACCCTTTTTCTCAGGAGTTCGTTGAGGAACTTTGACAAGAAGCAATGTTATTAGCACAAGTAAAGTAAAAAAATCGAAAACATTTAATTTGCAATTTTATCACAAACTTATTTGCAGTTGGTAATCTGACCGCCGCATATATCGATGTATGAGCACAACAGTTTTCCAACGGCAAAGTTAAGATTGTCGCTCAACATAGTTTATCTTTTCGATAGAATTGTTCGGTCCTTTCTTCAGTAATGTTACCTAATTATTTTGGTGAATGTACAATTACGAAACCATCGGTGCGCGAGTCGAACTCGTAAGTTTTTTTTTTGTTTTTGGTCTAAATGAAAACAAGCGGTAAACTGTGTCTCTTGAGTCTTACACTATTTTTTTATCATAGCACGGCCAACTGATGTTGAGGTACACTGTACCTGATGTTGAGCACAACGCAATCCAATAACATTGGCGACCACCGTGCGATCAATCCATCCATCTTTCGTCGTCATTGTCATGCCTGCTCAAATGTCTCTTCATGTTATTTTTAAAGGACTCGTATGTTGTAGGAAGGAGGGAACACAGGCCGCGAAACAGTTCCACATCTACACAGTACGGCAAAGATAAGACGTAGCTAATTTCTTTGTTTAAGCCGAGGCGGTGGTTACCGAAAAGTTGTGGCATTGGAGCGCAACGCATGATTTTTTCTTATAAAAGGCAGAAGTAAAAATTAGGATTTAGAATTAATGATTTTTTTTAAATGCAGATAGAAAGGGGATGTATACGTGAATAATGCTACAGAACAACCATCGTCATCCTATCGGTAGACAAAACACGGCGAGCGAATGTCTCGTAGCAAGATTCGTTACATCTGAAACAAAGTACATAATTGAATAGTTGTTACTTGACTGTGAGGTTGGTTATATGAGAGGCGACTCATCTCAAGGTGAGCTAGGGAAGGAAGGACGTTGCTATGCGATCCGCTTGTGAAATAACTCTGGTGAATGCTGCAACGCAATTTACTCGCAGACGTTCGTATCGCTGTAAAAGGTTTAGGTATCTGATTTAGTGATCCTTTAATTCATCATTCAAAAATTTTCTTTTAAATTAATGCATTTTTTTGCGTAGTACGTGTTTTGTCGCTATTTTTGTTACATAATTGTATTTGCGATTCTGCGAAAAATATTCCAAATTAGTTGTGTTAAAATTTGCAACCGTGTATATATATATCCTCTCTATCGTTCTTCTCAGTTATCGTACTGGTCTTCAGCTAGCCACATTGGTTACTGCTCCGCTCCTTAGAGTCGTAATTTGAAGCGAATTACCTTTATCAATAAATAGGTTATAAAATGCAAAAGAAAAAAAATCTGAGATTACAGTGTTGAAACAAACAAGCTAAGATATTTAAAAGGAAACAAAAATCCCGACTGCAACAAAAACACATGACTAAAAATATATACTTTTCTATTTTTTGCATTTTATTAGATTCCAAGGCGTCGTACCTACTTAAATTTTATATAGTCTGTCACTCTCGCAATTAAGAGGAATCTGACGACACCTCGTATGCTCTATTATATCGTTTAAAAAACAGAGCGTGCCAAAAGAATACATTGTAATGTACATACATACATTGTAACATTCGCTGGAAAAACATAACCCGCCTTTTTCGCAGTCGGTAAAAAGCAACCTCTTGATTTATATAACATTAATATAATAATTTATTTAATTTTACTACGGATCGCCCTAAGCACGAAATTCGATCAAAGACTTCTTGGTCATAGACAATTTTTTTTTTGAAATTTGCAGTATTCGTGAATCTAAGCAATGAGTATTATTTACGTCATTTGCTGTCACTTTTCGTTGAGTGACAATGTCAATATTTTGGGGGTCTAAGTTCAATGGCACTAGTCGGTTTAGGATTCGCAGTATTAATTTATTTCATTTAATAGATTAGTAACAGATATTATACATAAATTTTAGCTTTCTGCACTCCTTCTCCATATAAAGTTTAACCATGCCAAATCTCATTGTCTTCCGTGCACGCAATACATTTAAAAAGGGGTACAAAACTTTTGCTTCACGTATTAATATATGGATAAGAAGCGCCAAGAGCGCGTATATTATACTTAATTTTAGACTTTACTTCATTTTACTTATTTTATATATAATTAATTTTAAATCCAATACATGTATGCGAACCTATTATAGGCGCACAGTACATTTACAAAATACAATAAATAAATTAAAAAAATAAGTGAAGTATAAGTAAGTTATTACAAGGTATAAAACATTATTGCTAATATAACATTATAATACAAATCATTACTAATATATAAATATCAGAATTTATCATGAATATTTTTCAAGTATTAATGGAAAAAAATAGAGAGTGGTTCTGAATATTGATATGTTGATTTTGATTTAAATCTTTAGGATGGATATACGTTTCAGAATTCAGTGTTAATATTCAGTGCCTGTATATTATTTAGAATTTGGCCGGCTGTTCGTCGACAACATGGTTTACTGAATAATTTGAAGGCCACTTCCAACAATTTACATAAAATAACACTAAGCTTATTCAATTCTCTTTTCTACTGTTAAAAAATACATTTCGAGAGGAAACAATTGGTCCACTTATTACGTATGTATTTCATAAGAACAAATGGATAGCAGAAATTGCTAAATCACATTTTAAATCAGAATATAGCAAATTCAGATTATGTTTGGTTCATTACGCCGGCCACACTTTCTACGGTCAACCGGAGGTCTGTGCAGATGATTTGTGCAGAGCTTGACTGCACGTCGTACTGTGTATGGGCAAACAGGCAAAACTCACTGGCAACAATTCGCAAGTTGAGGCATGGCTACAGAGCCTTGAACATTGGTGTAAAGTTCCCAGTTTATCGGTTTTTTACCGGATATATTTCGGCGAGTGTACGTTGGAATTTCACCATTTAATTTCCTTTTCACCATCGGACGACAAAGGACGAGATA
Source organism: Saturnia japonica (assembly GCA_033032175.1). NCBI lineage: Eukaryota > Metazoa > Arthropoda > Insecta > Lepidoptera > Saturniidae > Saturnia > Saturnia japonica. The sequence goes on from CM065331.1 coordinate 4,515,221, forward strand.
AAGCGTCATCGATTTATGGTAGATATTCCACCAGTGCGCACAAATCGTTTTGCTAGCACATTTATTATGCGCACAGCTAAAAAGTGGAACACTTTGCTGGATTTTGTATTTCCCAATATTTACAACCTTTTTTTTTTTTTTTTTAACGTAGAGAAACCCGTCATGGGTACACACCCGCCCGGGGGGACGAGTGGTTATGTGAGACTCCTACTCACTAAAACTCCACGGTGTACCATCGGCCGCCATAGTGGGACGCGCGGGCACTGCGGTTGCAATCTGCCGCGACGCCCCGGCGGCCGGCCCCAGTCAGGCCCCGGCGCTAAAGAGAGACAGTCTGGTACAACCCCAACTGTCTCCCAGACGGCTGAGCCAGTGCAATGGGAAGACGGGCCCCCCGACCCGTCTCCCCTGGTCCAGCAAGGAATATTTACAACCTGGGTATCTTCAAGTCTCGAGTGAATAGGTACCTTCTAGGCAGGCGTGGTCCATCGTAGACCACATCATCACTTACGATCAGGCGAGGTAGTGGTCCTATCCATAATAAAAAAATTGGTAAATCGTGCAGTGTCACTAAAAAAAAGTAATGATTTTCGATTTATTATTATTATTATTTGGTAAAACACACTAGCAGCTAATTAGCTGATGCGTGCGTATCAAATAGCTTGGAGATATCTTCCTTGTCCAATCTGCTCTTAAAGGAGGTTATGGTAGGAGCCATCACAACTTTTTCTGGAAGTTTGTTCCATGCTGTGACCACTCTGTTAGGCAAGAACTGCTTCATTGGGTTTCTTTTTGCTGGGAATTCCCAAAGTTTCAAGGGATGACCTCGTAGGTGTTTATTTTCATTTGACTTAAACATATCTTTAAGGCTGGGCACATCGTAATAATTAGTGAGGATTTTATAAGTTTCGATTAACCTGCCCCTTTGTCTACGGTGTTCTAGTGTGGAAAGGCCAAGGTTTATGAGGCGCTGTTCATAGGGTAAGTTACGCATTGCATAATATTGCTATTTCTGCGAAATACGTAATTAGGGGGCGGTATTACAAATACGTAGGTTTGACTGTTATGAAATATATCACGCGCTGTCTAGCAATATTGCCAGGTTATGATAAAATAATAATAAAACTGATAGGAACTTAAAGATTTCTTTGTAAAACGTGGAAATAAATTTGATGCGAATGAACGGCCAGACACCACTGATATGCGCAGTGGCCGTAAAATGATAAACGATGATTAATAGGTATTCGACTTCAGACGTAGATAATTTTAAACAATCTATATTTAATAAAATACTTTGTATACTAGTAGATCTTTTTGTAATATTTCTACATGTATTTTTTGATCTGAAAAATGTAGTTTGGCGAGTCAGAACGTGCGTAGCGACGCACAGTGGTTAAGGATTTGAAGCTTAGGGGCATAGGCATCGAAAGTCGGAATTTATATCTGATTTTTGTTTTATACGGTAAAAGGTCTTTTTTTAGGGACTTTTATTCTACTGTATATATCAGTCCCATTGTACCCAATTCGTAATAGCATCAAATTAGGACAGTCGCTGATGAGACAGCACTACCAAGTCATACTACATCTTGGCTTCATCCGAGCAAGGTTCTGCCAAAATGCTGTGAAAAATTCCTATATATTGACATTTTACATTCATTCTATTCATCAGCAACTCGCTTTCAATCTCAAGATCATAATTCTAATCGCTTATATTTTCAGACAAACGATAAAAACAATAGTTTTCGAGAATGGTAGGGATCGCGACCACCATACATACGCATAGTATTAAACTAAGCCTGTCACAGTGGTTCTATTTTGGTTTGTCACGTTTCGGGATACCCCCGGTGTACAATCCATTCATCATGCGGAGTGGAAGAGATCGCAACCACCATACACATAGTAATAAAATAAAGCTTTTCACGGTGATTTTATTTTGGTTTGTCGCGTTTCGGGATCACCCGGAGTATATCTAGTAATTTTTTTTTTGATTGTGCTATATTTATTACCTGGTATGCAAATTTTCTTTATAATATGATTTTGGCTATAATATACCAGGCGTCCCGCGACGGCAAATCTTTTGTTAAATTATTGTAGCGATCTGGACATTGATACTTGCATAAGATTATGGCTTTGTAAAATCAGCCTTATTTTAGATAATTATTCTCCAAATCGCAAGTAGGTCTGTTAAAGCTAAATTAGGTATTAAAGGACAAATATACATTCCTCGAAAATTTTATCTACGTTCGCAAGAACTTAAATAAATGCTGGATATTGCAAATGACCGGCTGGCTCAGTTTTAATACTAGAAAATCTAGAAATAAACACAAATTAGTCATCCCTTGTTTTAGACTCAGTAAGACCGATAAAAGTTATAATAATATAAAATTAAGTTATAGATAATAGGTGTTAGATTCTATACTAAGATCCCTAAGCACATACATTACCGATTTGCCGTACAATAAGTTCAAGGACCATGTCTAGCAGGTTTTACTGACAAAAGGTTATTTATTACAGGGGGATCATTACTAGAACGATAGTGATTTCTAGAAATGCACATGGATAAATCATTATAATTTTTAACTGCAATCATTATTTACACAGTTCATTATTTTTTTATAAAACCGATCGAGTTTCTTACCGGTTCTTCTCGATGACTGGGATGTTTTCTCTGTTCCCCACCTCTCGTTAAAATGCTAAGTGCTAAGTGAGAGTGAAATATGAGTTTATGATAGAAGATAATTATAGACATTTATGGTTGCCAACACATAATTTGAGTGTGACGCAAACAACAGCTAGTTTCAACTAACAGAAACATTAGGTTGAGTCCCTATCGATTAGTTTCATTGAAGAATTCCGAGTGCGTGATAACCAAATGAGTCAGTTGTGATCATTCGCGTGCTGTAGGGGTCAAACCACCACGTGTTTGTTTTATTTGAACAATGATTATTTTTATAAACTTAGATTATTTATCACTTCGAATGTATGTAGATACATTTTTAGATTTTATTCTCATGACTAGCAGCACCCCTCGGTTTCACCCGTATTAAATTTCGACTAATTAACTATGCACAGCGTCGCCCGCGCCGCTAACGCATCCGTGTAGCGTATCATTGTTATTTCCCGTACTTGCCTGCAGTTCGGCGGATTGTTTGACGTGCATGGTTACTGCTTAGCCTCTTAGGGTTATAGCGTAAAGTTTTATAGCCTATAACCTTTCTTCAATAAATAGGCTGTTAAATCTTAAAATTATTTTTCTACTCTTGCTGGTAGTTCCAAGTATCATCAGCGCGTTTAAACAAACAAGGAAATTGAGCGTTCGTTATAGGCCACTTTAATATTGCAGTCAAGCAGGAAAAAACAGAATTTTATTTATTGGCGTTTGAAATTGCATTTAAATACTTTCATAGACTGACGTCGCGGTCTATGCCTTCTCTCGATCTTTTTCCTTTCACGCATTCAATAGTGGAGCATACAATTTATACTTAAACTAGCTGTGCCCCACGGTTTCACCTGTGTTAATTGTATACGACAAACATCGCCAATGCTCCCTTGTAGGCAATTTTTTATACTTTGTGTAAAACTATCGACATTTTATGAGGAATAAATTAATTGGTATATTGGTGAAAGAATTTTTATAATCGGTATAGTAGTTTTTGAGTGTATCCATTACAAACAAAAAAATTAAATCTTTCCTTTTTATAATATTGGTATAAATAAACAAACTTACACACTAAATATTGTTTTAAATATTTTTAACCGGACCGAGGCCGCGATGAAATTGGCAAATGCCAAAATATTTTGTCTCAACGAAATTAGCACAAAATAAATTTAAAAATATCCCGTGACTGTTAAATTCGTGTAGGGTATGGTTATTTACGTACTTTTATTGAGAAGGAAGAAAAATGTTATTGACTAACGTTCGCCTCTAGGGCTTTGTTCGATTATTTGTTTTAAGTTAAGTTAATAATTTGTTAATCTCCAATATTTGCTATTACATAGAAGCCTATCATATTGTAATTTACCTACGTATTATCGAAAATTTAAACATAATATACTTAACAAAAAAAAAACCTGCTTCAATTATTTTGAGGAGTTCCATGGTGTATCTTCGAAGTCGGAAGTTCCAATGCCAATGAAATTAAAATAGGATAACCTTTGAGGATGGTGTAAATCGGTTACCGGTTCATATATAAAAAAGTTATGCCTGAACAATCATAAAAACATACATATAATATATATAATCGAATTGAGAACCTTCTCTATTTTTGAAATAATATGTTAAAAATACTATAGATAATTGATAAACAAGCTATAAAACACACAGGATCGACACACCTCAAAAATAAATCATAAATAACATTATAATTAAGCAACTTTAAAAACGTCAGTGTAAACAATTCGTTGCAAATTCCAGTTTTATCTAGAAGCGGATAAAGTTTATTTTAAAAGATAAAGGTTACGCAATCAGTCAAGACACGAGCCCTATCGGGTTATCAGTTACCAACACAGATCGATAACACAAAGCCCTCTCTGTCAGTAATCTAAAAATAAAGTTAGTTTGTAGTTCTGATTTACATAAGTACTAGCTGTGCTTCACGGTTTCCACAGTGTTAAATTTATTTAACCAACTCTCCATAGTGTTGCCTGTAACACATAATATAAATATAACAAATTGATTAAAAGTTGGTTTTCTTTATTACCGATATTGCTAAAAATAGTAAATGATCAGCAAAATTAAACCCCATTTTAATGTGAAATTATAGAGAAATAATTTTACATTTTACTATCCTGCTAAAGCAAATGAATCCAAACTAATCATTGTTACCCCAGAAAAAGTACATGACCACCAACATTCCCGAATATTATTAATATTGGCGCTCGCTGTCCGTCTCCGCGGCAGTCTCGCGTTGATTCTTATCACAAGTCTAACCTTTTTTTTTTAACGTGGAGAAACCCGTCATGGGTACATACATGGGTACATGTGAAACTCCTACTTACTAAAACTCTACGGTGCACCATCCGCCGCCGTAATGGGACGACACGGGATCTGCGGCAAGGCCCGGAAGGGCTGCCCGCTGACGGAGACAGTCCGGTGCAACGGAACTGTCTCCCCGTCCGCCGAATCAGTGTTTGGGCGATGTGATGAGGAACAGGGTGTAAAGTTCCTCATCAACCATAGAAAAGGGAGAATCCTCCGACTAGATGGATGTTGTGTCTGGCGGGCTACTGCCCAACGGCATTATAGGGTTCTTGTATATATTTCAATTGTTGGGTTAATTTTAATATCGTTATGTAGAATGTGTCGTATGTGGCGAGATAGATGTCGCTACAAGTGCAATGGGAAAACGGGCCCCCGACCCATCTCCCCTTGGTTCGGCCTGGCAGGAGAAGGAGGCGGATGAACCCACCCAGTCCCCCACCCACCCGGCGTTAGGTTTTTTATAGAGGTTTCTTCTCTGCCTCTGCCATCATGTTTTGGTAAATGGCGGGGGCAAGGAGGCGAATGAACGCACCAGCGCCCCCGCTAGTCCGGCTATGATTTTTTACCGAGGTTTTCTCTTTGCCGTCGGTGAAACGGCAGGGGAAGGAGGCCAATGAACGCACCCTCCTTCCCCACCAGTCCGTCGTTGATTTCTTATAGAGGTTTCCTCCTCTATCACAAGTTAAACCTAACCTAACCCAGCCACATCACCTGTCACATAACTGTAGGTGAAGATAATGGTAAAACTTATTTTCTGTCTAACTTTACTGTTAGTCACAGGCTTGGAGCCTCGAGACGGTTATACAGCTTCACCGTGGCTTGAGAACGTTGGGCTGTTGCCGTAGTTTCAATTAAATCGCGAACTGACTAATTCCCTATCCGTAGAAATTCCAGCTAAACTAACATATACATGTTACTGCCTCCTGGGAGGAAAGAAGGAACATGTGTATGTGTATATTTAGTAATTTGTCAATTTTTGTCCAAGTTTAACTAGTACCAACAAAAAAAAAAAAAAGATTCCTCACAGAAATTATGTACCTGTATGGGATGCAGTGTAATATATCAAGTTTAATGAACGTGAATAGTATTTCATTGTATCTTTTAGCCTTGAACGGCTTCGACGACGAATGTGAATTAGTGACGTAGCGCCAAATATTTCCTGCTTCAATACTCGCATAATTTAAAAGTTTAGTAGATAGGTATTTTAAACTCATTTTAATTACGAAGTTGTGTATTAGTTTTTATTTATATGACGTCATAGATCGTCTAGACTGAATCGAGAATGAAAATTATCGATTTATTCCAAAAGCATTTTTATCTAATCGTTACTAGGTTGTCCTTATTACTCGATTGCGAAAAGGAGGGTTATGTATTTCGAGCGTATTGTATGTATGTACGTCTATTTCTTTGGCACACTCTGTAGCCTAAACGGCTTGATATGATTTTAGCATACGAGGTATCATTAGATTCGTCTTAATTGTCGGAGTGACATTGGCTATATAATATTTAAATACGTCTGGGATTAAAATAGAAGAAAAAAGTTCTGTTAATGTTGCAGTCGGGTTTTTTGTTTCCTTTTTAATAATTTAGCTATGTAAAATATGTCTAAATATCGCCTTCAAAATGGCATATTCAGATTGTTTTGTACATTAAGGTTGATATCTATTAATATATACGTAATTATGATTATCTATAATTTCTCTGAACCTAGGCAAAAACATGAAATTATTGCCCCTTCTCTCCAGCATTAGAGATTTCTAGATGCAACGGTAAATGCCCCTGCGAGAGGACACCAAACTGACCAAACGTACTACGCACGTTCACAGTCAAATGAACAGTTGACAGTACAATGCGTCCTAGATGCCAGGCACGCTTTAGTGCAACAAGTTTTTTTATATTTTATCACCCGGAGTTGGTACCCGACCTCTAATTACGTATTTCGCAAGAACACAGCGATAGCAGAAACCAGGTGTCCAAAATGCCCCCCCTTCCCTTTACATTCGGACCTGTTACTACTGCACAAATTGTAAAATCTCACAAAACTCCGTATGAGTGTGTGTCCGTAACATAAATTGACTTTAGAGTTACTTCTTTAGTAAAAGTAGCATCTGTATTTTTTTAAGTTAATTTCAAAACCTATTACACCTTTTTTTTTTTTTTTTTTTTTTTTTTTTTTTTTTAGTCATGATCAAGTGGTATAAATGTCAATACATACATAAATTATGCCTATTTTCCAACGGGGTAGGCAGAGACCACGTCCTTCCACCTGCTACGATTCTGGCATACATCTTTCGCTTCTTCAACATTCATTCATCTTTTCACGCTCGCTCGTCGGTTTAGAGTACTCATGACCTGACCTTTCTTCAGAACGTCTCCGATTTGATCGATGAATGTTCGTCTAGGACTTCCTCTTCCAACGTTTCCTTTCACACTCGCATAATAAACTTCTTTCATTCATCCTCTCTACATGCCCAAACCATCTAAGCATCCCTTTCTCAATCTGTGTGACTATATATTTTTTCACACTACAAAGTTCTCTTATCACACTATTTCTTATCCTGTCACTCAATTTAACTCCTAACATACCTCGTAGCGCTCTCATTTGTACTGCATTTATTTTACTTTCATGATTTTTCTGCGACACCCAGCTTCACTTCCATACATAAGTGTTGAAACCAACACTCCTCTATGCACAGCCAAATGAGCTTTCGTAGAAATTCTCTGGCTGGTCATAAAGGAGTGCAACGCTCTATTCACCATATTACCGGCATTTACTCTCCTTGCTATATCACTCTAACTCTTTTTATCCCTGGTAAACATCGATCCCAAGTATACAAACTCACTTACTTGCCCAGTTCATCGTCATCAATCCGGACACATACTTCTGTCATTTTCTCTTTCTTTCCAAAGCAAGTAAAACTTGGTCATCAGCGTAAACAAGACATTTGACAAGTAACTCGTTCATTCTCAGTCCACAATCACTCTCTTTCAAATCTGTCAGACAATTATCCATGAATAGATTGAACAGCCATGGAGACGCTACACATCCCTGTCTAACACCCTTTTTTTGATTATCAAACCATTCAGTGTATATTCCATTTCTTCTAACACAAGCACTGGAATCCCCATAGAGATTTCAATGCTTGTATCAGATCACCACTAACCCCATGCCTAGACAATGCCAACCACAACTCATTCCTCATCACTTTGTCATAGGTCTTTTCTAAATATAAGAATGCACAAAAGGCTTTTTGGTTAGATGCCAAATATTTTTCAATTATGCACCGTAAGAAGAAGACGTGATCCGTACATCCCATACTCTTTCAGAACCCCGCTTGTACATCTCATATTCTATCATTCGTTTCTAACATGACTCTTTAAATTATTATAAAAAGTCAGTGGTATCATGAAAAGAGTTTGTTCTGTTTATTAAACAAGAAATTACAATTATAAGACATATTATCTCTTCTCTTTACCAACGCAGGATGTTTAATGAACTTGAATGGAATCAATAGGTTCTTTTGAATAGTTGTGTCTGTGGAACGTACTGTATTGAAATTTCTATAATCATATCATGTGTGACAAAGCCGAGCTGCTAATTGTGCGTAATTCTATTTATTAAAAAAGGTATGACTTATGAGGCAGACTGAAAGCCAGGGATGTGTGTAATACCACGCCACATAGATCCAGCTCAATCTATGTATTTTTTTTGTCTTTTTTCGCAATAAATCATTGAATAAATCAATAAAAATAAATATGGTTACGGTATAAAATAGATGTTACCTATTTCATGATTTCAATTTAAGTAAATAATAATTAGATTTTCTTAAAAATAAAACGAGTTCGACGTCATCTCTTAAAAACACGACAAGGGGAATTACCGCTTTTGCGCTATATAACGGCGTGATCTTATCATTGTAAGTGCACACAAAATTATATTTTGCGAACTACTTAAAAATACTATCCATTTAACACAAAAGATTAGAAGAAAATACTTTTCAAATAAATAATGATATAACATTTATTTGAACTCTATTTTCCGACTCTACGCTCATCAAAAGGGGAATAAAACTAACGCACTCGTCATCTTGTTCGTAAAGGAACACATAAAGACATGGGTTATAGTATAAGCGTGTGGACTTTTTGTATAATTTTCAAGTTTACTGATACAGCCAATCCACTATATTATGACAACGCTTAGGCAGTGCGTAAATTAACGTAAATTGGACAACTTCCAAATAAGAGTGAATTGTTAAAAACGGTCTTGTTTACATACGAAGGGCGTGTATCAACTAAATTAAACATGTACTGTACACACAAGTAGATTTTTCATGCGTATTATTTGCAACAGTTTATATTTAGAAGTACAATTAAATATTATTCTAGTCACTTTAATATTCATTCTAAAGTTTGTTCTAGAACTTACCTGTGCTGGATGCACGGTAACAGCTCAAATGAGGTTCGGAACATTTTGGCACCCTTGTTATTGTTACCATTTTCACTTAGTACCTTCAGCGCTCGCTACAAATCCTGAGTAAATGCCCTTCAGGTCAACAGCATTAGATCAAGGTCAGATGCTGTTGTTTGCTTTACATGGAGACCAATTAGTAGATACTTCGTCTTGACTTCGTTCGAGAATTTAGTAGATATAGTATAGACCAGCAGTAGGTTGAATAGGGCTAGACCAAAAACTGAATACACTAGTGTGCGTATTAAAGTGTTTATTTATTTGTTAACAAGAGTTTCATCCAGTTACAATACACGTAAACACAATTAAACACATCTACTAACCATTAAATTATACTTTAAAACCTTCGATTTTGCTTTAATAACGATTTACATAGCCCGATAACATACGAAAATAGTCTCGTATCCCTATCTCGTTCTAACACAAACGTATACACTATATTTTTTCTCTTTCGAACTGCCAATCTCTATATGTATTAAATCTATGATGGGGACATGGTCTTTCAGTCTGTACTGAGTACCTTTCAAAAAGCAAAACAAAAAAAAATTATGTTAGCGTAACCCAGATACTTTTAAGATTCCTCGTGGCGATTTTGTTTACTACCGTACACATTGTAATTTCTTAAGTGAATAAAAAATACGATCAAATTGGATGATGTAATATTCTTTTAACATTGATTATGTTAGCGGAAATACACACATAACGTTGTGGTAATTTTTTATATTAAAACCGCTCAAGTATATTGTTGTTACATTTGTTACGCTCGCGAGTAAGAACAATACCATTTACAGTCAATATGCAATATTTTTGGCAAATCAATAGCACTAAACACTCTCCAGTCTTCGGCAGCAAGCGATTTCTTCGAAGGTTCGATTAATATTTCCACATTGGCGTTGTTGCCAGTTACCTCAACCAAATATTCGCACAATTCCAGCATATGGAATTTGTTTTCAGGATTTTTTTGTTTAACTTAAAAAGTGAAAGCACATCTCTACCACACAATCCTTGGCCTTCCACTCTTCAGAGTCAACTTAGTGCCTCAATTGCGAAAGCTATGCGTTTTTATTATACAGGTCGTAGAGTGTTTTACTCCCGATTTATGCATGACGTTTAGTCAATAGTCCTGCGTCTTGTAATGATGTATTAACTGCAGTGAAATATTACTATCGTTCACTATGCTTACGCTTGGGAGTATAATATGGATAATGATGAAATTCTCTGCATGGATACCACATTGTCGCATCGAGTAATTTTGAACGCAAACGAAACAGATATCGCTCGTCACGATTTGATAAAATGCGATAACAATTTGTTGTAATTACGATGTACTTTTTATGAGAAGCGATAAGTACACTAAAATGGATTATATTGCCGTGTGTAGGTAATTAATGAGGTATTAAAATAAATTTTACAGTGTAAATTTACTGTATAAAGCGAAATTATCAGGGACCTGGTTTAAAATTACGTTATAAAGAGTTTTTATTTAAACCGAGAGTAAAAGAAAACAATATAAAATAATATGTACTTGATTGTAATTTTTCAAATACATAAAGTACATGGTTTTGACATAATTCAAAGTTTTAAAGCAACTAAGGATATGATAACTTAAAGACGACGCATAAGCAATCCCACGATAATAGTTAAGTGCGGTAAACAAATGAAACAACATATTTCTTAGATCACATTGTAAATTCTAGATATAAATAAAACTGGCTGTGCCTACGGTTTCACCCGTGTTAATTTTATACGACACACTTCCACTTACGACTTACTTAACAAAAATCAATATTTAAGGCTAGCTGATAGTTGTAGCCAAATGTTAGATGGCCTATAGCTATATTGTTTCTCGTGATCATATCATATACAAAAATATTTTATCGAATCCACCTGGTAGTTCCACAGGTTTGCCGTTGTGCGCGCTATTACGCAAAAACTACTCGAAAGATATTGATCGATTTTTTTTTTGTTTTCTCAAATTTTTGATCGTTATTTAAAAATAAATGATTAAGATATCTTCATTCAATAAATTAAGAAACTACGATTTTTATAAGCACTACGCTTTAAGCGATGTTTTCTTACCGTGGTGTTATATAATAAACACCGCAGACGAAGTCGCGGGTATCAGCTAGTACGCTATATACACTGTAGTAGTATTTACGACTCTAGTGTCGAATATTGTATTTGAAGTTAAGTGAAATCAACGTTTAGTGGGGTTAAAACAACGAGTTATTGTATCTCTAAGTAGAGTGGTTTTGACACTATAAGGAGTGATTCATTATATGAGTAAAAATGTAAACCAATTTCCTTTCGCGAATATGCTCTTGTATGACTTAATACAAAGAATACAATATGGGAATATGACATCCTATAAAAGTGAAGAATTTACTATTTATTCAGCCAATCGATAACCTCGTGTGAACTGCAAGAGGAGATAATGCAATTGTGTCAAAATCAGTGGGTCACGTAAATATTTAATACTATCTGTATACGAGAAATCGGACAATATGCTATAGTTCAATCGTACTTTCGTGTTCCACTTCGATATTGTTCTTAGATAATTTTATTATACGCCGCGTTCTCTGGCAAGGGCTGGATTTAGGAGAGGGCAACTGGGGCTTCATCTGAATATGAAGAACAGTTTTGACAAAAGGATTACACATAAAAAATGTTAAGAATGGTTGAACAGGAAAGACAGTTGTTGAGAAACATAGATAACAAAAGAGGAAAGGTAAAGGACACTTGATACGGCATGAGAAGTTCTTTAAAACAATTTGGAAGGAAAAATTTAGGAAAAACGACGAAGAGGCACATCTAGACGAAACTTTTTTAGCGTATCATATCAAGGGATCTACTTGGGGCTGCCCGACTGGTGAACTCGCCCCCAATCTACAGAATATCGCAGCCAAATAACCTTGTATTGTGTTCCTGCGGTGAGTGAGGGTTTTTCTATAGCTCCTCAGAGAAAGGGGTTCAAGGTCGGCAACGCACTAGAGATACCAACGGTGTTACAAGCGTCCGTTGGCTACGGTAGCTACTCGCCATTAAAAGGACCAACCCATTAAAGGGTAATATATTTGCCAACTTAGTTGTATTAAAAAATTTGTACACAACTGAAATAAAGTCAAATAAAGATTGTGCGGATTACATCACAAAGAGTAATAAATCTGGCGCCGCTTGGCAAAGCTGTCCTCGGCTTCCGTTATAATTAGATAAAACGAAACTCACATGACTGCGACGCAGTCCAATGCAAAGGCAACAGAATATGTTTTTTTTTTGTGAATACTTTTTTAGCGTCGTTGTGATTTGAAACTCGATACATCGAAAAAGAGAACACATACATCTAAAGGATTTATAACCTGCGAGAGAATTAAATAGAATACATACACATTATTATATAGTATGTACACGGTTAATGCAAGTCCTGAATTTCACGACTACGTTTATCGTCGAATTGGCCTAGCGGTGTGATGACGACCACACTGTTGCGTATACGGTACGCGCGGTCGATAGTTCGAGTCATGCTGATTTAAGATTTTTAAACATAGAAATTTTTATTTTTTATCGCGTGTGAAATGACGTACCTTTTTTTTCTTATTACAAGTTAGTATGTGATAATATTTTGCCACAGAATAACAATACCATATTTAAAACGTTTTCCTTTTTAATTTCTTTTTGTGACTTTTACAAATTTTGAAAAGGTTAGATGGCGATGCCTCGTTAACCTAGTGGTCGTAAGCGCGACTACTATGAGCGAGGTCCTGGGTTCCAATTCCAGGTCGAACAAAGTGTTATTGGATTTTTCCTATGAAATACTCAGTAGCAGCTCTGAGTTTGGTTTCGTGCCAGATTATTGGTAGTAGGCTCGCCCCCTATTACATGGGACCTAAAACATACTCGGCGACCTGTGGGTTTACATTAGTACACATCTGCCTAACCCCTCGGGGAATACCGTGATGGTATTTATGTGTTATGTTAGATGGCGATGCTTAACGATTTTCAATTTGAGTGTGGTGTTAGTTACCCAGGTGGGTATTAGAAAATGGACCTTCCACCTTGTTATGTATGGTCTTATCACAATGTTTTCCTTCAGCTAAAGTGTAGGCGCATTGTAAAATTCGAACCTAGGTCGATCAACGCGGCGTCCTATTAAGCTACTACTGAGCCGTAATTGCTTAAAATGTTTTGAGGCAGTATTTATTATACGTGCCGTGGTTTCACTCGTGTTAAATTTCTTCGGCCAAATCTCGACGATGCCGCCGCTAAATCCCGTCGTTCTCACTTCTCGTACTTGCCAACAGATTACCAGATGCTGCGGTTCTTAAGGTCTAACCTTCCTCAGTAAATAGGCTAAGACATACAAAAAGAATTAGTGCGTTCATATAAATAATCTCTTGGGCTGTATTTAATACTAGCTGTGCCTCACAGTTTCGCCCGTGTTCATTTTATCCGACAAAAACCGTACCGCCAACGCACCCGTGTAGTCTATCGTAATTGTTCTTCCCGCAAGTAAAAATTATTTTAATTTTTCATTATCCCTTAAACTATGTGTCCAAATAACATGCTCTATGAAGAGCAAAATTTAACTTCATAAAATTGTCTTTATGATGCGGTTGTAGTGATTTTTGTTGCTTATAAATAACTTTTTAATTTTCAACAAATGTTTGTCAGAAAAGACCTTACTGTGGCTTAAGTATATGCCATTGCTGACTTTTTTTAGATATACTAAGGAACAACATTTTTGTAGAACATTGTGTTTCCGTATCATTAACGATTGCGCCAGTGCACGCGGATAAAGCAGTTCGAGAGTTCCTCGACTTCCGATCTACGTAACAAAAATGAATATTTAAGGCTAGCTGAGAGTTACAGCCTAATGTTAGAGAACCTATACTATTCCTCGAGAGACTGGCTATCATAGACAAAAACAATTTTTCGAATCCGACTGGTAGTTCTAGAGGTTAGCGTGTTTAAAAAAAAAAAAAACAAACAAAAACTTTTCCGCTTTATTATATTAGTATAGATTAATTTATACAATTAATAAAATTGAAGTGTCTGTTTGTAATGTCAAAATACCAGTTTTTTTTACTCAATGCATATGAAAGTATATACGATACCTATAACAAAAAACCGATTTTAAAATTTTTTTTTGTCTGGCCGTCTGTTTGTTCCGTGTAATCTCCGAAACGGTTGGACTGATTTCGACGGGACTTTCACTGGTAGATAGCTAAATTTATAGGCAGTAATTTAGGTTACTTTTATTTTAGAAGAATAATTAGAGTTCCGCACAAATAAATAAAAACTGGTCATGGTGAATCAATTCGGGCGCTTAAATGGCTTACGCTGAGTAAACCATAAGTGATATAGCAAATTAATGTTTATTCAATTGTAGACATTAAAAAAACTTACAAAAAAAGTCAGCGAGAGTATACGTCTACCTTCTAAGGAACACCCGCAATAACCATTTTTGTCTTAAAAATAGCCGGGAGCGGGGGAACAATATTCGCGCTGGCATTCTGTAGTCCACGTGAGCGAAACGAATAATAAAAGTTTTGTCTTGTTCACAGCCAGCGAACCGTGAGAAAATGATGTCTCGGTCCGCGCTGCTTCTTGCCGCCATTGGCCTTGGCCTTTCCTCGTTCAGCGTTCGTCAGATGATCCTCAGCCAGACCAGACGAGTCTAGATGTAGACAGAACGTTCTAGATCGTTCTAGTGCTCGCCAGAAACTGGAAGCGTGTCAACAACACCCAGACAAATGTATATATACCACGAGTGTGTTTTATGAAATTTTTACACATATCCCCGAACGCATTTAATGTTAGTGAATTAGTCGCTTGATTATTATTATTTTTCTCTTTAAAATGCGTTCGGTTGTGTCCTTGCGTATTAATTCTGTATGAATAGAAAAAAAAATTGTAAATGCAGATTATGTAAAAAATTCCTTCCATACCTAATTTATTTTTTTAGTTTTTTTTTTCTGTGATTGTATAATGTAGGTTGTTACCACCTGTTTGATAACTTTTAAGGTTTGTATGGGTGGCTGTATGATGTGTGCATGTAAAGTAACTTGCGTTAGTCTGTGTTATGAAGGGAATCAGATTAAATATAATGTTAAAAAGGCTATTTGTTGTTTTATTTATCGTGCTTTTCTATTTTGAAAAACAATGTTTATTAATCAGATGAGATTATGGCCGAACATTAAATGAATTTAGAAAAAAATTACCGCCATTATCAAAAGGTTAATTGTTTCGTATATTAAAAATAGTCTACTGTGACTACGTGTTCTAACATCTAACAAAATGGTGGCCCACTTCACACATTTGTTAGAACATTCTAGGATTTTTAGGTATTTTTTGTTACATCTAAGAAATCAATTTCCATGTTATTTCTAATCCACTCGTACATTGAAAACAAGTTATATTTGGACCGTTTATTTTGAAAGTGGTGTAAGTCCATTTACAGCACATAAATATGTGTTATCGTAGTCTAATTAGCCAAAAACAAATTTATATAAACAAATTAAATGTTGATAAAACAATAGAAACAATGCCAGACCTCATATGATTTGCCTGTATTTTTAAATCAACAAATATAAGTAACCTTTAATTTTCTCGAAACAAAAGAAAATGGACTTACACCACTTTCAAAATAAACGGTCCATTTACTAATAAACAACAACTATATAAAGTCAAATAATGTAAGTTTATGAAAATAAATACCTTTACACGACACAGACTAAGATCCCGCTAAAATTGCCATTTATCGCATTTAGTCCAGGTAAGTTCTATTTATCATTTTCTTGTTTTAGTCATCAAATTTCAATGACAAAATCGTTCTGAAGAAACTTAGCGACGTGCCATTCGGCCAGTTTTGCGTCTGGTCGGATGAAATGTCCCGTCGTGTTATATCATATTTAAATATGATTGATATTTAATTTTTTAAATAATATCTGAATGTTCTTTTTCAATTTATTCTTTAATTTAAAAATATGATTACATTTAGTTGCATCATTTTTCATGGTGGTAAGGGCTTTTTCTAATGCCCGCCCGGCTAGCTACCACTCTCAAGTTTAAAATCTGTCACTAAACACCAATAGGTGTGCTCCACTAGGCTTAGCGTACTACCATCTTGGACCACATCATCACTTAAGATCCGATGAGATTGTGGCTACAACGCGAAAACTTATAACGATAAAAAAAGTATTTCACATCTTTTACGTAAGACATATCTATTTTAAAAGTTTTTATTAAAAGTAAGCAATCTTTACTACATATCTACAAATAAATAAAATAAAGTACGAAATAAACAAATTTATTTTTCATGTTCACATTAACTTACAAAGTCAAATGTATTATTTCTACATATTACAATAATGTAAATTATATAGGATGGTTGAATTTTTAACATTTCTCTTGACTGTTCCTACGTATAATTGATATTATTATTATTATTTGGTAAGACACACTAGCAGCTAATTAGCTGATGCGTGCGTATCAAATAGCTTGGAGTTATCTTCCTTGTCCAATCTGCTCTTAAAGGAAGTTATGGTAGGAGCCATCACAACTTTATCTGGAAGTTTGTTCCATGCTGTGACCACTCTGTTAGGCAAGAAATGCTTCATTGGGTTTATTGTTATGTTCATTCAATGATGATATATTTATAGTAAATACAACAAACTGATTAACAGTAATATATAACCGCAAACTTATTTTACTTAGAAACAGTCAAATCAAATATTCCTTAATATCAACAATTTACTGTCCAAATATTTGACAGCAACGCTTAGAACATTAAAATTTGCTACCAATTGGACGACAAGCAATCTGTCGTTGCAAATGAAGACCAAAAATTGGAAACCATACTTTTTTTCAAATTTAGTATTTTAATATTTTAAAAGTAGTAGTAGTAGTAATATTTTTTTATTCATGATGAGAAAAAAAAACCAGTTATAAATTATTAAAAGTTTGATGAATGTTATTTAAATTTCTACATATAAATAATTTAGTATCATTATGTATATATAGCAATTTATTTATGATGGAGACCGAACAACAAATACTGACTCATAATCGCAAATTGACATCCATTTGCGACAGCAGTTTCACATAATTCTGAAAGTTTTGTGTCAATTTGCTACCAAAGTGATATTGGGGGCTATTTAATGAATTTTCTTGTTGATAATCTCTCCGTTTACAATCCATCACTCTTACACTATTAGAAAAGTACACATAATAATATTCTAAAGATAATTTACAAGTTTATTGGAATTTCTATCGTCGCTTCTTGTGCGGTTTGGTTGGACCCTTTACGAAGCACCAGTCGACCGATATCGCTTGACCCAGTATGTCTGCACCGTCGAGAGCCTCGCGTGCGCTCTATAAACAAAAATAATAACACCTTTTTTTGTTTTTTATATCATAGGGTTAGCGTTGTGGCCAAAATCTCACCTGATCTTAATTGACGATGTGGCCTAAGATGGTTAAGATGGTAGCACGCTAAACCTGGTGGAAGATTGGCTCTCATGAGCAGCTACCGGTACACACCTATTGGTGCTTGGCGACAGATTTTCAACTTGAAGGTGGTAGCTAGTCAGGCGGGCATTAGAAAATACCCTACCACCATGCTATGGATTCATTATGTTTTCCTTCACCGAAAGCTCGGACTCATGCAGGGATTCGAACTCACGTCGACTTTGGCTTTTGTACACGAAACTAGCAGTTTTATTAATTTAAAATAATCGGCCATGTGCGAGTCTGACTCACGCACCGAGGGTTCCGTAATTATTCAGCCACATTCACCAAAATAATAGGT
The DNA here is from genome assembly GCA_033032175.1 of Saturnia japonica. Lineage (NCBI taxonomy): Eukaryota > Metazoa > Arthropoda > Insecta > Lepidoptera > Saturniidae > Saturnia > Saturnia japonica. The sequence continues at coordinate 4,533,476 of CM065331.1, forward strand.
AACATTACTGAAGAAAGCACCTAAAAATTCGAACGAAAAGATAACCTATATTGAAGGACAAACTCATCTTTGCTGTTGGAAAATTGTCTCCATACATCGATATATACTGTAGTCAGTTTACCAACTTCAAATAAGTTTGTAATATTGTGTATTGCTTCTTACCAAATTTCATGCTTCCAGGTCAACTGGAAGTACCCTATAGGTTTTAAATCCCTTTGCGAGTGTTAAAAAGTGCGGTTAAAAGTTTGATTTTTTTACAGCTTCAAGAGATTACAGATCTGAGTATTTACATACTGACAATGAAGTGATCTTATAAGGGTCCCTTTTTCCTTTTGAGGTAAGGAACCCTAAAAATATTACACTTAAGTGATACGTACGCTGCCTGTTTATATGTCTCATATTCAACAAGAGCATATCCTTTGAGGAAGCCTGTACGACGGTCCAAATTTAAATGTATGTTCTTTATTTCCCCAAACTCGGAGAACTGGTTCTGCAAATAAAATTGTACATCTTTAGGCACTATGAAAAAAATACACACATACTTTTTTATTTTACTTTATTCTTCAAATAAAGTATAAAATTACCCTGTAAAGTAGACAGAAAATTTGTGGAATAATAATTGTTTTAATATAATTCTAATATATTCTAATATTATCCTAATATTGTAATTAATTCTAATATCTAAAATTCTATTGTTCTAATATAAAGCAATATGTTGGATCCAAGTTTGCACGATGTTCTTGGCCAGTGAAAATTTATCATTTTAAAGCTTACTGCCAGATGCTGTATACATGCAGCCTGTGGGTCAACTATTCGCGGAAGGCTATAAATACCTTAAGAGTACAATATAATAACACCTTCAGAGTGCTGTTGGGGCTAGCTCGGCAATGTAGTGCATTACAGATGTTTGTTGATAATGTCACAAATAGCTTTCAAGCAATTGTGTGTAAACGAATTGCATCTTTGATGACCCGTTTGAGTGCCAGTACCAGCAGCATCCTGCAGGTGATCGCAAATAGAGTCGACTGTTCGATATTGCAGCACAGGGTTCGCGTCCATGTTGCGGGAATGATTTAAATAAGCTTTGTAATACTATTCATATATAATTTGAAAGCAAACTCAAATAAATTATTTAGTATTTTCAAAACAAGAACACTTAAAATCAAGTGACCCTGTGATAAAAAAATTATCACCATTATTATTATGACAATAATATTTCCATATTACAAAAATAAAATAAAAACATGATATATTATATACACAAAATATTACAACAATTTACATGTTCAAGAAAATTCACAGAATAGATTATTTTGAATAAAAGTTGCACATAAAATACCTATAAAAAAAACTAAGTGTTTGTTTGTAATGTCAAAATAACAACTTTTTACTAAATGCATATGAAAGTATTTACAGAACTTATAACAAAACACCACTTTTTACAATTTTTGCCAGGAATTTCACTGGCAAATAGCTGAATGTTATAAGAAGTAACTATGGCTAGTTTTATTTTAGAAAAAGAATTAGGGTTCACTAATAGAAAAAACCTGATCATGGTGAATCAATTCATGCACATAAATGGGTTACGTTGAGTAAACCATAAGAGATAGATCAAACTGATGTACTACATCATTGTAGATATTAAAAAGACCTACAAAAACGTCAGCGAGATTATATGTTTATCTGCTAAGGATCACTCACAAAAAGCATTTTTATCTATAGCATAAATAACTTACCTGAATATCCTCTTCTTGGGCTTCCTCATGGACATTGCTGACAAATAGGATCCAACCCTCAACTGAGCGCTGTGGACCTGGTGTGTTGCCATCACCTTCTGGAGCTAGACTGTCATATCTGTAATATTATATCAATTTTAAAATATGAATATTTTTATTTATGAAAAAAAAATAAAGTATCGGAATGAATAATAATCTAAAATGTAACTATATTTTTTAGAAATATGACATAATTTTGCTAATATGATAGCGATTATTGTAGTGAATAATCTGCATTACCAATACCAATAGATTAGTAATAAATAAAGCGGGAACTAAAGTTTTTGGGTGATTTGTATGTGTCTCTATTATTCACAAAACAAGCGATAATCTTTTTTAATAAGGAGTAGATATTTGATATTTAATAATAAATAATAAGAGCGAAATAATACAATCGTTCAATGCATTAAGATGGCAATGTCACTGCTAACACCATGTGTGGCTCTCTTGCCTGCAACAATTGGCAATATTATTGCTTCGCATGCTTTTCAAATGTTAAATAGTGGTTGATAAATAACCGGTGTTACAATATATCCGACAAAGTATCCTTACATCCCTATTATTTTTTAAGATCTTCATATTCAATCGGAGAATGTTCTAATTTTTAAATAATGATGAACCCAATGGAGTTTCTTATTGGCTTTTCTCAATTAATGGAATATAGGAATACTTTCAAAATCAAAGGAAGCATTTTCAGTATCCCACAATACCACTCTACAGGGCACAGAGCCTAATTGGAATAAAGTATAATTGTTTTAGAGCATTGGCAGAAAAAGCTAAGAATACCCAGAGCGGTAAAAGAAATGAAGATCCTAGCCTTGTTACCAGAAGCCGTCTCGGTTTACACCTGATTTTAGAATTTTCAAAATTAAAATGTAACTTGCTAGTGAACTTATAGTACGTGACATATTTAATTTTCTGTGTTACCTTTAAGAAGAGAATAGAAATCATATAAATAAAATGATAAAACTTCTGGATAGATTCTGACATTTTTTTTGTTTTACTGCTTAGATACTTAGACCTTTTCTTTAAAAAATGTATATCCTGTTATCTGCATAAACAATAATTCTGTAGTCAACGCATGCAGAGACGCGCATACAGCAAGTGTTAAATAAAATAGTTGTTCTCCCAGGAGGAGAATCAATTTTTTTTTATAAAAATTGTTTTTATATATTACATTATTGTTTTTATTATAAAGCCATATTTGGGATTTGATTAATAATGATCTGGTCTTGCTGGTCTTCTGAATCCCCTCGAAATTAGGAGTCCCATAGCACTACAAGCCAGTGCTAGGACTACTCCAAAGATTGTTTATTTTTATAATAACACAGTATTAAAACATGTTTACCTTCCTCGGTTCCCGCGTTCAACGGCACCGCCAGTTCCAACCTCACTCCCGAAACCACGACCTTTGCGTTTTCGCGCCTTTTCTTTCAACCTTGCAATACCCTCTGAAAATTACAAATATCAACGATGCAAAATACGGCTCATTCCGTGACGCATAATGTAAATAACATAACACTGCATCGTCTCATTGTAATTTATAATAGAAAGCTAATGTGAAATATACTCATTAGATCGCGTTAAAAATCCTAGACAGAAAACCTAAATAAAGTTCATTGCACTAAATAACCTCAAAATTACTGCATCTACCAACTTTCGTTTTGGAAACCAAGTATTAGCTACAATTCGTAATTGAAATTAGACAACACAGACAAATAATACGTAACTGCAGAATAAAATATGTTTATAGTGGAAATATAATGCATATATTATAATTGTAAATTACTTACGTTCACCGTCTTCGTCGACTTCAAATTCTTCTGAATTTTCAATGTCCAACACATCAGCCATGGTATTGTATGTTTATCCTTGTGCAAAGAACAATATACACTCTTTGTGGCACAGACTACTATTGTATTATACCTTGTGGCGCCTCATTCGCCACCACAGAACAATATACTCTCTAACGAGAGTTCGACACTGTTTTAGTACTTTCTGTTCCAGAATCGATTTAATATTACAATACTAAACGAGATGACAGATATCAATTTAGACGGTTGGTTTCATGACACGTTACTTTGAATTGAATAATTTCTTACTAAGTAAATATGCTAAGCATGTGTCCGCTATAGCGAAACATAACTGAAAACGGTTGACATTATTGTAACGTAGCGTATCGGTATTGATATAGCTAACAGCGGCTATCAGTTATCTAGATACTAAAAAGTGAAAATGACGCGACGCTGTCAACCAGCTTACAATATCACAAAAGCTGGTTTGATTCAGTGATTCTCGTTACGCTATGTTGGTAACTGAACGAACAATAATATCCATAATAACCAAAATAATGACGCCTTCTCTCACTTTCTAATCGATTCCTTATGTGCAAAAAGAGAAGGAGCGAATATTGGCTAGCGGTTTAATAACCAGTAAAATTTTACTAATATTAGTATAAACCAAAAACGACGTAATTTCTATGATGCTAAGGCATAACTGTAATAAGGTTTGAATTCTTTTGGTAGATCAAACTATAATGGCTCTTTATTTACAATCATTGTTTATATGGCGATTTTTAAATGCGCCAGAATTTTTATCTATCATCATTATCATTTCAGCCGCAGGACGTCCACTGCTGAACATAGGCCTCCCCATAGATCTCCAGAGCGACCGATCTTGTGCGGCCTGTACCCAACGGCTCCCAGCGACCTTTATTATGTCGTCTTTCCATCTAGTAGGGGGCCGTCCTGCGCTGCGCTTTCCGGTGCGTGGTCTCCACTCGAGAACCTTTCTGCCCCAACGGCCGTCAGTTCTCCGAACTATGTGCCTCGCCCACTGCCACTTCAACTTGCTAATCCTTTTGGCTATGTTGGTTACCTTAGTTTGTCTACGGATCTCCTCATTTCTGATTCGATCTCGTAGAGAAACACCAAGCATAGCCCTCTCCATAGCTCGCTGAGCGACCTTGAGCTTTCTTATGAGGCCCACAGTGAGCGACCACGTCTCTGTGCCGTATGTCATCACTTTCGTCTTGAGGCACTGAGGTATTTTGGACGAGAAGACGTCGCGCAATTTCCCGAACGCTGCCCAGCCGAGTTGGATTCGTCGACTGACCTCTTTTTCAAAGTTGGACCTACCTAACTGGACTGTTTGTCCCAGGTAGACATATTCTTCAACAACTTCTAGACAAGAGTTTCCTACTGATACTGGGGTGGGCACCACATGGATATTCGACATGATTTTCGTCTTGTCCATGTTCATTTTAAGGCCCACCTGTTGAGAAACTTTGTCGAGGTCATCGAGCATTGTGCCAAGATCTTCCAGCGATTCTGCCATGACTACGATGTCGTCAGCAAATCGAAGGTGAGTGATGTACTCGCCATTAACATTGATGCCGAGTCCTTGCCATTCCAAGAGCTTGAAAGCGTCCTCTAGAGCGGCGGTAAACGGTTTCGGAGATATTACGTCTCCCTGTCTAACGCCTCTTCTCAAAGGAATTGCCTTCGTGCACTGCTCCTGTACTCGGACCGGCATGGTGGCGTTGTTGTACAAGCACTTCAACACTTCGATATATCGATAGTCAATACGGCACCGCTGGAGAGACTGCAACACTGCCCAGGTTTCGACCGAATCAAAGGCTTTTTCGTAGTCCACGAACGCTAAGCATAAAGGCAGATTATACTCCTCAGTCTTCTGTATAATCTGCCGCAGCGTATAGATGTGGTCTACGGTGCTAAAGCCTTTTCGGAAACCGGCTTGTTCGGGAGGCTGGAAGTCATCAAACCTGTGCTCGAGACAATTCGTGATGACCCTCGAAAACAGCTTATAAACATGGCTCAACAACGAGATGGGCCGATAGTTCTTCAATAAGGTTTTATCACCTTTCTTGAAGAACAGGACCACCACGCTGCCGCCCCACGTTTCCGGCGTTTTACCCTCGAGTATAACGGAATTAAAGAGCTTCTGCAGGACCTTAAGTACCGGTGTTCCACCCGCTTTAAGAAGCTCTGATGTAATTCCGTCATCACCCGGCGCTTTGTTGTTCTTAGCTGCTTAAGGGCCATCCTAATCTCGTACAGGGTGATGTCGGGTATATCTTCGGTATAGTGTCGGGTCAGCCCGGCTCTCGGATCTGTAGCCGGGCTGGTAACAGGCTTAGTTGACGAGGTATATAACTGCCCATAGAACCTTTCGATCTCCCTTAATACCTCTGGCTTGGTGGACGCTACGCTGCCATCATCCATTTTCAGCTTCGTCAACTGGCTCTGCCCAATAGATGCATTCCTTGCGAACACTTTGGAGCCTTTATTCCGCTCTATCGTCTCTTTAATACTTTTAGTATTGTAAGACCGGACATCGTGTCGCAAGGATTTATGAATAGATCTATTGAGCTGCCTACAGGACTTAGCGTCATCGAAAGACTGCAGCACCATACCACGCCGATCCGCCATGAGTTTTCGGGTTTGATCTGATATCTTTTGAGTCCTATTGCTACGGTGAGTTTTAAAGAACTTGGACCCAACCGCATGGACAGTTTCTACCAGCCTATTACTAATATCATCTACGGAGACGCAACTATCTTGGCAATCGAATTGGTTTTTCAATTCGACTTGAAAGCTCTCGGGGTTTTGGAGTTGAGCATTAGAGGGTCGGAGCGTAGACTTCATCAGGCGAGACCTTTCTATTTTTAGATTGATATTCAATGTGCCTCTAACCATTCGGTGATCACTGCCGGTTTTCACTCTGTGAATCACAGTGACATCATTGAATATTTGTCTCTTCGTGGTCATGATGAAGTCTATCTCATTTTTCGTGGAACCATCGGGGCTCATCCAGGTCCATTTCCTATTAGGTGGCTTCTGGAAGAAAGAGTTCATCATAAAGAGTCCCTCTTTCTCCATAAAATCGGCCAATCTCTGGCCCCTAGGGTTCAGTTGCCCATAACCAAATTGCCCCACTCCCAACTCTTCACCATCTCTTTTGCCCAGCTTTGCGTTAAAGTCTCCTATTACAACAGTGAAGTGGGTTTTCGAGGTATGTATGGCCCTACTAATGTCCTCATACAAAACCTCCACTTCATCATCAGGGTGTACCGAGGTCGGTGCGTAAACCTGTATGACCTTCAACGAATATCTTTTCGATATTCTGAGTATCAGGTACGCTACCCTGCTCGACACACTGTCGATGGTCACGATGTTGTTAATGAGAGACTTCCGGACGATAAAACCGACACCACCTAGGGACTGTTTGTCGCCCTCCCTGTAATAGAACAAGTTACCTGATTTCATGATTATCGTGTCCTCACCCTCTCTTCGGACTTCTGATAATCCTATAAGATCCCAGTGTAACTTGTCTATTTCCTCTTCCAGCTCGACAATCTTCTCGTCAGTCCTCAAAGTGCGATTATTATATGTTGCCAGGGCCAGTTGTCGTGGGGGTCGGTAGCTGGAACTCTTCCGGGGATTCTTAGCACCCCCTGCCCCGCCGTTACCATAGCCGCTACCGAAACTAGGAATAGCGGGGCCGCCGGGGACTGGGGGCCTGGTCGTTCTTGTCGTTTTCATTGGGGGGATTTGCCCATACTCGCCACGCTGGGCATGCGGGTTGGCGAGCGCAGATATTGCTTTTTGTTGTTTAAGTGGGGGATGCTGCTGCCCATCCCCTAGCTTTTTTTCCCTTAGTCGCCTCTTACGACATCCACGGGTAGAGATAGAGGGTCAATTCTAAGCCGGTTTAATTCTAATTCTAATTCAATCTATAGTAAACAAAAATTACTAGTCCTGAGCTTAGAAAAGCATGAAGGCAAATAGTTGAAGGGAAGAGAAATCATTAATATCTGTGTACTTTCACGTCGAATAACATTGAAATATCATCATGTAGGTTTTTTGGCGGGATTTTAAAGTGACATGTTTTAGTTTTTATTTTTAATTCATTAAGTTAGGTTTTTCGACTCTATATTATGTAATATTGGTGGCATTTTGCGTGATATAGTTTGGTTGTTGTGCATAAGTGAAATAGATTATAGATATAAACATTAAAGCATGAATTTTGAGATATCACAAAAACTCCCTAGATCGTTCTAACAAAGCAGCCACCATCTTGTTAGACTCCAATTTGTATAAAATACATATTACTACGAAGGCTTGAAAACATTGACACTGGAAAATTTTACAAAGGCTTATAAACATTAACACTAACAAGTGCTTTTGCGGCGCTAAAACAAGAAGAAGAACATCAGGTAGTAATACGAGTTGGTACTTTAGTAGTTTAGTTAGACTGACAGTGTCGATATGGCAGGTAGCATATTTACATTATCGACTACAAACGAAAACGATGCGCGTATTAGTTAGTTGAAAACTCGCTTTGGTATCGATATTCGGCAACGGTTATCAATACCGGTATTGAAACCAAATATCGTCTAGATAGCCGTTGCCAGAAATAGCTGATAACACCCATGGCTAAATTAAGCTAGCCCTTCTGATGCTCGATTATAAATCATCATAATAATTTTCTAAATATTATACATTGTCGAGCTGTTACAGTCGCAGCTGATCGTCAAGGGCCGGCCGTGACAACTTTGCGGAGGACTGAAACTCCGCCTGGCATCGCTGTGGTATATCATAGTACAGTGTAAGTGCATTGGTACGTGTTTCCATTATACTGAGAGTGCATATCAACAACCTACAACCGTTGGGCAGCTGCCCACCAGAGTCATACAGCTAGCCAATATCCACGGCTACTACGGGTATCCTGACTATCAGCATGCAGCGGACGTGCATTCCTGGTCATCACCCACAGCCTTCTCAGTGACCTTAGGACAGCACACTGCACTTCGGCCAGTCAGCAAGCAGACATGCACTTCTCTCTTGGTCGACGTGGCAGCCAGCCACTACGCAGCACTGCACCTCTCCGACTCACTGGAGCATTCTTGCAGCATCACCCCGACTCACTGGGGCTCACCGCAGACAGTTCCGACTCACCGTGAAACTATGCGGCATCTGGTTCCGACTCACTGGAACATTCCACTGGCCCGGCAAGCATCACAAGATGTATGGACGACTCAACTTGCTATCGATCTCCGGTTTCGGAGGGGAGTGATGTAGCGACATCTATCCTTGCCATAACTGACGCATCCTAAATAGGGACATCTATCTCGCCACATACGACGCATCTTACATCGGGATATTAAAATTAACCGAACAATTGAGTATATATACAAGAACCCGTCAACAACCGGGGGGCTAAGCTCGGTGAAGCTATAAAAGCCGCAGTGGCTTCAGGGCCCCTAAGACTAACAGTATAGTCAGATCTAAATTACGGGTTGCACTACGGGAGTGCCGATAGATGTGAAAACTTATTTTGGCGCGTTAGACATTTTTTTAATAGGTACTAGTGTTATTGGGTTATGAAATGTATTTAATATTCTTTTATGAAAGACGCTTTTTTTTTTTTTTTGGAAGCTATATGTACATGCATATATGCACACACTATAGCTGCGTCTCGTAACTGTGTCGCGAGTCCAGAGATTTTATCTCATCTAAAAATATGCGTACCACGCTAAAAGAAGTTTTCATTTCATAAAAAGACTACCGTGGAGCAGCTGCCCGCCAGACATAACACCCGTCTAGTCGGAGGATCCTCCCTTTTCTATGGTGGAATAAGGAACTTTACACCCTGTTCCTCACATACCCCCCATATTCTTCTAATAAATATTTACCTGTGATCATAAGGATTAAGGAATCTGGTATCTTCAGATATTAGTAAACTTTCGACATAAAAACAATTTATATCCTTATCCTTTGATTAAATCCAAACTTTAATTTTGCGTCGCTTGAATGAAGCATAGAGTAGAGTAATACATTGGAATGAAATATGAAATGCATAGATAATACACCGCTAGGAGTAATAGTGTTCTGTGTAATACACTATTAGTGAAATGTTTGGATGAACAATTTATTTACAAGGAAAAAATCGGGATGGCCCATGGATGGAATCACAAAAAGGAAACAAATAAATAATGATTGCCACTCGCAGAGAATCAAATTCCTTATGTTATGCCATCTTTTGATCCAAAAAATAATATGAAAATTACGGAATATGTCCAAAAGATCTGTAGCGCATTAGTAGGAAGCTAAGGCAATTCATTAATTGTTTCAGGCACGGAGTAAATTTGCATAGTTTTCAGACGTAGAGGGAGCTCAACATTTTATCTATGGTTTCAGGTAATGTTTTCATTGTCCAAGACCACTTCAGAAGTGGCGTAAACTTCAAAAGAAGAATATTAATGACATAAAGTATTACATCGGGTCATAATCTTGATGTATAGATTTCTTTAATTTTTAGGATTAAACAGCTGTCTACTTATTTGCTAAATTTTAAAAATTTACTCAATTTAGGCACAAAACCAGTAGACCAAAATTGACAATGAGTGTTTATAATTTTTTGGATAAAGACGCAAGAGAAGCAAAATTAAAACAAACCTTATCAACAGAATGGAATCTTAAATCGCCTCCAGCTACTCCTAGGTCTTCATCACCACCGAGTAGAGTCGGTGAAACTATTTTTAACAACTATATTGACATAATTAATTCAAAATCAAATATTTCTACAAATGCAAAACAAACAGAACAAGTCGAAAGACCTTTCGATTTTTTTGATGATGAAGAATTTGCTTTTGGTATTAATTTATTGAATAATAATGTTGCTTGCGTTGGAAAAAATATTACAAAACTTATTCAAATGGGTTAGTACCTACCTATAAACCTTACATATTTTTTTCTCTTTAATAAATAATTAAAGTCTCACTACGGTTAAACACAAATGCTATAATTGTCGTTTGTTCTTTTCTAACTGACTATACTGGTAGTAGCCTTATGGGCCCTGGAACCTGATTGGAGCTATTAGAGACTTTGACAGCTTTACCGGGCTTAGTGGCCAGCGCGGAATGCACTTAGCCACATAATTATAATTTGAGGGCAAAGGCTTGATCTACAGAACCATCAACTGATTTCGTAATAAAAACAAGTTTGTATAAAGTGTTCAGCTTGTTTCGGGGACGTCCGTCACTTTAGGATAAACCCATATTACAAATACGACCGACATTTAAGGCAAGGAAAAAAGGTCGCGTTCATGCGGCAACTACCGCGAAACCACTATTCCCACGGCACACCTGGAACGCTTCACTCCTACACAATCGCCGCCTTCGCTAGCGACCCAGCAGCGATTCAAACGTACGTCCGTTCCCCGGTATGGAGCCCTCAAACTCGCTGTTTGCACGATACAGTGAATCTACCGTTAGATAGTGCAACAAAAACTACAATGACCTTAAGACCTGCATGGCAGCAAGTACATAGACACTGTAGAGGACCTTATAATTGAGTTTTTTGACTAAATAGACTTAGAAAACAATTGGCAGATAATCAAAATACATACATGCATATTCTTAAAATAGTTAAGTAACTGTATACATTTATTTACATAGTAGAATTACATGCACGACAACAGCCCAAACTGAATTTCAGCCATTTTAGCACCTTTGCGCTAGATAGTTTCGGCTCAGTACTTTTGCTCTACTTACAAAGTTACGTGAAGTAATAGAAACCCTTAGGTTAACAGCGAAGTTAGTTGGAAACTATTCACACAAAAGCCCCGTGAACAGTCTGATAATGTAACCATACTTAAGTTGGAACTATAGAAATGTAGAATAATTAATTCAAGTTTTTTTTTTAATAGTTCCATAGCTAGTCACACTATTACTGCTTATTGATTGGCATAGTTAGCGTATCATAATAGATCAACAAAAAACCGATAGAATTCAGTCATTTGTGGTCGCAGTGTACAAAATGTAAAACAAGGTAAAAAATTGTAGTTTTTTATTTTAAAAAATCATATCTTAGGTACTACCTATGATATATTTTGTTTCGCTTTTTTTTTCTGAACGTCCATAAGTTCTGCTATAAGCCATTTCAAGGTTATCCATTCATTACCGAACACCTATATATCAAGAAAGTAGAATAATGAGTGATTTTATTGAAATTATTTTTCATTAGTCTTTTGGTTCAAGGTGGATTTGGGATGTCTGGGCTATGTAAATTTAAAACCAGAATAAACAGATATATAAATAAATATATAATAAATAGATATATAGTAATACAAGGAAAGCAAAGCAGCGCCTAAAGAAACGCAATATTGAGATTTTAATCAAAAAAACATAAACTCCGATGAACCGGCTGTCGGCTATTATTTTTGTTAAGTAATTTTGTTAGATTTTTTAAGCTAATAGGAATAGGTAAAGAAAATAAAATACCCTAAGTAATACTAAGTATACGGTATACCTACAGGTTGTATGATAAACCAAAATCTGTGCGAAAATCGTATTATTAAGGTGGTGGCAGGAAATTTATGGTGAATTATAGTTTTTTGTTCTAATCATGTGAAAAGAAAAAAATGTGTGTATTAATCTACGCACGCAAGAAATTATATTTCTTTGCCGTAACAAAATGAAAACTACTTAATTTTTTTTTTATCCCGAGTGCCAAAAATTATGAATTAATAAAGTTAGACATCAACGATAATAATGTAAATTTTTACATGCAGCATAATTAAATTAGCTAGCCATCAATGAAAATAATGCAAATCAGTAAAATAACCTCGCATTATTATTAAGCGAACTTCATAATGTCACACTTCCAGCACATGATGCGCATGCAGCTATCAGTTTTACTCTTTAAGTACCTACTAAACGCGCCAAATTCTTTATTTTATAATTTTTTTAAATTAGCTATACAATTTTTTGAGCCTTGGAGGCCCTGAAGCCGCTGCGGTTTTTACAGCTTCACCGAACTTGGGTCCAAACTTGGTTACTTGTCTTTATTTTGCTTTTAAATTAACCTTATCGCTACAGTGCATCGAATCGTAAATATCGATGTTTATGATGACTGATCTTATAAAAAATAGTGTTTTTTTTTGTTGTAAATGACGAGTTTGCTGATTCAAGAATGTGTGAGTCTACATTCTACAATCTACACTCTCCGTGTCAACTTAACACTGTCAAGTCAACTGTAATGTTATTATAGTCTTATGACTTATTGTCACAGACTAATAAATGTACAAGTACTTAATGTCATAATTGTCAATTGTCATTGTCAACTTGTATAGAATTCAAAGGGAGATATTTTTCAATTTTCCGATTTCTATTTTGTATAGTTTTAAAACCAATTAATTAAAATACTAACAAAGCAGTACATCATGCCGGAATTTCACCTAACTGATTCAATTATTACATCGTTGAACGGTAATGTACATTTCAAATGAGTTCACTTCTATGTTACATAATTTTTGTTTATAAAATTAATCAAAACATTTAATTTTAGAGTAAAACGGCACTATTTACATTATTGACAAGTAGCCTTAACGTCGTTTAATATTTTTAAATTATATTAAGGACGTATTATGCAACTGGAAGGACCTTTCGTATTTGGTATAATTTTGTTTGGATGTTCGCGTGATTTTGTTTTGAATGAATTTTGATCGTGATATGTGCGATTATATTTATATTTTATGTTAAGTGCTAATTCATTATAATTATTGTTATAATTAAATGACAAAAAATACATTTTATAAAATGTTTTGGTATTTTTTTGCTTCCTTAGCCACTTGTAATAAATAAATAACCTTTTGAAATAAATAATGCTAATGAAAAGATTTTTTTCAAGAGTAAAGTAGATAAATACTAACATTTCTGTAGTCCTATGTTTGAAGTAATGTAAATTTCTTGTGCTATTTTTGTGTTTTTGAAATGTTTTCCATAAACAATGTGTCCATTTTTTCTTCATACATAATTAGTTTTAAATAACTTCTAACTCACATCAATTGATATTAAAATATCCTTATTTTTTACTTAATAATAATATACTGTTCCTCTTGGTAGAGATTTGCATTTTGTTTAACAGTTGACTTCATATTGATTTGTATTTTAATCATTAACTCCTGGATTTTATTTGTAAACTCTTTTGGTATGTTTTTTTAAGTACCATAACTGGTAAAAATTGATATATCACATATTTATCCTTTCTATCCTATCCAAAATAATATGAAAGAGAAGTTGTACTGAAAAATGTATGAAGCACAAAATATTTTTCAAGGCAATAAATTTACAAAGACATAAAATTAATTACTAATTTATTTTTATTAAAGCATATGAACATTACTTTAAATTGTTTTTATATTAAAAACAACATTTACTAAAATATATTACAAATTGAGAATATTTGTGTCTTTTTTATCCATGAGATTAAAAAAACCAATTCAAATCGAAATCAATAACACCTTTATTTAATTTACAACCTAAGAAGGCACTTATGGATTTGAAACCACTACCACCAGTTTGAAACACAAACTCCATACATTAATACACATATATAAATAACTGAAGACTTTAAATGGAATAAAAGACAAGTTAAAAACACATCTTGCTCTGCTCTGCTAAAAGCTGCTTGCATTGGTTTCCCCCCTAACAAAACTGAGTAATAACCTTGGTAGGTATCAGTACTAATCTATGAAAAAAAATTAAATGTTAATCATCTAAATAACTCCTGCTACATAATGTGGAAGTTTGTAATAAAATCTCAACAATAAATTATTTCTAGATCCATCAAAAAATCTATATGAGAGCTATTTTAAAACTAAAACAAAATCTTTATACTCAGATTTAACTCATAAAATGTTGATACAAGAGAAAAATAATGAACAGATGTTTTGAAGAAAGTGGGAAAATACTTCATAAGCCTTTTTAATTTATTTACTTCTCTAAGTCTTGTTTGAAGCTAATGCTGTTATAACTAAACTAGTAATATGCAACTTCTTTTTAATTGCAATATAAAATTTATTAGAAATTAAATATCGAGTAATGTAGCTTCCTATTAGTGAAAGAATTTTCAGAATTGAATCAGTAGTTTCAGAGATTACCTCCTTACAAGCTTTACTTTTTACCCAACAGTGAAAAAGAAGGGTTATGTTTTTTGGGTGTATGTCTATTTCTTTGGCATGCTCTGTAGCCTAAATGGCTTGCTGTATTTTAGCATACAAGGTGTTGTTAGATTTATCTTAATTGTGGGAGTGATAGTCTACATAATATATTTAAGTACAATATTTGGAAAATAAAAAATAAAAATGAATATTTTTTTGTCATGTATTTTTTTGTTGCAGTAGTGTTTTTTTCCTTTTTAATTCTAGTATAGAGTTGAAGACATTCAATTTGAAAACAGTTATATTGTCATAAAAATAAATCTCAATTCAACCTATAGAAAAAATTGCATTTTATTTTTAATTAAATGTATCAAAAACCTAAAAATTAACCATTCATATTAGTTTAAGGGAAAATAAAAAGCAATATTTCACAAGCCAGTATTGTCATTGCAAACAGGAACTACCATATATTTTATTCTCGTTATTGTAAGGTCCTAAAAAGAAAGGTAATAATTCCAATGTTTTTCTTGTAGCGCAAGAGCCATGGCCGGACAATGTGAAATTGTATCAACCTTATGAAGTTGAACAAATACTTTTACCAGACAATGCAAGCTGTCTTGCTGTTCAGGCTTTTTTAAAGGTATGCGTGAATGCATTACAATTTTTTAAATTTTATTATTGTTATTGGATACCATAATCTCTGCTGATATGAAATTACTCAAGAAAGTAATACTTAATTTAGAAAAGGCTTAGTGGTTGTGCTCTTGATTACAGCATTGAGTTATGTCATACATTTATTTTAATTATACTATAAAAAATTAAGCTGAAGAGTTCTTTTGTTTGTTTGCTAAACTCTGGAACTACCAGTAAGAATTAAAAAAAAATATTTTTGTACTGTACTGTGGGAAACTAATATACCTGAAGACCATGTAATAAAAATTAATAAATATTACGATCTATGTAACGAGTTAACCAAGAACGTTTATGTGGTTAACTTATATGCGGTGGAAGTGCGAGCGAGAGGTATTCCAGCGAAATCTCTCTATAACTTGTTACTAGACCTCGGCCTGTCGAGTACTACAGTAAGTTCTATTTTAGAACGGGTATCTAAAGCAGCATTAACAGGCTCTTACCAAATCTGGCTTGGCAGGGAGGGTATCGCGGGCTGTCAAGGTGAGTGCTGATGTGCATCATAAGGGGGCCCCTTAAACCTACACCCGTGTCGCAAGTCCCGAGGACTGCTCGTGCTCCCTCTATCTGCTACACGATAAACCCGGCAATCGCATGGTGAATCCATGGAATACTAAGATGTTTGTCTCTCTCTCTCATGATAGCCAAACTCTCGAGGTATAGTATAGGCTAATTAAGATTAGGCTACAACTCTCACATAGATTGATTTTTGTTACCTAAGTCGGAAGTCGGGGCTCTCCCGAACTGCTTTAACCTCGTGCGCTGGCGTAGTTGTTAATGATACGGAAATACAATGTTGTACAATAATATAGGTCCTTAGTATATCTAAAAAAAGTCAGCGATAGCATATGCCTATCTCTTATACATAAGCCACAATAAGGTATTTTGTGACAAAGATTAGTTGAAAATTAAAAAGTGATTTATAAGAATTATTTTTAAACATTGCTTATTAACCCTAACAAACAAATAAAATGGGCGTGCATCTGCCCTTTACAAATGTGCTACGTCAACCAATACAGAGCGGGACCGCGCACCGAGAGCGCGAACGCGACGGAAACGATTCCCTCGTACTCTGTATGACCGACGGCGGATTACATGCTACGGTAATCAGCTGTCTGGAAACCAGTGCGTGCGAGCCCCTCTCACTACGTGCGACCGACCCTGCTCACACCCGAAACTACTAGGCCTGAAGAGGGCGAAACATTAAGGTACACACGCAGTGAGGTGCCTGCTGGTAGGCGTGACGCTAACGTAGCACGGAAGCGGAGAGGACTGGGTCGCTGGCGGGTTGAACTTGTGAAGATGCAATGACACACAGATACCACAATAAAATTTCGCTGTATTCCTCAAGACACAATAACTCTTCTCAATATACAATTTCTTAGTACTATCTTCTGGGTACTGTTTCTTCCAGTCTTGTTTCTTGAGTCTTGAGTCTTCAGTTTGTGGCACCTGTGTGTGCCGGTAGGCCTTTTTTTTTTTTTTTTTTTTTGAACTGACTACACTGTTAGCCTTAGGGGCCCTATCCTAAAACAGAGCCGCTGCGGCTTTTACAGCTTCACCGGACTTGGGGGCGAGCGCTTAGGGCACTCAGCCGCGAGGGCCGGTAAGCCCCGACGGCTCGGCTTTTATCTTGCCGCAGGAGAGCGAGACGGAGAGATGGCGTCTATCTCTGTACTGCTCTCGCATTACCAAATATAGTCATGGCCCGTTAACCGCGGTGACGCGTCGCGGCTGCACTATTGCTGTCCCTATCTACATTATTATTATTATTTCTATACAATGTCTAATAAATTGTTAATATTTCTAAACACACTTATTGGATCACTCTAAAACCTGTTTTATATTATTGTAGTCATAAATATCTATATAAAAACACTAAATGCAACATTATAGGTTGATAAATATCGTAAATATAGAGCGTTAAACATTACAACTTTAAACGGCTTAAAAACACGTTATGTATACTCATTTCAACGTTATAAACATTATAAAAACTTATATAGCAGGCTAATTAACCTATACAACATTAAACATTACAAATAACTCCTATACGACACAGATTATCGACGATACATAAGTTCCATTACTTTAAGTGACTATTTCTATGATATTATAAACATTTTCATAAGTTATTTACCATTCTTATATACCTACAAGTTGTGATATTACATTCAAAACATTAGATCGATGATTTTTCATACAAATTATTAGTCCCTACAACTTATATTTACAATTACTATTTTTTATCATCACGCTTAGGTCTATGCGTCGCTAACAAACAAAAGTTACTTCATCATAAAGACAATTTTATGAAGTAAAATTTTGGTCTTTAGAGTATGCTATTTGGACACAAGGGGGCGTTGGCGGCGCGGTGTTTGTCGGATAAAATTAACACGGGTGAAACCGTGGGGCACAGCTAGTTAGTTATAAATTGCATAATTGCGACTATCGTGTACTGAATTTACCTACATTTTGTTTCGGCCGTTTGTATGAAGACAATACTGCTTACTTTAGTGTACTGTGAGTGCGCACTTACGTCACGCAATTGCACGCGTTTCCTTTCTTACCGCTACATTACTCGCCTTCGTTATCGTCTTAAGTTCCTCGCCTTCGCGCCGCTAACGTCTGTCAGAAACATAGCACGTTCGCACAAGAACTTGTACCGTGTTTATGGGAGTGACTGATATATCGATGCACAACCCATACTACTGAAATTTGGACCGTGAAATTTTGCGTGCTTTTACACTGTAGGAGAGCCTAAGGCAAGATTTTTGGAAATTTAACCACTAAGATGGTGAAAAAGGCGTACAAAGTATGTATGAAAATCCTTAATTTTTAAAGATAAATTTATGAAAAGGATTATGTTATTATATTATGTATTTAGAAATTCAGTTAGTATGACAAAAAAAAATATGGGTCATATAACTCCAAATAAGCTACGGGAGAAAGCGCTACTTTACTATGGAAGTTTTCAGAGCATTTTTTAATCCGGGAGTACTTCGACAGTTTATAAAAGTTTTCGTAATTAATTATTTAAAAAAATATGCCACAAAAACAATACACGTGACTGTTCTTGACGTCATCATTCATTAAATAAAACTTTAAAGATAAAGATATTAAGTGCAAAGTTGAGTTTACTAGAATTTCTGTTTAAATTAAGGAAATTTCTTCAGGACCAATATAATTTTAATATGATTATTTCTACACTTAGTAATTTTAAGAGTAATTTCTCACTAGACAGTAACCTAATAAGAATAATACTCAACGGCGCGGTGTATATAAATATTGTACGATGACGTCACGTTTTCTGATTGCCGTCTCCAATCAATTGACTCCCAGACAAAAAATCCAGTGAACGGTTTTTTGCAGACTAGCTGTGCCCGCCGCGCCGCTCCGCACGCGTTAATTACAGAATTATTGTTTATTAAGATATCGTGATTAAAAAAGGAATAAGAATCTAAAGAGTAAAACAAAAAAAAAAAATGTGTGCAATTCACACGTGGTAGAAGTGAAACCTTCACATCTATGTTTTTTTTTAATTTAAAAAATTATCAAATACACTCTAATTTAAAGTTTATGAAAATGTACATACAAGTACTCACAATCATTATTCATAATATCATTTTCAACTAATGCACATTTGAAATATCCATGGTAACCTAACACAATATCAATCAGTAACAGAATGTCATAAGTGTTGTCTAAAGAGTTTTTGTTTCGTGCCTTTTTGTTGAGGTAATAAAATTAATTATTACGTGGCAACAAACCTCTATTGTACCATTTTACCATTGCCTAAAACTTTCCTATCTCATTTTCTCCCACTTTAAATCTTATGAATTTGATTTCGCTTTTTCGTTTCATCAACTTTCAAATCACAACAATGCTAAAGAAGTTTTCACTTCAAAAAAATGATCAAAATCTATCTAATAGTCTTTGCGTGGTACGCGCATAACGGATTCTATCATTTTAAACATATTGTCAACTTGCGAATTACGAGATGTTTTTTTATCTTTTATTTCTGCTGCAACGCAATAATAGTTTTTTTCATAAAGGGCTGTTTTTGTTTTTCATTTTAGATGTGCAGTCTTCCTTTCGAAGTGGAAATGCGATGGAACGCGGAATTCATGTCTCCGTCGGGGCGAGTGCCTTTCATTAAATGCGGCGCTTTTGTAGTTTCCGAATTGGAGCCTATAGTCCAGTTCGCTGCCAACAAGGGTGTGACCCTATGTTCCCGTCTGTCAACCGAGGAGAAAGCCGAAATGAGAGCCTACATGAGCCTTATTACTAATGTATTGGTAAATGCTGAGGTAGGTTGTATTAGATATAATATGTGTGTATCTTTAATTTTGTATATAGTGAAATTAATGAATAGATCAAATTGTGTTACGATCTGAGTAACAATAGAAAAACATTTAGAATTTTCGAAATATGTGTAAATATGTGCTCGAGTATGTATGTGCTCATAGGTTGGAAAAGACATTGTATTTACTCACAAATTCAAATCCGATAGCGTAATCCAACAAATATATAAAAATAGAAGACTTCCCCTTTTATCGTAAAAATCGAAGTATCGACGTAGCAAAGCCTTTTTAGTGATTTCGACCTTCCTTTTAATTTGATATATAAGCAAGCCGTGTTCCGACTTCCGAGCCAGGACAGTTCTGTTTTGGACAACCAAGTGGAAACAACAAGCGATGAAAGGAAAAAATCTGCAAGAGGACCATAGAGATACTGTAAATATGACGATAGTATAGTGAACATAAGTATAGTGTGTTTGTTTGAATTTTGTTTCACTGAGTGCGAATAAATTATGTACGTAATATCTAACGGCATTTTCACTACCCACAGATATAACAGTATTGTTGTATATATCTTGAATTTTCTATTTAGTGCAAGTAATGATTGACGTGTCCGAAATTTGCTGTCCAATGCAATTATGACTGAGTGGTAGTGTGTACGGACAAGATCCTGACCTTTTTTTGGTGGAGAAAAAAAAGTAATGAAACCATAACGTGGTATAATTTTCTAATGTCCACCTTGCTAATTACGATACTGAAGTTGAAAATCTGCCACTAAACACCTACACTATATATTGTGTTTCTAAAACACAGTTTAGGCTATCCCCGTCTCCCTTTTTTAAAAAAGTTTTAATTATACCATGTGCATTTTGCTGCACGCACAATTATTTTTCTTTATGCGTTATTGGTTACAGTGATATAAATAATTTTCTTTCATTATTTAAATATACACAGAAGAACGTGGGGTTGGTTAATCTATACAATTAATAAAATTGAAGTGTCTGTTTGTAATGTCAAAATAACATCTTTTTACTAAATGCATATGAAAGTATATACGATATCCATAACAAAAAGCCCATTTTTAAAATTTTTGTCTGTCTGTTTGTTCCGGGTAAGCTCCGAAACGGTTGGACCGATTTTGACGGGACTTTCACTGATAGATAGCTAATGATATAGGGAGTAACTTTGGCTACTTGTATTTTAGAAAAAGAGTTAGGGTTCCGCACAAATAAAAAAATACTGGTCGTGGTGAATCAATTCGGGCGCTTAAATGGCTTACGCTGAGTAAACTATGGCGACATCTACATAGCGACACATAGCGACATCTATCGAGCCATATAAGACGCATCCTACTATCCTACATTGCGCTATAGAAATTAACTCAATCGTTGAGTATATATACAAGAACCCGACTACAACCGTTGGGCAGCTGCCCGCCAGACATAACACCCGTGTGGTCGAAGAATCCTCCCTTTGCAATAGTTGTTCTACAAAACCATGTGAGATATAGCAAATTCATGTACTAAATAATAGTAGACATTAAAAAGTCCTACAAAAAACTCAACGAGAGTATAATATATCTATCTTCTAACGAACACCCACAATAAGCATTTTTAAGCGGCAATAGCCGGGAGCGGGGTAGCGATATTCGCGCGGGCATTCTGTAGTCCACGTGAGCGAAGCCACGGGCACAGCTAGTTTTAAATAAATTAGGTGTCCATGAGGTCTTATAAAAAGCAAGTGAATACAGTAGAAACCCCATGTGATTTCCATTACAGTTATACATATCATGGTTGGATGAAGAGACATTTAGCGCCGTGACAAGGGTTCGCAACTCATCCGTCTATCCGTGGCCTTTAGGCTGGCTTCAGACGCGATCAAAGCGAAATGCTGTCGCGAAACGATTAAAGGCCCTGCATTGGCACGATAAGACGCTCGACCAAGTCTTGGCTGATGTGAGTAACTTAACTTTTAACTTGTATCATATAGTTAATATCATTTAACCAGAGTTAAACAAAAAATCCTTGGGTCAAAGGTTATATTAGAACCTGCTGTGGCGGTTGATCATCAAATTTGATTGGCTATCAAGAATACAACGTTTTACTGTTACATAATTCTTTGACATCCAATCATCAGAAGTAATACAGTAATATGTCACCAACTGTAGTAAGGGTCTTCGCACATGACGCCACGCAAGTATCCGATACTCAATGACTCGAGAATATCGTACCGACTATTCTAGTGCATTTCTATAGGAATCCGCACACGCGCAAGTTTAGACAACATGTAGGTGAAGCCAGTCTATAATGCGACCAGTGTGCCGAGGTAGCCGCAACGCGAGTCGTGGATCAATTAGTAGATATTAAATTTGTTCAATAGGTATAGAAATATCCCTGTTTCTATGACTGCAAACTTATGGGTGTATTTCGATGATACCTATAAAGGGTGGTCGTAGGTAGGAAAAGTAATTAATTTACAAACAGCCTGCAGTTTATATTTATTTCTATATAGGGATGAATCTTAGATATTACCTTCGGCGATTTTACCTATTTCGATAGTCGTAACACAAGATAAAATTTTCTGCATCACTGGGATCACATCACATAATCTATGTAAGTAATGTAGCTAATATCGTACATTTTTCTTTTTTTTTATAATATGATTTATGGTTCCAATAAAATATTATTATCATATCACTCACTAACTTGGCGACTATTTTTGTAGGTGGAGCAATGCTGCAACTCTTTAAGTCAGAGATTGGGTGAAAGGGACTATTTCTTTGGTGCCACGTAAGTAAATTTTTTTTGCTTAACTAGCTGTTGCTAGTGATTCTCTCCAAATATCAGCATGTTTATATCGTTTAAGTCTTAAATTTCGTATTTTTGGAGCATACTAAACATCTATTTTTAAGCATATGCAATTGTACACAATCGACTTTATTGCCAGCAAAAATGATAATCCAATATCCATTGTTTTTGTTAGCACTTGTTAAAATGAATAACTTCCACCAATTCGGAATATTTACCTTCGACAATGATTTATTTGTTTTTATTTCTTATTATATTACTTGCGACTACCCTCCCTGTGACTTCATTCGCCTTAAATAAAGACAATTATATCACTCAGTGATAACGTAGCTATCAGTGAAAGAATTTTTTAAATTGGGCCAATATTACCGGAGATTACTTCCTCCAATTAAATAAATTATACTCATCTTTATAACACTTTTATATTATACAGTGTGTATTAAAAACCCCGTCGGATCCGTGAAGGTGTTATTAGGTATCGATATTATATTCTGTTTATGTTATCTATCTCAGATTATTAGTAAAAAAGTACCCCTAATAAAATGTAAAAAAAATAGTTAAATGAGGAAACTTACATGGCAATACAGGCGGCGCGGCGCAGGGTACCACCATAAGATCAAACAAACCACTGCGCCGCGCCGGGGCTGGCGACGGTGATGACATTTTAAAAATTTGTTAAATTTTAGGAAAACTAAAACTAAATATGTTAATTTTAAATCGCAATAACATTTTTATTTTCATAATAAATAAAATTTTGATATATTTTTGGTAATGTCATTGGGGTACCTATATATGGATGGGCCTTTTCGGATTCGACGGAGTTTTTAATTCATATTGTATATATATTCATATATTTCAGGAGAACCTTCAAATTGCCATACGATTTCAAATTTAGGGTTGATTATCACCCACATACATAAATAGCAGTCTTGTTGAAACGTTGCAGTGGTGTTGTTAAATGCCAATGAAAGTAAATACGGTACCTATAATAAAAAAACAATTTATAAAATTTTTGTGTCTGTCTGTCTATTTCTTCCGAGTAATCTTCGAAACGGTTGGTCCGATTTTGACGGGACTTTCACTGGCAGATAGCTGATGTTATAAGGAGTAACTTGTGCTACTCTTATTTTAAAAATAGTTAAAGGGTTCTGCTTACATAAAATAAAACTGGTCATTGGAATCAATTCGGGCGCTTAAATGGCTTACGTTGATTAAACCATAAGAAATATATCATATTAATGTACTACGTAATTATAAAGATTAAAAAGATGCCCGTAGGCCTGATAAAAGGCATACTGTAGTCAACGCGAGTGCCGCCGCGGGCACGTTTATTTCTGAATAACATTGAACGTCTTTAGGAGCCTACGCTGCGACCCTTCGTACAAAATATATATACCATTTCCATTTCTTTATTTTCTCGATGACAGCTGCTGTTTCGTACTCATATAAAACCTTATTATCAATACTCGATGGGACTGGCAAACGCAGCTGACAGCTGTCATGCTTTATGTACTCGTCGAACATTGGAGCTCTTATCGCGAGGCACGCAACAAGAATCGCTGTGCAAAACCGAATCTGAATTCGTATGGTGACCTGAATCGTGTCGGTGGATATCATCGCAAGTGTTGGAGCAGTCCAAGGTACGTGAGAGCATTGTATTTGTTCCAGCGCTATCGAGTTTTTGAACATCGTTTTTTACCGTATCGAAATTACCCAGTGTAGCTAAGCCACCGCTATTTCGGTTCGGTGCGGATGCTACATCCTTTTTGGTGCCGAACCCGGGATTTCCACCGATATTATTCTCAATCGTGGTATATGTTTGTGGTATTTCTGGTCATCGTCGTAGTTCTTACTTAATATTGCGAGTAATCATACCTAAATACCTATTCATATATATCTAAATCGTACAATAGTTACCATCGAACAGATATTTCACATATATATCATTTGTGTGTCATCGGAAATTATTGTAAGATCTAATTAAGTAATCACTATATTTCATCGGTACTTAATTAATTTCATCGGCTTATAATAATTTCATCGACTAAATAGTATTATATATATAAATACATATATTTTATCATATATTGTGACCTTTCAAATTTTCTTACATATTTTTGTCATTTGTTGCAAATCGAAATATAAATTCGAAAATTCATTTGTTTACGTTTTTAAAATTGAATTCTTTTTTCTTCACGTGTCAAATTAATTTGACTTTCTTTTTTCAATTATCGAACCTAAAATAGTTCATGATGCCGATCCTTAGAAAACATACTACGCGTAAAATGCCAAGTTTAACAAAGGCTAAATCGACCTCTTTTGAGCAATCTCATACAATTCAAGACTTAGCATCTTTACGCAGAAAACGTACAATTGCTATTAAACGGTTAGCAAAGGCTTTGGAAATCGGTACTTTAGCTATAGAGGACCCTTCACACAGCGACTTATTTTTATCATATCATCAGGATGTTAAAGAAATTACGTCGAGTTTCGAGAACGCGCATGTTACTATTTTAGACCTAATAGATAACTCGGATGACAACGAAAATGAAATCCAAGAACATTTTGATGATATGTATTATCGAATATTATCGATTCACCGGAAATTAACTAAAAGTGAATCTAATCAATCGCATAGGACTTCATCACAAAATATTCGTTTGCCGAAAATCGTTCTGCCTAATTTCGGCGGGAACATCAAACAATGGCCCGAATATTTTGATACTTTTAACGCTTTAATTCATAATTCTACTTCACTTACAGATACGGAAAAGTTTCATTATTTGATATCTTCTCTTAGCGGCGATGCGTTGTTAGTAGTAAAAGCGTACCCTATGACTCACGAACATTATCATGATGCGTATAATTCACTTGTTGCTCGCTACAAGTGTAAACGTACCTTAGCGTTTAGCTGTTGGAGAGATATTTTAAATATTGACTTTAAATACATCAACGCGCGCGAGTTCCAGAAGTCGCTTGATCTTTTCGAAGAGAATTTGAGTATTCTAAAAACGATCAACTTACCGGTTGCGAATTGGGATTTTGTTTTAGTTTATCACATTTTATCGAAACTTGACAAAGATATCCGCCGTAGTTTTGAGGAAAAATATTCAGATATCTAATTACCGTCTTATGATCAACTTAAGAGTTTTCTTCGATCTAAATGCGAAGCTATGTTGCGTGACACACATTTTTCCGAATCGAATGAAGTCATAAAATATCCACCTAAGCATAGGCATGTGTCAAATCAATACAAGCATGTTGCTACTTCACAAGCGCTTGTTGTTGCATCTGAAAAATATGATAAAAAGAGTGTGGTTGATAATAAAATTGACTCATTTTCGGGTAAGTGTCCTTATTGCAACCAGGCACATGCAATTACATCATGTCAAGAATTTTTAAACAAATCGCTTGACGATCGCCAGCTTATAGCTAAACAAAAGAACTGGTGTTTTAACTGCTTGAAATCTTCACATCAACTGAAGAATTGCCATTCGATTTTCTCGTGTCGCAAATGCAAACATAAACATCATACTTTGCTCCATCGTGACAATTCTAATAACGAGCCAAAGCATAACGGGTCAACTTTGGTGTCAAGATCTCAACCAAACATTACCGTGCTGTTAGCAACAGCTATCGTTCAAATTCTGGATGCTTCAGGCAACATGCAATCTTTCCGTGCTTTATTTGACACCGGCAGTCAAAGTAGTTTTATTACTGAATCGGCGATACAAAAATTAAACTTAAAATCTGTTAAGACTATCGCGAACGTTAGTGGGCTGGGAGATGCGGCAGCACCGATCATCGGTGACGTCGTGTGTTCTGTCGGAACTGACGGTCGAGTGTTGTACAAATTAAATATGCACGTTATTTCTAAAATATGTGGCGATCAACCAATCGCGCAGTTGAACACATCGGGATGGTCACATATTAAATCGTTATCCTTGGCGGATCCTGGTTTTGATATTCCAGGACCTATCGATTTACTATTCGCTGCGGACGTATTCGCAGAATCTATTCTTAACCAACATATTAAAGGCGGTTCCAACCAACCTACCGCGTTTAATTCAATTTTTGGTTGGATTCTTTTAGGCAAGACATGCATATCGTCTAGTACTTTGTTACATACATTACCAGATATCGATAACGAGTTAAATGCTTTAGTACAACGATTTTGGGAACTTGATTCCGTACCAAGTTCATCAATATTGACTCCAGATGAATTACTATGCGAGCAAAAGTTTAAGTCTGATCATACTCGCGATGAATCTGGCCGATATATGGTACGTATTCCTTTTAAAACTGGATCAGAACCAACCTTCGATGGTTCTCGGGATGTTGCATTGCGAAGATTCCACGCTATCGAACGAAGACTATCACGAGATCCGGATCTACATTCACAATACGCAGATTTTATGTCTGATTACATAGAGAGCGGTCATATGTCGTTAGTCCCAGTAAACGAAATGGGCAGGGGAAAATATTATATACCACATCATTGTGTTCTACGTCCTGAATCTAAGACAACACGATTGCGCGTCGTATTCGATGGTTCAGCGAAAGATCTTAATTCTAGATCACTTAACGATACACAATTTATCGGCCCCAAATTGCAACCTAATATATTGAGTATTCTTCTGCGCTTTCGAGAACATAACGTCGTGTTTATGGCAGATGCACGTCAGATGTATCGCCAAATCTTAATTGCACCCGATCATCGTGATTATCAGCGTATATTCTGGAGGAGCTCATCTAGTGAAATCCTTCGTGAATATCGTCCTAACACAGTGACTTACGGATTGTCTTCGTCTCCATATCTAGCTTGTCGTACTCTAAGACAACTTGCTGAAGACGAAGGAGATAATTACCGACTCGCAAAAGAAATCGTACTATCGGATGTTTATATCGATGACGTCATTACCGGTTTTTCTTCTCTTGAACTCGCACAAGATGCAAAATCACAAGTCGTTGCTCTTTTTGATCTCGGAGGTTTCAAACTTCGAAAGTGTGTTAGTAATAATCCACAGCTTTTATCCAATCTTCCCAGTGAAGATTGTCTAACTGGTTCTGTATCGCTTGACAATACGGAAACACAAACGTTGAAGGTTTTGGGACTCCGATGGGATCCTACCGTAGACGCATTTCTTTTTGAAATCAAACCTTCAAATCAAGTATGCACTAAACGTTCTATCTTAAGTGAAATCGCGCGAATTTTCGATCCGTTAGGATTTTTATCTCCTATTACAATTCAAGCTAAATGTTTGATTCAAAAGCTTTGGATTCTAGGTGTTGGCTGGGATCAAACTCCACCGGATGAAATCGTCAATACTTGGAGCATATATCGAAATCAAATGCCACTATTGTCGCAACTAAAAATACCTCGTAAACTCATATGTCCAAATGTAAAATCGTGTGAACTAATCGGCTTTTGTGACAGCTCTGAAAATGCGTTGGGTACAGTGTTCTATATGCGTGTTACTAATTCCGTTGGTAAAATTCACGTATTCCAGGTTTGCTCCAAAGCTCGTGTCGCACCTCTAAAACGTATTTCGTTACCACGTCTCGAGCTCTGTGCAGCCGTAATGCTTGCAGACTTATATAAATTCCTACGCGATACTTACCTCTCTCGTATTAAAATTGACGCTGTCTACTTCTGGTCAGATTCGACAATTGTTCTTTCGTGGTTACGCTCTCATTCTTCACGGTGGTCAACATTCGTCGCTAATCGTGTTAACCACATACAAGACATTACACCCATCGAATGCTGGAACCATGTTCCCTCAAGCGAGAATCCTGCTGACATCTGTTCTAGAGGTCAATTCCCCAGAGAATTGCTTCACAATACGTTATGGTGGGCGGGACCGTATTGGTTGCATGAAAATCCAGAATCTTGGTCAGTATGTTCAGTTAGCTTATCACACGAAGATAAAGCCATTGTTGAGAGTGAAGCTCGTAAACCAATAGTTCTAACATCAAAAAATATCGCTAAAGTTGATCCTAACATTTTTGATAATCTTTTAAACCGCTTCTCGTCTTTGCAAAAAATTGTTAGGATATTAGCTTACATCTATCGTTTCATTAACAAATGTAGACATTTAAATTTTAATAATTACAAGTTTATCAATAATCTTGAGCGACACAATGCTTTGATGCAATTAGTAAAACATGTACAAGGTACTACATTTTCAGGAGAAATCATTAACCTAAAGTTAAATAAGCCGTTATCAAAACATTTTCGTAAACTTAATTCTTTTATCGATAAACTAGGTGTACTCAGGGTGGGTGGCAGAATTTCTCGTTCGGGCTTAGAATATACACAAAAGCACCCTGCTCTCTTACCGCCTAACCATCCTTTTACATTTCTAGTAATTGATTTTATACATCACAGTTATTTACATCCGGGAATTAATACTACTCAATATTTGCTTCTACAGCAATTCTGGATAGTATCTGCAAAACGCACTATTCGTCATCGTCTCGCTAAATGTATCAAATGCTACCGCGTGAATCCAAAGCCTTTGCAGCCCTTTATGGCAGAACTTCCATCGTACCGTGTAAATCAAATAAAACCATTCTGTATCGTTGGCGTTGACTTTGGTGGACCCTTTCGCATTAAACTTGGACCACATCGAGGTGCTAAGATCGACAAAGCTTATCTTTGTTTATTCGTTTGTCTTGCAACCAAAGCAGTTCACCTCGAGGTGGTATCTACTCTTTCGACGGACGGATTTATCGCTGCACTTCGGCGCTTTGTAGCACGTCGCGGCCGATGTAACATAATTCATGCTGACTGCGGTACCAACTTTGTAGGAGCTAGAAATCAACTTTCATCTCTTATGCAACACGCTTCCAATGCAGAAAAGATTGAATTTAAATTTAACCCACCGTCAGCTCCTCATTTTGGTGGTATATGGGAAATACAAATTAAAGCGGCTAAATCTCATTTACTTCGAGTGGTCGGTGATCAAATCTTAACTTTTGAAGAACTTACGACTTTATTCGTCCAAATTGAAGCTGTTTTAAATTCGCGACCTCTATGTTCCATTAGCTCCGATCCAAATGACTTATCAGTTTTAACGCCAGGACATTTTCTTACTTCAGAGCCTTTAACTATTGTTCCTGATGATGATCTATCTAATGTTAAACTAAATCGACTTCACCGGTGGCAGTTGATACAATCTTTTCATCAGAGTTTCTGGTCCAGATGGAAACACGAATATCTAAATTCTCTTACACAACGCGCTAAATGGACCAAAAATTCTAAACCACTACAAATCGGTTCAATGGTAATTATCAAGGACGATAATCGCACTCCACTGCAATGGCCTCTTGCCAGAGTTGTGGATCTTCTGCCTGGTACTGATGGCATTCCTCGTATTGCATTAGTTAAAACCACAAACAATCATACGATTCAACGACCGTTAGTTAAGTTATGTCCTCTACCGCTAGAAGACTAACTTAAATCGCTTTAATTCATTATATCTATGTATTTATATGTATCTATATTTTATATATTATTTTATCGTATATCTATTCTAATATATCGTAGTGTTTTTACCGTTCTTATCGTATCTACCGATCCTTGTTCCCCAATTGATCATTTGACCAGAAAATACCATAGGCATTTTGGTGGGCGGGATGTTTCGTACTCATATAAAACCTTATTATCAATACTCGATGGGACTGGCAAACGCAGCTGACAGCTGTCATGCTTTATGTACTCGTCGAACATTGGAGCTCTTATCGCGAGGCACGCAACAAGAATCGCTGTGCAAAACCGAATCTGAATTCGTATGGTGACCTGAATCGTGTCGGTGGATATCATCGCAAGTGTTGGAGCAGTCCAAGGTACGTGAGAGCATTGTATTTGTTCCAGCGCTATCGAGTTTTTGAACATCGTTTTTTACCGTATCGAAATTACCCAGTGTAGCTAAGCCACCGCTATTTCGGTTCGGTGCGGATGCTACAGCTGCTGTGAAAGAAAACTTGAACGAGCGTCTTTTTTACATTATGTATGCATTATTTTATAAAAATATGACGTTTACACATGTACAAGGTTATACCAGAGTCAGAGAAACTGATAGGGATGGAACTATATCGATAAACGTAACACGAAAACATACCCGATAATTTTTTACAAAATGTAAAAAACTAAACTACTGCCGGATACTTTTGTACAAATTTATTAACTAATATTATATTTCATTACAAGATGTTACACGTATTAATTCTTGGTTGATAATGCCAACTTGTTCAAAATTTTCGAAGCTGTTGTAAAATAAGTAGGTATAGGTAGGTACTCGACAACGAAACGAAATAATTATAACGACAGGTAATCTTTATTTATTTATTTTAATCAAAATCTGATGAATGAAAATATAATAAATATATGCGATCGATATCGTTACTTATTTGGTCACAACACTACAACTATCAAATTAGAACTGTCATCGAGAAAATAAAGAAATGGAAATAGTATAATGAAAGAATACAGCTTTTAACATCGTAAGAGTATAACAATTTCCTTTTTTAATGTAATTGATACCTAATATTTAATATTCAAAGTTTTCTACGCAACGCGCTGACAATACAAAACGAAATGCGTTTTGTTTCAATAATTCAACGATAAACATTTGAAAAAGTCACAGAACAAAACGCAATCCGTTCATTCATTTTTAAAAACAATCTCTCTTTCTGCATAATGATTTCATTTGTTAATGAAAACTTAAAGGATCTCATATAAACATTACGCAAAAGCCGTTAAACTAATGGAGACTTTAATTTTAATGGAACGTTAACAACTGGAGAGCTAATCATGACTTTCTTGCAACTGACTTAAGCCAATCCGTTACTAGTTTGCGTGTACAGTAATGCTATTACACACCTCCGTAAGGTACGATAAAATTACACTCGTAACAACGTATCATGAAATTGTAAAACCTAATCCGTCCCAATTCCAACCTATCCTTTCAGTCCTACACCGCTTGACGCTTTGGTTTACGGCCACATAAGAGCTCTACTCTCCGCCACTGGTCCAAAAGCTGCGATGATGATTAAACCCATCACCAGTGCCTTACTCCGGCACGTTCTCAGGATGACCAACGTAGCTGGGATGAAGTTGACGGTACAATCTTAAAGATAAACAATTTGATCATTTTATATTTTATATAATAATCGACATCGGTATTTGACGTAGTTAGTGCCTTTTTAGGTAAAAAATTATCGTGCAAAAAAAAATTCAAGAGAAATTGTTTTGGAACTAGTGTTTTGAAATTGTTTTGTTTAGTATTTTGGAACTTTTTTTTTTTTTAATTTTACCTGTAATCATTGTTTGGGTAATTGCTAAAGAATTTAGAGATATGTACATTGCACATGCCAGAGGTTCTAATTTGAAGTAAAATAAAATTGCAGGTGGTATTTTTTTGAAACTTGAAATCGGGAGACTGGGACCAGTGCCGTAACTAGGGCGGTGCCAGTGGTGGCCAGACACGGGGCACAGTGTCTGGATGGGTGCAGAAATGACCAAATCTGGACCACAAACAATATCTATAATAATTTTTTTTTCAAGGACGTAGTTATAGAAACTCGCACCGGGCGCATAAAAGGCTAATATTACGGTACTGACTGGGACAATCGTACAATCAAAACTTTACATTAGGTAGATAGTTAGCTCTTTGGGGAAGAGGAGGGTAGAAGAATCTCCTTCTTGGGTCTCCACTCTCGGTAGGGTATAGTGAAATCTCTCTGAAAATTTATTTCTATTTGGGCCGGTTCGACTAGTAGAATCCTCGTAAAGAAGATCACAGCCAAATAATTTTGTGTTGTGTTCCTGCGGTGGGTAAGGTTTCCAGAGCTCCTTAGGAGAAAGGGGGGGGTCGGCAAGCTGCTATTGATACCTCTGGTGTTATAACTGTAACTGTTCAATTCTAGTAAGTTTAAAACTGATTTTCATAAAATAGTTTATTGGTCCCCTTGATAGTACGGACTTTTCAAATCAAAAGCTTTAAAGTTTGTAAGAGGTTTTGTTATGATTGCGTCATTATGTATTTGTAACACTTGCTTCTCGTATATACACTATTAACATCCCAATTTAGATGAGCGTGATCCTAATTAATCCATTCCTAATCCGTATCTGTCAGCCCCAAGAGGAATATCTTATCACTCAAGCCTTCCAAGTATCGAACAGACGCCATTTATTCCCAATACGTACTGTGTCGGAGCGAAGCACTCGCATGAAACGTTCCCGTATGAGTATTAGGAATCCTAGTAAGGATAGTCTCACTTGCAATAGAGACGTTTTTGGTAAGTGAATATCTTAACGTGTTACGTACATTCCATGTACAGTTACCAACCGTAAATAATGCACATAGAGCTAAAGAGGCAGGTACTCGGCTACTTTCGGCTTCGTAGAGCGTCGTCTCTGTCACTCAGTACATTTTGTGATGTGTTGTCGCTTTCGGACACTTCGTGCTCCGTGTGACAGAGACGACGCTCTACGAAGCCGAAAGTAGCCAATTATCTCCCACTTTAGCTCGATGTGCATTATTTATTTATTTGAACACTTACATAATAAACACTAAAATAAGTAAAGAAAAATAGACAAAGAATATTGCTTAGTGCTAATATAATTAAAAGTGTAGACTACATGATAAATACAGACGTAACATGTAGCGCGTACACGTAAAGCGTAAGTAACGTAGGTAACTAATACGTAAAACGAAAGTAAACTGTTTAATCATAGAACTAAATTTCTAACTGCACTTAAATTTAGCTTTCTCGTTTTGTAGAACCTGAATCCATCTTATTTACGATCACATTACGGGAGGTACTAAAACAACGTCTAACTGAATTTACTTAACACACGGCCGTCTAACCTACCAAATGTTAATTAATACTGCTTTGAAGTCTATGGTTATTTTTCTTAAAGTGAAAAATTATTTAGTTCCTTTGTGATTTGAGACTCGCTGAAACGAAAAATCGTTACTAAAAAACACGAACACATACATCTATAGGATTTAGCTTGCGAGAAAATGAGATAGAAATAGAATACATTATAAAGTGTTCCCTATTATCTTGGTCGCCTCTTTTTACGTGTGTGTGCCTGCGTATTACGAAATCTTGGGAAAAGGCGTCATAGCCGGCGTGGTGTTCACGTGTATCGTTTATGTGAATATTTTTGTGTTTTTTGAAAGTTTCACTTCTACCGCGTGTGAACTGCACACATTATTTTTTTTCTTTTCTCATAATTATTATATTTCAATTGTGCTAAAATGTAATAAATGCAATTTAATGTTCTCAAAGAACCTAAACCCCTCGGAATATATAAGAGAAAACATTCAACTTACGTCATTCGATACGATTTAAGTTGTATGTTTCGATGTCCTAACAAGCCTTAAGTACAAGGACTGTTTGTATGTGAATAATACTTTAAAATATTTGGCGATATAATTGCGTCCAGACTTTGGAAAGATTCTTAGGAGACTTAGGCGAATATATTTGATCAATTTTTATCTTTAATATTGTAAATTTTTACCTTTATTAGTTGGTGATTTTCTGATAACTTTATCTAGTATCTATCTATCTAATAATAAATTTTCTATATTAAAACTATGTAGGTTCAGGCACCTGTGATAACAATGAATCTTTAAATACAGGATTCAAGCCATTCGCCTCTAAGCAAATAATTATTATGGCGTCGAAAGAAGGTGGCATAACATGCGAATATCCTTCCCAACATGACGATATCAATTCAAACGATAATCAAACTTTTGTAACCGAAATAATAGAAGATGCAATCGTAAAAGTAGACGAAATCGATATCGATGACTTTACTGAAAAACCGGACGTCGATAATGAGAAACACGATTTTGAAGTTATTGCCTTTACGAATTTAGAAAGCGATTCGAAATATTGTATTGATGTTAAAACGAATGAGTTTTTGGACACGATCGATGAGAATGATTTGACTGATACGACAATATCTATGGATGCGGCAGACGTAATTCAAGTTATAAATGATGAAGATAGCGATGGTTTGGTTACTGATAAACTTTTGGAGGTTGAAACTGAGCACAAAATGTATTTTAGTTCTGATGTTACTGATTCCAGGTACCTTAAATCCTTATTCCGTTCCAAATAGCAGACTTAGAGCTCAATTTTTTTAACTAATGATCTTGCCTTGCTCCATAGAAACTCCATTTGTAGTAAAATGTCTTGTAGGTGATTCAAGTAACCCTTTTTTAGTGTTAGAATTAGAAAATGGACCAGTTTTTATTATTTTTTCTTTTTTTTCAATAGCAATGTTAACCAGTTGAAAGAATCATATATAACTGTGACTAGTAGCGGAGATCAAATTTCTACAGGGAACATGCCGGGAATATCTGAAACCTCTCGTAGTCCTGTCCTTTCAGGTTTAATATCATATTTTTATCTTTTTTCTATAGTACCAGAGACTAGTATAGTACATATCTATACCTATACTTACCGAACCTCAATAATGATATTTTTTAAAGAAGTTAATTTCTATGTATTTATATACAAAGAAGGGAAAACCGTAACGGAATTTTGACTCTCTTTTTCTTGCGATAAATTTCAGAACTATACATTCTTCAAAATAGGGAATCCCGGAGTTGACAATGCGTTTGTTTAATGATAAAAAGCCAAAAAATATAAATGTCGAAAAAATAAATTACATTTATTTAGATTTTCTCTTGAGGAAAATAAAGATTTTTTGTGTGGGAGTCACGTAATTGGTAATGCCAGTCAGAAAACGTGACGTCATCGTACAATATTTATGTATACAGTTGGGTGTTATTCTTATTAGATTATCTTGTGACAAGTGACTCGCGCGGTCACATGAACATAATGCCGCATTATTGTGACATATTTTTTCATTAAATAAAAAATGTGGATTACCAAAGTAGTCATGAATTGATATATTCACGGGTGTCATTTTCAGCATATAAAGTAGTTAAAACAACTTTTCAAAATTTGTCTACTCCCGGATTGCCAAAATTTTGTTCATGAATCCAATGCTTTCTTTCTCCCTCTTTCTATAGGTTTAATTTTTTCAGAGAAAAATACCTTTGAGGGAAGAGCTCTTCGATAAACATCTGTTTCTGTTTGCCCATTACGCTCATTTAGAAATTTCCCACCTTTTTATAATAAAATGAAATCAATATGGGAACGTCGAATAATTAAGTGAAGTGCTGTATTTTTTTAATTGAACCCAACTTTGGGTAAGTTGGGCAACAAACAATCTTCAAACAACACAAAAACCAACTTGAATGATTTTTAGGAGCTCCCTGGTTTTTCTTCAAAAGTCCTTTGTCAAAGAAGTTAAAATGGGACCACCATTGAGTTTTCCAATGAAAAAATAATCATTTAAATCGGTTCATAACTGAAGAAGTTAGAAAGA
The DNA here is from genome assembly GCA_033032175.1 of Saturnia japonica. Taxonomy (NCBI): domain Eukaryota; kingdom Metazoa; phylum Arthropoda; class Insecta; order Lepidoptera; family Saturniidae; genus Saturnia; species Saturnia japonica. Next base: position 4,569,432 of record CM065331.1, read on the forward strand.
TGAAAAAGGAGGAGGTTCTCAATTCGAATGTATTTTTTTATGGATGTTCAACCATAACTTCTTTGTTTGTGAACCGATTTAGCCGATTCTATTTTCGTTGGAAAGGAGATATCTTGCAGGTTGTCCCATTTTAATTTCATTGGCCTTGTACTTCGAAAATACACCAGGGAACTTGACAAAGCCTTTGAAGTTGGGTTTTATTTTTTGTATATTTTTGTTAATAAGTAATAAAAGATTTCGTTTCTTAGATAACATTCGAACTGCAGGTTCCAAATGTACATTAAAGATGCCAAGCAACGAGGAGATAAGTGTGGAGAGCTTGCTCAGGTATTTGCGTAAACGGAACGCTGCCTACATGCCAGAAATCGCAGACATTGATTAAATTACTGTAAAACAGATATCACGTTTCGACTATAAATATACTATTGATATTAAATATAAACTTTTAAAATTGAGACTTGTAATTATTAATGGTGCATTTGGTAGTTTGGTCCTTACTGTTTATTGATAACGGATTTTGATACTTATGCTGTTGAATTATACACGAAATTCGACCGGCGACTATTTGATCATAGACTATTTTCTGTTTGACATTTACAGTATTCATAAACAATGAGTATTATCTACATCACTTGCTGTCGCTTTTCGTTGAGTGACAATGTCAATATTTTGGGGGGGTCTAAGTTCAATGGCACTGGTCGGGTTAGGATTCGCAGTATTAATTTTATTTATATAATATATTTGTAACAGCTATTATAGATAAATTTTAGCTTTCTGCACTCCTGTCAATATAAACTTTAACCATGTCAAATCTCAGTCTTCCGTGCACGCAATAAGCTTAAAAAGGTACCGAAAGCTTTTGCTTCACGTATTAATTCGATAAGGTTTGACGTTTTCTATCATCAAGAACACTAGTTTCTGGGTAATTGTGTCCGACTGGGTCACGGTCGCCATACACCACGTGTAACACCAATGGTTAATTTTATGTGCGTAAATTGGTGTAAGTCATGCCCTAACCTGAAACAACATCCTTAAAAGTTAAGATTTAGATGAACGTTACTAGATTATTATTATTATTTTTTTTTTTTTTTTTTTTTTTTTTTATTTTTTTTTTTTTTTTTTTTTTTTTTTTAGAACTGACTACATTGTTAGCCTTAGGGGCCCTATCGTCAAACAGAGCCGCTGCGGCTTTTACAGCTTCACCGGACTTGAACTAGATTATCAATTAGCTTCTATTGCCTGAAGGTAATTCCTTTGTGCGATACGTTGTCATTGGCAATTGGTACTGGTAACATTGTTTAAATAGCCACTTATGAAACACTACAGTAATAAGATAAAATAAATTATTATAGAAAATAGGATTCACACGTAATACTTCATCAGATTTTTTATCTATCTAATACTATATTAAGTGAGAAAAATCAAAATAATCTTTATTCAATTTAGGCCCTAAGAAGGCACTTATGAACGTTAAAACACTACTGCCGGTTCGGAAAACGTCCCAGATATCGAGAAGAACCGGTAAGAAACTCGATCGGGCAATTCTTGTATATATGTCCAGAGACTAGTATAAACTTAAAACTTATATATGGAATTATAGATAGATATATAAGTATTTGGTTTCTTGTGGAAACGGCTTCAACGTTTCGGATTGAACTTTGTATTTAGATGTTTTACATTCCAAATAGCGGAAGCGAGGAACAGAGTGTAAAGTTCCTCATCCGCCATAGAAAAGGGAAGATCCGCCTACCAGACGGGTGTTACGTCTGGCGGGCAACTGCCCAACGGTTGTTGTCGGGTTTTTGAAAAAACGTTCTCACATATGCAGTTCTTCACAGCAGAGCGATTTTCCGAAATGATGGTAGAGAATCAAATTGACATTTTCATAAGTTACTTCTTAGGGTCCAACTTTTATAAAGAATTTTAGATTTTAACGCTTTCAAGCCCCTGTCTGGATGCCCTAGATAAAATTCATAGCTACGCCCATAACAGCTCTGTTTAAAACTTGTACTAAATTTTGTAAAGCATGCGGATTGACTGTAGTAAGTTTGTATCTCTAAAATTCCAAAATCCAGGCTCTGCGTAGGTATTTCACACCAATGGAATGCGAACACTCAATAAATGCATTTGCAATTCCTTTACGCCTTTATCCAATTCATTAGATGCTTTAGCCGTGAACTTGTGCTTATATCTTACTAGCTGTGCCTGCGGCTTCGCTCACGTGGACTACAGAATGTCATCGATCGGGCACACGCGCGAATCTCGCTACCTTGATCCCGGCTATTTTAAAGACAGAAATGCTTATTGTGGGTTTTCCTTAGAATATAGACATAAATACACTCGCTGACTTTTTTGTAGGTCTTTTAAATTCTACAATTATGCCGTACATTAATTTGCTATATCTCTTATGGTTGTCTCAGCGTAACCCATTTAAGCTCCAGTATTGATTCACTATGACCAGTTTTTTTTTTATTTTGCGCGGAACTCTAATTCTTTTTCTAAACTGTACCTTTTAATGTGTTATTATGACGAGTATATTAGTTTTTATTTAAACCAAAAAATGATGTATAAGAAACAAAGTTTATCAACTTTTTTTTTGGCCTTTCGTAAAAACAGTATAAGATAAATATGAACCTGATGTGATTATAGTGCAAACTTTGAAGTTAAATAACAATTTGTATATTTGACACACTTGACATTGGCGAAATTGCCTACATAGGCAGAAAGCCATTGTTAAAAACAAACAGGCCAAGTATGAGTCGGGCTCGCGTCAAGGATGCCGATCTGAATTAAAAAAAAAACACTTTTGTGTTGTGGAGCCATAGCTTACAGTAAAGTAATACAAACCATAGGAACGGAACTGGGGATGATCGGTATCCATCGATGTTTTCGAAACTTCGCTGTAGAGCTAGTTATGGGCGCTCACCCTTCAGCGTCAATAAAGCATTACTTAAGAATGCTTAGGTACATGCTGACGTCATCGCCTAGCCAGATGTTTAAGGGCTGTCGATAGTTTTAAGCATTAGGTTACTTCAATGTAGTGAGTGCCTCCAAATCGGCAACACGTATTCATTAGTTTTATTTTAAACGCTCCCTCGAAACAAGAGAAGCTTGTAAACATCGATATTAGGTTCCATAAACAAAGATTTTATTAATTAAACTATCGAACATTGTTGTTTCCACATTTGACTGTTTTAAATGAAGTTCAAAGGTCCGGCGCACATCTTTTTTTTTCTGACTGACTATACTGTTAGCCTTAGGGGCCCTGGAGCCTCTGACGGCTATTACAGCTTCACCAGACTTGCCGGCGCACATCTGGAGTTTACTCCTTATATACGATTGTCTTTGAATATGCAATATAAACATGGATAACACTGCGCTAAACCGCGCAATTGCGCCAACACAGTTTAATGCGCCGGATGTGTAAACACACTTTTTCCAAATTTGTTGGACACACAGCGCACTTCGGTTTGAAATTTCAGTTAAATCAATGCTCCGCGCCGGCGCGGCGCAGTTAGCTGCGCTTGAGTTATTGAGTTGGCGCAAGAAATTTTGCTGTTACCCATGTGTAATGCAATAGGCAAAGAGGTGATTGTTTGATTGATTGACTGACGAACAAATTAAAGAACAGCACAAAATATTCAATTTTATTTATTAATTTAAAAATATAAATTAATATTATTTTACGTAAACTGAATGATTAGCCTAGTGGTCCTAAACGCGAATGCTATGCTCGAGGGCCTGGGTTCGATTCCCAAGTCGAGCAAGTGTTATTGGGGGTTTTCTATATAATTCTCAGTTTGGGTTTGTGCCCGATTAGACAATAGACTCGCCCCCTATTACATGGGACTTTAAAAACATATCCGGCGAACTCTCGGGGATATAGGCATGAGAGATGTGGACTGTATATTTTGTTGTTAATGTTACCTGTATCGACACAATGCAAATAAGGTGGAAGTGTTCAACCACAAGGAAAAAAAGGCGGAATCAGTTGAGCTTCAGGATAGAAAACATGCACGCTTACTTGGCTGTCAGGTCACGCAGATGGCAGATCACTACGGCTATTCTTGTAGCGGTTCTTCGTAACGTTCACAGCACACACATGTGCAAGAAGCGCGACAACAACTTAATGACATGGAAGCGAGGTGACCGGTAATTAGCTTCTTGTATAGACAACAGCGTAATGACTGTTTTACAGGACTGTTTTCAAGCGACTGTTAGCGGTGACGGTTTAGCGGTGTATGCATTTAGGGAATAGTGCATACTTTTTGACGCAGATAACAGAGAATATCCACAGAATGCAAATATAATATCCACCAGTATGTTAACATGACATGCCACAAAAAAAATTACTTGGATGATGATTATAATATTAAGAAATTTATTTTCAACTACATTTTATAGTGTTTTGTGATTACTGTCCAGTTGCCTATTGGCCACATATAAATACTAATATGGTTGCTTCTATATATCACAGGCCGACGGAGTTAGACGCGCTGGTCTTCGGGCACGTTTTCACAATCATCACCACCAGGCTACCATGCCGCAAACTAGCGGACACTGTTCGCAAACACGAAACCTTGGTATCACTCGCCAAGAGGATCGACGAGAGATACTTCAAACGTCCATAGCGTGAGGTCTTCAAGGACATATCCACTGTATTTAGGAGTCCTTGAAACCTTTACCCTTCCGAAAGTGTGTTTGTGTGTGTAAAAAGCCTTATCAGAGGCCCTAGCCAAATTGCCTTTCTACATTCGTTAATGTGAGTGTTTATCTCGTATTCTCTCAACGTTAAATCACGTGATCAGATATGTCAGTTGCATATATTTTCTCTTTTTTTAATAAGCGTTAATAATTGTTGAAAGGTGACTTGGCTAAGACCCCAGTAGTGATTATTAAATATCGATTGTTTGAAAAGTCGATAAAGAATGTTTTGGTTAACCGATATAGTGTCGATTGTTTCTTAATCCTGTGCCTGACATCCAGACGACTGAGCGACAACAACGAAAAATAAGGCCCTTCGCGTGTTCCGTAGATTTAGTATATTATATAAATCGGCAGTAGGTTGAATAAAACGCGACCTAAAAGACAATAAATACACTAGGGTGCGTATTATTTTGTTTATTTTATTTGTTATACGAGATACATCCTGTTACAGTACGTTAATACAATTAATCACGTCTACTAAACATTAAATTTAATTTTAAAACCTTAGTTATAAAATAAGCGAGATTTGTTGTGGTCACAATTTACGTAGGCCGATTCAGGCACATTCGAAAAAGGTCTTCGTCCGTATCTCGTTCTCACACAAGCGTATATAGCTCTTTCTCTTTCAAATTGCCGATCTGTACACATATATTAAATCTATGGGAACTTAGTACCGTATTTTAAATGAAAAAAAATATCAGGGCGACCGGGAAGACGTATGACCGATGGAACGTTTGTAATGGACGAGCTAAAAAAAGATCATTCGCGCAAATCTTAGTTGCAGTCACAAAATGCCGGTCCATATATTGTGTGTACCTTCCAATATTGCAAATGTGTACTATCGATTAATCGATGTTTAATGAACACTACTTGTCAATATATTGTACTTTAAACCGGTTCCTCAAAAAATGTTGGTATCTAAATGTACGAAGGATTAAATTCACGAGGTAGGTACGTTGTCAAACTTTAATACCATGACTTCCAATAGATAAAGAAGTTCGTGGTGCTTATCAAGTATGTTTGTCTCACTCGCACTTTACTCCTTATAAAGTGGCGATTTTATTTTTTTCAATATATGTAGCTGTAACTTAAGTACGCCTGTCATACACACAGTACGGTATCTCTATGGGTCTACCTGACAAATTTACCTGTGCAGGTAGACCGGGCCGTGTATTGTAATTTACCTATGCAGTAGATTGTAACGTGTATGGTAGGCTTGGTTACGAAATTTATCAAAAAAAAAAAAATTTGGAAAAAAAAACAAGTACTTAGTGGTTTTCTCACTCATTCATATCAAAAACTTTGCTTCATCGAATATATATTTTTAGTTTGTTTATTAGTTCTGTTAGATCACGTGATTGCTCTAACACCAAATAAGCAGGAAACTTTTCTTGGACTACTTGGAGTTGAATTCTATAACCAAGTAGACTATTAATTGAACAATTTGATTTCTTTGTAATGTTATTGATGACCATTTTGTATAGAATTGTGTTTCAGTATGTTTTAATGGAAATTATATAGAGATTTTTAATGCATTTTATTATGTTGTAAATGCAATTATAATAACGTTACGCAGCAGCGTTTGGAAAACCTTTACTAATAATTATATATTTATAAAGTATCTACTGTTGACCGTCATTTTTTCCACACAATTTGCGATTGTATTGCATTTAACTCGTAAGTTTAACTTAAATTCCTTCATTTATTTTTCATTTATCATTTTCTAAAACGACTATTTTTACGTTTCAGTATACAAACTAATAAGGAATCAACCATGCGAAATAAATCAATTAAAAAATTTATCAGAACAGTTTTGTATGAAAATGATCAATGGTATCTAATTACGTATATGTCAATCTAATATCCTATAATATCACTAGATTTTTAAGCTATTCATTTTTATAATATATGTATAGTATGTCGAAAAACAGAGATCTATTAGCAGTTAATAAATCTCCAAAGTATACTTCACTTTACACCTTAGAATAGTTATCATACTCATTGCATTTACACTCGGTTATTTTAAGTTATCATCTTTGTGTTATTATTTTAAAAATATTAGTTTAAAACTGTACTGGAAATGATTAACACAATTTGAACACAGTGGCGACAGGCGCGCCATGTTATACCTCCTTGTCGTACTATAAGTTTGAGCTGGGCGGCGTAATATTTTCTTTTTCACAATTTTCTTTCCGATAAATGTTAGAAAGCTGTTTATTTTATGTTAAGACGTCTATAAGTCTTAATAAAATTAGGCAAAAATCTCAGAAAAATCTACTAAAATTAGCATTTGTAATCGGTTAATAATCGATGCATCGTAATCGATTCTATTAAAATCGAGAGCTTGATCAACGAAACAATTGATTGTGTGCACCAGTTATGATAAAATATAAACTTTAAATTTTTTTTTGTTAAATTACAATCGTTTTACAAACCAAAGTATTAGTAATATTACAAACCAATATATGGTAATTCAAAATTATAATACATACTATACGAGTAATTTTCCTAGACATGTGCAGAAAAACCTACAAAAAAGTGTTATAATTTTACCAAACCAGTTTTTAGTCAGTTTCCCATGAAACCGATGAAATTTTTAACAGTATAACTAAGCACGTCATACTATCAGAGATATTACTTATTTTCGTAACAACTATAATTTCGATTCTCTACAATCGCCAGTATTATGAAGCTTAATTGATTTTAATGACATATTTAGTTAGCGCTTTTTTAGCGTAATCCAAGATCACTGTGGTACTAAAAAAGCACAATAGAATTATTAATCTAACAATTTTTTTGTTATTGTATTATGAAAATATGTTTTACATTATGTTACATACATATTTTTGTATGAATTCGAGTGTATGGAATAGAGAAGCTTACTAAAAAAAGTAATATTAAATAAAGTAGAATAAGTAGAGTAGTTGGATTTTTTCAAACTCAGTCCGGTTTAGAAGTTTTTTTTATACCAACAACACCGCTTCTGGTTTGCCTAGATGCAAAAGAGAAGAACACCGCTCGCGAAATGGGTACGACCTGAGTTTTTGGCGGGATCTTGAAGTGAAATATTGTGATTTTTATTTTTAATTCATTTACTTAGGTTTTTGACTCTGTATTATGTAATATTGGTGGCGTTTTGCGTGATATAGTTTTTTTTGTGCATAAGTGAAGTGGATTATGAATATAAACTGAAAGCATACATTCTGGGATCCCACAAAAACTCCCAAGAAAGTTTTAACAAGGCAGCCACCATCTTGTTTGGATACTCAAATCGTCATTACACATAACACTATATATTCACTTGATAATGGCAGTAATGGTCTTCATTAAAGAGGACTAGACTACCTTTTTTTTTGCGATGTAGTTAGTATTCTTTGTTTTTAGTCTGCTGGTTGTGGTTGGTAACATAGTTAGTTTTATCTTATAATTAAAGCTATCTCGATTAGTGAAATAGTAGGTAATGGCACAAATATTTAAAATAAATTCGAGTGGATGTTTTCATATTAATATTTTTTACTATTACTATCGACCATGATTCTCTGACTTGTGTAATCTTTAGGGAATTACAGAAAATGATGTGTAGCTCATCTAATCTTACAACAAAACTACATTTGAATGCAATGTACGGTCTCAATTGAAATAATGTAAAGATTATGTAAGTACCTAAGATATTTTTATATGTTTTTGGTTGACCTACACAATGGATTATTGGAGAGAACAAGTGGCTTTGTTTATCATATCCTGGCTACACCCTCGCTGAAAGTAAGACAATAAAGTGCTCTAGCTAAGGGTTGTGCTTAGAGTTCAAACTTGTAAACTTATAAATGTATGATGATATTATATGTTGTGTATATTGAAGAAATGTATATGTAAACACAAACATAGATTATACACTTGTCGAGTATTTAATTACCTTGTAAAATACATCTATACAACCTTAAATCAAGAATAGACGTGATGTTATTTGGACGCCAAAAGTATCGTCAGAAATACAAAAAAAAACAGTCTTATTAAAGATTTAAATAAATTTTAATCTCTGATACGGATAACGAACTCTGACATTACTTATTTTTGTAAAACTTATTTAAAGTTAGACCCGTTAGACTGCAAGTCCCTGAAGTGGTCCATATAGACCCCTAGGGGTCGATTTTGAACATAAAGGGTCCCCGTCAACAAAAACAAAATTTGGGGTTGCGAGTTGCAAAAAGGGAGTCGACAAAATAGTGCCTTTGTGCTTACCTACATAATACGTTTTTTACAATAAACATTTAATATGTACCTAAATATTTGTAAAAGGTAAATATTTATGGAATTTGATGAAGGTTGAATGAGATTGAATCTGTTATAATACATTCAGAGAACTTCATGATTACTTGCATCAATCATGGGAAAATTTTGGATCGATGATGGGATGACCTAATAAAAACATTTTTATAGGTAGGACCTACTTTTTAAAACCTATACAGATTGTACTTGTAGATTTGTTTATTTGTCTTCGGAATTTTGTAAAGAAAAGTGTTTACTCGGGGTTTACCCATTAAAGTAAAAATTGGTAAGGACCCCTTAACATAGCACCAGAAGTTATTTTTTCATTTTCACCCACTTTTATAACTTTTCACTCCACAAACTTTTCTCATTTATTGTTCGGTTACTTTTTAAGTTTTATAACATTAATAATAAAATCATTCCTTCTTGATACGCTAACGCCATTTTGGTGGGTTTTTTAATTGTAATTTACTGCTTACCAGCTACACTTTTACAACTTTTCGCCCATATAAGATGGTTTTCCTTTCCTCTACACTCCATACAGCGATCGGATAATGTTGCTACAATTATTGTTAAGTACTATAATAGAGTACGATAGTGACTTCATCATCGTCGAGTCAGCTGAGTGTCGTTTACTGTGTTAGAACATAACAATATTGATTCCAACATTACTTTTAAATGGCAAATAAATGGGACATTGGCCCTATTTTCTATAGTTATACTTCTTATTTTGTTTATAAGAAAACTTTATAAAATTATATTTGTAAGAATTATGTGTTTGTATGTATATAGGTAAGTAGATAAGCTTTGTTATTATCCTCTTCCAAGTAAATAATGTTAACCAAGTAATTGCCTGGTATAATGGTCGTTAGTATTTATTTGCATTTAACTTTTTTTGTTGATGTACTTATTTAATTATATATCTTGCATGTTAAATAAATTTAATGAACATAAAGTATCTAGTTTTATTGTCAACTAGCTGTGTCTGTGGCGTCGCTCACAGTGACTACAGAATGCCCACGCGAATTTTGTGGGTATTCCTTAAAAGATAGATGTATACTCTCGCCGACTTTTTTGTAGGCCTTTTTAATGCCTATAGTTATATTTACATTAATTTGCTATATCTCTTATGGTTTTTACTCAGAATAAGCCATTTAAGCACCCGAATTGATTCACCATGACCAGGTTTTTTTTCATTTGTGCGGAACCCTAATTCTTCATCTAAAATAAAAATAGCTTACGTTACTAGGGAGGGATATCATCAGCTATCTATCAGTGAAAGTCTTGTCAAAATCGGTTCAACCGTTTCGGAGATTACCCGGAACAAACAAAAATTTTTTTTTTTAAGAGTTTTTTTTTATAGTTACAGTATATACTTTCATATGTATTTAGTATAAAACTGTTATTTTTACATTACAAAAGGACACTTCAATTTTATTAATTTTATAGATATAGAGATCCACAGAAATTTAAAAAGCGGTAAGAATCAGATGGTTTCTAAGATATGTAATTTCTAGTACATCTAATAAATATAGAACTGAATCAAAAATTGTTACATGATAAGTCGGGTTTTTTTTTCTATCGTAGCACGGCAAAGTGTCGTGCCAAAATTGCTAGGCTAGGTCCGGTATTTTTGCTTTACTGTGGAACATTGGAACAATCTCCCGGACACGGCGGTCTGTTTCCTCCTTCCTACAACATGGACTCCTCTAAACATAACGTGTATTGAGGCATTTGAGAATTTAAAGGCCTTCACACAGTCCTTGGATTACTTTTTTGTCTGTCAAAATTAAAGACCTAACATTACGCTACTAAGTGCGAATTGCACCGAAAAAGTTAAATTCAATTTTAGCTTGAATCCAGTTTAGTTGTGTCAAAATGTATGCAACTGTCAATCTTTAATCTGGTTCAACGATTTAAATATGGTTTAAGGTTTTCGTGCAAGCCGTCCTAAATCTATGGTCAAAATTTAGAATTATTGAGTTGCATAACCCACAAGTCGGACAAAAGTACTCCTACCGAGTACAAAACCGCGAAGTTGTAAACGACTTATTTTGACCTATAAAAAAGTACCTCAAGGACTTTCCCTGGCTGCGCAGGCCTTCAATTTAAGTGTAATTTAATGTTTCTTAAAATAGACGTGTTTTCGTAATGTTACGTGCATTGTAATAATAAAGATGTGCCGGATCCTTAAAAATGTGTAAAATACCGATTATTGCTATCTTGACCCGAGGATAACTAATCTCAACTTTAGTATTTCGTTTGTTCCCGATCTGTTTATATTTTAGTGTGACAAAGGACAGCGTAGGGTATTCAATTTCGTCGGTGAATTCCATATAATTGCGAGTATATTTTAATATTTTGCGTATAATAGTCGTGTTTTTGTATAATTTTGTTAATTCTATGTTATAAACCTGTTCTAAGTTAGCAACGGATAACTAAATTCAATTAAACAACACAAAATTTTACAATTGTTGCCTTTGAAATTTTAAATATAGGATAAATCCAACTGGCCAACTTTCGGGATTCCAAGTATTCGCGTCGTAGGTTATACTAGGAGCAATTGAATATTTGCTACTTTTTACTAAATATTATGCACACTTCGACTCTAAGAGAAAGCTCTTGCGCACCTGGAAGACTCGTAGAGAATGCTTTTTAACATTAAGTCCTCCAATTGTACTTTTTTTTGTACAATAACGGAAATATATAATATAAATAACCCACAAAAAAATACGGATGCCTTTTCCCTACGGATATCCGGCATATCCCTAGATTTCACACATAGCAAAGAAAACGAACATAATAATATGCACTCTAATGTATTCCATTTTTGGTTTCGCCTTATTCAATTTATTACTATACTAAATCTATGTGTATTATTAATAACGAATCGTCATGAGTCATGACAGATGTATCTGTGAATATGCCGTAAGGAATCTAAAACAATGATGAATAAAACCACAGTCAATGTCCTTAAACTTATATTCAAGCTATAGAGCTCGCGTTGGACGCGATACGGGGCCATAAGTCAGCGCACTCTTTAGCGACAGGTCCAGTGATAGCAGAGCCTTTCATTTCGCCCTTGTTGTTCACTATGACGCCTGCGTTATCCTCAAAGTATATAAACACCCCGTCCCGCCTCCTGAACGGTTTTCGCTGCCTGATCACTACTGCCGGCATTACCTGTAACAAATTTGCATAATTTTTACATATAATTAATGGACTTACTGTTAAATCTATCTAAAACCTTTAACTTAATCTATCACTACGGGCTACCACCTCCCTCGATTAATGGTACTAATCGCCAAACGCGAAATGCCTAAGCTTGTCAGTATGGTAGGTATTAGCCACGGGTAACATTGCGTTTGGGTTCGTTAACACACTTATTCCAAATGTGTTAGCGCATAGCGTACTTCAGCGTCGTGAGTTGGCTATGGCATAGAGCCACGCTACAACAGTCAACCGACAAATTCATTTCTCAAACTAGCTTACTATTTTGCTGCGCCATGACGTAAATTTGAGTCAACTCAATGCGCTAGCGCAGTAAGCTGCGCTTGAGTTAATGTGCTGGTGAAGGAATTTTGCTGAGTTACCCATGTCCAGTGGTATTACACCTGGTATAATATGGTGGTTGCAACTGGTATCAATTATTAATCGTGCCCTAATATCCAGCAAACACTAAATGTACATTAATAAAATTAAACATATTCCATTGAAGATTAATGGTGCTATACAATGTTTTTGAATCGCTCAGTCAGCCAAGGTGTATCAACAGACTGCTTTAAACAGTTCAGATATTTATATCAAGCGAAACCTTTGGTGTATCATCATTGCAATTCAAATATTACTGTTCTTCATTGCACATATTGACTCTTTTTTTATTGGATATAAAATTATTAAATTAATGGTAGTGTTTGGATACAGGCCTAACACAATGACCAAAAGCATGTTGTTAGGGTCTTTTCTGAACCTCACTTAGTTGGCTATCACCCTCCAGGTTGAAATTATACTGCCAGGTGTGTTCCGGCAGCTGCTTTGAGAACCAGCTTAGTGTGCCTAGTCGCCTGTGGGTATTTCACTGCTAGGCAAAGGCCTCTTCCAAAGCGAAAGGTACAAGCTTAATCACCATGCCTACATGCCTATGCACAATGTTTTGGTGATTTCAAACACCAGGATATCAACAGTTCTTTTATATTTTTACCACATACAGTGGTACTACAAAAACATTTCTCCAGTATTCAAGTTTCCTCACAATGTTTTCTTTCACCGTCAGCCAACAGTGTTAACATTTTTAATTAATAAATGTATGTGTATTCCGAAAAATTCGTTTGTATATGCCGGGGTCCGAACCCAACATTGAATCAATATTCCAGTCTAAGCCACTCACCACAACTGAGATTGTAAATAAATAAATAATATGAGGACACAGTTTCACATACAGGCCATTTAATCTCAAACTAAGTGAAGCTTGTATTAAACTAAATTGCTGGTATACCATATTTAACACCCGTACAAACTGACATCAGTCATGTGCTGGGGTCTAACCAACTACCTCTCAGCTTTACAACAGGGCTTACTACTAGAGCCCCATAAGATTTGTCAATTAGTCTAAAAACCTATAATAAAGTATTCATTAAAATATCTAAACTTTAGTGGTGAAAATGTATAAATCACAGAAGGCTTTGTTTTAAAAGACTTTGTAAATGGTAAAGACATTCATTGTACTGTTTACTACATATACTGTATTGTCACTATACAAATAGATAAAATTGAAGTGTCTGTTAGTAATGTTAAACAGCTTTTTACTAAATGAATATGGAAGTATAGACCAGTACTTAACACAAAAACAATTTTGATGGGACTTTCACTTACAGGTAGCATATGTTACAGAGAGTATTAGGCTATAGAAAAACAATTAGGGTTCCACACAAATAAAATAATAAGAATTTTTTATAACCAGTTAAAACTTGCAGATTGGAGTCACCACAATACACACTGCATTCTGTAATCCACATGAGGTGGAGCCATAGGCACAGCTACTTTACAATAAAACAATGAATGAAACCTTATTTTAACTATCGAAATCCTTTGTATTGGTTTGCTTGATGTCACTTTACTATTTAGGCATTAAGGATTTTGGAAGTAATAGTGATCAATATGTACAAGACAGATGTCGGAAAGTAACTTTGGCCAAGCTGTTAATGGATTGAATTGACAATGAGAGTTGTTTTAAAAAATGTCTCGTACCTTTTTCCTGAGTTCGGGTTTGCCCTTCTTGACGGTAGCCACAATCATGTCACCAGAACCGGCAGCTGGTAGCCTGTTCAGACGACCCTTGATACCCTGTACAGCAATCACATACAGGTTTTTTGCTCCTGGAAATTAATGCAAAAGTATAGTCATTTTATATATACATAACCTTTTCAGACTAGATTAAATGATTTTTTTCATATGGACACACTTTTTAAAATAATAGATAAAATTGTGATAAAAAAAGGCTTTATATTAATTTCTAAAAAAACTATTTAGTTTCAGTGTAAAATTTTATATTTAGCCCTAATCATAAAATGATCAAACTGTAATAAAAATTTGGAGTCTTAATTCAACAATAGGTAACCTAAACTTGAGCCAAAAAAAGTATTTTATGTCCTATTCCATGAAATAATCGACTTCCATCTTAAATTTAATTAACATCATTTGAGCCACTATAGTGTGACAGACAAACACAATAGATGAGTTTGTCAGCCTTTGTTTTTCTGTATGTATTTCCATCCTTCTTGTTCTTCATTCTGTTCCTGCTCTTTACTTTTCGCCAATTTTAGTGTGAACATTGAAATGTTTGATAGACAATTTTTTAAATTCGATTTCTATCAAGAGCATAATTTTGATCTCAAAATATCAATAACTGAACAACTTCAGACACAGCCAAGGAATACATCATCGTGTATCAATAAACAGCATGTGTTTTTTAAAAATAATCATCACTGGGTTCAGTCAAACGTGTATTTTGAGGTTATGTTAGTTTATATAAAAACAAATGCTTTTTCTACCTGTGTTATCTGCGCAGTTGATCACAGCTCCCACTGGGAGACCCAGCGAAATGCGGAACTTCGCTCCCGCGGAACCACCACGTCCTTAAAACATAAAAGTATCACTATTACATATTTTCATCACTACACTACATACTTAAACTCAAAGAAAATAGGGGAAATATTATAGTATAAACAATAATTGTAATATTAGTTTAGACTCGCACATGTCTGCTGGTTTAATTCAATGCAAAATACCACGATGAAAACAGATATTTTAGAATTTCACGAACCTCTTTTAGACATTTTGTTGTGTCAAACTTTTAAGAGGAAATCGAAAGAACGTGAAGTTAGCAGCACATACTATAACTGAAAATTAGGGATGTGAAAAAAATCGATTAAAAAAACAATTAATGACTGAATATATTTAAATAAAAATTGTTTATTTTTTTAAATCAAACATCCTGACAAAAACTCCAATCACCCTTAAATATCACCCATAAATATCGTAATTTATAATTAATTAATGAGTTACTTTTTAATTAATAATGTCCAATAGAATGTTTTTGAAAGATGAAAAATGTTGTTACAAAATATAATATACGTAAAAAAAACTATATTAACGAAATATATACTCTTGGTGGTTTATAGTTTTTAATTTAATTTTCATTAATTTTTGACGAATACTATAAACTGGTCCATTCAATGCACTATTTTATAGTTACAGTGAAGTGTTAACTAGTTTTGTTTTTTGTTATTTATATTAATATTAATTATATAAATTGTTATTTTATATTAGGTATTAGTAATATTTCATACAATGTAATAACTTACTTGTACTTAACATAATTCTTTTTTATTACATTCGCAATTTTTTGTTTTTTCAATGTAGTGGGTACTTAAAATAGGTTCACATATCTGTATTGGATTTAGAATGAATTGTAGAAATGGGTCAAGTATAATATGCGTGCTGTTGGCGATTCTTTAATAATTAAAAAGTATAATAATACAAGTAATGGAACGCACCGCTTGCACCTACGCAACTAATCACGCAGTGTATAACAATTATAACACTAAGTTTACAGAATACTCTTACATAGAAAACCAAATTCCGAGGACAAAAGATCGTAAAATAACATGAAAAAATATATGTACTATACTTTGTATAATACCTTAATATACGCGCTTGACAAAATTTGGTACAAGAATCTGCATCATCCGTTATTAACGATTCTTTCTCTCTTTTTATTCAAACATGTTTATTAAAATTAATTTTTTGAATAACGTAGTTATGATTATGAATATTTCAGGCGTTTAATTCAATTTCCCATGAAAAAAGATAGTTCATTTTTTAATTGATTTTTTCATATGGTGAATTTTTTGAAATCGATTTTACTATAAAGTTTACACCCCTATTGAAAACGTTCTAAAATCGCTACTTATAGAAAATGAAGTTGCAGCGTAAACTAGCTTGAACTTTAAAAAATCTAATTTAATATTTTTTATATTTTACCTTAATTAAATGCAATAGAAGGATTAATTTCAAAATATTTTGCTTATAGTTTAAAATCGTTTCCAGTTTATGAACGAAATTTTACATTCCATTATACAGTTTCTTTTTGTCAAGAGTTTGAATAATATTTTAAAATTTTATTATATTCTATTATATGTATGGCTTACATTATATAAAATTATAAAATAAATAACTTAAGAAGTTAAAATAAATAAATAAAATAGATAGAATTTAGTTTATTTTGTAAGTTACTGCATGTAAAGAAACGAAGCAAAAATTTGTTTGTCATTCTGTTACTGTCACTTGTCATGGTTGTCATTCCCGAATTTCCACTCTATATTAATTTCGATCAAATTCGTTGCCGCTTGTCATTCTAACTTCTGAGTTTTTATCAGACTAAAAATAAGCTGAAAAATGGCTTTTATGGGCGATATGATGAATCCTGCACCTTTGTGGCATAATGGACCAGCGCCCGGGGCTTTTTATAACTTTCCTGGCAACTGTTCTACTCTTGGGCCCAATAGTCATGCAGTTCAGGATTTCAGAGCACAGTAAGATTTAGTTTGTCATTTGTTTTATTTTATTTTTAATGTATGTTATAATTTTATTTTATTTTCAGTTCAGCAAGTCCAATAACAACGACTACCACAGTTATCGGGGTTAAATTTGACAAAGGGTGCGTAATTGCTGGCGATACACTCGGCTCGTATGGGTCCCTTGCTCGTTTCCGAGATTGCCCTCGTGTTATGAAGGTGAATGACCTTATACTTTTGGGATCTGGTGGTGATTACGCAGACTTCCAGTATTTGAAGGACATTATACAGCAGAAAATGTGAGTTGTTGTTTATTTTGAAATATTGCACTAAGCTTAAGTGGTTCAACTATTTTAATGTCTATAATACTAGATAATATTCACATAGCATTACTCAGGTGAATTTGATTAAAATAATGTTTAAAACTATTAATTATTTCTACACATTAAAAAATAAACAACACAACAAAAATAACATGTTAATGAATTAAAATAAAAAACCACCCCATAACAGATGATATCCTGTCAAAAACTCTTACATTCTCTAAAAGGTTTTGTATACATAAAAAATAATAAAAATATATTTTATAATATGCCATTAATTATAGATGGTTCTAGAAATATTTTTTGATATTACAGTATTGATGAAAAATGCATTGGTGATGGATTGCAACTGAAGCCGAGGTCCTTGCATTGTTGGTTAACCAGAGTTCTATATAACAAGAGAAGCAAGATGGACCCCTTGTGGAACAGCTATGTTGTTGCTGGTATTCAGGTATCCATTGAGTTAATTTGTTTTATATATTTACAGGCAGTGTTGTAATGAAAGACAGTATTTTACCTGCATCTGCTATTTGTATAATGTGAACTTTAATAACATGTTTGTCTCTTTCTCAAGACTGTTTTTTGTGGCTACGTCATATCTCCTCTCCGCCAATTCTTCATCAAAACTAATGATTCAAAGATAATTTTAAAGCTTAAAATGTGCTATTGAAAATTTGTTTTTGTCGAAAAAGTTTATTCAGAAATCTGTATCATTGGGAATGAATATATATTTAACTAACATCTAGAAGGTGCCATCAACATATATCATAAATATTTTCAGGGGTCTGTAAGTATAAAAATGATGGTGATATTTGTTTAAGGATGGTGAACCTTTCTTGGGTGCTGTGGACAAGTTGGGCACGGCATATGAAGACGCTGTTATTGCAAATGGCCTGGGTGCTTACATGGCAACTCCACTGCTCCGTGATGCGTTAGACAAAGGACCTCTTAACCAGGAAGCTGCTGTGTAAGATATTGTGTTACTCATTTTTATTTCACCCATAATGCTTAGTTATTTGTTGGCATTACAGAATTGTGAAAACTATATAAAAACAATACTACAATAAATAATAAAGATTTTAAAATCACATGCTATTAGTACTACCCGTGCGCAATAAGTTGAGACCTGGGGGCGGTGACGCCACAGACGTATGGTTGTACTGTGCACAAAACAATATCACAACAAGTTTCCACCTGCAACTTCGTCTCTGCTTTTTTTTTAAATGTAGTGAGTGTTGTACTCGGAACAACGCCGCCTTATATTTATTATACTTGAGCCTGATCAACAGGTAAACAACTGTTTGTTCCCTTTTTCGTTTTCAAAAAAGTTCAACACTTTTAATACGAGATTTCTCTCTCCACTATGTAAAGTTTTACCCTTCATTATAACAATGAATTTAACCCAAAATAAAAATAAAGTATAGCAGTAACTCCAATAACTATTAACGAAACAGTATCAAATAAGTTTATAAAATTGAAGCGCATCGTCATTGCGTGACGTAAGCCAGTACGAGACTAAATGTTCAAAAAAATGGCGTTGCCTACAGTACAACACTGCAGCTTGCGGGGTAGTTACAGGGTAGCGGGCGGAGGGTTGCATTTCAGGCGAGTCTCAACTTATTGCGCATGGGGATTAAGCATTAAATAATGTTAGGTATAATGTAGTTTCAACATAAAATAACATGAACCAGAAAATCCCATGGTTAAGATTTTATTCTTATGTTACTAATTATATTTTTATATTTGTATTGAAATTATATTTGAAGCAACTTCAGAATAAAATGACACTTTCAGAACTAAAGGAGGATCTATAATCAATGCATACCTTTGTAATATGGAACAAATTACTTAATACTATTTATTTATATGTATTGTTCTTTTACATATAAAAATTATTAGTATGTATGCTTGACTATGTGTATCTTGGGAATTAGATAGGTACTGAGCCGATTTTGATGAAACTTTTTCAGTTGATTAGATATATTTTAGAGTTTTTTTTTGAAATTAAAAGTTTATTATTACAGTATACTACTTAACTAAGGATCTGCTTAGATTTTTTTTTTTTTAATTAATTTTCAGTGGGATTGTTAGTTTTTGATGCACGTTATGTTATTTTTAAAGTTTCAAGCTACCACTATACAAATTTTATAAAATTCGGTTCAAGGGCTTAGCGTTGTCATTATTACTTTTATTTTTCTTGTTTTATGTTTCCTGTGGATACTGTTAGATACTGTTACTTTGAGCATTTGACTATAGCATAGTACTAATATGCTACGGAAACCTATAGCGCATTCACGGCTCGCTCTTGGTCAGTTAAGGGTAAATTAATGTGACATGAGTTTCAATTTGTATCATCGTAAAACCTATTTTATGTTTAAAGGAAGAACTAATAAACAAAATTAGCTGTCAATGTTGAAATATGACTTGGTACATGAATATATAGTGGACTTTTTCTAACAACTGTTGTGTTGTATATTTTTACTTTGGATAGCATCATATTCTGTTATTATCAAAGTAATACAATGCTGAATAAATTATGTCTTCTTTCACAAGTTGTGGGTTCTTTTTTTCTCTCAAAACTTGTTAATTCACGCACTAAAACACGTCCAATATTTTTGATTTTTTATTATATTTATAATGAATTTTTTTATTTAATCCGGGAGTTAACAACTTTAGGAAAGTTGTTTTACACTTTATATGTGTGAATACCTATGAATACTTTTTTTTCATTAATACAGCATAAAAAGAGATTGAAAAATATTTTTTTATCAAATTAAAAAATACGTCACAAAAACGATGCATTATGGTCCAGTGACGTCATCATTCATTTTATATGTCATTTTACATCTGCCAGGCGTCCTATGACAGCTCACTTTTTACTGAACTGAGAGAAAAGGAGATAAGGGTGGTTATGTTTTTCGAGTGTATGCATATTTCTTTGACACGCTCTGTAACCTAAACGGCTTGATGGATTTTAAAATACGATGTTTCGTTAGATTCGTCTTAAATGTGGGAATGACATAAGCCATTACAATATTTAAGTAAGATGTCTAGTAATTAAATTAAAAGCAAAAAAGAAATGTTTTTGGCAATTGTTTTTTGCAGTCTGTTTTTTTTTTTGTTTCCTTTTTAATAATTTTTTTTCTATTGTTTAGTGCTCTGGTAAGGAAATGCATGGAGGTACTGTACTACCGTGACGCAAGAGCTTTCCAGCGCTACCAACTGGGCGTGGTCACCGCTGACGGAGTCACAGTTCATAATAACGAGGAGCTCAAACATGACTGGTCGCTCGCCCACATGATCCAAATGAAGTGATTCTTATACTTATACATTATTCTAAATTTAATAAAAGTTTTTATAACCTAATCTACTATTTTATTTCAACTTTTATTTAACATGCCTTGTTAGTTTGTATCCAATCATGCAACCGGATTTAAAAACAGCTATTCCTAAACAATTGGGCTGAAATTTAGTATAGATGACAATGATACATAAAATACATAATAATATTTGTTATAATACAAGCTTTTATTTAATATTATAATTATTTTATATTTTATGCAAATAAAAAGTTGAGAAAGGGAAATCAAACTAAATTATTTTCTTGCGCATTATGTATGTAGTACAACTGAAATATCGGACAAAAAATTTGTTGTTAAAAAGTTTTATTTATAATTTATTTAGAACTTACAGTTACTTAAGTGATTTTAAAAATAATTGAATTTTAAACGTCTAGAACTTTATTTGTAGCAAGTTTTATAGACCATGGAAAACAATTGAAAACTAGATTTACCTTTTTTACTGACTATACTGTTAGCTTTAAGGTCCCTAGAGCTTGGCACTCAGTCGCGAAAGCGTGGCAATATACTTAACAAGGACGGTGTAATATTAGGTCCTTACATATGATACACATATTATATATGTCCTCCAATTGGTGTTTTGTTCAACTGGCCACTTTGATCTTAAATATCTAGCGTTTGGTTAGGAATTCCAAATTCAATTTTATTTCAAATTTAGGTTTCTATATTTGTGTTTCGAAATTAGTGATTTATTTGTTTTCGAACCATTTGATTTTTCTTTGACATCGTTCTTTTCTTAAAATGAGAAACTTAAAATATTGCGTTATTTACGATTATGAGTTCCACCGTGGCATCAGCGCTGCAGAAACAGCTCAAAGGATTTATGGTGTATATGTGGAAGCTATCGTAAAAGAAAGCACGGTACGTTTTTGGTTCTAGCGTTTTTCGTTCTGGAAATTGTGACCTACGAAACAAACCCGTGGACGGCCGGAGACCCGAGTTGATAATGAAGAATTAAAGGTGATCGTGGAAGCAGATTCACCGCAAACCACGTCAGAGTTAGCGACAGACTTCAGTGTGAGTGATAAAACAATTTTAATTCACTTGAAACTAATTGGAAAAGTGAATACGCTCGAGAAATGGATACCGCATGAATTGACTGAAGCACACCAACAAACACGCATTGAGTGCTCCGCTGCATTACTCAAGTCAACTCATTACTTTAACGAGGGAATTTAGAATTGTACTATTATTGTTATTTGTGTCGAAATATGGATCCTTTACGACAATCGGAAATGCTCATCACAGTGGTTGAACCAGGAGAGCCGACCAAATCATGTCCCAAGCGAAAGAAGACTCAGAAAAAGGTAATTGTGAGTGTTTGGTGGATTAATGCTGATGTCATACACTACAGCCTCCTAAGATCTGGCCAGACGATAATGGCAGATCTGTATTGTCAACAATTGCAAACCTTTATGGAAAAGCTAGCCAGTAAATAACCGAGACTAGTCAATCTCTCTAGCCCACTGCTGCTTCAGGACAATGCTAAACCCCATACTTCACGATAGACGGTCGCTAAATTAGTGGAACTGCGGTTGCAAAGTCTCCGACACGCACCATACTCCCCAGACCTTGCTCCAACAGATTACCAATTTTTTCGGAATTCGGGCAATTTCTTGCAAGGAAAACAATTAAATTCCCTTGAGGCTGTCCAAACTGCCTTCAAAGATTTTATTGATTCTTGCGCCCACAATTTTTTCATCAGTGGACTGTAATTATTACTGAAGTATATAGTTTGTATATTTTTTTCACTGAGTACGGATCAATATTTACGCGAACTAAAGTTATTTTAATCAAAGAAGATCAGTAAATTTAGGTAATTTATTAATAATGTACACCTACAAAATATACTTTTATTGGTTTTTAAAGTAATTGTTTGTGTTATTAGGTTTTAGTTTTCCATATTATTCAGCGCTAAATTTTCCTTACAATAAATCCAAGTAATAAAAAATAAGCTTTTAAAAATTACATTTTTAATCATTTTTCGATCCATTTATTTGAAAGAATTGGAACTTCATGCACACTTTATAGTGCACGACGATAGTAGAGTAGACGAGGATTAAGAAACAAAGGATTTCGAAGCAAGGAAAATCATGTCCTAGCAGAATTTAGTTCTTTAAGTTAGTTTCATAGAAAAACAGAAAAAAAAGTTCTGCCAAAACTATAAGACTTAGTAAAATATAACTAAGAACAACAATTTTTAAAGGTAAATTATCTCTATCCATTGGCATGAAGAAAAAAGTGATAAGAGAAAGTTAGTTCCTATGTCTCTAAAATTGCACTATCGTTCCACTGTGCACCTGTTCCCCGTGGCCAGGTATGCTTCCATCACGATTTTTTCCTTCACCGAATACGCCGTCTCATTGTAGGGATTTGAACTCACGTCCGTACACGCTACTGGGCCATTGTTGCTTCAAATTTTGTTACACCCGTGGGTAATAAAAATGTCGATGATTGACGTGAAGAAGTTTTATTCGAATTCTACAGTTACAAATTTCACGAACTCACAACACTTATTTATTTCACTGCGGTTTCGCTTCCTTTTATCGCTCGATGCTATGGCTTTATAATTCAAAAGTGAACTACTCCGGCGCCGCGCCTGTGCCGCTTAAATACTTACTCTAAACGATCGCAGAAAAATCGTGAATCATCGCTAACTTTCTCGACCTTTAGTTGCTATGCCTACTCGATGACGTAGTCGAGGCGACAAGCCCTATTCACGTGTGAGTAAACTGCGAAGTTTACACAACATGCGCCGCGGTTGTTTTACAACGCGAAACATTTCGAAGTCCTGAGAAGGTTGTAGTTGCTTCGAGATATTTCGGGAACAGTATTTTTCTATCTTTTTAATCGGGTTGTAACAGGTTGTAACAATATATTAAAATCAATCCAGTTTTTTTGGTGAGTAATACGGAATCATGAATTCATGAATGGGCTTCAGGCATAGCGCGATATCAATATATCCCTTTTAATACGTGGTTGCGCCACTTTTTTATAGTTGTAAATTTTACCGCGATATTGTGATCAGTTTGCAACTTTTTCCATCTCCGCTTATCCCCCCTTCCTTGGCACATGCATGCAGGACGATAAGTGGGTAGTTCTTCGCCGCGCCTCGTCGGATAAAGTTGATTTTTTCGCTCGGTTAAGTTGATACATTGATAGCAAAATCGCTCGCTCCTTACATTGCGTACCGACTTTTATATTGTATTGTAGTATTGTGATCAGTGTTAATATTTAATATAGACTTTAGTGGTCGTCAGTGTTATGACGGAGAACAATTTGTGCAGTACGTCGAAGACAACCACCTAGCCGGCTAGCCAGGTGAAACCGCAACCCACCACGAGGTATGTGCCAAATTCCTATCCAATATCCATATAGCTGATCACAATATAGTTAATATAGTTTAGTATAAAATTAGCACCCCCGCAAATACAGTCCACTCAATTTAGTATTTAATGCGCTGCGCTTTCAACGGCGCAAGCAATACGTATTCTTGGAATGTCCTGTCGACCGCGTTTCTAATGTAAACTTAAAATTAACTTTAAAACGCTATATTACTTTAGGTAATTAAAAACAATTAAACATATTTTCCAATGGTGAAATAAAAAACTTAGTTAAGTTTATTATTATTTATTATAAATTATAAAATTAAATTCAACACTGAGTAATTATGGCTAAAATTATAAATAATATTAATAAATGCATTCTATAATAGTATAAAAATGGACAAATATTTACAATAATTTAGCTAAAATAAATTATGGACGGATTCCGTTCCGAGGTTTTTTTTTAAATATTACCAACTACCTATAGATAATAATAAAGATTTAGGCATTAAGCCGCCATTTTTAATCTACATGGCGCGCTTTTAAAGTACATACATAAATTATTATTAAAATAATGTGGTGGACTCTGTACCTATTTAATATGGGAAAATCATAAATTATTTAACTTAACGTGTGTACCTTTATGTGTATAATATTATATTTTAATATTTAGATAGGTATAATATTTATTCTATATTTTATATCTACTTACAATGGTATGGACGTTGCATTTAGAAAATACTTGGAATTTTTTATTCTCAGTAAAATCAAATTACCTATCTTGAAAATTTATAATATTTGTATAGCTTATCCAGTTATTGTTATTTCGATGTCATATTTTAACAGATAATAAATATTACCGGTATAAATTTTACAAATATATAGAACTTAATAGCTAATATAAATTCGTATAACTTGAAAAGGTACAATAAATGTATAAATTGAAACTAAATTCATTCAGCAAACGCTGAAAAGTTTTCTACTACTTCCTATATTCTCACGATATATAAAAAAGTTTGTAACATTTATATTGTTTTTGGATAGAAGAGCACCAATTCTTAAATTATTATCTCAGTACAGTGACGTACTTAATAGTTATATCAGGGCCCCCGCCCTCATTAGTATTGTTTTAAATCAAATTGTCTGATATGTTTATCGTTTAGCAACAAATGAGGAAATTTTAGAATGTATAATAACTTTAGATTTAGTAAAAATACAGAATAAAGTTCAAGATGTTACTTTCGTAGTAATTTATTCGTAAATATTGCTTCAGTGAATCAAGTGAGCTATCGTTCAGGTTGATTTGAATATAGAACACTGATTTCATATCTTCAAAAAGAAGCATACTTTATCGGAAGCAAAAAGACAGAATATAAATTCATTTATTTGTTATTAATATATCTACGTACCTAATATAATTTAGTAAAATTCGTTGTCTTCAAAACCCTTTTTTATAAATTAAGTTTAAAAATCATACGTTTCTGTATAAAATACAATTCTGTATAAACTTCTTTCGTAATAAATTAGTATATTCCTATTGGACAGATTATACTTAGGTAGGTAGAAATCATTTTCTATGACATAATTTTACTAAAACAAAAAACACTATCTGGCAGTTACATAACAATAAATCTAATTTTGGGACCTCGCATTTTTAACTATACTTTTCTTGTATAATTATTATTAAAACGTTAATATTTGATTGATCCAATCTCTGAATTCTGATATTCGTGTGTACACTCCAGGTTGGTTGGGCTCCGCGCAGCCTATGCCCCACGATATAATACCGCCAAGTACAAATCTGTTGTCTCGCTCTCTGCGGACCACCATAGGACCCCCGCTGTCACCTGAAAATACAAAAGAAATTCTATTAGGAATTTGCAAACTCCGCATACTTATCTATTGAAAAAGAGTTGTTGGCGGGATCTCAAGCTGTCATGTAAGTACTGGATTTTGTTTTTTATTTATATATTTGTGTTGTTTACCCTTCATTGTGTACTAAAGGTGGCATTTTGCGTAGTAAAGCTTGGTTATTGTGCACTAAGTGAAGTGAATGGGTAATAATAACATGGACCATGACTTCTGAGATGAGATTACTGAAATCATTATAGGACTCTATATTCACTCGATAATGGTAGCAATGATTTTTAATAAAGTGACTAGTTAGAAAGAAGAAGAAAAAAAACTAATATAAAGGTCTCATTTTATGGAAATTAATCGTTCCAAAAACTTTAAATTGACTTTAGATTATCCAAACACTCACACGGGATGCTAAATACAGTGTTGTTGATTTTAATTTAATTTCAATGATTCTTAATGAATTAATAGCCAATGCATAAAGTCAGCTAGTATGTTATTTACCGTACATATATAATAAAATATTGAATTCTTTCTTTAGTCAATAAAATTTTCTATGGCACCGAAAGGTAAAGATGAGTCATCAAGTTACTTAATTATTGATTAAAAACGGCTAACGAGTGTTTCTTTAACTGGAAAATCCGAAACAATAGGATATACAGGGAAACTGTCTTAAAACCATTGGCTCTTTATGGTGAAAACAATTTAGGCATAGGTACTAAATTTTTTACTCAAACGTTAGTTGTTCGTAAAAATGAATTGAATTAAATTAAGAGTAGCTATCCAACTTCGTGGAAGGTTCCTTTCATTATTAGCGGAAGAAAAAAATTATCACAGCAGTTGATCAAATTAAATAAAATGTTTTTCCATACAATACGAGAATACAATGTACTATGTACTTAAATCACACTCGAATTACTAACTTATGCATAAATTATTCTGATCATGTTCTATAATTTAGTTTAATAGCAATACCTACCTATTACAACTACACGAAATTGAAAAATGAAACACATCAAAAGTGTAGCATGTTGTCATTACTTTCTAGCAAAGATTTTAAATGCTCTATGTAAAAAAATGCGATTTTTTTTAGCTTTTTTACCTATAAAAGGTATTTTTACTGATTGTTATGTTTTTTAAGTGCATATTCGAAAAAAAATGCATATATTATTACCTTCGCAGCTGTCAGCGCCACCTTTTGCCCGCCCAGCACAAATGAATATGTAAGGTATATGTTCGTTGTAGTCAGCTGCTTTGTACATTGCTTCGCATTCTGAGTTGTTGATCACTGGAACTTCCACTTCTTGAAGGACACTCGGAAGCGGACCCTCTGGTGATGTTCATAAATAATTTTTTTACACTAAGCTTCATGGCAAAAAAATATTTTTTTTTTACAGATTTAACGTTTGGCCACAATAAATAACGATGTGGCCCAACATAGTTACACGGTAATATCGGTAACCCGTATGCGACAAGTTCGTGCGCGACCCTCCTTATGTGACCGGCAGACGTTAGCGGGGGCGAGGTACCACAGACTCCATTAAGGATAAAGTTATGAAGTCTCCATAACTTTATTATAGTGTAAAATCTGTAGTCTCTTACAATAATAAAATTTACAACGTTCTTGAACTTACCGTCGAAAAGTCTGCCCCATCCCGTGACGTAAGCAGTTTTTCCGACGTAATCAGCGTCGTCATCGGGCACACAGATTGGCAAGATATTTGGCTGGAATGTCACCGGTTCGTAGAATCTAAAAAAGAAATTATTTATTTAATACATATTACATTGCGTTTTTTTTTTTTTAAATTTATTACTACGTCAAACTGACTTCATATTGGTATATTACATTAATATTTTAGCTTGACTAGTTAGAAAATAGACCCTACCAAAAGTCCCTAGATACGGCCCTAATGGGTATAAGTATTTCCTGTAAACCTTCCGAATCAATCATGAAAAATTCGATGTGTAGAATATTTCCCGTAAATAATTTTTTTAAATCTAGTTTCAAAACACAAATTTTGTGAACTTCTGTTGATACCTACTTCTTTTAGCTTAAGGCCTGGACACATTCCATGAAGGAAATATGGAAATTTCATGAAAGTACCTAATTGATTTGCCATTCTGCAACTAGTGTCGAAAAACTAACGAGTACCTACCTAACTAAAGATATCCATTTTAACTCTTATACGTGTTTGACACATTTGACATTGGTGAAATTGCCTACATAGACAGAAGGATCGTGTAACCAGATGTGACAAAAAACTGAAAACACTGTTAAACTCGACTATTTTGGTAACTGTGGCGCTTTTAGCACCAAAAAAGTGGTTATAGCGATAGAGAAAGAAACACCCATAATAAGCGTTTTTGTCTTTAAAATAGCAGGGAGCGGGGGAGCAATATTAGCGCGGGCATTCTATAATCCACGTGAGCGAAGCCGGGGGCACAGCTAGTCTTAAATAAAATAATTATGGATTGCCGTTGTGCGCGCATCACGCAAAAACTTAGTAGTTTTAATAAAAATAAAAACTTCTTGATCAAGTTTTTTTTTGTGATACCTCTTAGATACATGGCCTTTATCTAAAAGAAAAGAAGTTATCACATTTTCATTTAGTAAAAAATTATTCGATTGTATCCCCGAAGGGTTAGGCAGAGGTATACTAATATAGACCCACAGTTCACCGACTATGTTTTTAGGTCCCATGTAATAGGGGGCGAGCTTATTGCCATAAATCGGGCACAAAGCCAAACTCCGAGCTGACCAAGTCCGGTGAAGCTGTAAAAGCCGTCAGAGGCTTCTAGGGCGCCTAAGGCTAACAGTGTAGTCAGTTCTAAAAAAAAAAAAAAACTCCGAGCTGCTACTGAGAATTTCATACAAAAACCCATAGAGTAATAAAGTCCGCTCTACTCTAACACGCCGAGTTCATAATTCTATGCAAAAACCCAATAACACGTTGCTCGATCTGGGAATCGAACCTAGGACCTCGAGCATAGCAGTCACGCTTATAACCACTAGGCTAATGAGGTAGACGATTTTTTTCAGCACTTTATAAGTGTTCAGCGTTATGTTTTCTTGACGTGGTGTTAATTTAATAAACACCGTAGACGAAGTCGAGGGTATCAGCTAGTACGCAATAAAATATTTTTGTTCATTCATATCCTGTATTTATTTATTTTTACTATATTTCTATGTTAATTTTATAAATTCTCAGTAATCATAATATAACGTACAAGACAAAAAAATATGATGTTTTATATAAACAACATCATAAAATCAATATTATCTTTGTTATTCGTAGAGCCTGCAGTAACCTTGACCTTGGTCATGTAATTTTATTTTTGTTTTATTATTTTTTAACCGATTTCAACAAAAGACCTTATATGTATTTATGATTATAAATATACTATATATATATATATATATATATTAATATTAATATTAAAAATAACCTACCTTATCCGCGTGCGCTGGCGTAATGGTTAATGATACGTAAATACAATGTTCTACAAAAATATTGATCCTTAGTATATCTATCTATCTATCTATATATAGTATATTTCTTAAAGATAAAAAAATATATTTATGAGTGTTAATTTGAGACATGGCATATTAATCCTTACGAACAAAAGTTACTTCATCATAAAGACAATTTTATGACATTAAATATTGCTCATTATAGCATATTATTATATTTGGACACAAATTAGGAGATAAAGAAAAGTTAAAATAATTTGTCCGAAGTGAGAACAATTATCATAGACTACACAGGTGCGTTGGCGGATCAGTGTTTGTCGTATAAAGTAAACACGGGTGAAACCATGGGACACGGCTAGTAATATAATATCAATCATAACACTTCCAAAGATACAAATAAAATACTTAAAACTGAAGTGATCAACACTTGATTGCATATTCCAATAAGCAAAATGAAATAACAAAATAAACCTTAGTAGAAACCATAAATCTTAAGTTATATGACTTGTCATCAGAATGCCCCCGACACAAACTAAACATATACAGGTACTAATATATTTTAGGGTTCGTCGATTTAATTATAAAACCTGATGTAATTTAAATGTGCCCAAAAACAGTATACAAAATTATTGGATACTTTTTACCCGATTGCGAAAAAGGAGGACTGTTTTTAACCGCCTTCAAAAATGGAGGAAGTTCTCAATTCAAATGTATATTTTTTTTATGGATGTTCAGCACTAACTTCTTTGTTTATGAACCGATTTAGACTATTATTTTTCGTTGAAAAAGGGATGATAACTCAAGTATGTTCCCATTTTAATTTAATTGGTATTGAACCATGGACTTTGGAAATACGGCAGGAAACTCATTAAAGTTGTTTTCCCTTTTTGTGAAAAATTGTCTTGTTCGAACGTATGTCTGTACTATGTATGTTTTGTTTAACTGACTATACTCTTAGCCATAAGGGCCCTGAAGCCTCAGATTGTTTTTACAGCTTCTCCGTGACTTTGAAAATAATATATGGATGTATGTCTATTCTTTGGTACGCTCTGTAGCCGAAACGGCTTGATGGATTTTAGCATACGAAGTGTCGTTAGATTCGCCTTATTTGTGGGAGTAACATAGACTATATAATATTTAAGTATAACGTCAGAGAATCAAATATAAAGCAAATATAGTCTTTTTTATTTTGTATTAATAATTTAATCAATTTAGCTTTTTTATGGAGCTAGCGAATTTTCCTATGGGGTGGGGGGTAGGAGTCTGCTAGCCAGCTGATCAGCCACTATAAACCAAACAAGTTACCTATCGGATCCTAGCATAACTATAAATCATAGTCTCGATAAAATAAATATTCAAATACATATATAAATAAGCAGATAATTACTAGTTTCAAGTAGATAATTAGTTGCGCCAAGAAGTGTGACGTTCACAGCAAACAAACGACGCAGAAACGGTCACTCACCAATGCATATGACCTTAACAGCCAGTTCACTGTATTATACCTAGATAGACGTAGATTTACGACTATCATTGATTAAAGACCGTTAGAGAAGCGATCCGCTTCTGTGTTAATTCTATTTTACGTTTTTATTTTAATACCCAAAAAATGCACACTTATTAATACATTATTTTAAAATTATTAAGAGGTATAGTTAATGAATTATCCTGGAGGAAGGAGGAGGCGCCAGCTGATCAGACATTATAAGCAATTTTTTTTGTCAATATGGCAATAATAAGAACGGTATAATCCTTCAATACGGTGGATTTTTCTCTAAGGTAGAGAATGAGTTTTGTAGGGTGGTAAGTTATCACCCCTCCCATAATTATGCCTTTGGTTTTGATACTCGGTTATAGGACTTTCTTTGGAACTACAATTCTGATTCTAAAAATTAATGCACTCATAGAAAGCTACGGACAATGTTGTTGCTATTAAGTTTTATATTGTAACTAAATGTGCCTCCGGTTTCGCCGATGCCTCGATACCCCGCGCCGCTCCATATGTTCCACCTGCATTATTACTTCGTTCTTTAGTGTATTTCGTGAACAACTTTTTTCATAGTAGTTTTAATTTGTTCGCTTCTCGTCGGGCGGTCAATCTCGGACCCCGATACCCCGTGCCGTGCCAAATGACCCACCTGATTTATTACTTCGTTCTGGCTTAGTGTATTTTCAGAATTACACTTTGTATAGTAATTGCTCCTCTCCTAAGGGTCGAAACGTGATATTAGATAGCCTAGAACTGTCTTCAATAAATATGCTATAAAATACACAAATCATTTTTCAAATCTGACCGGTAGTCGCAGAGGTTAACGCGTTCAAACCAACAAAAAGACAAACTCTTGTGAGCTTGTATAATATTAGTATAGAATCTATACTGTTTTCATAAATAGCTGAGTATAGAAATGGTAATTTTTAAAGACTAAAAAAATATTATAATAGCTTCAGCTTGCATTGTAAACTTATCGTTTGAACATTTAAAATATGTAAGCAGATAGGCAAACTGTTACAATATTTGTCTAGTGACTTCCGTCTCTAACAGTATATGCGTGTGTTTAGTAGCCTATGATCTAAATAAGCTATTTCAACTGTCCCATAACGTATTTTGTATATTATTATTATTGTTATAATAAAAGCTTACAAAGCTCATGAGATTGCTTGTTTGTTTATTTATTTGAACATGGTAATCTCTGTAACTACTAGCCAGATTGGAAAAATTCTTTGTGCAGTTTATAACCTGTTTATTGAAGAAGGTTATAGGCTATATTTTAACTTAACCTTACAACTCTAAAAAGCGGAGCAATAACCTAGTTAAACGACGCGAAAACTTTCGTGCAGTCACCGCGCCGTTCGGCAGCCGCATCGGTCGCTGCGCTCTCATGTTCATGGATATAAACTAAACTGCGCGGATCGCCGTATGGCTCAGAGCCATCTTGTTCGCGCACTCCGCTCCAGTCAATGCGACATTGTTTTTTTGCTCATTTCATTTAAAACGTTATTACTAAATCCATTGAGCATATTTTGCTATAACTGCGCGATCTCTAAACACATACACGCGGTCGTCCTACGGTGCGGCATGGTGCGGCGTCCGCTTTAACTAGGCACGAAGAAATTCATGTCAAATAAACGTTATCTTAGGCTACACGGTTACATACAACAATAGGCTAGTCCCAATAACAACTTTGTCAGCCTTTCTCGAGCATAAAATATACTCAATACTGTGAACAGTGTGAACCAACCGCAAAAATTGCGAGTATGGATCCAGGACATTTTCCGCGTTTTGCAGGTACTGTAACCGCGGCGAGATTTACGCCGCGAATCGCGTGTGTAGTGTGGAGCGGCTATAACAAGAAGCCTTCAGCATGAGGTTCCTTGCCAAACCTATTGTTTTATTTTGGCAATCACAC
The DNA here is from genome assembly GCA_033032175.1 of Saturnia japonica. Classification (NCBI taxonomy): domain Eukaryota; kingdom Metazoa; phylum Arthropoda; class Insecta; order Lepidoptera; family Saturniidae; genus Saturnia; species Saturnia japonica. The sequence continues at coordinate 4,602,224 of CM065331.1, forward strand.
ACACACACACACACACATCGACACTTCATGTTATTCTTCATATAATCTATAGATTAATACGTGAGGAAAAACTTCACACTCTTTTTTAAACATAATACGCGCACGGAGGTTTGTGACATAATGGTTAAAGTTTATTTGGAGAAGGAGTGGAGAAAGCTAAAATTTATGTATAATATGTATTAAACAAACATTAAATTAAATTAAATAATACTGTAAATACTACACCAACGAGTGCCATTGAACTTAGACCTCCCAAACATTGACATTGTCACTCAATGAAAAGTGACACCAAGTGATACAGAAGTCAAATAGATAATAGTCTATCATCAAAAAGTCACTGGTCGAATTTCAACCATTAGGCGAACGCTAATACTTATATTTCGTTTCTTCTACCTTAATAAAGCGAGGTCGTATTCAAACGTGGCCGGGTCGAAGTGGGGGTGGCTGGCGATGATCTGCACCCTTCTTTCCACAAACCCGTAGGGCTCATCTTCAGTGGCCAGGTCGTGTTCTCCCAGCCTCAGAAGCAACTCTGACGGTGGAACGCTGCCGGTAAAAAAATACATCTATAATGGTCAAGAAAATTCGTATACCTTTTTTCAGTTCAATTTATTTAAACAAAAAAATAGAATAGTTGACGAAAAACGGATACGGCCGTAAATTAAAGTAAAAAAATATCTTAATTCTGATTAACATATCGCTCATTCAATAGAACAACGACGTAATTACGTTTAAGTGTTTTTTCAGTAGAAACATTTAAATGTTTTGAATTGATGAATATTTGCAAATTTAAGCCAATTCCCTAACGACATTCACTCCCTCTACCATAAACTATTGTAGGAACAATTGTATTATTTTTTCTATAGATAGTTTTTGTAACAGGAACTTATGACACCAAAATGTCAATTTCGGCTTTTTTGTAATTATGTCATTGTAGAATTGTATGAACGGTATATAAAACACCGTAAACTTTTAGAAAATTCTTCTTGGGGCAACTTGACTGGTGAATCCCAGTCAATTCACCCTAAATAAGATGGCAGCCAAATATCCTTCTGTTGTGTTCCTAAGTTGAGTAGGGTTGCCAATATCTCCTTGGTACAAGCCCTTAATCGCTTACCAGCAGGCGGGCCGTAAGCTTGTTTGATACCTTAGATGTATTTTAAAAAATTGCGTTTGCAAATTTTATTTTCAGCGCAGTTTAAACGACACTCGGTAGCTTAACCCACGGAACACAATAAGTAATAACAAATAAATGTAGGTAGTTAGTTACTGTGTGCATAGTCAGGGACTCAATTGGTATTGTCATTATGTTACGTAATTTCAATGTATTTTGTGAAGTTTAATCCTTAAGAATACCGACTAGCTACCATGCATAGATCTGGTGCATACGTAGCCTAAAAGATTAAGTAAGTTATTACAGGCATATAAGTTACAGATGTATAAGGCCAAAATTTCTATTTGGACCGTCGTATGCAGAAGGCAATTGGAAAAAGAACTTGAAAAAAAAATGCATGGATGCACGCATTTGTTATTTGCTACACTTTGTTACCCTCGTCGTGGCAACGTCGTTGCCAGCGCATTTTCTATGGAGTGAACAAGCTGGTTTAACTGTTGTATTATTTTTATGTAATTGCCAAGACCTTGTAACCATATAACAGTACAAGGAAGTCAGATGCAAAAAACGATATGATGATTATTAAGGTAGGAGTGAAGCGTATTTATCGGACCAGTTTAAAGAGCAGTTATTTAATAATAATAATAATTTATTAGTGACCATAGTATTTTGCAAACAGTTTAAATCAAAATAAAGTTTTAGAGGATACGCGGTCTAAGAAACATTTCAAGAATAGGTATTTCTAAAATCTATTGCTGTCGCGCTGTGCCCGGAACCTCATTGAATAGAGTGCGAGAGTGACAACTGCAGTTCGGACTGATTATACCTAAGTAAAATTGACAAAATCATAGTTTCGTATTCCCCTGTCTCCTCCTTCGAAACTGAACCGAATTTGATATATTTTTCAAGAACAATATAAGAAGGACTTTGGATATGTCTGTATGTTTTCCTTTTTCTTTTTGTAGACGTCAACTTTGTTTGCTAGACATCTGAACATGACGGTAAAAAAGGGGAATTTTCGTCATTTTAAAAGGCTCCTAGTTATTATAATAATTTATGAAAAAAATCAAAACATAGGGACATGGCAGTGTTAGATATAAATTTTACGGTATAGAGATATTTGTTCTAGTACCATTATCCAGAGAGGAAACAGGAAATACGTTTATATGGGCAAAACGCCGCCCGCGTTTCCTCTTAATATGGTTAATTAAGACTTTGAAATTGTTACCTGTAAACTGAGAAAGCAGTTACTAAATACTACGTATGTACGTACAAAAGTAAACTATTTTAGTCTGAAATATGCTCTTCTCTATTCAAGCTTAACGATCATTACTTTGTTAGAGAGAGATACAAGCAAATATGACTTGGAACAAGCTCTTTACTCTTTTCAAAATATATATTAATAGAAAGAGATAACATCATGTAACAGGATTTCGGAAGTATTATTTCTCTGGAACAAAATTCTTATTCTACCTGTTATAGCTCATAATTAAGGTTCTAATGAGGTAGACTACTTACTGTTCGACGCAATGTGCTGCTGTTATTGCCCAATTTTCGTTAAGGAGAGCCGCTCCGCACTTGTGTAGGTATGTCGATGTGCGGTACTGGCGGAGAGATATCTGCCAGGGCCACTGGCCGAAGCCGGATTTAGCGCCACCGACGATACGCCCCTGTGGTGCATGCCACAGCCGTCTTCCGCACACTGCCAGTACCAGGAGCGTCGAATTTAATATCATGGTTAAAAAAAAAAAATGATCCTATTTAAACTTTTTCTGGCAACACCGAAGACCCGTTCGTTCAATTTTTAAATAATGCTGTTTATGACTTATTTAATGTTCACTATTATTGTATTGTATTTTTGCAAGAAGTGTTAGCAAAAAATTAAGTTTTTTTTTTAGTTGTCGATCATGAGATAATGAGAATACAAAAAGTGTATCACGTTGAACATAATGAGATACGAAAGATAAAAAACTTCCACTGCAGTCTTTATGTCGAGCGAGTTTTTTTGATTTTTTACTCCTAATACATAAATCTCATGTGATTGAAACCGGTCTGGATTAAAAAAACAGTCTTTTTTATACAATACTTTCGCAGAAATGAATTGATTTTTTTTAAATATTATTTTTATAAATTAATTAGATACACTATTAAATTGTATATTAACATAACAGTATTATAGATGTACACTTGTCAAACAATTTAATCAAATTTATTTAATTTCCACTTTTTCATTGTAACTCTTGTAGATACTTTGTTTGTTTTTTTTTTTTTACATTTATCAAATTCACTATAACACTGCACTATGCAACTCAAACTTCACAATCCCATGGTATTTTTTGTTTCTTTTTCAATTTTGACATTGTATAACACCTCCTTGTTATCCGATACCTTATTAATAATTGTTTCTAAAAAAAATATTGTAATTTTTAAATTGAGTTCGCGGTTGTTTGAAAACCACAGCAGACATGTGCAAGGCGTCCTTGCTTTTCGCCTTGGCCGTGGAAGCGCGCGATCGCATCGCTCGATCGCTGACAACTCTTTGTTTAAATTCGAAACGCAAAGTTGAGTTTAGTATGTCCTTTTTTATTATTGTTTACTTAATTCGATGCTTCTTGATACATTAGCCGCAGGCTCAAAAGGTCTTTAACCTTAACGCTTTGTATAAATTTATAATGATTAATTATATTACAGAGGTCTTTTTGTTTTAAGTATAAACGTAGATAGCTCGTAAATTTCAATTTGTAATATAGATTTGATTAATGTATAATTTAATCAATTAAAATGTTTCCTTTCTAAATTGTGAGTAATAAAGAGTTATTTCCTTGAATATTTATTAAATGAATTAGCGTAAGTAATTACATAGTTTACAAAAATTTGATATTTATTTATACTTATCTAAATGAATAAATATTCGCTTTTTGTGCATTAATGATCTTATTACCGAATATTTTCATTCGTTTAAGAATTTTTGTTTTAATTGTGTTTATGTTTCAAACGTAAAAATTTCATTTAATTTTAACATTGAGAACGATTTGGATTTATTACTTTAATATTATATTGTATTCTATTTTATAAATATTGTCCGGCAAATCGATAATATACTTAGGAACTTTATTATTATAGAACGTAGTATGACTTTTAAACATTTAAAATTTTATTGGCCTTAGTGAGTCTAAAACATCAGATGACTTATTTGTTTTTATTACTAAGCCTCTAAACAGTCGTATCTTTTGAACCGTAATTCTAAAAATAATAAAAATATCAAAAAGTTAAATTTAGGAAACGTGTTTTTTTCAACACTTTTATTTTTGTTATGCATATTGAAGCAATGGTGGCTCAGTGGTAACGTCGTACGGACATCACTTCGATCGACGTGAGTTCGAATCCCTGCAATGAGCCTGAGCACCCGCTGAAGGAAAACATCGTGATGAAACCATAGCATCGTGGTAAGGCTTTTTAGCTACAACTCTCAAGTTGAAAATCTTGAAAATCTCTTTACATAAAGTGAGATTTTGGCCATGAAGCTAAATAAAAACGCTGAAGAATGGGTCGGCCTCGTGCTAAGGATCCCGAGCTCAATGTAAAAAAAACACCACAATATTATATTGTATTGTGTAACGGAACACTCGATTAATAATTTTCATGCGACTTTCTCTCTCTCTGTCTTTTTATATTTTATACTTTTGTGCTTGATTTTTTTTTGTGTTTGCGTGCAAGTATCGAGATTCAAGTAGACCAGCATCATGCTTGGCCGGTTGTATAACTCTAGCTCAAGCGGCCGCCATATTACAAAACATTGCACTTCAGGTGGGGCTCCTCAGGGTGGTCTCGCAAAGTGTCACGTTCAGTAATTCAATGGTTTATCTTTTATTTTTTATGGTATATATTTATTAAAACTTACATCGATATGTTTTTATTAATTGGACTAAGTGATTTTTTAAAAATATTTAAATTTTTTTTAGTGACTTCTTTTTAATGGAGTTCCCTCAACCACACAGGATTCTTTTTTATCTCACCGTTTTTATAGTCGGACATGTTGACGAACTCGGTGGTGGTTTCCACTGAAGGGGTCGGCGTCGTCTCCGGTGTCCCGGAGGCTGGAATGTTCACAATAATTATTAATAAGACACACATGTTGTTAAAACGACGATAAGTACTACACAATGTTATGAAAGTGAACCGTGGGTATTACGCCTTATGATGAATCAGGTGCGGATCTAGAGTTTAAGTTTGGCGTGGGGTCATAAATTGAAGTTTCTATCATGCGTGTCAGCACCTACACGCGACTGAAGTTAATTCTTTAAGAATGATTGCCTGTAATATTATATACAATAAACAAAGTTAAGTTAGTTAGTTAAACTGCGGAGAGGGGTGGGCTCTGCTTCCGGTGTGGGGAAGCAGGGCACTTGGCGATGGACTGTAGGGCCAATGTTCTACGTTGTGCAGTGTGCGCTGATGGGGGGAGGCCTTCAACGCATCAGATGGGGGGAAGGGAGTGCAGGCCCCCTCCCATCAAGAGGGGAGTGCAGCGTATGGCCGCACACGAAGTGGGTGACTCTAGGCCTGAGGTAGCTGTTATGGACTCTTAATGGAGTACACCCATGGCAGCTACCTCCAGGGGAATTTAAACCACTCCGCCACTGCACAGGATCTCCTTGTTCAGTCAGTGGCGGAGTGGAATATCAATGTTGCGGTTGCCGCGGAGCCATACCACGTTCCGGCCCACAGCAAATGGGCTGGGGACCTGGATGGCTCCGTAGCAGTGTATAGTCCGGAAATACCCCTCTCTGTCAAAGAGAGGGGGGCGGGGTTCGTGGCGGTCGCCTGGGGAGGGTACGCCATTATAGGAGTGTACTTCTCCCCTAACCGGGTCCTGGTGGAGTTCGAGGCCTTTCTCGACTCACTGGGGCTGGCGGTGAGGCGGCTAGCGCCGCTCCCCATCATCCTACTTGGCGACCTAAATGCTAAGTCGGAAGCGTGGGGGGCGGTGGCCACGAACCCTCGAGGTACGGCCGTTGAGGAGTGGGCAGTCCAGGTTGGGCTGTCCCTCCTCAACAGGGGGACGACGCACACGTGCGTGCGACATAATGGGGGGTCGGTGGTGGACCTATCGTTCGCCACTCCGTCCGTCGCACGCCGTGTGCGAGGATGGAGGGTACTGGAGGAGGTGGAGACCTTGTCTGATCATAGATATATTAGATTTGAGGTCTCCACCTCTTCAGGAGAGCTGGCGTCCAGCCCTCGTAGTGGGGCAACATTTCCCCGCTGGGCGCTTGGCCGCCTTGACCGGGAGAGAGCGGAAGAGGCGGCCATCGTCCAGAGCTGGCTGGCGCCAGCTTTGAGGACCGAAGATGTCGACGCGATCGCGGGCCGTTTCCGTAAGGCCCTTACGGCGGTCTGCGACGCGTCGATGCCGCGGAGCAAAAACCGCTCGCAAGGCAGGCGGGCGGTGTATTGGTGGACCCCGGAGATTGCCGATCTCCGGGTGGCCTGCTCCGCGGCGCGGCGGCAGCTTCAACGCTGCCGCCGGCGGCAAATTCGGATAGAGGGGGAGGAGGCCCGGCTGCTTGGCCACTACAGGGAGGCTAGGAAGTCCCTGCAGGTGGCCATCAGCCGGGCAAAGGATGAGCAGTGGGAGGAGCTCCTCAGGGCCCTGGACAGGGACCCGTGGGGGCGCCCGTACCGGGTAGCCCGGAAGAAGTTCCGGGGGCAGGCGCCCCCTTTAACGGAGTCTCTGGACTCAGAGGTCCTAGCGAGGGTCGTGGACACGCTGCTGCCCGACCCTCCGGAGCTCCTCCCACCTCCCATGTCAGATGGGAGCGCTGTTGCGGAGGAGCTGTTACCACCCCCCCCCGTCACTGAGGAGGAGATGGGGTCGGTGGTGGAGCGCCTCCGCAACAAGCGGAGGGCGCCAGGCCCGGACGGAGTTCCGGGCCGGGTGTTAGGTGTGGCGCTGAAACACATGGGGGTAGAGCTTCGGGAGCTGTTCAACCGATGTTTGTCGGTTGGACGGTTCCCGAAGCTCTGGAAGATGGGGCGGCTCTGCCTTCTGGGGAAGGAGGGTCGCCCCCCGGACTGCCCGTCCTCGTACCGGCCCCTTGTGCTGCTGGACGACACGGGGAAGATGCTGGAGCGCATTCTGGCATCTCGTGTCGTCCGGCACATGGCGGAAGTTGGGCCGGTACTTTCGGACCGGCAGTTTGGTTTCCGGAGAGGGCGTTCAACGCTGGACGCCCTCTCCACCCTGAAGGAGTGGTCCGCGGAGGCGGCCGAGGGGGGAGGTAGGTTGTTGGCGGTGTCGATTGACATCGCCAACGCCTTCAACAGTCTGCCGCACGGTGTTATACGGGAGGCGCTCCGGTTTTTCGGAGTGCCCTCGTACCTGCGGCGGCTGTTGGGGGACTACCTCCAGGGCAGGGAGGTCGCCTTCGTGGACGGGAGGGGCAATGTGGTTCGGCGGCACGTGGGGTGCGGTGTTCCACAGGGGTCGGTGTTGGGGCCGCTCCTGTGGAACATGGGCTACGACTGGGTGCTCCGCGTAGCGCTCCCTTCGGGGATCCGCGTGCTATGCTACGCGGACGACACCCTAGTCGTGGCCCAGGGGGGGACTTTTGAAGAGGTGGCGCGCCTGGCCACAGAGGGCACTGCCCTCGTGGTCGGGCGCATAAAGGCGTTGGGCCTCAGGGTGGCGGCCGAGAAGACCGAGGCCATACTCTTTCATGGGCCTCGGTGTGGGCCGCCTCCTGGGGCCCACATAAATGTGGAGGGAGTGAGGGTCCGGGTTGGGGCCCAGATGAAATATCTGGGCCTCATCCTGGACGGACGTTGGCGGTTCGAGTCCCACTTTAAGGGACTCGAACCGCGGATAGTGGGAGCGGCGGCGGCTCTCGGCCGGCTTCTTCCGAACTCGGGGGGGCCGGGCGCGAGCTGTCGCCGCTTGTTTGCCGGAGTGGTGAGGAGCATGGCCGTCTACGGGGCACCGATCTGGTCGGATTCCCTTGGCGCCACGAACAGACGCGTGTTGCGTGCTACGCAGCGTGTCGTAGCGCTAAGGGTCATCCGCGGGTACCGGTCGGTGTCCGCGGGGGCGGCCATGGTTCTTGCCGGCTCCCCGCCGTGGGAGCTGGAGGCGGAGGTGCTCGCCGCCGTGTATGAATTCACGGCGGCGAGAAGAGGGTTAGGGGAGCCTCCGGCTCTCACTGAGGTGGAGCGGCTCCGGCGGGAGGCCCGGGAAGTGGTATTCAAGAGGTGGGAGGAGGACCTGGCGGACGCGCGCTATGGGCGTTATACTATAGACGCCGTCCGTCCGGTCCTCCGGGAGTGGTGTGCCAGGGAGCGTGGCTCCCTGAGCTTTAGGCTTGTGCAGGTACTATCCGGACATGGTTGTTTCGGGTGGTACCTGCACAAGATAGCACGGAGGGAGCCGAACACTACGTGCCACGAGTGCGGGGCTGCAGAAGACACGGCGCAGCACACTCTGTCTGAGTGTGCTGCGTGGGTGGAGCAGCGCCGCACTCTGGCCGTAGCTGTTGGAGGAGATCTCTCGCTGCCGAGCGTGGTTAAAGCCATGGTCGGCAGCGAGACCACATGGACGGAGATGGCCTCCTTCTGCGAGGAGGTCATCTTGCAGAAGGAGGCTGCGGAGAGGGTTCGCGAGGGGGATCCCCTGAGCGGCCCTCTCCGCCAAAGACGAGGGGGTGGCCGGAGGAGGCGGTTTAACCGTCAACTCCCGCCACCCTAGCCGAACCAGAGGAGACGGGACGGGGGGGGGGCCCGTTCTCCTCATTGCACTGGTTCGGCAGGCGGAGGAGACGGCTATCGTGTATCATAGCTGTCTCCTAATTAGGCCGGGGCCCGGTTAGCGGGCCGGCCGCCGGGGCGGCCTGGCTGAATGCTAACGCCGTGCCCACGTCGCCCCAGTATGGCGGCGGATGGTACACCGCGGAGTTTTTTAGTGAGTAGGAGTCTCACATAACCACTCGTCCCCCCATCCGAGTGTGTACCCATGACGGGTTTTCTACTCCGCGTCAACAAAAAAAAAAAAAAAAAAAAGTTAGTTAAACTGCTTCATTAGCTTAGTGGTTCTAAGTGCAACTCCTATGCTCGTGGTTCTGGGTTCGATTCCCAGGTTGAGCAAAGTGTTGTTGGGTTTTTGTACGAAATTCTCAGTAGCAGCTCGGAGTTTGGCTTAGTGCACGATTAATGGCAATAGGCTCGCTCGCTAATACATGGGACCTAAAAACATACTCGGCAAACTGAGGATTAACACACCTCTGCCTAACCCTTCGGGGATACGGGCATGGTAGTATGTTATGTTACGTTAAATTAGAAATATAATATTACATATAAGTATTCAAGTAAGTTGAGTATATACATATTCAAACGTTTAATATAAGATGTGTGAATATACCGATTTCACTGTTTGTTAACACTCGATTTTATTCCGCATCTAATTTACGTACCGCGTGCTATATATGAAAAACGCTTCTTATGGAATAAACTCCAAAAATTAGAATTTTGTACTATCATTGCAAGTTATATTTAGTTTTGGGGGTCCATTACCTCTATGACTCCGCCCTTAGATCCGCACATAATAGAAATATACACGGCACTTGCGACTCGGTAGCCAGGAATTTGGAAGAGGTATTGATTTCTTACTTTCTTATCATAGTCCGTCTTAAAGGCATAACATGTAATATGTACAACACAGTAAAAAATTGATCTATCGGCACTAAAGCTTGTTACTTAAATGACTTTTAAATCGTGTGAATGGTGGTAGCGATAAAGTCGAGCATGAGAGGCCTACCCTACCACATTAAGTCTAAAAATATAATTATTCGTAACCAAGGACACAACTGTTTTGATTCGATTATAAATTGACTCAATTTTTTTATATATTTATTTTTTTACAAATTACGAAGAAAATATGATACATTATTTTCTAAAATCGCCAAACCGTAAGACAGTTTGTTGGTTAAAAACAAATGTACTCACTTGTTACAGCTATCTTATAGTATTATATATCACTTAAAGTTTAATAATATAATATTTATAGCCTACACCTGTGTATTTCAAATATTTTTTTCAATAACTATATTATATTATACTAATAAATGAGCAATTCTTCAATTCAATTTTCTCGGAAATGGCTCCGACGATTTCGATGACATTTTGTATTTAAATAAAGTTTTATATTCCAAGTTTACCTAGATAGGTGTTTCTCTTTTTTTTAAGCTACAGAGCAAGGCTCGGTGTATCCAGATATTATTTATTAAATAACAAAGTTTGGTTTCAAAATAATATTTATTCCAAAATAGTATCCAGCGTGATGGTCTTTATTTTCTTCTTAAACGAATTATCATTTTTATAGTATTCTATTCTTAACATTTTATTATTATATACCTATTCTGGGTAATAAGTACTCAGTCCTATATCCGTAAAAACTATTTGCACTGGACTTTATAAATCCCTGTGGGCCTATATACAACTAGGTGGTAGGGCACGGCAATTGTGTCCAACTTGATCGCGACCATCATACACAAAGTGCAACATGGCGCGTTCCGGGATCGGGAAGTGTATATCCAGTAATCAAGTGGGATGGTGGGGATTTGAATCTGACTGGAACTCAACCACCATATAATAATAATAGCCTTTATTTCTGATAACTTTACATTAAGTACATTATCATTTTTTTTTCATTATTTATGTTACATAATTTACTAAATCTGTCGTTATTTCATTTTTTATTTCTCAATATATCTGTTTACCTTCCGGGCAAGGTCAATCATTGGAGGAGCAATGATTTCCATTTCTTTCTTTCGCCAAACTAACCCATTTTCTACCTGCGATTTCGATAATCTCAACTTCCCACCTCCTTACTTATCTACTTCTGTTTCTTTTCTTGTCTCTGGGGTACCAAAGTGTAACCGATTTACTCCATTGGTCTTTGCCTCTTATAATATGGCCTGTCCATTCACTAGTGATTTTATTTTGGTTCAATTGTCGATATCTGGGTTGTTTGTACTGTGTATATCATTAGGTACAGTGCCGTTTCTTTACTGTGGATAATAAAAAAATAATGTACTTACTTGAGTTGACATCACTAGACGTCGTTGAACTGAGGGTCGCATTTGTTTGGGTTGATGTTTCAGTCTCGTTTACTACTTGGAGAGAACTGGCAGTAGTTTGTTCGACGCTAAGTGTTGATGTTGGCATCGTTGGGGATAACGTCACGTTCACCGTAAACTCTATAATTGGAGCTGTTGTAGCGTTTTGAGCATCTGTTAAAACTTGTGTCGTTGAACTTGTCGAAGTGACAGTAGAGGAGAACGTTTCCGTTGTAATTTGTTGATTTGTAGTAGCTCGTTCTGTTGTAGTTGTTGTTGTAAACTGTGTGGTTGGTGGTTTTGTTATAGTGGATTGAGTTGTTTTGGGTTCTTCGGTGGTTACAATTTGTACTGTCGTGTCTTGGGAAGATTGTTGAGTGGTAGTAGTCGTGACGGGTTGTTTTGTTGTGGTCTTTGTAGCTAGCGTAGTTGTTGTTGGTGTAGTTGTTGTTAAGGTAGTGTTACTGGCAGTTGTTGAAGTATTTGAAGTTTCATGTTTTGGCGGAGTTGTAATCAGAACCCATCCTTCTGGTGGTGTTATAGGAGACCAAGTTTCTGGAAATTTCATGATGATTTAATTACTCATCGTGTAAATTTTCTATATTAATATTAAGTTACAAATATTAATGTAGGATGATAAAATAATTTATTCTTTATACAGACGAAATAATCTAGGTATCTATATTATTCCAAACAAGATTTTATAGACCCTGATCTAAAACCTAGGAATATATTCCTAGGTTAGTATTATCGGGACTGATCCAATGAACCTAAATAAGAAAAACATTTCTTTTTTGCCGTTGCTATATAGCCAGCATCTGGATTCATTATCCTATCAGTTCAATAATATCATATGGTTGCATAGTCAAGTTACACAAATACTCCAAATTTCCGCTCAAACGGCTAAATGAAAATAGTTAGGAATTTAGAACATTAACATAGCTAGTTAAATAAGAGAAAGAGCCCTTGGAAAAACTTTCTCTTTGACTTTGAGGAAAAATAACAAAATAAACGAATTTCCCTTCCCTTTGGCCTTAATCCAAACATGTAAACACTTTGTCACGGCCGCGACAGAGAAACTATGACATCGTTGCGATACATTCTGAGGTTTTTGAGACATCAGAAACACACAAAGTTGTATATAAATTAATCTTTAGATCAATCTTACAACTTATAAGATTTTTCATTCACCCTAATGCTGGCTATATGTATTCATAATGTATTTAACATTTTCAACTAATCTTTCCGCTTTAAAATATCGAAACCCAATATGAATAACAACGCAACTTTAATTACAATAAAATACGTTAAGCAAATGGAAAAACTCTACGTTTCAGTTTTACAGCCGACCCTTCTCTCTGAAATATATTCATCTAAATATTGCCTGGAAGAAATTACTGTGAGCTATACAAAGGTTACCTTTGTACTGATCACGTAATTTTCATTCTCAATTGGATCTGTAATTTAACTATCTAAGATAAAGTTAAAGTTGAATAAATAACAGATCCATTTTTACTTGACTAAAATTATTCATGCTATATTAAAAAAATCTCATAGTTAATAACGAGTTCTCAAATATACAGTTGAAAAAGCTTTAAAAATAGATATCACATCATTTGAATCATGATACAGAAAAAAAAAAACAGATAACATTTCTTAAAAGGCCTCTTCTGAAAACTAAATACGTTATTCATATAGGATAACGATATAATCCCCCAAATATTTCGCACTTTGGACTTTTACTAAACGGTATCATTTATTTTCGTATCGTAACTTATACTAACTTGGTTTAGAGATACTGATATTATTTTTAAATATTTAGTTTAAACATAAAAAGAAAGTGATCTCAAAAACTTCACTAGGACAATACAAGTACGCGAATCGAGTATGCCCGACCCCGTCCCAAATACGTGAGAGGATTTGCGAATAAACACTATAATAAATACGATATGTGAGGAGGCGTAGATCAATGAACCTGATAAAAATGCGCAGCGTATTCTAAATGTTACGAATGCTAAATCGTTGGCACTCGGGTCTGAGGAACTTGTTTTCAGACCTCTTACTTCCTGTGCAATATTATGGATTCAATGTCCACTATGTGAAATAACCACATATTTATTAATAATATGTATTTATTAGCTAGCGGGGAAACATCGGTCTTAAAAAATGAGGCCAACTAAATTTACAGTTGCTTTAATCTGGTTTATGGTTGACAGTTTAATTTAAGTTGAAGATTAAGGAGTTTTGTGAGTTTATCTATATGTGCACTGTAATCTGGTAGTTTCAGTCAGATATGAAAAAACCTTTTTGAATATTATAGCTTATTTATTGAAGAAGGTTATAAGTTATATAATTTCACTATAAGACCAGCGACAACCGTCAATTGATTAAAGATCTCTCAGTTTTCGCCGTTGTTTTGAATCATACTGCGCTTACCATCAGACTCCTAGCCGTCACTATACTGTATTACTACTTAAAAAAATACCACCATTCATCAGTATACAGAAATAAATATCCCCTACCTAGGTTTAGGGTATTTGCTATGTTCAGCATCATTATATCTATCATACATATTGAAGCCAGGTTGTAGTCGGACGCAACTAGTTTAGAATATAATAAAAATTAGATAGTATATTCGTTAGCTGGTAATAAAGTATATCTTACCTTCGTTGGATTCAGTGACTTTCTCGGGTTCTTTCGTAGCAGAATCCACTGTGTTAGTCCAAGTCACTAGGGGTGGAAATTCTGTAGATGTTAAGATTGGTGTGATAGAAGACGACGGTATCTTTTCTGTCACTCTCTCTGTATCTTCAGTAACGATATCATTTGGAGCATTAGTTGGAGATAAGTCATTTATTGGTGATTCTGATATCTTATCAGTAATCATTTCTGATAACGCTAATGTTGTTTGAGTTACGATTTCGTCACCTTCTGTTACTTTCTCAGTAGCAGGAGCTACCGTTGTTGTAGTAGTAGTTGAAGTGCTATCTATTTCTTCTTCATTTAAATTTGTAGTGTTGATGTAAATGATTGAGATTGATGATGTACTTGATGGTTTCGTAAATATAGGTTTTGAGCTTGTTGATTGAGGTAATATAGTTATGTTTAATCTAGGAGGTAAGGGTAGTGGTTTCTTTGTTGGTCTTTTAAAAGGAGGTCTGAAAGTAGGCCTTTTAGTTACAACAGGTTTTGTTGGTTTAGGTTTTACAGTAGACTGAGTGAAAGATGGTCTGGTGTAGTTATACGGTTTATAGGTTGGTCTTGTGAATGTCGGCTTTATTGGTTTTCTAGTCGGCTTCGTTTGCTTCTGTGTTGTGGTAGTTTGTGTTAGTTCATCTGTTAATATTGGTGATTCTGTTGATAATTTTATCGGTTTTATTGATGATTGTGAAGTTTCTGTTGTTTCTTTTGGCGCTTCAGTGACAATACTACCTTCACCAGATACAGTTTGGAATGTGGATAGTTTGATAGGCGTTTCGGTTACTATTTCTGTTGTTTTCTTTTCGGATTTTGTTGTTGTTTCTATGATAATTGCAGTTGTTAATTTAACGTCATCGTTAATAATTTTATTATCTAGTGTTGTTGAATCATCAGATTTTGTTTCCATTTCTAAAGGTACAGTTACATCTACAGATTTTAGTGTAGTGATTTCAACTTTTTCAGTTGTTGTGGTTTTTTTATGTAAATTATGAAATTTGTCTAGCGTTTGTGGATGAACAAAGTTGGCTGTATCTATGGAGTTATCTTCTATGGTATTACTAATAATCTGGGGTAGAATAGTTTTATCTGGGATCTGACAACAGGAACCGAAGTAGAACCTATCAATGCACGTTCCTAGATGAGAGCCGTTGGCTTTCAGGCAATCTATGGCGAACATGCAAAGACCGTCCTGGCCTGTCTTCCTTGATATGCATGGCAAGTGTCTTATATTTCTAGCTAGTGGCACTGGACCTGTAAAAAAGAAAACATTAAATTAGATAAAAAACTAATACTCTTGTCTCTTGATTGGTATCGTGACAGCTGGGTATTATTATAAAAAATGCTTTTGTAAAATGGTAATTTATTGGTATATATTATTTTAAAATACTTATTAAAACAAATATAAAAGGATTTTATTAGGGAAGACTAACATATCAATTAATAGTATAAAAAGAAAGCCACTATCCACGACTGCTTCACATAATTCTCGTACGCGGATTTTTATACGGTTTTCACTATTATTTAGAGAATTTTTACGGAAAGTTATACATTACATTCCAGTTAAGTTTTTATGTAGTAAAGAAAATCCAATATTTTGTAATGAAGTCGTCAATAAGTCAATTTTAGGGTGCTAGCTAAACTTTGAGAGATACATCAAAATAATATACATATTACAGAGCCATTATCGTTTACAATAAAATTCCAGATCATATTAGAGAAGAAGAAAATGCGAATATATTTAAAAATAAATTTAAAATCCATCGGATGAATAAATCTTTCTACTTAATGACAGAATTTATGAACGAATGACTAACCACATGACCAATTTTGAAGAATAATTTTGATACTAATATATAAATAATATAAACAGTAATGAGTTATGTAATAAATACTTGACATGATGATTATAGAGATAAATGACCAATATAAATAAATGTATGACAATGACTCAAACTAATTTTATGTATAAATAAATATATAATTAGAAAGTTAGATTAATAAAAATGTATAAAATGTATGTTTGAAAAACAAATGTAATAATTTGCCGTACCCCATTCAGGGTCCATGTATTTGGATACTTTATCATATAAAAACAAATGATGATACAAATGGATAAATAAATAAAGAATTAAAGTTCTTGAAAAAGTCTAGAAAATAGTCCGCGATGGAATATATCTATCTAGTTATATTTAAAAGTCTATTTTTTATTACGAAGTACAAAAATAAAACTACTCGAATGCGTCTTCTAGCAATCTACTTGTTAAAATCAATAGTTTGTTTTTGTTATAATGAATGTATAAATGAACTATTATTTTAATCTCAATTGGTAAAATATTTGGCTGAAACTGTTGCAGAGTATTCATGAAAGAGAAAATGGCTAAAGATTTAAAGAGCATATGTAAGGTTTTACTGCGTAGCACTACAATAACTTTTAGTTCAAGAATCATGTTAAGCAGGTTTTATTGTCGAAGGAGTATTATAAGGTGGCTGAAAACGTGAATGATGGTGATGTCTGGATGTGATTCCCTCTCTGTACATCTACTGAAAATGATAATAACTGTATATAATTAAATACTGTAAAACCAGTTTAAAAAAAAAGAAAAGATAAACCCGTTCGACTTTCTTGTCGGTTCTTCTCGATGGCTAGGATGTATCCGAACCGATGGTAGTGTTTTGACATTCATAAGTGCCTTCTTAGGACCTAAATTGAATAAATGATATTTTGCTTTTGATTTTCAGTTCTCTTGGAGAATATAATGTGTTACTATTTGTGAGGTGCTATTGACAAGACGCACTAGCACATGGTTCATACCAGCTTTGTTTTGGAAGTAGGAACCTACCAGCGCTTGATCTAATTTTTGATATTAATTGAGTTTGAGAAAGTAAACATAAAAAATAAAATATTATTAATTAGCTACCTGTCTTTCATGTAAAAGATTTCAACGAAATATTATGTGTTACTTTAATTAAATAAGTATTATATTTAGCTTTTATTTACTGTTTTGGATGATTATAAATAATTATTAAAATAACGCCATCTCTACGAATATATAATAACCACAGCATGGTAGTAAATTTAACTCTTATTTGTCTTAACTTATAACTAGCAGTGCCTCGCGGCTCCGGACGATATTATTACGCAGAATTATTTTCGTCTCTAATTTTGTTTTAAACATTTTTTATGATTTCTAAAAATGTTATTCATAATTAGTCTATCAGTTTTAGAATGAAGTATATTCTCTGTATAAAATTTCATTAAAATCGGTTGTGAATAACTAAAAACTTCAAATTATTTGCTATTACTTTTTTTATGATTTCTAAAAATATTATTGATGTTTTTCATTAGCTATCAATTTTAATAAATACACATATCAAAAAAGTCTAAGCAACATGCGTGATATTTCAAATTTATCCATTTATATTAATTAATTTCTAAATATTTACTCAAACAAAGTGCGTAGGTAAGTAAACTTTTTTGTTATTGATGACATACTGACTGGTTGTAAAAAAAATATTTGATTATGTTTTGGTTTTTCATAAAATTCAAATGACTGCGAATTTGTTTGAATTTAAGTGCGTTTTAATTGCTACGTTTAGTCTTGATTTTATAATTTTATCAACCATTTAAATAAAGTTAGCGACAAAATTGAATTGTTAGATATTCTTTACGTCATGAAGCGACGTCATATGATGGCAGATGAAATGCAAAGAGCTGTAGGGATGTTGCAAGCGGGAAGTAATCAATCTCAGGTGTCTCGACATTTTGGCATTCATAGAAGTGTTACTTGTCGTCTTTGGCAGCGCTACAATAATACAGGAGAACCCGCTGAACAGCATCCAGGCCGTAAAAGGAGTACAACCACTCGGCAAGACCGGTACATACAACTGACTGCAAGACGCCAGCCGATGTTAACCGCTCGCGAGATAAGTTTGAGGCTGCAAATTTCAAGTGGTGTTGATGTAAGTCCTCAAACTGTGCGAAATCGACTGCATGAGTACGGCCTACGAGCTCGACGCCTAATCAGGTGCCCACCGATACGTCACGGGAATCGCGCTCGTCGATATGAATGGTGTAGAGAACGCATAACATGGACCCAGGAACAATGGGATAAAATTATGTTTTCCGATGAGTCGCGATTCGGGTTTAAGCCTGATAGAAGAAGGGTGCGAGTGTATCGTTGGCCCGGAAATACTGAAAGGCTCAGGTGCGTTCAGGAAGTTAACATCCGTTCAGTCAGAACATCCGGGTATTGCCCTGGCCTGCACAATCGCCAGATCTGTACTTAGCACGCATGGGACATGCTCCAGAGACGTGTTTTGAAGGACTTGGACGGAGCGACAACAACCCAACAGCTGAAGGAATTGCTACAATTCCATTGAGAGCAATACCGCAAGATGACATAAACAGTCTCATTAATTCAATGAATAATCGTTGCCGACAAGTTCTGAATAGCAGAGGAGCCCATACTTTGTATTAAATTGTTCTATTCTTTCACAATACATACATTTTATTTAGAAATTTCATTTTGTAAGTAAAAAGTTTAGTTTCTTATGTATCTTAGTTTCTACAGTATATTCTAATATTGTTCATTAGTGTTATTAAAAGAACTTGTAAAGACAACAGCTGTTATTTTTACATCATAGAACCCTAAAGATATTATTTTAAAAATAAAATACAACGTTATAATGTGAAGAACCATCCTAAAATTTAAATTAGTACATGTTGCTTAGACTTTTTTTATGAGTGTATAATGCTCTCTGTATACAATAATTTATTAAAATCTACGATAAAAAGGTTTCCACCATTTTTTACGAATTATAAATGAAACTACCTACTATCGATAAATCTTATAGTCTGTCAACTGAGCAGCGACATAAACTTCTCCTGAACAATATTTCATCAAAATCAGTCAATCTAGACAGACAGTCAAGAAAGTAATAATATCATATTCGTAATCAGTGTCTTTTATAATTGCTTGATATCGTGAAATTTGGGGAGAAATATTATATATACAGACAGAACTACAGATTTAAGATGTGCACCCGTAACAAATAAGCAGTCAGCGCGGCGCGGCTGAAAATATGTTGTTTGGCTTGTTGTTGTACAACTGCGTCCGAACTCAGTGACGCTATCTGTTTTTGTATATCGGTACCTTTTAAACCGCCATCTATTGAAACAAATTACTATTATAATAATCACGATAAATCATTCAGGTTACGTCTATAAAGCAAGCTTCAATTTATTTTAATTAAAAAAGCGACCTGGCTTATGAAAGTATTAAAATCGCCACGGAATGTATTGTTTAAAATTATTTTGTTAATATAAAATACAGTTTAGCCGTGGTAACACTAGACAACAAAAGAATGATATAATACTGTTTTTATTTTAGTTTTGTTAAGAATTAAACATTCATATTAGATTCAATTTTTTTTTAGGAGGTCGGTAATTTCCTTAGGGGTAAGCACAGTACAATGCAAACACAATAGCGACCATCGACAGATCGGTAATCCGTCGAGGGTCACCGCTATCATACCCGCCTGCATAAATGAAAATGTCTCCATGTTACGCTTGAAAGAAATAATGTCGTAAGAAGGAGGGAACACATTGGCCGAGAGATGGTTCCACGAGTTTCTCACCATGCGTATGGTGATTCCGATCTCTTGATTTATTAATATAAATAATACACCACTCCCGTAAATGAAATAACTTGAAAAAATATTTTATGTATTGAAGGTAAACATTGTTAACCACAATCTCATCTGATGTTCAGTGACGATGTAGCCTAAGATGATAATATGCTAAACTCAGAACGACTGTACCTCAAGTGCGGCTGACGGAATACACCTGTAGGTGCTTAGCGACAGATTTACAACTTGAAGGTGGTAGCTAGCCAGAATGTCTTTAAAAAAATATCTACAGTGTATACTGTGTAGAGTCTATCTACATAAATACTCTACCAATATAAGTCTATCTACATAAATACTCTACCAATATAATTATTTGTTAATCGAGAGTATTATTATTTCTGATATTTTTGAATAAATCTACACTTAGCCCGTGACTTCACCTGCACACAATATTATCATAAATACAACGTAATTCACTATGTAAATTCTGACTGATTTAATTTGTGAAGCATCTATGATATAACAAAGAACAATAATGAATATAGTTTTAACTATTTTTTTCATTATTATTTTAATATGGACCTTCAAACTAAACTAAAACCTCCTTTAAAGTATTGTGATATGAATTAAGTATATAATTGAAATATTTATGTTTCTTTTCTATTTAGGTACGATCGCATGTTGATGTTAGAAGGTTAATAAAAGGGTCAATAATGATTAATTTTATTTGTAATTAGCTATGCCCCCGGCTTCGCTCACGTGGACTACAAAATTCCCGCGCGAATCTTACTCCCCCGCTTCTGGCTATATTAAAGTCAAAAATACTTATTGTGGGTGTTCCTTAGAAGATAGATGTATACTCTCGGTGATTTTTTTTAGGTTTTGTAATTTCTACAATTATTTGATACATTAATTTGCTATATCTCTTATGGTTTACTCGGCGTAATTCATTTAAACGCCCGAATTGATTCACCAAGACCAGCTTTTTTATTATTTGTGCGGAACCCCAATTCTGTTTCTAAAATTAAATTAGTTTAAGTTACTCCCTATAACATCAGCTATCTATCATTGAAGGACCAGTCAAAATCAGTCTAACCATTTCGGAGATTACCCAGAACAAACAGACAGACAGACAACAATTTTAAAAATTGTTTTTTTAAAAGGTATCGTATATACTTTCATATGCATTACAAATAGACACTTTAATTTTATTTATTATATATATAATGTATTATTCACGATGTATTACTTTACTCTATGCAACGACATCTGCCCTCACATTAACGAAGTTTTTATTTCTTTAAAATTAAAAGAGGTTTCTGTTAAATTTATTTGGTACGTACGCATATTAATTTCGATATATTTTACTTCTAAATATGTATTTATGTAAACGATTAATTTATATTTATACTACGTATGACTTATAAACACAGAAAATATTATATATACCTACTACATACATATATATACATTTATCATGAACATATAAAAAAGTATTTTATACATCCATCAAATTTACTATGAGTTTTATCCCTTTTATTTTTTCTTATCAAAAGCATAAATATAAATTTTCATATTCCTAATTTGAGACATGATGGGTTCTTCCCTTTTTCTTAAATCTGAGGGGTTTTTATACAACCTTTCACCCACGTTTTATTTTCACCTCATGTGGAATAACACAATGAAATAATTCACTTGTAGCTAAATTGTATAATCCAGATAATTTACAATAGATATATTGCTTAGAATACATAAAATCCTGTGAGCCGCTGTTGACATCATAAAATAAAATCGTAATTATGCCGTACTGCGTAGTTAAACAGTTTAAAAACATTTCAGCCAATCTTAAAAATAATACTGGACTATCATTTAATAGGTAGTTATTAGAAATACAATATATTTCTTATTAAGTATAACAATGTCAATAAATCATCAAACTTGTTGACGTTGGCAACTCTGTCATTTCATAATTACTGCACATAATAATTCAACAAACCGGTTGGTATGGCAGCCGATGTCATTCCACCATTATCGCGCATGCGCATTTGGTGTTCCCATCTAACTAGGGTAGAAACTTTTACTTTATGATGATTATATTTTGTACACTTTTTCGTTTCAAAAAGTACCCTATATCCTTTCCCCAGGTACAATCTATCTCTATACCAAAATTCATCAAAATTGGGTCGTACATTAAAAATCAAATAAAGCAAAAAATTAAAAACCTAAATCAAAATTTCATTATTACTCTTCAGTTATAGTAAGATTGGGATAGTGTTGGAATACAATAAAACGGTTTTTCTTTACTAATATTATAAATCTGAAGAGATTCTTTGTTCGTTTGTTTGGACGCGTTAATCTCTGGAATCAGAACACATATTTGAAAAAAAATTGTGCTTTTATAGCCTATTTATTAAGTTTGTAGGCTACAAATACGGAGCAATAATCAGGAACGTCAAGCATTCACAACAACAAAGATAAGCTAGGGGGGAGGTAGGAAACGAAGTGTTCTGTTAGTGATTTTTTTCAATTTACTTTATAAATAGTGATGAATTAATGACAAAAAATGTGACAAGTTTGTTTTTAAATCGGTTGCAAAATGTGTACTGGATAGACAGACTAGAAATCACATTAATAAAAATGTATTAAAATACAGAAAAATTATTAAAACTCTCAAACATGTGCAGTGTACAGTCTACGTATAATTAATAACTTTACCACAGTCCCACCAATCACGTTTTTCGCCTCACTGAAACTCTTCCAGGACGATAACGAATAAAACGAATTAAGAATTACACATATCCATATTCCGAATCGTGAGTTATGGTAGTGAACTCATTAAAAAAAAAGCAATAAGCGTACTTAAATTTTTAAAATTTCCTGGATAACAATTATTATTTTTCTTTCCCCAAAAACCTTAAACGGACTATCAGTAACGTGATAAAACAAAATTCTAAACTAGTTCAACCTTTCTCAAGTGATGTGCTTATGAACAGATTTGAATGATTTTTTTTTTTGTTGGAAAGGGGATACATTAAGTTTCGTCCCATTATTGTACCTTCGACTTCGAAGATACTCCAGAGAACTCCTTAATATCGATGAAGATGGTTGTTTATTTTGTAAAAAAATAATTATTTATATGGAAGTATAGAACTGCCTCGTTAGCCTAGTGGTCGTAAGCGTGACTGCTATGAGCGAGGCCCTGGGTTCGAATCCCAGGTCGAGCAAAGTGTTATTGGGTTTTTCTTATGAAATTCTCAGTAGCAGCTCGGAGTTTGGTTTCGTGCCCGATTAATGGCAATAGGCTCGCCCCCTATTACATGGGACCTAAAATATACTCTGCGAACTGTGGGTATACATAGTACACCTCTGCCTAACCCTTCGGGGAATACAGGCGTGATGGTATGTATGTAAGTATAGAATAGTGGTATCTATCCCACATTTTTTTTCTATCTGACCTTACTGTTAGCCTAAAGAGCCCTATCCGAAAACAGAGCCGCTGATGGCTTTTACAGCTTTACCGGGTTTGATTATCCCACATACTGTCATTAAATAAATCGTATACAATAAATCGTGTTCGTCTATCAAAGATTATGATCGATTATTATTTACGTTCTAAAATTGCAGACCAATTGGACATATAAATCGAACGCCCTCGATTAAGAGAACGTTAGGCCGATGTCAGATGTTCGTGTTCTTTTGCATAATAATTATAATTATTAATGCATAGTATGGAATTAATCACCAGGCTAACTCACGACTTATTTGCAATTAGTGAATGAAAATTCAAATAATTCTGTAATATTTGATGAATGGTAGGACAACAGCTGTTTTCGAAAGGATCGCAACCACCATACTCAGGTATAACAATTGCAAAAATGGTACGCTTAACCTTCCAGTGGGCGTACCCTAAAATTTAATAAGAGCGGGCGCGTGTGGTACTTTTTACGTTTACAAATTTATCAATAAATATTGCCTCAGTTGATGTTTTACTGACCAACACGACTAGGAAATGCACGATATAAGTAATTATATATATAAATATTTGAAAAACTTATATTTGATTATAAAATATGTATATGATAATTAAAAAAATTCTCTACTAGTTCAGCTTCAGTAAAATTTTGATCCATAATTACAAAACTACAAAATATTATGAGTAAAAATATCGTATTAAATTATAAAGTACTAAAAATAACAAATAAAACGCAAAATACTTAGATGAGCTGGCGCGCGTCCTAAAATTTACGATCAGCAGTCTTTTCAATAAAATGTTCAAATAAACACTAAATACTTAATCCAAATTCTACGAAACTACAAGTGGATCTTCGACCCATGTTTTTCTTGAAGTAACACATCAAATAAACCCTTCTGTGCGAGTCCGGTAAAAGCAGGTACCCCAAAACTAATTTTGTCGTAAATTTCACGAAAGCGCGCCGCTCAAAGGTTAAACATGTCATGTTCCGAGATTACCTGATGTATATACATTAATACAAAGGGTTGGTAGGCATTGTGACCACCACACACTTATCATAATAAGCCCGTTATAGTGATTCTCTTTTTGTTTGTCACATTGCGTGATCTTATTCTTCTTTAATTTAAGAGCCGAGTTGTTATCGGTTAAACAGTTGACACTGTTTCCTTTCCTCTGCCTTTCTTTTGACCTCTTTTTACGAAACGATGCCCGCTTTATCCGTAATTAATAATCCCAAATTCCCAAAATATTCAAAAATACTATTTCAAAATCTCGCTCATACGCACAATAGACAGCTAAGATATTCTGATTCTTTAATACTCAATATACCAAGTCATCATACTAATTTCCACGTCCGATCTTTCGCCATAACTGCAGCATGACTGTGGAATTCGCTTCCTATTAACATGAAACCAACTCTCGGGATTCCTTCAAGTATTTGCTGCGTAGGTTTTACTAAGAGCTAGATTTTTCTCTCTTTTTTACTAAATATCATGCACACCTTGCTCCGCTGGAAGTCTGGTAGAGAATGATTTTTAGCATTAAGTCCTCCATTTGTACTTTGCTGTGCTATAAAGAATATATTTATAATAATAACAAGCTTCGTCTACGTCTTTCTTTCTCACTGTCGCTTTCCTTAAAACTTACCTTCTAAAATTTTCTTGAAGAACTTGTGCCGTATCAAGTGTCCAACCTTTTTTCCTTTTCTGTTATCTATGTTTCCAAAAATTGTCCTTCCTCGTCAACCGTTCTTAACACTTCCTCATTTGTAATCCTTTCTGTCCGACTGATTCGTCAACATGTTCATGTTTCGCAGCCATAAAATGCTAGACTATAGGTGTAGATCTTAATAATTTGATTCGGGATCAGCTAATGGCATTACAGCGAATACCGATGATGCGTTGGGGATCTTTCCGTAGTCGTCAGTGTTTTTTTTATTATAGGTACTGTGCGTTACTTGGCCATAGTACTATAAAAAAAGATTACATTTCCCAAGCGATCAGGTTTTCTTAAAAAATTTACAGATTAATTTAAATAAGCGTATGGGAATTCTGAAAACATAACTGTTCGTCGTATCGAAATAAACACAAAATTACAATAATGTTCAGGAACTGGTCTTAAACATCCAATTACCACTAACTACCTCATATATGCTACATCATAAGATTAAGGCAAAAACTTATTTTAATATTTCGTCTGTTTTACTTATTAATTAAAGCACTACAATATGTTGAGTTAAAACACTTAACTAGGTACTTAGTTGTAATGTTTTTGCTAATCATTTTGAACCAATAGAATAATACGTTATATGAATATTTATAAGGATACATGTCTTGTAGATATGTTTTTTACTTGAATTTAAGACTGGATTTGGTATGAATTTTGATTCAGTGGTTTCATATAAGGAATTTTAATTTGTTATTATTAATCATTTATTTTATTATAGTTTATAACACAAAGATTAATTTAATTTATTTAACAATCTGTAGTTATGTCTATACACGAATTATTGTATGTGAATGTTTGTATCTTTGTGTGTTACTCAATCACGCAAAAACGGCTAAACGGATTTAGATAAAATTTGGCAAACAAATAATTTATAATTTGGATTAACACATAGAATACTTTTTATCCCGCTAAAAACCCAATTTTGAAATTTAAACAGAGTCTACAATAAAAAATCACTGACTACGAAAATTACGTTACTAAATTAAATTATTTTAATTTAATTAAATTAATCCTCAGTAGATAAACTGTAAGAATTGTCAATAACATAAGTAAAAATATCATTCCGAGTTGAAAATAATTAGTGCGTAATACCGCAAAAGGTCGCTAGCATTATTATGTAATCATTTAACTACTTTATTTAGTACTAGCTGTGACTGCGGCTGCGCTCGCGTGGACTATAGGACGTCGTCGATCGGGTACACGCGCGAATACCCCGCTTCTGGTTATTCAGACAAAAATGCTTTTTCTGGGTGATTCTTAGAAGATAGACCATGTTTTCACTGACTTTTTTATAGGTCTTTTTAAGGTCTACTATTATGTGTTATTAAAGAATTATTTGATATATTTCTTACGGTTTACTTAGCGTAAGCCATTTAAATGCCCCAAAATCGTCGTTTTCCGAATAGATTTTTATTTGCGCGGAACCCGAATTATTTTTCTAAAATAAAAGTAACTTATGTAAGTCCTTATAACAACAGTTATCTGCCAGTAAAAGTCCAATCAAAATCATTCCAACTGTTTCGAAGATTAGCTGGAACAAACAGCAAACAATTTTTGTTATGAGTACCGTATATACCTTTATAAGAATTTAGTAAAAAGCTGTTATTTTGATATTATAAGCAAAAACACTACAATTTTATTTAGTTGCACTTATAGATTTAGGTTTTACGTTATCCTATAATTTCACTTGATGTTTTTAGTGACGATGCGGTTAATGATAATAAAACTCCAAGCCACGAAAGGTAATTTATTCTCTAGTGTAGCTGCTGGAAAAGTCCGATAAGTGTTATGTATATTATAACAATATTATGTTAATTAAAAAATAATTTCACTTAGATTTACAATATGTGAAAATAAAGATATTTGTAAATGCTTATGTTTCAACTTTAAAATCGTCTTTTAGTAGTTAAGTGATGGCCAAAACGAACACTTATCTTTTGTTGTGTTAATCGTTTACAATTAAACTTCAAGGATTATAAGTTGTTACTTACTTACTAATTTGTATAATTAACCGATTGGTTAACATTGAAGGATTTTTTCAAACATTTATTTTTAAGACTTAAGAACGTATGGAATGTTTGTGTTCCAAATGATACGTGTATATTTTTTTTTTTCGTAGCAGGCCTATGATATAGAAAAAATATAAAAAATATATAAACAAAAGATAAAAAATATTATAAAAATCTAATCAAATTTATAATGCGAGTTTGAAAGGAAAGGCTGATGGTAAGCTCAGTGTAATCCAATATCAACGGTGACTACAATAGACAGTCGGCAACTGTATCGGCTCGATGAACTTAGTAACGTCTACATTATTTACAATGCGGACAGCCTATTTCTACAACCTGTCCAGATCTTCGAGGAGGTATTTTGCAGATCCGTCCCAAGGGAGCGAACAGCATTCATTACAAGGCCGAACTTGTTCCTTTGTAAAGCAGTTAATATAACAAGTTTTTAAAACAATTTTAAACATGTAAAATATTTCACATATAAAACAATGAAAAACATAGGGCGTATGCAATAGTTCACCTAAGTCACAAATTTTTTTATTGCATTGCAAATGATATGAACTGTCATGTACAGGCGTAACACACGTTGTCTATTGCATGCGTGACCTCATTTTTTAATAAAAATAAAATTATTTCAATAATTATTTTCTGTTTGTTACTTCTTGTGTGCAAAATTTTAAAATCGAAATTTCTTTAAAATCTATTGTAAAACTTGTAAGAACCGATCAGACAAGCAGGCAAAAGATCGTGTTAGTAATAAAACAGTTTCAAAAAAATGTGTGAACGAGACGTCAGTTGAGAGAGGAAATTATGTTATGTTCAATACTTACTTAGAGTGAGATAAGAGTATAAAAGTAATTCATAGCTAAGAAGTTTTATATAAACCATGTAGATTATTAAGCAACCAATAATAAAAGATTACCGAAACGGTACTATGATTAAGATTCCGAACAGCGGAATGGTTTTCCCCGATAGCTACATCTCTACCGTTGAGAGATGAAAGTCGATGAGTCATGCGTGTGATGTTTGTCATTTACGTAACGGATTTATCAAAAAAAGAAAACAAAATGTGTCATTGCAGCATATGGCCACAGTTAGGCAAGGAAATGATTGGTATTTCAATATGACTTCATAGCAGTGATATTTTCACATGGGATAAGTGAAAAGCAGCTATATAATCTTATTATATTAAGTGAGCAATTCTTGTTTAAGTACATATATGTAATTGGTTTCTCGGAAACGGCTCCAACGATTTCGATGAAACTTTGCATTTAGATAATGTTTTATATTCCAAGTTTACCTAGATAGGTAATTTTCTGATTTTGTTGAAAAGACACCGAGCAACTAAAAGGAAAATACACTTCATTTGAGGCAGATAAAATTACCGAGTGAATTAAGTTATTATTATGTGTATTATGTATGTTTGGAAGTGACTCCCTCTCTATGCATCCGCTAAATTATTAATATGAATATTAACTGCAAATATTATTCGTACTGTTGAAAAAAAATATTTAAACCCGATAGAATTTTTTGCCGTTTCTTCTCGATAACGGGATGTTTTAGGGTGAACCGTTGGTAGTGTTTTTGATTGGTCTAGGGCAGTGCTCGGCAAACTTATTAGCCATAGAGCCAATTATGAATATCACATCAATTAAAAAAAAGTGTGAGCTAAATCTGCTTGTTTAGTAAACTTTTAATACACTAAATAAGTAGTACACTAAATAAAACTAAGTTTCATACTTAATAAATATTTATTAATGCGAACAATGTGCTTGCATCTCCTTGGCCAGAGCCGCATGCGACTCTGGAGCCACACTTTGCCGACCACTGGTCTATGGAATGGTCTTTTTTTCTTACTGGCTTCAGAAAGAACGAAACTTCTGGAAAATATCGAATTTACTATGGGTATAACAGTATATCTAAGTTTGATATATTCTACGATTCTTTAGATAGATTCTTAATTTTAAAATAAATAGTATATTCACAACTTAATTTATATTTCATATAGCGCATACTAGCTTCACATCTAGTAGGTTACAATTTTCAAAAGCAAGTTTATTATGTAAGGGTTGCTGTAATAGAATTGACAAGTGTAACAAGATTTGTGAAATAAATAAATAGTAAAAGCACAAAGTGGTTACCTATCTATGTTTTTCTGCATATAATATAATTATAATGATATATAATAATTTAGATACAAATACAAAAAAGTGTAGCTTATGTTCATCTCCAAGGTTCAATAAAACTCTATACCAAAATTCATCAAAATTGGTTTGATAAGTTTTTCATACAATCTTTCATCTTCTATTTCACCTTTTCAATTTTTATTTTCGCGACAAAAGGTAGCTTATGTCCTTTTCCAAAGTCTGTATCTATACCAAAGTTCATCAAATTGTTTCAGCGGTTTAGGCATGAAAACGTAACAGACAGACAGAGACAGAGTTACTTTCACATTTATTATAATAATACTATGGATTAATAATTGTTTATTCTTGTATTTAGTTACGATTAAAAACTGAAATTTGAGCCTGAGCTTTCGGTGAAGAAAACATCGTGATGAAAGGAATTTGAAGGGAATTTTTCTAATGCCCGCCCGGCTAGCTACCACCCTCAGGTTGGAGATCGGCAGCTGCACTTGAAAGCCAGTCCTCCCATTAGGGTTAGCGTGTTGGGCCACATCGTAACTTTAAATCAGGTAAGGTTACAGTGACCAAGCGCTAAATCTATCACGAATAAAAAAAATCTTACTAACTACTAATAGGTACTACAACCAACTGGAATTAAACCCTCAATGTCTATGATATGGATGAGTCATACCACAGATAATTTATTTAATGCTCGAATATTCTGAGCGACAGATTATGTTTGCGGGTCAATGCCCTGTACTTATGTTTGGATAACCAATTACCAAGTATTCGATAGTAGGTCACTTATCTTTAAGACTAATGTCATAATAAAAAAATGGACAATACACGATGGGCGAGAAACATAACGGAGTTGCTTCGACAGGCATTTGAAGAGGTCGTGAGTTCGATTTATTTACAAAACTGTCTTTTGTGCTATGAACATAAATTGATATTCTATTAAAATTTTGATGATAAACTTTTTATTTGATTTAAATCGCAGCCGATGTTAAGTGACGATGTGGCAAAAGATGGTAACCCGCTAAGTTTAAGGTGGAACTGGCTCTCAAGTGCAATTGCAGAAACGCACATATAGGTGTTTAGCGACAGATTTTCAACTTGAGGGTAGCTAGCCAGGTGAGCGTAAGAAAAAGCCCTACCATCATAAACAAAGTTAAATTAGTTAAACTGCCTCATTAGGCTAGTGGTCGTAAGCGTGACAGCTATGATCGAGGTCTTGGGTTCGATTCTCAGGTCGAGCAAAGTGTTATTGGGTTTTTCTATGAAATTCTCAGTAGCAGCTCGGAGTCTGGCTTTGTGCTCGATTAATGGCAATAGGCTCGCCCCCTATTACATGGGACCTAAAAAGCATACAAGGCGAACCCTGGGTATACATTAGTACACCTCTGCCTAACCCTTCGGAGATACAGGCGTGATGGTATATATAAAATTTATAAATATTTCTTGAAGCTTAGAAATCAGATATATGATTACTCTAGGCAAATTAAACTATAAAAGGCGACTCTATGACCTTAAAATCTACAATTACTAATTAATGTAAAGAGGGTGCAGACCAACGAACGAGGAAATGGCGATAGCGGGTGGTAGGGCTGTTTTGCCCGACTAAGTCGCGACCACCATGCATGTGGTGAAAAGTCCGTCATAGTGACTGGCTTTTGCATGTCGCGTTTCGGGATCTGCCTTTGCATATCTAGTTAAATTATTTTAGACCAGCATGAAAGCAGCGACCTTCGACGGATTACGATTTCTCGGTGGTCACCGTTATGTTAGGATTGTACTCTGCTTACCATTAGAAACAGGACCGTCAATTTGCCATGCTACTATAAAAAAAGGTAAAGTTTGTAGAAGGTAATCCCTAGAATTACTTATCCGATTCTACAAATTACATTAATTAGCACAAAACTACATTATCTCTGACTGATATAGGTTATTAATTATACCTATAAAATTTTATATTGTAGCTATTGTAACTCGTGTTAAATGAATTCGATGAACTATTCCACCGCGCTGCTGTCAACGCACCCGTGTACCATAACTTTGCGCACACTTCTCTTTTTGTTGTTTTGGCGCCGTAAAAAGCACTAGTCAGTGTCAATGTTTTTAACCCTCTGTAAATTTTTCTAATAATTATACAAAGTGGAGTCTTTTGACAAGACTGTGGCTCTCTTGTCAGAACTATCTAGGGAGTTACTGTGACATTTCAAAATGATTGTTCGTACTTTATATTTAGAATTCACTTCATTTATACACAACAACCAAACAATATCACACAAAATACCACCAATATTACATAATATAAGGTCAAAAAACCTAAATTAATGAATTAAAAATAAAAACAACAACGTGTCACTTCAAGATCCCACTAAAAACTCCTCTTCCCAATTCTCGTACTTGTCTATAGTATTCCAGATAGCTTACTTTCATGGTTAATGCTTCGCTACTTCGGGTCATATGGTGAAAATATATAACTTATAACCACCATGGAAGATGTGTAAAAAAAAATTGCAAATCTAACTAGTAGTTTCAGAGATTATTACATATAAACAAATAATCTTTTGTGCGTCATAATAAAAATATATTATGAAAGATCAACGGGAACTAGTGTTTTATAAGATTGAGTATTTTTTAGTCTGGTTAGACACCAGATGGCGTCGCTTCCGACATAGGAATTTTACGTATCTTCACCGAATAGGTGCTCCGGCACCGTCGCGTCGGGCACTTTCACTTCCTCGGGCCACGTCCGAGATCAAAGTGGGTCGAACGGACCATGTGTCATCATCCATTGGGCAGGTTTTACACTTTTACAATACGCATAATAAACTACTTTTTATTTATTTAAATAGTTCGTTAACAACGTCCGTTCGAGTGGTTCACCTGACAATTCTATATATACAAGATCTTATTAATTGCCTAGAGGTTTTCTATAGTAACACTGGACATGCACTGAGCAATCCAAATATCATTGAGGTTCAAGAGATCGTATGTTTCTTAAAACGCGCAAAGTTCTGGAACTGGAACTATCACTCAGATTTGGAAAATTCATTTAGCCTTTTATAACATATTTATTGAGGAATTTTTTTTGTCTGTTAGTCTGTTTGCATGTCTGGATTTTACACAAAAACCGAAATAACTTTTTTAATGAAATTTGATAAACGGGAAGCTTGTGGCATACCTCAATTGTCAATTGTCAATAATAATAGTTTGATTTACAAATTGTGTCATCTTTATTTATTAATAATAATCGACCGATTTTATTTAAATTTTGTAGACTGGAAGTATATATCAGTCCTCGATTAATAGGCTATAAGAATTGTCAAATACTTTGTAATAATCACGTGTGGAGTTACAGGTCACAGCTAGTATTATATAAACTTAAAAATGTAAACGTAAAAACATATGATAGTAATTCCTATTATACCGGACAGACAGAAAGACAAATAGATGTTGCGTTGTACATAATATCCAAGGATCTTAATTATTAGCAAAATTTATATCCGTTTAGTAGATCTTATCTATCTTAAATCGAAATGCTATTCTGCCGCACCGGTCTAAATAACTCGACCATCAAGACTTTTCAATACGTAATATTAAATACCGTATTCATTAAATTATTTTTATTTTTCACATATCATTGAACACTTTTACAATTTCTAAGAGATGTCGTGACATTGTAAATTCGTCTCGCTCGATTTTAAGCAATGACATTCGTATTTATAACATGCAAAGCTATTGTACAAATTATTTTCACTTGCAGTTTCATCGCTTTCTATTTTAAACGTTTTTGGTGTTGTATTATTATTTCGTGCGCAGTTTTCCTTCTAGGATGAAGTACTATCTCTATATATGGAAAAGTGTTCTTCAAAAATCGTTAAATTAGGGCGGCGCCCACGCTAGCAAATGCGTTAAGGATAGCGCAAAAAGTTATTATTTTTTCATTTTCGCCCACTCGGACAACTTTATTCAATTATTTTTTTACGTCTTACAACAATAAAGCTATAAAATCACGAAAAAGTATCGTTTACGAAGAATCATAAAGCGCCATTTTGGTGGGTTTTTTAATTGTAATTTGCTACTTACAACTGGACCCTTTTCATCTTGTCCTCCGTTATAAGATGGTTTCTCCAGACCTGTACGGTACCCTCCATAGTTCCCTATACTTATCACCTAAAGAGTTTTTGGTCAGATCTTATTTAGTCAAGTTGTGGTTTTCATTTTAATTCATAAGCTTACGTGATTTGACCTTATGTTATGTAATTGTGGTAGCATCTTGTATGGTTTTGTTATTGTGTTTAGGTAAAGCGAACTATTCTTTTTATACAGGAAATGTGACAAACGAGCATACCGCCCGCCTGTTAGTAAGCGACCTACCCCAAGGAGCTCTAGAAATCCAACTCACTGCAGGAACATAACACATGGTTATTTGGCTGCGATCTTCTGCAGGGTGGAGGTATTCCACCAGGCGGACTACCCCAAGAAAAAATAAAATTTTCTATGCCCTATCTTTGCCATTATAATACATAGGTGAGAACTGGCATCGATTAAAACATAATACAAGAATACACATACATCATAACTTTTTAATTACACTAATAAACACGTATATAACTCACAGACATTACAGTAACAAAAATACAAGGTGTCCAGAAAGGGTATCGGGTATTTGTAAGTTCAATGAAACAAAAATTATGTTCAGGCAACACTATTTTTTACCTGTGCTCCGGTTGTCTGTGTCTCGACGCTTGGGGGCGCGCACGGTCTCTACACAAAAAAAAACGGTTTCCCGACGTCGGTCTGGTCGGAGTGTTCGGAGCCTTATCATCATTCCAAATTTATTAAGTACTGTGATTGCTTCATAAAATAAATAAATAAATAAATAATAATAATAATAAATAAGTATGCAATAAAAAAGTTTATTGTTTATTATTAGCATATGAATTGGAGAATTATTTGGAAAAGATGATGTTATCCAAATGATGACCGTTACGTTGCTGGCACTCTTCTAAACGGAAACGAAGATTGGCGATAACACGTTGACACATAGCTATCGATATTGCTGCCATTTCTGACTTGATGTTTTGCTTTAACTGGGTTAGATTCGTCGGATTGTTTTGATAAACCTTACTTTTAAGGTATCCCCATGCAAAATAGTCAAGCGGGCTAAGGTCGGGGCTTCTGGGAGGCCAGTTGATGTTACCCCTTCGCGAAATGACTTTATTAGGGAATAATTCGTTAACAACTTCCATTGAGTCATTTGAGGTATGGCAAGTGGCCCCATCTTGCTGGAACCACGTTCTTGAGTTGAAACCTGCAAACTCCTGCAACTCTGGGACCAAAAAATTTCGCAACATATCGCAATAACGGTCACTATTCACATTAATTGCTCGGCCTCGTTGATCTTCATGAAAATAAGGACCAATTATGACTTTAGCAGACATAGCGGCCTAAACAACGACCTTTGGGCTATGCAGGGGTCGTTCATGCTTTCGTCTCGGATTCTCCACTGCCCAGTACCGACAATTCTGCTTATTAACATGACCATTCAGGTGAAAATTTGCTTCGTCACTGAACAGTATGTTGTTAAAGTTGTTAAATCGCTGCAGCATTTCGTTCGCAAAATTCAGTCGATTAGCATAGTCCGTATCCTTCAATTCTTGAACCAATTGAATTTTATAGGCTTTTATTATTATTATTATATTCTTTATTGCACAAAAAAAAAGTACAAATGGAGGACTTAATGCTAAGAAGCATTCTCTGCCAGTCTTCCAAGGGAGCAAGGGAAAGGTATGCATAAGGTGTGCATAATGTTAAGTAAAAAAAAAAAGATTATAACGATTATTAAGATTATATATTATTAAGAAGTATTCAATTGCTCCAAGTAAAACCTACGTAGTGAATACTTGAAGGAATTTCGAGAGTTGGCCAGTTGGATATTGATAGGAAGCGAATTCCACAGTTGTGCTGCTGTAACGGCGAAGGATTGGTCGCGGAAATTAGTATGATGACATGGTATACTGAGAATTAAAGAATCAGAAGACCTCAGCTGTCTATTATGCGTATCCGCGAGAGATTGAAAAAGTGTTTTTAAATATTTAGGGGATTTGGGATTATTAAGTACGGAAAAAAGAAGACAAAGTATTCTTATATTCCTACGTTGCCGAATAGGTAGCCATTTCAACCTGGCTCGGTATTCAGAAACATGATCAAACTTCCGAAGACGGAAGATGAAACGGATACAGTTATTGAGTAGGCGATCAAATTTATTTAAGAGATCTTCTGAGAGGTCCAAGTAAGCAACGTCTGCATAATCCAGAAGTGGTAGAAGAACAGTATTCACTAGGGAAATCTTAGTATTAACAGGAAGAAAGTTTTTCAAACGCATGAGAGAATGAAGAGAAGCATAAAATTTTCTACTAACTTCCTTGACTTGGTCTGCCCAGCATAATTTAGTATCCAAAATGATACCAAGATTTTTCACCGTAGTTGAGTAAGGAATGGTACATTTATTGTATTGAAGAGGAGTCAACGAATTAAAGTCTATTTTAGCAAGCTGTTTTGAGCTACCAATTATAATGTATTGACACTTAGTTGGATTAACATAAATCCCGTAAGATTCAGACCAGGAAAGTAAACTTGAGAGGTCCTTGTTTAAATTATTGATTATAGAAGGAAGATTCTTTATTTCGCAATGCAGATACAATTGCAGTTCATCAGCATAGAGATGGTAGTGGGATTGTAAAATAGGCCTAAGTAAGTTTATAAAAATAGAAAAAAGTAACGGAGAAAGAATGTCGCCTTGGGGAACGCCAGCTTCTAGAGCACACCAATCTGATTCGCCATCATAGACGCGAACAGCCTGGTGACGATCTCGGAGATAAGAAGAAAACCATTCCAGTGCTAAGGGTGAAAACTGAAGACAAGAAAGAGCGGCAATCAGAAGATCGTGGTCAACAGCATTAAATGCATTGCTAAAATCAATAAGGACCAATACTGTGACCATACCTTTTTCCATATTAGATCTAACATCTTCCGTGATCTTAAGCAGAGCAGTAGTAGTACTGTGGGCGGTTCGAAAGCCAGACTGAAATTGATTTAATAGATCGTTGTCAGTGAGGAAAGAAGTAACTTGTTTATTGACAATAGATTCCAAAATTTTGGAAAGGAAGGGAAGAATAGAGATAGGTCGAAAATGATAAGGAGCTATGGGATTGGTAACTTTAGAAAGCGGAACAATATAAGCATTCTTCCAAGAAGCTGGATAAATCCCCGTGGTTAAAGAAAAGTTTATTATAGAAGTCACACATGGGAGAATAAGCTTATAAATATATTGTAGCATGACACGACCAATATTATCACAACCCACAGCTTTGGAATTGAGAGTTAGGAATATTTTTGTAATTTCATCTTCACTAGTAGGGGAAAACTCAAACTGCTCAATCTGAGGACGGGGTAAACAAGCAAGAAATTTAAGAGTAAGATTTTTAACATTCAGTGTGAGCTTAGTAGCACTTGCAAAATGTTTATTTAACAAGTTCAAGTCAATAGGAATTTTATCGTCCCTATTCAAGGGTTTGGATAGTCCGAGCGACTTTAAAAATTTCCATAAGCAAGCAGGTGTGGATACTTCAAGTTGCTTATAAATATAGCGACGTTTGGCGTTCCGGCACAGAAGATTACATCTGTTCCTTAAGGCCTTGTACAGCACCCAATTTTCATCAGACCTGTGACATTTGAACTTACGAAATGCACGATCACGCTTTGACATTGCCCTACGTATTGGATCTGAAAACCAAGGAGCAGGACGATGCTTGATTTTTATGGGACGAACTGGGGCATGACGGTCAAAAAGATCAACAACAGTAGTGTTCAGGAAATGTAGCTTCTCATCTACTGTAGACAGAGATTCTACCGCTGCCCAATCAATGTTAGCAGCGTCACTAAGGAGCTTATCGGTATTCATACGGCCAAAATTTCTTTGAGATAGAATTATAGGTTTAGGTTTAGGTGTTTTAATTTTAAGGGAGGCATATATCAAATCATGGTGCGAGAAGGCTGGCGCCAAATGTTGCCCATAACTAAATAAGAGATTGGTGTCCGAAGTTATCATCAAATCTAAGAGAGAATCAGAGTTACTAGAGTGGTGCGTGGGTGCTAAATCTAAAATACTAAAACTAGCAGATTCGAGAATCGATCGTAATTTGAGGCATCTGGAATCATTACGAAGCAGGCACGTATTGAAATCACCCATAATGAATATACGGTTATAATTTGCCATAAGATTCTCAAAATGCAGTTCCAGTTCGGAGAAGTAGTTAACTGCTGGAGGACAGTACACTACACCAATAGCAAACTTAAGACCTAAGTCAATTTCAAGAAAGAGAAATTCACACGAAGCGTTGTAACTAGAAGTGGAACTCAAAATAATTTTAAAGGGATAAATTCTTTTCAAGTAGATTGCAACGCCACCACCTCCCTTACCAGTGCGGTCGTTTCTGACAAGTATATAGTCTGGAATAGAATATAAAGAAGATGGAAGCGACGGCTTGAGCCATGACTCAGAGACCAGTACAGCGTGTATCAGTGAAGAATCAAAAGTGTCCAAGATATCAGATAAGATAGATATAAGATTTTTAGATGTAAGTCTTTCTTTAAAATCGAATGTAAAGACGATTTTTTGATGTTCAACGCTTGGCTTCGCTTTCGGATGGATAAAGACGGATTTTGACGAACCGACGCCTCAACTTCTTCAATTGTTTCTTCATCGCGAACTGAACGAGGACGACCAGAGTTTTGAATTTTAACTGTCGCACCTGTATTCTCGAACATCCTGATCCATTTCCTAATGCTATCGTCACTTGGCGCGTGGCGTGTACGATATTCCGCACGATAGAGACGTTGAGCAGTCACTATTGAATCACCATTACGATAATACGCTCGTACGCAAAATGCGCGATGCGTCCCCGAGTACTGTTCCATCGTGACTAAAACTCCACAAAATGGCGGACGCCACGAACCCCTCCCCGCACCCTTTAGACGCCCCGTTTCGAATATGGCGCGAAAACAAATACCCGATACCCTTTCTGGACACCTTGTATAAAAGGGCAGTAAATATTAAATGAGACAAGTGATTTTTTACAAGTATATGGGTTCTTTCATTCAAAAGTAATCATTACAATATATTGTATACAATCATCACGGAATATAATACAGCTAAGTAATATATTTGTAGCATCTCTAAATAATATAAAAGAATGTCGCTTCCCGCGTCTGTCGGTCTATTTTTCCCTTACTTCTTCCAAATAACGCAACGGATTTTGATACAAGTTTTACTGTTAATAAAAAAAATGAAATTAAGTTTTCTTAAAGTATAGAAAATTCAATATTTTTAAATTAATTCGTAAAAAATAATAATTTTCGAGCGCTTACATGACTTACGCTGGCTCAATCTTAAGAGATACATCAAAAAGTAGTGTGTGAATATAAATGACAAAATGAGTAAATTGGACGAAACCAGAGCGAGCCGCTAGTGCGTGTATAAATTAACCTAAAACCTCTTTCCACACTATGTTGAGGATTCTCGTTTGTATTATTCGAAGTATTTTAGTTATTGTGGAAGTATTATTGGAGAAAATGGCACATACAACATACCATGCATAAAAACTGATGATGTTTAAATGTACTACAACAAATTCAAAAGTTTGGCCTAGATCTTTGTGTACTATCATGGCAAAAGCAGATCTTACTGGAAATTGGTGTCGCTGCATGGTATATCCGAGATGATTTTTTGATGAGTCGAGAGTGATTCTTTGCCGGCGACGATTTTTGCCTTTATTATAATATTACACAGAGTCGTCACAATGAGTCTAACTCCGTTACATAAACCTTCTGATACATCCATATTGCGTAACAACATTATAAATTTTATGTTTTTAAAGTTTTAATTCGTGTGGTGGTAAATCTGAAATGTTGACTGTATTAAGAAATTCCGTTGTTAATTCAAGTGCTCTTTCCGGTTGGTCTTTCAATGAGTCATGACTATGGTAGATCTTGTATTCTCCTGGAAGTTTGGCAACGATTTCATTGTTGATTCTATCAACATCTTTATTCAGTGGTGCGAGTATTGCTCTATCTTTCGTTCCCTCATAATTTTAATTGGCAAAGCAGTTTCCAAACACTTCATCAGTAATATTGTTGTTTGAAATCCTATTTTGTGGCTATTCAATTTCTTCCATTCTATTTAATGGCAATTAAACAATCAAACAATCTGTCTCTAATGAATTTTACCTCTTACTATATAACGATAGTGCAATGGCTGTGACGCAGCTTCCCTGGTTGATAAATTTAACATTGTAACCGTGAAACCGTGTATCTATCTAGATAAACTTAGAAAGTAAACCATTATATAAATACAACGTAAATATTCAAAATCTTTAGTTTCGTTTCCTTTAAATCAATTACATATTAAATATGATGAGTCTTGCTTAAAGTTTAATATTATACATTACGTGAACGTGTTCTATTAATTTTGAAGTGTATAAGATTCTTACTATTTGTTGTTTATGTCTTCTATTAGTTCTTCTATACACAAATGTATTCTTTGCTCCTTAGTCCTTACATAAGTAATTACTTGTTTTAATCTTATACTGTCATATTATATAATCATCTGTCGTTGAATAGCTATTAATTTAAATTATTATTTTTTATTAGTAGTATAGTTTTTTATACGTTGTTATAACTTACTTGTACTTAAATTTATTTTATTTTATTTTTTAAATTATATTCTCGATATTATTTTTATCAATGTAGTGGACGCTTATAATAGGTAAAAATGGCCCAAGTATAATATGCGCGCTGTTGAAGCTTCTTTAATAAATAAATAACTGATGTCAATGCATTAATTTTTATATGAATGTCAGCTTACTAATACAAATAAGCAAAAATGTAGTGAAATGCTATTTGTTAATGAGTAGCTAAATTAATTAATATATAACGTGGTTAAAAATACTGTTTGGTTTTTTAAATTCTAGAAAAACGTACAGCCATCTGTCGTTGAATAGCTGAACTATTTCATTCCATCTGTTACCAAGTAGGTTTAGTAGGTAATATTTAATAAAAAAAATATTGGTTATATTATATTATCGTTTCTGATTGAAAAAAAAAAGAAATACCTATGTAGATAAACTTGGAATGTAAACCATTATCTAAATGCAAAGTTTCATCGAAATTGTTGGAGCCGTTTCCGAGAAACCAATTGCATATAATTATATATATATATACAAGAATTGCTCACTAAATATAATAAGATAAGTATTAATTTTAAGTTGCTACAAAAACTCCCTCGTCAGTATTATCGAGCTCGTAAACATCTTGTTAAAGCATTGTTTGAAATCTTAAAGTTTATAAAAATATTCTATTCTCGTGATATTGGCATAAAACACGTTAATTGAAGTGTGACAACGCGTTCTGGGTGCTGATGGGCCTGCCACGTTTTGTAGCGCTTCAGGGATGTTAGCTTTGACGAGAATTGACGGATTTTAGGCCATCATCCGAGAGCAGTGTACGCAGTTCCTCCTCAGAATGCGTTCCAGCTCCAACAGCATCCTGAGCACGTTGTGTCGCAGGTGGGATTATCTTATGCTGCGTCACTGGATTGGATTTCATACGTCTACAAGAACGTATTACATACTACGTGGATAGTGCGAGGTTCGGCTCCAGTTCATATCATAAGATTATTAATAGGTTTATATATATACTACATCTATGTTAGTTAGTATTAATTTTTAAGTACTATTAACTAGGGATGTAACAGTATCGATACCGATAAGATATAATGGGCCGATATAATCGTCAGGTCGATATGTCGGGATAGCCGATTATATGTCAACTCATGTCTAAAAATTTAAAAAGCGTGCGAAGCGACTATACTGCTGCCTTTTCGTGCTAGAGGTGACTTTTTTATATAATAGCTGGACACATTGACGGTAGTCTCTGACGGTAAGCACAGCATAATCCAAACACAACGGTGACCACTGAGAGATCTAAATCCATCGGCGGTCCCACTGTCATACCGGGCTGCATAAATATCTCTTCACGTTACGCTTAAAGGAACCGATGTCGTAAGAAGGACGGAACACACTGGCTGTAGAAGGTTCCACAGCATCACGGTAAGACAAAGATAAGTCATAAAAAACTTTTTAGTTCGTGCCGAGATGGAGTGTACTGTAAAACTGTGACTCGGAAGCACGGCGTGCGTGTTTCAGTTGTGGAAGGGAGAGGAGAGTATTAGATTGAACAGCTCTTCAGAACAC
Organism: Saturnia japonica; assembly: GCA_033032175.1. Classification (NCBI taxonomy): domain Eukaryota; kingdom Metazoa; phylum Arthropoda; class Insecta; order Lepidoptera; family Saturniidae; genus Saturnia; species Saturnia japonica. Next base: position 4,643,430 of record CM065331.1, read on the forward strand.
TCATCATGATACAGACGATAGAACACGCTCAGCGAGGCAATATTCCTGCGCAGCTGAAGCGTACATTGTTTATTTGACATTCATTTCAATATCCACTCCTTTTCAGGCTAGGTTTCTTTAAAAAATGTAATATCAAATACCTACTTATCATTAAAAAAGTTTATCTCCAGTTTTGTGCACAATAGAGACACATACAATCACTCGAAAAACTTTACCCACCGCCAGTCGGGTAAAAATGTGTAGGAGTTTACATACTTCATTATTTATTTTCTTAACTTTCGTAATTCGTATCGGTACCGATTTCGGCTATAATTCACTACAATAATCGTTATAGTATCGGCAAACTTATGTATTTTTACATCCCTACTATTAACCATATGGATTCTTTGTAGTCAGAAATAAATGTTTATTATTATTTAATAAGAATGGGCGAGATAATAGCGCGGGACAGCTAGTAATATATAAAAAGTACATACACACCTTGCATATAATCCAAATTGAACACAACTGGCCCAGCAGTCACTGAGCTCAGACTAAAAACGATATGAAAAATTAACAGAGCGAACGTAAAATTTATGCACATTACACGAAAGTTATCGATCATTTTGTTCATTAAACACTTCTTATTAATACGATTTTTTTCACTTAATTTTTCATAGTTCCCACTTGTGTCCTTATTGGTTGTGGGATGGCTGTAATGCCACGTGATCAAGGGCGGACCCATTTTGCGTGTTCGTTTGTTCGTCGCTATGACTGTTGCATTTTACACGGATTTGTTTTTTGAATTTCTGTAACAATAAAAATAATTATAGTTAGAGATGTATATTATAAATTGCCTATTATCTATAAATCTGTACTAATATTATAAAGATCAAGATATATTGCTTGTTTGGTTTTTACGTGCTAATCTCTAGAACTACCAGTCAGAAAAAAAACTCTTGTAGTATTTAATATATTATATATTTATTGAGGAAGTATATACATATATAACATCACGCTAGGACTCCTAAGTAGCGGAGCGTGTGGCTACACGAGTTCGTCTTGCGCTAAATGAGCATCTAAATTGTTTAAAACAGGAAACAAGCTCGGAGTACAGTTACGCACTCCTGTGTCTATACAACCGTTATCTTACGGCTTGTTCTAACCCTTGTCAATATCAACTGATTATTAAAAAAAGAGATGTTGATGAAACACTTTGATTCAGTTGAGTCATTGACTTGTTTTAAAATTACTCATTATTTTCATTATAACTTTTTTTCTTGTTCTAATTGGTTCTATTTAAGTGTAGTCCAAAGATAAATTTATTTATATTAATTTTAAAATACATATTAGGATTTTTTTTCTTCATATTTTTTTGTCAACTTATAATAATAATATTTTGTCTTGTTCCAGTTATTTATTATTATTACTATTTTAATTTAATTTCAAATATGCTCTGTGTTGATTAATATATTTTTATGTTTCAATATACAGAGCTATGGGAAATGCTGTATACTTCTTTAAGCAACATACGCATCAGGTCTACTACTTATACATAATTATAATAATACTATAAAATAAAATGTAATGTTATTGGAGTATTCATTAAAAAAACATATAATTATAGCTTGTTCATTCCAACCATATTATTCACTGCCAATTTGTTAATCTGATGAATAAACTTTAAGGTAACCTTTTGAATACTTAATTATTTACATTCATAAATTTACGTATATATTTTTCCACCTGCAACTTCTTCTTCTGCTTGCAAAATTAATTACGATGGATTTCTGCAAAGTAACGCCTCTTCGTCAATCAATTACACCCATCAAGTTACACAGGAACCAATGGCGATTACTATTCCTGGTCCAAGCAATTTATGGACTTATCAAATAATATCGCTGTAAGCTTAAACTTTCACCAAAAGCTCCTCCGCGCAAGTTACACCGAGCTGATAAAGAAAAATTGACTGTTCTAACATATACACCGGAAAAGTCCTATTTATAAGAGAAAAAGGAACATGAAGCAAAAAAAAAAGAAAGCAGAAAAACGTGTGTTGAGTAAAAAAAAACAATTGACAATGAAGAAGGCGATGAAGGGTTTTACTTGATCTGCCTGTTTCCATACACTGCTAGCAAATCTAAAGAAGTCTGGATTCAATGCCAGGATTACAAATTATGGTTCACGAAACATGAGGGTAGTACATCTGTTCGAGAAAATTACATGCCACGTGTACTGAATATTCAGACTGATTTCTAAGAATGACTAAATATATAATTTAGTTATTTTAAGTATTTGAATTAAAAATTGCGTCAAAAAGATTACAGATTTATTGTGGTTATATTTTATTTAACACAATTCAACACTTGTTCGGAAAAAAGACGATTTGGGGTAATGGCTAATTTGAACGGCTAATGATAAGTAAACTATAAGAGATATTTTAAAATTAATGTACTACATAATTGTAGACATTAAAAAGACCTATAAAAAAAAAACCGCGAGAGCATATGCTTATCGTCTAAGGATCACCCATAATAAGCAATTTCATCTTTAAAATAATCGGGAGCGGGGGTAGTAATATTCGCGCATAATTATGCCCGATCGATGGCATTCTGTAGTCCATATATACGTATATATATTACTAACATTAACAACAAGTACATGCAAAAGAAAGGAAATATGACTTCTAAAGTTCTAACTCCGGTTTTCCCCTACACACAATTTTTTTTTTGTTATGAAATACGAGACAGGCCTTATGTGAAGTATTCATTGTAGCTCTGTAGCCTATATCTATCCGAAACTAACTTCAAAAAGTATATCAATCTTAAATGAGTCAGTGATAATAGGTACCTACTTCCGAGGACTCAATTAGAAGTCAGATGTACCACATGAAAATTCCAAAAACATCTAGAACTTATAAATCCCACGTTCCTTGCGGCCTACAACAGATAAATTACAAGTAATTGTGTCACAGTTAGATGGCGCCACTAACGGTGAATAATTTTCTTAACGGTACAAGACTTATTAAATTGAACATTATTATAGCATGTTCTTAGAGTATTAAGATTTTATTTTTAACTCGTTTCTATTAGCTTTCTTTCTGGCCTACATTTTGTGTGGTAATTACTCCCCTTTTTAAGGGTTGTAGCGTGATGTTAGACAGGCAGGTAATCTTCTTCAATAAAATAGATAAAAAACGCAAAAAGGATTTTTCAAATATGACTGGCAGTTCCAGAGATTAACCTGTTCAAACAAACAAACAATCTCTTGTCTCAAAAAAGTAAAGTTATAGTTTAAACATAACGTATCTAACAAAAAAAAAATAAAAAACTTGTTGCGCACTGTTGCCTTTTGTATAAACAAAATATTTTTCGTCAAGCCACCTAAATTTTTCGCTGACGTCGCTCGGCTGGCTGACATACGTTCTGTACCAAGAAACAACAAACGATAGTCAATCGATTAATCGATTGTTTTTTTTCCAAGATTTGCCTTAAAAGATAGACTTATTATACTTTCCCTAACTTTTTTGTAGGTCTTTTTAATGTCTACAATTGTTTAAAACATTAATTTGCTATATCACTTATGGTTTACTCAGCGTAAGTCATTTAAGCGCCCGAATTGATTCATCATGACCAGGTTTTTTTACTTGCGCGAAACCCAAAACTTTTCCAAAATAAAAGTAGCTTAAGTAAACAAAAATAGAAAAATGGGTTTTTTGTTATAGGTATCGTGTATGCATATACATACATACATACAAGTATTTATAATAATAAATATCTGGGCGAAACAAAAAAAGAAAAAAAGAAAAACACCTATCTAGGTAAACTTGGAATGTAAAACATTATCTAAATGCAAAGTTTCATCGAAATCGCTATATATATATATACACAAGAATTGCTCACTTAATATAATAAGATTATAATAACATCGATACAAAGCATAATGCTTTCTCATCTCTAGTTGAATGATAATACGGGTCTTTTAATGTACAGTCATGAACATTTGAACAATTAAAATAATATCTTATATGTACATAGATGTGTTTTACTGGGTTAAACAAACGAACGAAACGAATTTCCTTGTCTCATGCGTATTCCACGCGGGTTTTGTGTAACATAAAACAAAATTCACTTTGCGGTCGTCGCGACAGTTAACGTTTGACGTATACAAGTGTTAACTAGTTATACAAACGCATTAATTATTTTGTCTACAGAAAATCTGTGTCAGGCGTTCGTCGCACCGTTATGAAGCACGTAGGAAAGGTTGGAGTGTGTGAAAGTTGGTTTGGGCTGTGGGCGACCGGTCCTAGCCAGTCCTCGGACGCAAATTATTTTAAACTAAATAGAAAACATTAAAAAAATTGATTCAATCAACTAATATACCCACACTTTGGTGACGTTACATAACGTTTTTTCATATATTTTTTTAATACGACATAGCTGGCAGACAAGCGTACAGCCAACCTGATAGTAAGTGGTAATACTATAGGTATCACTACCACTTTGACGACCATGAACCCTCCTACCCCAAAGAGCTCTAGAAACCCTATTCACACAACAGGAACACAACAATAGGTTATTTGACTGCGATCTTGTGTAGGGTGGCGGGGCGGTATTCTACAGGTTGGACTGCTAAAAATATAGAAAAATATCCAAATAAATTTATCTGTGCTAGGTGTTGGTGCAAGAGGTAGGCCTCTTAAACTTACTTTCCGTTTATTCTGATGAAAGTGCGAGTGAAGACAGATACAATTTAAGCTACTTACGGCAAAAAAAAAACAATCTATGAGTTTTCTGACAAAATCCCTGAAGATAACTGAGTATACGTATTTTGTAAAGGACACGAATATGAGATTTTTATTGTAAAAGTGTTTACTTTGTTGCTGTTTTGTATTACACGCGATTAACATAATCAAGTTTTCCGTTGTGTCTAATAATCTTAGATTGAATTGTGATATCACGTTTGTGTATGACTGTTACTACACATTTATAATAATACTAACTGCAGGTACCCGTGACTTCGATCGCGTGGATATAAGAAAACAAAAAAAAAATGATAACATTCGTTAAGCCATACCATTTAGCGAGGTAAAAAGTGTCCAATATGTTAATAAAGGTTATAAACTATCTGTGTGGTAAATTTTATCGACATTCGTTTAGCCGTTTTTGCGTATTTGTGGAACAAACATCCAATCATACAAACTTTTACATTTAGGATGCAAGGGACCGCAAAGCGTGGGTAAAATAGTTGATTGACTCGTGTACTGGCACGTCTACATGCTATAAGGGCGATGTATTACATCTTGCAACAGGGTAGTGATTGCGTCGATGGACGTGAGTTCGAATCCCTGCAATAAACCTGAGCTTTCGGTGAAGGAAAACATCGTGAAGAAACTATAGCATGGTGGTAGAGCTTTTTCTAAAGCCCGCCTGGGTAGCTACCACTCTCAAGTTGAAAAACTGTCGCCAATCACCAACAGGTGTGTTCCGGCAGCTGCACTTGAGAGCCAGTCTTCCACTAGGCTTAGCCTGCTACCATCTAGGGCCACATCGTCACTTAAGATCAAGTGAGATTGTGGCCACAACGATAAAAAAAATGATACTCTTCGCTCGGTTCGGAATACAAACATTTGAAAATTAAGTAGGTACCGCGCGAGTAATAAAAAAATAAAGGAAAAAGTAAATACCACAAGTGCAACATTGAAAGAAAGTTAGTTAGAGTTACAGTTAACCTATTAAAGTTACAAGCGACTGTAAAATACATTGTAAGTACAACATGGAAATACAATTAATGATACATTTCATTAGTCTTTTATTACATCTCATCCGCTAGACCGGTGCAGTGTTTCGCAAACCTTTTGTGTTTAGGGTTCACCTATGATTTGAATAAAACATTTAGATACACCTAATTAAATAATGTTTTTTTTTTAATTTAATTTACAGTTATACCTATTTCATAATATACAATTAATAAAATTGAAGTGTCTGTTTATAATATAAAAACAACAGCTTTTTACTAAATGCACATCATGAAAGTATATACTTACAGAAGGAACTTATAACAAAAAAAAAATCTCTGTGTCTGTCTGTCTGTTTGCTTCGGATAATCACCGAAACGGTTGCACTGATTTTAAATGGACTTTCACTGGCAGATAGCTGATGTTATAAGCAGTAACATAGGCTACGTTTATTTTAGAAAAATAATTAGGGTTCCGTGCATATAAAAGACTGGTCATAGTGAATCAACTCGGGCACTTAAATGGCTTACGCTAAGTAAATCATAAGAGATATATCAAAATAATGTACTATATAATTTTAGATATTAAAAAGACATACAAAAAAGTCAGCGACAGGATCACTTAACCATTCAATAAGCATTTAACCGGGAGCGGGAGAAGCACGATTCCCGCGTATGTAGTCCACGCAAACGAAGTCGCGGACTCAACTAGTTATATTATATAAAAGCAAAGTTTCATACAAATTATTGGAGCCGTTCTCGAGACACCAATTACATACATAATTATCGCCCGCCTCCCACATTATTCTGCATAATAAAAATTCGCTCGCGATACTTGATCATTATTTTGCTGCCGAGTTATTTTAAAACTGTGATATCTCCTAAGATATTCGCTGAAATCAATTACTGTAAAGGGCAATTTTGTTCAAAATTAAATACTCGTGATGAATAACGTATTTATTTGATAAGGATTAATACCATGTATATAAAAACACCTTCGCAATTAATTTATTATTTTAGAACAAATTTTATTACCATAAAAAAAGGTTATATTAAGTAATCCTTAAAAGATAGCTATATGCTGTCACGAACTTTTTTTTGAAATTTTTAAGAGAAATAATTCCGTTACACACAATTTTTGCGTAACTTTAACCATTCACGCAGCGCACGCAGTGAAAGCTCTCAAAAGGAATAATTTCCCCACTTTTTGTAATATTTTTCATTGATGCTCCACTCCTGTTTGTCGTAGCGTGATATTATATAGTCTATAGCCTTCCTCGATAAATGGGCTATCCAACACTAAAACATTTTTTCTATTCGATCCAGTAGTTCCCGAGATTAGCGTGTTCAACCAAACAAACTCTTCAGCTTTAATATTATAGTATAAATTACAAAACTTTCAATAACTGTACCTACGTATCATGCAAAATTATGTTTCGCTTCAATTATTCGCTAATAAAAGCGATAACCAAGTATTGAAATGAAAATAAATTAGATTTCAACTGTTTAACTAATATAAAAACACATGTTGGCAAAAGTAAATCAATAACATAATATAATACCAATTCAAAATTCGATATTACTGTGACAGCTTGATCGCAAATTTACATTTGTCATTTATTTAAATTAGTTACAATTTAATAATCAATTCTATTTCTTATTAGATTCGATCGATAATCTTTTGCAAATAATTATTCTATAATATCGAGGTCTGCGGTTCAATGGCCGATCCATTTAATGATTCACTGATTATGATGGTCGATGACATGCAGTTTTCAACATATCATTATCTAATGATTTATTTATTTGACATTAGATTTGCATATCGACAGTGGAAAAGTTTTTGAAGTTATAACTTCTTATGGGTAGGTAAACCGCTTCGTAACGTAACGCGTTACGGCGCCATTAATAGTAGCATAGTTTCAGTCAATAATAATAACACGCTCGTAGCCTAGCAGTCGTAAGCATGACTGCTATGGTCAAAGTCCTAGGTTCGAATCCTCGTCGGCTTCCCTTTCTCTCTTTCGATTGGTTTTTTTTTCTTTTTCATTAAATCAAATCAAAATAATCTTATGAACGTCAAAACACTACTGCCGATTCGGAAAATGTCCCAGATATCGAGAAGAACCGGTAAGAAACTTGGTCGGTTCATCTTTTTTTTTTTGTCAACTGTACAAATGTTAATATAACAGGTACAATAATAATAATTTTGTGGATGTAAAGAGAGGAAATCACTTCCAGACATCACTATCATTCACATAATGATCCACCCTATAATAACCTTTTGACAGTAAAACTCGCTTGACATGGTCCTTGAACTTGTTGTCCGGTAAATCAGTAATATGCGTCGGGATCTTATTATAAAACCTGACGACACTATTACCTAAAAATCTTTTATTGGACCTACTTAGTCTAAAACATGGTGTTAGCGCCTAATGCTTTGTCATTAGCAATTAGGTTTTTTATTCACTGGGGGTGGATATATTATTAGTTTTTTCTTTATTATTTTCGCAGTACCGCACACTGTCCGCGGTTAAGGACAGTCTATGATTGATCACCGCCGCCGCGAGTCGATTTATCTCATACCGCGAATTGTATTATCCCGCACGACATCCAGCTGGTCCACTGCTATCGAAGACGCAAACCTAAAGAATTGTCCGAGAAGAAGCGCTGCCAGGCTGAAGATCCAGAAGAACACAAATAAAGGTGATCGTAGAATAAGCGGTGCAGCTGCTTCTATACTCATCCAGTTTCAAGGTAATATCTCTCATATTATTGAACCACCCCGCTCGTGGATTAGCGACCTTCTATATTGTTTAGTTGACGCGTCCACACATGGTATGACTATTTTATCTCTATTTCTAGTATTAACATTGTGCTGATCTTTGACAAACTCCAACTTGACTTAGTTAATTAGTTAGTTAGTTTCGACTTCTGTCGAGCGTCCCGAGACGCACAGTTTTTTTTTCTTTCGATTTGGCTATACTGTTAAGTCTTAAAGGCCCAAAGCATCACGGGCACTCAGCCGTGAAAGCGTGGCAACATGCTCAAAGGTACCAAAGTGGCCGAACCTCGGCTTGGGCTGTTGCATCAGTTGCAATTAAGTCGCGAACTGGCTATGAGTAGAAAATTCTATCTACCTGCCTTCTGGAAGGAGAGAAGTAACGTATGTATATGCATTTAGTAATCTGGTAATTTACTTTGGTAGAAAGTAAATGAATGTTTGGAATTTGACTAAAATGTGCGTTTGACAAACTTTATAGATTAGTTCTTCTTCTCCATGTTTTGGCGTCGCAAAAGCACTTGTCAGTGTCAATGATTTTAAGCCTTCGTAGTATTTTGTAATCTTCAAAGTGCAGTCTAGCAAGAACTAGAACTATCCAAGGAGTTTTGTAACATCTCAAAATGCTTGTTTTAATATATATGATATATCATTTATAATCGACTTCACCCATATGCACGCAAAATGTCACCAATTTTACATAATATTAGGTTCTTACATATGTAATTGTCGTTTTGTTGAACTGGCCACTTTGATCTCAAATATCTGGCGTTTGGTTAGCAATTCCAAATATAAATTTATTTTAAACATAAGCTTGTGCATTTGTGTCTCGAATTTAGTTATTAATTTGTTTTCGCACCATTTCAGTTTTCTTTGACATCGTTCTTTCACAAAATGGAAAACTTAAAATATCGCGTTATTTACAATAAAAATGAGCTCGAACAATTAATGATGTGTATGAGGAAGCTATTGTAAAATAAAGCACGGTACGTTTTTGGTTCCAACGTTTTCGTTCTGGAAATTTTGAGCTACAAAATGGACGGTCGGAGACTCTAGTTGATAATGAAGAATTAAAAGTGATCGTGGAAGCAGATCCATTGCAAACCACCTCAGAGTTAGCGGTACGCTTCGTTGCGAGTGATAAAACAATTGAATAGACCACATACGTCACGATAGACGGTCGCTAAATTAGAGGAACTACGTTTGGAATGTCTCCGAAACCCACCATAGTCCCCGGACCTTGCTACAATAGATTAGCACTTTTTTCGGAATGTGAACAATTTCTTTTAAGGAAAAAAATCAATTCCGTTGAGGCTGTCCAAAGATTTTAGTGATTCTCGCTCCCACAATTTTTTCAGAATAGGAATCAATAAACTCGCTATAAAATGGCGAAAGTGCATAGATAATAATGGTACATACTTCGATTGATTACATGTATAATTTCATAATATTTTTTTCGTTTTACTTTTTCCATATAACACACTAATTTCATATGTAACCTAATAATATACGGTTAAAGAACCTACTATAATGAATTAAATTAAAAACCAATCCAACCATGGTAGCTCAAGATTCCGCCAAAAAACTCTACATCTTATTTAATATTAGTCTTTCCACCGTTGATTTATTATTTTTTGAGAGCGTAGCGTTTAAGATAACTATAATCGAAGAGGTCGCGGATTAGTTAACCGGACCTAGTTAACCTGCATCTGTCTGTTATATTTAAAATCTTTGATTGCCAATGATCGCAAGGCCCTTGACGAGCATGCCATTTGTTCGGCTGTGTTATAATAACTTAAATAAAATTAATTTACAATCAGCAATAATATAACACAAGTTTAGTCCATATAACAAAGAAAACATTATCTACATTTCTATATTTAAAAAGGTAAAGTTTGTGAATTTGTTTTCTCTAGATCTCTAGAATTAGGTATTTTGAAATAATCTTTATATTATGACGTGATAGTATGACAGTGACGCTATGTTCTACGGGTACAGTCGGTAATAAAAATATCAGGTCTGTCACAGAGAAAATATTTTACCTAACCAGTAGTTGTGCTTAATAATATGTCATACGACAATGAACAAAATATTACAACACTAAATTCTAAATTAAAAAAGATAGATATTCATCAACGGGTTACAGAAAAATACCCAGCAATAATAATAATAATAATTATTATTATTAATATGGCTTAAAAATTATTCGTCTACTACCATATCATCCCAAACCCTAGAGAAAATATTTAGAAAATTCAAAAATATATATTAGTTTACATAACACTGAACAGAACGCGACGGAAATAATTAAATTAATGAAAAGTTCATTATTTGGTATTTCTAGTGGAATAATACGGACTAATATGTTCAATAAACATGCATTTATCTAATAGAGCTGTTGATTTACTTTAAATTTGAACAAATAATGTAAGTAAAATAGGTAATAGAATTCTCTTGTGTACTTGACTGTACCTCTTGACTCGCACGCGAAGTCACTGTATACATACATGCTTTACGCACACATAGAGTCGCGTGCACAAATTATTTGAACAGTCTATACTAATTGGGTTCTAAAAATTCCCTGAGTGATACTGGCTTTATTATTATTATTATTAAATTAGATGATAATACATGAAAATTGTGTCTGACTGGGCTCTATCACTATTCATAAGGCGTAGCACCCGCCTTTGATTAGATTTGCCGAGTGATTGGGGGGGGGGGTAAATCTACCCGACTGCGTTGCGACAACCATTCACACGGTGAAATGGTAATAAACCATTCACAATGACTTTCTTTTGATTTGTAGCATTCCCGGATAAACTATTGTAGCGAGCTGCCGACTGCCGAGAGATTTCCAGGCCAGTATGACTTGGATTGTACTCTGCTTACCATGAGGAAGAGTGCGGTTACTAAAAAAAGTTTTATATTCTTAGAAGTCGCCAGTGATTGCACATACGTGGCACATATAAATCATTTAGAATTATAACAGAAAGTGAATATAGGCGTCACTCACACAGATACGTACGACTAATTTGCAAACAATATAGATATTTGACTGTAAATTATATTTTTCGATGCTTATCGATGCACGTCACGTTGGCGCGGTTGGTGTATGGGTAAAGGGCTCATTCAAACATCGACGAATCATAACAATTCGCTTTTTGCCCGACTGCGAAAAAGGAGGATTAAGTGTTGTTGTTGGGTTATGTATGTTTATTTGTGTGGCTCGCTCAGCAGCTTAAACGACTGGATTGATTTTTGCATACTAGATGGATTGCATACTGTCGTTTGATTTTTTAAACTGTGGGAATGACATAGGGGTATCTCATAGGTTTATATATTATTAAGTGAGCAATTCTTGTATATATAGTATATGTAATTGGTTTCTGGGAAATTGCTCGAACGATTTCGTTGAAATTTTGCATTTAGATAATGTTTTACATTCCAAGTTTACCCAGATAGGTGTTTTTTTAAATATATATGACACCGATCACAGCTCGGTCGCCCAGATATTATAATATTTAGGTACGACGTCTGAGAATTAAATAAAAAACAAAAATAGAAAAATATATTATTTTACTCGTGTTTTTCTTGTAGTTGTCTTTTTGTGTTTCCTCTTTACTATTAATAAATTTGATTATAAATTATTTAAAATTAATATTTTTTTAAACGAAACTTTTTAAGCGGCAATTTGATAATTCTACATGAATTGATAGTGATATTTCAAGGACGCGACACGTTTATACACATTTCGTTACATGACAGAGAAGAAAGATATAACGTAAAGAGTCCTGAGTATTTGATGATTTAGATACTTCCATGCACTCCTGATAAAAATGGTATTGACAGATAACAGACAGTTAGACGGACAACGAAGTCATCCTATAAGGATTTCTTTTTCTATTTGAGGTACGGAACCCTAAAAAGAAGATTCGAATTGATGTTACTGACAACGTTGTGACCAAACTCCCTATTAAAAGACCATCATAACTTCGTAATATTATACATCAAAAATGCTAATTACAGCTCACTACACTTAATAAATAATGTAATAAAATCCAGTAGATAAGCAAAGTTGTGTGTGGGTATCGAAATAAATATCCCATTTTAGGTCAAAAGCCGCCCACTTACTTGCCTTGTGTAACAAACACCATGAGAACCTGTAAAATTCTTTATAACAGGATTTCGCTGTATCGCGATTACACTGACATTTTTATTTAAGTAAAGATATAACAAGACAATTTTTAACAAAAAAGAAACTTTGCTTCAATGATTTTGATCAGTTCCCTGGTGTGACTTCGAAGTTGAAGGTCCAATGCCAATAAAATTAAATTGTGGTCCCAATTTAATTTCATCCCATTTCGAAAGAAAAATGTTTCATCTAAATCGGTTCATAAACTAAGAAGATATCGCTGATAGTCGATATATATATATATATGTCCATTCGAATTCAGTAACTTCCGTCTTTTTTTAACAAATTAGGTAAACAAAAAGATAATTTTATTTTTAGCGTTAACTTGTACTTAACTTCATTTGAAATTTATTTACATTGTTCGATGTTACTGTATGGTTGTTATTTATTTATAATATACTAACTTCACAGCACATTTTAAAAATTGTTAAATAATTAGAATATAATTCTAAAGTGCCAACTAAGAAGTAGTACAAAATTACATTTTATAATTATACCAAACGATGACGATAAGTGTGTATGAATGTATTTAAAAATATGTTTATTAAGTAATGTGTGTGTGTATTAATTACTCGTAAATTAACCTTTTAGAGTACGACTGGAGAAACAGCATTTGACTTGGTGGAAAATGGCAATATCATTGAAAAGCTTATTGTACTGTGTAGTGTTGTAAGGGGAGTTTTGAGCATATGTATGCTATACAGAAGAAATTGCGAACAAATGCACAGGGAATCTACGGTCCAGGGTATATAAAAATGGGAGTGTCAATCGTCCAACGAGTTTAGAAGCCTTGCTTTTAAAGCCCTGGATGAAGCGTCCCGGAAATAGTGCGTCAGAGATATTTAATGCAGTGTACATACTTATAAGTGTACCAGTACATATGTAAATTATGCAATATTTAAGCGAGGTAGGACACATTTTTTTGGAGAATTTTCCATACTTGGGGCAACCCGACTAGTGGAATACCTTCATCCTACAGAAGATCGCAGAAGACCTTGTGTTGTGTTCCTGCGGTGGTAGGGTTTCCAGAGCTCCTTGGGGTAGGAGGTTCAAAGTCAGTAACGTACTAGTTATAAGAAACTATGGCATTACAAGTAAGCATCCATAGGCTACAGTACCCGCTTACAATCTAGCGGGTCGTTCGCTTATTTGCCCCCTTAGTTGTTTAAAAAATTCTATCAAAGCCCTTCTTGACTTCTGTTATATCAGAAGTGGACTCATGCGCCTATGTGCCTAAAGTTTCCCAAGAAATGGAGTCGATACGAATGTTGAAATCGTAAATTAAATCGTTAGAAAACTCGCAATAGGAAATGTCGGTAACAATTTTCACTGATAATTATTTTTATATCGTCATGCGGGTAAATCTATGCGGTTGCGTAAAACAGAATTAGAAAGTAAAAATGTTTTAATAATTATTCTGTTATTACAAGTAATGAAATTAATGTTTCCGATTATTTCTTACATCCATGCTGATTGATTGATAGTTTCAACAGACAATCAAGTACCAAAAAGGTAACTAAGGGTATAATTATACGATTTGTTATTGTAAACATAAAATGTTACTATGCAAGAGTATTAATAATAATATACTTTGAATCTACGTAAAGTGGAATTATATATTATGGACGGTAGGGACCGGGAGTACCATCACTATGTATGAAATAGTTTCCTTCGAAAAGCGTCAAATTAGGATGGCGCCACGGTAGCAAATGCGTATATTTTAAAAATAGCGCCAAAAGTTATTATTTTTAATTTTCGCCCAATTGGACAACTTTTCACTCCACAAACTTTTACCGTTTATTGCTCAATTATTTTTTATAGTTTTACTACATAAAAAATCATAAAAACACGAAAAAGTATCACTCCCTCTTGCTACGCTAGCGCCATTTTGGTGGGTTTTTGAATTGTAATTTGCTGCGTACAGCTGGACACTTTTTCAACTTGTCCCCCTTATAAGGATAGTTCTTACCTCTACTCTCTATACTATAATTATTATTATTATTATTATATTTGGTAAGACACACTAGCAGCTAATTAGCTGATGCGTGCGTATCAAATAGCTTGGAGATATCTTCCTTGTCCAATCTGCTCTTAAAGGAGGTTATGGTAGGAGCCATCACAACTTTTTCTGGAAGTTTGTTCCATGCTGTGACCACTCTGTTAGGCAAGAACTGCTTCATTGGGTTTCTTTTTGCTGGGAATTCCCAAAGTTTCAAGGGATGACCTCGTAGGTGTTTATTTTCATTTGACTTAAACATATCTTTAAGGCTGGGCACATCGTAATAATTAGTGAGGATTTTATAAGTTTCGATTAACCTGCCCCTTTGTCTACGGTGTTCTAGTGTGGTAAGGCCAAGGTTTATGAGGCGCTGTTCATAGGGTAAGTTACGCATTGCATACACCATCTTAGTAGCCCTTCTCTGTACATTTTCCATGAGCTTAATGTCTTTTTTGAAGTAGGGATCCCAGATAATATAAGCATGTTCAAGAAGTGGTCTAATATAGGTCTTATATAACTTTATAAAAGTTTTAGCTGTTAGGAATTTAAATGCCTTGCGAATGATATAAAGGATCGAATTAGTTTTCTTCACAACCCCAAGCACATGAGTTCCCCATTTAAGATCTTTGGATACTGTAACTCCCAA
This sequence comes from Saturnia japonica, assembly GCA_033032175.1. Taxonomy (NCBI): domain Eukaryota; kingdom Metazoa; phylum Arthropoda; class Insecta; order Lepidoptera; family Saturniidae; genus Saturnia; species Saturnia japonica. The sequence continues at coordinate 4,658,764 of CM065331.1, forward strand.
GTCCCTTTGTGTTTCAACTGCGGTTAATTGTTCACCACCAAGATAGTATATCTGACAAGGATTATTACTACCAATGTGTAGCACGGAGCACTTATTCACATTTAAAGTTAGAAGCCAGTCATGAGTCCACTTAAAAATCGCATTAAGGTCATTCTGTATAGCTCGCCAGTTGCTTCGAGGGTTAGCAAAAAATTTGGTATCATCAGCAAAAAGCGAAAAAGGTAGTTGCAGAGTACTTTTCAAGTCTGAGAGGAACAAGATAAAGAGCAATGGACCAAGCACCGAACCTTGAGGAACGCCACTGAGGACACTTCGCGGATCGGACATGACTTCGCCAATGCGCACCCGAAACGTTCTACCAGAAAGGAAGTCGCATATCCAGGCTAAAATGCTTCCACGTATGCCAAGGTGTTCCAATTTGTGTATGAGGCGTTTCAGAGGAACACGGTCAAATGCCTTCTCATAATCCAAGTAAATGATATCTGTTGGCTGTCCATTACTATGGTTCCGTGTCCACTCGTTTAAGCAATTTAGTAAATTGGTTGTAACAGATCGTTTTGGGATGAAACCATGCTGCTCATCCAGGGTAATCTTTTCATGTATTAGAAATTCTCTTATGTGGCAAGCTATCATCATCTCCATGGTTTTGCACAATACACTAGTCAAACTTATGGGCCTATAGTTGACGGGCAGTAATTTATTTCCTTTTTTATAAATCGGTACTACATTTGCCGTTTTCCAGTCAGCTGGCACTATTCCATCCTTCAGAGATTTGTTCATCATTTTCGCTATTTCGTCGCTTAGAGCTCCTGAGCATTTTTTCAATACCACTGAGGGTATGTCGTCTGGCCCTGATGCTGTAGTATCACTGAAGCTAGATAACTTCTTTCTTACTAAGTCTCCAGTAATACATAAGTCTTGAATAGCGTTTATGACTCTAGGAACGTTGATATTTGGCATCGGTCCATCAGGCTCGTTGACGAAGTTCAATTTAAACTGATCAGCGAAGGCTTCGGCAATTAATTCAGGCTTCATAACAAGTTCATTTGAGACATTTTTTATTACGTTAGGGATGCAGATTTTAGAGTTCAGTTGTTTTCTTATGTAACTGTAAAAAGCCTTAGGACCTGAGTCTATAATAGTTGATTCGAAAGTGGTTCTTCTGTTTCTAGATAGACTAATAATTTTGTTATTGACCTTTCTATATTCTTTATATGAGTGTTCATTTTGATCAATTCTATAATTATTCCACAGTACTTTTTTCACTTTAGTTAACTTGACTATATCTTTGTTAATCCAGGGTTTGTTGGTGCAATGTTTATTATATATTTTCTTTTTTGGTATAAAATTATCTACTGCGTAAAGGAATTGGTTTTTAAAAGTGAACCACACATCGTCTACAGATTCTTCTGCTATATTCAAATTATTTGCTAAATACAGAGATAATTTATCGTAGTCTGCTTTGAAATAGTCATATTGAATGGTATTTCGATTTTCATTAGTTTTAGTGCTGGTACTGATTACTTGCATTGTAGCAGTGATAACAAAATGATCACTTTTACCTATTGGAGGGTGATATTCAATATCACATATTAATGAGTCATCATTGCATAATATAAGGTCCAAAAGTGACTCTTCTTGGTTTCGTTTCCTGGTAATTTGCGTTATAAGTTGGTTTAAGTTGCTGTTCGAATACATACTAACAAAATTTTCGCAGAGACTGCCATAACCATGAGTTTTGTAAAGAGGCCATTTTATCATTGGTAAGTTAAAATCTCCTGCAATGACTACAGTATTTTCAGATGCAGCTTTTCCAATGGTATTAAAAAGAATTTCATCCAATTCAGAAAGAGACCCTGAGGGCGGCCTGTATACACAAGCCATAAGTAAGGTAAGTTCTCTGTATTGAATATCAAGCCATAGTGCTTCGACCATATTATTTTGATATGTGCTATTAACTTTAGATATAATAGTTGATCCATTTATTATATTAGCAACATATATAGCTACACCTCCACATTTTTTACTATCTCTGTCTAAGCGATATAGTATGTAACCAGGTATGTTAATAATACTGTTTGGTATTGAGGAGTGTAGATGTGTTTCGGTTACTAGAATAAAAGCAGGCTTATAGCTGTTAACCTCAAGAAGAAATAAATCGAATTTAGCCGTTAGGGATGCCAGGTTTGTATAAAAAAGGAGCAGTTCAGAGACCACAACACTGTTTAGTTTTTTGTGATACTCACAATCCTGGGAACTTTGTTTATATATTTAATGGTCAGGTCTTTCTCACCTTTCTCAACCCTCTCAGCCAACTCGTCACGAAGTGCCTTAAGTTGGTCTCTTTGATAGGGCGTCATATCCGACTGAGCGCTGATTGTTTTAGGTAGTTTACTTTTATTCTTCAGAACATTAATAGCACCATGTTTATTAGCTAGTACCACCTTGAGTGGACGAGGCTTACCATTGTTGGATGAAGGTTTACCTAAGCGAAACGTGGAAACTATCTCTGGTTCTTGTATAAGGAGTGGAGTCAATGTATTAGTTACTGAGAGTTTATCGTGTTGCTTTCTGTCCACCGAGGAAGTCGAACTAGACTCTGATAATCCATACATGATAACATTGCGGCTACGATTATTGCGATCCTCAATTTCATTAATCACCATGTCCAGGTTTATAGCATTTGAGCGTTGTTTACTGAGCTCTTGCACTTGATGTTGGAGTTCGGTGACCAACTTGCGTAACTCTGGTACCTGTCTCAATCCTTCCTCACATTCATCACACAAGTACGATAGCTTAGGATTTTGCAGACCAAACACACGTAGTTCAGTTGCAGTTAATCCACTACACTTGACACATACTGCCCTCCTGCAGCCTTTGCATGTTATTTTAGAATTCTTATCATCTTGAATTTGTACATCACACTTAAAGCATTGAGCCATGATTTATTCAATTACTTCCACACTTTATAACTTTTTATAGCAGAGGTAACACTGAACCGCTAATCAGCTAGAAGGCAGTGTTAATTTGACAGAGGACACAAAAGTCAAAATTGATTTAAGTTGTCAACTTGACAGAAACACGGCACGATAATTTAATTAGAAGTTGAGGGTATTAGAAAATAAAGTTTCCTTAAAAAAAAAAACAGATTTAAAAACCTTCTTAGCCCTAGACTTATCAGTAGTTTATCAAATGTTTTTAGATCACAACGAATAACAAACACTTATCTCCAAACTAAGCACAAATGACACCTCGATTGTTCACTATAAAACAGTTTTTTCAATTATTTTTGCAAGAGCTATTTTTGTGTCAACAAATCGAATATCGAATATAATATAATATCTTTGCAATGTTAACAAATCATCTTATATTTAGTGTATTGTTTTTGATGTAAAGTATGTTCAGAAAAACTAAGATTTTGAACTTGTAACCAGCAGGCATCATTTCAATATGGCAAAGATATGATGTTGAAAACTTCCTTGTTCGTACTATAAAGCCACATCTCCAAAGCCCAACGCGTGTGGTTTTTTTATGCAAAGGAGAGGAGGGAATTAAGTTGAACATCTCTTCAGGATACTCGTCTTTCTACATATGGTAGAACACGCTCATTCAATTAATGTTCCTGCGCAACAGAAGCTCGATTTTTTAGTAACGTATCACCAATAATGCTGACAGCCCATGTCTGTAACTTGTCCAGAGCATCGAGGAAGTATTTTGCGGATCTATCCAGAAGGTGGGAATAGTATTCCATACATGACCCAACTTGTGCCTTGTAAAGCAAATACAACTGGTCAAGCGTAAAAAACCGTCACACTTTGTCACAGAATATTTCTAATTACTTAAAGTAAGTAAATATACGAAACTTAACGTAAGCCTTATGTTTTATAAATATGCTACAGAGCAAAATTCTCTATTCGATGGAAACCTTTGACTTTATCACAATGTTAATTGAAGATTTTAAAAGAATAGTAATTTAGTCTTGGAATATGGCTGTAACATGAAAATTTTGTCATTACGTGTAGGTTTAAAAACTTTGAGCGAAAAACTTAGATAAGTTTGAACTTGTAAACAACAGGCACAATTTAAATAACAGACCTATAAATATAAAATAGTAATCCTATATTTTAAAATTAGTAAGTTAAATAAAAGTAATTGTGTTAGAATCTACAATAAACTTACTAAACAATTTAGTATTATTTTTTTAAAAATTATGTTAAGCAAGTTTTATTGTAGCAAGGGTATAGGGTATATTATTACGTGAATGACGGTGATGTCTGGATCTAATTCCCTTTATGTACATCCACTGAAAATAAAAATAATTGTAAACCATACATAAATAGAGCAATTTAAAAAATTGTTGATAGACCCAATTGAACTTCTTGTGTTTTCCGAAGCGATAGTAGTAGTGTATTGGTGTTTATCAGTACCTTCCCAGGGAGAGGCTTAATTGAATTAAAAAAAAATATTTTTTATTTATTTTTTTATAAAGGAGTTTTTAATCATTCTCTTTTGTTCTCTTAGGCAGGCGAGATGTACACACCTGCCATTGTTAACGTTTTACTCTCCTATTGGACAGGTGTGTACATCTCGCCTGCCTAAGAAAACAAAAGAGTATTATTAAATACTCCTTTATAAAAAAAAAATAATGCTTACAATATTTTAATTGAAAAGCTGATATCAACACTATAATATTAGAAATGGAAGTCCCAGTCGGATTTCAAAATATATTTTTGCATTATATAATCTGGGCGACCGAACTGTGTTCGGTTTCTTATAAACAAAAAAAGAAAAACAACTATCTAGGTAAATTTGGAATGCAAAACATTACTAAATGCAAAGTTTTATCGAAATCCATGGAGCCGTTTCCGTTAAACCAATTACATATATTATATATAAATATAGAACAATTGCTCACTTCATATAATAAGATATTGAGGAAGGTTAGGTGTAGGTACGTTATGTAACTTCACAATAGTTGGCCAGAGCTAGTTGAATATAAAGTTCTTTAAATTTTGGTTATTTACTTGTATATACTAATATTTTAAAGATGAATATATTGTAATTAGATCGAACGATTTTGATTTGAAAAATTCTTCTTAAATTTTACACCCTACTAGGTACTAGATGAAATTTCCAGTGTTCTCTGTTCTCTACCTCTCTTCTTGAACCCAAGGAGCTCCGTAAACCCTACTCACCGCAGGAACATAAAGGGACCAGATTATTTGGATGCGGTCTTCTGTAGTGTAGAGGAAGGTATTTCAAAATTATTGCTGCTTCAAGCAGGTAGCGGGAAATTACCAAAGAGATTTTCTTGTGCCCTACCTCTATTGGATTAGTAGTAACTCTCTCTAGATATGCTAGGTCCCCATAACTAACACAGCACCAACAGTTATCATGACTTACTTCTTAAATAAGAGTTGGTGGGTCCTTGAAGTGTTATTTTTAAATTCATAAACTTATGTTATTTGACCCTATATTATGTAATTTTGGAGGTATTTTAAATCATGTAGTTTGGTTATTGTGTACAATGATGCGGTTAGACACGGAATAAAAAGAAGAAGAAAATTAAATGAGAGCCAATATCAATTGAGAGGTTTAGTCTCGCCCTAGATATTTTTTTTTTATATGACGACAAAATAACAGATCTATCCCTGACGGTAAGCACAGTTAAATCTAAAAACAACGGCGACCACCGAGAGATCGTAATCAATCGATTAATGTTCATTGGCTGATGTCGAAACGACAAACCAAATAAAAGACTCTCTGTGAAAGGTTTATCATCACCTGCATGGTTTTCACGATCTGGTCGGGTACGGATCCCTATTTTTTTCAGGATTGATACTTTATTTCTGCATACACACCGACTGATCTCGAAAGACGATACTTGGTACTTACATAGTGGTTGTGATTTAAGATCCAGTAGGACACAATTGTCATGTTGTACCAGCCGGCAAAATTTTGAACATTAATTTATTTATTAAAGTAAAATCTCCCGAATTACAGTAGCTCTTTATATTATTTTCGTTACTAGCAAACGTCCGCGACTTTGTACGCGTTAATTACATGATCAAATTTATTAATAATAATAATATAACTATCACCATGAAAATTGCTATCAATGAGTGAAATTATTTTCGGAATCAGATCAGTACTTCGTGAGGTTACCTCCTATATCCAAACTCACAAACTTTTCCTCTTTATAATGTAACGGTATCCCCGAAGAGTTAGACAGAGGTGTACTAATATACCCACAGTTCGCCATGAAAGTTTCAGGTCCCGTGTATTAGGAGGCGAGCCTATTGCCATTAATCGGGCGCTCAGCCAAACTCCGAGCTGCTACTGAGAATTTCATAAGAAAACTCAATAACACTTTGCTCGACCTGGGAATCGAACACATGACTTCGAACATAGCAGTTGCGCTTAGGACCACTAGGCTAATGAGGCAGTAATATTTGAAGTAAATCACTTAAATCATTTCTAAAAGGTTTCTTTTCTTCTTGGTTCTTCTTAAAGGTTTCTTGTCTTGAAGTGTCAACTTTATTAAAATTAATAAATTCCCAGATTTTAAAGCCTATGTTTCTCAAGATTGACGAAACATTATAAAAATAATTTAAATTAGTGTTTTCGTTCAAAAAAAAACCTTTTTAGGAACGCCGTGTGTTGACATAAATAAAAATATATTCAAGGCGCCACCTATTAGCAGTCTGTATATCGAAATAATCACACGGGTTAGCTAATTAATTAAATTCATTTTAAAAAATCTAAAAACGAATCACTAATGAAAGTTATAAAATAAACTAGAAACTTTGTTCGCGTTCTAGACAATAATATCGCTTTGCGCAGCTTCGCTCGCGTTTTAGTTGAACTATGTCCAATCTTTTTTACTTTAGTTAGAACAGTTAGAATTGCTAAATACCAATTTTTATAGATAGATCATCAAAAATGACGGATTTTCATTATCCACTTTTTCACCACCTTAGGGGTTAACTTTCCAAAAACCCATCCTTAGTGTTCACCTACAGTGTGAAAGGAATCCGCATGCAAACTTTCAGTCCTAGCCCCAGTAGTTTGGGCTATGCGTTGATACGTCAGTCGTCAATCAGTTATTTTCTTTGATATGTTATTATAATTCTATATTAATAAATCTGTATTTATATCTATACAAATTTTCCGGCAGGCATAATTTGTAAAGGACACTAGTCACGAATATCCCCATTTTTTTTTGTCTGTTGTTTGTACACAGAAAGCTTATGTCATTTGTCAAATAATAGGCTATAAGAAATTTCTATATTACTTTTAAGAATTGAAAAAATTACTTAGAAAATTAAAATTACTTAAAAAATAACACTGTTAGAATTATTAATAGTATTTTTAGAAAAAGTAAAAACAAAATATCAATTTTCAACTGATTTTGGTCAAATTTTGTAGACGGGAAGCATTCGTCATTCCAAAATTAATAAGCTATAAGAACAGACGACAATAACTTTATGAATGTAAAAAAAAAATTAGTTCTTAACCAACTATCATGAAATTTTGAACATGGGCAGATTAAAAATAAAATTACGGGATTTCTAGATAACTACTGCGTAATAAGAAACGCGTGCGGGTACACCGCTAGTATACATATAAAAGTTGATGAGGACAAAAAATCTCCCGCACACCCGTCACGTCCACCCTCTCTAGCAGCAACCCAAGCCTAGGTCCGTTCCTCGGTGTGAAGCCCTTGGGTCAGGCAGCCGCTCGCGCGATACAAGTGACACTATACGTGCAACACTTAGTTACCCACACACAACATTACACACGTATGAACACACACCCGTGCACACCACACAGGTACATAGGTTCTGTAAGGGACCTTTTTTTTTCTTTTTTTGCACTAGTTAGACTAATGCGCTAGTTAGTGTAGAAAAACCATTCCGATCACTAAATACACATACGCATAGCTCCCTCTTTCCTCCTAGGAGGAGTGGAACGTGTATATGAGTATATATTAGTTAGCTCGAATTTGTAGGAGTAGGATATTAGTTAGATCGCGACCTTTTCGCATTCGCGACGACCGCCCGAGCCGAGGTTCGGCCACTCTGGCACCCTCGTGCGAGTCGTCAAAAACTTTCGCGGCTGAGTGCCCTAAGCGCTCGCCCCCAAGTTCGGTCAAGCTGTAAAAGCCGCAGCGGCTCTGTTTTTGGATAGGGCCCCTAAGGCTAACAGTATAGACAGTTCAAAAAAAAAAATATCTTATGACACTAAAGGATAACATAGTTTCCTATAAGCAAAGAATTTTGAGAATCGGATCAGTAGTTTCTAAGATTACCTTCTACAAACATATTAACACTTTTAAATGGTAATACCTATAGATAAGATAACTTAATATGTGTCTAAGTAACAACTTAATGTGTGTTTTAAAGAATAAAACTCAAATCTAAAAGTATTAAGATAATTGGTTTCTCGGACACGGCTCTACCTAATTGCATGAAATTATGTACCTATATATATAACGTTGTACTTTCCGAGTTCAACTAGACAGGGTGTCTTTTCTTCAACATACCAAGCGAAGTATACTTGCCCAGATATTGAATTATTTTATTTATTATTAAACATTGATATATGTTTGTGTATTTTTGTTATAAAACTCAAATTTAATACTATACAGTCAGCAATCGCGTGGACTACAAAATGCCGTCGATCGGGCACACGCACGAATCGTGCTTTCCCCGCTCCTGCTCCCGGTTTTAAAGATAAAGATGCTTATTGTGGGTGTTCCTTATAAGATCTGCAATTATGTACTACATCAATTTGATATATCTCTTAAGGTTTAACTGAGGTAAGCCATATAAGTACCCCAAAATCGTCGTTTTTTCGAATTTATTTTTATTTACGCGAAAACCTAATTATTATTCTAATATAAAAATAGCCTAAGTTACTCTTTATTATATCAGTTATTAACCAGTGGGAGTCCCGTCAAAATCGATCCATCGGCTTCGGAGATTACCCGGAACAAACAGACAGACAAAAACGTAAAAAATTGGTTTTTGTTGTACATTATATACTTTCATGTGCATTTAATATAAAAGCTGTTATTTTGACATTACAAACAGATACTTCAATTTTATTAATTGTATAGATTGTTTTCTCTGAAATGGTTTTACTTTCCAAGTTTAACTAGATAGCTGTGTTTTTTTTTTTGCAAGACCACGTGCTAACCCCTTTTGCCCGGATGGATATTGATATATAATTAGAATTATTTTATTGGGGTGTACATGCCTGATTCACATATAGGTACATGATAATTACTTGCCCACAGATTGCAATATTGGTTGACGTTTATGATTATTGCTCCGCCCTTGATGATCATAGCGTGATATTAGCTTACCTAGATATTAACCTTCCTCAATAAGTACTATTGTTAGTTTTTTGTATAAATATCAAAGTGTGTTTTTTTGTTTGTTACTCAATCACGCAAAAACCTCTAAACGAATTTCAATGAAATTTGGCACATAAATAACTTATAACCCGGATAAAGATATATGATACTTTTTATCCCGGTAAAGATTCAATACTGAAGTCCAAGCGGACGAAGTCACGGGCACAGTTAGGCTAGTAGGCTGTACAAAAATTCAACGATAATTTTTAAAATCTGAGTGGTGTATAGTTTTAGGGATTAGGTTAAAGCGTTCAACATAATATAACATATCATATAACGCGTGTATCCCCAAAGGGTTAGGCAGAAGTGTACTAAATGTACACCCACAGTTCGCCATGTATTTAGGTTCCACGTAATAGGGCGCCAGCTACTAACAAATGCAAAATCATGCTGCTACTGACAATTTGATGTAACAACTCAATAACACTTTGCTGGACCTGAGAATCGAACCCAGAACCTCGGGCATAGCAGTCGCGCTTACGACCACTAGGCTAATGAGGCAGCGTTCAAAACACTGAAGTAAAGCAATCTTTTGAGTTTTATTCTTGGTACAGACACAGATTAAGCATCTGTAAGTTAGTGTATTTTTTCTTAATATTGTTTAAAATAATAAATACATTAATAATATTAAAAGAATGTCGATGCCAGTTAACTATGTGACAACGAAATCGGTCAACTGCTCACGGTCCGGTCAGATTCCGTACGGGACCGTGTTTCGATCATTTCACTGACCTACATTCACCCACAAGCACAACACAACGACTCAACCGACTCAAGAATACGACAATCAGAAACAAGCTTGTTTAAAAATGTATTTATACCACAGAATATAATTCCTACATTTTTTTTACATTTCATGACATTATGTTACGGTTTCGTTACCCACTGTATGAATGAAAAAAAATATATGGATGAAATTAAATAAAGCCAAATATACTTTCATAAAGTTAGTATAAAGCACAAATACGGACGCAGTAGGAAGCTATGAAGATCAACAACCTATGATTGGAGGGCCGTTATTCCCGATCGTCTCGGCTGAGCAATAATAAATATCGAAGTAAAAAAAAACAGCAATTTTTTCCACTTTCAGCTTTAAATTTTCAACAATGGAAACCGATTACAAAAACTTCTCGACAATAACGCCTCGACTTACGTACACAAAAAAATGTTACTGTTACAAAATTGAATTAGAATTTAAAATTTATTTCTTTACAGTAAAAAAACTACTTAGATAATTTTTTTTTAATATTATTTAAGTTTTATGACAGTAATTTTTTTAAATAACCAAAAGCCAAGGCAAAGGTAATAATATCGATTCTGATAATTAAAAAAAAGATATTATATTCACCTGTTTATCGGATACCAAGACGATTCGTCTCACAATCACAGCGAACTCATTATCCACCGACACTGAGGATATAACAGTTATTCGTACTAAAAACCGATGATTTACAACTTAAGATATAATTTCCGAGATTATTAAGTTACAAAAAAAAACTAACGTATTATTATTATTTGTAAATTTAAGAAAGTTTCGCCGAGAGAACGCGATCGCGCGCTTTTCTAATATTTTATTTATTTATTTTATTTTAGACGAAGGTTCGAGCGTTAGCTCGTGGAGCCTTGACCGCTAGGCAACTGCGGTCCCACTGAGCGGTGTAGCCGGTAACGTCGTTTCTTACTGCACCAGCGGCAGCGGTCGTCCTCTCGCCAGGTGATGTAAATTACTTTCCAACAGTTACTTAGTTTTCGCTTCGTTGCACTGATTCCGGTCAGCTTTTTTTTCCTCGTTCAGCGCTTCGGCGTGTAGAAAGAAAGCTCTACGATGCAAGTGATATGCAAGTAAACATGTTATATGCATAGTTTTGTAACGAAGACACTTATCGCTGAAGCTAAATTAAATTGACCGATCAGAGTGACACTAAGAAAATGAAACACTTATATAGAATAACATAAGATTTTCAAAACTATAATCGTCGTGGAATTGGCTCAGCTGTGTTATGACTAAATTTCTACGCACTGTTGGTTACTACGCACTACGCACTTCAAGTGGTTGATTGTTAATCAGTACATACAGACAACCTACAATAACTTAATCAGTATATTCAATAGATTTCAGTACTGAATAAATTTATTATTTGTTTGTATTTTTATTATAATAACTAGCGGTGTACTCGCGACTTCGCACGCGTTTGTTATTACGCAGTAGTTATTTACATGCCGCAATTTTATTTTTACTTTTTGACAATTCATATGCCTTATTAATTGAGGAGTGGCATGCATTTCCCGTGTACAATTTTATCAAAATCGGTTCAGAATTGATGAAAATTAAATCTTTTGCAATTATTTTTTTTTTATTTCCAGAAATAATATTGACAATTCTTATTGCCTATTAATTACACGTGTAAATACTTAGACTTCCAGTGTACTAAATTTCATTACAATCGATTAAGAATTAATGAAATTTTAAAGTTTTGTAAATTATTATTTTTTTACGATTCCTAAAAGTGTTATTGTAAATTCTCAAAACTTAAAATTCATGGAATGACTCTTACTTCCCGTATACAAAATTTCATCAAAATCGGCCAAGAATTAATAAAAATAGATTTTTTTGAAATGCTTTTTTTACGATTTCTAAAAGTAATATTGAAATTTCTTATACCCTATAAATTGATCAATGACATAAGCATCCCGTGTAAAAATTTCATAAGGATCAGTCAAGTCGTTTTTGAGTTAAATCCGGACACATAAACAGACATATAGATAAACAGATAAATTTTAGCTTTCTGCACTCCTTCTCCATATAAACTTTAACCATGCCAAATCTGACAGACTTTCGTGCACGCAATACGCTTCAAAAGAAGTGTCCTAATTTTTCTTCTCGCGTATTAATATTCTGATTTCGTGATAATTCTTTTTCTAGATAAATACCAAGAATCAGTGGAGTAAAACATAAAAAAATGATCCAGTATCTAGTTTTTGCGTGATACGCATACAATGGCAAACCTCTATCATTTTAGTTATATAGAAAAAGATACACATCGACTGAACCCGAAATGCGAATATCCAGAATAAAATCATTGATGTGTTTATTATATGCCAATATGAATCCAACACATTAAACGTCCCAATAAAACTTAAAATATGATGTATGATTTTTGAAAAACGCGAAACACTGTTATTTATATTACTTTTAAGCATACATAATATGAATGTTCTATCTCTAATTTAAGAAATAATGTGTTCTTCTTACAAACTTTCATCCCCTATTTCATCCCTTACGGCATTACGGCAAAATGTAGCTTATGTTCATCTCCAAGGTTTAATATATCTCTATACCAAAGTTCATCAAATTGGTTCATCGGTTTAGGAGTGAAAACGTAACAGACAGAGAAACAGTTACTTTGACATTTATAATATTAATACTATGGTTTAGTTACCTATAGTTTGTTGTTGTATTTAGTTATAATTCAAAACTAAATTTTGAGCCTCAGCTTTCGGTGAAGGAAAACATCGTGATGAAACCATAGCATGGTGGTAAGGAATTTTTCTAATGCCTACCTGGCTAGCTAGCACCGTTACATTGAAAATCGTCGCCAAACACCTGTGGGTTAGGTTCTGGATGCTTAATAATACGCATAAAAAGGGGTAGAAAGCATTTGCTTCACGTATTAATATATAGATAGAGAGATTTCTAATAAAAGTTAATTATTATAATTTGTTTTATTTGTATTATAATAATTAATAATAATAATGTGTATTGAACGCGGAAATTCTGCCATCATTTTGGACACTCTACCAATTTGCAGTGGCCAAGAGCCTTTTTGGTAATCTCAAACTTAAAGAAAAGTAGTTTAAGTGCGTTGGTATCTGGTTATAACTTATTTAATGTGTATATAGGAACTTTGTTACTACCGGTTGTCCCACGACACCTCTCAAATTTTTTTTAAGCTAATTTGTTATCACACTAATTAATAACCGAATTATCTCAAAACAATGAAGCGATTAAACGCCAGATCGATAAAAACAAAAATGTTTTATTTAATGTAAACCCTAAGGAAGCTCTTATGAATGTCACTACCATCGGTTCTGAAAACGTTGCAGTCATCGGGAAAAGCCATTAATTGTATCTTTTGTTCAAGTTCAAACTAAGTTATCTAAGTTATTTGAATATACTGCCTCGGCACAATAACTGACGGCGGCTACTGTGCGTGGGTAACACAAGTATCAGCAATCATCGAAATGCTGAAATGAATCTTCACGGCTCGTTTGAAGGACCAAGTATCACAATAAGAAGGGAATACTTTGATTGGGAGATTATTTCACATCTGTACGGTACGGCAAAGCTATGAATGTAAATAATTAAAATTTTCCGAACATACATAAAATTTTCCAATTTTCCAATTTCACAAAAAAAATCATCAACCCTTAACAGTTCACCGTTAAACATGGGCCTATTCTCGTATTCGCCGTAAAATTCGACTCCGGCTTTCCGCATTCGCCATTCAGTCACTTCTAGCAGCCTCAGCTCTCCGCTCCATCATGTAATTTTGAAGAATCGTAGAAAATTCATTTTTAACCATCCACGCGCCTAATACAGAGTGATGTTATATACTTTTTCCATCATCAAATTCTGTAAGGTGAAGTTATTCCACCAGCTGGTCTGCCTTAAGAAGAGTGAAATCTCCAAAGAATTTTTCCTGTGCCCTCTGCTCTTGTTCGATGTTGAATGCTCTAGATGCCCCAACGTATGACTCTCTCCAAACTCAAACTCTAGATCCGTGCCTGTCTCTACTTACAACTCTTCTACTCGAGCGGTTGTCGATTCTTCGACAAGTTTGACCGGTTCACTGCTACTTTACCTTGCTTACTTTTTGAGTTATGTGGGTTAATTTAGTTCTGTATACTTACGAATTACGTCATTCACTCATTAGGAATTTTATATCTCGGAGATACTACAAAAAATGACCTCTCGCGGCCCGTGATATTGCGAACGGTCGCGGATCAGCCCGCACCGACGTACCATGGGAAGAGTAGTCCTGTGGAAGCGCATACGAGTCCGTCGCCTTGGTGTGCGGTGCGTGGTTGTCCGTGGTCGTCGGCCGTGCGTAATAATCCGCAATACCACAGACCGTGGTAAACCACCTTTGCATAACTCATTCAATAGCACGCCTAACAAATTTGAAGCAATGACGACTCAGTTGTAGCGTGTAGAAAAACCGCGTCGATCGACATGAGTTTAAATCCCTGCAATGAATCTGAACTTTTGGTGAAGAAAAACATCGTGGTTAATCCATAGTATAGTGATAAGGTATTTTGTAATAATGACCGCCTGGCTAGCTACCACCAGCATGTTAAAAATTTGTCGCCAAGCACTTTGTTAAAACTATCTAAGTAGTTTTTGTATTATCTCAAAATGCATGTTTCCAGTTATTGTATAAAAACCATTTCAAATAAGCACAATCACCAAACTATATCACGCAAAATGCCAGCAATATTACTAATGTAGAAACAAATAACCTAAGTTAATGAATAAAAAATACCCGTGCAGTATTATACATGTGATAAAATTGAAACTTCTTAAAAAGTGAGACGCGGATAGAGTAAATTCAGTATTATATACACAATGTATAGCTTTCTCCTTCTCTATAGGTACGTTATATTATTTTACTCTCTCATGTAACGAGACGTGCTTTAACATGACGCGTCCATAAAATTTTACTCTTAATTCTCGTCCAAAAAAATTATGAAGCCGCCGCCGGCCACCTAAGAAGTTTCACTTAAAAAAGTAAAAATCAGCATATTATAACAGATGAAGATCCCGCCAAAAACTCCTACAAGACGTATAATCCTTAATACCCACTATAAACCTATAAATGTGATTAACCTCGAAAACTCCCTCATAGATTGACTTGCAAAAATATATCGAGAAACCTTTAATCTACAATTCTAAATAGAACATTATCGATAATTATTTATATCGATATGATAAAAATAGCTAAATATAAAAAATCTATGAAAATTTAAAATTAATAAATAATTTATACAAAAAATTTTTGCTTATTCCGCCTGAAAAAGATAAACGGTTGTTTTATTTATTGATATGGTTCATCTGATAATGTTAAATATTAAACATTTTAGAAAAAAAAGCAAAATAAAAAACTGAAGCAATAAAAAAGATGCGGTCGAACCCGCTAGCTTTGGAGATGTTAACATCGACCTGAGAACGTCTCACTGAGGGGCGAAACAGGTGCCATCGATTGTTATCGTTTCTCGACTCATCTGCAACATAGTTTTTGATTTACTAATTTTTGCTATTATTTGTTTAATATTTATACTACTTGTACAGCCATAATGTGGCATATTTAAAATCGAAAAGTATCGGTAATATCAAGACTTGATGACAAGATATCGATGTTTTCTTTAACTTTTATCCCTAGGTCCTCAGTCGAGTTTGCTTTATGTTCTTAACAAGTAAGCCGGTAAACACTTTAACTTCGGGTTTACTACATACCGGCTGGCTTCTCGCATTATAATATAAAATAACTTTATTTTTAAAGCCGTTCATAAATACTTTGTAAACGTGCTGCGTTATGCATTTAATACTCATAAACTTACTTTTATACTTATTATTTTAGAAAGGGTCTCCAGGTTGCGGATCGTTTATATTTCGGTTTTATGTTCATTATCGAATAAACAAACAGTTTATCAATGCAGCGGGATTCTGAGAAACAAGTTTTGATACAGTTATACGAAGTTCAGAGCCGTCGCGTCGATAAAAGCTTCGGTAACGGTTTCATAAAAAAAATGTACATAATGATTTTGTAACATTAGAATGATTTGTCTTAAAAATATGTGTAGGTATCTAATTTATGATAAATATTATTTGCGTAGTAAAAACAGAACTCTTCATCCTCTCCCTAACTTGTAACTAGTCCTCTTTGTTGTAGACCACTGTAAAGTGAATTTAGAGTGTCCTATGATGATTGATGTATTCTAACAAGAGTGTGGCTCGCTTGTTAGAACTTTCTAGAGAGTTTTTGTACTATCTCAGAATTCATGGTCCAAGTTACTGTTTTCAATCCACTTTACTTGTGCACAGTAATTAAGCTTTATTAAGCAAAATTCCACCTGTATTATTAAACATTATAGGTTCAAACAACACAAATTTATTAATAAGAAACAAAAACCACTACATGACAGTTTGAGACCCCGCTAATAACTTAACAAAAAAAAAAACGTTTTTTTTTTAAATATTTAAGAACATGGCCAAGTAATGGTACTATACCTGATGGTAAGCAGAGTACAATCGAAAAACAGTGGCTACCAATGACTGATCCAGTCCAAAAACTGCGACAAATCCCATCCCAGGTGACATGAACTATTGGAAATTAAACTATTTTAATCTAAACTGGCGAAGTCATACGCTTTGCTTTGTTTTGTACCCGTTATTCATTTTGCTCATTAAGTGGGTAGGAATAAAAATTAATTAAATTATAGGAATTACTCGATAAAATTGTGCGAAGAAAATCCGGACCAATCCGGCTTATACGAGGTTCGTATATTATACAGGTGGTTCGAAAACTGATACAGGAGCAGGCGCCGGGGTTTCCTGCGACTTAAACATTAAAATTGCAAATGGTTCCAATTACTAAGGCGGCAAACGCGGTGCTCAACAGGAAAGTTTTACAGGAACAGGAGTCCTGGAGAGTAAGATGTACAACTCTGGGCTTATCAACGAATGTCACAACGCTCTGGAAAGGGTTACAACTAACAACAAAGTACCCTTCTCTGTACATTTTCAATGAGCTTAATGTCTTTTTTGAAGTAGGGATCCCAGATAATATAAGCATGTTCAAGAAGTGGTCTAATATAGGTCTTATATAACTTTATAAAAGTTTTAGCTGTTAGGAATTTAAATGCCTTGCGAATGATATAAAGGATCGAATTAGTTTTCTTCAGACAACCCAAGCATGAGTTCCCCATTGACACTGCCCATACCTGAACCGAATTTTCGTTTCAACTACTTAGTCATAGTTAAACAAATACGTATTCTGGTAGGTATTATTACTGGCCATGGTTCACTTAACAAACACATTTTACATTATAGATGTCAAGACAGCCTCATGTCCAAAAATGCATTGGCATATGAAACCGCCACCCACGTAATCCTGGAATGAGTGGGAGTTGCAAAAAATTGAGCAGAAAACCAAAACCCCGAGGTCACTTCGAGAAGCCTGTGAATGTTCCCAAGAGGTTGGCTGGAACAACTAAACAGAACCAAACCACCACCGAGGCGACGTCCACTCGAATAGTTTTGTCGGACAAGACTTATGAATATGACCACGAAACCTTCTACCAAAAAACCCTTTTGATATTCTGGAAATGCCTTCACGGATATTCAAGCGTGGATTGTAGATATAAGTTATGTTGACAACTGAAAAGTCACGGAAAAAGCATAAGGTCCAGAGTTAGATTCGTAGAGTGGCTGACGTTACTCGCTGTCCAACTCGACCTTACAATTTGTTTGTATACAGGCATGTTTTGCGGTGAAACTGTTTATTTCACAACAAACCACCGGTGCTATTGATGTTCATCCAGAAACTATCGTATATCCCAATATTTCATTCTCCAAAGATAGACAAAACTAGTCAGACCTAAGAAGGCACTTATGCACGGGCATAACTACTTACTGGTTCGGATAACATCTCACTCATCGGAACCGGCAAGGATTATCGGGCTTTTTTCCAGAATAATAATAGATCTACAATAATGTAACCATTAGAATCCTGTAGTTGTTGCAGACAGGAGGGAGTCACTTCCAGATATGGCCAATGATATATGTGAATGATCACATAGTGATCCACTCTTATTATAACCTCCTAATCATGGTCCTTGAACTCATTGTCTAGGAAATCGTAATGTATTTCGGCATCTGTTACAACCAACGCTATTACCTAAAAAAAAATTTAAATGATCTTACGAAGCCTAAAATTAATTTCAATATAAAAGTGTCTTGGCTTTTTTGAAATCTAGCTGGGCAAAGATTTTTACGTATATTTTAACTTAGCAAGAAATATTAGGGAGACCAAAGTTATTAGCCTAGTGGTCCGAAGGCGTTTATGTTAAAGGCTAGGATAATTCCTAGGTTCGAGAACGTGATATTAGGTTTTTATATGAAATTATTTGTAATGCTAGAATTTTCCTTTGTCGCCGATTAATAATACTAATAGGCTTAACACATAAAATATAACGGCGATTTGGGTGTAATTAGAACACTTCTGCCAAACTTTCGGGTATAAAATCGTATGTTTTGCTAAGGAATTAAGTAAATTCCTGAAACTTACATTAGTGACTAGACTTCATTTACTACTAAATTTTTTTAAACACATGATAATTTAAAATTTGTTCAAATTACCACCGCAAATCGTGGCCAGAATATTAAATTTACCTCATTGGGTACGCGGTTCGAATATTATTGCATTGTAGGCAGGATGGAATAGAAAATTCACTTTTTTCATTGGTTACAGATTATTCACAATAATTTAAAATTGCTAAAACCTGGTTGTCCAAAAGTAGATTATATAAATAAACGTTTCCAAAGTTTTGTTATCAATGGATATCTGTGATTATGTTATAACTATGAAATTTTCGAAATGCCAATGATTTTGTCAAATCTAATGTCATTGTCTTATCTTACTTGTAAAAGTCAAATCCAGATGACTTACAGTTTTCTAGTCTAAATAGAAAATGCAATAAAATTTAAATAATATTATATACATATCCCCTCGTTAACAACTAAAATAATTTAATGTAAGTATGTAGTACTTATGTATTCCTTTTTTATAAATCGGTACTACATTTGCCGTTTTCCAGTCAGCTGGCACTATTCCATCCTTCAGAGATTTGTTCATCATTTTCGCTATTTCGTCGCTTAGAGCTCCTGAGCATTTTTTCAATACCACTGAGGGTATGTCGTCTGGCCCTGATGCTGTAGTATCACTGAAGCTAGATAACTTCTTTCTTACTAAGTCTCCAGTAATACTTAAGTCTTGAATAGCGTTTATGACTCTAGGAACGTTGATATTTGGCATCGGTCCATCAGGCTCGTTGACAAAGTTCAATTTAAACTGATCAGCGAAGGCTTCGGCAATTAATTCAGGCTTCATAACAAGTTCATTTGAGACATTTTTTATTACGTTAGGGATGCAGATTTTAGAGTTCAGTTGTTTTCTTATGTAACTGTAAAAAGCCTTAGGACCTGAGTCTATAATAGTTGATTCGAAAGTGGTTTTTCTGTTTCTAGATAGACTAATAATTTTGTTATTGACCTTTCTATATTCTTTATATGAGTGTTCATTTTGATCAATTCTATAATTATTCCACAGTACTTTTTTCACTTTAGTTAACTTGACTATATCTTTGTTAATCCAGGGTTTGTTGGTGCAATGTTTATTATATATTTTCTTTTTTGGTATAAAATTATCTACTGCGTAAAGGAATTGGTTTTTAAAAGTGAACCACACATCGTCTACAGATTCTTCTACTATATTCAAATTATTTGCTAAATACAGAGATAATTTATCGTAGTCTGCTTTGAAATAGTCATATTGAATGGTATTTCGATTTTCATTAGTTTTAGTGCTGGTACTGATTACTTGCATTGTAGCAGTGATAACAAAATGATCACTTTTACCTATTGGAGGGTGATATTCAATATCACATATTAATGAGTCATCATTGCATAATATAAGGTCCAAAAGTGACTCTTCTTGGTTTCGTTTCCTGGTAATTTGCGTTATAAGTTGGTTTAAGTTGCTGTTCGAATACATACTAACAAAATTTTCGCAGAGACTGCCATAACCATGAGTTTTGTAAAGAGGCCATTTTATCATTGGTAAGTTAAAATCTCCTGCAATGACTACAGTATTTTCAGATGCAGCTTTTCCAATGGTATTAAAAAGAATCTCATCCAATTCAGAAAGAGACCCTGAGGGCGGCCTGTATACACAAGCCATAAGTAAGGTAAGTTCTCTGTATTGAATATCAAGCCATAGTGCTTCGACCATATTATTTTGATATGTGCTATTAACTTTAGATATAATAGTTGATCCATTTATTATATTAGCAACATATATAGCTACATCTCCACATTTTTTACTATCTCTGTCTAAGCGATATAGTATGTAACCAGGTATGTTAATAATACTGTTTGGTATTGAGGAGTGTAGATGTGTTTCGGTTACTAGAATAAAAGCAGGCTTATAGCTGTTAACCTCAAGAAGAAATAAATCGAATTTAGCCGTTAGGGATGCCAGGTTTGTATAAAAAAGGAGCAGTTCAGAGACCACAACACTGTTTAGTTTTTTGTGATACTCACAATCCTGGGAACTTTGTTTATATATTTAATGGTCAGGTCTTTCTCACCTTTCTCAACCCTCTCAGCCAACTCGTCACGAAGTGCCTTAAGTTGGTCTCTTTGATAGGGCGTCATATCCGACTGAGCGCTGATTGTTTTAGGTAGTTTACTTTTATTCTTCAGAACATTAATAGCACCATGTTTATTAGCTAGTACCACCTTGAGTGGACGAGGCTTACCATTGTTGGATGAAGGTTTACCTAAGCGAAACGTGGAAACTATCTCTGGTTCTTGTATAAGGAGTGGAGCCAATGTATTAGTTACTGAGAGTTTATCGTGTTGCTTTCTGTCCACCGAGGAAGTCGAACTAGACTCTGATAATCCATACATGATAACATTGCGGCTACGATTATTGCGATCCTCAATTTCATTAATCACCATGTCCAGGTTTATAGCATTTGAGCGTTGTTTACTGAGCTCTTGCACTTGATGTTGGAGTTCGGTGACCAACTTGCGTAACTCTGGTACCTGTCTCAATCCTTCCTCACATTCATCACACAAGTACGATAGCTTAGGATTTTGCAGACCAAACACACGTAGTTCAGTTGCAGTTAATCCACTACACTTGACACATACTGCCCTCCTGCAGCCTTTGCATGTTATTTTAGAATTCTTATCATCTTGAATTTGTACATCACACTTAAAGCATTGAGCCATGATTTATTCAATTACTTCCACACTTTATAACTTTTTATAGCAGAGGTAACACTGAACCGCTAATCAGCTAGAAGGCAGTGTTAATTTGACAAAGGACACAAAAGTCAAAATTGATTTAAGTTGTCAACTTGACAGAAACACGGCACGATAATTTAATTAGAAGTTGAGGGTATTAGAAAATAAAGTTTCCTTAAAAAAAAAAAACAGATTTAAAAACCTTCTTAGCCCTAGACTTATCAGTAGTTTATCAAATGTTTTTAGATCACAACGAATAACAAACACTTATCTCCAAACTAAGCACAAATGACACCTCGATTATTCACTATAAAACAGTTTTTTCAATTATTTTTGCAAGAGCTATTTTTGTGTCAACAAATCGAATATAGAGTTTTTGTCATACGCTTTGCATTGTTTTGTACCCGTTATTCATTTTGCTCATTAAGTGGGTAGGAATAAAAATGAATTAAATTGATAGGAATTACTCGATAAAATTGTGCGAAGAAAATCCGGACCAATCCGGCTTATACGAGGTTCGTATATTATACAGGTGGTTCGAAAACTGATACAGGAGCAGGCGCCGGGGTTTCCTGCGACTTAAACATTAAAATTGCAAATGGTTCCAATTACTAAGGCGGCAAACGGGGTGCTCAACAGGAAAGTTTTACAGGAACAGGAGTCCTGGAGAGTAAGATGTACAACTCTGGGCTTATCAACGAATGCCACAACGCTCTGGAAAGGGTTACAACTAACAACAAAGTAACCCTATAGTGGATTAAGGGACACAGCGGATCACTGGGCAATGACGCTGCAGATGAACTGGCAAAGAGAGGCTCGGGCAGTCTGCGGGTTGGTCCTCTCTGCCCATACTGCCTCTGCCGTTCAGTCAAATTCGCTCGTGGTTGCTTAAAAGAACAATAAATTACATAAAGATCGAAGGACAACGTCCAGAGCCTGTAGATAGTCGAGAGTGACACTGCCCATCCCTGAACCGAGATTTGTCGCGGCGTCTACTTAGTCATAGTAAGAAGTGATCTACGTCTTGTGGTAGGTACAATAACTGGCCGTGGTTCACTTAACAAACACATTTATGTTATAGATGTCACTGACAGCCTCATGTGCAGAGCATGCATGGAGGGTGAAGAAATCTCCACCCACGTAATCCTGGAATGAGTGGGAGTTGCAACCCAACGAGCAGAAATCCTCAAAACCCCGAGGTCACTTCGAGAAGCCTGTGAATGTCCCAAGAGGTTGGCTGGAATAACCTACACAGAACATAACCACCACCGCGGCGACGTCCACTCGATATAGTTTTGTCATACAAGTCTTATGAATATGACCACGAGGCGTGGTTCTATTAAAACCCTTTTGATATTTTGGACATGCCTTGAGGATTTTATGAGCACGTGGATTGTAGATATAAGTTATGTTGACAATCTGAAAAGTCACGAAAGAAGCATAAGGTCCAGATTAGATTCGTAGAGTGGTGACGTTACTCCAGCTCTCCTAATTAGACCTTACACTTTGCGTTTGTATAGAGGCATGAGATGCGTGAAACTGTTTATTTCACAACAAACCACCGTGCTATGATTTCATCCACAACCTATAAGGGTATATCCCAATATTTTTCTTCTCGAAAGCAAAAGATAAAATAAATGTAGGCCCTAAGAAGGCACTTATGCACGTTAAAACACTACTACTGGTTCGGATAACATCTCAGTCATCGGGAAGAACCGGCAAGGAATTTGATCGGGCTTTTTTCCAATAATAATAATAGATACTACAATAATATTAACCATAATAATGATGTAGTGGATGCAGAGAGGGGGAGTCACTTCCAGATATGGCTAATGATATATGGTGAATGATCACATAGTGATCCACTCTATAATAACCTGCTTATCATGGTCC
The DNA here is from genome assembly GCA_033032175.1 of Saturnia japonica. Taxonomy (NCBI): domain Eukaryota; kingdom Metazoa; phylum Arthropoda; class Insecta; order Lepidoptera; family Saturniidae; genus Saturnia; species Saturnia japonica. The sequence goes on from CM065331.1 coordinate 4,682,169, forward strand.
TTGAACTCATTGTCTGGCAAATCAGTAATGTGTTTCGGTATCTTATTATAGAACCTAACACTATTACCTAAAAAAAAATTTATTAGGTCTTACTAAGCCTAAATATGTCTATTTCTAATATTAAAAGTGTGCTTGCTTTCTTTCACGAAATCTAGCTGGTCAAAGTTTTTTACGTATATTCATTAACTTAGCAAGAATGTATTGGGAGAGCAAAGTTATTAGCCTAGTGGTCCGAAGCGCGACTGCTATGCTCAAAGGGCCTGGATTCGATTCCTAGGTTCGAGCAAAGTGATATTAGGTTTTTCTATGAAATTATCAGTAGCTGCTCGGAATTTTGCTTTGTCGCCGATTAATAATAGTAATAGGCTAGCACATAAAAACATACACGGCGAACTGTGGGTGTACATTAGAACACTTCTGCCAAACCGTTCGGGGATGGTATCGTATGTTTTGCTAAGATATTAAGTAAATTCCTGAAACTTGTACTTTAGTGACTAGACTCATTACTACTAACTTTTATTTTAGCCACATGATTGCTTCAAAATTTGTTCAAATTACCACCGCAAATCGTGGCCAGAAAACATAAATTCAACCTCATTGAGGTACGCGTTCGAATATTATTATTATGTAGGTAGGATGGAATAGAAAATTTACTTCATTTTTCATTCATTACAGATTTTCACAATAATTTAAAATGTCTAAAACCTGGTTGTCTAGCTTTAGATGTAATAATAAATAAACGTTTTCAAAGTTTTGTTATCATATGAACGATACCATAGATGTATTATGTTATATCTATGAACGAAACGTAAAATAGGCAATGACACATGTCAAATCTAATGTCATTGTCTTATCTTACTTCTTAAAACGTCAAATCCAGAGAACTTAGAATTTTCTAGTCTAAATAGAAAATGCAATAAAATTTAAATAATATTATATACATATCCCCTCGTTAACAACTAAAATAATTTAATGTAAGTATGTAGTACTTATGTATATTCTTCTTAATTCCATATAACTTGATAGTTTAAACTCTTTTAAATATTACTTTATCCTTGTAGTGCTGCAGCCATGCGGTATCTAAGTATTATTTTTAACCAGTGAAATTTATCTGAATTATAATTTTATTTAAACTGCTGTATTACTAAAATTTTAAAACAACAAGCTGAACAAACTCGTGTATGTATTGTAATTTAAATTGTATTATTTTATAACAAAACATAACCTATAAAAGGCACATGGCTTTAAATATTAGTATAGATTAATGTGAACGAAGTCACAGGCGGTTGCTAGTTCTTTGCTTAAGTAGGATTTGTAACAGATAATTATTACACCACTTTAAAATATTACCAAACAGAGGTAAAACATGCACGAAGTACCCCTATTAAAGCCAAACATAACTTACACTATATTTGATACAAAATAAATTACTACATTATTTGTTATGATAAAGAATAAAATTAAAATGATGTAATTAATAATTTATAATAATTATTTCAGAATGGAGAAACCAACTAAACCGACATCAGAATTAGCAAAGAAACGCAAACGTAAATCAAACACAAAGATAAAAGCCTCAGAACCCAAAAACAAAAAATTGGAGAAAGAAATTCCAATTGAAAAGTCGAAAGATGATATTCCTAAAATGAAAAGCACAGCAACGCAAAAAACTCCATTACCAGCAGTAATGTTTGAAGGCTTAACAATGGAAGAGATTGGCAAAAAGTATCCCGTTTTGCAAGATAAAGAATTGGTGGCTAGATTTTTAAAAGTGCCATTTAATAATAATCAGAGAGGTAAGTTAATATTACCATATCTTACCATATTATAAAATACAATTCTTACATATTAAGCTTGTGTATAAATTGTAATGCTGCTGTACAAAATAGGCTCAGCAATGACTATCAGTTTAGGATTTTGTAAAAATATTTTTATTCAGGGAAATACCATATCAGTATGCTATGAATTTTTAATGAAATGAAATATAAAAATCTGCTTATTTGTTTAGCAGTCTTACTATCTCAGAGTCGTACTTATTCTATTCTATTAGCTATAATATATATTTAGAATAGAAGCATACAGTAATTGAAAAAAAAGTTAAAAAAAAAATTAGTAAAAATTTACAGTATTTGTTTAACCCTTCTGAATAGGTGTAATAAGTTGAAAAGTCAATTAGCTTTAAATTTTAAAATAATTAAAAACTGGCATCTTGTTTGGCTTATTTATTTTTAGTACATATAATTTGTGTTTTTAGTACACAATTTTTGATTTTTAAATAATAGGACTAACCAATAAAATGTAAACTTTAATATGGCCACTCTGAAATGTATACTAACTTGTACACGCTTTGTAGAGATATATAAAAGGTAATGAATTAATGGTCTCATGATTGCTTAATCAAATGTAAATAAGTATCATAATACAAGCTTTGCTTAGTTAGGAATTAAATGGCCATGTGTAAAACTGTAATCCTTTAATTATTATTATTAAATAACTATGGGAACAATTTAATTACAAACTAAACTATACTATACTATACTATAACAATACAAACTAAACAGCTGTGCATGTTATAATTATATAGATATTTAACACCCAGACACGAAATTGACTAAATTATGCTCATCACACAAATGTCAATCATATGTGGCGATCAAACCTGCAACCTCTCAGTTCAATACTAGGTGTTTACTACCACTGCACCACTAAATTAAGGATAGTAATTTATATTGTTAGCATTGTTCAAGGGATTTCTTGAAGTTCAACCCTTAAAGGGATGATAGAGGTGGTAAAGTTTATATGAGAAATAATATTTTTCATGTCAGTAATTTGAAACTTAGCTTTAATACATTTCAACACAGTTAATCACATAGGGGAGACAGGGAGTAATAAAGTTTGTATTGAAAATAATAAAATTATTTTAAGTTTACTTGTAACTTGGTATTGCAATTATATATATTGATGTTTTTCAAATTTTAACCCTAAGAAAGGAATTAACAAAGTTTGTATGTATAATGAGATAATATTTTGGGGCAGATTTTAAGCACAGAAAAGTACAACAACTATTGTTCTATAAAGAACTAACCTTTGTTGAACTTTAACTTTCTTTGTTTAGTTTTGTTCACATAAATTAGGTAAAACATACAAACTGAAACTTGTACAATTTTTTTATTTATGTACAACACATTAGACATTTATTTTAAAATAATTAAGTGTCCAAATTTTAAAGTGTATGTGCGCAAAGACTAGAACCTAGTATTGGTATTTAAATATACATGCAAACTTCTCCATCTTTGTGTATCTCAAATAAGTTAAACAAAATTCTAAATCTGATTTTCCTGTTTGGCAAACACTCCAGGTCGTATCAAGCAAGCTATAACATTACAATTAAAAAGTTCTAATAATCGCCTCAACCCAGATGCAATACATGGTAAGATACAATCAATACTCAAGAGTTCGAGTAATTTGACCGATTCTGAACTACGTAGAATCCGGATTCTTTATAACATGTTGAATACGACACTCACTAAGCCAAAAGAAAACGACGATGGGGATAAAAAGAAAGATAAACCGAAAAATAATAAAAAGAAAACTGAAGTAAAAAAGGAAAAAGAAGAGACAGAGGGAGAGCCAGCAGAGAAAGAAAAAAAGGAACAGCTGGTTCAGAAAGTTAAGGGACCAAAGAGATATGTTGTGTTTGTTGGAAACTTACCCCTTGATATTACTGAGGAAAAGGTGAGGTTTTTATTATTATTTATTTATTTTGCTGCAGACTTTTGGTCCGCACACTTTAAAAAGAAAATAGGTAAAAGGTGAGGTTACATTTTTGAAGTTAACCATCAGTGATAATCGTTGTTGTAGCCAGGCATTGGGCAGCCGTCCTAGCAAGATGTTGGTTAGTGCATGGTCAGAGTGCTCTCGAAAGGTAGAGTAAAAAGCAAGTTAGTATAAATAAATTACATTACTATTCCCTTTTCTTTGGCTAAAATTTTGGCTACGCCCATAATGATAATAATTTGAATTCATTTTTCTAACTTTTTTTATTGTGTAAAAAATAACTTGGCTCTTGTCGGTGGAACAGTTGCCAATATTCCCTATCCTCTGCCTTTCTTTTGACCTCTTGATATGACACGACTCCCACTTTATCCTTTACTTGTTGGAAAAGGCTTTGTCCTAGGTCTTCCACTTCCTCTAAATCTAAAAATATTACTCTAATTTCTTTAAAAATAATTGGGAAGTTGTATAAATTTACAGTATTATCATTGATGGCTAACTTCATCATGTTGACGACTGGGTTAAGTTTTTTTTTTTGTTATGGCAAGGAAGTACTTATAACTTCTTACGTTCATACATAAGTACATAACTTTTTTTTTACACAAAGTTGACTTTTTTTATTATTTATATTATTACTCTTCGTTCCCTATAGAAAAGCGTATTGTAGCCTAAATCCCTTTCTGGGATTCAGTCTAAATTAACATGAAAACCACATTCAAATTGGTTCACAATATCTTCCTTCACCTTGACTGGAATCTCAGGCTCATTGCAGGAATTTGAACTCAGGTCGATCGATGCGATTTCCGTATACGCTACTACAGCCATAATTTGTTTTTTTTAACTGCCCAACGCCCTGTTATCTCCCAACCAAAAAAGTTCCTGGTGTTCCTGGCTTTGGCCAAGTGGGGACGTGACTTCGTGTTTATTTTGATGTAGATTTTTATTTATTCTTTCTACAGCCACCAAAAGTAAAATATGTTCCTCTTTTCTAAATACACATGTTTTAAATGGAACTCGACATTCTGAAAATAGCAGTTACCAGAAAACCATCACATGAACACAGTTATTAACAAAAGTCAAAAGACTACACAAACTTAGCTAATATTAAAATAATGTTTGGATTATATTTGGTTGTAGTTATTGGATCATTTCTCCGAACTTGGAGACAATATTAAAGACGTGAGACTGCCTAAGCAATCAGAAGATAAAAAAAACGCTATAGCGTTCATAGAATTATCCGATGAACCGACTTATGAGGTATTGTATAATATTTAAAATATGATTATTTTTTTTCTTCAGTCCTACCATTAGAAGACTTTAACATCTTAGTTTAAAGGAAGGAGAAACTTAGTGTCATGCTATATTTAGAGATTGTTTGTTTGTAATATTTGATGTTATAAGGTTACAATGTGTGCGTTTTGCCTATCTATGAGACTCGTTCGTTCGTTGAAAAACTATTGTATTAGTTTGTAATTTTTACCAATATATTAAAAGAAAAAAGAGATTACATTATCTTTCCACTTTGTGTTATTTTTCTCTTCTTTAATATTCTTGCTCTGTAAAGTGATCAGATCAGATAAGTGTTAGTATATAATTATCCGAAGTTAGAATATCTGGGTGACAACTGCAGTCTGCATACCGAGTGTCGCATGGGGACCACTATAACCCAATATTCATTGTCACTAAAGGCTCGGTCAAATATAAAGCGCTATTAACGCGATGTCAAAGCGTAATACCGCTTCATAATACAATCGCGTCAGACCGCTGCGTTGTGTTAAACTGAACCTTGTCATACAGAACGCGACACGTTATTACCGCTTGTCACCGCGTTAATAACCCTTTGCATTTGACCGGATCTTTAAACTGAATTATATTGTTTCAGCTGGCTCTGTCTAAACACCATTCTATGATGAATAACAAAAGGATAAACGTACTTTATTCGACGCAGAAGAACAGTAAGATAACAAAAGCTGAGGCTAAAGTAAGTTAATAGATTTAGCTGTGATACATGTTTTAAATTATATTTATTTTGACGCGTTTAGTAGAAAAATTAAGACCCACGTGCGCATCATGTAACGGAATTACGATATGATTAAATGAGCCATCAATGATACTATCACGCCTGTATCCCCGAAAGGTTAGGCAGGGGTGTGTGTACTAATGTATACCCACAGTTCGCCGAGTATATTTTTAAGTCCCATGTAATAGGGGGCGAGCCTATTAATATTGCAGTCGGGCACAAACCCTACCTCGGAGCTGCTACAAAGAATTTAATAGAAAAACCCAATAACACTGCTCAACCTGGGAATTGAAACCAGGACCTCGAGCATAGAACTCACGCTTAGGACCGAGTTCTTTTTAACTGTGGTAAACTAATTTAATGTTAACATTTGTTATAATTTAATGTTATTTAATTTGATTAAAATAATGTTTATTTATATGTTTCATTTGTCTAACAAAATTTAAAAAGTCAAGAATTAATACCTATAATACATTACTATCATTGAAGGCTGGCTAACTCCATCATGTTGTTGGTAGGCGAGATAAACTTTTTAGACAGTTTTTTTTGTTACGCTAAACAACACCAGCACAACACCAGTCACATTATAGTCGGCACAATTTAAAAGTAGTCTTAGACGTTTTGATATTTATCGATGCAATAACCTTGATCGCACGTTTATACTCGATTTACTGCCGTTTTCAATAACCTATCTATCTGTTGTTTCATTTACTAAAGATAGACAAATAAAACCTTTTGTCCTTACATTTTTTCAATAACCTATCAAGGGATAGGTTTTCGTATCTACATAATATATATTCATATCCTATAGCTTGAATAGATAAGAGGGAAGCCGATATCTGTCTTTATTTAAACATAGTACCTATTACAAATATGTACTAATCGGGGATAATAACCTCAGATATGTTATTGAAAACGGTCGATAAAAATACCAACCACATAGTGCAACAAAATAATACATCTTTACATATGAAATTAATGTTTTATATGGAAAAAGTAAAACGGAAATAATATTACAAAATCATACATTTAATTAATCCAAGTATGTACCATCATTATGTATGCACTTTCGCCATTTTATAGTTAGTTCATTGACAATTCCATTAGTTTTTAAATTGTAGGAGCGAGAATCAATAAAATTTTTGAAGGCGGTTGAAACAGCCTCATCGGAATTAATTTTTTCCCCTTGCAAGAAATTGTCCAAATTCCAAAAAAGTGTTAATCTGTTGTAGCAATATCCCGGGAGTATGGTGGATGTCGGAGACATTCCAATCGCAGTTCCTCTAATGTAGCGACCGTCTGTCGTGAGGTATGGAGGTCTAGCATTGTCTTGAAGCAGCAGTGGGCTAGAGACATTGACCAGTCTCGGTCGTTTAAAGGCTAGCTTTTCCACCATGGTTTGCAATTGTTGATAAAACAGATCTGCCGTTATCGTCTGGCCAGATTTTAGGAATTTGTAGGGTATGACACCAGCACTAGTCCACTAAACACTCACCAGTACCTTTTTCTTAGTCAACTTTCGCTTGGGACAGGATTTGGCCGGTTTTCCTGTGTTCAACCACTGTGATGAGCGTTTCCCATTGTCGTAAAGGATCCATTTTTCGTCACAAGTAACAATACGAATCAAAATTCCCTCGTTATTGTGACGGGTGAGTAATGTAACGCAATACAGAATGCGTGTTTGTTAGTGTGCTTCGGTCAATTCATGTAGTACCTATTTCTCGACATTTTTCACTTTTCCAATTTGTTTCAAGTGAATTAAAATTATTTTATCACTCATACCGAAGTCTGCCGCTAACTCTGACGTGGCTTGCGATGGATCCGCTTCCACCGTCACCATTCTTCATTATCAACTAGGGTCTCCGGCCCTCCAGGGGGTTTGTTTTGTAGGTCCAAATTTCCAGAACGAAAACGTTGGAACCAAATATGTACCGTGCTTTCTTTTACAGTAGCTTCCCCACACACATCATTAATCCTTCGAGCTGTTTCTGCAGCGCTGATGACACGGTGGAACTCTATTCGTAAATAACGCAATATTTTAAGTTTTCCATTTTGTAAAAAGAAGGATGTTAAAGAAAAATCAAATTTTGCGAAAACAATTGAATCACTAAATTCGAAACACAAATACACAAGCCTAAAGGAGACGGATACGCGAACATACATACATTCTTGGGCCTAGATGTAAAAAGATGGGTGGTGTCAATTAAGAGCTTATATATTCAAACCATCTCTGAAAATTCTGCGGATTTTGGCAATCTGCAAGCAGAGTTAAAAGAGATTTAGTAAAAGTGAGGTTATGCAACAAATTAACAATAACCCGTACTTAACAGTCACTGTTTCATTTAGGTTATTTAATAAGCATACATAATAATTATGAATATTCACGAAAATCTTTCTCACATTCTATCAGTCTATAAGTAGAGAATTGATACGCTTAATATCCGTATGTTGTTATACAAACTGTTTACATTATGTTAATATAATGTAGATATTCCGTCGATTTATTCACCTTGATTGAATCAATCATCCGGTGCAAGTGTTTTATGTTCAATTGTTGAAACCATTCACATTAATCGATTATAATAATCGATACTCATTTCATCAGTGCAATCAACTTATTTTTAAGATTTCTTGTCTCCCAGATTGTGAATCGAGCTGATTGTTTGTATTTTGAAACAAAAAGATACCGCTTTTTTAAATCATATCTAAGCTAGTTTGGTTCAGAGATTCCAGTCTCCTTTGATTTGAACTCTAAACAAACGCCAGATATTTGAGATCAAAGTAGCCAGTTCAACAAAACGCCAATTTCATATGTAAGGACCTAATACTCTATGTTATTCCAACACACAATTTAACAATAAGTTTATATAAAAGCATCGCATTTAATAATATTATAAAGAGTGTTTGTTCACGATATATTATTGTTTAAATTTAACTGAAAATCAATGAACGGTCCGTGTTCGCCATATTCTAAAATATTTTATTTTATTTATTTCTAGAGCAAGTCAGCAAAATTGATCGCATTGCAGAAGTCGGGCAAGCTTCTGGGAAGTGTGCCGCTAGCGAAGAAGAGAAGTCAGAGAAGACTTAAAATGAAGAATGCACAGGCGAAGCAAGCTGCGGCCAGCGCTTAGATAGGTGTACCTATAAGGACTTTAATAAAAAAACAAATTTGACATAATATGTATTATTTTATTTAATGTGTCTTCCTTTACCTAATCACCTTTATAACTTTTTCCATTAGAGTTCTTTCTCGTTTAAGCGCACAATCAACTCTGAGATGATTTCCCGCATATATTTTGGTGTATTACAAAAGAGATGCGAACCTGTTCGAGGAAAACCTAAAAATCCGGTTTTTTGTATATACCGGTAACCACGGTTTTCCGATAAAATCTGTTTCAAGCTATGTGTGTATCGATCACGACTAATCGAACCAAATACCCCTTTACTACAAAAACTACTTCATAAGCTCCGTGTTAAAAGTATAATAAACATAATTGGTGAGCTACATAATCTGATTGTTTATCCTTCTTTTTGTTAAAGTTATGTTTACGTTATTGTTAGAATCCTTCCAATATAATATGGTCACAATTGTCACAAAAAACCTCGCATTAAAATCCTTTACGTAGTTTAAAAGATCTAAGGGTGCATAGTGACACAGCGGGAAGAGTCTTTATTTATATAGGTTTAGCGTTTGTCAGTAATCTCACCTGATGTTAAGTGACGACGTGACCCAACATGGTAAGTACAACTGCCGGATCCATAGATTTAATATATAATACATTTATGGCCGGAACAACCTAGAGATTCTTGGTGACAGACAAATTGAGGGTGAGATAGCCAAGCCAGATGCACAATTATTTCTATTTAGCCTTTATATATATAATTAATAAAATTGAAGTATCTGTTTGTAATGTGAAAATAATAGCTTTTTACTAAAGGCATATAAAAGTTTACGAGACCTATAACCAAAAAAAAACTTTTTTTTTATTGTTGTCTGTCTGTTTGTTACGGGTAATACCGGAAATGGTTGAACCAATTTTGAAAGGACTTTCAGTGGTAGACAGCTGATATAAGGAGTAGCATAGGTCACTTTTATTTTAGAAAAATAATTAGAGTTCCGCACATATCAATTCGGGCGGTCTAATTGGCTTACGTTGAGTAAACCATAATAGATATATGAAATTAATGTTATACCTAATCGTAGATATTAAAGACATACGAAAAAGTCAGCGAGAGTATATATATATTGTTACGACCTGTTACAACCCGATTAAAAAGATAGAAAAATCCTGTTCCCGAAATATCTCGAAGCAACTACAACCTTCACAGAACTTCGAAATGTTTCGCGTCGTAAAAAACCGCGGCGCATGTTTGTGTAAACATCGCAGTTTACACACACCTTCTCACCTCGATTATCATCGAGTAGGCATAGCAACTAAACGTCGAGAAAGTTAGCGATGATTTTCGATTTTTCTGCGATCGTTTAGAGTAGGTATTTAAGCGGCTCAGGCGCGGCGCCGAAGTAGTTCACTTTTGAATTATAAAGCGATAACAACGAGCGATAAAAGGAAGCGAAACCACAGTGAAATAAATAACAGTGTTGCGAGTTCGTGAAATTTGTAACTGTAGAATTCGAATAAACCTCTTCACGTCAATCATCGGCATTTTTATTACCCACGGGTGTAACAATATCTTCTAAGGAATATCCACAATAAGCATATTTATCTTTAAAATAACCGGGAGCGGGGAGCAAGATTCGCGCATGTGCCCGATCGATGGCATTCTGTAGTTAACCGAAGCCATGGCCACAGCTAGTTCCTTTATACAAAATAAAAAAAAAAAACAATCAAAGAGTGCTTCGAAAATTATTTTATTTATTCGTATATTATTATATAATTTATATATTCATTTAATAATTAAAATCAACCGATACACACAAACATTTTTTCTTAATATCTCACACACGCCTCACGGACGAAATCGGATCTCCCAGCCAAATAATAATCTGACCAAAATATTACCAAAACTGTATATATAAATACTTAGAATTATAGATAATTTCTCGTAAATCGTTTACAAAAACTACAGCGTGTCCAATTTCACTGCATACAATAATCGACTTTGTATAAACTAAATATATAAAAGTAATATCTTATCTACTTTCACAAAATAAATTATTTTAAAAAAATTAAAAAAGTTTACCGAGAGATTTGCAATATGTATTATAGAAGTTAAATACATCGGATAAGTATTCACTAAATTAATACTTTAAAATACTCATCAATATATAAAATAAAATTAATCAGTTTTCAACGCTGCCGTGTTCTAGACGAAGGAATACAATTGTTGATACATCGCGATACGATTTTGTCAAATATAAAAGTAACAAAGGAAAAATGAAAAATCAATTGATATATTCCACAGAAAATATCGATAAAAAAATTGACTATTAAACTATTCGAAATATCGATATAAAATTCAAACATACAATACCTTTCCCTTCTCACTTATAAATAAACCCATAGATTTAGTACAGTATAGATAGGAAATAGGTTTATCTAGACGAGACCAAACCGGAATACACTATTATAACATGCGTATTATTTTGTTGATTTTCTTTGTTATACGAGTTACATCCCGGTACAATACACGTAACCACAATTAAATACGTCTAATTAATATTAAATTTCACTTTAAAACCTTACAAATAAGCGGGATTTGTTTGGTTGACAGATACCAAATAGTCTCATAACCCTATCTCGCTCTTTCTCCGTCGAGTTGCCGATCTATATCTGTATTAAAATCCATGTTAAAACCCGACAGGTGTATTCCTTAGTACAGAAGAAAACTATGAAATAATGACATCTATATACCAGCATAAGTACTGTAATTTGCAATCCACCAATCACACGACCTTATAATATAACGGAATAAATAAGTAAGGAAATAAATAAAAATAATTAGTAACTAAAAATCTAAGTGTGCACTTCACATTCGATCGCTTGAACTAATTTATTTCAGGGCAATAAAAAAATACAATACGTTATTGTGGTTTGATTAAAGATTTTTTTTGTACAGCCAGCATAATTAGTCTCCTAAAAAATCAAATGAAAGATTGTTCCTTAGTGCTATAAAAATAAACTGACACAACTCGATTGTGCTGTCAGCACAACACGCTTCAAAGAAAGACGCCAACAAACAATATTCCAACATGTGATTTCAATCAGGACCCCGACCCGCGCGGTTCTAGTGTTTATGTTTCGAGGCGGAAACAAATTGAAGTTTCTCGTAGATTCAACATCGAACACATTAAAAGAAAGAAATATAATTTTTTTGTCACTTTAAAATGATATTTAGTTTTGGGGTGCGGGGGGTCCGCATCTGATTTCAATCGCAACTTTCAGTAAAATTTCCAAACTGAAAAAACAAAGACCAATAAATCCCATTCATGTGCGTTTGTTTCGCCAAGTACCAGAGCCAGATTTAAAGTTTGAGCGGCCCTGGGGCGATTTTACAGCTGGGCGTTACTTTAGTTGTTATAAAAAAATAATTATATACTAATATTGTGGAGGCCCCTGTTACCCATCCCTAAATCCGACCCTGACCGGTGTCAGTACATGGCACCAGATCAATTTATGTCACGCTGTTCTCATGATCTGTTCTGGTCTTCTTGATTTGTATTCTTATATAGCAGTAATAAAAAAATATGAAAATTGATCACTGCAGAAATTTAAAATAGATCAAATGAAGACTACAATGAAAAAAATATTTTTGTACTGCCTTCCTATAAACATTTTCTGACGACGTTATTTCAATGTAAATTAAGTAGAACTTTTCTACATATCACTTGAATAATTAAACAAAACCATTTTCATTTCTTTACAATACAGAACAATAAAGAAAAATAACAGTCCTATTGGTCATGTAACATTTTCTTATGAATGTAAAATTCTGATCCCTTTTACTTAAATAATTTTACAAAATTTGCAGTATACATTTTTAATCTAAAAAAAACCCTCAAATATTTCTGGAACTATGCGACGCACTTAGATAAAAGGAAATACAGAAAATCGTTTATTCGAGACCAGTGGGACTAATAATCAATTTCAAATGAAAATAACTTGTAGTACCTAATCATTCATTACAAATTAAATCAATAACATACTGTAAGTAGACGTCGAAAAAAGAAACTATAGTTCAATAGATTTTACGTAGATTAATTTTATTGCAGCATTAAAAAAATTTAGTAACCGATAATTACATTTTCAATCATTAGACCTATATCGAACTTTATGTATCCAATTTGGATAAAAAGACATACAGGTTTTTTAAAATAAAAAATCAAATTATTATTTTTATGTAAGTAAACATAAAATCTTCTGAATAATCTTGTAAAATCGACTCAAGTTAAGTAAGTAAGGTAAGTAAGTAGAATTACTACAGAGCGATAACAAAACAAAAAATTTAAGAAAAAAATATAGTTGGTTTTTTTTATGCATTTGTACAAGGTTATACTTATATTCTATTGAAGCCAACATTACAAACAGTGGACTCGACAAAGTACTTCAAACACACACATATTAACGGAATTGTCAATCTTTAATTAATTATTGATTATTTGTTTACATTTATACCGTAGGAGTGATATTTAAATAACGTTTTTTTATAACAGTTTTAACATTTAAAATACAACATACATCGATATCGATAGTGGAAGGGAGATGCATATAACTCTTATTTTTTTATCGAATATTTGATATTGATTTTAAATAATACAAAATTAATCCAGGCTCACATTTAAACATTTTAAAATTCCCTAACAGTTATGTTTTTGATAATTTAATAAAAGAAATACTTATAAAAATATTTGAATAAAAGAATGAAGGAGAACAGTCAGTAAGTAAAAAAAACATTATTCTAATGTCACTCCCTTAAAAGATTAAGACTCACATAAGTCAGTGACAGTATTGACAACTGTTACCGTGCCAAAAATTTCTTTAAGAAACTAAGGCCTATACAACGGCACATAGCCGCTAAATTCACTGCTTAGGCCCTAAACTACGCTTATAGTCTATCACTAATTTTTTACTCTCGCCTAATGCAAAATTTTTAATAGACAACTATAATTTTTTTACACATCAAGTATACATTTACAAGATCTACTAGAAATAACTGGCCAACGAAAGAAACGTCGATGGTGCGGTCTCGTTTATCGATAAAATCGACACACAGCGCACATCACTCGCTCGATAAAATTTCGAAGACTGCGGAATAATTGAAACGTGGAATTAAAAATACTGTTTCGTTGCTACGAGCAAATTATTATAAAAATAATTATATTGAAAGTGACACTCGATAAATCTATGTTGTATTTTTCTTTTGTCATCTATAATTAAAATTGATTTCAACCTAATACTTTTAAGACTTAAAAATAGTAATATTTACAGCCAACTACACAATTAAATACAAGTACATATGTCGCAAAAAATATGTACGCACTTATAGTACATAAAGAATTCGAGCTATCAATAAAATTACTTCGTACACAACTACGGGCTCTGGCGTACACTCAGCGACATATAAGTGTGCGTCGTTAACAATGAATGTTTTTAATACAATAAACATCCACACTTCCAAGAAATACGATTTACATGAGATTCTAATTATACTGAGCTTGTTTTCTCATCCGGTAATTGTAAATCTCAAGATAAATTGCCCGTAGTGAAATCTGTATAAATGGAATTGTTATCATGTATTTAGCCATACACTTTTCTGTTACCAAAAAATCTGGCATGCTGTGCCCACTTCTGATAAATTTTCTTCTCCCGTTTAGTAGTCACTAGTAGATATCGAAAATTCGCAAGCCACTTACGTAACGAAGGTGATCTGAAGGGCATACAGAACGAACGTACGGAGATTGTTTTTTTTTTTGTATTTATCATTCGTATTCGCGATCAATTTATTACAAAATGTTCAACTGATTTTTTTGTCCCTGTTCTACACATAATAACATATACTAGTGTAGCACCTGAAATTAGAAGACTCCTCATCGGAATCTTCTCGACGGTGACGCCACTATCGTATGTCACGTGGTACGGCGCCTGCGCAGCGTTGGTGCGGCGGTGGTGCTCTTATAAAGTGCAGGGTACCGAATGAGCACTCTAGTACTTAATTCCCATAGGAGCGATTCTATGTTCATGACATCAGTAATGATGTGAAATGTTATGGACAATGAATCGTTTGATGTTGTAAAATGAAATTTGCCTTTAAAAGATATATAGATTTTAAATGAGAATTTATTCGATTTATTCGAGATTTATTTGTGTTCATGAAGAGTATATTAAACATGTGTCTAGACGCGTATCTATTATTTTTTATATTGATGTTGTTTGTATTGATATTTTGTCCATACTAATATTATAAAGAGGTAGAGTTCCTGAATATGTTTGAAGGCGGTATCTCTGGAGCTACAGATTCGATGGTACGTTCAGACTGATGTTTTATTCTTATTAATTATCTTTTATTACAATCAACGCGTAAGAAGTCGTTGGCTGATGATAGTCTTTAATACAGTTAGTGTCTTGTGACCCGGACGATGTTTATTTTAATGAGAATGTAGGTAAGATTCTGTTTTTGGGTATTTGTTTTTAATGTTATTATTAAAATATATCGCTGCATTAGAGGGAGAAATAGTTAACTAAGTCGTCTCCAAAATATTCTAAAAAATTTGTCAGGTAACTAACTGCACTTAAATTTTAAAACGTCACAATTTTAACGTCAAAATTTTGGATAATTTAGACTTTTTCACATAAATTACAAGAACCAAAGTGTAACAGACTAACAGACTCAAAAGATAAACATTAAGTCAGTGTATAATATATAAAACGAAGTTTTTGGCGGGATCTTCAAGTGACATGTTATGGTTTTTATTTTTAATTAATTGACTTAGGTTTTTGACCCTATATTATGTAATATTGGTGGCGTTTTGCGTGACATAGTTTGGTTTTTGTGTATGAGTGAAGTGGATTATAAATATAAGCTGAAAGCATTCATTCTGAGATCCCACAAAATCTTCCTAGAAAGTTCTAACAAGGGAGCCACCATCTAGTTAGGATAGTGAATCGTCATAACACTATAATTCACTCGATAATGGCAGTAAATAGTTAGTAGAGTAGTAGTTTTCTCGTAAATAATTTTTTTTCCTAGTTATCTAGTTCTCCATCTAAGAGAGCGATATTTTTAAATTTTATGGAACTGTTTTTGAATTGAATATTAATTGATAAGGGGCCATCCATAAATTAAGTCACACGAATTTCATGATTTTTCTCCTCTCCTCCCCGGTCCTTGTCACAGCTGGTCACATTTGTGAGACCCCCCCTACCTAGTGTGATGTCACATATTTTGCAATTTTATAATTAGAAATTTATGAAATTAAAACAGCAGTGTTCGGAAATTATTTTAATTTTCATTTAAATTATTTTTCAATAAAATCGACGTCAAATCAAACAAAGGTATAAAAATTAACAAAACATAAAAAAATATATCTAAGAAACAATGATGTACTTACATTGTCGATAATATTCTTAAAGTCGGTAACTTATTTTTCTTCGAACTATAAAGGTAATAAGTTTCAAATAATCGAGCTGTAAAAGTTGTTAAATAAAACATTGCTATGTTCGAGATACAGAAGTCCAATTTAATTTTTTCTCTGATTATTTTGACTAGAGGGTTGAGATTTAGTGCAACGGAGGTTTTGGGGCTTGAATGGAAGGAAACACATTCTTTCGAGTTTGGGAGGTTTTCGACTTAAAGAAGTTCTAATGTACTTAGATATAAAATATTATATTATGAAAAAATGTGATGTCACAAAATTTGGGACCCCTCCCCAACCCTTGTCACACATTGTCACACTTCGTCGACCCTCTCCCGCCCCTAAACGTGTGACGTAATTTATGGATGGCCCCTAAGTGTCCTTCGATTGTATAATGTACCATGTTAGTTACTCGATAAGTAGTTTTCTGTGAGCTATTAACCATTCTTAACAGTTTTATATATTATAATTTTATTACTTAGATATTTATTCGAGTTAATATATAAAAACCCGGCTACATTTCTTCGTTCAAAAAACTTACAAACGAGTCGTAAAATCCATGAATATGGGATGTTTAGGCTACATATTTTTTCTCCCCTATAAATATCTAAAGTTGAAACCATTGTATATTTTTCGATAAACATAATAATGCTTTAAAATGTTTGCTATTTTTTATTAACAGACTTCCAAAAGGAAGTGTGTTCTCAATTCGATTGTATATGTTTTTTTTTTATAGATGTTAACTTCTTTATGAACCTATTTGGATGATTATTTTTTTGTCAAAAAGGGTACCTCAAGGGTAGTCCCATTTTTATTGGCATTGGACGTTGGATTTAGAAGATACATCAAGGGTACGCCACAAGTTCATTAAAATAGGTTTTCTTTTTTGTAAAAAATTGCCTAGTACAAATGAGATTGGATGAGATGAGATCTGGGCCATTTATTACTTCATTTTCACTTGTACTTTGAGAAGTATTAGTAGTTCCATTGGTTTCATTATTGTCACTGTCTATTGATCTACGTAAATGATCAAAGCATATCTTTTCTCCACATTTAACTTGTTACATATAATGCTAATATGGGTGATTGGAATCTAAACAGCCACCGCATACTGTTCACAGTAATACATTTCCTAAATCAGCTAATTCTACAACATATGGATTTTCAACAGAATTAAAAATCAAGACCAAATAAGTATGTAAAATCATTGGCGTTATAATTCCTTCCTTCTTCAAAGGTGATTACTTCTCCAATATACTGGCATATAAACTGACCCTTTTATTTTCTGCTCAGTTCTTACACTCTGTTAACAAACATTTGATGTACGAAAAATGTTTAGTTTTATATTTCGACCACTTCGAACAATACGATTATTACATTCTGAAGAACACTTGCAGGCTTTGTTACATTCACAAATTGGAGTGCCAGGTGCAACTCTGTCTTTTATTCTTTGTATAAGCAAACGCCTGCAAAACCACAATAGGATTTCGAACGACAATTACATGCCGAACAATCACATCCGATTGGTGTAACATCAGGAATTATAACACCAGCACCAGGTATACATTGACTTATATATGTGAAGTTTTCTGGTCGACCAGCCAAATCAGTATTATTATTACAAAGTACAATACAATATTTTGACACGAGAAGTGGTTAGTAGTTGCGACGTCTCATAAAAATAAAACACACAATGAACTACCCTAGGCCATGAAATTATTACAGTGACACCTTTTGTAAGTTGAGTTACAATGAGTTTTACTAAATTTTCATTCGCTGATTTTCCTTTTAAATGTATCTACTTTTCACCGTCTACTAGTTGCGATGGGTTAGCAGTCATTTCGACGTTAACAAATAACAAAAAGTCCATCCAAAATCCATTTCTTACATAATTCAACTCATAATTCCTTGTTTTATAATAGAATATTTTCATTACTAATGAACCAAAGTGTTCTAAAATAGAAGAAGATAGCTTCGTTCTTTTCTTATAAAACCGGTGATTTTGTAGATATCCATTTATTCTTTGCTGACATCGATACCTTTTTACATTTTACATTATTCAACTCAATTAACAAAATGTTATAAAATAGAAGAAGATAAGTTTTGTTATTCTGTACAATCGGTCTTTGTAGATAACCATTTATTCTTTGCGGTCGTCATTTCTTACGTGTCTCAACTAAAAATTCTTTATTTATCATGAAATATTTTTCTATTTAATTCGTTTTTAACGATGTAAAACAGAAGAAGATAGCCTCCTGTAAAATCGGTGATTTTGTAGATATCCGTTTATTCTTAGCAGACGTCAATAGTTTGAGTGACATCCTCGTATGATGGGATGTGAATCTGGACCGATATTGCAAGACCCTGTTTTTAACACTGTGTCCATCGCTCCTCGAAGAACTGGCGCATGTTGTGACCAGCTCTACCGACTGGGCTATAATCCTCGTTGAACACTTCGCAGTTGCTGAATATCAGCCGGACATCAGACGCGAACTCCTCTTTGCATTTATACCTGATAGGATAGAAAACCATTATACAACACTGATGTACAAATCTGCATGCTGGGCAACGAAAGAGAAGGATGAATAAAGTAGTATATATAATAATAATCTTATTTTTGCGCTTAACGGTAACCTGAGGCTGCCTGTCCATGAGGCAGAATAAAGGAAGGAATAAAGGAGAATAATTGCATGACTAGATTTTTCTTGCAATTCTATTGGTCGAAATTTGCACAGTCTTAAAAGCTAGTTAGCGTAAGCGTTCGATATATATACAGCGTGTTAACGCGCGTAACGGGTGCTTATTGTGCTAAATACTCAATTATAATCTAATACATGTTATTGACAAAGGAAATCTTATTAATTATTCGTATAATTCATCAATTTTATGTAATAACATATTTTCAACTATATCGTTGGCGTCTGTACTATTTACAAAATGGTATTACAAAAGCATATGTTCTATTGTCTTTCTGGTGAGCGACCTAACAAGTGCCTTAATAGAACCTAATAATATTGCGTATAGATATAAAGCGGACTCACGTGCTATCCTGCAGTTTCCGTTTGATTGTCGACAGGTCCATAGGACATTTGATTACCTTCTTGTACTGTGGGAATTGTTTTGTGTTCACTGGCAGGAGGAACGGCCATGCGTGTTCGTGGCATTCCATCTCACATAGCAAATTCCTGATGTTAATTTATGACGCAATTAAACACAGTTTTATTTAAAATAACAATATAATATGTTGAATGATGTTGGTGAAACATCGATTGTTAACAAATCCGATAAAATTGATTGTTTTGAAAGTAAACTATCGATTGTTTCTTAGTAATGAATCTAATATCCGACCTAGAGAAATCAGCAAAAAAGTCATTCGCGTTGTCCACGTGGCTTTTTTATTCTTAAATGAAAAGCAAAAAGTCTGTGATGTTCCTTGACGAAAAAAAAAACGCGCACTGTCCTTTTTAACCGATTTTCAGTCATAACTTCTTTGTTTTAGAACAGATTTGGATGATTCTTATTTGTTGGAAAGGGGATTCATTGGCACTGCACTTTTAACTTCGAAGATACAAAAGTGAACTCTTCAAAACCATTGAAGTTAGTTTACTTTTTAGTTAAATATTGTCTTGTAATATATTATAGTATCGATAGTTTATAGTACAACTATTTAATGAACACTACTGTTGGGCGAAGACATCTACCCAACCAACACGCCAAAAAATTGATAATTCTGTATTTATTTCACAAAATTACGGTACAAATCGTTCAGGTCTCTTCGCGATGATTTTCTTGATCGTCAAACTAAATTCAAAATATTTCAGGTAAAAAATTGCACGAGCCGTCATTTTGTTACGTCGTGTGGACCGAACTTGTACATAAAATTAAGATAAAAAGCACTCACTTGCAAAACTGCATGTCTTTAACAAGTTTCTTGGCGTTGTTCTTCTCTTTCTTGGCGCGAGACAACACCGGCAAGTTCTCAGTGTCGCGATCCTCGCCTGCAACGTAACAAAGTTTACTAACCGCGCATTATCTCCATTAATAAAGGATATTAATGCCTTATGAGAAATATTTCTCAAGATTCATAATTGAGAAAAACACAAACTTAAACAGAAGAGAAAAGAAAGAGATAGGACATACTGACACTTCTAGATATTGAAGCGACTTTTTCACAGTGTCGGCTTCAAAAAATATTTGTTAGGATCATACAATGTATCTGAGGAAACCATAGCATGGTTGGCATAGCATAAATAAATATGGTAACATTATTTTTCAATTTGACATTAGTGGTTGTCAATTTAATCCGTGGGATTAAAAAACGCAATTTAGGCAGTGATCGATTAACACCTGTCCCTTATCTAGGATTCAGCATCGAATCAGAGGGTAGTGTTAATAACATAAATTGGTTTTTACCTAACATAATTTTAATTTTATATAACAGGTTTTAATGTTGTCAATCTCTTTCTCTTCTCTGTATCATGGCTGTGCACACGTAAGTCCAAATGAAAAGTGATTAAAAAAACTATTCACTATTCTTCCATGCCACACTAATTTCAGTGATTTCTGCCTATTACGGATGGTGATAACCAAGTATATATAATAGTAAAAATGTATTACTGTCGATATGCTGTTCTGGTTCCTCGTGCTGTAAGGCTCCGTTACCGCCGACGTACTGGAGCGCTCGTCGCTTCTCTGGGGGAGGACCGTCCTCCGAGGTTAACTCCGGAGCGGGCACTGCAATGTGTCGCATATCATTAATAATTATCGGTCGACAATGTGTCACTATCTTAACACTGTATTTGTTTGTATTTGTATTTGTGCATTCATTATTTATTGATCGACAATGCATCAGTACCTGAACACTGCACGGTGTCACATAACATTAATTATCGATCGACAATGCGTCACTATCTTAACACTGCATTTGTCCCATAGCATTCATTATTTATTGATCGACAATGCGTCAGTACCTGAACACTGCACTGTGTCACATAACATCCATATTGATCGACAATGCGTCAATACCTGAACATTTCTAAGTATCACATAACATTTTAAGGCCGTAAGTCGCACGTTTTTACTTATACTTTTTTAAAGTTTTTTTATGTCAATATGTCCGTCATTTGACGTCGCCGAACGGCTCCAACGAAAAAATAGGCGCTGGTTGTTTACAACCAGCATTATTCTGAGCTGAGGCCGTTTTGTAGCAATTGACATTTAACTTTTGTTACTTAATAAATAGATGTGAAAATATTTTTTTAATTATCTATGGTTTCAAAAGTGTTTGTTACAAATTTTTTTTTTTATTTTTTATATAATGGCAATGTTAATCCACAATTCTGCCAATATCTAGCGAACAAAATATTTCCCTAATCTCCAAAGTTTAAAAAATGTTTAAAAAAAACTGGTGACCACCTAGACGGAGGCGACATTTCGTGAGACTTCAAAAGGTGATGTGTCACTTTTATTACACTATGATATTTAACAGCATCATAAACAGAGTTTTCAAGAGTGAGTTTTGATATTGTTCCAACTTTGTATTCATGCCTGTCTGCAAAGTGGAAAATATCTCATGAATTCTAAATACCATGTTGGGTTGGGTGAGATTTTTCCCCAAAAACCCCTACGACCCGGCTGTTTACTACGAAAGAAGTTGGATTATTATTATTATTATATTTCGGCACCTGTAGTGTTGCCAGATGGCAGTGCGTTGCCGCTCTGGCGTAACCACTAGCAGCACATATAGGATCGTGCGTCGACTCAGCGTTTTTACGACAGTTTCCTGAGGTAATTATAATCAAAATGATACTATAAAGTAAATATGTACCCTTTTGATATTAAAACATCAGCCGAGTTCATTGATAATATGAACAATTATTAACAGTGCTTGATGGGTATATCGGAATATAAACTCTATAGTAAAGGTGATAAGATTTCCAACATTTTGTTAACCACAATCTTCTTTCATTTTTCTTTTTTGTATAAATATGTGTACAAAATCTCCATCTGATATCTGTTGCGTAAAGAAATAAGATAAGTGATTTTTGAGAGAACAACTTCATACTAATATGAAGAAACAAAAAATACATTACATTAGGGATGAAAGATATTATATACTGACATAGATATTCGATAAATATCAAAATAAAAACATCGTTGTTAGACACTTTGGTGCAACCCAAATAAGGCGACATTTATTTTGTTTTATGGTGCTATTTCTAATGTTGTTTTTTTAAGGAATACTTGTGTTTCTGTTTATATTTTAATAACGTACATATCCTTAATTTACATTTACAACACTAAAATATGCAAACATCGATGTTCGATATTTTTCTTCATAACATCGAAGAATCGATGTTTCAGGGAACCTAATATTTAAAAAATATGTCTATTTGCACTTATCGTTGACTCTCTGTTAATCTGATTCAGGTAGGACATACCTGGAGCATGATTTGTGATTCCGTTCTCCGGCTCGGTAAGGTTCTCCTCTATCTTGTCAACCGGTTCGATCTTCTCAGGTGTATGGAACACGCTCGCGGAACATTCCTCGGCGGTAGTCGACGTTGAAGCGTGCGATGGCGCAGGACTGCAAGAAAAAGAATTGTATACAGATAAAAAATTGGTGTAACAAATCAAAGATAACTGCAAGGTTTTATCCCGCATTCCAACAAGATGATGAGGTTAGTCCTCGATGATTATACTTTTTTACATGCATACATACATTACGCCTCTCACCCAACGGGTTAGGCAGAGACCACGTCCATCGACATGGTGTGATCCTGGCATACATCTTTCGCTTCATCAACATTCGTCAATCTTTCATGAATGCTCATCGGTTTAGACTACTCTCGACTTGAACTTTCTTCAGAACGTTCCCAATTTGATCGTGGAAAGTTCAACTTTTTTTACTATGCAAAAATAGATTAACAGTATACATAATTATATAATCAAACTAGCGATGTGCCCACGGCTCTGCACGCGTTTGTTCCTACTCATTAGTTATTTAAATCCCGTAAATTTATTTTTACTCATAATTGACAATTAATATAATAATATCCATTATAAATGACATATACTTTCCGTATACAATTTTTTGAAGTGAAAACTTCTATAGGATGGTTTGGATGGGGGAGTAAATTCATGTAATTCGTCATCGACATGGTCACGCGACTTGTTAACGATTATCAAAAAATGTTATTACACATAATTATATTTTACAAAGTTAGTATTTCTTATTTCAAAATAAATTTGTTTGTATTTGCTTAATTCTATTATTAATATTAATCATAGTTACTTTTATTATTATTAATTATATTATTTCAAGTTTAGGAAAAATGTTTATAGTTTTAAGTTTTCACTTCTGTCGGCAGTCCTAATGACTGCTTTGAATTTTTTTCCTAAATATATTTTTTGCGTTTCATATGCCTATCAAATTAAGGAATGATGTATGCTTCCCGTCTACAAAACTTTATCAGAATCGGTTGACAATTGATGCAAATGATTTTTTTTTTAATTCTTTTTTTCTTCTAAATTATTATTGGCAATTCTTATATAGCCCATGTACAAATTTTATCAAAATTAGTCAAGAATTTTTCTTTTTAAATATTTTTAAAAATAGTATTGAAAATTCTTATACCCTATCAATTCACCCATGACATAAGCATCACGTGTACAAAATTTCATAAGAATTGATCTAGCCGTTTTTGAGACAAAAAATCTGGATACACAAACAGACAAACATGAGACAAAAAAATTTTTATGGCATATTCGTGATCAGTGTCTTTTATATAGTAAGCTTATCGGGAAATTTTGGAGAAATATTAAATGTACAAACAGAACCACATATTTATCAATATAGATTAAAATGACGTTTATTTAGACGTTAAATTATTTTTACACCACAAAAAAGTAATTAAAATTAATTTACATTTATTGGCTTGCTTGTTGGCCTTTTGGGCGCAGTTCTAGTAAGCCCTTCTCTTGAACCGGGAGGTCGCGGGATCGATTCCCGCCCACAATTTATATTTGTGTGATGATCATAATTGGCAGTTGTATGCCCGAGTGTTATTTATTTAACTGCCTCACTAGCCTAGTGATCGTAAGCGCGACTGCTATAATCGAGGTCCTGGGTTCGATTCCCAGGTCGAGCAAAGTGTTATTGTGTTTTTCTATGAAATTCTCAGTAGCAGCTCGGAGTTTGGCTTTGTTCCCGATTAATAGCAATAGGCTCGCCCTCATTACATGGGACCTAAAAAACATACCCGGCGAACTGTGTGTGTATATTAGTAAACCTCTGCCTATCCCTTCGGAGATACAAGCGTGATGGTATGTTGTGTTATGTATACCAGCTTTTTATTTACCATAATTCAAACTTTGCACAGTTTGGAATGAAATGGCCGTGTGTGAAATTGTATCCCCATATTTATTTATTTTACTTGAAACGCCTATAGAGAGGTACAGAGAAACTTTGGAGTTTTCTATCTCTACTCGGGGGCAGCCAGACTTGTGAAATACCTTCACGCTACAGATAATCGGAGCCAAATAGACTGCGTTGAGTAGTGTTTCCAGAACACCTTGGGGAAAGGGGGTTCAAGGCAGGTAACGCGCTGGTGGTACCTATGGTATTATTACAAGCGTCCATAGCCTAAGGGTAACCAGGCCGTAAACTTGTTTAAAAAAAAACTTGAAAGTAAAAATACAAAACCCACCTCGGCACCATATTCTGATCGATTTCGAGGCTCGTGTCCTTGTCTTTATGCTTGCTCTCTCGTTTCTTCGTGTTCCGCGGCTTCTTGGGCGGAGCGCGCGATATACATTGGTTACAGTACCACTTGCCGCGGGGGTTCTGAACAACATTATATCGATTCATAAATTAGATGCTTCAATGTTAATTATGAAGGTAGATAGATATAGGAGTGGGGGAAGAACGAAGAAAGTATGGATGGATTGTGTGAAGAATGATATGCGTATAAAAGGAGTGACTGAGACGATATTTAATACAGTGGAAGAAGAAAACATGTTACTTGTGCCTATTTAAGTAGGATAAAGGGTAAGAAGAAGAAGAAAAATAAATTAGATAATTAAACTATTCTTTGATTCAATTTAAAAGATTAAAAATCGTAATCATACATGACCCATAGGAGCATTCAATAAATTATCATAGGCCTAAGGTTTATTTATAAAAAAATCTCGATTTTAACGCTGAAAATTCTAATATACAAAAGGAAACCGCGATTAACTGATTGACTGATCTATCAACATAGCTTAAATCACTGAACGGCAATCATAATAATAGTTAGTTAATAATAGTGATAATTTGGCAAACGGATAGTTATTATGACGCAGGCATCCGCTAAGAACGGATTTTTAAAATTCAACCCTTAATTGTAAGGAGATTAAAATAATGTCGTAGGAAGACGAAAACTGCTGTTAATCTGTTGCAAGCGGAAGTAGCTAAGAAATTTCTGATGAATTATTTGACAAATATTGTATGAAGAAATCATATTTAACATGGGTGAAACCGTAGGGCACAGCTGGTGTACAATAAATCTCAGCGTAGCAATCCCCATACGATCATTTGATGAACCAACTACAATCAACCGGTGAACACGCTACGATCACTTGGTGAACCATCTACGATCAACCGGGGAACCCCACTTTCAGAAGCCCTGATTTATTAAATACATGATACTAACCTTGTTTAGCGGCGGGTAGTGACAGTCCTGGTGGTAGGCGCGCACGCAGAGCGCACACGGGATGGTCCGGCCTGCGCACGCGCCGCCGCACACGATGCACACGCGCTCTCCGCGCGCCTTGTTCACGCACTCCCAACAGTACCTGCACAACAAACACTGCCTTATCTAACCAATTTATTAACATTTTGGTTGACTGACAGTACACCGAAAAATAAGTTAAATGGAATAATGATGAATGATGAAAGTGTTACTTTACGGAAATCCATCGTAAATAATTTATTAACTCAGCTCCCGGGGATAGCATATATGCCAATTTTATTAATTAGTTATTATTAAAGATTCCATCTTCCAGTAGCCAAAGAAGCATTACAAGAAAACAACTGGAAACTTGCACATATAACACCAATTCACAAGTCAGGGGCACTGGATGATGTGACATATTATAGACCAATATCCATTTGTGGAAAAAATTTCGAATCATTGGTATATAAGAAGATACTACCCCATATTCAGAACCGCATCAATTACAATCAGCATGGTTTCCTACCACGGAAATCAACTGCTACGAATTTGCTAGAATATGTATCTGATATATCTGAAGCTCTTGATGATAACCAAGAAGTACATGCAATTTATACAGATTTCCGAAAAGCATTTGACTTAGTAAATCACAATTTGCTTTTAAATAAACTTGCGTATATGGGTATACATGGTTCCTTATTAAGATGGTGTGAATCGTATGTGGGTAAACGCTACCAATTGGTAGCAATTCATGGCCACAAATCCATGGTGTCTGAGACTCCGTCTGGAGTTCCTCAAGGTTCCCATTTGGGTCCGCTTTTTTTCCTAATATTTATAAATGATCTTTGCGATTCCATTCAGTGTAAATTCAAAATGTATGCTGATGATTTAAAATTATATCGCATTGTTAGTAGTACTTTAGACGTACAATGTCTACAATCTGACATTGACAATGTTAATAAATGGTGTAGGTATTAATGGCATGTCGCTTAATCCAGATAAGTGTTTTCATATAAAGTTTACAAGAAAGAAAAAGCCTCATATCGGTGATTATATGATCGACTCTATTAAATTAAAGGAAGTAACAACTATTCGAGACTTGGGCATCATTGTAGATGGATCTTTGAGCTTTCGATATACATCGATAACATAATCCAAAAATCATCCAAATTATCTGGGTTTATTAGTCGTCAGATGAAAATATTTAAAGAACCCAGCCTAACGATAATAATATACAATACTATTCTACGCGGAATTTTAGAATACAATAGTCCTGCTTGGAATCCCTGCTACCAAGTACATTCTGACAGAATTGAACGAGTACAAAAGCGTTTCATGTACCACTTGGCATATTCTGATTACAAATGTAAAATCTTGAAAACTTATGAAGAACGCCTTTATTATTACAGAGTTATGTCGCTTTGTACTCGTAGGAGGAACTCTGACATCGTGTGTC
Organism: Saturnia japonica; assembly: GCA_033032175.1. Classification (NCBI taxonomy): domain Eukaryota; kingdom Metazoa; phylum Arthropoda; class Insecta; order Lepidoptera; family Saturniidae; genus Saturnia; species Saturnia japonica. The sequence goes on from CM065331.1 coordinate 4,709,729, forward strand.
TTTTTAAATTGCTACATGGAATCACAGACTCCCCCTACATTCTTGAACGTTTGAATTTTGCGATTCCACGTTTGGGCAGTCGTTTGCATAACAGAAAAACTTTTTACCTGCCTCATTGCAGAACAAATATTGCTCAACATTCTCCATTATATCGTATGTCCTCTTTCTGTAACGCTGTTCGCACAGAGATTGATATATTTTCAGGTTCTATTTCCTCTATTAAAAATATTCTTAAAATACTTAAATAATGTAATTTCTATGATTATAGTTTACTTAGTTTTTGTACCGCCTAATGTGTTTTTTTTTCTATAACTTATGTGCATGCTGTATCCACATCTAGAAGAGTACAATCATTGCATGATTTTACAATATTGCTCATTTCTAATTATATACATATGTTGTAGTCAGTTTTGTGGACCAATAATTAAATAAAATAAAATAAATAACAAATAAATAAATAAAACAAAAATATTATTCTGAAAAAACACAAACTGACCAATCTCCTTCTGTACAATCATTGCATGATTTTACAATATTGCTCATTTCTAATTATATACATATGTTGTAGTCAGTTTTGTGGACCAATAATTAAATAAAATAAAATAAATAACAAATAAATAAATAAAACAAAAATATTATTCTGAAAAAACACAAACTGACCAATCTCCTTCTGGTATCTTGTCCATTCTCGGTTTAAAACAGTATGTGTGGTATCCCTTATCACAACCGTCGCATAAAAGCAGCTGATCTTCATTGTCACCGCTCAAGCAAAACTGACAATTCTGTAAGAAGAAAAAATAAACTGACACATATTTTACATTAGGCGAGAATTTAAAAGACGCACTAATTACTAAAGGCCAATTTTTCAATAGTCAGATAACTTTATTGGTGAATATATTTGACGTTTTGACAGATAATGTATAGAATTTCTGTCAAAATTTAAAAATTATTCCTCATTTAAAGTATCTGGTGATTGAAGAATCGGCCTTATGTGTCAACAGGTTTTTTTTTCGCATGAATTCGTGTTTATCATATATTTTTTGTTTTCTTTTTTTATGATAAAAGGTCAGAGCTGATTAGTTTAAAAATATAAACCAATATTATTTCACAAAAAATTGATTGAGTGATGATTATAATACACTAGGAAAACTATTTCAAAGTTTTTTTCCCAACTGTCCGGTAGTCTATAAATATCATCATCTCTCCTGACCCTATTCTTTACAATTGTCGTTGGTAATCACATGGTGTGTATAAAGGCAATGAGAAAGTAAAGTAGTTAAACGTACGGCTTTCATGATGCTCTTGTCCCAAGCGACGGCTGCCTCGAGAGCCTGAAGAAGCATTGCTAGTTGGGCTGAGGTCCCGCAGCGTGCAACTGCCTCGCGCCATGTCGCCAGGCCGCGCGCTATTCCCTTATTCTCCGCTAAGACATAAAACCCAAAACCCCACACATATAGTATGCTGTAGTCGTCCCAAAATAATTCCAATTTTGACGTATCTCGTTCATTAAAGAAAACAAGTTATTAGTAAACCACAAAGCAGTGACGGTTTGAAACCGTTTTGAATAATCCAAACTCGATCAAAATTATAATAACAGAAACTTTGAACTACTGATGATACTGTTATGTTAATATTTAAACAATACAAGTATAAATTATATTACACTAGGGGGCCCAAAAAAAACCTTTTTACTTCTCACATGAAAATAAGTTAATTTAACATGTTTTAGAATTCTCATTAAAAAACCAACTCGAAAAATAATGTCAACAGTAGACCACAAATACATGACGAGATTTTTTTGTATTTTTTTACCAATTTTGGTATTTAAAAAGTTGAACGTCCTTTTCAATGATTTTTTCCCAGTTCATTTTTGGGTGAGAATTATTAAAAAGTTGAAAGTTTTTTTTTTTGAGCCACCATAAACTGCTTTCTGGTGTCTTAAAAAACTTTTGTTAAACGTAGTAATGCGAACTTTACTACTTCTCATAAATATATTACTACTACCTCTTATAATAATTCGAATTCTCGTAAAAGTCAGTTTCATTGTTTAACGATTTTTTTTTATTTACTTAATCAGCTTGTGCATATATCACACGACACTCACGAATTGTCTATTATATAGTATCAATAGTTGCTTGCATGATTATGTGTTCAAACAATAAATTATTGAAGTGAAAACATTTTTAATACTGTTGTGATTTGAAACCCGATGAAATGAAAAAGCGACACTAAAAAGAGACAAACACACTCATCTATAAGTTTAAGCCAGCGAGAGAATAAGATAGGATACATTATACATTGTTTCCTATGATCTCGGTCTTCTCTTTATACGTGTGTGCGCGCATGAGTATTATTAGGAAGCCTTGAGAAAAGGCGGCATAGCCAGCGTGGTGTATTGTTCACGTGTGTCGATTATATGAATATTTTTATGTTTTCTGAAGGTTTCACATCTTACGCGTGTGAACTGCCAGCACGCATGATTTTTTTAGTTTTTTATTGTTATTATTACCTTTGACTTCTGTGGGCCCATCAGAGTTCTGCGGCGAGGGTGTAGACGAGTTACCGTGCTCGCCTTGCAGCACAGCTCCAATGTTCGCTTCCGCCGTGCTATCGTAATACAGAAAAACTAACATTATTAATAAATTACATGCGTCCGTTCTGATCGATTTAAATCGTATCTAATTTAACACGTTGACGACTATATATCTTGTATAGGTTATTTCTCAAAGGGGTTTCATGTGGCAACGCTAAATCTTGTTTAACTGATTATAAAAATTAGCGAAGCAAACATCATTTTAAAGAGTAATTTCCCTGCACTTGACGAAAAATAGACACATCGTTTAAAATTAACATTTCTATTAAAACATAATTTAGGAATGCTAACTGTTGATGAAAATACATTCAACTAAGTATTATAACATATAGGTGGCGCCATCTATTAACAATATATTTAAGTAACATGACAGCTGTTAGATTGTTTACGTTAAATAATGTGTGAAATATTCGAACGGGTCGGTTAATTATATTATATTAAACAAATGTATAAATTTTGATCATTAATTTGTGAAAATTACTGTTTATGAATAGTATCATTAAAACATCTCTGTAACATCGGTGAAATCTAATTGGACATCAGAAAGTGATGAAATACACGAAAACAACTTTATTTCAATATAACATCGATGATATATTTTTATAATATTTCTATCGAAGTAAAAAATATCATCACCATCTAAATTTCATAATCGTAAACAACGAAATCTAAAATTCGAATGACACAAAAAATTTTGAAAAATTTCCATAACAACTACAAAGCCAATTTCCAAACCAAACAAATAACTAAATAAATATTAAAAATAATAAGGTTTTTTTTTAAATAATAAACACAACATGAAATTGCATTATCTACTTGTCAAACAATACGTTATAAAATAATAATAATAATAATAATTTTATCTTGTATTTCACCGCTACAAAATCCATAATGTATAGCGAAATTAACACATATAGTGTGCATCTCATTTCAATTTGCAATTTTTGTATTCAATGTACAACTTTGACTTAGGACAAATTATTTCAACTAACATTAATATATTGTATTTATCGGTGAATGCATTGAAAATATGACCCAGTGTACTACACATCACCGTATGTCACACTTACATAATAAAATAAATGATCTTGTTACGTCAAAATTAAGTCATGTTATTTTCTGTTTACTTGGTGACTGCATTTTACTGAGAAAAAGTATTATTCATCAAAGAGTAAAATTATTTCAGTAGCGACTATTAATTTACAATGGGTATTCTTGTCCAGGAGCAGACCTTTAATTTTTGAAGTCACATATAAAGTATTGTCTAACAATATTTATTTAAAATTACCATTAAACCGTTATAAATAAATAATAAAAAACATCTACCCACCACAAAACACTCGAAACAATACACACGTTAGCGCGAGAGATATAAGTTCACTTTACCTAGCATACCTTTGTACCAAAGGCGGTTTGAGATATCTCCGCTCGATATGCGCCTCGAGTGCTGCCAGCTTGTGTCGAGCGTGTGGCACTAGCTCCGCGCCGGTCGCGTCCTCACTCACCACCAGCCGGGAGGGTCGCCATCCCTTCACCTGCATCGACGCGGCCGCTACACGTTCCTCCAATTGCTCCACCTGTTGTTATACGAACAAAGTTGTTGTCGAGGCAATAAGCAAACGGACAGTCATCACAAAAAATAAATCTACTTGAAAATAATTCTCTTAATATTATAATCATTATTCAACTGTTTTTTTTTGTTGTGAAAACACATTGATTTATGTGTTTTAATGAATAAATAAGATCGAATATTTTGTGCTGTTCTTCATGTCAAACGAAACACCAATAACAGCGCATGACGTCATTCGTGTGTAAGCGAACGTTACGCAATTGGTGCGTTGAGCTGACATCTGTTGTTTCTTTAAAGTTTTCTGGGTGTATTTAGTACCGACTCCACGTATGACATTGCGCGCTCTGCGGTATCGTTTGCGCGGAAATTTAAAAATGTATACGTTTCGACGTAATTTTAAGTACAAATAAAACGGTATTTATTCGAAATTATATTTCTCCTAGATTTATTCATCTATAATAATAAATAATCAACCCTTTATGAAAAGTTGTCCGGTTGCTTATTTCACAAAGGTCGCATTTGACACTGGTCAAAAAACCATAACTTTTATTTATTCTTAGGTTTAACGTTTAGTCAAAATCTTCTTGGTGTTAATTAAAGGTGTTGCCTATATAGAGAGGATTGCTTTTAAGTACATCTATCTATATGTGCTTGGCGACAGACTTTTCAACTCGATGGTGATAACTAGAGCCACACGCGCATTAGAAAATTTCTTTCCACCATGTCATTACTTTCAACACGATGTTATCCTTTCACCTAAAGCTCAGGCTCATTGCAGGGATTCGAACTTACGTCGATCGGCGTGATGGCCGTACACGTTACCACTGAGCCGTTGAATATTGGTTTTTATATTTTTTGTATTCGTGTGAAAAAAACATATGGAAGTTTAAGAAAAAAAAATACTGCACGGAGAATTAAAACATAAATTCTTTTTAAAGTTAGAAAAATGAGAAGAAGGGCACAGAGATTTTTTTAAAGAAATTTCTACTTAGGTCTGTTCGAGTGGTGAAATACTTGCACTCTAGAGAGAATCGCAGCTAAATAACCTTGTGCTGTGTTCGTACGATGAGTAGGGTTTCTAGAGTTCTTTGGAGTAGGGGGTTCGAGGTCGATAATGCACTATAGTAACGGCACAATATGATGATCGTTTTGACGTTTGTGCGCTCATGAAGTTTCGTTCGAATAAAATAATAATTACGTTTGAGGGAACAAATTGCTGCTCTTCATTGTCAATAGTGACGTGAAATTTCTCTAATGTATCATTTGAAGACACAAAATTATTTTAATTAAACTGATTTCTAAACTATATGTATTAAGGTCTAACTATATAATATGGTCCCGCGAAAAAAAAAACAGCTCCATTTTACATAATCTTTAATGGATTATAAATATTAGTGTACTTAAATACCACGCATTATGTACTAAAAATTCGAAATTTCTCAAAATGAAGTCTAATATGATCGTCACATATAGGAACGCTGGCCACCACAACTACTACCTTCGGCAAATTCGCGTCAATGCTTGTTAAAACTTTTTAATCAGTTACTACTTGCAATACTACTTATAAATCCAAAACCTTATAAATACGACTCTCATTTGATTATTTCACCTCACTATTGTAATGTGTCAAAACGGCCATTATAGCGTGCCGCTATTATAATGATATCTCTGGAGTTACAAACGTTCATATACTACAGTATGCCTTACCTTTGTCGTACCGTAAAATACCGTGGAAATCTATCGGTCAATGTGTTCCTTCCTTCCTTCCTTCATTCGTAACGTGAAGAAATATTTTAGCAGGCCGGCATAACAGCGGCGACCGCCGATGGATTACTATCTCCCGGTGGTCGCCGTTGTGTGTGGATTGTACTGTGCTTACCATCAGAGACAGTACGGTCAATTTGCCGAGCCACTATCAAAATGTACCTTTTACCAGCAGACGGACTGTACGACAGTTTGTCATCGCAGTAGTGTGCGCGTTAAAAGGTTTTTACTATGATGCACTGTGTGTGATATGGAAATGAAAGAGCGAATAATGACACGTCCGTTTATTTGTGTATCTTACAGCGGACTGCTTTGTAGGCATGGGCGATACAAATGAACTGAATGAACACACTAGCACATTCCTACATAACGCACATATTAGAACGTAGGCACAGTAGTATTAAAAAAAAAAACAGATCTCACCATATTAAGCAGCTGAATGTCGACGCGTCTCGCAGTAGCTGCTGAGAAAGAACCGGGAGCATCAGGACTTGGAAAGCCGCCGTTGGCCGCGATAACGCGGTCCACGTGCGACACAGACAATTCTGTGCTGTGTATGTCACCCTTCTCTATGAATAGCTACGGAAAAACCTCGTGGTGAATTTTTAACAAAAAATATATAAGGAAAATGTTCCAATAAAAAAAAAAAATTTAGTCTGTGACAACTTAGACATGTATGAAGGTTTCAAGACTCAAGACAGAAGAGGACTGGGTAGCCATATAAAGGAAACAAACGTTTTTTTTTTTTAAGAAGGAGGTCGTTTGATTATTGTGATGTTTTAACAAGTTAGTTCATTTTTTAAAGTAGTTTGACAAGTAATAATGACAGTGGTGGTTTTCATTAAAGGGGACTAGTTGCCAAGTTAGGAAGAAGAAGACTCTCTTTAGTTTGTCACGTTTCAGGATCAGTCGGTGTACATCCCATTTACGGAGGGGCTTGCAAAACGGTATGACAGCATTGACCATCGTTGAATTTTCGGTGGTCGCCGTTGTTTTCAAATTATACTGTACTTAATATCAGACCAAGTACTCTCAATTCGCTGTACTACTAAAAAACCAAGACGATTTAAAAAAAAAGTATGTAGTTAAAAGATTAGCCAAAAAACACGGTATTATCAGGCATTAAAAATTATGAAACATATCCTGGCTCTATAACCAGACTCTCGTTACCAAGCCCAAACTAATGTACTCGTCAAAACAAATCATATGAGCCTAAACTCGAGTGGTTTGCTAGTAGCCACTGAAGAGTACCACTGTCCACCTTCTGGCTCCATGATCAGATTAGCTTCACGATACCAAATTATAGTTTTGTCATCCGAACTACATATACATAAAAAATTTCATTTCGATACGACAATCAGAAGTAGATTAAAGTTGACTTCTAAGATTTTATTACATTGTTTGTTAGTTAGAAGTTAATGGAAGCATGTTAAAAAGAAAAGAAACTTCAATGAGTTTGAAGAGTTCGCATGTGTATCTTCACAGTCGAAGATCAATGCCAATGAAATTAAAATGGGACCACACTTGAGGTATTTATTCCCTTTCCAAAGAAAAAAAAAACATCTAAATCGGTTCATAAACAAAGAAGTTGTGGCTGAACATCCATAAAAAAAAATACATTCGAATCCGGGAGTTGACAATTTTTGGAAAATTGTATTAAACACTGTAGTTGAAAATATTACCTAAATTTCTTTTTTCATTAATACACCATAAAAGTTATATAAAAATATTTTTTTCATTTGAAAAAATAAACAACATTTGCCACAAAAACACGGCATTATGGTTTCATGATGTTATTGTTCATTTTATATGTCACTTTGTATTATAACAGTGACAAATGTGACAAATTACGCATGAGTCTAACGTTCATATTTCCTGAATGGTGACGTCACGTTTTCTAATCGGCGTTTCAAATCACGCAACTCACAGACAAAAAATATTAATTTTTGAAAGGGTGTTTGCGTCTCTTTATCGTATTGTGAATCGATGTTATAATGTTCCATGTCTGAATCCGCCCCCCATCCCGCTCCGTCTAATTTCCTACCGATTTCTTGTACCTATCGTCGTGCGCGCCAGTGTCTTCATTGATCTATCTTAAAACGAGCCTTATCGCTCCGACAAAATAGTGCTATTGAGCCTGACCACGCGCACATATCTAAAACCTTGTAATTTGGAAGAAAGAATCCATCCTCGGCCTGGACAGTTTGTGAGTACCCTTTTTTCCTACCTATATTTGTTCCCCATTATCGCATCGGTTCACATATGAATTTCACTTAGTATTCGTAGGTACATCAGTATCTTTTCGTTTCTGCTCAATTTTAATAAATAAACAATTACTTTCCCAGATTAGTATTCGTTTAGGCTTTTTATTTAAAGATCAATATTACTATTATTGTATTATGTAATTATATTTATGTAGTATAAAATATGTGTCTGTATTGTATATAGTATGGTATGTAGTATAATAAATATGTAATGTGTGATGTAATTATCTGAGATGTTATTATGACTAAGTATAATATGGTAACTCGTATGAAAGGTTTTCAAGACAGAGACATGCCTAGTTAGGGGTCATTGTTAAAATTTAAGTAGTAATAAATGATTTTATTATTTACTCAATAATTTAGTTTTAATTTTTAAACATACAGTCAACTCGAGGATTGAGAACCTCCCCTTTTTTTTGAAGTCGATTAAAAAATAGTAGTCACAGTCGTTCGTACCTTGTTATTAACAATTGGCACATGGTTGACTAAGGCAGTGTGAAGTTCCCTCTCTCGAACACCTCGCAGATGCAAGGAGTCCAACAGTTCCTTGAGCTGTTCCGAATCCGTGATTCGCCACCAGCCGTGTCTGATGATCACATTAAAAAATAAACCTGGATTGTTAAACAAAAAAATCACAAGTTTTATTATACAAAAAAGGTGGCAAACAAACATACGATGATAAGTGGTTACCGTAGCCTGTGGGCACTTATAATATCATAGATATCACTAGCGCTTTGCCGACCATGAGCCCCCTTATCCCAAGCAATTCTGTAAACCCTACTCCCCGCAGGGACACAACACAAGTTTATTGCTGATTTTACAAGGAGTAACTGACTTAGGCTACTTTTATTTAAAAAAAGGAATTGGCAAATAAAATAATAAGCATTTTTATCTTTAAAATAAACCGACGTGCGACCTCTTTGGGTGGAAGCGGGGTAACACAACACCGACAATAGTTCACGCGAGCGGAGCTGAATAAGATACAATCGATTGTATTATAATTCCTCACCTCATTTCCTTGGGCACGTAGTTGCCATCGACTTTCTCCGGCAGACCGTGCAGCTTGCAGTACTCGAGCTGGTCCAGCTCCTCCGGTGACATCTGTATCGGCGGAGGACTATCACACGTTACGTACGTCGACAGCGCGTTAAAGTTCAACAGTCCGAGACTCGTCAGGCTGGTCGCTTTCGCTTTCTGTAACGCCATGTCGTTCTTGAGCGCGTCCGCTTGTAGCTCCTTTTCGAGGTCATTCTCCTGTATCCAAAATTTTTAAATATTTTATTATCTGTATAGTTACAGCATTGTCTCTGACGACACTTATAATTTGATTTTAGTTACGACCCAAAAAGCAGGAGTTTCTCTCTAATGTTTTTTTTAATGCATTTTCAGCCATAACTTCTTTATTTATGAACCGATTTAGATTATATTTTTTTTGTTGGAAGAAGGATACCCCAAGAGTGGTTACATTTTAATTTAATTGGCACTGGCACCTTCGACTTCGATGATACACGAAGGAACTCTTCAAAATCATCGAAGATAGGATTCTTTTTAATTAAAATTATTACATTACTGTTAAGAAACCACATTATTATAATTTAAAATTATATTCTGACAAAATAGACTGTAAAAACAAAGAATCATCATAACCACCATGAGACGAGTATACGTCGATATAAGTTGCTATGATTTTTCATCAAGTATCTGGTGGTCGCGGTTCAGTAACGTCATTCAGTTAGTTATTAATATTACATTAATAATCTCGCCACTGATTTGAATTATATTACTGTAGTATGTAATATTTTACTCGATAATTTTTTTCCGCTTCCTCAAAAGGACTTTTAAATTGGCGTGAAAATAAAGAAATAAAAAAATACCTGTTCCTTATTTTCCTTCTCGGCATCACACTCTTGCTCGGGTTCTTTGTTGAAGCTACTGTCCATCATATCTTGGTCCAAGCCCGACATAGTTAAACTACTGTCCGTGTATACATTGTTAGCTGGCACTGGCACGCTGGTTACCATACTGTTCAAAGTGAACAGACTCGGATCGTTCAACAAATGCAAGTTATTCGACACATCCCACTTGTGCCCTTGGGATATCACCACTTCTGCGCAAGTGTGTTCATTGTCACAATACTGAGGCACGTCACTATTCTTCTCCGGCTCGTTTATGTCCGATAAAAATGATGTCTCGTGACGTAAGATCGAGAACCATTTGCTCTCCATCATTCTCGCGTATAGGTGCGCGTGCGCAACATCCGGATCTATCGATTCTGGTGAATCTATCATGTCTTTCTCTTGCTTGATCTCTTCAGCTTTCTTCGCTGCATCGAGTTGTGAGGACACTGCCTCTGCCATTTTTCGTAACTCCTCCAAGTTGTTGACTAGTTCATCTTTGCTTTCGTCAATTTCCTCCTTTACTGGGTCCTCGGTCTTTACGTTTTCAACCTTTATAATCTCCTGGGGTTTGTCCATCGGCTCAGCTTGCGTCGCGTACATCGGCTTGTGGGTAGGTTTCTGTACTAGAAATGCAGTAGGGATGGAGTCTTCGATATCTAGCATATCTTCTTCGTTATGTTGTTTCTGCTGTATATATTTCTCTTCCATTTTTATCGAGGATCCTTTTAAAAATAAAACCTGGTGTAGTGAGATCAACTATATTTGAAGGTAATTATAGTATATAGCTTTTTGAACGAGAGAGACATTCTATAAAAACATTTAAAAAAAACCTAAAATTCAATATTTATTATGAGCCTTACAAGCTTATCGACTACCAGTAAAATTTCGTCGAATTGTACTTGCCACTAAATAAATAACCGACAACTTTTGAACTAATTATATTTTATACAAAACTATAACGATATATATATTGGTCATAAGTAAATAGCTAGCAATTTATAGATAATCACTACCTACTTACACAGAGTAAAAAATATTTTTATTCTAATTTACTAAGCAAATATATAATATTTTCCTTGTCGTTGTAGTAAATTGGGTGTGCAAGCTATCATTTAAAATTATTATCGATTTTTATCTGTTCACTCTCTCGTGTAAAGAAATAAAGTCAGTTTACCACCTTTTTACAATATAAATAAGAACTTTCTTTTGTAAATTTTATTTTGGTAATTTAAAAATATTTTTTATATATAGGGATCCAAGTCTGTCTACCAAAAGTTTACTATTAAACTAGATTCTTTAAAAACTAACAGTGGAATAATATACACTTATAATACGTTCCTAAGCTTGTTAACTTTATAGTTATTTACGGAACACTCGACAAATTTCTTCCTATTTTATGGAACCATTCATTAAATAATAACAAATTAAAGACAGTACAAATTATTTAACAGCCAAAACAATTCAATGACAAATGTGACTGATTCGTGAAACGCTGATGATTCTTCTACAAAACAGACTTTAGAAATTGCTGGAATAAACTTCTTACCTTCGACTTTACAAGCGCCGTGTTTGACGTTCGGTTCATATTTGATGATCTGCGTGTGATCGCTGAGGTTCAGCTCCGATTTGATATTCTTGAGCTCGAGCTGACTCTTCAGGGCCTCCTCCTGCTGTTGTGCTTCCGTCGTGTCGGGCTGTTCCGATTCTTGTTGTACTTGCGGTTCTTTTTTCTCTTTCGCACCTTTGCAGAGGTATTTTTCATTACACGAGGTAAATTGAAAATTTAAGACACAAATAACTTATTCATTGGGACTATTCCAAATAGCTCAAACACGATATTTCTGATGCAAGTTAGTGAGGAGTAAGTTCTGCAGATTCCAAAAGATGCTGTACCATCAGTCCGAGGCTGCAATGTTCTTCCAATATTATTGAAGAAACTCAATACCAAATTTCGACTCGATCAGTCCCGTGGAAGTTGCTCACGCCATTTTCTCAAATAGAAAAGAGCTGATAATATTTAATAACAAGAACACTCTCGATCAAGTCGCCTAAAAAACAAAAAAAAACAAAATAGATTCAGTCGTTTGTGAGCTACGTTGCCACAAACAGACACACAGATACACACGTTAAACTTATAAAACGCCTCTATTTGCGTCGGGTGTTTAAATCGCAAAAAGAACAAGTTATAATTTTTTTCAAAAATTTTTTTTTGGCAAAAATATAATTTTTACTTATGGAAAAAATACTCTTATATGGTTTGTAAATGGAAGCATGTTTGGAAACGACGTTAATCAACGTAGGTTCGAATCCATGCAATGAACCTGAAGTTGTGGTGAAAGAAAACATAGGTTTTCTAATACCCATCTGGCTGGCTGCCACCTTTAAGTTGAAAACCTATAGATGTGTTCCGGTACCTGCACTTAAGACCTTACACACTCTAAGTTTAGGCCACATCTTGAACAAGTATAAGGAGGGATTGTTTACTCTCCTAAGTTATATTATAAAGTATTTGTATGTAGAAATGTGGGAAGTAACTTTACATTTCTTTTTCTTCTTAGCAGCGTCCTGCTTCTCGTGGACAGCGTTGTTTTCAAGGTTCTGCTGGTACTCCATGATCTCCGGTTGAGCTGACTCCATACCCTCGATCATTATACCGCCGCACTTGCCCAGGGACCAGTAACGACGCCAATATCTAAAGTAGACGTATACATTAAGGGATTTATAGGATTTTTTTCATTAAAAAAAATGTATTGTATTATTCACTTAATTATTTTTTCCTTGTTACCTATGATAGGTGTGCAAGACTTTTTTTTGTAATACATATTTTAAACTGCACCCTTAAACGATTAGTTATCAAATATTTGGACGACGACTTCGATATGAAACGTTGGGCTTCGAAACATTGACATGTTTCAGACAAGAGTACTGATTTTTGTGTTCTCTCAAAATGATCAAACAACGATCACCTTTAGCATAATATGGTCAGAATTACTATAATTATATCTGAATAAGAATATACGATATGTGATCCAGGAACACGATAAATATACTAAGTAAAGATATTTTAACTGTATAGTTTTTTTTTTATATATGGAAAGAAAAAAATTATATAGAAGAGAATTCTTTTTAAAGTATCATATTTTTTATGGAAAATGAATAAGTAGTGTTTAATTAAAAATAAAAATGTCATATTTTACACGGAATGTAAAAAAAAATGTTTAAAAAAGTCTCATATTTTCATGGAAGTAAAATAAAGGTAGAGTCCAATTTAAAACTGACCGATCTTGTCCGTAGCAGGTGGCTCTCAGCGAATGTGAACCCGCTTGCAGCTGCTGAAGCTGCTGCTCGGATTGACGCAGCAGCTTCTCAAGCTTACGCGACAGCTCTTCCGCCGATAGGTTCTTGTCTTCGTCCTGTACAGCCAAGTCATAATTCGCGAGTTTACAACATGTACAATAATTAAAGTTTAATTGTTTATACAGAAAAGGAAACCAGTTTCAATGATTTTGAGGATATTCCTCGTGTCTTTACGAAGTAGAAAGTCCAAAGCTAATGACATTAAAATGGGACTGGTTGGTTCCCTTTTGAACGAAAAAAGAACCAACTAAATCAGATCATAAACAAAGAAGTTATGGCTGAACCTCCATTAAAAAAAATACACATGAATTATGAACTTCCTCCTTTTTTTAAGTTCGTTATAGAGCCTAAAAAATCAAAACATGGAAAGAATAATGATTGTTATTTTATTTAAATTTCCCCTTTTTGTCAAGCTAGCTCAGTCTTATAAATATTGTAGTTAGCAGATAGTTGAAACGTTTATTCAACCACCACAATGTATTACACATTCGTAAGTTAGGCTAATTATACAGGGTTATCGGTATTTAGCGGTATTCCCGTTAGAAGGTGATGGGGTGAATATTTGCGATAATTTTAACCCCTATATTCGTTATGCAAAAGTGAATCACTTTTGAGTTATCATGATTTTTAGGTCTTTTTCGAAAATAAGTCAAAAATGCAACACCCAAAATTTATTTCAAAAAAAACTATCAATTTAAATCACATTTTTTCTTCTGATTTATAAAAACGATAAAACAAAAATTATTGGTTCAAATTTAAAAATTGCGAGACGAAAAACGATATTATTTCAATATTTTTTTTTTATGTTTGTCCCACTAAAATGCCTTAAAAACCTCCCGTCTTTTGTAGAGTCGGTTAAAAATAAACAGAAAACAAAACAGACATTTTAAATTACACTAAACGAGGGGCTAGCTAGATCTCTTCTCATAATGTCTGTTCAATTCAATAAAATAAGAAACAACCAACGCGTATAGAACCTACATCGCGTATACATAGTACCTAAGCGGAAGACGCACGACACGGCGTCTCGAAATACTTGGGCCGGGTTAATTTACTATACTGGAAGTCACTTGATTGGAAATGCCAACCAGAAAACGTAACTTCATTGAAAAATATTTATATACACAGTTGAGCACTATTCTTATTATGTTATCTTGTGACACGTGACCCTAAATATAATTCCTAAGTGTCCTCTGACTTTAAAATTATATAGTTGCTGAAGAAAATTCAGAAGTTTCAACTGAAATTCTAGTAAACCAATTTTTAAACATCTTTAACCTTAGTTTTATTTATTTAATGACTGTTTATTTTAATTAATAAGTATGTTAAATAATGAATAAATATTAATTAATGGGTATTATTTTAAAAACAAATATTAAAATGTTGTCTACTCCCAGATTGATATATTTAAACGACTATGAAAGTTGCAGCGAAAGACCGTCCTGTTACTGTCAGCCATTATTAGATATTGTATTTATTATATATTTTGTAACAAATAAATAATAGAACTAACGATGTATCAACTCGAGAAGGTACATTCCACAAATCATTAAATTTTTTAGATAAGTAAACGAGAAAAGTGGTGTTAAAAAAAAAAATAATAACTCTTCAAAAGAGATTTTGGCGGGATCTTGAAATGACAATATGTAGTTTTTATTTTTAATTCATTAACTTACCCTACATTATGTAATAATATCTGGGCGACCGAGCTGTGCTCGGTGTCTTATGAACAAAAAAGAAAAACACCTATCTAGGTAATCTTGGAATGTAAAACATTATCTAAATGCAAAGTTTCATCGAAATTGTTGGAGCCGTTTCCAAGAAACCAATTATATATACAAGAATTGCTCACATAATATAATAAGATTGGTGATATTTTGCGCGATATCATTTGGTTGTTGTTCATAAGTAAAGTGAATTATAAATATAAAGTGAAACATGTATTTTGAGATGTCACAAAAACTCCCTAGATAATTCTAATAAGGAAGCCACCATCTCGTAAGAAGAGCCCAAAGCCCAAGCCCAAATAGGGAATATTTTACGAAGGCCCAACAACATTGACACTGGCAATTGTTTTTTGCGGCGCCACAACAAGAAGAAGAACTCTTCAAAATTAACGCACTTGCTACCGTGACGCCACGCTAATTTGACGCTTTTCGACGGACACTTTTTCATAAATAGAGATGTAATTCTGGTCTCTACCCTTCATAATTTTGATATACAATTAATGGAGCTATGGTGTAACAAAAAAAAAAAACAAAAATAGTATATTATAGAGATGAATTATTTATAAATCCACTTACCTCCTCCGGCTGTGTCCCTTCACTTTCCAAGTCACTCAAAACATCATCACCTATAACACTGTCCTTATCTATCTTGGAGTTATCTGTCATCGAACATTCCTCCTTGTTATTATTCATCAGTTCTTTGCCCTTCATGCTGTTCGATAGGTCCTTTAAAGGTGACAGCTCCTTGTCACTTTCATCGATAATCTGGTTGTCTTTGAAAGGCGACGGAAGTTCCGTGGCCGGCTTGTCTTCAATTTCAGGGTGGGGGGATGCGTCTTTGTCAAGTTTTTTGGGAGTCTCCGCTTTCTCATGTGGAGGTGGTTCTGAAATGTGCAGGTGGGAAATTAAAATTTAAATTAAAACAGTTCGTCTTAAAATCATCTTATTTTAATCGCTGAGTGGTCGGATATGACAATAGACAACCGGACAACTTTTTAAAAAGCATTAATTTTATTAATCATTATGGATTTATAAAGTTCCAAAAAATATAGTTTCACATAAATAGCGCATTACAAATACCTACTTAAAATAACGTCTAAACGTACACATTTTTTAATTGCCGCACATACGGTACCGCAGAGCGCGTGACATCATACGTAGGATCAGTACTAAATAATCGCAGAAAATTATAAGATAAGAACAGATATCACCTCAACGCACCAATTAGGTAACGTTCGCTTACACACAAATGACGTCATGCGCTGTTATTGGTGTTTCATTTGACATGAAGGTCAGCACAAAATATGCGATATTATTTATTAATTTAAAAATATAAATCGATATGAGTTAACAATAAAATTGATCGAATGATGATTATAATATTAAGTAGATTCTTTTCAAGTACATTATATTTTTACTGTCCGCTTGCCTAATGGGTCAGACTTAACGACGACCCCCATAGAACCCAGGTGTAACATCGACCATAGTAACACCCAGCTCGAGACGAGGTTTGACCATTGCACTTGTTGCTATTTCGGTTGAGTTCTTTTTGCGCACCTTACAAACTGTAAAGATCATTCAGGTCTACGATGATAAAAAGTTAGAAAAAAGGAACATATTTTACTGCACACTGAATTTTCGACGTGACATTTCATGGTTTGCTATTTTATTGTGTTTATAAAATAGTGATGGAACCAATCGGTAGTAATTGTAAAGAGGTATTTATACCTATTGATAGGTTTTTTCTTCAAAAAAAAAACATTGAACCCTTCATTCGCTAAGCCTGAATAAGGAATTCAAATTCGCATCTCTCGTAGGTGTCAGCCAAAGCGTACTTCTTTAGTTTCCTTTTTTTTGCAGTTGTGACCCTATTATATTTATTTTATAGTTTCTTGAACTATCTAATGTTAATAGATATATAGGTATGTTGAATAATACAAAATATTTGTACAACTAATTGTACCGTAAAATATACGATAGCACAACACAACACTACAAAAATATTTGTGTTTTTTTTTGCTTTCTGCATATGTAGGCAATTTTGCCTATGTCAAAGGTGAATTCACTCCGTGGGAATAGATAACGTAATTGTGTAAATAAATACCTTCATCGACACGGTGTGGTGATAACCGTGCAAGGTTGGCAGTACTCTCCTCAACCAGCCGCTGCATCCTTTCCAACGCGAGCGCCTGCTGCTTCTC
This sequence comes from Saturnia japonica, assembly GCA_033032175.1. Taxonomy (NCBI): domain Eukaryota; kingdom Metazoa; phylum Arthropoda; class Insecta; order Lepidoptera; family Saturniidae; genus Saturnia; species Saturnia japonica. Next base: position 4,727,103 of record CM065331.1, read on the forward strand.
AGCCTGCTCTGAACGCAGTTTCCGTTGGTGTAATACTCGTACTCTACACATTACAATAGAATAAATAATCATGTATATTTACTGACTCTAAACATTACATTATAATGAAGAATCATATATTTTACATTACCAAGCGAAGTGGACGAATGTCAAATGTGACGACATTAGTTTTATTGGGTATCGGAAACAAACAAACAAGAACAAACTTTTTGTATGAGGTATCGGATAGCAAAAAACTTCAATTCTATGCATACGTATGTGGCATTAAAAAGAACAAACTTTTTGTATGAAGACCGATTTTTCAATCGTCAGATAACTTTATTAGGATATTTTTTGCGGTATCTTGAGGTGACATATTGTGGTTTTTATTTTTAATTAATTTAATTAGGTTTTGACCCTATATTATATAATATTGGTGGCATTTTGCGTGAAATAGTTTGGTTTATGTGCATTAAGTAGATTATAAATATAAGCTGGAAAGCATTCATTCTGGGATCCCACAAAAACTCCTCAATTCCTCAGAGAAAGTTATTTGTTGATTGAAAAATCGGCCCTTAGAAGAATTTAAAAGGTTTATGAATAATAAAATGAGCTATTTGACCTACAATACGTTTTATTTGGTTCTTAATTTATTTAAAACAGTTTTGCAATTGTGATATGAGGCTAAATGCCTATAAGTGCATGACATGGCTTTAGATACGTTTAAAGGAACTTTTTTAATGTATCGATGAAAAACTTTTATTATCTTATGCAATTATGACGCGATCCTTGAAAAATCCATTAGGAATTGTAACTGTAACTGGCATTTGTATTAATTAAAATATATATATTTAAATAACGTGTAGGTGGTGACATCTATTAACAATCCGTTAAATTAACATGACGAAATATTTGTTAACAGAATAAAATAAATCTAACTTTCTTATCTTCATGTCCATTAGATATCGCTCTTTTCGCAGTTGGTTGAGATGGTCCAGCGATCCATCGATCTGACGGAGCACGGCTTTGTTCTGGAGCAGTTCATCGCAAAGGAACGCGAGGATCTTCGCTTTAGTCGTCGCATTAAGAGCTAGGAAAGGTTTATCTCGAAGAACCTCTGTAAAAAAACACTTTTTTTTTTTAATAATATTATCTCATATAGTTCGATACCCATTGTATTTTTATATACCAAGCCCAGTGAAACTGTCAAAGCTTTCTGAGGCTTCAGGATCCTAACAGTGTAGTTAATAGGAAAAAACGGCCACTACAGTTCCGTTTTAGACAACTAAGTGGAAACATCAAGCAAGAAAAAGGAATCAATCTGCAAGAGGACCATAAAGAGAGATACTGTACGAAAAAAAAAAAAGATTAGTTTTCATGTATCTCTACGCTTACAATAGTTTAACATTCAGTTTATTTTGCAATATCGTTTTAACGTTACAATTTAGTTTAGGTCAGCCCAACAACTAAATAAATTTCAACTGCAAATTCCTCACTTTGTTCTACTAAAAAAATCTTCACAATATTTAGTGTTGGACATGCACCATTTTCTCATAAATGGGTGTGAAACGCAAATCGAATTCGATCGCAAAATTTTATAAAGTATTTTATTCGATCTTTAGAATAAGAGCGAAACACTACCGCAACACATATTTCAGCCGCAATGCGAGTATCATAGCTGTGTTTCAGTTTGGAGGTTGTAGTTCGTATTACATACCTACCGGCATCACCAGGTTTTCCAACTAATTCCTCAGGTGTAGCAACCAAATATCATTGGCTTCAGGTTAAGCAACGGTCCTTCTTAAGGTAGATTTTAAATAAGTGTAACACCTGCCAAACCCGCTACAGTATACCGGAGAGGTTTACCTGTGTGCCTCATGAAATTCAAAGCAAAAATTTATATCCAAAACATAAATCAACAAATCAAACAGTAATTTAAAACTAACAGTACACGATTTGGTTAACACTTTTAAATGGCATAGCGTACCTGACAGCTTGTAAGTGTTATTGTTATGTAAATGTTCATAGTAGGCGACGTTCTTGGTGTGGGACGAGGTATGCAGCATTTCAGCATCGTTCTGATGATGGTCAGCCACTCGCCGCTCCCGCTCACGTTCAGCTGTTAGACCTTGGATAAAATGTTTTCAATGCAGATGTGTTTAGCTGCTTCTTCTTACCTTTATCCCACTTAAGTAGGATTGGCACAACACGTTTTCCTCTTTCACGCCCCTTTATCAACTTGCATATCAATATAACCTTTTATACATACTAGCGATCGCCCTAAGGTCGAAAATTCGACCAGCGACTTTTTGATCATAGACTATTTTGTTTGGCATTTGCAGTATTCATGAACCTAAACAATGGGTATTATCTACATCGCTTGCTGTCACTTTTCGTTGAGTGACAATGTCAATATTTTGGGAGGTCTAAGTTCAATGGACTGGTCGTTTAGGATTCGCAGTATTAATTTTTTAAATTTTATATATATTAGTATCAAATTATTATAGATTAATTATAGTTTTCTGCATTCCTTCCCTATATAAATTTTAACCATGCCAAATCTCACAGTCTTCCGTGCACACAATACGCTTAAAAAAGTACCGAAAGCTTTTACTCCACATATTAATATATAGATCATACCACCAGTTCTCACACAATCTATACTTACACGGTCTACTCCTATATCCGTTCATCTTCATACTTAGCACTGTTCATATATTCTAATAGATCATCCTTCCTCATCACATTCACATTAACACGCTAATCGATTACTACTCAATGTATAAATGAAATAAAGGCAAGTACAGGCATTAAAAAAAAAAACAATAAAGACAATATTGTTATATGTATAAGTATGTACATAAGAAGTGTATAACCATTTATTGGTGGCTTTAATATAAAAAAACTTTTAAGAACAAGCTTCTATTCAATAATTTTAAAAGATTGTAACGTGGAAGGTTTTTTTTTTTTATTTTTAATACCCTTTTCCTTCTTTTTTATTTACGCTGTACAAACTTTTAAAATTATTTAAAAGAACAATGTTTTTTTTTTTAATTTATATTTTAGTTTCGTATTTTTCGTCGCAAACGCTTTCATTTGATACCCATATCATAGGGGTGCATAAAAATTAACCGGTCCGCCATGTTAAGATTTATAATGACGTCACTTAGCTAATCATGCATTGTCATCCAAACTAAACGTGTATGCAAGTGTCAGCTTTCGGTTGGGACTTTGACACATAACAAAGCAAATTAAATAAATCTTGTAATAACGGCAAATAATATCGCTCATCCAACAGAACAACGACGTAATTACGTTTAAGTAATTTTTCAGTAGAAACATTTAAATGTTTTGAATTGATGAATATTTAGCGAATTTAAGTCACTCCCTCTATCATAAACTATTGTAAGAACAATTGTGATATTTTTTCTATAGATAGTTTTTGTAACAGGAACCTATGACACCAAAATGTAAATTTCGGCTTTTTGTAATTATGTCAAATTGTAGTATTGTATGAGAGATATGTAGAATGCGCAATCGATTAACCGTCTACCTAACATGACATCTGTTAGTTACATTGTTGAAATTCTATAATGTGAGAAAACTTCACACGAGTCAGCTAAGTAAATATAGTAGATAAATGTAACTGACCTGTAAGCGCTTTAACTTCCCCAGTCGCGTTTGCGTACAAGTATATCCGGAGCACTTCGCTTAGGTTGTGCGGCGTTATGTCGCCCATCCGGATGGCGTGGCCCAGTAGAGTCGTGTGCCGACCCGGGTGGGGTATACCCGGGTCCTCTGTTCAACAATTATGTATATGTGTTTATGCTGGCGTTTCACCACAATAATATAAAATTTAGGGACGATAAAAAATCACTATCAAATTCAAAATGTTTTTTATTCAATTTAAGCTCTAAGAAGGCACTTATGAATGGCAAAACACTACCACCGGTTCGGAAAACATCCTAGTCATCGAGAAGAACCGGCGAGAAACTCGATCGGTTTATCAACATCTTATTTTCTTTTTTAAAGTACATATTAAATTATAAACAGTTATTATCATTTTCAGTAGATGGACAGAAAGGGAATCACCATCATTCACGTAATCAGCTACACTACAATACCCTTTCGCCAATAAAACTTGCTTAACATAATTCTTGAACTTATTATCAATTAAACAATTCCCAATATCTTACCGATAGCGGTGATGAGAAGCTGCGTGAGGACCTGCATAAGTTCCTCTTCAGCCTCCACGCTGCAGTCTGGTAATAAAGCCGTTTGGAAGGTGTTCAAAGTCGGTATTGCATCCATATCTAAAAATATTAAAAATAATATAATATATACCCATTGCCTTTTTTCGCAATTCCCATACATTTCTTTACAATAGTAATAAATGAAAAATCCGTAGGCGCGACTAGACTAAAGGGTAATCGATTGCATTGTTTGACGTCAGAGCGTGGAAAGTCACTTTAGTCCGTTACGAAGTTTCGGCTGTAGGATTTCTATGTGTGCGTGTTCCACGACATGCTTTTTTTACCTATGAATAAATATGTACTAGATGTCTAGACTTTCCTTTTGGTTATATAGTCGTGTATAGAATCAAAGAAGCTAGCCTTAAACCACAATATAATCTGATGTCAAATAAGCATTTTGGACAAAATTATTTCAATCATTTATTTGTGCCTGGGTTCGATTCCTAGTCGAGCAAGTGTTTTTGGATTTTTTCTGAAATTATCAGTAGCAGTTCGGAATTTTGGTTTTGTTCCGATTAATAGCAATATGCTCGACCTCTATTATATGGGACCTAAAAAAACATACCGGCGAACTGTGGGTGTACATTAGTACACCTCTGCCTCAAACCTTTGGGGATTTAGGCGTGATGGTAAGTAGTATGTAGGACACGAGTGTCTGGTTAGATCGTAATCACCATACACCAGGTGTAAAACCAACCAGTCTCGCGTTACGGAACCAACCAGTGTGTGTATACCCAGCAAGCAAGCGGTGGGGATTTGAATCCGACTGGGTCGTGACCATAGTGATAAACTCGTCACTCTCTGACTCTCTTTTTAACCCCCGACGCAACAAAAAGGGGTTTTATAAATTTGACCACATGTGTGTGTGTGTGTGTGTGTGTGTGTCTGTCTGTAGCACCGTAGGTAGTTCTTACAACGGGTGAACCGATTTAGATACGGTTTTTTTTAATTTGAAAGCAGGTTTTCTAGCGTTGAATCTTAGACATATTTTATCAAAATCGGTTCAACCGTTCGAAGATTATCACCTCGTTTCTAGTTAAAAATAGATATGCGCATCTCCACGGATTTGATTGAGCCGAGATTTGGTTTCTGTTAGTTCAATGACATTAGAAAAGCCTTAACCTGATGATGCTGTAGCGTCATTTGTAATCTATAGGATAACTAACTCCGCACCAACTTACAGCAGAGATATCGTGTTTGGACTCATTAGAATGGCCTCAATGAATAGGTTACTTGTGTCGAAAATTTAATAAATTATCAATTTACCTTTGTTTGTCGCGTATTAGGATCACTCAGTGGTCGTCTACGGATTGCCAATCTCTCGGTGGCCGTCGTTGTTTTTGGATTGTACTGTGCAACTAAATAATAATAATAGTTAACACTCACCAAAACCTAGTGTTTGTCCAAAGTTATTTATGAATTCGAAAACTTGGAGTATGTCGGCCATTGCTTGGCCGGGCAGCTTCAACCCTGGGATCCTGTTCAGCGTCGGTAATGGCTTCTGGTCCGACAGAGTCGAGTCTTCTTGTGGTCGTCTATCGACAATAATTTATGTATGACACATGTATGTATGTTATGTATTAATGTTTGTATGAAAATAAAGTATATAATGGTGGTTGAGTTCGATCACTTTTTTTAATTAATTATTTTTTATAGATTATGTTTATTTGTCACTGGCCAGTCTTCTAATGGTAAGGCCTTTTTATCTTAATATAAATAAATACAAAGCACTTAAGAAGGTTTTAATGTACATAATATTAAATTATATAAATGTTGTATATAATACAGTTCACGAGACCGGTTTCACACGCGATAATGCCTAATGACTAATTAACGGTTATTAACATTAAGTTAATATTAGTCTTCTAAATGAAATGCTGTTAGTTATAAGTACATCACTTGTGAACAGTTTGACCGATTTGGCTGTATTTTTTATGTTAATAATAGTCCGAATAAGGTTTTTAGAGAAAGAAAAATAGAAAAACCGTTAACCGGTTGAATCGAAAATTTTTAGAACAACTGAAGTAACTTTTTTCTTTTGGATTTATTATGAACTCAAAACCACAACTCGGTAAATTTTATATTATTGTTCGTTATGGTCCTGGTAAAGCTGTGGTCGAGTTATTGACTATTGGAAATGTCAGAACAACGTCCGTCATGCCAGCTAGTTGTAAATAAACAATAACTCTGTCAGCCACGCAGGCGGAGCCGCAGGATCAGCTAGTATTTATTAAAATCAATAAATATTTTTTATGCTGTATTTATACTTCTTTAGGCACGTTATGAAAAATGATGAAAGTGTATTTTTACGATTCGCACGCACATTGTAACAAAAGTCTACATTATGAAGTTGCTTGCATAGTGTCTCGTGGTGTAGATAATGACACTCGATGTTACGTGTCTAAGTCATATAACACCGAGTGTGACTTGATTCAAATAATTATAATATCTTACGACGTGCGTACATAAAACTACACGCATTCACTTTTTGTGCTCTATGATTTTCTACGTTCGAACAATAAAGACATTAGGTATACCTATATATCTTGTAGTATTTATTGCATAACACGACCAATAAAAATGGTTTGACTGTTGTAATGTTACCTTAATTCAGACAAGAGTTCCATTTCTTTTCGTCGTTGCTGCAGCTTTTTCTCTTTCACGAGCAAACGATCTAGAAGGTTCTGGTGTTTTCTCCTTTCTCTCTCCTCCCATCTTCTTCTTGAATCCAACTGACGGATGAAGGTAGTGTGCTGACGCCTTCTCTCACGTTCCTGGTGAAATGATTGATTAATATTTTTTTATTATTTTAAAATCTGTAATATACACTGGTTAACTACGGATAACTATAAAATTATGAACTTACAGATCGACGCGACTACTACGACTTACGAAATAGTATAAACTAGGTGTGTCCCACAGTTTCACCAGTGTTTAGTTATGATTTTTCCAAACAAATTTTGAACTCTCGTTAGGGGTTTAATTTATCAATAATCCGTTTTTGGATATCCACGTCATAATAACTATCTAAGTGCCAAGTTCCAACCCAATCCGTTCAGTGGCTTGAGCTATACGTTGATAGAACAGTAAACAGTTCACATTTATATATATTTATATTAGGGATTATAGATTATAAGGTGTAATGAAACAGTTACCATCAGTTGTATGGTAAATACGAACGGGGGGAATAAGGATAAACCAGCACCATAAGATGGTTACAATTTGTCAGACATGGGCGTGTGGTCAACGTCATCATAACGTTATCAGGAATTGAACCAGCTACCTTTATTATTTTCGACAGGCACCATGACTCCTAAACTACCATGCCATGCTAAATCAGGGGTTCCCAAACTGTTTTTAGTTCACGGCGCAATTACATGTTTAGTAATGTCGAGACACAATCAGGTACACCAATAAAAACAAAACTTTTTCGATATACCTCACAATGTAATGCTCACTTCAAGATTACAATTTTGTAGTTTGTTTAGTTGTCTAGCTAGGCAAATGACTGTACAGCATCTGATGGTATGTACCGTACAATCCACAAACAACGGCGACCGTCGGTAAAGCAAATTTCATCGGCAGTCGTCGATGTTATGACGGCCTGCTGAAATACCCCTTCACGCCTCGTTTGAAGGATCTAATGTCATATAAGGAGACTATTACACATCTGCCATTACACACATCTTGTTCGTGCCATGTTGGGCGCTACCGTGGAAGGAAGATGATGAGGTAAAGTCAAACAATTGTTCTTGTACCAGCTACTCTTTCCTGTTCTCCGAAACCCGCCCTAGGGTGCCAGTAGCGCAAGCCTTGGGAACCCCTATGATAAAAGGTTAGTTTAAACGCAGATTATATTTACCTCAGTTATATACTTTTGCTGCAGGGTCCGAGGTTGAGGCGTGTCGGTGATCGCACAAAAAAAAACATACACAAAGAGTTAATTACAACACACTGTGTTAACACAGATAAACTCAGTTTTCAGATTTTATTGTCTTTAATATAAAGATTTTTTTTGTTCTGCGACTGTTAAAATGTGTTCGAAAATTGTAAAATGAAAGTTTAAGTTTGATTATATAACAATTTTATTATAAACTAGCGGTGCTCCGCGGCTTCGCATGCGTTTTTTACACTGTAATTATTTCTCTCTCCTAGTTTTATTTTTACTCATAGTATTTATGCCAATTCTTATAGCCAATTAATTGAAGATTGACATATACCTACTTCCAGTATACAAAATTTCATCGAAAGCGGCTGAAAATTAACGAAATATGTTTTTTTTTTGTTTAACAATTTTTTAAAGTGTTATTGACGGTTCATTACGCCAATTAAAAATGGAATGACATATAATGTACGTGTCATTTTTTTTCAAAGTGGGTTACAATCCTTCTTTTTCAATTGCTTTTTTTTTTACGATTTCTAAAAGAATAATTGGAAATTCTTATAGCATACCAATTGAGGAATGACATAACATACAGACCGATAGTTTTTTTTTTTGTTTAAATATATCCAAGTACCTATTTAAATTAGGGAAATAAGTGAACCAAAATCTGATAACTCGGTTTTATTTATTAAAATTGTTAGACAATTAACCACAAAAGCACACGGATTCCCAAACATATATGACATACAATATTTTACCTGCTCTTTCAGCAAGATAGCTTGCTGCCGCTTAATTTCTCTTTCCTGAAACAATGGAAATATCTACATATTATTTCTACAACGTGTTTATTGTGGCAGCGCCATATATCCCTTAATACTTCATCAAAATTAAAGATCCCATCAAAACCTTAAAATGTAAAAAAAAATGCCAAGTCTCGCAATACATGTCTTTCAATACAAAAAGTTGTGAAATGTCATGTAAAATCAAATTAGTTATTTTAGTTAATTATTATCTAATCAATTACCTATCAACATTTATAGTGACCATATCAATATTAGACACCTCAATTTGTATAATAATTATAATGACTTGGCAATTGATACAATAAACTCCAAGGAAGCAATAATCTGTTTCAAGAAACAAGTTCCCTTTACACATGCCGTTAGTGAAATCATCATAAAGAAAGAACTCTTTTACTCAGAGTCAGTAATGAAATTAATATCATTTTAAACCATAGAGATTGATCTCTTACAAACTAATTTTGAAAAATTAATAAAAAATTTACCAGTTCTAATTTTAGCAACCAAATTTATTTAAGTACCTATATTACTGTATATCTGTATGAACTTTTAAATGAACTTCTGTATGTTATATATACTTTGATAGCAGTAACATCACCTTGTATCGCTAAATAAAATAAATGCTTTTCATAACCCACAGTATAATTCTGCAGTTATAATCTACGTGGAAAGATAGCACTATTTTTTTCAAATGCGGTAAATAGACAGACCATTTACTAACGTGTATGGTGATCTTACAGAAAATTGTTAGCTGTAGTCATACGCATAGCCAGGTTTGGACAGGGAGGGAGGTGAAGCTAGCAAAGCCTTGTTTGTAGTAGCCGTGCGGATGTGAAACGTTCTTCCAGTCAACATGTTCGTTCCTTCCTATAATATTAGGTCCCTCGAACGAGGCGTGAAGACGCATCTCAGCAGGCCGGCGACGACTGTTAATGCAATCTGTCACCATGGTCGCCGTTGTTTTTGGACTTTATCATACTTACCATCAGATGCTGGAAAATCATATTGTCAATAAAACTTAAACGTAAGCTTTTTCCTTGTCTGCCGCCTGGGAAAGAGTGGGTATTGCGTTATATGCTCTAGCAGCAAACATATTCTGTTCTTCCTATGATATTGGGTCCTTCAAACAAGGCGTCAAGAGGCATTTCGGCAGATCGACAAAATCTGCCAAAATATGACATCGACAACTGCCGATAAAATCTGCGTTACAGATGGCCACTGTAGTTTGTGGAATGTACCATTCTTTTGCCAAGTTAATATAAAAAACACTTCATCTGTAGATATTATTCAAATTTGATACACTGTTCTCGTAAAGGACTTAGATAAAAAGTAAGGTATTTTGAATCATTGCTTAAACTCTCACGCATCTAACTTTATTACATAATAATTAAATATAATTATCATAGATAATTAAAACTAAATAAAAGCAGGCCAGCATAGAGTTCAGAAGCGTACAGAATTCGCAACAAATTTTTTTCATCTCTATAGATAACAAACCTGTTGCCTTTTGGATTGTTCTTCTATCTTCTGCTTTTCCAACTCCTCCTGCTTTCTCTTTTTAGCCTTCATAACATACGTGCGAATAACACCGAAAGCGGCAAATCATAATTACATACAGCGTTACATGGAACAAAAATAAAATAGACGTGGGTAAGCTAAACTTCCTCAACGGTTTAATTGCAAAAAGTTAAATTAAAGTTAAATTTAAACATGCAAAGCTTAGTAGTTGCAATAAATAATTATTATATAAATGCATCTCTTATAAGGGAATATCAACACTTTATACACGTTAGATAACGTATTTTAGAAAAAAAAAAATACCTTTCTTTAGTTCTGATCAAGTGATCAAGAGTACCAAAGATCGCATCCGGAGGCTGCGGTGTATATATTCAGGCTAACAATGATGATAACAATATATACTGTGTTCACACTGATAGATCGACAGTATAAAGGCTTATTACAATACACGGTTTTAAGAGTCCTGTTTCAAGGATGGATTTATACCCTAATTAGTGTTTCGCTTAATACCAAAACCTTGTCAATCGGGTCCAAAGTAAGGTATTAGTAAGAGATTTGTTCGTATGTTACTGTAATTGTAACCGCGCCATCAAAACGACAATAAGAAGCTTTTGCTGTGACCTCATAAATCCCAACAATGTTATTAAGTTTAGCTCCATTTATAGAAAAACAAGACGCGATTTCATATAAAGGTTGTCTGTCATATTAATTATGATTTTCACAACAGGAATTCTTATAAAGATTTAATATAAGGCTGAGTGTTAAATATTTCCTGATTGGTAGAGTGCTTAAGTAACTAGACACCTTGGGATGACATGATCCAAATAAGGTGATTAAAAGGGAGAGCTACCTAAGAAAGGCCTACCACAGAGAAATTTCTTTGGAGATTTTCCTCTACTTAGGGCAGCCCGACAGGTGGAATACTACCTACCTACAGAAGATCGCAGCCAAATAACCTAGTGTTGTGTTTCTGCGGTGAGTAGGGTTTCCAGAGCCTCTTGGGGTAGGGGGTAGAAGGTCGGAAACGAGCTAGTCCACAGGCTACGGTAGCCGCTTACCATCAGACGAGCCGTATGCTTGTTCGCCATCTTTGTAGTATAGAAATATTTATGGTAAGGGTCTCTTAAAATTGTGTAGTGTAATAAAGCGATTTAGCCATAATTAGGTAAAATTTATGTAAATGCATTATACTATTTATCGTGCAAAGGCTTCACACCCATAATTCTTGCCTTGTCATAATTAGTCCGTGCGCATACATAGCAGTTGGATAAAGCGAATACTAGTGGTTACAAATGAATTTAAAAAATAACTTCCATGTATAGTTTTTTAGTTATACGAGTATTTATTTTTATTTGTTGAACAGTTTGATTTTTTCAGGCCATCTAGAGTGAAGGTAATGAATCACGCAAAATTACTTTAGATCTTCAAATGAACAATGGACGATGAATAAATATTTCCCGATGGTTGACATTGAAACTGATTGTGATTATCATCGAGTAATGATACTAAAGTCGTTTTGTAGAACTACGCCCTCTTTATGTCAGTTTCACCCATTCAGGTATTATGTACTACGTACTAAAGACGACACCTCAACCAAATTGTTTGAAACACGTGTTCGAGTGCACACACTCACACTTACAGTCTGTACTGGGCCCTTGTTACGAATACACGTTTGAGTTCTAAATTTTACTTCATAAATATGCTTTCATATGCATTGAAATACTGTTTAAACAACTCGAGATACAATCGAGAGAATATTTGTAAACTATCAATAAAAAATAGTTCTGTCAAGGTCATTTCAAAAATTGATCACGCCTATCCTCCTATCGCGCCTAATATATTCTTGGATCTTAGTATATACCTACTAGGCTTAAGCCGACTTTACACATAATTGCATACTCGATAAGCCTGCAATTTTATTTTATTTTTAAATCTACAAACACATGTACAATTGCACTTGCAATATTATTAAGTATGCAGTTACGTTTGAAGCCGGCTTAAACTTAAGTACGATTGCACTTGCAATATTATCAAGTATGCAGTTACGTTTGAAGCCGGCTTAAACTTAAATCTTATGATTTATGATTCAAATATCGTAAATATATCGATATAAAAAACCATTATATCTAATATCAGAAAAACCATATACAGATTCAAAACCCAAAACACAAATGCTGCAAACCATAATGTAAAAATCGTTTCAAATAAAATAAATTATATTATCGTTAATATATTTTAGTGCTAATTTAAAAATCAGTTATTTTAATGTTTACTTATAAAACCGGTAACACCAACCGTAACCATAGACGATCACAATAAATGTGCTACAAATAATAAATACATAGATAATACAATACTAAAGTGCAATGTTAGCCACAGATTATGAAAGAGAGCACCAGACTATATCAGATATAGCCATAGACAAACTTCGCATCACCATAGGCGAAAGTTAAATGTTAGTTTTGAAACGTGAAAACCGAAATTTGTTAGTACTTTAGTGTTTTTTTAAAACGTACCACTCCGTAACCATCGTTGCTGTATGGATGTACTGAAATGGACAGAGCCCATCTTTTCCGATATTGAATGTCCCTTTATTAATTTTCTTCGTCATAATATCGGCAAGTATGTTATCATCGTCCTCACTTAAATCTATAACTTCCTTTAAAATAGATTTAGGGTTATCTTTAGGCATCAAACTAAGATTCTGAGACATAAATTCGTTCTTTGCGTCCAAATATTTCTGTTCTAACGCGTCAGTGTCTTCAGTCTTTTTATCTGCCTCCAATTTCGACCAATCACAGCCGTTTATGAATTCAGATATTCTCGAATAAGATTCGATTAATTTCTCTAGATTGTTTTCTTTGTCGGGAGCTTTAATTTTCTTCTCTACAGCTTTCATGAGACTGAAATCGTATTTATCTCTACGTTTAGGGAGATCGAAAGCGGCTTTCTCGGCAAAATCTTTCATTTTATCTAGGGCGTTGTATTCCTCTACGTCGTTTTTCCATGACTGTTCGAGAATATTCTTTATGGGTGATTGGTCCTTCGGTCCGTTCACCGGTATGAGTGACAAACTAATAGGTGGCATCGCTCTGTCTTTTTGAGTTTTTAACGCTGGTCCCATAACGATTTCAGGAATTTTCCATTCCTCACTCTTGGGCACCGTTGGCAGAGGCTCTATTGTCAGTTGCGTTCGGTTCTTGTTGATATGCTGTTTCGAATATCTTTGTTAATGTCTCGATTTTTCTCGTTTAATTATTATCAATTAGAATTTTGACAACATTGTCAAGTTTGGTTCTTTTAGAAGAAGTTACCCCAAAGTAAAGAAAAAGGTTCATATTTTACATAAATATAATATATATAGAAAAATATAAAACTACAAAACTAACACACATCTAAACTACTAACTAGAAGCCAAGATCCAATTGCTGTCTACGTAAAAGCAAAAAGAGATCGAATTTTCTAACGTTGGCAGCCCCTAGATCCTTTTTGCTTTTGATAAAAAAGAACTACTAATGTGAGCACAATGTTGCCAAGCATCAAATTGATAATAAAAATAATTAAAAAAAACAAACACAAGCACACTGATTTAGAGACAAATACGAAAATTTATATAAACTACGGTCAAGTCAAACAGTTATTTAAAGAAATTGTATAAAATTATAAACAAAAAGATATCCATAATATAAGTAATATATAAAAACACCATTTGACTTGACCTTGAATTCTCATATTACAAATTTTTATTCAAAATAAATCTTAAATAAATTAAATGATCATTACGTATATTAATGGATATTGTTTTTTTTATTATTGAGAACACTGCATGCCCTTTAATCGAAATATACGTTACTAGTTAAGCAATATTTACTAACATTGCTCAAAGTGCTGAATGAATGAATGAATGAATGAATACTTTATTGTACTTTTAGTTTGTACACTGGCGAGCTTAATGCTATAAAGCATTTTCTACCAACCAACCAGCGGTAATGTGGAAAAATTATTAATACTGCAACGGATTTTATCAAAATGTAATATGAGAATTAGATTGTAATAACACGAGATAGTACAAAAATAGTAAAATAAAACCCAAATTTACTCTGTACTAAACATTTACCCTTTAATATACTGTGCAAGGTTACAAGTTACCTCTAATAGTTGCTGGCTCCTAGCCTCTTTCTCCCTCTTAGCTAGTTCGGCTTTCTCGGACTTTTCAAACTCTCTGACTAGACGAGCCTAAGAAAGAATTTAAAATTAATTATACTCTTTAGATTACTGTTCATGTAAAGAACCGTCAATAGATTCGATAAGACAGAAAAAAAGGCAAAATTTCGATAAAACGCTCCAAGATAAGGAGTCAAAGACAACAGTACAGTTGAGTTCTGTTTTAAATCAGCTATTACAAGGCAATATAATACAATAAAAGTATTATATTTATTTAGTTTATGATATTTTTTCCCTATAGTTTTTTTTTCTATTATCTCGTCTTATGTGTTAAAATACTGTAAAAATACTTCGCAAAAACAAAAAAGGGAGAGAAGGTATCGTTTCATTGTTAATATAGATTATTTTCATATTGTTTTCCGAGTTATTTTTTACTGAACACAAAACATCTACGATGTAGCATAGAGAATTTGATTATTTTTTTATATCGATCATCCTTAGTTTATTAACCAATCTTGTTCTGCTCCAGCGTTTTACAAGCCAATAAGAAAACCGCGCTTACGGCGGTCAGCCTATACCATAAAGATACCAGAGTTATCATTGCTTCAGATATCGTTATTATTATTATTTTTTAGGAAGACTAACAGCTTTTTAATACACAAATAAGCAATAACAACTAGAAACACATAGCCATTTAGAAATTCTCACTGATAAGTTATAAAAAAAAAACTACACCACAAGCATACGGAGCGTAAATTGCATAGACACTGAACAACACACTACATTACGGAGTTAAAAAAAATTAACAAAGTGAACAATTTACTTTACGCCACACTGTCAATTTATACTTAATAATTAGAGATGTGAACCGATTACAAATAAACAGAACCGGATTTTAAGACATTAGTTTGGAAAAAAAAAACGTTTTTTCGTTTTTACTTTCATTTATAAAGCTAAAAAAATTATAAGAAATCAAATGAAGTAACAAAACTGGTTTGTTATTATAAGTTATAAATATAGCGAATGAAGCATATTTTGATGACAGTGTCTTCCCAGAAGCCAGCTAGCTCCCATTAGATGAGAACACATATCTTGTAGTCGAGAACATGCGCTCTGAAGGCATAGAAGTTGCCGGCACCGATAAATCTTTAAATGCAATTTTTATTATGAGGATTAGGTGCTGAGTGATATGTTCAACACAGATCGCAAACTTGAAGTTCTTTGTTCTTGAAGCAATTTGTGGAAATTGCTTTATAATTTCATTTATGTATATTTTACTTTAATACAGAGCTTTAAAGTGATTTTGATTTTGGTGGTAAACGGATTAATGGGTTATTTGGTTCATTCAGTCGCGAACGACAAAGACTTTATTATAAAAAAAACTATATTTAGCGATTATTGCAAAAACCGATTTTCTTCGTATCGATTCACGTCTCTATTAATAAGGTTTTCCCCTTGTTCATTGGTGTGTGGAAAAGATCAATATTGTTATTGTTACTCATAAAGAAATAGGGTTCGAGTACCTGGTCCCTAGAGCGGTGCGTGGCGTCTCTCCTGGCGTCTCTTGCAGCTTGCTGGAGACGGGCCAACTCCATACGCCGATCAAGCGGTGGTGGTGTTGGTCTTGGACCTGACGCTGCGGCCTGTGCCCGAGCTTCTTCCAACCTATCATCATAATCATAATGTTATTAACAATCATAGACTAATGAATGTATACAATTATAACATTTATTTATTATATTGTATAATCAAATACAAAATTATATAAAAAGTACTATACAAAACAATTGATAATCCATTGGATTACTAAACGCACGAGTATTTCACGAGACCACCCTGAGAGGCCCCGAAGTACAAAACTTTTTACGATGCTCGTTTGCACGAATCTTGATACTCACACGCAAGAATAGCACGCATAGAAAGAGAAAGAAAGAGAGAAATGAGGTTGCATAACACCTTTTCCTTATGTGGCGATTTCTACAAGTCAATTCCTACCATAGGCAGCGTTAAAGAACTTCGTTTAAAAAAAAATGTATAATGCGTTTATGCGCGCAAGTGCATTTGTGTGTGCCAGAGATGTATGAAAACTCAGGTCAGTGGCTTAGGCTTAGTGGAAACAAATAAGACTATTTTAAAACACGATACAAATATCACTAATAGAATATTCCTCAGTGAGCCTTTCTCAGATCGACGTTGATTCCAACCAAGCCAAATCTGAGAATGCCTAGTAGAGAGACGAAACACGTGTAGTCATATCATTTATAAGAAGTAACAGCCGTTAATCTGTTCCAGGCGGAAGTAGCAAAGAAACTCCATTTTCAATCTGCACAATACGGCAAAGATAAGAATTTGCGTATTTCTTTGTTCCTCCATGATGGGCGCTAAAGTATTCTGAAAAGGATTTAGATTGTGGGATACGCCGATTCCATTTGTTTAGTAGTTCGGCAAATTGAGGGCACTGCCCTTGACTTAAGCACAGTACAATCCCAACACAACGGCGACAACGGTTCTTACAAGTAGATACAGTAAAGTGTACAAATAGTTGATATACTACACTGCGTTTTTTTATTCCCACGGAGTGAAATGACATTACATGTGTTGCTATTTTATTGTGTTTTTAAAATAGTGATGTCACCAACCGCACTAAACCCGTATGACATTATTACCTATTGATAAGTTGTTTTCAAAAAACATTAAACCCTTCATATGTGAAGCCCAGATAAAGGGACAAATTTTCATCTGTAGTGGCTCAACCAAAGCGTTCTTTTTTAATATTTTTTATTGCAGTTGTTTGCCATATTAAAATAATTTTATAGTTTAATGAACTATTTTATGTTAATAAATAAAAATGTTCAATTCAGTATTTAAAATCTCAAGAATCAAATAATTGTATCGTAAAATATACGCTAGCACCTTTTTTTTTTTACTTTCTGCCTATGAAGGCAATTTTGCCAATGTAAAGTGTGACAAATACACGTTATAGAATTTCGTTGCCAAATATGACTACAAAACTAAATGTGACAACTTTATTTTCAATTTTGACATTAGTGATTGTCAATTCACTGCGTGGGAATACAAAACACAATATTGGTTGGCAAAAATGTAAATACCGTTTAGTAATCTCGGTTTCGTTGAAAACGAGCGGATCGGCTATGTCAGCTGCGCACGGCTGTACATACTCGCCGAGTACGGTGCGCGCGCTGAAGCTGAAGTTGTCGCTGCACAGCGGAGGGCACGGGTTCGATTCCAGGAACTATATAAAATAAACACAAATAAACCGAACCTTTCTTTAGGTATATGTTATTTATGCACTTCATGCACCGTTATAAATAATAATAATACCAGCATGTTAGTGTTGCACTGTTGGGCGAATCTCTCTCTCACCTAGGGAAAGCAAGGGGTTAATAACCACGCCAGTCCATGATGTATTGCCGATTTCATATACCGTGAAGATAACATTTTTCTATATTTTTCCCACATACAGTGGTACAACAAGAACGTTTCTCAAGGGTCCAGGTATCCTCACAATGTTTTCTTTCATCGTCATCCTATAGTGTTACCAATATGAATTAGTAAATGTACGCTAATTCGTAAAAATCCCTTGCTACGTCATGCCGAGGTTCGAACCTGCGGACATCGAATCGATATTCCTCCAATGTAAAGCACTAGATCACCACGACTTTATATTTTACTTTATTATAAATGTAATGCATGCGAGTGAGACTCAAGACCACCATTAGTGGCTGTTTATAATATAACAATTTGCAACCATTTTCCAATCTTCCACACTAGGCTTAACGTGTTACCATCTTGGCCTACATCGTCACTTAACATCAGGTGAGATAGTTGCCATAACATTAAAATCTATAATAATAAAAAAGAAAATTCGTGAACCCTTAATATATTGCGACTATTAAACGAGATAATGGGACTTCTGGGCCAACTTACAAAATTCCAAAACAAAAGACTGTAAAAAGTTTATAAGCTTAACTAGCTGTGCCCCATGGATTCACCCGTGTTCAATTTATACGGGCAACTCTCGAAAGCGCCGCTTCCAACGCACCTTGTGGCCCGGTAGCGTAATCTTTCAATCCTGGCTGGTGGTTCCAGAGATTAACGCATTCAAATAAACAAATAGTCTCTTGAGCTCTAGAACATTAATTAAATATATCTTTCATTCAGAGAGTGAATACCTGTGTTAGTGAACTTTATAAGGGGACTTACCGCGTGCAACTCCTGCGCAGATTTGACTTTGATCGAGGAATGTGGTTCGGGTGGATTATAGGTCACGTCGCCTTTGATACTGCAGTTACGGGATAGACCTTTTATGACAGTTACACGCTTCCAACCTACAAAAACAATACATTTTATTATCTCCATATATGGTAGATCAAAAGTGTTTTTTGCGGTAACGTCATATCTCCATTAATTATTAATCAAAATAAATTATTCAAACATCATTTTAAAGCTCATATTCCCCGTTATTATAGAAACGAAAACATACAAAAACCGTATTGTTATTAGAAATGCTGTACAATTTATACATATTGTATATGGTTGGGCGCGAAGATAGTTATAGTAAGTAATAAACTGCTGAAACTTGTGCCACATAGAAAGATTGTAGTAAACTATTAATAGCTATTGTTTGAGCCAATTATCTCAATTCGTTCATTTTCATGATTATATGGTCAGAATTAAATCAGACACACCGACATTTTCTGATCTGTGTCCTTCCTAATGCCAACTGGCTGACGACGCCGTAGCGTCATACGACGTCACTGTTGGAGGGATACCGCCGCCACCCCTACCTACATCATTAAGATCGGATCGCTCGAGTGCGTGTGACGACAATATATTACGTCGAAATACGTTGACCGATCGTCTCGCGGTTGTGCATTTTTGTATTAATATATACCATCCGTTAACGTGGTGAAGAACATTTAGTGAGGTAGAATACGCTTGTGTGCAGCGTTGGGATTGCTGACGTATCAAAGTTCCAGGCTGGATTGGGAAAGGAAGCAGTTTCGGAAGTTTAAGGTTAGTGGATGATATTCCTTCACATATATTTAACTGGATGCAACAATTGAAACAGTTGTCTGTCGTTCATTGCTCACTGAGCTATATTATCGAAGGCCGCACCAGACTAGGAGGCAGGCAACTTTATTTAAAACCGCCGCTCCATGTGGTATGCGAGGAAAGAATATGGAAGACCGCAAAATTAACTCCTCGCATACACAGCTATTAACATTGTATGACACAAGCTCGTGCCGTGTAACTATTATATTAGTACCGCTTACCGCCTATAGATGGCTGCAAAATATAGCTTTGCGTTAGTTTAGTACAACCACGTGACTTATGTTACGCTCGTTTAGCTGCTATCGGCCATGGTGAGTAACTTAGTATACACTGTTTTCATATTTATTTAATTTCTAGAATTGTCTCATTTCCCCAGTAGCCCACTGTGTATTCATTGTTATAATAATTGGCTCATTTACTTTACCGCCCATGGACACACTATTTACACGTTTGTCCACAAAACTCCAGTATTATAGACAGATATCCAAATTCTCATCAGAATAAATGAAATAACAAATACATACCAAACATATAAGGTATGTACACACAAAAATGTAGTACATACATTGAACGGATAGATGACGTTAAAAACAAATATGACAGTTACGCGACTTCATTTACAATCGATTTTACTCCTATTAGATGTATCAAAATGCGTGAATAGACATTTTAGCAAATCGACATGACAACGAAGACTGCCGGTAAAATCTGTTTCACCGACGGCCGCCATTGTTTGTGGACTGTACCATACTTTAGTGTTGGTAAAACATCAATTAATGGATAGTCATTAGGACAATTGAACGATCTGTTAATATAATTTTATAAATGAAACGAATTGAATGTGTGAAGATTACATTTATTTTATAAATTACAAAGTACAATCATTACATGATTTTTAGATGAGATTCAACTTAACCGTAACCTTAACTACGAGTGTTGCCAATATAAATGTACAATATATCAACACAATCGAATGTTGATAATAACAAAATCGATTACCTTTTTTGAAATTACTTAGTCCTTAAGAATCGATTTATATATAAGAACCCCGAAATGGAAATTTTATGAGTGAAATTTATAAAAGCGTTACGTACCTTGCGCACCTTTCTTTAGCAACTTTTAGATAAATCATTAACCACTAAGTGAGTAAGTGATTGCATATTGAAGACAATCGTACTTAAGAAGTAGTAAGCTCAAGTCATATGTCAGAGCTAACACACACACACACACACTACTTCTTTTTCGCTGTCGTTTTTTATGACGTTCTGACTATAACCCCTACTAAAAACAATCGACAGTCAATATGTCGATGTTTTACCAACACTACCGTACTCACCACCAGTCTGTACAATGCTGTACATTCAATTTATCGAGCTAGTATAAAAAATGCGTACCTAGTGCAAGCGGCAGGCGTAACTGTGCGTCGTTGTGCCTCCGCGGCGTATCGCTCGCGTCCGAGTCAGACGGGCAGCTGTCCGACACGCACTCAGAGTCCGTGCTGGCTGACTCTCCAAGCAGCGCTCGGAGCTTCTCCTGCGATAATACAAACATTTCTTCACTCTGCGTTCTACTCTATACGAAAAGAGGTAGGGTATAGGGAGGTTTCCCGGGAGAGATCTTTTTACTTGGGGCAGTACGACTAGTGGAAAACCTCCACCCTACAGAAGATCGTAGCCAAATATCCTTGTGTTGTATTCTTCCGGTGAGTAGGGTTTCCAGAGCTTCTTGGGTGTAGGAGGGTTCAAAGTCGGCAATGGTTGGTAATATATGGTTATACAAGCGTGCATAGGCTATAAGATCCGTACCACCAGACTGTACTTACCAAATCTGTTTCACCGAGTAATTGTTGAGCCAACGCCGGTCGTAGTCCAAGAGCCCGGCTCTGCGCCAATAGCGATGCGACCGTGTTCTTCTTAGGTTTGCTGACTCCACGACCGAGGTTCCGCGGACGCGCTTCACGTGACGGCCAACCGGGTACAGCTGGTATTACATTATTAACTATTTGTCATCCACTTTTTTAGCCACCTTTTGCTTTCTCTGATATATTATTATAAATTTATACTAATTGATAATAGTTTTATACACAAAAGTAATATCACATTTGTATTATATCCAAGGTTATTAGGCACAACAGGAAACATGATTACGTTCTCAAAAATATTTTGCTTGTATGATATTTCATGGTAACTCAGGATACGAAATATTCTTGTCCAAAGACTACATTAAACTTATGTACTTCCATTATAAATTAACTTTCAGTTGCCACTTGCGGTTATTTTTTATTATATATTATAGAGCAATTTAACAAAATATAAAAATTTATTCTTTAATACCTGGAAAAGAGCCTTAGAGACCTTAGATTGAAGGGAAAGCCTTCTCATATACTGTAGTCTACTAATGCGCGAAGTCAAATTGTTACCGCCCATAGGTTGCGTTCCGGTCTTAAATAAATTTTGTTTTATAATGAAAAAAAAACGTACTTTGCTATAAGGCAAGCCGATAGTGATAATTAAAAAATATTGATACGACCTGTTACAACCCGATTAAAAAAAATTAGATAATCCTGTTCCCGAAATATCTCGAAGCAACTACAACTTTCTCAGGACTACGAAATGTTTCGCGTCGTAAAACAACCGCTGTGCATGGTTGTGTAAACATCGCAGTTTACACACACATGTATAAGGCTTATCGCCTTCGATTACGTCATCGAGTAGGTATAGCAACAAAACGTCGAGAAAATTAGCGATGATTTACGATTTTTCTGCGATCGTTTAGAATAGGTATTTAAGCGGCCCAGGCGCGGCGCCGATGCAGTCCAGTTTGGAATTACAAAGCGATAAAAGAAGCGATACCTCAGTGAGATAAATAACAGTGTTGTGAGTTCGTGAAATTTGAAACTGTGTGGAGTTCAAATAAAACTTCTTCACGTCAATCATCGGCATTTTTATTACCCACGGGTGTAACAATGTAAAATCTAGTTCAAAATAATCGTCCTAATATTTAAATCACCATTTAATCAAGGTTTTGTAAAACAATATTCATTTATAATTTTTAAATGAATAAATAAGATCGAATATTTTGTGCTGTTCTCCATGGGTAAGCGAACGTTACCCGATTGGTGTATTGAGCTGACATCTGTTGTTTCTTTATAATTTTCTGGATTTAGTATGCTCGGCAATTGTAGAAAATGTATACGTTATTTTAAGTACTTATAATGCGATATTTATTTGAAATTATATTTATGCTAGGTTTTTATATATGCATGATGATTAATAATTAACGCTTTTTGAAGTTTTCCAGTTGCCTATTGGGATGTGTCCGGAATAAAAGAGAGAGAAACAGTCTGGTAGGGTTCCTCGGTCTCAATATGTAGGATCAGAGTGCTTTCATGTTATATCGCCTAAACCCGGCAGAACTGACACCCTTTTAGTATACATCTTCATTGTTTGTTACTTCAATTCAAATTGCGTTGATTCAACTAGGCCGAGGTAACGCAAAGGATTAAAGGCCATGAAAACAAGAAAAAAAAAAAATAGGACAAGACGGCATGATACATGTATAATACAAAACAGCAATACGGGAAAACACTTTTACAGAAAAAATCTCATTTGCGTCCCTGACAAAGTTCGTATGGATTAAGGAATTTTGCCAGATTGGAATTTGATCTCTCGGTGGCCGTCGTTGTTGTTTTTTTTTTTTTGACTATATTGTTTACTATCAAGTGACGTCATTTTGACACGCTACTATGAAAAAACTTACATTCACTATCTTCACTTCCACTGGACTTGGGGCGTGGCGAGTCTGCCACCTGGCAGTTAAGCTCTGGGACCACCCGACGAGGCTTCGCTCCCGGTTTACGACGAGCTGTTATAGACAAAATACTAGAATTTTTTTACCAGTATATCTAAACTAGCTGTGTTAACTAGCGGTTTCATCCACGTTAAGTTTATTTAACCAACTCTCCACCGCCCCGCCACTAACACACCTATTTTTATTAAGAGAGCATTCATTGGTTCTTACTGCCTTTGGCTAATCGATATCGTTACTTGAATTGAAAAAAAAAACTATGAAACACGTCTCTTTTAATTTCTAACTAAATTGCTAAATGTCAAACTTCAAAGATCTCTCTTAAAAAAATAACGGAATTCACTATATTAGGGGTTGAATTTCCAAAAATTCTTCCTTAGTGCTCACCTAAAGTGTAAAAGGAACCCGCATGGAAATTTTCGAGCTCCTAACTCCAGTAGTTTGGTACGTGCATTGATGAATCATTCTGTCAGGACAAGTATTTTTATACAGGATGTCTAGCGGAGAACTTCGATTTTCAAATTTGAATTACGCCTTAAAGGATGGAGCAAGAAACACTGTGTTATCGTGACTTATGTTGCGCTCACCGCCCGCGTGCTTCTAGCGCCATCCCCCGTCGCACGCCATTTAGCTTACTTCGGCCTTGGTGAGTGCGTTTTGTTTCGTAATTTTATTAATCTCCAGAATTGCTTACTTTACCCGACTACTACAGTCGGCTTTATGTATTTATCTGTAGGTATCTGTATTACCATTTCATACTTACATATCCTGTCGTTATTGGAGGAAGCGCTAAGGGAACTGCTCAATGACGTAAGTCGAGATAACGCGTCTGAGGCTTGTGTGCTCGCTGTAATAATAAGTAAACTTTGTATTGTCTTTCATTCGTGTATTTTAATACTAGTGTTTCAGTGTTCTGTCCATAGATTTAGAAGATAGTATAGTTCCGCATTAGGTTGAATAAGACAAAACTAACAACGGAATACACTACAGTGCGTTTTTTTTTTTCCTACGAAGTAAATTTCATTTCATTAAGTTGTTGTTGTACGTTTTATTGTGTTTTTAAAAATAGTGATGTCACCAATCGGTACTAATTGTAAAATCATATGAGATATTTATTATACCGATAGTTTTTGCATGCTGGTATCACAGCGACTGGCGATGGATTGTTGATCTCTCGGTGGTCGCCGTTCTTTTTGGACTGTACTGTACTTAACATGATGGACAGTGACATCATTTTGCCGTGCAAGTGTTAAAAAAATAGCGAGAATACGTACGTGGTGTAGGCTTGAGGGATAGGTTGAGAGGTGTGTCTTCATCCATCGCGGACTTCACGCCCAGATCCAGCGGGCTGTCTTCACCGAGTGACGTCATCGACTTGCCGCTTAGGTTCATGCCGCTCTCTATAACGGTAACATGACGGCTTTTGCGATACAAATATTTTTTTAATGCAACAACATTTTCTGTCATCAACATTTTATATTCATCATGAAGATTTGCAGCCGCATTATAATATTTTTTTTATCGTTATGGCCACAATCTCACCTTACCTTAATTGACGAGGTGGCCCGGGATGGTAGCTAACTAGGTGGGCATTACAAAGAGCCCTACCACCATGCTATGATTTCATCACGATGTTTTCCTTCACCGAAAGCTTCAAATTATGTCTTCCTTATGATTATATTATTTTGATTACCTGACCCGACGGTCGAACCCGCGAGCTGTCTTTCCAAAGCGGCAAGGCTCACGCCGCTTTGGCTCGCTATTGTCTGCAGTAACTCACGGGATATACCTTGGAAAAAATAATAATATAAATAAGCAAGTAGTGATTACCATAATTAGTATTGCTAACAATGACATTAAAGTATATAGAACAGTTAATAATAACTTACATATAATTTGAATCTAGAATGTTCCAATCTAATTTATTAATAGTGTAATTAAAATTGCAATATGTAAGTAAAATAATTAAGTCCACTTTCAGTCGCTTTAGTAGGGCGATGTTTACAATTAATACACATGACAATTTTTAACAAGAAAACTTCAATTATTTTGAGGAGTACCCTGGTGTATCTTCGAAGTCGAAGGTCCAATGCCAATGAAATTAAAATGGGAGCGACTACCCCTGAGGTATCCTCTTTCCAACGATAAAACAATCGTGTATATCGGTTCATAAACAAAGAAGTTATGCCTGACCACCATGACAAAATATAGGTACATCAGAATTGAGAACTACCTCCTTTTTTGAAGTCTGTCAATTACTCATTAAATAGATAATTGTCGAAGTCACAAATGATGAGATAAACTTGGTTTAAACTACAGTTATCTTTATGGAATCAATAGCTAATGAGCAGTTAATTAGGAACATCAGAAACTGGGCATTAATAATATAACTCTGTACCTGCGTAGTCAGAGAGGTTCGGTGGCGGTGTGCCGGACATGGAATTGTGTCCGCTCCGGTCCGGCTTATTTGGCAACCGAATCACTTCAACGGAAGACCGCGGGTTCCCATAATCTTCCTGTAATAAACATTCATATATTTAAAAAAAAGACAAAGCAGTCATGAGGACTGCCGACAGAAGTGAAAACTTAAAACTATAAACGAACAGTTGTCTTTTTCTGATATCTAAATTATTATTATTTTTTGTTTAATTTATAGGTTACTCTACAAAAACTCCGTTTATCGTTAACACGTCACGTGACCATGTCAATGACCACTTACATAAATTTACTCCCTATTCAAACTTTCCTATAGAAGTTTTCACTTCAAAAATGTTTGCAACAGACTGACTCATAATCCATAATCACGGAACATATACTCGCCTTAGGGCGAGCCCATACCAAAGAATGTCTGACGCTGTCGTATTAATATTTTTATTGATGTTGCCAGTGCAGAAGAAGAGTAACCAACACTTAGAAAGCCAACAGAGACTTTCGAAGATCTCTACATTAGGTTTGTTTTTGTGGTAATTCCATATATCCCTTAATTCATGATCAAAATTATTGTTTTCAACATCGCTTTAAAGTTTACATTCCCCGCTATTGACAAACCATAGACAAATAACTTAAAACATGACATGTTTGAACAAAAAAGAAAACCTCGTTCAATCATTTTGAAGTTCAAGGTCCAATGCCAATCAAATGAAAATGGGACCACCCTTGAGGTATCCCCTATCCAACAAAAATACGAATCGTCCAAATCGGTTCATACACAAAGAAGTTACGGCTAACTTCCATTAAAAAAAAATAGTTAAATTGATAACCTCTGTCTTTTTTTAAAATAAATAAGTTAAAAGTATGTAAAAAAGTACCACTTTCGGTCGTTTGGTCGGCAGCGGCGTACCCCTGTCGCCAGTGGACGGATGCACCGATACTTGTGGTGGGTCCAGTGATATCGTCTTCTTGCGTCCACGGTTCGTTGACCCTGGCGGTGCCTGCTTTACAAATTCACACCTCAATTTTATTATACAACCATACAATGCAGCATCACAATAGCTCAAAACCCCTACTGATGTTATTATCATTACATTGTTGATCATTTTAGATGGGTTTTGAAAACATTCAAATATCCTATTATATATAATAGTTTAATTTAGGCCATGAGAAGGGACTTATGAACTTTAAAACTACCACCGGTTCGGAAAACATCCCAGCCATCGAGAAGAGCTGACAAGAAACTTGACGGGTTTACATTTTTTTGTAACTGTCCAAATAAATCTTATTATATTATGTGAGCAATTCTTGTCCATATATACTTATGTAATTGGTTTTTCGGAAACGGCTCCAACGATTTTGATGAAACTTTGTATTTAGTTAATGTTTTCAATTCCTAGTTTACCTAAATAAGTGTTCTTCTTTTTTTTGTTTATAAGACACCGAGCAGAGCTCGGTCGCCCAGATGTTTTTAATTGAAACTACGTTTTTAAATATTGTCTCGTAAATATTAATTCTACCAGTGTCAAGTTAGTGTATACGGGGATACTACATACACCAATACTAGACCATTTGACAGAAAAACGTGCTTGACATGAACTCATTGTTCGGCAAATCGGTATCGTGCTTTAGAAACTTCTTGTTTAATAAACTAATAAACTTTTGTTAGCTGAGTCTTAAAGACAGGATAACAACTAATTTTTATCTATAGTTATAATTATTGTCGTTTTACAATACCTGATCTATCTAAGTTTTTACGACGTATATTTACAAGGATGTATTGTAACAATTTTAAGTAGTAAAGTGTTGATACCTTAGGCCCCGCTAAAGATGAAGTATACTTTATGATTTCGGTGTCTGGCGGCAACCTCACACCGCCAAGCACTGATGATGGGTCGCTGCAACCAAAACAAACAGAGGAATTTACTCGAAACTTCGAGTATAACAGAACACTGTAC
This sequence comes from Saturnia japonica, assembly GCA_033032175.1. Lineage (NCBI taxonomy): Eukaryota > Metazoa > Arthropoda > Insecta > Lepidoptera > Saturniidae > Saturnia > Saturnia japonica. The sequence goes on from CM065331.1 coordinate 4,754,971, forward strand.
AGTAGTTTACTCACACGTACAAAGATCATCGCCCAGATTGCGACAAAAAACAATTGTCTAAAAACAGAACATTCCTCTTCTTTTAAAAGAAAGAAATCTGCAAGAGGACTACGGAAAGATACCACACCGTATAGCGAACAACAGTATTTTTATCGTCACTGAGTACGAATAATTTTATTTACGTTAAATATAATTGTATTATACAAACCACGAGTAAAACGATAATATATGACGTAGATAAAGAAAACATAAATACGTTTACTGGTAATGTTTTTTATCTTAACAAAAATACAAAAAAGAACGCACTGAATCCTTATCATTTCTAACGCCGTCATTCCTTCTTTCAGTCACAATCGCTATTTTTCCCTTTAATATGTACGATATATTTGTTATATTATTTATTACACAAAAAAAATCCACTCCACTGCTAGATTATTTAGAAGGAAATGCCTTCTGGCATTAAGCTCGTAAGTCAATAACCAAAATCTACTATAAAGAATTTATACAGTCATTTAAAGCTCACATTAAAAGGATAGAATGTATAATTTGAGTAGATCAATGTAACAATAATCATTAATATAATTATCGATTAGGTATAAGTAATAGCAAAACGGAGTGATAGTCACAACTTGTTGACATTCATGTCTATGAGCTTTGTCTCTGGTTGCTGATATTTTTAGATCGTTCTTAACATGAAGTGCTGTATGTTCTGTTTTTTTTTTAATAAACCAGAATAAACAAGGAAACCAAGTTCAAAGATTTTGAGGAGTTCCCTGGTAAATCTTTGAAGTCGAAGGTCCAATGCCAATGAAATTAAAACGGGACCATCCTTGAGGTATCTCCTTTCCAACGAAAAAAGTATCACCTAAATCGGTTCTTAAACAATGAAGTTACAACTGAACATCTTTAAAAAAAAAAGTATATACATATTCGAATTCCGAACCACCCCTTTTTTTAAGTCAGTTCAAAATTAAAGGATTTCTTCTATGAAATTCTTAGTAAACTCGAAGTTTGGCTTTGTGCTCGATTAGTGGCACTAGGTTCGCCCCTTATTACATGGTACCGAAAGCATACCCGGCGAACCTTGGGTGTACATTAGTACAGCTTTGCCTAACCCTTTGAGGATACAGGCGTGATGGTATCTTATGTTAAGTTAGCGCATTATAGTGTAGACATTTTGTAACGCGCGCGCATCGAAAAAATCAATCGCAGTAAAATCAATAATATTTTGTGCAGCATTAGATTCTAAATGACAATCAATAAATGTCTACATTATAATTCTATAAACCGTTATTTAGACTTATATTAACTTACCCTCCTTCCAAAGCGGCACTAACAAAAAGAAAAACATAAAACAGTGATACAGGATAGATAATTCCTAAGTAAAAAATGGTAACAAATTAATTTCCTCTGTATTATTTATTGTGAATGGGTGCGTGTGAGTGTGCGCGCGCGCATCTGTTTGTATGTGCGTGTGTTTGAGTGTGTTTGTGTAATTGTGTGAAAAATTGTGTATACGTTTATGATAGTTTATACTGTATGTAAAAGTCATCTGAAAGGCGTACTCTGATATATAGCCATAGTTAGCAAGCCAACTCTTAAAAAATCAAGCCAAAAAGAATGATATTAATCTTGATGATAAAAGATTAACAAATATACAGTAGTAAATTTAAGGAGTTAAATCAAACACTGCAAATACCGCTTCAGAGATATATAAAGTTTTTAATATTCTGATTTGAAACTTCTACATTTTACTTTTATTTGCAGTTCTTACATATAGTTTTTTTATATCATAATACTACCTAAGAAATTGTTTATTGGATATATACAAAAAAAACGGTGAGGTTTAATTATATTTGAAAAATAAGGCTGAAATATTCATTCACTTTTGTCTATCCACACTATTAGATAAGCTTACCTGAGTATAGTATGAGGCAGACCGGTAAGCGAGTCGATGCCTGCGTGCCGGTCCTTTTCCGAACCGGGCATCCCGAATGGATATAAAGGAGACATGTTCTGAAATAAATTATTACATTTAGCACGCCAAAAGAACAATAAAAAAAAGTAACATTACGTATTGTCATTTCCATTTAATAGGCCTGCATGATATTTAAATACATTATATTGCAATAAGGATAACTAAACTACATTTTAGAACAATTATTACTTTAAAGTTACAACATACAAGTTAAATTATTTATATTATATTATTAAACAATATATATTATTATAATTATTGATATATTTTTTATGAACAGTTTTTAATAGTTTCCTCATATTAAATTTATTGGACCAACACTGCACTGCAATGCCGCCATAGCCGGGTTTCTCTTACCTACAGCTTAGAATTGTAGCGTTGAGATATATAAAATTTGTTTCACCGACGGTTGCCGTTGTTTGTGGACTGTACCTGACTTACCATCAGGTTCAGTAAAAAATTTCAAATCTAACTGCTGTTCCATAGCTTTTCGCGGTCAATTAGAAATACTAGTATTAAATTCCAGAACTCCTTGGATAGAAGTGTTCAGGCACACCAGTGATACCTGGTATGGCTACGGTATACCATCAGACGAGTTGTACGCTTGTTTGCTACTTTAGTTGTATGAAAAAAATATGACGAATGAAATAATATTGAAGATACCTTGCCCTTAGCAGCTGCAGCGACAGCGGCGTGATAAGCCCCATGAGCGGCCGCTTGTGCCAGCATAAGGTCTCCGCGCAAGAGAGCCAGCTCGCGATCCTTACCCTTCGAAGAGCACGAACCGCTTGACTTCCCTTAAATCAAATGCATTAATTACTTAACAAATGGGTGAATGAATTATTTTGCTGATTCTAACATATTGTACTTTTTTTTTTTTTTTTTATTTATTTATTTGTAAAGTAATAATCTTATTTCTAAAAAATAGTCCCACAAAACCGTGTGATCGGTTTGACTGTGGGATCAAACGGAGTCTTATGTTGTATTTACACATTACAATATTATTCACTCATGGAACGCCACTATTACGTTGCCTGCACCCGTGATTAGCTCAGCGTGGTTAACAAATATTTTTTTATCATTTTTTTAAAAATAGCTTTGTCCGTTTCGTGTCTAATTTCAGCCGGCAGACTGTTAAGTATGTATGGTAAACGTTTTTTTATAGTTCTATCTCCAAAGTAATTAGATACTTTAGGTACATTATATTTGCCGGCGGTCATAGATCGAGTACAATAACTATTAATCACACTGGATAGGTTTTTATGCTCTTCACTGCCATGATGGTTTACAGCCAAAAGAAATTTATGTTTTAAACTAATTGGTAAAATCTTGCACATATTAAATAATTGATAATAGTCATGCACAAATTAATATTACAATAATTGTATCTAAGATTATTATGCACAACGGGAAATTCTTTCAGTGAAAAGCTTCCAGTGAATATCACCCTCGAGTTGAAAAGTATCTCGCCAAACACCTATAAGTGTACTTCAGAGCCAGCCCCACTACCTAGGTCACATCGTCACTTAAGACCAAGTAAGATTGTGTCTAAACGTTAAACCTATAAAGATTTAAAAAAATCATAGTATTCACAGGCTTCAAATGCAACCTTGTGAAATTGTCCCGACAATAACTTGGCTCGTATTAACAGGTAGAGCAATTGGAGGAACGTGTAACCGCCTGGGCATCTAATCTAAATCTATCACCAAACACACTTATAGGTGTGTTCAGACAGCTGTACTTGAGAGACAGTCCAGTCTTGTAGGCTTAGCTTACAACATGATTTTACATCAGAAGAAACTGTGTGTTCAAACGTCTAGCTAATATTTTTTTAAATAAATGATCAGAACCTTGAACACGGATCGAAAAAAGGTACTTTTGCAAGAACAACAAAGAGAGGCATAACTAACTGTTTTGTGATGTTGGCGGAGTGGGTTGCTTAGGCGCTGACTTGGACTGATGCGGTGCCGATACCAAGCTGTTTAGCGATGCCAAGCTGGATAAAGAGGCTTGGGAGTGCATTGTTGACGGTGACGAAGTCTTCGGGAAGCCATATGATGATCCTGAAAATAATTGAAGAATTGTTAAGGCCTGGCAACGAATGACAATGATTCACAATCACAACTGTTATAAAGATATAATCATTACTTAGTTTTTCGAACAGTGATGAAGTTATTTAAAACTGTATTGAACTTGGATGTATACAGGAGTAGAGGAAGACCGAAGAAGGTATGGATGGGTTGTGCGAGGAATGATATTATGCGTATTTAAATACAGGAAGCCTTTCTACAATCGTTAACGCTAAAGAACATGAAAAAAAAATGGAACTGACATATCCCAACGTTAAATCACATGATAAGTGATGTCAACACGATTTTTTTAATTCTACAATGTGTGCACGTTTGTGCTACCATTCACGTAATTATAAATCATGTTTGCAAGGCGGTCTATGTTTCAGTTCGTCTCGTTTCGCATGAAGAACTCGCCTTTGTCTATAAAGAACTGAACATAGCTAAAGAATAAAACATTGAAAGAAAAATTTAGTCCAAAGTAAATAGAAACCCTCAAGCAAAAAATATGTTCCTATACATACGTTCCGGAAGCTGAACTTGAAAGCCAACCCTATTCTCTGGGCTTAGCACCTTTGACCACATTGTCATTTAATATCGAAAGAAATTCTAAACAATGCTCACCCTACATCATAATAAAAATTTCAATTTATTATGTCAATCTCGAGATCTTTTTTGCCACTAATTGGGTGTAATCCTTGATCATCTTTAATTGTCAATTTTCCAACTTTGTATTTCTATACTTAATGTCAGAAAATCACTATATTAAAATTGTAAAATTAATAATAGCTGTCTGCCACCTTTTACAGCAAAGCTTAAACTTACTTAGATGAACCTTCAGCGATTCTGAAGTAGGAATATTTTCTTAGATGCTACAATTTAAAAACAATGCAATCTTTCAATGAATCCATATAGTATCTTTATTTTAAAAAGAACTGCAATGATTGAAGGAGGATTTCCTTTAATCGCTGAACGTTAGGCTGGGTGCAGGAGTAATGTCATTTAAAATTGCATACATCATGACACACGGCTAGAGACCATGTCGTGAAAATTAGAAAATGCTTTTAAAAGAAACGTCCGTTAAATGTTAATTCATAAAATTAACAAATACTAATTAACAAAGCATTTACCTGTACACCGTATCGATGGTCAAGGTTCGACTAGAGAAGTACCAATGTTAGACTGCGTATCCTATCCACTAGAGATATGTGAGATGCGCGAAGAAGAAATCCACCAAAGGGGATTACTTCATTTTCCTATCCTCGCTTAACACAGCTTTCGTGGAAAAGAATTAGCGGAGCTAGATATTTGTAGATATAAAAAAGCGAGAGCTTATACGAGCCACAGCTTTACGGTAACCTCCATCTCGGCATAAAAAAAGAAATTGGCTACGTCTTATCTTTGTCGTAGTGTGAAGCTGTGAGACTGTATACCGGTCAGTGTTTTCCCTCCTTCCTACAATATGGAGTTCTTCAAACATAACATGAAGAGACATTTGAGCAGGCCGGCGTGCCAGCGAAGACTAACGATGGATTGTAAATCCCATGGTAGGTGCCGATGTTATTGGATTGCATTCTGCTCACCATCGGGTACAGTGTAATTAAATTTATGGTGTTTTCATTTTAAAAAAATAGGAATGTGTGCGAGAAATGTGTGCAAAACTGTGTGGGGAACTCTGGACCGCTATGCATCCTCGTACTGCGTAAGCGTCTCCTCCCTCAACTTTGATGGAATCATCACACCATTTCACACCGCCACTATACATTGCACTGCCTAGCTACTTCGCACATTTCTGGTGAACACCCGGCCTTTTCGTAAAAAAGCAGAAGTCCTCATGAGGCATTCCAATTCGATTCTCAACTGTAAATAACCTAGGATATGACTGCAGTCTTTTTTGGAGTTCTTTTTAAATCACTTTGAGATTGAAGAGACTTCTTAACCGTTACTGTAACCGTATCTGCTTCATTGGCCTAGTGGTCTTAAGCGCGACTGCTATGCTCGAGGTCCTGGGTTCGATTCCCAGGTCGAGCTAAGTGTTATTAGGTTTTTCCATAAAATTGTAAAAGACAGCTCGGAGTTTGGCTTTGTGCCCGATTAATAGCAATGGGCTCGCCCCCTATTACATGGGACCTAAAAAACATACCTGGCTAGTTATTATTTATACTTAATTTACTTGAGCACAAGAACTAAGCTATATCAAGGAAAATGTCTCCAATATTAAACTCAGCAGCACGAGCTTTGCAGCACGAGTACCGATGCCTTGCGGTAGAAATCGGTAGCTGCGTTTAAACAGTCAAACCCTGCAAAGTTTCTAACATTCTAGAAATGATCATCTAAAAAAATGCGTAATGCATAATATAAGATCACATCAGTACCCAGCTTTAAATATAATATATATTTGCATTGAATAGCGAAAGCTATGATACGTGCCCCACTCACTCATATTCTGCTGTTGGGAGGCGCTGCTGCTTGTCGAAGGGCTCTTATCCTTGGTGGATGTACTCGACGACGTACTGCTTCGACCTGACCTAAAATTAACGAACAGTTGTTTTTATCACAGTAATATTCATAAGTAAAGTAAAATAACGAAGTTAGTCTGTAAGCATTCCTAAAAATTATAAAATAAAATAAGAAAGTGTATAAAAGCAAACGTTTAACATACGATAGGACTGTCGAATTATATCTTCAGCACTACGACGCCCAAGCCAACCTTAATTGCATGTTGTGCAACGAACGAGGAAATGGCGATAGCGGGGTATGGTATACCTTTATCACGCAGTGATTATTTATTTACGTCTCATAATTTTTGTTAAGTAATTTATCGATTTGTTAACCGACGTCAAAAAAAGACGCGAGGTTACTCAATTTGAATGTTTTTTTATGGATGTTCAGCCATGACTTCTTTATTTACAAACCAATTTGGATGATTCTTTTTTTGTTGGATAAGGCATCTCTCAAGAGTGGTCCCATTTTAATTTCATTGGCATTGGACCTTCAACTTCGAAGATACACTAAGGATCACTTCAAAATTGTTGAAGTTGGTTTTCTTTTTTTGTAAATAGTGTCATGAGGAATGATACATACCGATGGATCAATAGCCATTACAACTCTTTATCTGAATTTTATTAAATTGTAATGTCAAAAAACTTTATTTACTACTTAATGTGTACGTATTTACTGTATCAGATAACTTTATCCAGTCTAGGTAACAGGGAAAATAACTTGAAAACCAATTATTTTATAATGTACCCAATTGCTTCTACTTATTCTAGTTTGGTAGGCACCATTACCTGTCATGTCGGCTAGGCGGTTTCACAGGCTTGGCCTGCTTCATCCCGGATCCCGACAAAGCAGACAGCGCTGCATAAGGATCCCCTAATTGTGGAAAATTCAACCCTGACGCTTGGAGGCGTGCAAGGTAGTCCTGAGCTGCTAAGTGGGAGGCCATCGACCACCACGCTGCACCTGGAATAAACACAGAACGGAGTTAATTCTGATCCAGTTTTCTATTATCCTGGTGATACCAAGTACATACATATACAAATATTATATCGAATCTGTATGTAATATCTGCTCTTTTTGCTATACAAAACTTTGCAAAAAGACTATATTGTATCTGATAAAAAGGACAGCACAGTCCAAACATATGGAAGATTTTGACCCACCATAACCAAAAGTGTAGCCGCTGTCGTCATGCTAACGTAACGAGACACTATGGCGATAATTGCACCAAAAGTGAACAATCAGTATGAAAGAATAATTATACAATTAACCACCCGCCACGTCCACCATCTTTTGCAGCAACTCAAGTCTAGGTTCGTTCCCTCGGTGTGGAGCCCTCGAGTCTAACAGCCACTCACACGATACAGGTGACACTGCACTTGCAATCACTGCCTACCAACAGTCACCAATTACCATTACACTGCACCCCACACTCATACACGCTACATAGGTACATAAGTTCTGTCAGGGACCTTTTTTTCTTTTTTTGTACTACATAGTTAGTTTAAATAAATATTGACAGATTACTAAGTACATATACAAATGTTCCTCCCTTCCTCCAAGGAAGCAGGTACATTGTGTATATATTAGTTTAGGTCGAATTCTAGGGATAGGGATTTAGCCGGATAGTGACTTTATTGCATGTTAGGCAACAGCTCAAACCGAGGATCGACCACTTTGGTACCCTTGTGCATGTTGCCCCGCATCGGTAACGACGCATCGACCTTCCGTTGACAGCTCGCAGTCCACTCATCGTACGCATATGCACTGGTTGGGTGCGAATTTATGTGGTGACGTTACGGAGTTGACAAGAACATACATGTATATGAAACTCCATACAAAAAAATCTCAAACGCACGCGATGCTGGTCGGGTGCCGGGTTGGTTGGGTGAATGACGACCTTATGAAGGGGCGAACACGACCCTGACAGTAGCGATGTAGTTGCAACTTATATGTACTTTCTCGGTAATATACAAAGTAATGTATTCCGCCTTTGTTTAATTTTCGCAAACTCGTTGTTTTCTCGGTTGATTCCGGTGGTGTTTTATTCAAAATAGTTTAGCTAAGAAGCATAGATTTAATGAACCAAACGTGTCTAATGGCAACGAGAAGTCCATTACCGCTTATAATCCAACTAACTGTAACCCGCGATATCACTTGTTTAAAATTTATTCGACCTAGCTTATCGTTGTTCTCACTTCCCGGACTTACACAATGTACGTACATTCATGGTTACTGCTGAAGTTCTAAAGGTCATAGCGTGAAGTTATATAGCCTATAACCTCAACCTCTATAACCTCAAATAGCCAATAAAATTTGGTTGGTAGTTCCAGAAATTAGAGCCATTCAAACACAAACAGAAAAACAAATTCTTGAGCATTTTATGACATTATTATAGTAAAAAATACCGCCCGTTTTACTGAGGTGAAAATATGTTCTAAAACAATGTAATTATCCATATTATCACAGAAGTAATCTTCAATCAAGAGTAATCAAGAGACTTAATGAAGACTTTTTTAAATATCGTTTAAAGATTTTAACTTTATGGCCAGAATCTCACCTGATGTTTAGAGACGATGTTGTCAAAGATGGTGACACTCTAAGCCTAGTAAGGAATCAGGCTCTCAAGTGCAGTGAACACGCCTATAGGTGCTTGCCGACAGATTTTCAACTTCAGGCTGGTAGCATCCAGGCGGGCATTAGAAAATTCCCCTTCCACCATGCGATGGTTTTAACAGGATGTTTTCCTTCATCGAAAGCTCTGGACTCTTGCATAAATTTGAACTCACATCGATCGACGCAGTGTCCGTACACGATACCACTGAGCCATCATTGCTTGATTAATGGTAGATACTTACTTGCAGCGGGATGCAGGCCGAGGGAAGCGGCCTGGTTGGCGGCGACTCCAAGGGTCGTCGGCGGCGGGTACCGTGACCCGAAACCGAAGAGGGCGGCTTGTGCCTGAGCCTGGGCCTGCGCAGCCGCGCCCCCTGCTGCGGCTCCATCTCTACCCCAGTACGCTGGAATAAAACATTACCTTAATAAATATATATAATGCAATTTATTAATCTCTAAAGTATTTGGTTGGTAAACATGCTTTTATTGGTGCGTACTGACAGAGTGAACAAACCCTAACGTAAGTTAATGAACGAACACGAATGATTAGGTGTGGACGTTTAACCGAAGGCAAACGTACGTAAACGAGACCTCGTTGGCGTTTAGCTGTGCTCCGGAACGAGTGTCGCTACATAAAAGGAAAAGAGCTCGAACGGACGAACGCAGTGTCGTCGCGTCGGCGAATGCTTATTAAACGATGAGGCGTCGCGTTGTTCGCGTACGTCTTCCTTTGGGAAAACTTACATACCTACTCGTTCGTGTTCGTTCGTTCACTAGCTTTAATTCGCGTTCGTTCACCTGAACCATGAACGCGAGCAAGTGTGCGGTGTTGATCGGCCACGCCACTCTGAATCTTCGTTAGTCTTCGCTCACCCTGTCAGTACGCGCCATAAAACAACAGCAACGACCGAGAGATAAGCAATCCACCGCGGCTTACTGCTGTCATACCGATCTGCAAGCCTCCGTATCTGAATATAAAGCAGTTGAACCCAAAACGCGACAAGCTAAATGAAAGTTACTGTGACCATGTGCATGTTTTAGCTTGCCTCGGCACATTGACGGTCCCTGGCGGTAAGCACAGTACGATCCGAACACTGTCATGCCAGCCTGCACAAATATCTCTTCACGTTACGCTTAAAGAACCCGATGTAATAAGAAGCAGGGTACACATTGGCTGAGATATGTTTCCACAGATTCATAGTACGATAAAAATAAGACATAGAAAACATTTTCACTGGTTATTCGGTGGCTGATTCCAGAACGCGATATATAAGCTTATGCTAATATGGCGGGTGTTAAAGTAAATAAGTATTATAACGAAAATTAATTATGTTCCAAGTACATCCATGTATCATAAATGTATATTATTATTAAGCACGTGTAAGCAATATCTCACAGATCAAATCATATTATGAAGTGATAAAAAAATAAATAAACATTTGAAGAAAATTCATTACTCTTGAATCATAAATATCATCGAGATAATAAAAAGTCTATTTGACCGCTATCTTTACCTATCCCATAACAAGAAAAGAAGCGTGAAGAAAAAATACACAAATTCCTATACTCATCAATCCCATACAAATATAAATCGCGAGCAATAGCCAACGCACACAAAATAAATCCTTTTAATAACGAGGAAACCGATGTAATACGCGCTAATTAATACGTTTTCAATCTAAAATCAACCTTATATCTTTAAAATAAGATATAAGCATACAGATCTAACTTCTAAGAACAGTTTAAATGAATTACAAATGAAATTGAACCTTGTATGAAGGTGGTAAAGTGTTCACCGTGTACTTACGAGCTATGGGTGCGGGGGCAGTGACCTCGGACGAGTTTACTTATATGGTATACTGACACGCGAGAACAGGGTTGTCGCTACGATTCGTTATTAATGACTTTTTACCTTCACGTTTATTGTATTTAAATCACATATAATACTAGCTGTGTTCATGGCTGCGTTCGCGTGGACTACCCCTACTACTGATCGTGCTCCCCGCCTTCGGTTATTTTAAAGACAAAAATGCTTATTGTAGATGATCCTTAGAAGATTTATACTCTTTTCAAGATCTAAAATTCGCTGAACCCTAATTATTTTTCTAAAATAAAAATAATCTTAGATACTCCTTATAAAATCAGCTATCTGCCAGTGAAAATCCCATCGAAATCGGCTTAACGGTTTCGGAGATTATCCGGAAAGAACAGACATACAGACAAACATTTTAAAAATTGTTTTTTTTTTGTTATAACCATTTTATATACTTTGATATGCATTTTTTTTACTATGAATAGGCTTGCGTTTGACCACTATCTCACCTGATCTTAAGAGATGATGAGGTCTACAATGGAGCAAACTTGCCTAGAAGGTACCTATTCACTCGAGACTTGAAGATACCCATCTTATAATTATCGCGAAATAAGAAATCCGGCAAAGTATTCCACTCTTTAGCGGTGCGCATTATAAATGTGTTTAGCATTTACTAAAAAGCTGTTCTTTTGACATTACAAACAGACATTTCAATTTTATTTATTTGTATAGATGAGAAACGTAACAAACTATAAACAATTACATACATCTTAAGACCCTGTGTCGAATAACCTCTTAAGAACCGAGACACCCAGGCTAACCTCACCTACACTCGCTGCACAACCTACTAAGTAACAAACGAGGAAATAGTGATAGCGGACTGGTAAAATGTACGACTCGGTTGTGTTGCGACCACCATACACATGGGATTTCGAGATCCGCATAGTCATATCCAGTTTCTATTGACTTGCCGCATGATAGAACGACCGGTGATGGATTTTGATCTTTCAGTAGTCACCACTGTTTCTAGATTGTACTGTGTTTACCATCGGGCACAGGTCCTTTGACGTTCTATTATAAAAAAAACACTGAAATTGTCTACGTTAGAAATTATTAAGCGATCGTAACAATAATGAGTGAAGGACGAACAAACGAAACGAGGAACGAAGGACATGGATTCGAATCCTGAACTGAAACTAGTCTAATCCGACCTGGAATTGTAAATATGTCACTAGATACACTGTAGATGTATTCCGGCCGCTGCATGTGAGAACAAATGTTGCAATCCAAAACATCGGTTATCAATGTGGAATCTACAATGCATCACCAATCGCCATTTACGCCGGTCTACTCAAATGTCTCTTCACGTTATGTTTGAATGACTCCATGTTGTAGGGAGGAACGAGCACACTGTTGGGGGGACAGTTCCACAACTTCACAATACGAAAAAGTTATGAATGAGAGAATGTTGATGCCGAACCGAGGAGGGAGTTTGAAATTTTGGGCAAATCTTACTCTGGACTCTTAAGGCCTGAGTCGAAGCGGCTTCTCTGTCCGGGTACTACTGTTTCCTCGCAGAAATTAATATTAACTTCCCATTGGAATACACATATCCGATAGATTACTGTGAATACAATTTTTATGAGGGGATTATATATTTATCCGACTACGGCGAAACTAAAAGTACGGTTATAATTTCAGTAGGCTATGTATATTTATGTTCATCTGTTCCCGCATACTTTCCTTAAATTACCTATCATAATTATGACAAATTAGGTATCGTTTTGTAGGCTATGTGACGTCACACTAAATTTAATATGGCGCCCTCTATAGGACTTAAAGTCCTGTGATGTATCGCGTATCAAATAAAAGGACTTAATCATCCTAGTTCAAGAATATAAACTGTACTGGTCTAGATGTTTTCCGTAGTCGACGTTTTACTTTTTAAACCTATCTAGTCTATGAGTGCAGCGGAGCTTTTAAAAAGAAATAAAATGATGAAATAAATAAATAATTCCCACGAACATTCTCATAGCGAAAGCAGGACGTTGTACTATGTAGCAATAATATATTCACAAACTGGTATGATTATTTGAATAAACACATTCATCTTAGTTCGTGTTCGGGATGTAAGACATATGGAAAGTGGCATCTTTATGACTTCCGATATCGTTAGTTATATTGGATCGCTACGTCTGCACCGATGATGCTAATGAGGGAGACGGAAATATATATTATACTAATAATAAATATGCGAAAACCAATGTTCTTGCGTTACGAATTTCACGCAATGTCAGATATTCATCAATAAATACGGCTAAATTCAAAATCTATTTATTACGTTTTTAGTATAATTATAATAATATATGCTACAACTTACAATATCAAACAAGCTAAATTATTAAAAAGGAAACAAAAAACCCGACTGCAACAAAACCACTTGAATATTTTATATTTTTTTATTCGATTTCCTGACCTCCTACTTAAATATAATATAGCTTACGTCACTCCCACAATTAAGACGAATCTAACAATACTTCGTATGGTAAAACCTATAAAGCCGTTAAAAATAGACATACATACACACGCTAGAAAAAATACAACCCTCCCTTTTCTCAGTCGGGTAAAAGTAATACTTCTAACGGACCAAACAGTTTAACCATTTGTACAAAGGCTCAATTTTTTTTTAAATCATGCTGAAAAAAAATCTAACCGATATTGAACTGCACCAAGTAAGACCTAAGTAGCAAATACTTGAAGGAATCCCGAGAGTTGGCTAGTTGTATGTTGATAGGAAGCGAATTCCACAGTCGTGCTGTTGTTACGGCGAAAGAACGGTTGCGGAAATTAGTATGATGACTTGGTATATTGAGAATTAAATAATCAGAAGACCTATTACGTATAGCCGCATAAGATCAAACCAAACTTAAATCAATTTAATAATAAAAAATGCTTTTTTGAACATACGGGATCTTTAATTATTTAATTGAAAAGCAGTTAGTTGGGTTATAGTACCACAATTCTCTATACTATTATAAACAAAAAATATAAAGTTTTTTTAATACTACTAAGGTGGCAAACAAGCATACAGCCCGCCTGATGATAAGTGGCTACAGGTATTACTCGTTGCCGAGCTTGAACCCCCTACCTCCAGGGACTTCTGGAAACCCTACTCACCGCAGGAACACGACACGAGGTTATTTGGCTGCGATCTTCTGTAGGGTGGAGGTATTCCATTAATCGGACTCCCACAAATAGAGAGGAATCTCCAAAAAAATTATCTATGCCCTAGATAGTTTTATTATTGTCACCAAACGCACTATGTACAATGCGTTAACTTAAGATACATAAAAATCGAGACATTCCGAGGCATTCGTTAATTCATTACCTACATGAAAATTCTGTTTGGAACGACAAATCCGGTTCCATTACTAAAAGAATCGACGCTTCTCTCGTCTCTACTGCGACTAGAGAGACGGGGGTCATCGACTCCGTGACGTCATCGATGATCTTGACCTATCACAACGTAATTCGGAGTGATAAGACTATCAAGATAAAGCAGATTATATCACACAATTATAAGTGACAATTTTTTTTAATAAGGTACACACTTTCTATATAATAAATTACTAGCTGTGCCTGCGGCTGCGCTCGCGCAGACTTACAGATTGTACTCGATTGGGCACACGCGTGATTCGTGCTTCCCCCGCTCTCGGTTACTTTAAAGATAAAATTGCTTATTTTGGATGATCCTCAAAAGACAGACATACTCTTTTGCCAACTTTTTTGTAGTTCTTTTTAATATCTACAATTATGTAGTCAATTAATTTGATATATCTCTTATGGTTTACTTAGCGTAATCCATTTAAGCAACCGAGTTGATTCACCACGACCGGTTTTTTTTTTATTTATGCGAATTCCTAATTCTTTTTCTAAAACAAAAGTAACCTAAATTACTGCTTATATCATCAGCTATCTACCAGTGAAAATCCCGTCAAATCGGTCCAACCGTTTTAGAGATTACCCGGAACAAACAGAAAGACAAAAATTTTAAAAATTCGATTTTTGTTATCGGTGTCGTATACATATATACTTCCATACAAAAAGCTGATATTTAGACATTACAAGCAGTCATTTCAATTTTATTAATTGAATTAAATAGTTAATGTAAATTAGGGGTCTTTTAATTCGAGTTTCGTATGTAAAGTATATTAGTTTATCCTTTATTATGTTTTAAGAGCTCTCCTCCAAGATCAGCTCTATAAAATGTTTTGCAGTCTCACACGAATTTCAAAAATTTAATAAATAGTGCTTTTTTCTATCTGTTATGTTTTATTTTTGTGCACGACAAGTAAATAAATTTCACCAAACTTCACCTAAGAATTTTTAAAGGTCGCACAATTTTTTTTAAAACTTTTATGTTTATTGATTTATTAAATCAATTATTATTATTTGATTACCTTAAAATAATTAATATGAAATACTGAATTCCTATATAATAATCAAGATTATTATTTATTTATTATTTACGTATTTTCGTTTATACGCGACATGAATTGATAGTAAAAATATAGTAAAAACTACAACTTTTTTAATTAAACGGTTTGCTATTTACATACTTATGATTGGGTCACACATCACGCCTCTTTTCCAACAGGGTAGGCAGAGACCACGTCTTTCCACTTGCTATGATCCTGGCATACATTTTTCTCGTCTTCAACATTCATTCAACTTTTCATGCAGGCCGTCGGTTTAGAGAACTATTGACTTGACTTTCGTCACAACATTCTGATACACACTCCTCTTATAAATCTGTCTAGGAATTTTTCTTTCGTTCATCCTAGCTAGCCGTAAGTACGTAACGTATATTTTGCTTTTTAAAATAAAAATAAATAGTGGACACAATATCACACACGGCTATTTAATTCCACACTTTATTGTAACTAAACAGTTGATATACTATACACATACATAAGTATTTAACACCGAGACACACAACTGATATATATGCTCAATACATAAAAATCATTTATGTGCGGTGATTGAACCCGCGATCTCTCCGCTCAATAGTAGGGCTTCCTACAACTGCACCAGGAGGTCTGTCTGCCACTAATATTCTGAATGTCTAATAAAGTGAATAGAAATTAAATCCAACAAATCAATTTTTAACAAATTAAAAAAAAAGAGGGCGGTTACTGAATTAGTTTTTTTTTAAATACATATTCCGTTAACCGATTTGGATGATTCTTTTTTGTCGGATACCTCAAGGGATATCCTATTTTAATTTCATTTGCACTGAACCATCGACTTCGAAGATACACCAGGGAACCTATCAAAATCATTGAAGTTAGTTTTCTTTCTTTTTTCTTTGTTAAAAATTGTCTTGTATTTTAGCAATTACTGTTAACGCAAAATTTAAATAGCCTCCGAAAAGCACTATTATGGCGGCAATAACTTACCACCGAAAAGACCAGCGGCATCGAGTAAGCCATCAGGCGGCGCCTTCCCTGCCGCCTCGGCGCTGTCTGCGCCATCCTTGTCCATACCACACCTGAAAATAACAAACACGGCACAGTTCAGCTACAGGAAAAATATAAAACACTAGCAATCCGCCCCGACCTCGCACGGATAGCAGAGCATATATACTAACGATGAAACGGATAGTGGTTTGGCCGGATACCGGATTTTCGCGCCTTAATCGCGTTACATGACGCGATCAGTTTGATTTGAATATTGGCGCGTTGAAAGAGATAGTAAATAAAGTAAACTAATTAATAAATCAAATATTTTTGAATATAAAAATAAACGGTGTTCATAACCTATTGTGGTATGATTTGCCTTGTGTAAAATAATGAGAATTTTTTGAATTCTGCTATCCGGATTCCAGCCGGATACTGAATTACTATCCGGTATTCGGCCGGATACTAAAAATAAGGCCGAATAGGCAGGATACCGGATATACGTTTCATCTCTAGATTATATACCTACACTACCTGTGCCCCACGGTTTCACCCGTGTTAATTTTATCCGACAAACATCGCGCCGCTAACACATCCGTGTAGTCTATCATAATTGTTCTTCCCGCAAGTAAAAATTCTTTAATTTTTCATTATCTCCTAAACTATGTGTCCTAATAGCACACTATAAAGAGCAAAACTTAACTTCATAAAATTGTCTTTATGATGGAATAACTTTTGTTTGTAAGGATTAATATGCTATGCCTAAAAATAATGCTTATAAATCTCTTTTTGATTTTCAACAAATCTTTGTCACAAAATACCTTATTGAGGCGTATGTGTCTAAGAGATCGGCATATGCTATCGCTGAATTTTTTAGATATACTAAGAACCAATATTATTGTAGAACGTTGTATTTCCGTATCATTATACCGTTTCCATTTCTTTATTTTCTCTATGACAGCTCCTGTGAAAACTTGAACGCGCGTCTTCTTTACATTATGTATGCATTATTTTATAAAAATATGACGTTTACACTCGTACAAGGTATACCAGAGTCGGAAAAATAAGTAGGTATAGGTATAGACTCGACAATGAAACGAAATAATTATAATGAAAGGTAATCTTTATTTATTTATTTTATTGAAAATCTGTTTGTTCAAAATATAATAAATATATGCGATCGATATGTGTCAAATAAGTAATGTATTTGGTCACAACACTACAACTATCAAATTAGAACTGTCATCGAGAAAATAAAGAAATGGAAATAGTATAACGGTTACGCCAGCGCACGCTGTTAAAGCAATTCGGGAGGGCCCCTCGACTTCCAACTTACGTAACAAAAATCAATATTTAAGGCTATCTGCGAGATATAGTCTTATCTTAAATAGCCTACATTGTTCCTAAAGAGTCTGGCTATCATATAAAAAAATATTTTTTTGAATCCGACTAATAGTTACAGAGATTAGCGTGTTTAAACAAACAAAAAACTTTTCCGCTTTAATATATAAGTATAGATTTAAGACGAATAATACCGTAGTATATATAACTCTATTACTTTGATACGCGGCGCACGCTAATAAAGCTCCCCCCAGTCAGAATGATTTTTTTCTGACATATTCAATCATCGTTATAAATCAGCAAATGAAAAAAAACTTTTAACGAACTTAACCTTATTTATGAATCACTCCGTCCATTGATGAAAACCGTTAAATCAGCTCGAGTTTATCGAGTTCAGACAGACAGACAGACAGACGCGGCGGGGGACTTATTTTATAAATATGTAAGGTAACCATCAATAAATAGACTTTTGCCACCAACAGATAGCATTCGTAACTAATTTTTTAATAAAATATATTAATTTTAGTCTATTTGTCTATTTTAGTTCAATAACGGAGAACAGTTGCTTTAAAATGATGTTTGAGTAATTAATTTTGATGAAAAATGAAAGGACCTATGGCGTTGCCAGAAGAAACACTTTAGAGAAATAATATAAGGGTAAACTTTTGGTTTTAATTAGGTTCATTAATATGTATCAAGCAAATTTAATCATGATATGCTATAAGCTCTAACACAAAGACTTTTTGATTTGATACGATATTGAGAAATACAATGGCGCGTCTCTAAAATCATCTTTTTCTTGAAAAACTATAAATAAAGTTGTTTTTATTTCATTAAAAAAAATCACAATACTAAAACAATACGCATGATAATCTTACAACCTTGCGGTAACCGTGTGAAGAATACCCAGAATATTATTCTCTGTACTACACACATTTACGTAGGGTACGTTTACACCCCCGCCCACAAGGGGAAGATAACTTGAATGAAAGTGAGAGGTGACCCCCCCCCCCCTTGCAACTCCTACATTGTGAACGAAGATTATTTTTTTAATGAAATTCTGTTTACTATGAAAAAAATTTTTCGTTCAAGTTTTCATTTATGACGAACTAGCTGTGCCTGCGTCTATACACACGTAAACTACAGAATTTTTTTCTTTAGTTAAGCATGTATTTAAGATATAACAAAAAAAAAAATCTCAAAATTTATCCAGTCGTTTTTGCGAGATGCGCGCACAACGACAAACTTGTATCATTTTCAATAAACCTCAAAAAAAAAGGAGGAGCTTCTCATTTCGAATGTACCTATATATTTTTTACGGATGTGTTCAGCCATAACTTCTGTATTTAAGAACCTATTTCGATTATTCTTTTTTCGTTGGAAAGGAGAGATACCTCAAGGGTCGTCCCATTTTATTTTCATTGGCATTAGAGACCAGTAGGCATTTTATTGAAAATCCAAATATGTGGAAATAATATTATAGTTGTATCAACCGCACAGGGACCGAATCCAAACTGCAAAGATGCAGTTAGTTAGCTGCCCAATCGCAGCTCGTCTGGCAACCACTATGGGGTTAAATATCTCGGACACCCAAGCGATCCCCCCCCACCTTCGCACTTTACACCCAGATAACAAACGTAGGAGGGGTGGTAAGGAGGCACTAAGCAACCGTGTCGGTCTGGCTAGCTACCACCCTCCAGTTGAAAATATGTCGCCAAACACGATTGGGTGTGTTCCGGCAGCTGAACTTGAGAGCCAGTCTTCCACCTGGCTTAGCGTGCTACCTTCTTGGACCACATCGTCACTTAAGATCAGGTGATATTGTGCCCACAACGCTAAACCTATAACGATAAAAAAAAACAACTAATTTGGCAAACAAGTGTACGCCCCGCCTGATTGTAAGCGGTTATCGTAGACTATGGCCGCTTGTAATATCCGAGATATTAGGTATAAGAAGCCCTACTCACCGCAGAAACACAACACAAGTTTATTTAGCTGCAATTTTCTGTAGGGTAAAAGTATTCCACCAGCCGTGCTGTCACAAATAGAGATAAATTTGTAAAATGATTTCTATGTACCCTATCTCTCTTGTCTGATTCCTCTTGCACCCCATTTTAATCACCAATTTTTTCAAACCAGTAAAAAAATTTCATTCATGAACTTCCAAGGTTCATTACAAGGATAATGTAATAAGGAAGCCACACCCCCACTGAGTAACCCCACCTAGCACAGCTGACAGGGAGGTAGGTACACGAACGCTGAGTACTACTGGCATAGTATAAAATATTATATATACCTACATTACAAATATATGTTGGTACAGTACAACAAAAATATCTCAGCCGCCGTAGGGGGTCTCGATGTAGTACGTTGTTTTAAATACGATAGTAAAATGTGCGAAAGTAAAACAACTTTTGATCATTCGAAAATTATATAGTACTTAAACTTGACCCCCTATAGTTCATGCAAGCTGCTATGAAATGCGTGGTTTATTAGAATAATTGTATAGTAAGTAACAAATTAATATAATATATTAATAAATCTTTAGTTTTATCTGTACATGTAAACATTTTCCTCATATTTCCTGATAGAGGACTATTTATAAAGGCAGTGTCA
This sequence comes from Saturnia japonica, assembly GCA_033032175.1. Lineage (NCBI taxonomy): Eukaryota > Metazoa > Arthropoda > Insecta > Lepidoptera > Saturniidae > Saturnia > Saturnia japonica. Next base: position 4,775,365 of record CM065331.1, read on the forward strand.
CAAAAATATGACTATAAAAAAATTGTCTGTTTGAATGTTTGCTTGTCCGGATTTAACTCAAAAAAGGCTTGAACGATTCTTATGAAGTTTTGTACATTGAAAGCTTATGTCATTCCATAATTGATGAGCTATTTAAAAGTATCATCAAAAAATATCTCAACCGATTTTTATGAAATATTGCACTCGGGAAGTTTAATATCATTCGGTCATTCCACAATATGAATTGTCAATAATATGAGTAAAAATAAAGTTAGAAGACTTGTTGCCGAAGAACGAATAACTGATGGGGAAGACGGGCTCTGAAGTGGAAACCGCGTTTAGGTAAACGAAGTATGGGACTCCTTCCTGCAAGGTGGAGCGACTACCTGCGCAGGATGGCTGGATACGACTGGATGCGAAAGACCGAAGATCGGGTCGAGTGGCGATCCTTGGGGGAGGTTTATATCCAGTAGTGGACAGATACAGGCTAGTGATAATGATGAACGCGTGCGGAGCCGCGGGCCCCAATTAGTTTATCATAAAACTGTTAAAACATAATATGTCCGCGTTGCGATATTCTCGTCTCGTTTGCACATTGCTTCCAGTTAACTAAACGAATCTAATGTCTACTTTGTATCTACACTTACAATGCTTCAAACACGAGGTCAAAGATTATGTCATTGTGTTTTTTTTATTATTTTAAAGACAAGTCATTTGTAAATCTCATAGATTTTTTATTCAGTTTTATACTAAACTCAATTTATCAGTATTGTTAGTACGTTGAACAATTAGGTGACCTTGTAAATTATACGAGAACAAATCTTTTTTTCTGTTTTCATATTTAAAAAAAATTACCAATGTTACATTACAATCTAATGTTTCTCTTTTATATACATAACTAGCTGTGCCCCGCGTTTACACCAGTGTTAATAAAAAACACACAAGTTTCGAACCCTGTTGAACCCTTAGTGGTTTAATTTTCAAAAATTCGTTCTTATCGGATGTCTACGGTCATTATAACAAATTTGAGCTTAATCCATTCAGTTAAGTGTTGATAAATCAGTCAGTCAGTCACAGTTTCCTTCAGTCAGTATATATATATATATATATATATATATATAGGTATATTTGGAAGATAATATTATTTATGTAAACAGTGTTATGTAAAAATTATGATTATAATACACAATGTAATATGTATTACATGTATTTAACTGTAGCAAGAAAATATACACACATCCTACCGTTTTTTGTGCAAGTATCTCTACATACAGAATTTACTTTTGCTATAAAAAAAAAACAATCGCATTTTATGATCTCATATTTCCGCCATTTTTTATCGACTAATTAGCACATTGAGTACTTATTCCAACCGCAATTTTTAACGAGATAAATTTATCTTAGCTTAATAGTAATATTAGGACAATGTTATGGTCTATTTAATTAAGGCGTATTGTCCTTTTAGAGACATTTGCGCCTATTTGTACCTACATCCTCATCTGCACTACTTAATCATGACCGGTGGTCACGGCGCGGCGGCGGACAGCATGGCGGCAGTTCACTGACCCCCTCATTGTCTCAGCTTTTACTTCAGTTCGATCACTCAATAGCGGCTACTTACACTTTAGAAATGGTTAATACCCCGTGAGAGAGTTTCTTGTAGATTCAAGTTTTGTTCCATGTGCCACGCTTATTTGGTGACTTTATGGGTTTTGCCCCAATCTTTACGGTCGATTGTAATAATGGATTTATATACGCTTATCTTCGTATACCTTTTATTACTTTTATCAATATCCTAATAATTATTCAAAATAGTTTATGATGGCAGATATCTATGTATGTATGCTAGCACACACTCATAAATTGTCATTTAAAAAAACACATGTATACAGTTCATACGCGGTAGGAGTGAAACCTTCAAAACCATGAAAATATCTTGTTTAAAATCTCATTTGAAAAATCCTAAATCAGCGAGACTCGAACTATCGACCAATTGTACTGTGCATACACCAGTGCGTATAAGTCTGGTTGTCACACCGCTAGGCTAATTCGACGACATTCATAGTCGTGAAAATCAGGACTTCAATTAAACGTTTATAATGTATTCTATCTCAATCTCTTGTAGATATAAATCTTATAGATATGCGCGTTTGTCTCTTTTTAGTGCCGCTTTTTCGTTTCATCGAATTTCAAATCACAACAGTACTAAAGACTTTTTTAACTTCAAAAACAGCCAACGTCCATGCCACGTTGAAAACACAGACTCTCGTCAGCTCACCGAAGTTAAAAGCAACGCCGGGAACGGACAGTACTTGGATGGGTGACCGTCTTGGAACACCGTGTGACGTTGTCTTTTAAGCCACGGTGAAACACTATAAAGTCGTCTGAGACTCCAGGACCCTTATGACTAACAGTATATAAGTATAGACAGTTCTTAAAAAACCTTCAAAAACAATCTTCAAATAACTTTATATTGTACTAGCTGTGCCCCACGGTTACACCCGTGTTAATTTTATCCGACAAACACCGCGCCGCCAACGCACCCACATTAATAATGAAGTAACTTTTGTTTGTAAGGATTAATAATATGCCATGTCTAAAAATAATGCTTATAAATCACTTTTTAATTTCCAATATATCTTTGCCACAAAGTACCTTATGTATAAGAGATAGGTATATGCTATCGCTGACTTTCTTTTAGATATACTAAGGACCAATATTATTGTAGAACATTATATTTCCGTATCATTAACGATTACGCCAGTGCACCCGGTTAAAGCAGTTCGGGAGGGCCTCGACTTACGTAACAAAAATCAATATTTAAGGCTATCTGATAGTTGTAGCCTAATCTTAAAAAACCTATACTATTTATTCTTCGAGAGTCTGGCTATCATACACAAAAATATTTTTTTGGAATCCGATTGGTAGTTCCGTGTTTAAACAAAGCAACAAAAAAAAATTTTCCGCTTTATTATATTAGTATAGATTTCACCACTGACTATGGATGGATACTTCACTAGCATCCGCTCGGCTAAGGAGCGGAGCAGTAACTACGAACATCATGCAATCTGGCAAGTGGTAAGCAAGTATGGGAAATGAGGAACACGGATAGGGATACGTAGGTGCGTTGGAAGCGGTAGAGAGTTGATCAAATAGATTCAAGAAGGTTTAAACCGTGAGGCACATCTTGTAAGATATAATTTATAACGACCTTGGTTGTAACGACTTTATTGTTATAGCAACATAACACTTAAATACCTTTAATTTAAAGTATACTCTTATAGAGGAAAATAATTTGGTTTTTGGCGACTTCGGAAGTAACGCCGATTTCTAGTATGGCGATTTGTTTTAATGAGTAAAATATAATGAAAATGAGTAAAATACCGAGTCTATAAATAAACAAACAACGGTTCATTTATACAAATATTATAAAGAGGGAAGATTTGATTTTTTGTTTGTAATGGATAAACTCAAAAACTACTGGACCAATTTAAAAAATTCTTTTACCAATATAAAGCTACAATATCAGCGAGTAACATAGGCTATATTATAATTTGAAAAATTAATTTATATCTCATAAAAATGTCGAAAGTTTTACACAAAGTATAAAAAACTGCCTACACGGGTTCGTTGGCGATGTTTGTCTTATAAAATTAACACGGGTGAAACCGCGGGGCGCAGCTACTTATTCATATAATCCTAAAGTTTTGTTATCTTTTGATAACATCCCCAGATGGTCAGCTGTTGTAATAATATTATGCTTTTGTTTATAAATGTTTAGGTAGGTAAAGTTAAATTTAGTACGATAGCACGGAAATCTAAACTTAATAATGCAATATTACAGACTTTAAAAAAATACCCGTTTGTAAAATGTGAATAGTTTATTAAGTTAGATATTAGGCGATACATGCGCATAGCGCAGCTGTATTGTCTGATTGCCTTCTTTCTTTCTGCCTATGTATATGACGACTTCCGGATAACGCGACAGAATTATAGTGGTCCCTTCATCGTCAGTATAACCGAATGCCACTGTATTAATGCATATAATTGTATTACATCGAGAATCAATTATCATGTGACGTAATTAACAATGAACAAAGTAACAACTATACAATCAAAACGCTGATGTATTATATACTAAGCAACTAACTATTAAAATATCCATAGTAACAATAAGTACTGTATTTTTAATGTACTTAGGTTGATATTAGAATGTCTTTTTACGGTCCATTGTAGGAAATTGTATTTGTCGAGTTTCTTTTACTGAATCGAGGTAAAGTGTTGCCTCGCTAGCTGTTTTACTATGAACCGACCGACACGTCTAACAAGTTTATTTAGTAGTACATGACTAGACATTTCCTTACTAATTTTTTTTTTCTATAACAGGTTTCAAATTTATTTACGTAATCAATCTTAAAACACGTTCATAAATTAAGTCAATAAAAAAAACTTTATGAAAGCTTCTGACTGAACAAAAAAAAGTTTTTACTGTGATAAAAATTAATCTATGACTTAATCCTTGTTATCGTATAAGCTATCCTGTGTGTCAAATTTCATCCAAATCCGTGTAACTGTTTTTGCGTGATGGAGTAACAAACGAACAATACTCCATTGAATAATCAAATGACGAGGACATAGAGAACCCTGGAATTCAAGAACACAACAAATTGTCCACATAGGTCAATCGTCATAAGTTTAATTCTGGCCTTTGAAAGCACCTTTACCTCTTTCTACCTTTTCGAAAATGGGAGGTACATAACTATTTAACTTATAAATTACTCAGTAGATACTTGATATTGGGCCTTCACCACAGAAATCCATCAAATAAATGCATGCAAAAGTTTCATGAATTTACGTTGAATTCGTCATCGATTTTCCACTTGCAGAAACACATACTGGAAATCTATAGACCAAAATTTGGTAGTCCTAAGTTGTTGGTTAACAAGAAGCCGATGTAGATACACTATCACTCTGAGTCCACGTCATATAAGTATCACGATGACACCATCGTGTGAATCGGATATTGTAATTATTTAAACTCTCTTTATGTTAACTTCTGAGATGGTTCAATAACACAAAAGTAGATCCCATTGTGAAATAATTAACTCGAGTGTGTTGAGGACTGCGGAAGTAATAGGCAAAGAGGAAAAGTGAGCGAAAGCGACCAATAGAAATGGCAAACTCAGATTAAATATTTTTTGACGCGTTCTTAGCGCCAAAATTCGACTTCGGTGCAAACCACATTCGGTCCATCTCTACTATGCATAGTTTATGTACTCTAATTCCATTACAACTGCCGAAATATGTACTACGTATCAAGAAAATAGGTATAGTTGTTATGCTATATTTTAATTTGCTATCAAACCCAGCCTCCACCCCCCCCCCCCTTCCGTTAACACTCCGTAATATTCTCTGAGCCTTCTGAAAAACTCTAAAACGGGGACGATATCGCCCACGTTAAGAAATAACATTTTATTTACATAACTTGAAGTTTGTTTTAGGCAAATATATAAAAATATGCAGACATCTTAGTATTCCTACCTCGCCTACATCTATATCGTGACGCAAAAGCTTTCGGTACCTTTATAAGCGTATTGCGTGCACGGAAGACTGTGAGATTTGGCATGGTTAAAGTTTATATGGAGAAGGAGTGGAGCAAGCTAAAATTTATCTATAATATCTGTTCCTAATATAGTAAATTTTTTAAATTACTTAATACTGCGAATCCTATCCCGACCAGTGCCATTGAACTTAAACCCCCCAAAATATGACATTGTCTCTCAACGAAAAGTGACAGCAAGTGATGTAGATAATACTCATTTTTTATGAATACTGTAAATGTGAAACAATAAAATAGTTTATGATCTAATTTTGGACCTGAAGGCGATCGCTGGTTAGCAGAATAACATCAGTTTGACTAGTGTAACGTCAGTTACTATATGACGTCTTCGCCCTCCCGCTCTGCGATACAACCAAGCCCAACGATTGTAGTGCGAATTTCTAATCTATCTACATATTATAGCAATCATTAGTGCGAAATTAATGTATTATCTCATAAAACATTGCGCTGCTGTGATGTACATTGACCAAAATACAATTATACTGTAGAGGATTACAAATTAAGAAACTGTTATGATTCATGTAATTTTTATACGAATGAAAAAAGCCCCACACGTCGGTAATCGTAATTAGGATCGATCTTTGTGTAAATGAATTTCGACAACAAAGTCAAAGAACGAGTTTTTTTGCGGTTACTTGATCTAATAAGTTTTGGTTTTTATTTTAATTAATAAACTTACGTTATTATGTCCTCCTACATTATGTATTTTGGTGGCGTTTTACGTGATATAGTTTGGTTATTGTACTCAAGTGAAGATTTTTTTGTATTAGCTCGGCACATGACGATACCGTCAAAAGATCTAAATGCATGGGCGGTAAGAGGATACGAGGTCTAAGAAACATTTCAAGAATAGGTATTTCTAAAATCTATTGCTGTCGCGCTGTGTCCGGAACCTCACTGAATAGAGTGCGAGATTGACAACTGCAATTCGGACTGATTATACCTAAGTAAAATTGACAAAATCATAGTTTCGTATTCCACTGTTTCCTCCTCGAAAACTGACCCGACAAAAAATTTTTTTTTTCAAGAATAATATAAGAAGGACTATGGTTATGTCTGTATGATTTTCTTTTTTTTTTTGTGTAATCGTCAAGTTTGTTTTCTGAACGTCTGAACAAGAAGGTAAAAAGGGCAATTTTCGTCATTTTAAAAGGGTCCTAGTTTTTCTAATAATTCATCTACGAAAAAAATCAAAACATAGGGACACGGTAGTGGTAGATATAAATTCTACGGTATAAAAATATATGCTCTAGTGCCATTATCCAGGATGGGAAACAGGGGAATACGTTTGTATGGACAAAACACTGCACTCGTTTCCTCTTAAAGGATTCGATGTCGTAAGAACGAGGGAACACACTGGCAAAGAAACTGTTCCACAGCTCACGGTACGACAAAGGTTAGTCATAGGGAACTCTTTAGTTCGTGCCGAGATGGAGGTTACCATTATGGGGATGATTATTTACCACCTCCACATGAAAAGGGAGGATCCTTCGACCAGACGGGTGTTATGTCTGGCGGGCAGCTGCCCAACGGTTGTTGTCGGGTTCTTATATATATTCCAATTGTTGAGTTAATTTTAATATCGCGGTGTAGGATGCTTCGTATGTGGCGAGATAGATGTCACTATATCGATGTCGCTACACCGTGAAACTGTGACTTCCAAAGCCCAGCGCATGTGGTTCTGTTGTGGAAGGGTGAGGAGGGTATTAAATTGAACAGCTCTTCAGAACACTCATCATGATACAGACGGATAGAACATGATCAGCGGAGGCGAATGCATTAAAAGTAATAACTAGAAGCATAAATAACAAGAGATCCACCATCTTGTTACAGCGTTGTTTGACCTTTTAAGATAAGAAAAATATATTTTCCAGGTAACATTGTCATAAATGAATATAAGAAGAACAACAGAACCACCATTATTATTATTGAAAGACTTATACAAAAGTCAGCGAGTGAATAATATTTTAAGGATCACCCACAACAAGCATTTTTATCTTTACAACAACCGGTAATACAACTCATGCGCACGCCCGATCGACGACATTCTGCAGTCCACGCTAACAAATCTTGTAAAACGTTAGTTTCGAAATGTGTTCGGATCAAAATTAAGTAAACAAAGCAATAAGCCAAAGGACCATTATTAAGGTCAATAAACTGATGTAAATTGGAAACCATTCGCTAGCACCTGCAATGTCTGACTCATGTGGTGCGTATTGTGTATAAATGAAGGTCAAATCGGCCTGGAACATTCTTATTCTTAATCCAAAATCAAATCGACTTTGCTACAAACAACATTTTTATAAGCAACTAGCAACCGCTCGCAACTTCGGACGCGTTAATCTATATAAGTATATTATTATAATAACTAGCTGTGCTCGCAGCTGTGCTCACGTGGACTACAGAATGTGGTCGGTCGGGAACGGGGAACGCGCGCGAGTCGTGCTACCCCACCCCCGCTCCCAGTTGTTTTAAGGAAACAAATGCTTATTGTCGGTGATCCTTAGAAGATAGACATAGGCTCTCGCTCCCTTTTTGTGGGTCTTTAACATCTACTATTATGTAATACATTAATTTAATATATAATATCTTATGATTTATTCATCGTAAGCCATTAATGCGCCCGCCCGCCTTGATTCACCATGACTAGTTTTTATTTCATTTGTGCGGAACCCTAATTCTTTTTCTAAAATAAAAGTGGCCTAAGTTACTCCTTATAACATCAGTTCTCTACCAGTGAAAGTCCCGTCAAAATCGGTCCAACCGTTTCGGAGATTACCCGGAACAAACAGACAGACAGACAAAAATATTAAAAATTTGTTTTTCGTTATGGTTATCGTATATACTTCAATTTTATTAATCGTTATATAGAAATGTCACCCTATAATTGTACGAACCGTTCGTTTTTAAACAATCTATTGAGATTGTAAACTTTTGGTTGTTTTTTTTTAAGGTGGTAAACAAGCTTACGGAACTCCTGGTAGTAAGCAGCCACTGAAGCCTATGGACGCTTGTAATCTCTAGCGCGTTTTCTACCTTGAACCCCATACCACAAAGAACTCTGGAAACTCTACTCAACGCAGGAACACAACATGGCAACAGTGAGTTATTTGTATCTTCTGTAGGGTAGAGGTATTCCACCATCGTAAGCATCCCTTTCTCAATCCGTGTATACCTTTTTCTCACCACAAAGTTCTCTTATCTGTCACTCCATTTCACTCCTAAAATACCTCTTACTTAGATTGTGAACGGACATTAAAATTTGCAATGAAAAGGTTACATTTTCTTAGTTTTATAAACTAATTAAATTGGTTAGTTCAGGTTGAAGTCGAGCGAGCGTAGCGAGCAGGCCACGTTCAACGAATGCTAGAAACAAATTACTCACATTTTTCAAGTTGTATTAAGTTTTTGCTTAATTAACCTAAAAAACTTAAAATTATTAATGTCCATTCATAATCTGCATAGAGTTTACAATCTGATTACATTGTTTATACGATTCTAAATTAAACGCTGTCTGTACTCTAGAACACGTCTCCACCAATTGGTTATCAGTTCTTGGGCATCTGTGGCCAGTCCACTGCCACTTTAGCAAGCTAATTCTTTAAGTATTTCGATAATCCCAGTTCTCTGTCAGATTCATTATCCTTCAAAGAATCTCCTAGTGCAATAAAAAATCTTAAGCAATAGAAATACGTGTAAACTCTTTATAACGAAACTCAAGGGACTGAGCATTTTTGTCGTTATAGAGAGTTATCGTTATATGGAGTGAACAAAAAAACAACCAAATTAAGAAGAATTTTTAATATGTATGACTTAGATAATAAATGCTTATAAATTATTGTTTACACATATAGTCTGATAACTTTGTCTGATGTTTTTTGCTATGCCAGTACTTGTTTTGTATTATTTTATGTATTTTATTCATATCTAGATATGTGGTGGAATCATCTTCCTACACATTTTTTCGTAATAGAGAATGGCGTATCGCTATAAAGAGTGTTTCAATATGTGGGTTTTAACGCAAACCAACCAAGTTGGGCTCACTTCAACGTTATAGAGAGTTTATCGTTATAAAGAGTTTACACTGTATATATATAGTAGCTAGGCAAATTGACGGTACTTTCACTGATGGTAAGCACAGTGCAATGTAAACAAAACAGCAACCACCGAGAGATCGAAATCCATCGGCGGTCGCCACTATCATACTGGCCTGCATGAATATCTTTTCCAATTTCGGCGTACGCTTAAAGAATCCGATATACGAGGAAAGGACAAGGAGGAAACACATTGACCTGATTCCAGTTTCACAGTACGACAAAGAGAAGTCATAGAGAACTTTTTAGTTCGTGCCGAGATATGGAGCTTGCCGTAAAACAGTGACTAATTTAAAATTACCATCAAATCATATGTACGCGTGTCTCATTACCTCTGTAGAACTGTCTGTTCTCCGTGTCCTGTTGGGTGTCTGTTATCTGACTTTGTATATCCGGATTTAACTCAAAAACGGCTTGACCGATTCTCATGAAATTTTGTACACGGGAAGCTATGTCGTTGGTCGAATGATATACTATAGGAAATGTCAATATTACTTTTAGATATCGTAAAAAAAAAAATCGTTAATTCTTTACAGATTTTGATGAAAATGATTGTACACTCGAAATACATATCATTCTTCAATAATTGATAGACTAAGTATATGAATAATAAATAATATGACTAAAAATAAAATTACTGGATGTATACTATAAACATAAAAATATTAGAATTACCTAGGTAGGTAGATATAGTTAACGCAACATATTTACAAGTGTTGAGTAAATATTTCGTAACATGCCGCGGATACTCGGTAACTCATTATAGCGTACATGACAATAGATTTTATAAACCTTCCAACTGTGTCATACATAATTTTTATTATACAATTTACACCATTTTATACTAATACTAGAAGTGCGCTCGTGACTCTGCACGCGTTTGTAACGCAGTAATAATTACCATCCAGTAATTTTATTGTCACTCAATATTTACAACTAGCTGTGCCCGCGGCTTTTCACGTGTTAAGCACAAAAATATTGTTTTGGAACATAATGTTGTATCTCTTTGAGATAATGATCAAGTATCTAAAGAGTTTAACAAAAATCTCTATCCAGTAGTCATTACGTGATGCGCGCACAACAACAATTGTCTATAATTTAATTTATAATATACATTCATATAGCTTATCAATTGAGGAATTCTTCCATACTTCTCGTGTACAAAATTTCATCAAAATCGGTACAATATTTAATTTAATTATTGGCATTTCTTTTTACGATTTCTAAAAGTATTGACAATTCTGTTGATTATGATATTATGAAGTTACATAAGCTTCCCCTCTACATAAAATTTCATCCAAACAGATTGAAAATTAATTTAAAAAAAAAACATTTTTTGATAAAAAAGATCACGATTTTGAAATTATTATTGAAAATTCTTATAGCCTATCCATTTGATCATAAGATATCTTCTCGTGTACAAAATTTCATAAGAATCGATCTAGCCATTTTAGGTTGAATCCGGAGATAACAAACAGAACAGAACAGAACAAAAATATAACATCATATGCTTTGATCGATGTCTTTTATAGAGGATGTCTATCGAGAAATTGAAAAAAAAAAACATTTACAGAGATAACTATGGATTTATCATCATTACATTAATACGTGAAGCAAAAACTTTCTACCCCTTTTTAAGCGTATTGCATGCACGGAAGACTGAGATTTGGCATGGTTAAAGTTTATATGAAGGAGTGCAGAAAGCTAAAATTTATCTATAATATCTGTTACTAAATTACTATTAAATGAATTAAATTAATACTGCGAATCCTAATGTGACCAGTGCCATTGAACTTACACCCTCCAAAATATTGACATTGTCACTAAACGAAAAGTGATGTAGATAATACCCACTGTTTATGAATACTGTAAATGTCAAACAGAAAATAGTCTATGATTAAAAAGTAGCTGGTCGAATTTCGATCATTGAGATACCGGCTAATTAACCAGTCAAGTTTTGCTGATTTTACAAATTTTATATTTTTTCTTATATGCCAGATACGACAATAAGTATTATCTTTCAAATAAAATTAATAAGTAGGAAAAATAACATTTTAGTTATTTCACTTCTCAAGTGATCTGATCAGTCTATTGGTTATGTAAGTTTTAAAAAAAACTGATAATGATTAGTAACAAAATCTCAGTAATTGCATAAAATAATTAAATAAAGCATTTTCTTTTAATTTTAGACACAAGGTTACCAGCATTATTCCTTTCAACCTACGCTACCAATAATCGTAATAAAAAAGACAGGTTTTTTTTACCGGACTGTGAAAAATAAGGGTAATATTTTTCGTATGTGTGTATAAATTTGCTGTGCCCGCGACTACATCTAATTGTTATATTTCGTGTATGAAAAACAGCAACTGAATAAAAACCTCCCCTCAACTCAATCTAAGGTTATGGTATTTGACTGATTTAAGCTTTGAGAATACCCAACTTAAATCATTATACATATAATTTTAACAGTCCTTTACGGAAAGATAATTTTAATTAATATCCATTGTGAATAATAATGCTATAAAGCAATTATATCTGTTTAGTGTAATTTAATAAAAATCTTAAAAACGCAACCACAAAACAACGACATCTATCACAGAAAATTTAGATGGACTAGATATTTTTTATTATTTTAAACATTAAAAAATAACGTTCAAATCTATCAAAAAACATTAAAAAATAATAATAAAAGCCCAGCCTTAAAATATTAATATAAGTGCTTACAGAAAATACTTAGGTGTGACAATAAATATCAAATGAATTATGTAATGATATTTTAAACCAAGCCGTACAGCGCCATCTATGAATAATCCTGAAATAAAATAAAAAACACGTTTCGTATTCAATATTGCTTTTTTTTAAATTATGTCCAGATAAAATAATTTGATTTAATTTGGTATCTTTTCACGTTGTTTCACTAAATATTTAAAATATATATATATACAACATATATTCTTTTTTATAAGTACATAACCTGAACGCAATTTATAGACTATACCCATAAATGTACCTTCAGACTATATACTACAATTATACCAAATTTCATTAAATTCGGTCCAGTTCTTGCGTGATTGGAGTTCAAACATGCCGACAGACAAACAAGAATTGCAAAAACTATCGAAATGTGTTCTGTCGATGATTCTAACCCCCCCGATTCGTCTTAATTGTGGGAGTGACATTTAATTACGACGTTTGACGTCTGATTCCCGACACGTGTGTAAGTTTTTTTCTTATATTCAAAATCGATGTCATGGTTCTTTCGAACATACTTTTAGTTTATCACTAATAGTTTCAGAGTTCTCCTCAGTGACTGTTGTCGATGTTACATCCTTTATAAAAGAAGATGAAAGGTAATGCTCACCTTCAACGGTAGTTTTCATTCAGAGCCGCGGATCCGAGTAAGCCCTTCTCCGGTACAAGTTCACCACACATTCCATCACAACATGTCACTTCACAAACACAACACAGCACAACACAACACGTTAACGACACATTCTTGTAAATCCCATGCAGGTGATACCTGTAACAAAAATTAATTACAATTTTATATTTGGACGTTACTGAGACAATCTAATGGCGCGGTTGGAAGTGAAATTGTAAAATTGCCGTCGCTGCGTCGCATATCTTTACACTTGTTTTAAAAAAGCCATCTTATACGCTCATTTATCGTACTACATTGTTAGGTGAACCGGGTAAAATATTTGATTATTACCGGCAAATTTATTTGTAACGTCATCTACGAAAATAAACGTATAAGTGACAGACAAAGAAACATATACTTTTTTATATATAACTGTGTTAAATTCATTCGAGCAACTATCCACCGCACCGCCAACGTACCCGTGTAGACTATCGTATTTGCAAGATTGTTTGACGTTCATGGTTACTAGTCCGCTCCTTTGAGCCATTGCATGAATTTTTATAGTCTATAATCCTGCCCATTATATAGAGTATAAAATACAAGAGATAATAATGCATTCAAAGAAACAAAAAAAAATCAAAGCAGTGATTAGGGCTGCTAACAGAAGTGAAAACTTAAAACTATGAACATTTTTCCTAAACTTCAAATTATATAATTAATAATAATAATAAATAACTATGATTAATATTAATAATAGAATTAAGAAAATACAAATATAATTTGAAATAAGAAATCCTAACTTTGGAAAATATAATTGTGTAACTATAAGAAAATATTGTTTGATAATCGTTAACACGTCACGTGACCATGTCGATGACGACTTACATGAATTTAATCCCTATCCAAACCTTCCACTTTAAAAACTGTTTCGTTTTTCTTTATAAATATAGAATTGTAGACGATTTCATTTTTTAAAATAAAAACAAAACCGACTCTATATTTCTCTAAAAAAAATGCAAGATTTTTTTTTTTAATTATGTTATTTATTTACTTCAATTTGCTTAAAGATATCCTTTTTTACTCAATTTTATATACTTACGAACCATAGTTCGCATACGTCTGCCATATAATTTATTTGGACTATAATATACAAGTATTGTCATTTTGGAGTCGGTGCCAGCCAAGTTTAACAAATTTTATAACGAAGTAACTTAAGTATAAATTTAATAAGTCGTGTCCGATAATTAAATTTTCCAAGCGCTTGTATCCTCCAATTTTATTCGATTGTGATTGCCTGACGCTTAGAATCGCCTTAAGGTAGACCAGACCCCAGGGCAAACCTCAGCAGCTCATTCCACAACCGGAGCGTTACGCGGAAGGAAATTCAGCTGAAAACGGACTGTCTGCGGCCATTTAAGTTCCAAAGTGCGAGGATGAACTCACAGCCGCGGCCGATGGCGTGCGGGGCGATGTTGAAAGTATCTGTTAACTGTGATCTATATCTTATATAAATAAAATTATTGAGGTTTCCCTTTGTGGGCTGCATGCAAAAACTACGGGATAGATTTTTAACAATTTTGTTTTCCCTAATTCTTCATACTTATTCCTTATTAAAATGAAAAATTATCACGATATCAAATGTTTTATAGTTTTTTGAAATTACGATTTTTAAGCATTACTAGGCGTTCTTCTGGCGAATATCCTTTTCGAAAACAAATTTTGTAATATAAAAAATCAAAGCATCCTATTTCTCCCCTCAAAGAAATAATGTTCACAACCAAATCAGTGAAATTACCGTTCGTAATAATAAACGCCCTTACCGAGAGTACCGCGTCTCACCCCATCGAACGGCCACCCTGTCATTATGTAAACATAAAAACAAAACCGCGCCTTTTTATTGTGAAACACGATTTGTTTGCAGTACAACGATGGTTTCGAGCAAGTTTCGAGTTCTACATTGTATTGATTAAACGTTTCGAAGTTCAATCTATCGCTATACGAGTGGTTTATTTCAGCACGATATACCCATGTAGAATTAGTAACAAGACAATTTATAACAAAAAAGAATACCAACTTCAATGATTTTAAAGTTCCCTGGTGTATCTTCGAAGTTCAAAAACTCAAGGACAATCCCCTTGAACTCTTCGGTAATCCGATCCCCTGGGAAAAGGCGACCAAATATCTAGGTGTAACCCTAGACAGTAGACTCTCCTTTATACGCCACATCAATCTGGTTAGGAAAAGGGCCTCCTGGACCTTCGCCCGACTACATCCTCTGTTATGTGCTGCAAGCAAAATGTCCACGAGACACAAGCTTACGCTCTACAAGATGTGTATCCGTCCGATCATGACATATAGCTGCGTTGCGTTCGCACATATGCCAAGTTATAACTGGGAACGCTTACAAGCCATCCAGAACAAGTTTCTTCACCGCCTTACCGGTGCCCCCTGGTTTGTTCGTATGGAGGATCTCCATAGAGATATGGACCTTCCCTCGATACATGCATACGCCAAACACCTTTCTCGCTCGTATTTCGACACCGCGTCGAACCACGCGAACCCCTTAATAAAAGCGGCAGCTTCTTATGTTCCCGACCCCAACGCCTGCCGGAGAAAACGCCGGCCGCGTAATATATTCACTGACCCGCCCGACCAAACCGAAAAAGCTAACGCGTTCTACGCCGACACCGTCTCTCCAAACAGAGCGTGCCACCGCCCACGCCCGCGTAACCACCGTTCTCTCCGCAGAGGACGGGCGGTCAACTTCGCTCCCGCACACCGTCACGTCCACCCTCTCTAGCGGCAACCCAAGCCTAGGTCCGTTCCTCGGTGTGAAGCCCTTGGGTCAGGCAGCCGCCCGCGCGATACAAAGTGACACTATACGTGCAACACTTAGTTACCCACACACAACATTACACACGTATGAACACACACACGTGCACACCACACAGGTACATAGGTTCTGTAAGGGACCTTTTTTTTTTCTTTTTTTGCGCTAGTTAGACTATTGCGCTAGTTAGTGTAGAAAAACCATTCCGATTATAAATACACATACGCATGGTCCACTCCTTCCTCCCAGGAGGAGGGGAACGTGCATATGAGTATATATTAGTTAGCTCGAATTCTCATAAGATTAGGGAATTGTTAGATCGCGACTTTTTCGCATTCGCGACGACCGCCCGAGCCGAGGTTCGGCCACTCTGGCACCCTCGTGCGGGTCGTCACAAACTTTCGCGGCTGAGTGCCCTAAGCGCTCGCCCCCAAGTCCGGTGAAGCTGTAAAAGCCGCAGCGGCTCTGTTTGACGATAGGGCCCCTAAGGCTAACAGTGTAGTCAGTTCTGAGTAACCTCAGTCTTTTTTTTAAATCGGCTAAAAACTAGTTACAGCTTTAATGAGAAAGATCGCTGTCCTATTGTTTTTTTTTTATTTAGCAGAAAATGTGTATTCATTTGGAGGAAGCACGTTTTTTAAATATACGTCTTTTGTCACAGTTAGTAGAGGGTAAAATTGAGAGCTACGCGCGTATTATGTGACGGAAGTAACACATGACACTAAATAAAGTGAATTCCTTTTACCGACTTTTTTAAAATTGTTTAAAGATATTTTAATATTGTAAAAATAAACATATGTAATTCTAATGTGATTAATTTAATGGAATTAATCAAATGAAAATTTTGTTTATATGTACACGTATATTTATTTACAAATAAAAAAGTCCGTAAAATGTATTTACATCACCTATTATCATTCATGGCTAACTTCATCATGTTGAAAGGGAGAATAAATTTTTGCAAAAATTTTAAATACTGTTTCGGTTTAGCAAAACTATGCACAGATGGCTGCCGAAGCAAGTTCCGCTACAATATAATTCAAACCGGATACACCGATTAATAACGGAAGTAGTTTTACAATTAATAAATTTTATATGAAGCCAACACTAATTTATTCATAAGTTAACATCGAAAATATCGATGCGAAAATTACCTTAGTATGTGTGTTTGCGAATGGAATTGTCGTTAACGGTTCCCTGGTACGGAGGAGGGGAGACAGCGACCCTCGCAGTACGATTGCCGAAACCCAATAGTTTCGGCAAATTAAGCCAAATGCATTGATTTTATGAAGCATTGATGGTTATGTTGGTATTTGATATATTTCTTTTACGCCTGTATTAGAACGAGATAGGTATACGAGAGTGCTTTCGTATGCACTAATCGGCCTGTATCTGCTTACGTAAATAGTAACTAAAACCAATTCTGCTTATTTTTGTACAATGTAAGGTTTGAAATTGTAATTTAATGTTTAGTAAACGAGTTTAATTGTGGTTACGTGTACTTTAATTGGATTTAACTTGTATAACAAAGAAAGTTAACCAAATAATACACAAATGTGTATTCCGTCTTTGATCTCATTTTAATTAACCTTTAAATCCGATCATTTATAATAGAATTATTGAAATTACACAAAATTTACAGTTCGAAACTCGTTCAGCCAATCTTTTATAGTACAATATTTGTTGATAACATTTTAAAATATTCTTTGGCGTGAATCTTTATTTACTCTTTGTGACTATTTTTCCGCAGACAGGTAGGTATGTGTTTGACATTTGAACGTAAACAATGTATATACTTGTAAGTCTTGTAACACATTATATGTAAAATTTAGCTTTCTGCACTCCTCCATAAAAACTTTTTAACTTTATGCCAAATTTTACACTCCTCCGTGCGCGAAATAATACACTTATAAAAGAGTCCAAAGTTTTTTTTTCACGTATTAATAATATATTTAATATATGTACTAAGAATGCGTTTGAATAGAAACGCTTTCAAACAACTCCGCGATTTACGGGATTAGTTAACATCACAATATAAGTACCAGGCCTCGCTCCATCTCATCGAGAACGGTCAGCATGCACACATGTCCACAATACACACGGATAGCACACCGCGATGGATGTCTCCAACGAAATAAAACAGCGGCCGCTGTCATGTGGTATTGATTCCGGCCCTTCGATTGCCATCCCGTTCGCGCCGCGGTCGTTATGCACGGCGGGAGTGAGACAGGTGATTTTCTTGGCGACTCGCACCCGAGATGGCCCGTAATGTTTACTTGTGTGCAGATTAATGCCGGGTAACGCCCTGTGTTACCGCTTTACAGTGCTTTTGTCGGATTCTGATCGCTTGCGAACAGCTTCTAGGGTGTCGACTGCACAGTTTCTACAATATAGCCCTGTATGCTTTACTATAATACTTGGTTATTTCACGTTAGGATTAAGGACTGATAAATTCAACCAACAGGACCAACAGCCAAAGTTAGCTTCTCAACCGTTTTCTTCAGGAAAATGTAAGAGCCACTGTTATAATCGACATGTAACATGAACCCGATGCTCAGAAACATCATTGTCATAAAAAATAATCTGGCATGATTGACCTATCACACTTTCTCCATTTGTACCCGATTCTCTAATAATCCCATCCCATTTTCTTCAGCCACGTGCATATGAAGGAAGGTTGAGAATCTAAGATCACGACAGTTACTTAATATAATACTGATTTTAATTTATTTTGAAGCAATGGTGGCTCAGTTGGTAGCGTGTACGGACTCCGCGTCGATCGACGTTAGTTCGAATCCATGCAATGAGCCGTAGCTTTCAGTGAAAGAAAATATGGTGATGAAACCATAGAATGGTGGTAGGGCTATTTCTAATTGCCCACCTAGCTACCGTCTTGGGCCACATCATTCCTTAAGATCAGGTGAGATTGTGGCCACAAAGCTAAATCTATAACGATAAAAAAATCTGAACACACATTGTGTAATCAATTTTAACTTTGATTATTAATGTACTTCTGAATCACGTCGTAAATAATAGTAAAAGCATTATAACTCTTAGAAAATTATAACAAAAAATTAAAACTGCTTTAAACGAAATTCTCCTTTAAAGTGAAACTAGAACACTCATAAATCCATTCTTCAGATGGCGAATAAAGCAACAACTATTAAAATGTGTTTGTTTGTTTTCTTTTTATTCGAATTGAAATAAACATTTTTTTTAATCTATTTATTTCACTTTTACTAAGTGTACCTAACTCCCATAATCCTTAGTAAAACCCTATTATTTAGTAACTGAAGTTCCAAAAGCATTGGCAACACCGAGCAGTATTATCCACACAAAAAAAGAAAATGCTTTCTATCATAGATATTGGAACACACTAACTACCAAATACATATTATAGGGTTCAGATCAGAAGCAATAAAACTCAGGTTCAGTTTTCCGTTATTCCTCTATTTTTCATAAAGTATTTCCATTTTATAATCACATTATTTTTGCCCTAAGTATCTTTTCACATGCTTACTATGCCCCTCGCTCTAATGAGTCTCTGTCTTTTTTTTTTTTTAGAATTGAGTATACTGTTAGCTTTAGCCCTGAAGCCGCTGCGGCTTTTACAACTTCACCGAACTTGCGAGTCCCTGTCTTTCCATTAATAACGGAAGTAGTTTTACAATTAATAAATTTTATATGAAGCCAACACTAATTTATTCATAAGTTAACATCGAAAATATCGATGCGAAAATTACCTTAGTATGTGTGTTTGCGAATGGAATTGTCGTTAACGGTTCCCTGGTACGGAGGAGGGGAGACAGCGACCCTCGCAGTACGATTGCCGAAACCCAATAGTTTCGGCAAATTAAGCCAAATGCATTGATTTTATGAAGCATTGATGGTTATGTTGGTATTTGATATATTTCTTTTACGCCTGTATTAGAACGAGATAGGTATACGAGAGTGCTTTCGTATGCACTAATCGGCCTGTATCTGCTTACGTAAATAGTAACTAAAACCAATTCTGCTTATTTTTGTACAATGTAAGGTTTGAAATTGTAATTTAATGTTTAGTAAACGAGTTTAATTGTGGTTACGTGTACTTTAATTGGATTTAACTTGTATAACAAAGAAAGTTAACCAAATAATACACAAATGTGTATTCCGTCTTTGATCTCATTTTAATTAACCTTTAAATCCGATCATTTATAATAGAATTATTGAAATTACACAAAATTTACAGTTCGAAACTCGTTCAGCCAATCTTTTATAGTACAATATTTGTTGATAACATTTTAAAATATTCTTTGGCGTGAATCTTTATTTACTCTTTGTGACTATTTTTCCGCAGACAGGTAGGTATGTGTTTGACATTTGAACGTAAACAATGTATATACTTGTAAGTCTTGTAACACATTATATGTAAAATTTAGCTTTCTGCACTCCTCCATAAAAACTTTTTAACTTTATGCCAAATTTTACACTCCTCCGTGCGCGAAATAATACACTTATAAAAGAGTCCAAAGTTTTTTTTTCACGTATTAATAATATATTTAATATATGTACTAAGAATGCGTTTGAATAGAAACGCTTTCAAACAACTCCGCGATTTACGGGATTAGTTAACATCACAATATAAGTACCAGGCCTCGCTCCATCTCATCGAGAACGGTCAGCATGCACACATGTCCACAATACACACGGATAGCACACCGCGATGGATGTCTCCAACGAAATAAAACAGCGGCCGCTGTCATGTGGTATTGATTCCGGCCCTTCGATTGCCATCCCGTTCGCGCCGCGGTCGTTATGCACGGCGGGAGTGAGACAGGTGATTTTCTTGGCGACTCGCACCCGAGATGGCCCGTAATGTTTACTTGTGTGCAGATTAATGCCGGGTAACGCCCTGTGTTACCGCTTTACAGTGCTTTTGTCGGATTCTGATCGCTTGCGAACAGCTTCTAGGGTGTCGACTGCACAGTTTCTACAATATAGCCCTGTATGCTTTACTATAATACTTGGTTATTTCACGTTAGGACTAAGGACTGATAAATTCAACCAACAGGACCAACAGCCAAAGTTAGCTTCTCAACCGTTTTCTTCAGGAAAATGTAAGAGCCACTGTTATAATCGACATGTAACATGAACCCGATGCTCAGAAACATCATTGTCATAAAAAATAATCTGGCATGATTGACCTATCACACTTTCTCCATTTGTACCCGATTCTCTAATAATCCAAGTCTAAGTCTAAGATCACGACAGTTACTTAATATAACACTGATTCTAATTTATTTTGAAGCAATGGTGGCTCAGTTGGTAGCGTGTACGGACTTCGCGTCGATCGACGTTAGTTCGAATCCCTGCAATGAGCCGGAGCTTTCAGTGAAAGAAAACATGGTGATGAAACCATAGCATGGTGGTAGGGCTATTTCTAATTGCCCACCTAGCTACCGTCTTGGGCCACATCGTTCCTTAAGATCAGGTGAGATTGTGGCCACAAAGCTAAATCTATAACGATAAAAAAATCTGAACACACATTGTGTAATCAATTTTAACTTTGATTATTAATGTACTTCTGAATCACGTCGTAAATAATAGTAAAAGCATTATAACTCTTAGAAAATTATAACAAAAAATTAAAACTGCTTTAAACGAAATTCTCCTTTAAAGTGAAACTAGAACACTCATAAATCCATTCTTCAGATGGCGAATAAAGCAACAACTATTAAAATGTGTTTGTTTGTTTTCTTTTTATTCGAATTGAAATAAACATTTTTTTTAATCTATTTATTTCACTTTTACTAAGTGTACCTAACTCCCATAATCCTTAGTAAAACCCTATTATTTAGTAACTGAAGTTCCAAAAGCATTGGCAACACCGAGCAGTATTATCCACACAAAAAAAGAAAATGCTTTCTATCATAGATATTGGAACACACTAACTACCAAATACATATTATAGGGTTCAGATCAGAAGCAATAAAACTCAGGTTCAGTTTTCCGTTATTCCTCTATTTTTCATAAAGTATTTCCATTTTATAATCACATTATTTTTGCCCTAAGTATCTTTTCACATGCTTACTATGCCCCTCGCTCTAATGAGTCTCTGTCTTTTTTTTTTTTTAGAATTGAGTATACTGTTAGCTTTAGCCCTGAAGCCGCTGCGGCTTTTACAACTTCACCGAACTTGCGAGTCCCTGTCTTTCCATCCGCATTACCTTTTATCCTCGATTCTATATTTTGTCAACACATATAATTGGTCGAAGCCTAAGCCTATGATTGGTCAACGACTACGATTTGTTACGACTACTCACAAACGATCAATTGTAAGTACAACTAAAATTGTTATACGTAGTTTTTAATACATCTAATATATTTTAATAATGTGCGTATTATTTAATTACTACTTTATATGTTTACTTACTCGCAAACTACCCGGTAATTCTAATATATTATTATTAACCTTAACAATATATTGTAGAATTGCTAAAACCTGGTGAAAAGAGGATTGGACGGGTTCTAACCGAGTATTTGTTAAATGGAAAACCTCTTTGCTCTTGTCTGACTATCATCTCTTGAAGTGTTGTCAAGAACACGTCTTCTCAATTAAACCATAATCGCAGTTTCGGCTTTCATTAAATATCATATATTTATCTCAATCCAGTAGTTCCAGGAGAATAGCCCTTACAAACTAACACACTTTATCTCTTTATAATAATAGTATAGATGATTATTAGATTATTAGATATTATTAGCAAATATAATGTACCTAAAGTATCTAATTACTTTGGTGATAGAACTATAAAAAAACGTTTACCATACGTACTTAACAGTCTGCCGGCGGAAATTAGACACGAAACGGAAAAGCTATTTTTAAAAAAATGATAAAAAAATATTTGTTATCCACGCTGAGCTAATCATGGGTGCAGGCAACGTAATAGTGGCGTTCAATGAGTGAATAATATTGTAATGTGTAAATACAACATAAGACTCCGTTTGATCCCACAGTCAAACCGATCACACGGTTTTGTGGGACTATTTTTTAGAAATAAGATTATTATTTTACAAATAAATAAATTAAAAAAAAAAAAAAAAAAAATAATTATAGACTAGTTACTACTCGCGACTTCATCCACGTGAAATTTCATATTTGCGCGGAACCATCATTCTTTTTATAAAATAAATGTAGCCTAAGTACTCTCCTTACAACATCAGCTATATATGCCAGTGAAAGTCCCGCCAAAAACAGTTCAACCGTTTCGGAGATTAGCCGAACAAAAAAAAAATGTTTTCGGTTATAATTACCTACCGTACATATTTTCATGTGTATTTCGTAAATAGCTGTTATTTTGAAATTACAGAGAAACACTTCAATTTTGCTATTTGTATATATCAAAATCTATTGTTTGTTGCGTATAGCATGTACATGTAATGTACTCCGGATGATCCGCTGTTCATCTCTCTACGCTGTTGGGCTGCATCAAACAAAGCATTCGCTGACGCTAGTCGTTAAACCCGACGTGTTGTATTTATCGAGTCGATAAAAATCTTAACGAACCATCTCCCTCGAAGTCGATAAACTAGCATACACATTCTATAAACGTTTTTCTTTTTCCTTTATCTGTTACTATTACCTCCGTAAATAATCGCATTGGTCGTGTAGTCAATGTAAGTACTTCAATCAAAGATTGCTGAAGAAGCAGACAGAATTTGTACAAAATGGAGACCATTCCTTATTACAGCATCCGAAACAAACAAGGGAAAATGACAAAGTGCAAGAGAATAATTAAGATTAGTAGATATCATGGCCACTCAACTCAGTTATGTATATGAAAAATTTCGACCCTTTTGCTTTAGACTACTCAGAGCTTTAGGACCACCTTTTAAATTATCGCGGTTTGCACACATTATAAATATAGATATCGCTTATAAGAAAACTTAAATCTTAGATGCGATTGACGGATGATACTGTGGATACAGTGTGCTTGTATATCTCTAGTGAGTGACCCGGTGAGGGTAGTAACTAAAAAATGCGCTTGCTAACGAGAACACTGATATATATCATTTGGTTCGTGACCACGGTTTGTGTAAGAATGAAGAAACGTCTAGCAATTAAAAAGTAAGACGACGAATGAAAATAATGATTTAGAACCGCTTACTCTGCCTAGTCACTTTCGCCATGATATTTTAGTTTTGCTACATGATGAGATCAAACAGAGATCACGTGCTTCCACTTGCTACGATTCTGACATAAATCTTTCGCTTCTTCAACAGTCATCAAACTATTCATGCATGCTCGTCGGTTTAGAGTACTCTTGATCTGACCTTTCTTCAGAACGTCCCCGATTTTATAGAGGAACGTTCGTCTAGGCCTTCCTCTTGCAACGTTTTAATTTATTCTCGCCTTATAAATTTATTTATTCATTCATCTTTCATTCATCGTCTCAACATGCCAAAACCATCTAAGCATCCCTTTGTCAATCCGTGGGATTATATCTTCTTTCACACCACAAAGTTCTCGTAACATACTATTTCCTATCTTGTCGATCAATTTCACTCCTAACATACCTCTTAGCAATCTCATTTCTACTGTATTTATTTACAGATCTATTCCATGCCCTAATGTGAGATGGAATAAATATGTACTTAACAGAATGGTGATCCAGAGGAAACATACTGAATGTCGGAAGTCCATTAGCAAGATCGGACGACATGTAAATAATGTCGAAAAGACCTGGCTAAGGATGGCACGAAATGGAGAGAAAGTAGCGTAAAAGGCAGAATACTTATAACCTGCAGTTGAAGGATATAAACTGTTCATGACATAATTGCTGTTATTCTTAGATTGTATTTATCGTCAGCTAAAATGTCAAGTTAGAATTCAATCTAATTAACCTTAAATGCAGGTCATCGTCTTTAAAGCAGAATTATAATTTTTGTTCAAATTACACCAAAACAAGCCGAAATGGTTACAAGGTTATTCTAAAAGAGTCTATTGTGGATATGGAAATGTCAAGAGAATGAGGGATGGTAACTAGGGTTGCCAACTATAGCGCAATAGCTAGAAAGTTCCATCTCTAGGTCCATGGAATATTAGTCACTTACAAAACGCGTGCGTGACACTAATTGTCATTCACACAATTGGTATTTGAGATGGCAGGCTATAAATTCTGAAATAAATTGTATATTCGTCATTTTACAACTCGTTTAATTGGCCTTTTAGGTTCCAAAGGCACGAGCGCAACGTATTAGGTCTTTACCTATGAAATTGTCGTTTTGTATGAAAAAATTTAAACGAATTTTTTTCATGTATTTTTTATTTGTATTAATCGAAGTAATCACCCATGCAATCAAAGCATCTTTGCCAGCGCAGTGGCAGTTTATTGATGCCCTTCTTAAAGAAATCAGCTGGACGGGAGGCAACAAATTCTTCAATGGCATTTTGTACTGCCTCTCGGGTATTGAATTTTTTTCCCGCCAAGGAGTTATCCAAATTCTGGAAAAAGTAGTAATCTGTAGGCGCAAGGTCTGGTGAGTAGGGCGGATGACGGAGAACTTCCAACCCCAGTTCTTGCAACTTGGAGACCGTCTGCTGTGCAGTATGAGGTCGCGCGTTGTCGTGCAGGAGCAGCGGAGACGAGCGATTGACCAATGCTGGTTGGAGATGTGCCAGCTTCTCCATCATTGTGTTCAATTCTTCACAGTACACATCTGCAGTAATGCTCACCCCGTTTGGTAAAAAGCTGTGATGAATCACACCGGCGCTAGACCACCAAACAGTGACCATCACTTTTCTAGGGGTAAGTTTTCGTTTAGGGCATTGTTTAGGTGCTGAACCAGGATCCAACTAACTTTCTGAGCGCTTGCGGTTATCAAACAGAATCTATTTTTCATCACAGGTAACAATGCGGTTCAAAATTCCTTCATTTGTGTGTCTGTTGAGCAGTGCAAGGCACGTCTCGACGCGTACTTCGCGCTGGCGATCATTGAGTTCGCGGGGCACCCATTTGTCAAGCTTTTTTACCTTGCCAATTTGACGCAAATGGACCAATATTGTTTTGACGCTAACTTCGAAAGCTCCTCTAATTCAGCCGTAGATTGTGTATCATCAGCTTCCACAATCGCCTTTAATTCGTCATTGTCGATCAAAGTCTTCGGACGACAGCGAGGTTCATTTTTCAGGTCGAAATTTCCAGAACGGAAGCGAGCAAACCATTAACAGGTGATGCGTTGGTTTGTAGTGTTAGCTCCGTAAACGTCGTTGATGTTGCGTGCCGCTTGTGCCGCGTTGCTGCCACGACGGTACTCATTATCCATAATTACTCGAATTTTTAACGTATCCATGATGACAAAAAAGATTGAAATGCGATGAAAATGTAACACTAATCAATAAACAAATGACTACTTTTGGAAAAAGAATTCCATGTTTTTAAAATAAAATTAATTTGAAATGAGAATTCTTAGCCAAACAAAAATTATTTTGATTTGAAATGGCCAGTACTGCAGAACGGCAATTTCATAGGTAACCTATTATTATAACACAATTTAAAAGAAGTAATCGCCAGCCATGCAATACATCTGCTCAAAATAATACCCTTTTTTAAATAAACTAATACCTAAAATATGTTCCAAGAGCGTTAAAAAAAATGTAAGTTTGTATTAAGCTTAATATCAAACTTCACGTTAAAGAATCACATCTGAAAAAAAGATTCACGATTTGCAATTTGTGCTATTGGAAAGCTGTTTGGACGTGCGTTGTGAATAAAAAAATTTAAAGTTGCCTGATTACTTCAACAATTTGAGATTTATTTTATCAGGGTTCCAAAGTTGCGAACCCTAATGTTAAGAGTACTTGTTGCCCCTTCGATTCCAGGTCGAAACTTTTGATAGAACGATATAGCATACAAAGGGGAGATTATGTTACTGTGTTTAATCCGTTTCCTCATTATGAGTTTGTTATTTATGTACCGAAGGTTCAACTTCATTTATATTACTTTTGTGTGGTAAGCAAAGATAAGTCAAAAAACGAATATTTCGATAATAAATTATAGTAAAACGGCAATATGACTGTGCTGTACCTGATTGTAATTAAAGTAGAGTCCAAAAACAATGGTGACCAACAAGTAAGTTAAGTACCCCGCGGCACTTCAGCATATGCTGATCTAGACATCCTTTCCTAATGGCAGAACACGTAGTTGGACAATTAATATTATTCCTTTTTATGTGCACTATATATTACGAGTGTTTTGGTCTTAACAATAAATGTTTTCTTTCTTTCTTTTCTTTCTTTTATGCAGGCCTGGAAGCAGCTAGATATAGACTGGCAAATCTCGCAACTAGACGAGAGTCACTGTGACGTTTTTATTAACATCCGGTCCACCCCGCTTCATTGCTGGATATACACGGATTGTCTAAGCGTGCCGCGAGCTACTATGGCGGGTCGTTACACATAGTGTATGGTGGTCGCTATCCACTCGGACAAAATTAAAGCAAGATAAATTATCTCAGGTTAAATTTAAACTGAATCAAGAATGAATGAACTGTTTTTATTAAACTCTTTTAAAACGGCGATCAATACCCATGCTGACTCGGATATGTATATGTACTTCTATACTAATATAATAAAGCGGAAAAGTTTGTTTGTTTGTTTAAACACGCTTATCTCTGGAACTACCAACCGGATTCGAAAAAACTCTCGAAGCATAGTATAGGCTATTTAAGATTAAACTACAACTCTCAGATAGCCATAAATATTGATTTTTGTTACGTAAGTCGGAAGTCGAGGTCCTCCCGAAATACTTTATCCGCGTGCGCTGGCGTAATCGTTAATAATACGGAATTACAATGTTCTACAATAATATTGGTCCTTAGTATACCTAAAATAAAGCGATAGCATATGCCTATCAAGAGATATATAAATACATAAGAATACATAAGCCACTTAAGGTATTTTGTGACAAAGGTTTGTTGAAATTTAAAAAGTGACAAATCCTTACAACCAAAAGTTACTTCATCATAAAGACAATTTTATGAAGTTAAATTCTGCTCTTTATAGTATGTTATTTGGACACATAGTTTAGAGATAATGAAAACTTAAAATAATTTGTACTTGCGGGAAGAACAGTTATGATAGGCTACATGGATGCATTGGCGGCGCGGGTGTTTGTTGGATAAAATTAACACGGGTGAAACCGTGGATCACAGCTAGTATCTTATATAATACCAAGACAATTGAATCTTTCTGCACCGAAGCGGAGTTGATTGATTGACGCATAAACGCACATTGCTGTATATAACAAACCCCCTCAGAAACAAATGCATTAGGGACACTGGCAGGGGCGTGCTCGGAACCTTGGGAACAAGCTCGCTGACAAAATTATTCATGCAATAATACTATCGGCCATTATTAATACAACTTGGGGCTTTTGCATGAGGTTTGATAATTTGTAATTACCATCAATGGTACAAAGAAAAATACACCGTATGTATCGACGGGGGTTCGAATCGCTGCAATATAAGACAGAGCTTTCGGTGAAGGAAAACGACGCCGCGGCGTATTTTCTGATGCACGTTTGGCTAGCTTATCACCCTCGAGTTGAAACTCTGTCACCAAACACCTAAAAGATATGTTCCGTCAGCTGCACTTGAGTGACAGTCCTCCCCTCCATTAAATTTTCATATCAAACTGACAAACTCAATTATCAGCAACTTAAACAGCTTTATTAAAATTTAAGTTATTTTTACAAACTCGTAACATTAATCTATTTCTCTATAATTTCGTATCATTGTGTATAGATTTCTATCAGATCTAGAATAAAGTTTATTATTATTTTGCCCGCGGCTTTTCTTTCTCGCGCAAATAGAATTCTTCTATGATTTTGAATCCCCGTTACACCTCTTCAGGGGTTGAAATTTCAAAAATCCGTTCTTATTGATGCCTACGTCATTATAACTATCAGTGTGCCAAATTTCAGCTCAATTCGTTCAGTGGTTTGAGCTATTTGTTGATATATCAGTCAGTCACGGTTTAGATTTTGTTTTGACATTTTATGTTCGGCAACATCATCAACCAGTCATCGGCTATTCGTTATCATTCATCATTAATCACTACACCGGGTACAGTCGCATATGATAATTGTATCAAATCGCAAACATCTTCACGACTGTACCACAGCATTTGCTTATTGCTTAATTTTCTTTAAACACAATATCTTTGACGGCATAGAAATAATAAACAAACGCATCAAAGTAAATAAAGTTCTCCACTAGGCTTAGCGTGTTGCCATCTTGGGCCACATCGTCAGTTTATTGTGAAATTCTCGTCAAACGCTAAACTTACAAAGAATTAAAAAACTTTTTTTACTAGCAATTAAGCACCAAAGAAATAACTCAACTTTATCAAAAACAAGAGAAAATTTACACACTATATGTAGCAGATAGTTGCAATGATCAGAAATAAAGATAACATTTGTAGGAAAGTATAAAACCACAGGCTTAGTATCAGAGAAACAGCGTAACTTCTTTTTTACACTTTTATTGCTCCTACAATACTGTCTCATTACTTTTTTTTCTGACTGACTATACTGTTAGCCATATGGGCCCTGGAACCTCAGACGGCTTTTACAGCTTCACCGTGACTTGGTTGTCCCGTAACACGATTCGACAATACTACCCGTGCGCAATAAGTTGAGACCTGGGGGCGGTGACGCCACAGACGCATGGTTGTACTGTGCACAAAAAATATCACAAGAAGTTTCCACCCGCGACTTCGTCTCTCCTATTTTTTTAATGTAGCGAGTTTTGTACTCGGAACAACGCCATCTTATATTTATTATATCAACAGCTAAACACAACTGTTTGTTCCGTTTTTCGTTTTTAAAAAAGTATAACACTTTTAACACGACATTTCTCTCTCCACAATGTAAAGTTTTACCCTTCATTATAACAATAAACTTAACACAAAAAATAACAATAAAATATAACAGTAACTCCAATAACTATTAACGAAACAGTATCAAATAAGATTATAATATCGGAGCGCGTCGTCGTTGCGTGACGTAAGACTGTGCGAGACTAAGATGTTAAAAAAAATGGCGTTGCCTACAGTACAACACGGGAGCTTGAGGGGAAGTTACAGGGGTAGCAGGCGGAAGGTTGCATTCCAGGCGAGTCTCAACTTATCGCGCACGGGTAGTACTTTATATTTCAATTCCAGTTTATCAAAACTATGCACATATGGCGTACCGAAACAACTTCCACTGCAATATAATTCAAACCGGATACAAAGAATGACAATGGAAAGCATTTAGTATTTAATAATATTTGTATGAAGCCAACACATTATAGAAAGAGAAACGATAGTCTAGATAGGGTACGTATATTAATACTGGAATAACTTTCTATTCGTTACCTAAGCAGTGCTTCGTGTCGCAGAACTGCGGTAATCAAAACAGTTTAAGGGCTTGTGTAGACGGCACCGCGGACGTGCCGCAACCGCGCAGCCACCGCGCCTTCGCCGCGCTATGCTGTGTACCCGCGTCAACGCCGCCGCATGCTTGCTATAATGTAATACACTGCTAGCCATGAACATCGTACGTGTAGGCATAATGAATATTATGAATTTAACTTAAAAAAGGAGGTTGGTAGTGTTTGCATACTTTAAGTAAAAAAATGGCTAAATATAAGTAAGAAGTCAAATGACGCTTATGGGTTCATACTACTTTGTTGCAAAGAGAACAACATAGTGGATTCCATACACTTTATAAAAATCTACGAAAAGATTAGTGTAAGTTTTGTGATTATCTTCGGGTGAATCTCAAAACATTCACCTATTATATGCAAACACTAACTTTTTTTAAGTTTAATCCAATATGTTCATTATTCCTAAACGCATAATTTTCGTGACTATCACTGTATTACATAAAAAGATACAGTGTTATAGCAATCATGCGGCTGCGGCGCGGCGGCGCGGCGCGGCAGCAGAGCGCCCACGCCGCCGTTTACACGAGCCCTTACGGTAACCTCACTTCATCTCGGCACGAACTAAAAGTTATCTACCTTTGTTGTGCCGTGAAACTGTGGAATCAGTGTTCCCTCCTTACGACATCGGGTCCTTCAAGCGAAACGTGAAGAGCGTCACGATAGTGGCGACCGTCGTTAGACATCTCGATGGCCGCCGTTATGTTTGGATCGTACTGTGCTTACCATCAGGGACAGCTTCGTCAATTTACTTCTATAAAAAAAAATTGCTAAAGGAAAAGATTAGGTTGTTCATTTGAAAAATCCAGAGTATTGGAATTGAAACACGTTCGTGGGTAGTCTTTAAATTATTGGGAGTATTGGCGATTGAAAGGTAGATGATACTAGCACGATGAATATTTAGAATACTTTTGCACAAGATACACTGCGGCTATAATTTATTTCAAGTATATTACACTAGCTGTGCCCCACGGTTTCACCCGTGTTAATTTTATCCGACAAACGCACCCGTGTAACCCACCATCATAATTTGTTCCCACTTCCCGCAAGTACAAATTATTTAAATTTTTCATTATCTCCTAATTATGGGTTCAAATAACAGATTTTATAGCGCCAAATTGAACTTTATAAAATTGTCTTTATGATGACGTAACTTTTGTTTTAAATCTTCAACTACAAATTTTTGTTATAAATTAGAGATAGGCATAAGCAATCGCGGATTTTTTTTAGATATAGTAAGGATCAATATTTTTGTAGAACATTGTATTTACTTACGCCGTATACGCAGACAAAACAATTAGGGAGCGCTTTCACTTCCGACTTACTTAACAAAATTCAATATTTAAGACTAGCTGAGAGTTGTAGCCTAATATTAGCCTATACTACTCCTCGTGAATATGACTTTCATATACAAAAATAAATTTTTCGAATCCGATTGGTAGTTCCAGAGATTAGATTTAAAAGGACAAAGAAACTTTTCCGTTTTATGATATTAAGTCTAGATATGATAGAATGAAGTATATAGATCTATTTTGTTTATCGTTATAGGTTTTCACGTTTTAACCACGATCTCACATGATTTTAAGTGACGACGTGACCCAAGATGGTAGCACGCAAAGCCTAGTGGAAGACTGGCTCTCAAGTGCAACTTTCAAACACTCCTGATAATGTTTGTCGACAGATTTTCAACTTGAAGGTGGTAGCTAGCCACGGGCATTAGAAAAAGCCTTACTGGACCACTATGCCTTGGTTTCATCACGATGTTTTCCTTCACCGGGCGCTCAGGCTCATTGCAGGGATTCGAACTCACGTCGATCGACGCGGTTTCCGTACACTTTACCAACTGAGCCATCATTTTTGGTCTTCCGCGAGCTTTATTGTAAAACACTGATATTTACCAACTTTCAAACGGTGTTGTGTTCTATCAATCCCATAAAACCACAACATCCGTTTTTATATGTACAGATTTACTACCCGAGCGCAATATATTATCTTGTAGATAGGTATATATTGGCGGTTTTGTGGCATTTTGTAAAGTAAATCACTATCGGTTTAGTTCATAAGTAATTAATGTGAGAACAAAACAAAAGAGCGGCACAAATAAAAGGCAAATAAATCAAGAGCTATGTATGTCGCACCGGATC
Source organism: Saturnia japonica (assembly GCA_033032175.1). Classification (NCBI taxonomy): domain Eukaryota; kingdom Metazoa; phylum Arthropoda; class Insecta; order Lepidoptera; family Saturniidae; genus Saturnia; species Saturnia japonica. The sequence continues at coordinate 4,807,862 of CM065331.1, forward strand.
CAATTGCCTCTACTATAATGTTGGTTATTGAACAAAAAGTCCAGAAGTTTTTATAATTATTATAGTTCCGTCGGTGACCTCGTGATACCGTTTTTAATTCCTGATCTATTTATGGATGTAGTTATAGATCTACATGAGAATTATTTTTGAAGCGTGTCGAAATATTTAAAGAAGTTTCAAAATATTATGAAATTAACATAAACGCCGACATAAAATTACTACAATTAATTTCCTACGTGCCACACTAAATTTTACAATAAATCATTTGAGATTCAAATTGTTCGACACACAATTGTTGAACACACTTCCAGTAGATATATAAGAGAAGCGAGATTTACACACATTTTTAAAGACTACTACGTCATCATTACCTTTCTCTGTTATGATACAAACTGTTCTTTTTCCTTTTTATTTTTGCTCATAATACTACCGATACCGACTGATACCGTGATAAAAAATTTGTGTGTGTATTACATATTTTAATTGTTTCTGTAGTATATGTGTGTGCTATTTCTATGTACCTGTATTTGTTTGTAAAATTTGTATGTTAGTGATATAAGTGTTTGCCGCCACAAAATTTATTGCCATTTATATTTAGTTATTTTTAAGGTTGCCTGGAAGAAATCGCTGTAATCGATAAGGCCGCCTAATTGTTTTCAAATAATTTAAATAGTTACATAAAAAATGTATATTTTTTTTATTTCGTGTGCAATAGTATATTGCTTATTTGTACACTGTTAAACTATGTTTAATTAATGAAATAAAATAAAAGTTATGAATACATATTATTACGATTGATGGCGAATTTCATCATCTCTCGCTTCTTGGACATGATGGCGCATTTTCTGTTTTACCCTCTACTAAATACGACAAAAGAATTTTTTTTTTCAAAAAGCATTAATCCAAGTTTACCTAGTCATTTAAGGGTTATGTAATTCAAGTTTCATTGAAATTTGTTCGGTTAAGTGTGGTTCCCGAGCCATACCTGAATGTAAACATTATAATTGTTCCAGATGCTTATAATACTCGCCTTAAATGAGAGTTAAATATGAAGTTAGCAGGTTATATTGCCTACGTGTTACATCCAGTTATGTCTATGTTTGGTAGTAGGAACAATTCGCCGACTGTTTATCGACCACCCGCGGGATACGTCTGTCGCAAAACAAAAGGTCCAGTGTCCGTCATTCTGTTCCGGCAAGTTCAAAGAACTGTCCTTTTTGAAAGTTTTCTTAAGAAAAATATCAATAAACACAAAATTATTTTACCACAAACCGATTAAACGAAGCACAACCAATTTTTATGTGATATTATCTTATATATAAAATCTCGTGTCACGGTGTTTGTGGTCATACTCCTCTGAAACGGATGGATTATGAATTAGTTATGAATATTTGGTAGGTATGATAATAGGACGTAAAGAATATGTCATACCGTTAGGTGATTAGAGTGTATCGCTAGCCAGAATTAAAAACCATTTTTTTTTGTTTTTTTTTTTTTTTTTTTGCATCAAAAAATGCATTTAAGTAACCCAAAATTTTCACCCTCCTACCTCCACCTTCCAATTTCTAAATCGCGATTTTAATATTTTATCCGATCCGAGTATTCCCAAAAAAATGTATTTATATATCAGAAGTAAAGCCGCGGGTAACAGCTAGTTTATTTATAAATACATGTATTTTTGTAGTAAATAAATTTTAAAATTATGGATGCTTTCGTTACCTATCACTATTTACATTTATGCTTTTTAATTCACTTTTTATTTTTATTATAAAACAGCGAAATAATTGAACAGGATGTCCGCTCACAGCAACCGCTTAATACGTTCTAAGAGATTATTTTCTTTTTGTTTTTGTCTGACTATACTGTTAGTCTCAGGGGCCCTGGAGCGTCTGACGGCTTTTACAGCTTCACCGTGGCCCGGGGGTGAGCGTTTAAGCCGCGAAAGCGGGGCAACATGTACAAGAGTGCCAAAGTGTCCGAACCTCGGCTCGTGCTGTTGCCTAACATGCGAAAAAGTCGCGATCTGACTAATCTAATAAATTTGCTCCGCTTCATCTTTTTATACGAATAACGATTAACTAGTCTTTACAGTCTACTCTCAGCATACCATCGTTGAATTCAACTAACATAAGACAGACAAAATTCACGATTCTGATCGTACGATCGCACCACAATCTGGCGAGCAACAAATTCATTGAATTCTAACTGATAATGAAATGATAACTTGTACCTGTAGTCTGATACTGTTAGACCTGATGCTTTTAAGTTACTTAGGACTAGTCAAAACAATTCAAGTCAAAGCAAACCACTGTTTCTTACACCAGGTATCAATACGTATTCGAAAACCTATCGAACTCAAATAAAGAACGACATTTCATAGTGTTGCTTCCTCAACCTTGTATCTAAAAATAAACTACACTACAAAATAATGCTAAATAATGCAAAACAAATGCTTTCTTTAGATCATTTGTTATATCATAGCAATGTAAAGATCACATTTAAGAAAATATCTATACCACTCGTAATATTCATAACTAGCGGTCGCCCAATGATCGAAATTTAACCAGCGACTTTTTAATCGTAGACTATTTTCTGTTTGACATTTGCAGTATTCATGAACCTAAACAATGAGTATTATTTACATCACTTGCTGTCTCTTTTCGTTGAGTGACAATGTCAATATTTTGGGGGGTCGAAGTTCAATGGCACTGGTCGGGATAGGATTCGCAGTATTAATTTATTTTATTTAATATATTAGTATCAAATATTATATATAAATTTTAGCTTTCTGCACTCCTCCATATAAACTTTAACCATGCCAAATCTCACAGTCTTCCGTGCACGCAATATACGCTTCAAAAAGTTTTTGCTTCACGTATATTTATAATGACAATAATAATCATTTATTGCCAAAAAACAGACTCAGCTGATGCTATGTGACGTGGTATAACCTCACCTTATAAAGCTGAAATATTCTAAAAACATTATACCAGTCAGATTTCAAAAATTATATTTATATTTTATAGCCTGTTTATTAAGGAACGTTATAAGGCTATATAATTTCACGCTGCGGCCCTAAGGAGCAAGCAGGAACCATGAACGTTAAGCAATCTGGCGAATTGTAGTAGTCAAGTACGAGAGTATGAACAAAGACAGGACTTCTCTATACCTGGTGCTATTTTAAGACTTCCTCTGAAAAACATATTTCTGATCTTATCTAGTTACTTCACACATCCATCTTAACATTCGCATCTCTGCCACATCCTTCTTGCTTTATCCAGTTCTTTCGTTGCCCAGCACTCAGATCCATACGTCAAGACACGTCTTGTAATAGTTTTAATTGTATTAGTATATTTATCTCTGTAAATGTATTAATAACCATGGACGATAACAAATTTATATAAGAATTTAAATATAACTCCAGCCATGCGTTACGACTATAAATCGTAGAGTAAAAAAAACTTGATTCTTGTAAAGGTAAAAATTTCGAATACAACCTTAATAAAAGCCGTATTTTATAATAAGTGGTAGATAATAAACATATAATAACGACAACCGATATTATTAGGGTCTCGTATCAACTGAAAACTTCTTCAAAATACTCTTCATACATCTATTTCGGGCATTGCAACCAGAAAGAATTCCATGATTATTTTATTCAAATAAAATTGCTTTACACAATTTCACAGATTGTATAGAAGAAAAGTATGTTCACAGGGTTTAAATAAAAATTCTGGTTGACAACCTTAGCTCCGGTTTACCCGCATTCAAACCAGGTACCAAAGTAAAATCTCTTGATAATAGATTAAAAAATAAAAACACTTCTTTGTTAATAGATTTGATACGCACACTGCGGTAAAATTTTTGAGTGTCGTCATTCGTATCTCATCCGTCATGGAAAAAGCACGGCCATAGTATCGGCGTTTCATTTATGATCATAATATAGCTATGAAACATCGTCTCGATAAAACAAATATATTATGTGAATATGAGCTGAATCGTTTATGTCGTTCTGAACGACTTTAGCCGGTTGGGCTCATGTTTACTTAATAGGTATATCTTGTTTTATCACGACGATGGTTTATAGATATGTTAGTATCCGATAGATGGTGCTATGGTCGAGCCATTAATTATCGGGAAGGATAGAATAACGTCTGCCGGGCCAGCCAGTCTTCTATAATAGTAAATTGCATATCTAAATAACCAAGTTTCGTGTAATTATAATTAACGAGGAACCCTAAAAGCATAGCTATAAACCAAACCTGTTGTTGTCTCACTCGCACGGAGATTAACATAAAAGATGTATCCGCGAGGGGTTGCGACAATAAGCAGTCGCATCGCTCCGTGTTGTATGTAACCGGGCACTTTATGATATAGCTATTCATTTATACAATTTAACTGGCATTATGTAGGAAAGCAATCCGAACATCGGTCCGTATTTAATACTAGCAGGCCCAGCGATTTCACTCGCATTTAATTTGACGCGACTCGAAATTTCAAAGAACGAACGTATTAAAATAGTTACGTATGTTAGTGGTAGTACTTTGACAATTTTATTACGTCTCTCTAACAATTACTGCTAGAAAACTTACAATTACTTACTTACTTTTTTAACGTGAATTTTAGTTTCAGTAACTTTTAGTAGTTTTTTTTTACTTAGTTTTCTTCCAGAAACAAGCTCAAAAGGTTTTTTTTTTTACAAATAAAATCGATAAAACTCTTCAAGGTAAAATTATTTTCTTTTGTCGCGTTTAGTAAGGGGTAAAATTGAGAGTTACGCGCGCATTGTTTGACGGAAGTGCGACATAGTGAAGTTAGACATCGTAACTAATATTTGTAAATGTGAAAGTGAGTTTGTTACCCAATCACGCAAAAACGGCTGAACTGATTTGGATGAAATTTAGAACACAGATAGCGTATAACCCGGACTAACACATAGTATACTTTTTTACCCGATAAAATGTGGTTTTACAGAAAACTTAAATTGTAAATGCTCACGAATTAATATTAGGTCTTTACCTATGAAATTGCCATTTTGTATGAAAAAATTTAAACGAATTTTTTTCATGTATTTTTTATTTGTATTAATCGAAGTAATCACCCATGCAATCAATGCATCTTTGCCAGCGCAGTGGCAGTTTATTGATGCTCTTCTTAAAGAAATCAGCTGGACGGGAGGCAACAAATTCTTCAAAGGCATTTTGTACTGCCTCTCGGGTATTGAATTTTTTTCCCGCCAAGGAGTTATCCAAATTCTGGAAAAAGTAGTAGTCTGTAGGCGCAAGGTCTGGTGAGTAGGGCGGATGGCGGAGAACTTCCAACCCCAGTTCTTGTAACTTGGAGACCGTCTGCTGTGCAGTATGAGGTCGCGCGTTGTCGTGCAGGAGCAGCGGAGACGAGTGATTGACCAATGCTGGTTGGAGATGTGCCAGCTTCTCCATCATTGTGTTCAGTTCTTCACAGTACACATCTGCAGTAATGCTCACCCCGTTTGGTAAGAAGCTGTGATGAATCACACCGGCGCTAGACCACAAAAACAGTGACCATCACTTTTCTAGGAGTAAGTTTTTGTTTAGGGCATTGTTTAGGTGCTGAACCAGAATCCAAACAACTTGCTGAGCGCTTGCGGTTATCAAACAGAATCCATTTTTCATCGCAGGTAAAAATGCGGTACAAAATTCCTTCATTTGTGTGTCTGTTGAGCAGTGCAAGGCACGTCTCGACGCGTACTTCGCGCTGGCGATCATTGAGTTCGTGGGGCACCCATTTGTCAAGCTTTTTTACTTTGCCAATTTGACGCAAATGGACCAATATTGTTTTGACGCTAACGTCGAAAGCTGCTGCTAATTCAGCCGTAGATTGTGTATCATCAGCTTCCACAATCGCCTTTAATTCGTCATTGTCAACCAAAGTCTTCGGACGACAGCGAGGTTCATTTTTCAGGTCGAAATTCCCAGAACGGAAGCGAGCAAACCAATAACAGATGGTGCGTTGGTTTGTAGTATTAGCGCCGTAAACGTAGTTGATGTTGCGTGCCGCTTGTGCCGCGTTGCTGCCACGACGGTACTCATATTCCATAATTACTCGAATTTTTAACGTATTCATGATGACAAAAAGATTGAAATGCGATGAAAATGTAACACTAATCAATAAACAAATGACTACTTTTGGAAAAAGAATTCCATGTTTTTAAAATAAAATTAATTTGAAATTAGAATTCTTAGCCAAACAAAAATTATTTTGATTTGAAATGGCCAGTACTGCAGAACGGCAATTTCATAGGAAAATACCTATTATTAATAAATACTTACTTGAAACTTTGAGAATATTTTTATTTAATTATTTCGATCCCATTGATTTTATTTTTCTTTTATGCGTTCCAATACTATTCATCCGATTGCGATAAAACTCTGTTAGCTGTACTCACCACGCCTGCGAAGGTTTTCTAAATTAGTTTAATCCATTTCCAGTAGAAAGCGTACGAGTAATTTTATTTTGAAGACAAAAAGAAGGAGATGCGGGCAAAAGCCAGTTAATGCACAGAATTCACGATGATCTTAACGTAAAGTTGCAATGAGACACAAATCTCTCCAGTACACCACTTCATCTGTTCCACGTCATTAAATGATAAAGACATCTTTTACTTCACTATCAGTTGCAACTCTCTCGAGTAATAATGAACAAGAAAAATATTTCATACATTTATCAGTAACGGAATAATACCATACGTAAAAGGTTCATTATGTAAACATTTTTGAAGTTATGTACTTACCGACTTCGTATAGGGCAAAATTGAGACCTGCGCGCGCATGCTGTGACGGAAGTGTGACATGATGAAGTAAGTCACCAATTATTTTTTCTTTGTATAGTAGCATTTAATTTAAAAGAAATCCGTCAGTAGACATACTCCCGAGCCGAGTGTTGAATTATTTTAATTTGTCATTATCTCTAAAATTATACGTCCAAATAACATGCTGTAAAGGGCAAAGTTTAATTTCATAAAATTGTCTTGATGGTGAAATGACTTTCGTTCGTAAGGAATACCTAAAAATAATGCTCATAAATCAGTTTTGTTCAATGTTTGTCACAAAATACCTTATTGTGGCTATGTATAAGACATAGGGATATGGTATCGCGGGCTTTTTTTAGATAAACTAAGGATCGGTATTTTTGTAGAACATTGTATTTACGTATCGGCTATCATATACAAAAAGAATTTTTCGAATCCGACTGGTAGTTTCAGAGATTATCGTGTTTAAACAAACAAAAAAACTCTTCTGCTTAGTTATATTATAAGTATAAATTTTATGGTGCTACCACTGAGGGTAAACAAAGTACAATCCTAAAACAACGGCGATTACCGATAGACCATAATCTGTCAACGGTCGCCGTTGTCATGCTGGCCTGCATTCATTTAGTTGGATATGCAAAGGCTGATCCCGAAACGCGACACGGAAAAGCGAGTTACAATGTCGGACTTTTTACCACATGCCTGGTGGTCGCGCCACAGTCTCACAAAACAGTCCTACCACCCCGATATCGCCATTTCCTCGTTCGTTACTAAGTAGGGCTCACCACGTGCTGGTGAGGTTGACTTGGGCTCTCATCTTTAAAGATGTTATTCAATACTCCTTATATCCCAAATAATAATAATAAAGTTAATTCCTATTAATAACTTTAATTATTTTTAAGTTATTATGTAAAAATAATGTAACTTTGTTTAAAATTAAGTAGTTTAATTCGATTATTATACAACGTTAACCTTGTTTTTATTAAATTAAATACAAAAGTCAATTTTTTTACGTTTATAGGTTTAGCGTATAGGTCACGATTTCACGTAATTTTAAATGACGATGTGGCCCTAGATTGGTGAGCCTAGTGGGGAAACCTGGCTCTTAAATGGAAACCCACCTCTTGTAGGTGCTTGGCGTCAGATTTGAAACTTAAGGATGGTAGCGATCCAGGCAAGCGTTAGAAAATGCCCTACCACCTTGCTATGGTTTCATAGCGATTTTTTTTTTCACTTAAAAAATCTCAGGCTCTTTGAATGGATTCGAACTCGGGTCGATCGACGCGCCATCATAGCTTCACAAATGAATTCACATAATTATCATTGATGTCTAACTTCATCAACCGTCACATGACGCGCGCAGCTCTCAATTTTACTCTCCACTAAACGCGCCCAAAGTAACTTGTCAAGCTAAAAACCCCATATCAAACAAAAGCAACAAATTTGTTAATGATATGAATAACTTACATTGCTACAGCTATCATTAAAAGAACAGCTATGGAACTTAGGACCCTTTAGATCTCAGCTCTTTTATCGGTTACGACTACCTCGAACGTCGTTTCTACCGAACTTGGTTACTTTTTACCCGTCTGCGAAAAAGGAGAGTTATGGTTTTCGAACGTATGTATGTATGTATATTTCTTTAGCACACTCTGTAGCCTAAATGAGTTGATGGATTTTTTAGCATAGGAGGTGTCGTTATGAGGTTATATAATAATATTTAAGTCCGAAGTTTTTGAATGAAATAAAAAGTAAGAATAGAAAAAAAACACTTTTTTGTCAAGTGTTTTTGCTGCAGTTACATTTTTTGTTGCCTTTCCAATTAATTATTTCGCTTGTTCATATTTATGTTTTTGTTGGGATAAGAATTGTCGATAATACTTTTAGAAATCGTAAAAAGGTACCTTTTTATTTACTCTCAACCAATTTTAATAAAAAATATTAATGTACTAACTTCAAAAACATAGTAAAAATAAAATTATAAGACAAATAAAAGTAATAAATACCGCTAGTGAATTATATATTTCATGTTTTCGTAAATCTATATGAGATATTTAGAAATTTGGAAGCATTCGCTACAGTATATAACAATAGGTATTTAAAAATTCGTTCATTTTCGAACACAAACATACTGAATCTCTACGCGTCATTGTATCTTCCTTCATAAATTATTATTATGAATAATCGTGGTGACCTTGTCCACCAGTACGTGAGTCTAATCACAGTCCCTTCTATTTAATTACATACTTATTTCTAATTATATCACGTATTGTTTGTTTCAAATAAAACGTTTCCATATAAAACCTATAAGTGACCAATTTTGTATATCTATACATTCTATACGTTTATAATTGGCATGAGGCTGGTTCAGGTATAAATACCAGGTATGGGCTTACCAGTTCGCAGATCAGATGCAATGAAATACCCGGCACATACCTTAAAGGTATTAATTACGTCATCCGTACGAGCTGGCCGCGTACGAGGCTCGCTTGCCTAAGCTACACGAAAGTACGAATGAAGGTTTTAATACCAATCATGTGCTATCGAGTATGCAAACCGGGTACAGATTAAAATTCTTTTAAGGTATATATCAGGTATTACAATGATGTAAATAAATAAAATGATTTGATATCTTTTAATTACGCCCGCTAATAAGTAAAAGTATTACATAATATACTTCTTAGCTGACTGTAGCTGAAGTAGGAAAGAAAGATTTCACTTCATCACTTATCTTAACACAGATATATTCTATTAAAACGAAATCAAATCTTATTGCAGTATATAGGCATACATAAAGCATACGATTAGCTCGCGAGACCATTTTCACCTATATTATAATACTTTAAAGTGTTTTGGTACCTGGTATTTGCACCGGGTATTCGACGATACCCGTACGTTGAAAACTGGGTATTGATAATTCGCAGGTATGACTCGTGTCTAATTCTATAATACTATTATAAAGAGGTAAAGGTTTTGTGTTTTAGTAGTTAATATTTGGAACTGCTGATCCGATTCTAGAAACTTTCAATAATACCAAGCAACATTATCCCTAGAGATTTAAGGTTTAAGCATCGCTGTTCTGTACAAAATCGAACAAAACACACGTTTATCTATATAAATAATAAAATTGGAGTAATAAAAAAATAATAGTTTTTTACTAAATGCATATGAAAGTGTATACGATATTTATAACAGTACAAATTTTTCAAATTTTTGTCTGTCTGTTTGTTCCGGGTAATTTTCGAAATGGTTGGACCGGTTTTGACAAGACTTTCATCGGCAGATAGCTGATGTTATAAAGAGTAGCTTAGGCTACTTTAATTTTAGAAAAAGAATTAGAGTTCCGCGCAAATTAAAAAAAAGACGGGTTTTACTTTTTTTTAATTACATTTTTATTTGTGGATTTCTGCCTATGTAGGCAATTTTGTCAATGTCAAGGGTGACAAATACAAGTTATAGTATTTAGTCACCAAATGTTGGGTGTACTGTAGAATAAATAACCAGATTGTAGATATTAAACAGACCCACAAAAAAGTCAGCAAGAGCATATGTCTACCTTCTAGGGATCACCCACAATAAGCATATCACCGGGAGCGGGGGTAACACGATTCGCTCGTATGCCCGATCGACGGCGATATTCTGTAGTCCATGCGAACGAAGTCGCGGGCACAGCTAGGTTAATTAATAAAATAGAAGTTTTAACGGGATCTTGATCTTTCATTTGGTGGATTTTATTACAAGCTATTATTTAACTCGCCTTGTTAGTATAAATTTTTAAAACAGCTAGGCCCCACCGATTTAGCTGAAATTTGATGGGTTAACTAAGTGACGTCGTTCTAAATCCAATATGGCGGACCTGATATTTTTTATGTACCCACATGATATGGGTATCTAAGAAAAAGGTTTTCGGAGAAAAAAAAATTGATAAAGAAGCTATTTAAAACCAAGCTTTTACTCAACATTTCAATAATTTCAAAAGCTTGTAGCGGAAATAAAAATGGGTGAAAGTTGAATTTAAAGTAAATAATATTATAGGGCTTTACAAGCTTTTAATAGCTTCCATTTAAAAAGTTCGTAACTTTTTATTTCATTAACTTAAGTTATTTACTTGGCGGCATTTTACCTGATTTAGTTTCGTCATTGTGCATAAAAGTGTAGTGGATTACAATTAATAATGACAATAATTACATTTTAAATTCCACAAAACTCCAGTTGTAGCAGGTGAGCCGCCACCTTGTTATGTTATGTTTGAAGATTTCTAGAATAATATTCTAGTCACATGTCGTTGGCAGGACTGTAGATGGAGTTGCATTAAATAAAAAAGATGAATAATTAATAAACGTAAGTATTATTATCGACTGATTTTAATAAATTGTAATATTCCTGAACGATTTAAGAACCTCTCCCCGTCTTAAAATGATTACATAAAAAGTATCGTCAAAGTTTCAGCCTGTCTAGGTTATCGGAGGACTTCTGAAGGACGACGAAAGGCAGACGCAAACAATGCCGTGAAGGTCCCGATATACTTTACGAGATACAAAGGGTAAGCACAATTTAGAATAGATCTTTTTTATAACAAACTATTTGAATGAAGTTTCCATCTGGGGATTTTTTTAAAGATATCACACACTATGTTCATTTTAATTCTTTTTAAGTACTTATAGGTTTAGTTTTTGGCCATTATCTCACCTGATGATAAGTGCCGTGGTCCAAGACGGTAACATGGTGCAGCTGCCGGAACACACCTATCGATGCACGGCGACATATTTACAACTTGAAGGTGGTAGCTAGATAGGCCGGTATTACAAAAAGAACTACCACCATGCTATGGTTGCATCACGATGTTTTCCTTCACTGGAAGCTCCACTAATTGCAGGGATTCGAACTCACATCACGGCAAAGTGGCGGAACTGCACGTAATGATAATTCCATAAACAGTCCAGAAATCAAAAATCCATCGCCAATTGTCATTATTGTGCCGACCTGCAAGTATCTTGGTAGCTAAATCTACACTGGTTAATCACAAAATGCGACAAACCAAAAAAAGGATCATTATGACGGGTATAAAGCGATCGCGATCTATTCGGGCATAATTTTCAATATTTTATAATCTATACTTTATCTATTAAAGCGAAAGATTTCTTTTTGTTTAAACACACTAATCTTTGGAACTACCAGTCGCATTCGAAAAATTCTTTTTTTATATGATAGCCAAACTTTCGAGGAATAGTACAGGCTATTTAAGATTAGGCTACAACTCTCAGATAGCCTAAAATATTTATTTTTGTCACGTATGTCGGAAGTCGAGGCCCTCGCGAACTGCTTTAACCGCGTGCGCTGGCGTAATCGTTAATGATACGGAAATACAATATTCTACAACAATATTGGTCCTTAGTATATCTAAAAAAAAGTCTGCGATAGCATATTCCTGTCTCTTATACATAACCCACAATAAGGTATTTTGTGCCAAAGATTTGTTGAAAATTAAAAAGTGATTACTAACAAAAGATATTTCATCATAAAGAAAATTTTATGAAGTTAAATTTTGCTTTTTAGGGTATGCTATTTGGACATATAGTTTAATAATGAAAAATTAAAATAATTTGTATTTGCGGGAATAACAATTATGTTAGACTGCATGGGTGCGTTGGCGGCACGGTGTTTATAGGATAAAATTGACACGGTTGAAACCGTAGGGCACAGCTAGTACACAACAATTTTATAATACAATATTCTACAACGTTTCAAACAAAACGTATAGTTTTAATATGATTTAGTTTATGCACCTTCCACGCTATATTACAAGGCCAGTTCCAACTCAGTTTAAAGCAACAGCGAGGTCGGTCAAATAGAGACGCAACGACTTATCGAGATAATGTCTAACAATCGATCAGTTTCCACGTACAATAATTGCCGGCGAATGCGTGCCGAGCCATTGTCCAGGCATTTCCGATGACTCGCGTACTAAGAACCGGATCGAACGTTTGAATATTGTATTGACAACAGTCAATAATGTTGTAAGAATCATCCGACATAATTTCAATTGAATATATTATAATATAAAACGCATTAACTTATAATTTTTTTTAATGCGAGTTCTTACGGAAGTTACTCCAACTCTGTACATCCTCTAAAATAATATAATCTATATGTTACCTATCTATACTCTTACAAATAAAAAAAAAAAAATGTCTATTTGTAATATGAAAAACATATTTTTTTTACTAAATGCATATGAAAGTATATACGATACCAATAACAAAACTCTATTTTTTTTTATCGGTCTGTCTATTTGTTCCCGTTAATCTCCGAAACGGTTGGACCGATTATGACGCAACTTTCACTGGTAGATAGATGATGTTATATGGAGTAACTTAGTTACTTTTATTTTAGAAAAAAAAAAAAAAATCTGAAACTGATCATAGTGAACCTATTCGGGTGTTTAAAAGGCTTACGTTGATTAAACCATAAGATATATATCAAATTAATATACTACATAATTGTAGACATTAAAAAACCTACAATAAAATCAGGGAGAGTATATTTCTATTTTCTATGGAACGCCCATAATAAGTATTTTTGTTTTTAAAATAACCGGGAGCGGGGGAGCAAGATAAGCGCGTGAACCCGTTCGATGGCATTCTGTAGTCCACGTGAGCGATACCACGAGCACACCTAGTATATTATAAAGCTGAAGAGATTATTTGTTTTTTTTTTTATTTTATAGATTACTAGCTGTTTCACCTATGTTAATTTTACCGCGCCACCTACACATCCGTATACCTATCATAATGAACTTGTTCTATCAGCCTCCAGTTTTCCAGAATGCATACTACTACAGTACTATTAGTCGTAGACCCCAGCCGAGTGTTAAATTATTTTAATTTTCCATTATCTTTTAAACTATGTGTCCAAATAACATACTATAAAGAGCACAGTTTATTTTTGTTTTGTGATGAAGAGGAAAACTTTTGTTTAGAATTTATATGCCATGCCTAAAAATAATACTCATAAATCATTTTTTTTATTTTCAACAATTTTTTGTAACATAATCCTTTTTTTGTGGCTTATGCTTAAAAAAAAAGACATATGGTATCGCAGACTTTTTTTAGATATACTAAGGACCAATACTTATGTAGAACATTGTATTTACGTATCATTAACCGTTCAAAATTCGTGCATGTGAGTCGTACTTTCCACTTCACTATAATCACTCAATCAATCAACCACAAATAATTTTACACGCAAAGTAAATTGATACCGAAATAATGAAAATAAATATCAAATAAATTGCATCAAACTATTTGCAGAGAATCTCAGTAAAGTCGATAGTTTTAATTATTTAAATATGTCGATGTTTCTCGACCGTACTCTATTAGTATTCGATAGACATGTCTGATCAAATCCTGAGGTTTCGGGTCGCTTGTCGCTTTCGACTATTCTACCTGGATCGTCCGCGTCCGTCGAATTTGCAGTTGGTCCGAAACGATTGAAAAATGTATTTTTAAATATAGGTAAGGAAGGAAAAATCTATCTAAAAGTTTTTCTTTATAAATTTAAAGATAATGGTACATGGGGACACAATTTCACATACACGGCCATTTAATACCCAACAACACAAAAGTCAGTAATGTGTAGGGATTAAACCTGCAACTGCTCGGCACTTTGGCAGAACTGTACAGTCCAAACAGAACGTCGACCACCGAGAGATCTACGTACACCGACGGTCGCCACTTTCAGGCCAGCCTGCATAAATATCTCTTCACGTTACGCTTAAAGAATCCGATGTACGAGTACGACAAAGATAAGTCATAGAGAATTTTTTAGTTCGTGCCGAAATTAAGGTTACTGGAAAACAGTGATTCCGAAGCCCCAGCGCCTGTGGTTCTATTGTGGAAGGAAGATTAATATACATTATTGTTGTTTTTTAATAGGTGTTTATTAGTAAGTTCACTTGTTAATGATTATAAAATATTATTCATTAAAGATATAAATTCCTATTTTTATTTAGATATCTAATTTTGTATATAGGTTTTTGTTAATATAGAACTGTCTACCATGTAGTGCATGATGCAGTAATCTTCAAAGGTTAATATTGCACTTAAAGATGTACCATTATTATTTTTAAATCTATGAATTGGGCACTGGTGGCGATTCTTTGAATTCAATAATATATTATGATAAAATTCATTCAATAAAAATCTTTGAATGATTCCGTCAAAGAGCGAATCAGACTTTGACGGTTAAACTAACTAAATCGATGGTTTTACGTAACGAATTCTCCCATCGCTGCATTAATGCCTGAGCTATATAAAATACAATATCTAATATAATAAAACTAGCTGTGCCCCGCGGTTTCACCTGTGTTAAATTTGTTCGAGAAACTATTCACCGCGAGGCCAACGCACACGTGTAGCTTATCGTTGTTCTAACTTTCTGTTCTTGCCAGATTGTTTGACCTTCATGGTTACTATTCCTCTTCTCTGGGTCCTAGCGTGAAGTTATAATCTTCTTAATTATAACTTATAATCTTCCTCAATATATAGGCTATAAAATGCAAAAAGAATTGTTTATATCTAACTGGTAGTTCAGAGATTAGCGCGTTAAAATAAAAATAATCTCTTGATAAACGATTTCAATAATAACTGACTTTGCAATTTATACTATCAAGATTTATATTTAGAACGAACTTTTATCAATCACATGATAGACCATAACTTACTAACAGAATATATTATTATAAAGGTGATTCCGCAGGGCTTTCCGTTGTTGAAACAACTAGATCAAAGGCGTTAATGCCTATTTCTTGTACACGTAAAAAACATGGAACGATTCCAAAATCGTTACGGAAGTCGGTGAGTCACGGAACACTATATCGATAAAGACGATATTATACTAAGAATTCCGACGTATCCTATTATACTATTTTACAAGTAAAATCTTTGAAGCTGTGAAGGTATTTTTTTTATACTACTAAGATGACAAACAAGACGTGTAAGGCCCCGCCTTGATGGGAAGCGGTTACTTTAGCCTACAGACCACAGATATGCAAAAGATATTTTTTAACAAAAAAGGAAACCTACGTCAATGATTTTGATGAATTCCCTGGTATATCTTCAAAGTCGAAAGGTAAAATGCCAATGAAATTAAAATGAGACCACCCTTGAGGTATCCACTATCCAACGCAAACGGATTATCTAAATGGGTTCATAAACAATGAAATAATACCCGAAGGTCGTCTCGAATTGAGAACCCCCTTCTTTTATTGAAGTCGGTTAAAAACAAGGCTATGGAGGCTTGTAACACCAGAGGTTACATTACACTAGTGTGTTATCGACCTTCTGGAAACCCTACTAGCTGCAGAAACATGACAAAAGGTTATTTAGCTGCGATATTCAGTTGGGGTTGGGGAGTGGAGGTATTTTACCAAACTGGCCACCCAAAGTACAGAGTTTCCAAAGATATTTCTCTCTGTCCTACCTCGTTGATGTCATACTCGGACTCGTGGATTTAAATCCTTAAATAGACTTGGTCTTTTAGTTTTAAGAGACGAAGTTACCGATATAGTCCTCAGAATTGCTAGACTGAAGTAGCAATGATGGCTCAGTTGATAGCGTTACGGACTCCACGTCAATCGCAAGGAAACATCATGATGAAACCATATCATGGTGGTAGGACTTTTTCTAATGCCCGCCTGGCTAGCTACCACCCTCAAACTGAAAATCTGTCGCCAAGCATCACTACATATGTTCCAGCAGCTGCTCTTGAGAGCCAGTCTTCCACTAGGCTTAGCGTGCTAGTGCTACCATCTTGGACCACAACGTCACTTAAATTAGGTGAGATTGCGGCCACACCACTAAACTTATAATGAATAAAAAAAGCAATAGACGGCACATAAATAGAAATAAAATCAAAAGGTGATCACGTACCAGAAGACGCAGCATGAGCAGACCTGACACAAGATAAACCGATATATTTTCTTGGTTTTTTAGCCTTTGTTAGGCGTTTTACGTTGGCCTAGTTGCATTTTATTTGAAGTAAGTAGCAATTAAGTTGTGAGCCGAAAGAGCGTCAGGTTTGGACAATACCTATATCATGGAAGGCCACATATTGAGATCATGGACCAACCTCTACCAAACTTTCTCTCTGTTTTGTTCCGGACATATTACATCAAAAAGTGATGCATATTTTCAACTTTATCCCGTTGTTCACAATTAGGCGAAGTACGTTTTTTCATCGGGTAGAAAAAACTACTCAGAGCCACGCAACCTATAGGCGATAACAATTTGCTCCTAGAAATTTTTAAAATATTGAACCACGGTATATGAGGAGGCATAAGACGGACCGATGACCTGATAAAGATTAAAGGAATCCGCTAGATGCAAGCAGCATAGGACCACAGATGTAGTATATAATACTACATCTATGCGCAGGACCGATCTCCGTCCGATAATGACATATAGTTGCGTTGCGTTCGCACATATGTAAAGATATAACTGGAAACGGTTACAAGACATCCAAAATAGGTTTCTTCACCGCCTTACCGGCGCCCCTCAGTATGTTCGTATGGAAGATCTCCATAGAGATATGGGACCTTCCTTCGATACATGCCTACGCCAAACACCTTTCTCGCTCCTACTTCGACACCGCGTCGAATCACGCAAATCCAATAAACAAAGCGGTAGCTACTGTACCGGTCCCCAATGCCTGCCGGCATGAACGCCGGCCGCGTAACATCTTCACCGACTCGCTCGAACAAATCGAAACAGCAAACGCGTTTTATTGCACCGTCTCTCCAAACAGAGCTTGCCAGCGCCCACGCCCGCGTAACCACCGTTCTCTCCGCAGAGAACGGGCGGTAATCTTCGCTCCCGCACGCCCGCCACGTCCACCCTCTCTAGCGGCAACCCAAACCTAGGTCCGTTCCTCGGTGTGAAGCCCTTGGGTCAGGCAGCCGCCCGCGCGATACAAGTGACACTATACGTGCAACACTTAGCTACTCACATACAACATTACACACGTATGAACATACACACGTGCACACCACACAGGTACATGGGTTTTGTAAGGGACCTTTTTTTTCTTTTTTTGCGCTAGTTAGTCATGCGCTAATTAGTGTAGAAAAACCATTCCGATCACTAAAACTTCTTATGTAGCTCGAATTCGTAGGAGTAGGGAATTAGCCAGATCGCGACCTATTCACATGCGTGACGACCGCCCGAGCCGAGGTTCGGCCACTCTGGCACCCTCGTGCGAGTCGTCCAAAACTTTCGCAGCAGAGTGCCCTAAGCGCTCGCCCCCAAGTTCGGTGAAGCTGTAAAATCCACAGCGGCTTCAGGGCTCCTAAGGCTAACAGTGTAGTCAGTTCAAAAAAAAAAAGCAGGACCGATCGTTATGGTTATCTTTGGGGAAGACATATGTCCAGAAATGGATACCTTTCGGCTGAATGAATAAACAAACCTTTTATTTCCAATGGAAACCAATTTGTCTAACGATGAAAAAAGAAAATGCGTCTTTATAGAAATACCTAACTTACATAAGCTACCAAGGATATTTCTGCATCCAATAAACTTTACACAATAGGGTTAGTATATCTTCCATCTACTGTAACCTACATTTTGCATGCATGGGCATTTAGAGTTGGCGTGTGAGACTCGCAATGGCGCGGATCGGCGGGGAGGTTGGGCGTTTGCAACAAAGCCGGCTGGAATAATGCCAGAACTACGCGAAAATTGATAAAACCTTTATATCCCTTAATATACTTATCGCGGCTGAGTGCCCTAAGCGCTCGCCCCCAAGTCCGGTGAAGCTGTAAAAGCCGCAGCGGCTCTGTTTGACGATAGGGCCCCTAAGGCTAACAGTGTAGTCAGTTCAAAAAAAAAAAAAAAAAAAAAATATATAATATACTTATAGCAAATATTTTCGCATTAGATTAATGCCAGTCAATAATATATTATTGCTAGGTAAAGGGGGTCATCTTCCTTTGAAAATCATGACCATTCCACCAATCCATGTATTAACAACTAGTTAGGATTCGATAAACTTTCCACAGCACCGTCAAGGCACCCTATCGTCGTACTCACTTCCCGTACTCGCATTCAGTTTGCCAGATTGCTTGACGTTTATGGTTACTGTTCCGCTCTGTATAGTCGTAGCGTGAAGTTTATTACCTATAACTTTCCTTATTACACAGACTATTAAATGCAAAAAGAATTTTTCAAATCTGACTGGTAGTTTCAGAGATTAGCGCATTCAAACAAACAAACAATCCCTTGCACCTTTCTGATAGTGTAGATTCCAAAGCCTAAAAATGCATCGTTCTAATTATTCCCACTACATGCTGATCTTTTCAAGCTTTCCTTCACTGTCAGCCAAGATTGCCTCTTTCACAATTATTTTAACTATTGTTTCTATTAATTGTAAGTTTTACTTTTAATGTAAATAAAAACAAATTAATAAATGTACTCGTAATCCTACATTTTATTTTTATATATTATATAGACTCGAACGAGGCAGGGACGCCAAACATTATACTATAATATAGTATTATACTTTATTTAGGGTCTACGTACTGTATATTGAAAAAATACATAGCACGCGAAAATACTATATTACAGTTGGATCCATAGATTTATATAAGACTTTTATCGCAGACAAAAGAAGGTTAAAAGATTAAAGGAGATATTGACAACTGACTTTACTTTTTTACGGTTTTTACAGAGTACTATGTTTTTGTGGCTTACTCTGACAAAATACTGTCATCTACATTTCAGCCGAAAGATTTCCACTTCTAGCCTTACGCCTACCCTAAAAATCTTTACAACGACCGCTCCTGTGCTGCTTGCACCCATCAGGTTCCCTCAACCTCCAAATCGGACTCGGCTGCACAGCGTTCGAGAAGCTGCAATAGCATCTTTTCATCTAAAATATCAGTCTTTGACCATTGTATATTTATTGCCAGTGATAACTTTGGTACTGATATATACTATAATCAGGTGAAAAAAATATGACAACTACAGAATCAGGGAACATGGGACCGACATTCCACTGGTTGCAACAATCAGTTACTACAATCAACTATTACGATCATATTAAAATTATAAATTCCATGTTGACAAGATCCGTCTGTTTGTAATGTCAAAATAACAGTTTTTTACTAAATACATATGAAAGAATATACGGTACTTATAACAAAACAGAATTTTTTATAAATTATGACGGTCTGTCGCTCTGTTTATTTCGGGTAATCTCCGAAACGGTTGGACCGATTTTATAAGTAGTAACTTAGCCAACTTTTATTTTAGAAAAAGAATTAGGGTTCCGCGCAAAACAAGCATCTATCTTTAAAATTACCGGCGAGGCGCGGGGCGGCCTCCTTGGGTGGAAGCGGGATCACCACAATACCGACACGAGGGCACAACTAGCCCTATCTACATTTACAAAAATCTCGTGTGCGCCTGTTACTAATTCTAAAACTTTGAACGACTTCACCGATTAAGCTCATACTGGCGAAAACGATAGTTCACTATTATGTTAGAATGAGATAGGTGGCGCTGTGGTCGAACCATTAACTACCAGAACAGGTAGATCGCCGTCTGCCGCTCAACTAGGAACACATATATTGTAAAAATTTTAACCATCTACCTATTACGGTTCAAAATATACAGCCACATAAAATACAACGAACAGTGTAATATCAATAATAGGGTTCCATTTCTAAGAACGGAACCCTAAAAAGGTAACAAACACGTTAACATTAAAAATATACGTAACAACTTTTATTAAATAATTATTGTAGGTACCTCTATACAGATACGGCAAGGTGACTGAGAAGGTCACCTCTTGAACGGATTATTACCTGCAACAGATACGTCTAGTTAATAATTAATATGAATCAGCATATAAATTTTACCTACACGCTTTTTATATTTCTCAAACTACCTGTGCCCCACGGTTTCACCCGTGGTAATGTTATCCGACAAACACCGTGCCAACGCACCCGTGTAGTCTATCATAATTGTTCTTCCCGCAAGTAAAAAATATTTCAATTTTTCATTATCTCCTAAACTATGTGACCAAATAGCATACTCTAAAGAGCATAATAAATTTAACTTCATAAAATTGTCTCTATTACGAAGTAACTTTGTTCGTAACGATTAATTCATATGCCATATATTAAAATAATGCTTATAAAAATCACTTTTCAATGTTCAACAAATCTTTGACTGGTAGTTCCAGAGATTAGCGTGTTTAAACAAACAAACAAACAAAAAAAAAAGTGTGTGCGTGTAACCTTTACGCGCGATTGAAGTAAAACTTCTTTGGCGTTGACGGCATATATCACTGAAATGATTAAATTTTATTTATTACAAAAGTAATCAATAAACAAGTATATTTAGAGATTTTCAAAAAACTTTACAATTAAAAAAAATTTTTTTTTTTTTAACTGTTGAATTTTTATTCCCTCTGCAATTCACAATTGATCCGTTTGAAAATATTAGAAATAAATAATCGTAATTGTTTATGATACTTGCCACTAGCTGGCGTATAAGTCAAGAAGCGTGGAGTATATGACATATACTTACGACCAATCCAAATTATTATTTTTGAATATCGGAAACTACGTAAGCGTTACTTCCGTCAGAAAAAAAATCTGAGTTACTCTCTAGTCGCGTCTAAAGAAGTTTTACTTCAAAATCTTTTTCACTTTTTTATTTTAGTGTAGATTATCTCTAGACGCTTCCTTTTAACGGTTATAATTATTGATATATTTAAACTACTTTATTCGAAGTTGATTGGAAGCAATGATGACTCGCGAGAGATAGCGTGTACGTAGTTCGAATCCCTATAATGAAATTAGCTTTTGGGGAAAGAATTCTTCGTGATGAAACCATAGGATTGGTAAAATAGGCTGTATAGGCTTTGGAATGTAAGAGGTGTCGAATTACTTCTTCAGCACTGAGACGCTCAAGCCAACCTCATCAGCACGTGGTGCTCCCTTCTAAGCAACGAATGAGGAAATGGCTATAGTAAGGTGCAGGTGGACTGGGTCGCAACCACCATGCATGTGGTGAAAAGCCCGTCATAGTGACTCGCTTTGCGTGCACATCCAGTTAAATTAATACAGGTCGACATGACAGCGGCAACCGTCGATGGATTTTGATCTCTCGGTGGTCACCATTGTGTTGGGATTGTATCGTGCTTACCATCAGGAACAGTGCAGTCAATTTGCCAAGCTACTAGCCAGCTACCACCCTGAAATTGAAAATATATGCCGATATTCCGGCAGCTTCACCTGTGACCCAGTTTTCCTATTAGGCCAGCGTGTCCATTTTGTTCCACATCGTCCACTTAAAACCAGGTGATATTATAGCCATAAAGCTAAACCTATCTATAGAAATAAATAAAATTGAGGTAGTTTTTGGCGGGATCTTGAAGTGACATGTTGTGTTTATTTTTAATTCATTTACTTAGGTTTTTGACCCTATATTATGTAATATTTGTAGCGTTTTGCGTGATATAGTTTGGTTTTTGTGCATAAGTGATATATATAATATACATAAATATAAGCTGAAAGCATTCATTCTGATATCCCACAAAATCTTCCTAGAAAGTTCTAACAAGGGAGCCACCATCTTGTTAGGATACTGAATCGTCATAACACTTGACAATATAATTCACTCGATAATGGCAGTAATGCTCTTCATTAAAGGCGACCGGTTGCCAAGTTAGGAAGAAGAACAAGAAGAAGAAATAAAATTGAAGTGTCTGTTTGTAATGTCAAAATAACATCTTTTTACTAAATGCATATGATAGTATATACGATACCTAAAACAAAAAAAAAAAGACAAAGCAACCATGAGGACTGCCGACAAAAATAATAACTTCAAACTATAAACAAACAGTTGTTATTTTTGAATATCCAAATTACTTAATTGTTTGACTTTAAATTAAAACTTGTAAATCAAAACTGTTTCGCACAACAAATTTGTTTTATCATGTCAGTAAAATAACTCTTCAATTACTACTATAAAATACGCATTACATAGTAATTGTAGGTGTTAAAAAATACATAATGATGTTCTAAATTTTTAGGTTATATTGCTATAAAGACTCCGTTTTCTTCTTTATTCAAACTATATATCTATATGAGAATATTAATATATTTTATACTTTTTTGTATATATTATTTATATATATACATTCACAGCTGGCCCAGCGCAATAAGTTATACTAATAGAAACAAAATAGTATAGTGTATATAATAAAATAATAATACAGTGTGTAATTAACACGTCACGTGACCATGTCGATGACGACTTACATGAATTTACTCCCCCATCCAAACACCATCCTATAGAAGTTTTCACTTCAAAAACAATTTTGAAAATTTTTTTCTGTCTTTTTCTTCCGGGTAATCTCCGAAGCGGTTAGTTGATGTTATAAGGAGTAACTTAGACTAACTTTATATCAGAAAAATTATTAGGGTTCCGCGCAAATAAAAATCAATTTGAAAAACCGATAATTTTGGGGTGTCTAATTGGCTTACGATGAGTAAACCATAATAACTGTGACCATAACAGATATATTAAATTAATATAGTACACAGTTGTAGAAAAGTCAGCGAGAGTATAATATGTATCTTCTAAGGATCGCCCACAATAACCATTTTCGTCTTTAGAATAACCGGGAACGGAAGGGTAGCACGATTCGCGCGTGTCCCGATCGATGGTATTCTGCTAATGCGCGGGCTCCGCTAGTAAAGAATAATTCAAAATAGCAAAGGTGATTTAAGTAATATCGGTGAAGTATAATTTCGCAGTGAACTATAACGATAATAATCAAATAACAGTACGAATAGAAACCGCACAATGGTGTGCGAATCAAGACAAAACCTACCGGCCGCGACCGTTGCTCAGGCGACCTAGTTTTGCATACGCCACCGTAGTAAGCAGCGTTTCACTTTAACAAACCTTGTACATATTTATCAGTTTATTTCATATTATTTCTAGCAAACGATTGTCTTATGTAAATGGTTGTTTGTTATTTTTTTAACGGACTGCATAATGGAGGGTTTTGTTTGTTGATCGTATTGTTTATATACGTCTATTTCATTGACACGCTCTGTAAACAGCTTGATGGATTTTAGCATACGAGGTGTCGTTAGATTCGTCTTAATTGTAGGATAGACATAGGCTATATAATAATTCAGTACGACGTATGAACAATCAAACAAAAAATAGAAAAGGAAAAAATATATTTTTGTCTTTGTTTTTGTTGTTGCAGTCGGGTTTTTGTTTCCTTTTCAATAATTTAGCTTGTTAAATTTTGTTGTACGAGAAAGTGACGTCACTGTACCTAAGCTCAGTGTAAACAATTCATCAAAACAAATACAAAAAAAATCTTTATTTAGTTTTAGCTAGCTAGCCAGGCGAGCATTATAAAATACTCTGACACCACATGCTATGGTTTCATAACAATGTTTTCCTTCACCGAAAGCTGAGGCTCTATGCGGGGATTCGAATTCACGTCATCGGTGTCCATACACGTTACCACTGAGCCATCATTGCTTCAAAATGTACATTGAGCTACTAAAAAACCATAAACATCGTGATGGAACCATAGTATGGTGGTAGGGCTTTTTCTAACGCCCGCCTGGCTAGGTACCACACTTAAATTGAAAATCTGTCGCCAACCACCAACAGGTGTGTTCCGGCAGCTTCATTTGAGAGCCAGTCGTTCACTATGCTTAACGTGCTACTATATTGGGCCACAGGTGATCATCAGACTAAACCTATAACGATTAAAAAAAAAAAAAAAACAATTTCTGTTTGAGATCAGTTTTTTTTCGTTAATGACATAAGAAATACTTTCTATTGTTATTTTCACTTATTGTCTACGTTCCAAGTGACTAATTAAGTAAGGTTTCGGAATCGCCGATGATGTATACTCTGCCAAATTTTTTTTGTATGTATTTTTAATGGCTACAATTGTTTAGTACATTACTTTGCTATAGGTCTTATTTATGGTTTACTCAGCGTAAGCCATGTAAGCGCCCGAATTGATTCACCATGACCAGTTTTTTATTTGTGCGGAACTTTAATTATTTTTGTAAAATAAAATTACCCTAAGTTACTCCCTATAAATTCAGATATCTACCAGTGAAAATCCCGTTAAAATTGGTTCAACCATTTCGGAGATTACCAGGAACAAACAGACAGACAGACAAAAATTAAAAATGGGTGTTTTTTGTTAAAGGTGTTATTTTGACATTACAAACAGACACTTAAATTTTATTAATTGTATAGATAGATTACTAAACTTTCGATATCGGTACAGTATCGGCAAAATTATGTGTCGTTACATTCCTACTACTAATATTAAATAATTTGAAAGCTTGTATGCTTAGATGTTTCATTGTTTATTACTCAATCAGGTAAAAGCGGCTAAACTGATTTGGATGAAATTTGGCACACAGATAGTTTATAATCTAAATTAACTCATAGGATATACTTCTTAGGTCAGATACTTTTTAGACTTTTGACTTTTTATTAGATCGAGAGTACAGCGAGTAGAGATAAGAGTAAAGGTTGATGTATGTTGAAGAAACGAAAGATGTATGCTAGGACTGTAGCAAGTAGAAGGTCGTGATAACTGCCTACCCCGTTGGAAAAGAGGCGTGAATTATGTATGTATGAACTTTTTAAGACTGTAATCAGTTATTTACGTAGTTGTTCGTGATATCCACGCGAAAGATCACTGAAAAACTAGTAGTAGTTTCATAAGTCAGAAAAAACAATTTGCATTGAAATAGCATATATATTTACGAAGCCGTTTCGATACTTAAATTCTAATATACATTGTTCTAATACTGATCGCATCGGTCCTACTTTTCATACATCTTGTTTAGTAGCTAACAATGTAATCGAGGACAAGGCTGTTAGCCGTTTTCCATCTATACGTTATTGTAACTCATTGTATTCAACGAGTGATGATTTGTTATGTTAAGAAGGGCACGGTGTTATCCTGTGACATCCGTGCCTGAAGTCTGATTCTCTCACATCTAACGTACTTTTTTGTTTTTACATCTGTTTTTAACATGTAAATCACCAAACTTTATAGCCAGTCTGAACACAGCGACGAGTCGGTAATTCCGTATAATACAATCGAGTAAATAGTACTTAGAACGACATAATAATATGAAAATCGGTCTCAAAGCATCTAGTGTGTTCCGGGAGCTGCACTTGAGAGTCAGAACCCCTAGTATTCTTAGTTTGTTACCATCTTGTGCCGCATCGTTACTTAGCATTAGCTGAGATTGTGACCCTAAGCCTATAGAAAAAAAAAAATTGTACAGTTCTCACGTGGTAGATACGAAATCTTCATAAAACTTAAAAATCGGGATAGCGATACTTGAATGATGTAACACTTGTAGATACTGTACATACAACACTGCGTACAAGTATGGTCGTCATACCGCTAGGCCAATTCGATGGCGATAATAGTTGTGAAAATCAGAACTTCCATTAACCGTCTTTTAGTATCACTTTTTCGTTTAATCATTTTCAAATTACAACGGTGCTAAAGAAGATAAATCATAAACTTATATCATTTTTATTTCAAAGTTATTTATTAAAATATATCTGACTAACTGTGCCACACAGTTTACCCGTGTTAATTTTATACGAAAAACAACGCGCCGCCAACGCACCCGTGTAGCCAGCCTATCATAATAATTGTTCTTCCCGCAAGTACAAATTATTTTAATTTTTCATTATCTTCTAAACTATGTGTCAACATAAGCTATAAACAGCAAAATTGAACTTCATAAAATTGTCTTTATGATAAAGTAACCTTTGTTCGTAAGGATTAATATGCCATGTCTAAAAATAATGTCCATAAATCACTTTTTTAATTTTTAACAATTGTTTGTCACAAAATAGCTTATTGAAGCTTATGTATAAGAGACAGGATTACCTATGCTATCGCTAACTTTTTTTTAGATATACTAAGGACCAATATTATTGTAGAACATTTACTCCATTACTCCAGCGCTCGCGGTTAAAGATGTTCGGGAGTTTTTATTCCAATTACGAATGATAATAAAATACAGCAAAATGAACCGGCCGTATCTTAGGATTGCGTTGACTTAGAAGTTTGATTTTTTTTTCACAGCTCCAAGGGACCTAAGGGGGGAAAAGTAGCAACGAAATTTTAGTTAAGTAATGCGTTAAATATTATTCCACGTGAATCTCGATCTAATTTAATGTTTATTAATTATTATAACATGGTTAAATTAACATTTTCTGTATAATCATTTGTAATTGTAAATGAGGAAAAAATCGCAATATAACTCATTGGACCAAATTCTAACCCGCATAATAAACAAATGATCAGTCATTGTCGAAAAAACATTAGCCGGTCCGGCGAGATAACATCTCACGGACCATAACGACCGATGAATCAGCATTTAAAACCTAACCCGCACATTTTATATACGACACACGTAATTACATGTGCTGAACTTGAAAAATGACGTTCCTCGCTGGTCGCATAATAGGCTTCGAATAAATAAAAAAACAACAACCACACGATGACCCGTCTTGTCTGCGGAATGCAACGCGACAAATTCGAGATGAGCAAAGAAAAGCATGGTGGCGTGAGCAATAGCCGACACAATTTCACGTGAACGGATAATAACTATAGGCAGTAACTCTCGTTTAAGTACGTAGGTATGTCTAGCTAATATGAGGAGAGGCCGTTCACAAGGCGCGGTCGTGAATGCAATTATTTCATGCTCGATGTGCTTACGTATCCGCCATTACAGAGAACGTTGTGTTCGACTTTTGAATGTTTTAAGTTTTTCTTAACATAATCCCAGCGCATGCAATAAATAGTATTATTATAATATTAAAGTAATGTATGTGTTTTAAGTCAACGTAATACTTTGTTATCTCAAGGACACGTATATTTAAATGTACAATTTTTTTCATATCTCTATATCCTCTGTCTCTAAGGAAGCATAAGCAACAAAGTTTATAATTTTCACTGTTATTTTGGAATTAATAATAGACGGAATGAATATAAATTTAACTAGAAATATTTTAAGTATGAACCAAGTCACGGTGAAGCTGTAAAAGCCGTCTGAGGCTCCAGGGCCCTTAGGGCGATATGACGAACAGTATAGTCAGTCAGAAAATATAAATTTAGTATGAAGTTGGATGGATATATAGGAGTAGAGAAAGACGGAAGAAGGTATGAATGGATTATTTGAAGATTGATATGTGTAAAAGATGTGAATACTGAGATGATATTTGATAGATTAGGATTGAAGATGAAAAAATGTTTTGCTGACCCTACAAGTAGGATAAGGCGCGGGCGTAAGAAGAATTTTCAAATTAGTAATAATAATAAATATCGCCGGCGCGTTGACAGTAAAAACCTGCTTTCCCCGTCAAAAGCCCCATATTAGATGTCCGACAGAAGTGTAAAATTTATGTAGAGACAAACTATGGTTTCAAAATCTGTTTCGTTAACTGGTATTTTTGTGTATGCTATTGTGGAGTTTAAGACAGAAAATAAATACCTACCTAGTTTAGGGAAATTGGGTCCACGAATTAACCTTCGTGAATAGTTTGTCTTGGCTTTTATAGACAAGAAACTATCACAGCTTTATAATACCTACGTTTATTATATAAAACTAACACAATCGACATAATTATGTACAAATAAGAATGACGATACCGAAATTTGTTTGTTTTTATTTCACTTCACACCGTTATCGAGTGATGTAATGCGTTATCTAAACGTTATGTTATGAATAACGTATGTATAAATATTGAAATTAAATTGTATATTCAAATTAAATTTATGTTTAACTACGACAAATTACAATAAAGACCACAACTTAGCTACATAATATTATGTGACTAGTTTGTTTTTACATACTTATCAAATTGATGTATCCATTTGATTTACGTTTTTTTATAAGTTGTCATAAATTATTTTTAATTAAAAAACTAATGTGTGTTCTAAGTATAATATAACCTAGTTTCTTAAATCACCTATAGCAGTACCTATAAGACGAGAAACTTACAAAATCATTTTTAAATAACATTTAGAAAACCACGTTTTTTTCTGTTATATATCAACTAGCTATGTCCACGGCTTCGCTCGCATCAACGACAGAAGAACGAGTGTTGCATCGTAGTTTCTTAAAACTTGAATAACCTTTTATTGAATAGAGATATCGTGATATCTTTTTCTTTTTTTTATAAGGACCCATGATCCAACAAGTAAAAAAAAGATCAAAGTTATGCCGTAGTTTATGCGTGTCGTGCGCATAACGACAAACCGCTATAATTTTTTTATTTATATAGATAACTAAATAGTCAGCGCTTATAGTTAAAACTTTCTAAACGCGTTACGCGTTATAGCTATGTAAATATAAATTAATTCATGTCACCAATGATGTGTTTAATCGTCAATACGAGTACAATAAAAAGTGGGCAATAAAAATGATTGCATTTTATGATTTACCAATGCAATAATAAGCAATACGTTGCTTACACCTGCTGTTATTATTATAACGTTATCCTATAAACAGTTATTTGAAACGTTCACCTACCTTTAAAACACATCACTCGCATCAATTAGAGAGATTTTTTAACTTTCGAACTGTCGAAGAATCGAATCACAGTTATGTACATGTTAGAACGGTGAAGGATTTTATAGCGCGAGTGTTGGCGCGCCAGTTGAAATTATTGATTTCGGTTGTACAAAACAACAAAAGATATAAAACGGGCCGGTTGCACACCCCCGCGCTCACCGAATCGATCAGAATGATAATTGTCGCGCACAAAGACTACTCACCTAGACAGTCAAAATGCACACACACACACAAAACAAACAACACAATGTATTAACTCCAACTGTATCTTATAAACACTATACCGGCACTGATTATTTATAATCACTTGTTTAATGTATGTTTTAAGGGTCTATAATGATTAATTAGTGCGAATTAATGGATATTTGTGATGGAGACACGAACGTTTCGACGATCGGTGGCAAGATGGCTCCGCGTATGCCGCGCGGCGGCCGCCCTCCCCGCGCGCCGCGTACGTGCAATGAAAGATAGGTGTCGGCCACACGCGGCAGTGGGAGATCGAAAAGTAACTTCAAGATATATCCGGAACTTATTTAGTTTAACCGTTTACTACATTTACTATAAATCGTTTAATTTTAAAATAGATTTATCAACATACTTGTTTTTATTATTAAATTAATTAGGAAAACGGATAATAAAACATTACAAGATATTCATATTCAAAAATAATAAAAACAAAAATAAGATTTTAAATATTGTCTTTATAGTTAAATAAAACAATTCCGCAGTAGTTTTTTTTAATAAATACAAAATTCGTTCTTCTTAAGAATTTTTTTTTACAGTAATTTGTATAGAACTCAAATTATAGTAATATTATGAGATTTAATAAGGGTGGAAACCGTTGCGATAAGCTTTGCAAAGTACAACATTAATTAGAAAAAAATTAGGTAATAGAGTTTTCTAAAATTTAGAAATAGTTCGAACTTTTAAATTACTTGATGATTTATAGCATAAATATCTTCAGACAAATCTCGCGATATGAACCTCAGTCGCGCCCTACGCAGTTCTTTCCCTTCACACCGCTTTGCCCGTGCGGAGATCCCCCTTCCCGCACCCAGTCCTCTGCCTACCGACCTCTTATATACTTGCTCTCTTTAGAAAAAAAAACACCAATTTCCCAAATTCCCGAAGCGGACCGCGCTCGCTCGCGGCAGACCTAAGATGGCCGCCCGCTTCCATTTTGATCGCAGATTACGAGCGTCGCCGAGCTCTCAAACTCAAAGCCTGACCGATGGCGCGTCCCGCAATTAAAAAACGTTATATTAATGTTTTACACACGTTTTTAGGTTAATTTTTCACGTTACATGCAACGGTTTAGTTAATAACAATGTTGAATGTCACCAACGGTCATTATTTTAACGTTATTTGTGTATAATTATTATATTGATTGAACGAGTTACGGGCCACAGTTCGAGGTTAAAAGAAAGTTCATCTAAACGGTCGGTCGGTGTTAAATTGTATAGCCGAGTAAAGGCCGATGCAGCGATGGCTTTGTCTCTTTCGTTGGTCTCACAGTCCCGCGTACCTGCTCGTGGCGTGTATGTTGTTACAATGGCGTTTTATGCATATTGTTAAATAACTAGATTTATACAATGTTTTAACAACTGTTCCTTATGTTCAGAACTCGTTGTTAGACCTAGGACCTATTACAGTTTAAATTAGTTTAACATATTAGTAGTTTTTTTTTTTTTTTATTTGGACTTTGGAACTGGATTCTATTTAAGAACGTTAAACCCTTCTGGGTGCAGACACATCTTACATTGTTAAACCCTACACACAAAAAAAAAAAGCGATTTACTTTAGAAAAAAAAGGAAATATGTAAATAATACAAATATAAACAATAATGTATGTAAGATACAGATTTTAAACAATAAAATTCAAGTGTCAGTTTGT
Source organism: Saturnia japonica (assembly GCA_033032175.1). Lineage (NCBI taxonomy): Eukaryota > Metazoa > Arthropoda > Insecta > Lepidoptera > Saturniidae > Saturnia > Saturnia japonica. The sequence continues at coordinate 4,839,215 of CM065331.1, forward strand.
AATGTCAAAATAAAAACTTTTTACTAAATGCATATGAAAGTAATATAACGGTACTAACAAAAATATAATATAAATTTTGTCTGTCTGTCCGTGATAAAGAATTGGGGTTTCACGTAGATAAAAATCAATTCGTAAAAATAACGATTTCGGAGCGCTTAAATGGCTTACGCTGTTTAAACCTGAGATGTATCAAATTAAAGTAATATATGTATTACTTAAAGTAATATGAACTATATATAACTAGATCTTAAAAATACCTACAAAAATGACTCCTAGAGAATATGTATATCTTATAAGGATAACTTCAATTAGAATTTTGTTTTATAATAACCGGGAGCGTGGGTAGCACGATTCGCGAGTGTGTTCGATCGACGGCATACTTGTAATCCACGAGAAAGCAGCCGCGGGCACAACTAGTAATAAATAAAAATGGGGCACAATAGCACACACGGCCGTTTAATTCCAAACTAAGCAAAACTTTGTACTATAGTAACTAAACAACTTATATAACACACATATATATATACATATAACATAAACGTCAGAGCCCATGGTCTCTCGGCTTAATAGTAAGGCTTACTCTACCACTGCGCCACGAGGCCTGCAAATATAAAGATTAAGCTGATAAAAATAGGTACACAAATAAAAAAATATAACATAACATACCATCACGCCTGTATCGCCGAAGGCTTAGGCAGAGGTGTACTAATGTACACCCACAGTTCGCCGAGTATGTTTTTCAAGCCTATTGCCATTAATCGGGCACCAAGTCAAACTCCGAGCTGCTACTGAAAACATAGAAAAACTCAGTATCACTCTGCTCGACCTGGAAATGGAATCTAAGACCTCGAGCATAGCAGTCGCGTTTGGGACCACTAGACTACTAATGAGGTAGTTATGAAGTTATGAACAATCAATATTAAAACGACAAACTAAATCAGGCTCGCAGCGTAAGCCTTAAACGCTAAAATTGATTCACTACGACCAGTTCTTTTTTATTTGCGCGGAACCCTAATTCTTTTTTCTAAAATAAAACTAGCCTAAGTTACTCCTTATAACATCAGCTATCTACCAGGGCAAGTCCCGTCAAAATCAGTCCAACTGTTTCGGAGATTACCCGGAACAAACAAACAGACAGGCAAACAGACAAAAAAAAAATTGGGTTTTTTGTTATAGATATCGAATATTCTGTCATATGCAATTAGAGAAAAAGGAATTATTTTGACATTACAAACAGACACTTCAATTTTATTAATTGTATAGACTAAACACTAGTGATGTGAACCGATTATATTTATCATCAACTGGTTTTTACCGATTACTAAAAATGTATTTCGTTTATCGTACTTAAAAAACATAACGAAAATTGAAATATCACTACTTATTGAAGTTGGGCTTTAGTAAAATGAATTTCTAGGTTTATTGCCCTTCTATCAAGCGTTATTTTATCTATATGTTCCTAATTCCAGCCATATATTTTATAACATAAAGTCTAAATTAAAGTAGCAATTATTTATCTCAATTTAAGATACTGTCATGTAGGAATTCTTCAATAGAAATCAACATAAACATGGTGATTTGTTATCGTATATTTTAAGGTATTTTAACTTTAAATCGAAGTTACTGTATCGAGCACGTATTTACAGTGAACGGTATTATCCTACTAATATAATTAAGTTTGTATGTTTGGATGTTTGTTACTCAACCACGCATAAACGGCTGAACGGATTTGGGTGAAATTTGACCTCGATTAACACATAGGATACTTTTTATCCCGGTAAAAGTCATAGTTTAACCATTATTATCCATTTAGGTTTGTGGTTAGTTTCTGTTCGATTAAGGTTTACTTTCTGGATTAGATTACATGTATATCCGTCGACTACCAATAAGGATAACACCGTAAGATTTATTGAAATAAAACACAGTTTTATCATGTTATCTAATATATGCTATCCTGCTTCTTACTATTATATTGTACTATATTATTGTCGTTGTTTTCCGATATTCACGTGAACGAAGTCTCGGATACGGCTAGTCATATAAATATACCTACACTATTTATAGGTTAGATAAGGTTTGTTTTTCGAAAAAAAAAATCAATTTTACTTTTCGTTTATTCTGACATGCGTATGAGTGAGAAAGCCTAGCAGAATGGAAGCTACTTACGGCTTACGGCGAAAAAACCCAATATACGAATTTTACCTGGGATACAAGATACAAATAAGAGATTACATATTTTTGTAAAAGTGTTTTGACTTATTGCTATTCTTTGTTTCATATTACAATAAACTATATCATGCCCTCTTGTCTATAAATTTAATAAAATTGATGTGAATGTTTTTAATGTCAAAATAATAGCTTTTTATTAAATACATATGAAAATATATAATACGATACCTATAACAAAAAAACTATTATACATTTTTTTGTGTCTATTTGTTCCGGGTTATCTCCGAAATGGTTGGACCGATTTTGACGGGACATTCACTGGTAGATAGCTGATGTTATAAGGAGTAATTTAGGCTACTTTTATTTTAGAAAAAGAATTAGGGTTTCGAGCAAATAAAAAAGAAATGGTCATGGTGAATCAATTCAAGCGCTTAAATAGCTTACATTGAGTAAACCATACGAGATATATCAAATTAATGTACTACATAATTGTAAATCTTAAAAAACCCACAAAAAAGTCAGCGAGACGTTATCTTCTAAGGATCTCTCACAATAAGCTTATTTGTCTTTATAACAACCGGGAGCGGGAGTAGCACGAATGGCGAGTGTGTCCGATGGCCGGCATTCTATAGTCCGAACGAGTGCAGTCGCGGGCACAGCTAGTAAATCATTATATATTAACTTTAGGCTTATAAACGGTTGAAACATAAATAACTCACAACCAGCACGGTTGAATGATGTATGCGAATTAAACCAATTGGAATGACATGACATCCAGTATTTCCACTTACACTAATAGAATCGGTGTTTTTACAGACACAGTAACTAGTGACCGACCGAAGGTTCAATTTCGGTTTCGGTCAGATACGGCCAAAACTTTGGCGAAGCCTTCGGCTACGCCGAAACTCTATGTTTATTCATTATCGCGTGTCTTTCGAGTAAATATAGATGTTTAAAAAACTGCTAATCTTACAACCTTACTATGTATATAGGACTTTTTAATTAATACTCAGTTCCGTCCTTACGATTAATAAACATTCATCATAGATCTCTCGCACACGACTATTATTTTCGCAGTAGTACAACTAAAATATTGAACAAAAGTTTTCGTATTCTTCTCAGCAAAACTTTTCATTAGATACCCGTGTCATGGGGGTGCATAAAAAAACTGGTCCGATAATATTGACCACAATCACGCAACTTAGCTAACCATGCATTGTCATTCGAAGTGTGTAAAGTTTTAGCTCAATCGGTTGAGGATAACTAAATAAGTTAAAACTAGATAAGTTAAATGAAAGCCTGTAATAAAAATAGTTTAAATACAAATAATTTCAGTATCTAATAGAAATTTTAACATGTCTAAATAAGTTTTGGTTTCTGTTGAGCTCGAAACTGAGACCAAGGCTAAAGGATCGGTTTCGGTTTCGGCCGAAACTAAAAATCCTGCTTCGGTCGAGCACTACAAGTAACACAAACAAAATCGATCCTGCAAATTTACTAACAACACCTTACACTATCCATAAAACTTATGTATAAAGTGGTGATTGTGAGCGATCACCGCCGAGTTCATTGCTCTTTGCTATAACCGGCCTGTTTAAAATGACATACCTCGCCTCTTCCCTTACTTAGAAGTGTTTAGACATAAGACGAACGCGGCAACATCGGAAAGGTCTATGTCAAATGGTTACTGTAAGTTGACAATTTAGTTTTGATATTTGTTCTGGTACTCGTTGGTACTCGCGAGTTAGTCCACATAGAAACGCTTTTACCATGATCAGAACTAACGATAATGATAGGAAAGTTACGTTATTACTGTCGGAAATTATTGCATCCTTACTGTATTTATAACTTAATGTTATGAAATACTAAAGAAATTGTTTTACTGTTTGTGTTTGGACGCGCTAATCTCTGGAACCAACACTTATATTTGAAAAAAAAAGTGCTAACCAAAAGTGAAACTTCTTTGGCAAACTAATTTTTAAATCTCGTTTATTTTTATACTAATCTAAAGTTTTAGATTTCCGAGACTTAGAGGGAGGAAAAAAGGAAGATATTTTAGGAATTTAATGAATTTAATTGTCATTAAAATATTAGGTATATTAAATTCTTAAAGACGAGTGGCAAATTAAAATGCCACATACATACTATCGCGCTTGTATTCCCCGAAGGGTTAAGCAGAGGTGTACTAAATGTACACCCATAATTCGCCGAGTATGTTATTAGGTCGCATGTAATAGGGGGCGAGCCTATTGCCACATGCCACAATAAAATAAAATGAATAAAATGCCAGATGTTATTTGTAAAAATTAAAACTTCCTAACCTTCAAACGAATTAACATAAAAAAATTATATAAAAAAAAAAACAAATGTATTACTTACTCTGAACAACTGCTTAGTATAGGCCGATTTACAAATTTATCACAAAATGTTTATTTATAAATTTAACTCACTGTTTACACATTGGTTCCATGGCTACGTGCTTCATGCTACGTTCGCCCTTTCTCACTTTCTCTCAATCGGTCTAAATCGCTCTCTCCCTCTCTCTCTCAAAACGTTTCAAATTTTTGTAACGCGTTGCATCCATAAAAAAATGACCCACATGCGCGCAAAGAAGTTTCACTCCAAAAAAAATTTGTAGCCTACCTATTTATTGAGGAAGGTTATACAAAGTGTCCAGAAAGGGTATCGGGTATTTGTAATTTCAATGAAACAAAAATTATTTGTATGCAATAAAAAAGTTTATTGTTTATTATTAGCATATGAATTGGAGAATTATTTGGAAAAGATGATGTTATCCAAATGATGACCGTTACGTTGCTGGCACTCTTCTAAACGGAAACGAAGATTGGCGATAACACGTTGACACATAGCTATCGATATTGCTGCCATTTCTGACCTGATGTTTTGCTTTAACTGGGTTAGATTCGTCGGATTGTTTTGATAAAACTTACTTTTAAGGTATCCCCATGCAAAATAGTCAAGCGGGCTAAGGTCGGGGCTTCTGGGAGGCCAGTTGATGTTACCCCTTCGCGAAATGACTTTATTAGGGAATAATTCGTTAACAACTTCCATTGAGTCATTTGAGGTATGGCAAGTGGCCCCATCTTGCTGGAACCACGTTCTTGAGTTGAAACCTGCAAACTCCTGCAACTCTGGGACCAAAAAATTTCGCAACATATCGCAATAACGGTCACTATTCACATTAATTGCTCGGCCTCGTTGATCTTTATGAAAATAAGGACCAATTATGCCTTTAACAGACATAGACCTTTGGGCTATGCAGGGGTCGTTCATGCTTTCGTCTCGGATTCTCCACTGCCCAGTACCGACAATTCTGCTTATTAACATGACCATTCAGGTGAAAATTTGCTTCGTCACTGAACAGTATGTTGTTAAAGTTGTTAAACCGCTGCAGCATTTCGTTCGCAAAATTCAGTCGATTAGCATAGTCCGTATCCTTCAATTCTTGAACCAATTAAATTTTATAGGCTTTTAGATGTAAGCCTTTCTTTAAAATCGAATGTAAAGACGATTTTTTGATGTTCAACGCTTGGCTTCGCTTTCGGATGGACAAAGACGGATTTTGACGAACCGACGCCTCAACTTCTTCAATTGTTTCTTCATCGCGAACTGAACGAGGACGACCAGAGTTTTGAATTTTAACTGTCGCACCTGTATTCTCGAACATCCTGATCCATTTCCTAATGCTATCGTCACTTGGCGCGTGGCGTGTACGATATTCCGCACGATAGAGACGTTGAGCAGTCACTATTGAATCACCATTACGATAATACGCTCGTACGCAAAATGCGCGATGCGTCCCCGAGTACTGTTCCATCGTGACTAAAACTCCACAAAATGGCGGACGCCACGAACCCCTCCCCGCACCCTTTAGACGCCCCGTTTCGAATATGGCGCGAAAACAAATACCCGATACCCTTTCTGGACACCTTGTATATAGGCTATACTTAACATCACGCTACGACTCTAAGTAGCGGAGCAGTAACCATGAAAGTAAAGCAATCTGATAAGCTGTAGGCGACTACGTGAATTGAGAACAATGCAACGGTAGGCTAAACGGGTATTGGTGGAGGCGCGGTGGAGAGTTTATCGAAAGAATTTAACACGGGTGAAACCGGGGAGCACAGTCAGTCTACACCAATATTATAAAGAGGAAAGATTTGACTTTTTCTTTGTTCTTTCGTTTGTAATGGTTAAACTCAAAAACTACTCGACTGCTTTTAAAAATTCTTTCACCATTATCAATCTACAGTATCAGCGAGTAACATAGGCTATTAATTTATTCCTCATGTCGATAGTTTTACACAAAGTATTAAAAAAAATTGCCTAGACGGGTGCGTTGGCGATGTTTGTCATATAACATTAAAAGAGGTGAAACCGTGGGCCACAGCTAGTAACATATAATATGGAACACCTCTCTTTATATCTGGCTGTTTGTATATCCGTTGTGTGTATATATGAGTATCTCGAGAACCAATTACCTGATTTAAATTTTTAAGATCTCTGGCCAGGTTTTTTGCGTTAGATAATATAATTGATAGCTAATGATACTAAATCAAGTAAAATCTTGAACTTCACTACTCCTTGCACCGCGTATCTATGCGGGAACAAGTAACTTCGTTGAATTCAATGCCAAGAAAACTCAAGTATGCACGATAGCTTAAAACATTCTCCATTTTCTCCCCTCCCCACTCTTCAGAATGTCTCAATATCCTAAGTGTGGATATTCGCAGCGACCTCAACTCCAGGGATTACATCGGGAGTGTCAACACTACGCGTCGGCGACTCGGTATCCTGAACAGGTTGCGAAGTTTTTTCAAGCCCGGTCAACTGTATCTTCATTACAAGGCACAAGTTCGGCCGTATATTACTGTTCGCATCTCTGGGATGGATCCGTAAGATACCTCCTCGATGCTCTGGATAGGTTTCAGAGACGGGCTTTTCGCATTGTTAATGATGCAGACGTTACCAAATACATCGAGCCGCTTCAGTTGCGCAAGAATATCGCCTCACTGAGCGTGTTCTATCGTCTGAATCATGGTGAGTATTCTGAAAAGCTGGTCAATTTAAAAGCATCCTCACATTTCCACAACCGAACCACACGCGCTGCCTTTCGGAGCCTTGCCTTTTTTGAAATGGTAGAACTTTCTCCAGGCCACAGTGAGTTCCCACCTTTTTACGACATCGGGTCCTTTAAGCGTAACATGAAGAGATATTTATGCAGGTAAGCATGACAGCGGCGACTGACGATGGATTGTAGATCCCACAGTAGCTTGCACTTTTAACCATCAGTACAGTGTAGTCACTTTGCCGTGTTTCGATAAAAAAAACACCAGAGAAATCTTCTGCGATACGGTGCCTAAAGCGTAGTTTATCACGGTTTTAACAAACAATCAAGTTAGTATAGTACATTATAAATATAAGAAAATGTAACTTTAGATTGTAAATTTTAGTGCCCGTTCACAATCAGGGTACCTACTAACAGTTTATAATATCACAATATCAACGCATCTGTCTGTTTGTCCGCTTACTTCTTCTAAACCACGCAACGGATATAAATATATAATACGGCTTTATCTGTCATTTAGAGATTTTTTACGGAAGGTTTGTATATAAAAACATTTCAATTAAGTTTTCGTACCGTAGAGAAAATCTAATGTATTGTAATCAAGTCGTCAATAAATTGAGTTTCGGACGCTTACATGGCTTACGCTAGCTAAACCTGAGATACATCATAATAATGTATAAAATAATTGTAAGTTCTTCAATAAGCCTAGAGAAAAGTTTGCGATGGTAATATGTATGTATATTTTCTAAGTACACAGTAATAATTTTTATCTTCAACATAATAATTAAAAATATTAGGTTTATTTACGAAGTTATTTACTCCAGTTCAGTATTAATCTTTTTTTGGATAAATATATTAGTTAACTTGGGAATTGAATGTACATTAAAATTATCCTGTACATTATATAATTTAAATTAATGGCATAGAAGATATCACGGATTCAAAATTAAGTGCAACCACATAAATCATTCGCAGCGAAACGGATGGCCGGCACTCCGCACCTATGATGAATGGACGTCGCAAGATAAGCGCACTTTTCATAGCTATGAAGTTATAGCCTATCAATACTCAAGCCCAGTAAAGCTGTAAAAGCCGTCTGAGGCTTCAGAGCTCTTGGCTAACAGTCAGTTCTAAAAAAAACTATCAATACTAAAGGGATAAACTCTAAATCATACTTTTTTTACATAAAATACATCTATTTGTAAATTGCACCCGTACGAAGCTGAGGTGGGTCACTAGTTAATATACAGGATTCGTACAATTGTGATGTGACAAATATTATTCAATGGCTGATCCCGAAACGCGATATTCATTTGCCGAAATACTTGCATTTGCAAACCGACATGACTGCGACAATCGTCGATTGAAGGCCAATATTTCGGTTGGTGACCTTAGTGTTTGGATTGTAATGTGTTTTACCATCAGTAAAACATATTAACAGAGAAAATAGTATAGTATTAACAAGCGTAGTAGGAGGCAGTATTTACGATATATTAGGTTCTCGAAATATGCGGCGTAAACAGAATCGATGTAGTTATGTTTTTCTAGTAAGTATGTATTTTGTATGTCTATTTTTTGGCACGCTCTGTAGCCTAAGCGACTTAATAGATTTTAGCATACGAAGTATTGTTAGATTCGTCTTAATTGTAGGAGTGACATAGGCCATATAATATTTAAGAGCGGGGTCTGGAAATAAATCAAAAAGCAAAAATAGAAAGAAAAAAATCAAATGTTTTTGTTCTAGTCAGGCTTTTTTTGTTTCCTCATTAATAATTATGATTGTTCATGTATTAACCAGGGATTAAGTTCCTTATGGACATTTTTAGCACTGTTCTAATGAATTAATATTTTCGATTGTATCGCAATGCAAATAAATATGAGAAAAAAGCCTTAGTCTTCAAGATCGTATTTAATTCAAATTCGGTAAATAGGTCGACTGCGACGTAAATTGACAAAAATGACGTTTGCTTGTGGAATAGTGTTAAAATGTCGTGTGACGTAACTCAAAACGACATAACGTAACTCGTAGACTACCTGTATAGTATCTGATCTGCATGTTATATGACGTGTTTACTTATGTATAAACTTCAATTTGTATACATTAAATCTACTAATGACAACTTTCCTTTGATAATTTTGTATGAAACTCGATATATTATGCAGCTGCCGCGGCCGTGAGCTTGCAAACTTAATTATGCTGTTGGCAAACTTCAGAATTCATTAACATTGGTTAGTAATTAAACATAAAGCTACGACAGTAGCGCCACACGTGACGGTAAATATAAGTTTGTTGGATTACGCTAAACATTGGGGTGAATATTGTGAACGTATTGTGTGATATTTGTCCTTTTTTATAGGCATACCTTTTGTTGTTGGGAGGTGAGCAGAGACGCGTGTTTCTGAATAATAAATATAGGAATAGGCGTAATAAAATTACAAAATATATATAGACAACTGATATGAATAACATTGATATATGGTATATGTTCTTATAGAAATTTCTAAAATTGTTCTTACCCCAAACAAGCCAACATTTTTACCCAATATCTTAACCACATTATATTATACCAACTGTGCCCGTGGCTTCGCTCACGTGGACTACAGAATGCCCGCGCGAATCTTGCATCTCCGCTCCCAGCTATTTTAAAGACAAAAATGCTTATTGTGGGTGTTTCTTAGAAGATAGATATATACTCTCCCGGACTTTTTTGTAGGTCCTTTTAATGCCTATAATTATGTCGTACATTAATTTGCTAAATCTCTTATGGTTTACTCAGAATAAGCCATTTAAGCGGCCGAATTGATTCACCATGACCAGTTCTTTTTTTTTATTTGTGCGGAACCCTAATTATTTTTAAAAATTATAAGTAGCCTAAGTTACTCCCTATCGGCCATTTTCAATATCATATCTGAGTTTACTATCCCCGATAAGTACATATATGTAATAAGTACTATCTTTAACTTAAGACAGATATCAGCTTCCCTCTTATCTATTCAAGCTATAGGATATGGATATATATTATGTAGATACGAAAAACTATCCATTGATACGTTATTGAATTAAAAGTAAGGACAAAAGGTTATATTCGTGTATCTTTAGTAACAGAAACAACGGATAGATAGGTTATTGAAAACGGCCGTATATCATCAGCTATCTATCAGTGAAAGTCTCATCAAAATCGGTCCAATCGTTTCGGAGATTACCGGGAACAAACAGACAGACCAATGTTTTTTTAAATGGGCTTTTTGTTATAGGTATCGTATATGCATATGCATTTAAACAAAAACTGTTATTGTGACATTACAAACAGACACTTCAATTTTATTAATTGTATAGATGCGGCATATTTATATATATTTTACACATATTATGTATGGGTGATGACAAATATAGGTCGTCAATTGACTGGGTGAATAGTGTAATAATAAATCAAGTTGTTCATAGTTGAAGGCTATATTATATTTTGTGTCTCGCGTACTAAGTGCGTTAGTAGACTCGTCACGATTTTTATCAAAAAACTAAGATTCATTGAAATTAATGTATTAAAAAAAAACATTCATAACTTCTTGAGATGTCCTCGGTGGATTGGTGGACAAGTTATGTATTATAATAAATATTAACCTTGTTACACACAAGCTGTTACTCGCTACGCCCTACGGTCGCTTAATTTGATGTAAATTACCTAAACTTTATATTTTATCTATTGTATATACAATTAATTGAATTGAAATGTATGTTTGTAATGTTAAAATAAAAGCTTTTTACTAAATGCATAGGAAAGTATATACGAGACCTATAAGAAAATGCCCATTTTTAAATTTTTTGTCCATCTGTGTGTTCCGGGTAATCTATGAAACGGTTGAACCGATTTCAACAGGATTTCCACTGGCAGATAACTAATGTTATATGGAGTAACTTAGGATACTTTTATTTTACAAAAACAATTAGGGTTCCATGCAAATAAATAAAAACTGAACATGGTGAATCAATTTGGGCGCTTAAATAGCTAATGCTGAGTAAACCATAAGATATATATCATAGTAATGTACTACATAATTGGAGATCTAAAAAAGACCTACAAAAAAGTTAACATGAGTATATGTTTATCTTCTAAGGATCACCCGCAATAAGCATTTTTGTCTTTAAAATAAGCGCGGGAGGTAACGACCGAGCAAGATTCGCGCGTGTGCCCATCCATGGCATTCTGTAGTCCACGTGAGCGAAGCCGCGGGCACAGCTAGTTAATTCACCGATATTAGTTTCAACAGATAGTTTAAAATATCTTAGCAAAAATTGTCTCTTCCCGGTTAAAAAAAATCTCGAGACGAGTCATGGAACACCCGGCTATACATTTTATTTAACAAAATATCTATTTTCATAACGTTATAAAGATCCCAAATCAACGAGATTCGAACCATTGACTACTCATACTGTACCTACATACAACAGTGCATAGAAATCTGGTTAGAACACGGCTAAGGCAATTACACGAATGTAATAATTTTGAAAATCATATAAATGTACATTTTTTTAGTGTTGGTCGGGTCGGTTATTTTTTTCGCTTTAGCTCCCATCACGCGATATGTAACTCCGTAACTTTCTTAGCACTTTTTATCGTTATAAGTTTAGCGTTGTGGCCACAATCTTTTTTGATCTTGAGTGACGTTGTGGCCTATGTTGATAGCACGCTGAGTCTAGTGAAAGACTGGCTCTCAAAGCTGCCGGAACACACCTATCGGTGCTTGGCGACAGATTTTCAACTCGAGGGTGGTAGCTAGTCAGGCTCTTTGCAGGAATTCGAACTCACTCAATCGACGCGATGTCCGTACACGCTACCTACTGAGCCATCATTGGTTCCGTGATTATTGATTACCTACGCTATGCTGTACAAGGAATTCCTGTGCAAAATTTCATACGTCTACACCTACCTTATGAATTTTATGAAGTAGATTTGTTTACTTAATAAATATGTAACAAAGAACGACGAGGTCAAATGTATTTATTGGATTCATATTAATGTCTGATCTTCGATTTTGTTTTTTGTTTACTGTATGTAGCGATCATGTTGTTGTAAGAAGGTACCTATATTAATCATAATATGTTTACTTGGCTACTTAGCTTTGTTATAAAGTTTATTCATTTACAATTACTAGCGGTCGCCCAATGAGCGAAATTCGACCAGCGACTTTTTAATCATAGACTATTTTCTGTTTGACATTTGCAGTATGAACCTAAACAATGAATATTAAATCACTTGCTGTCACTTTTCATTGAGTGACAATGTCAATGTTTTGGGGGGTCTAAGTTCAATGGCACCTGTCGGGTTAGGATTCGCAGTATTCATTTATTTTATTTAACTAGCTGGTACCCGCGACTTCGTCTGTGTATTATTGGATATAAGCAGATTGATCTTGGAACACGACAAACCAAAAGCAAATCATAGATGGGTTTGTCACTATGTGTATGGTATTGCGCGATCCCTACCACACCGCTATATTACTGCAAATACACCGACTGATCTCGGAACACGATAAACCAAAAGAAAATCATAGATGGGTTTATGGGTGTATGGTATTGTAACTAAATGCCAATATGATTGACTACAACACATTAGTCGTCCCAATAAAACTTCAAAAATTATTAAAATCACCCTTATTGTACCGGCTTGCGAGAAGGTTATTTGAAATCCTGAAACCCCTTTAATTTCTTACCAAAAGCATAAATATGAATTTTCACCTACTTATTTTGAGATAATATGGGTTTTTCTTAAGTACTTTCATCCCCTATTTCATTGTATCATTCCTTTCATTAGGTTTACATAAAGGTAGCCTATGTCCTTCTCCATGGTCCAATGTATCTCTTTACCTACATTCATTACAATTGGTTTGAAGTTTGTCAAAAAGTCAGAAGGTTGCGTGTTCATATCAAGTCGGGGTCACCACATGTAGGATAACACAATGAAAGAATTCACTCGTAGCAAAACTGTATAAGTTCTCGAAGATGTCCAGCTGGATGGATGGTCCTGTGCTCTGGTGCGCAGTATTCAGCTGTTTTAATGCATGTTGCATGTTTAATGCATTTAAGTCGAAAAGCTCCCAAACTCGAAAGAATGTGTTCCCTTCCATTCAAGCCCCAAAACCTCCGTTGCACTAAATCTCAGCCCTCTATACAAAATAATCAGAGAAAAAATTAAATTGGACCTCTGTATCTCGAACATAGCAATGTTTTATTTAACAACTTTTACATCTCGATTATTTGAAACTTATTACCTTTATATTATACTTCGAAGAAAAATAAGTTACCGACTTTAAGAATATTATCGACAATGTAAGTACACCATTGTTTCATAGAAATAAATTTAGGAGTATACAATAAATAGGATTACAACGAATTTATGACTCACGTTAACATGTGTTGCAAAATATGTGACATCACACTAGGTAGGAGGGGGGGGGGGGGTCTCACAAATGTGACCAGCTGTGACAAGGACGAGGGAGGGGTCAAAAAATCATGAAATTCGTGTGAAGTAATTTATGGATGGCCTCTTAAGAACCGATTAAGATGATTCTTTTTCGTTAGAAAGGGGATACCTCAAGGGTAACCCCATTTTAATTTCATTGCCATCGGATTTACAACTTCAAAGATATACCTGAAAGGTCCTCAAAATTTTAGTTCTCGAAGATGCCCAGCTGGATGGATGGTCCTGTGCTCTGGTGCGCAGTATTCAGCTGTTTTAATGTATGTTCAGGCATAACTACTTTCCTTATAAACCGATTTAGGTGATTCTTTTTCGTTAGAAAGGGGAGACCTCAAGGGTAGCCCCATTTTAATTTCATTGCCATCGGATTTACAACTTCAAAGATATACCTGAAAGGTCCTCAAAATTTTAGTTCTCGAAGATGTCCAGCTGGATGGATGGTCCAGTGCTCTGGTGCGCAGTATTCAGCTGTTTTAATGCATGTTCAGGCAATAACTACTTTCTTTATGAACCGATTTAGATGATTCTTTTTCGTTAGAAAGGGGAGACCTCAAGGGTAGCCCCATTTTAATTTCATTGCCATCGGATTTACAACTTCAAAGATATACCTGAAAGGTCCTCAAAATTTTAGTTCTCGAAGATGCCCAGCTGGATGGATGGTCCAGTGCTCTGGTGCGCAGTATTCAGCTGTTTTAATGCATGTTCAGGCAATAACTACTTTCTTTATGAACCGATTTAGATGATTCTTTTTCGTTAGAAAGGGGAGACCTCAAGGGTAGCCCCATTTTAATTTCATTGCCATCGGATTTACAACTTCAAAGATATACCTGAAAGGTCCTCAAAATTTTAGTTCTCGAAGATGCCCAGCTGAATGGATGGTCCAGTGCTCTGGTGCGCAGTATTCAGCTGTTTTAATGCATGTTCAGGCAATAACTACTTTCTATATGAACCGACTTAGATGATTCTTTTTCGTTAGAAAGGGGAGACCTCAAGGGTAGCCCCATTTTAATTTCATTGCCATCGGATTTACAACTTCAAAGATATACCTGAAAGGTCCTCAAAATTTTAGTTCTCGAAGATGCCCAGCTGGATGGATGGTCCAGTGCTCTGGTGCGCAGTATTCAGCTGTTTTAATGCATGTTCAGGCAATAACTACTTTCTATATGAACCGATTTAGATGATTCTTTTTCGTTAGAAAGGGGAGACCTCAAGGGTAGCCTCATTTTAATTTCATTGCCATCGGATTTACAACTTCAAAGATATACCTGAAAGGTCCTCAAAATTTTAGTTCTCGAAGATGTCCAGCTGGATGGATGGTCCAGTGCTCTGGTGCGCAGTATTCAGCAGTTTTAATGCATGTTCAGGCAATAACTACTTTCTATATGAACCGATTTAGATGATTCTTTTTCGTTAGAAAGGGGAGACCTCAAGGGTAGCCCCATTTTAATTTCATTGCCATCGGATTTACAACTTCAAAGATATACCTGAAAGGTCCTCAAAATTTTAGTTCTCGAAGATGTCCAGCTGGATGGATGGTCCAGTGCTCTGGTGCGCAGTATTCAACTGTTTTAATGCATGTTCAGGCTTAATAACTTCTTTCATTATGAAGTGATTCAGATGATTCTTTTTCGTTTGAAAGGGGATACCTCAAGGGTAGCCCCATTTTAATTTAATTGACATCGGACCTAAAACTTCAAAGATATACCTGAAAGGTCCTCAAAATCATTGAACTTGGTTTTCTTTTATAATCCAGATATGTAATTTACAATAGGTAGATATATCAATATCAATAAATCAACAAACTAGTTGCAGTTGGCGTACCTTATGTAGGTTATCTTATTAGTACAGAAAAGTGACGGCGTTGTCCTTGATGGTAAGGACAGTACTATCCAAAAGCAACGGCGACCATCGAAAAATCAATAACCCAATCGCCGTTGCCGCTCTCATGGCTGCAAGCCTGTCAGCAGCGGGATATAAACTGGCTGGTCCCAAAATGCTACAAACAATAAGTAAGTCACTGTGAAGATGTTTATTTTGAAGTGAAAACTTCTATAGGAAGGTTTGGATAGGGAGTAAATTCATGTAAGTCGTCATCGACATGGGCACGTGACGTGTTAACGATTATCAAAACAATATTTTCTTATGGTTACACAATTATATTTTACAAAGTTAGGATTTCTTATTTCAAATTATATTTGTATTTTTTTCATTCTATTATTAATATTAATAATATGTAGTTAGTTCTATTATTATTATTATTTATCATTTGATGTTTAGGAAAAATGTTTATAATTTTAAGTTTTCAATTCTGTCAGCAGTCCTTATGACTGCTTTGAATTTTTTATTACTATGTGCATGGTGGCCCTACTACTCCACTTGATTGCTGCATATACACCAAGTGATGCTGAAACACGACAAACATAAAGCAAGTCATTGTGAAGATGTTTATTTAATTGTTTAACCGCTTTGCAAAAAGGGCCTTTATTTGTTTCTCCTTGTTATGGATGAAATAGCAGCAGACATACAGGAGGAGGCAGGTATAAAGATGACATTGTTCTTGTTGGAGAAAATGCTACTGAGATCCAGAATAAGCTGGGAAAACGGCGTAAAAACCTTAAGAACGTTGGATTGAAAATCAGTAAAAAAAACTGAGCGTTTGTTCTGCGGCTTCTGTGATCCATCCAGATTTTCTCATAAAGCCTTAAACGGTGTACCCCTGCCAGCCTGCTTCAATTTACGATACCTCGGTTCTTTAATCTAAACAAAGGTGTCATTGAATTATTAGAAGACTTCTTAAAATAGCACCAGTCACAGAGAAGTTGAAGGGTTGTAGTTAAGCCTGGTATGGGCAAGTCAAGAGGAGGGATAAAAGTCATATAACTAGAATAATGTTAAGTATGAAGGTGGATGGATATAGGAGTAGGGGAAGAGCGAAGAAGGTATGGATGGATTGTGTGAAGAATGATATGCGTATATAACGTGTGAAATACTGAGATGATATTTGATAGAGTAGAGTGAAAAAAGAAAACACGTTGTGCCGACCCTACTTAAGGGATAAGGGGTAAGAAGATGCAGAGATTGTATGTAACGATTATGTTATGTTGTTAATAGGTATATTAACCATTATATATTTACTTGGCTGATTAGCTTAGTTATAAAGCTTAGTGATATAATTATAGAATATGTCAATTTTACTATCGAAGTCTATTCTCTAATAAAAAAACCATACTATCTATATTATAAAGGATATGAGGAAATTTCCAAACATTCTTGGTCTAAAAAAAGTTGGTCGGCCAGGTTTATTTCCAATAGCTAGCTCATATAGATATAAAAAAATATTTTGGACATAACCCTTTTCTGAGTAACCTACATTAATCTAAGCATCTATCTACATTAGATAATTGATTTTAGATAGGAAACAGAAACAAAGGATATCAAATAGTACCTAACTACTCAGAAAATGAAGTTACAGGGTTATAAGTTCAGTCGTATGTGGAATACCTTCCACATCTCTGGGATGAATCCGCAAAATACCTCCTCTATGCTCTGGACAGGTTTCAAAGACGGGCTGTTCGCATTCTTAATGGCACAGACGTTACTAAATACATCGAGCCGTTTCAGATGCGCAGGAACATCGCCTCGCTGAGCGTGTTCTATCGTCTGTATCAAGGTGAGTATTCAATCTAATAGCTTCCTCTTCCTTCAACTGCAGAACCACACGCGCTGGGTTTCGGAATCACAGTTTTACAGTAACCTCCATCTCGGCACGAACTAAAAAGTTCTCTGTAACTTATCTTTGTCGCATCGTGAAGCTGTGGAACCTTCTCCAGGCCAATGTGTTCCCTCCTTCTTACAACATCGGATCCTTTAAGCGTAACGTGTAAAGATATTTATGCAGGCTGGTATGACAGCGGCGTTCGCCGATGAATTTAGATCTGTCGGTGGTCACCGTTGTGTTTGAATTGTATTGTACTTAGCATCACGGACTGTAAGGTCAATGTGCCGTGGTATTACAAAAAAAAAGTGGGCTAGCTATTGGTAATAATGTCGCAAGTTTTTTTAGGCCAGAAAGCCTGATGTCGTTTATTTATTGGAATAATTCCATCGGAGCTGGTGAGATCTTGAACTGTCTTATCGTTGTTTTTATTGTAATTTATAGATTTATGGTATATGGCTCTATGTTATGTAGTATTGGTGGCATTCAGCATTATAAAGTTTCGTTATTGTGTACAAATGAAATGCATTACTAATGACTAGAAGCATGGATTTTAAGTTGCCGCAAAAGCTCCCTGGACGGTTTTGACAAGAGATGACTGATCTCTGAGAGCCGCCATCTTGTTAAAGTGTTGTTTGATCTCTGAATATTAGTAAAATAATGTATCTACGTGATATTCGCATAATCCTACTATATATCCTATTTTCGTACAAGTATTTTACTATATCGGTGTATTTAAATAAAATGATAAAGGTTTGCCGTTGTGCGTCCATCAAGCTAAACCGACTGCATAGATTTTGATCAATTTTTTTTAGTTTGACTCCTTAGATATCTTCATTCAATAAGGAGTTATTAAAGATTTAATAAATTGCGATTTTTATCAGCATTACGCGTTCTTTTGGCGTCCACGAGATCGAAGCCGCGGTCACAGCTAGTAATATCATTATAATATTATAAATGTAAAAGATTGTATATTTGAACGTTTATTATACAATCACGCAGACAGTTTATAAACTGGATTAACACATCGGATAATTTTATGAAGTCCACAAGGACGAAGTCGCTGCAAGAAGCTAGTTGTATACACATGTTGCCCGAAGAAATAAATGCAACGATGGGATTAATAATTGTAACATTAAAAATGGATAATTTTTCATAGCTGTGTTTATAAATATTGTCTATTGTAGATTATTGTGAGTTAAATTAAAGAAAATACGAACGGATTTAGAGTTGTATAGACAATGTAAATAGTTATGTGAGTTACGTAGTCGCAATCCAGGGCAGCGCCTCCACGCGGCAGTTCTAACTAAACCGGCAATCGATAACACTGTAATATCTTTATAAAATGGCCCGAGACAGTAGCCGAAGGTATACGAGTGTACAGCCAGAGGTGAAACACATAGTCCTCCATAAATATTGATTTTATGTGAGAGGGGCGCCGGCCGGCAGGGCTGTCACAATTTATTGAATATTATTATAAACTAGCTGTTCCCGCGGCTCCGCTCGCGTGAACTACGGAATGTCGTATTGTGGTGACCACGCTTCCAGGCAAGGAGTTCGTTCGCCGGTTATTTTGAAGTGAATTTATTTTGTTTGCGCGGAACACTAATCCTTTTTCTAAAATGAAAGCTTACCGGTTTTTCTCGGTTAACAGGGAAGTTTTTGCTAACCGGCCGTAGTGTTTTGACGTTCGTAAGTCTCTTCCCAAAGTCTAAATTGAATAAAGATTTTTTTATTATTTTGATTTGTTGATTTGATTAATTTATTTATTGACTATTTAAATACAGTGTAAACTCTTTATAACGAAACTCAAGGGCCTGAGCATTTTTTGTCGTTATAGAGAATTATCGTTATATGGAGTGCAAAAAAAAACAACCAAATTAACAAGAATTTTTATTATGTATGTCTTAGATAATAAATGCTTATAAATTATTGTTTACACATATAGTCTGATAACTTTGCCTGACGTTTTTTGCTATGCCAGTACTTGTTTTGTATTATTTTATGTATTCTATTCATATATAGATATGTGGTGGAATCGTCTTCCTACACATTTCTTTGTAATAGAGAATGGCGTGTCGCTATAAAGAGTGTTTCAATATGTGGGTTTTAACGCAAACCAACCAAGTTGGACTCACTTCAACGTTATAGGGAGTTTATCGTTATAAAGGATAACGTTATAAAGAGTTTACACTGTATTTGTTTTTTTTTTTCATTATTCAAATTTATATATAAAAATATCATTATATTTAGATGTTTCACATATATCAGGAGTAAAGAAGGCTTGATGGCTCACATAAAAAAAAAATTGACCAACCGTTAGCGAACTCGCAATTAAAGGCTAGTTATATGCATAAATCAATTTGATCATCGCACAACCCTAAACCGCAAAGTTAAAGCCCGCGGGGATGTCACACGTCTGAGGGGCAGCGAGTTATGAGAACGTGATGCAAATGTTACACCGGTACGTTAAAAAAGGACGGCTATATTGCGAGCAGCTCACTAAGTGACGGTATTAAAAGTAATTCTTTTTATTCTGTGCCCTGTTATGTTTCTGTCCTCTCTGACGGATTCGTTATTTTAATTAATATACTATGTGGATTTTGTAACGTTTGAATATTGATTTTGTATTAGCTTTTGTTTGCGTTTCGAAGCTTTGTTATAGTTTGTAAATTATTTAGGGACAAACTCACACAAGCCTATTGATGTTAGACATTTAATGCGGCGGGATAGAGCGATTGTTGGCGAAGCGACGCTTTGGTGTTAACGTTGGCGGCTGTTGGCGTGGCGACGCTTTCTTTTTAATTTTTAATAGACCAGCCTGTACTTATTGTTTGTCGCATTTTGGGACCAGCCAGTTTATATCCCGCTGCCGACAGGCTAGCAGTCATGAGAGCGGCAACGGCGATTGGATGATTGATTTTTCGATGGTCGCCGTTGCTTTTGGATAGTACTGTCCTTACCATCAAGGAGACAGCGCCGTCACTTTGCTGTACTACCGTTAAAAAAACTGCTGTTATGCGTCATATATTAGAATTGTTTCTTCGATCACTCGATTTAATAGTATAGCTTTTCGCCTGGTCTTTATTACTTCCGTCTGAAACGTTTATTAGCCAACTGCGAACAAGTTAACAAATTATTAAATTCTTAAAAAGGAAACAATAAACCCGAATGCAACAAAAACACTTGACTAGAAAATTATATTTATATATTTTTGCTTTTTATTTGTTTCCTTGTCGTCGTACTTATATATTATATAGCCTATGTTACTCCCACAATGAAGACGAATCTAACGACACCTCGTTTGGTAAAATCCATCAGGCGTTTCAGGCTACAGAGCGTGTCAAAAAGAAAACAGAGTATGCATCTATATCTATCTATATATGTATATCTATATATGTCATATCTATCTCTTTCCCACACTCTGTAGCCTAAACGGCTATTGGATTTTAGCATACCAGATGTCGTTAGATTCGTCTGCTTATAGATGCGTGCGGTTATAGATCACACATGTAGCTACCGCGTTTCGTCAATAGCGTAGTCAAATAGTAAAGTCAATAATATGAATACTAAGACATTAGTACAGATTACATAATAATATATGGACACAATTCTCCGACTTATATGAAATAGTATCTTATTTATTATAAGTCGTATGTTGCAGAATGAGTAAATGAGTCTTTGATAAGTCGGTACTTGTAACAATAACTCCATTATCAGAAAATCGTAGCCAAATAGGGCTTCTGATTTCTCGTCACATTTTTTTTCTCGTAAATCAAGGATTCTCGGCTTGTACCATATCCCCGGGTGTGTTCGAGTTTTTGGGATGTTTCTAGAACTATCAAAAGTTCATAAAAAGATGATTATATTCAGAACAAATTTTCGCGTATTAATAATCATAAATATCAATAAATAATAATATTCATCAAGTCTTGTTTCAATGATTTTTTTAATAACTTACACATTTTTATATTAAATTTACATTAAAATAAACTTTGACTATCTGCTTATCTTTCTATAAGCTTTTTTATATATAGTGAGTAAGTACTTTAAAAGTAAAAATAAAAATCTCACAATTTTTTCATTAAATATTATTATCCTTAAAAACAGGATGAGACTATTAAATCGACATTTAAATAGAAAATCGTTAACCTATTTGTCTCTATTCTCGTCTACTCGACACTTTTTTTCGTCTCGAGTACGGCCAGATTTCACGGGAATTGACGCTTCGAGAAACCTCGGCCAAAAACCCTACACAACCAACCTTAACCTTATAATAACCTTGTGTTGTGTTCCTCCGTTGAGTAGGGTTTCAGAGCTCTTTGCACGTATCTGTATCTTGGAAACTTCCTTTCTCCTTATTGAGATGTGGTGGGAACTCCGTCTCCATCACGTGGCATTTACCTATAGTTTTTGATTTATTTGTGTTTCATATATTTTGTTTCATACCACCAGAGAATATGTAACTAGTTTTACCTCAGTATAGGACATAAAATATGTAATAGAAAATATTGTCTGCGTATATAATATAACAATATACGTTTTATAAGCACACAATAAAACAAGTTGGCGTTTAGAGCTTACATTATTAATACATACACATAGGGAATAAAAAATAATTATATAAAATACCTTTAAATTTCATACGTAGTGACATCTATAATTAATAATGACAACTTTGGTTAATATCATTTGTATTAATGCCATCTACAGATAGGTTCACATATAGTAAATAACACTTGATAATAAAATTTATTACAAGATAGTTCTTGCTATCGAACAATAGATGGCGATCTCATAGATAAATTGAAAATAATATGTATTTTTCTCCGTATTTATTGTCTTAAATTAGGTTTTATTGATTCATAGATTTCAACAACTCTCTATATTTTTAGGAATTATAATTATAATATATGAAAATCTTAAAATAATATATCACTGGGTCATTCATTGGTTTTAGCATCTCGATGACAGATGGCAACAGTT
Source organism: Saturnia japonica (assembly GCA_033032175.1). Classification (NCBI taxonomy): domain Eukaryota; kingdom Metazoa; phylum Arthropoda; class Insecta; order Lepidoptera; family Saturniidae; genus Saturnia; species Saturnia japonica. The sequence goes on from CM065331.1 coordinate 4,861,653, forward strand.
TTCTATATTTTGATATAAAAAAAATTATGAAGATTAATTATTCAACTTTGTTAATATTGTTGAACCCCAAAAACGATTACGTTAATTACTTTAACAACTAAATTCTTCAATTTAAGTATTTTGAGGTTTATTATAGATATTATCAATGATTTATTATTTAACCAAAGACTATTGTAATTTTTATTATCATATATCTTTGTGACATTGTGCTTTAAAAAATAATTATAAAATTATCTTCGAAAAATAATTCACGTAACGACATCTATGAGCAAGTAGACATACTAATATGCTATTAGCACAACGTTCAGTCGAACAAGACTGACTAGCAATACCGTTGGGTTCAATAACCTTTTAGTGTTTTGTTTACCCGGGAACAGAAAGCCGAAAGATTTTGTTAATTTGCTGAGATTTTAAAAATTCACACACGTCTCTACACGAAGATATAAATTTTAACGATGTAATGCTAAGTTTTGTGTTGTTGAGGTCAAGAGACGCGTTTTTTTTGCAAATTGTCGAGTTAGCAACAGCAATAAATGATTTAGATTTTAGAATCGTTGAATAATTTACTTTTTACAAAACTTCTTAGAGCTTGACGGGAAGCTGCTATGAACAGCTTTAGTTTTAATTATATTTTCTTTAATTGTTGGGCTTAGGCGCGGATCTAAAGGTGTCTAAGGGATCTAAGGTGGTTACAGGGGGTTATGACCATAGGCATGGCCAGGATCCTGGCCAGAGAGCAGGCAACGAAAAATTAGTGTAGTTTTTATACTGGGAAATATGATTCTACAACACCTGATAGTAAGGTACATTCTAAAAACAAAGGTAAGTTTTGATGAGACATTCAATCGACAGTTGTTTTGTCATTCCGGCAAGTTGAAATGTCCCTTCACGGCCTTTTTTGAAAGACCCAATATCAGAAAACGAAAGAAGAAAGACGGAGCGAAAACGATGATTGGAAGATTATTCCACATCTGCGCGGTTACCACGTGCTTATCAACCGCTTGCTAGGAGGGACTGTCAGTTGCCCCCCCTGTTTGTACCTAGCTACGGTCATGGTTTTGAATCATGACCCCTTCCAAAACGAAAATTGTTTTAATATAGTTAATATCGAATTTTCGAGAAATTTCAATCTATGACCCCCTCCTAACTTAAGTTCTAGATTCGCGCCTGGTTGGACTTAAGCCCACTTAAGCTCATCGTGTAAACAACAGGCTGTAACTCTCCCTACGACAAATCAGAAGCAAACAGAAGACCACTTTACCACATGTTCAACCAAGTGTCACATATAATAAATAGTCAATTTCCAGTATATAATTAAATATTAAGTTAAAAAGCTGTTTAACGTGTGTACCTTTGTATTTGTTTGTGGCATCGTAGGTCCAAAACGGATGAACCGATTTTGATTTAGTTTCCTTTGTTTTGAAAGGTGACTTAATCGAGAGTTTTCTTAGTTATGATTCAAGAAAATCTGGTCAAGCGTTTATAGATTATCAGCTCTTTTCTAGTTGATAAATAGATGTGAGCATCTTCCATAAGTCTGATCGAGTCGAAATTCGGTATTCTGTTACTTTAAGAACATTAGAAGAACATGGCAACCTGGAAATGATGCTGCAGCATCATCTGAAATCTTCTGGATATCTTACTCCTCACTAACTTACAGTAAAGATATCGTGTTTAGGCTCATTGGAATGATTCCAATGAATAGGTTACTCGTGTGGAAAGGTTTTAAGTTTTCAATTCGCTTTATTTAGTACCTATGTTGTTGACAACTGGACAGTGGCGTAGCTATAACATGGGTGGCGCTTGAGACTGCAAGTGGCACTTTTAAGGCTGCTAGAGCAGAATATATTATTATGTGTGGACCTTCCAGGTAAACGAACTTTTGTTTTTAACTGACTTCATAAAAATACGGAGGTTAATCAATTCGAATGTTTTTTTTACGGGTGTGTTCAACCATAACTTCTTTGTTTATGGACCGATTTGGATGATTCTCCTTTTGTTGGATAGGGGATATTCGAGTTATATCATTGGACCTTCAACTTTGAAGATATATATACGAGAAAACACTCTTCAAAATCATTAAAGTTGTTTTCCTTTTTGTTAAAATTTTTCTTGTAGTGTATTAATTTGAATTTTATTTTATTATTAATTAAAATCTAGGGCGTTTTAATAACATAATACGTTACAGGCCCAGTGTTGGCTTAACCCACCTCTGAATGTTGATATTCATTACTTTGGAATCAATGGTGGCTCAGTGGTAACGTGTACGGACTCCGCGTCGATCGACCTGAGTTCGAATCCCTGCAATGAGCATGAGCATTCGGTGAAGGAGAACATCGTGATGAAACCATAGCGTGATGGTAGGGAATTTCTTAATACTCATCTGATTAGCTACCACCTTCAAGATGAAAATTTATTGCCAAGCATCTATAGGTATGGTCTGGCAGCCGTACATTAGAGCCAGTCCTCCCAATAGGCTTAGCGTATAACTATATCACTTGATATCAAATGAAAAATATAAACTAACAATCCAGATACAATTACATTCTTTTCATCATTATTCTTTGTCAGTCGACCTCATACCAATGGCCTCTCTCAATCTACACCATTTCGCTCAGTCATAAGCCTTCAGTGGCCATTCAGGAAATTTTAATAACGTCACGTTAGTTGAATGATCAGACTGGTTATCGAATATCCGTTTATCTGATTTGAGTTTAGTGGAAAGTATCAAGAAACAACCTATTTCCCTTTTTTTAGAGCCTAAGTAATAATGTAGATAAACTACAGTTTTAAAATGTAATAAAAATTTTACTCTTGTCGTGTGGCAAAACCTGAACATTACAAAATTATTTTTGTTTATTACCATCACGAGGTAGTGTAAATTCAGGATAATATAATTGGCAGTATGTATTTCAAATTGCCAATATGTCGTGAACTGATGTGTTGACCGAGCCATTACATTCTGTTGAGATGACTGTCAAACATGTATTTACCAAGTAATAGGACGTATAAGCAGGACGTAAACAGATTTTAGTGTGTGGCAATTCTAGTGTGCCTGGAAATAACTCCCTGTATTTAGTACATTCACATAAAATAAATATTAATATTGTGTGGTCAAAAAGAGGTACAGCAAAGAGAAATTTCTTTAGAGATTTATTTCTACTTAGACCCTACCGAAGATCACAGTCGAATAACCTAGAGGAAGGGAGGTGCAAGGTTGGCAACACGTAAGTGATACCTATGACGTCACAAAAGTGTTGATACTGGATAGGGTAAAGAAATACAATAATTACATAGTTAAAAATATAAACTTGATTGAGTTTCTTGTCCGCTCTTCTCGGTGATCGGGATTTTTTTCCAAACCGGTGGTAGTGGTGTTCATAAGTGCCTTATGAACTGGTTGGTATGATAAAATGTCTATTACCAACAAGAGTTTAAAACGCGTCCAGTACCGTTGGTAAGTAGGTGAGAACCAGTATGATAAGACCCGATTCAATCGACTCAGCAGAAAGTCCATCAGCCAACTGAAGATCCAACGTAACCGGCCTTAACACCGTTACCTTAGCTCGCATCACGAAAAAAAATTACAGTTACACCGCGAGTCGCGATGTTGCGCCGTTCGAAAAAAGCACACGCAAGCACTACACCACGTCTTTAAGACGTGCGGTCCGCCATTCCTGACGAAAGCGCGGGAATTTTGACAGCGCACGTGACGCGATATAGGTCCTGTAGTGACGTGAACAGTTGTAACCGTGACCCATTTATGATTTTGTTGTTTTTTTTTTCGATACAAAATGTTGGATATTGGATAATTAATTTTTATTTTATAGTGTTTATTGTGACATTCTGGATAATATTTCAGTTCGTGACTGTGTAATAAGGATTTTTTTTTTCAAAATGCCGAGTACTATAAGAGGTAAGTTATTGCTTTTTCTGATATGTTTTAATTGTGCTGCCTTTAAATCAGTTTTGATTTAAGCATATTAAAATACACAATTCTGTAAAAGGTATAGTTATAAGACATTTATTTAAATTACTGTAAAATAATATGTATAAACAATTTTTGAAACCTATTTGAAGTTGACTTAAATTCACTATCTTTTTTAATTCAATTTAACAAATTTTAAAAATTTCGATAAATTTTACAAACTTAAAACAAAATTATCTTTTGCGTTTTATTTGAAGTTACCTAAAAGTAACAATTCTGTTATAATATATAATGATACGGTAATCATTGTTAAAATTTAACGATATTTAAAAAATCCTTTCTATTACTTTTAAAACAGTCCCGTGACGGTGCGATAGAGCGCACTGCTGACGCATCGGGGTGAATGCACTCGGTACGGTAATGTTGACGGAAACTCTACACAATTATTGTCATAGACAAAAATGACCAAATTTGAATTTCATACGCATTCAAACCCATTATACGATTCAATAACAGTTATCCCTCACTTTCTACTTTTTACTTGAGTACGGCAAAACTTAAAGGAAGGGTTTTGTTTTTAGCAGTCTATTTACGTAATATGTTTCAATGTAGCTCATAAACTACGTATCGGATTTTGGTGAAAGAGTTGCCAATGGATTCTTAATATGTTCCGGGTGGATATTCATCTGGTCCGGTTAGGCTACATTTTATATGAACAAAATCGATTTGACCGATGTTAGATCCAAAAAAGTAGGTACGGATCTCTAATTTTTTTTTTCGCTATCCTATAGAGTGGGATGCCAACTCACAACTAAAATCTTTGAACATATAAGGATTTCAAATGAAAGAGGGTACAATTCTAAGTACATAAATGTAAATATAGAACAATAATAAATATAAATAAAATTTACCAGGCGACAAATTTAATTTTTTTTTTTTTACTATACCTAATATATTTTGAATTTCAGCGTTTATGAATACTACTAGCGCTGTCTATCGGCAGTTCTGAAAAACAATCGTGTAAAAGAAACATTATCACCAAACATAGGTACCAGTTTCGTGTTTCTATTATTTTTTTAGATAGACGTGAATTTTAATATCTCACAGTTTAGTAAACTTTTTAGTCTTGTTAGTATACATACGCGGGACTGGATGTTTTTCTTCTCACAGTAAATATAGAAAAGAGGGACTGACTATACGTAAACTATTTTTATTGCATACATAAAAAAATTAAAAAAATTGATGTGTCTGTTTGTAATGTCAAATTGACACGTTTTTACTAAATGTGTACGAAAGTAAATACGGTAATTAAAAACGATAAAAACGGTAACAAAAATATAATTTTTAAGATTTTTGTCTGTATGTTTGCTCTGGCTAATCTCGGAAACGGTTGGACGGACTTTGACGGGACTTCCACTGGTAGATATCTGATTTTATTAAATAAACAGCAACTTAGGCTACTTTAATTTTAGAAAAAGAATTAGGGTTCCTCGCTAATAAAATTATGATAATAAATGATTTTTATGTTCTAATATAACCGGCGGGCGATCACCGTGGGTGGAAGCGGGGTCACCACAATATCGACATTTTGTTGTCCACGCGAGTGGAGATGCAGGCACAGTTAATTTATTTTATAAATATTACTGTTTATATTTCCACAAATTGCTTAAAAAAACACAAAGGAAAAGCATATAAAACCCATCACCTAGGAAGGAGCCAATTATTGCCCTAATGTAATCTGTACTAATATTAAAAAGCTGAAGAGTTTATTTTGTTGAACGCGCTAATCTCAGGAACTACTGATTTTAATGGGAAAATTATTTTAGTGTTGGATAGCAAATTTATTGAGGAAGGCTTTAGGTTAAATAACATCACGCTACGACCAATAGGAGCGAAGCATCAATGAAAATGTTGCAAAAACGGGGAAAGTTTATTCCTTTCGAGAGCTCCAATTAATGTGACGCAGACGAAGTTGCGCGGGTCATCTAGTATAGCATAAAAGTCGGCGACTGTTGCGAATGCTATTTGAATTCTAGCGCTATCTGACATTGCTACAAGAAACAATATTTGTTTTTAAAGGACTTTTTGAAATCCTCGCCTAATCTGGTATAGAATCTGCTGCAAGTCACCAAGTTATGTCTCCTTCGTGTAACTTCTATGACAGCATTGTCACTAAGCAGGTGAGGCTGTTTTTGTATAATATAATAGCTGTCGACCATCATAATTTTAACCGAAAGACGTACATTGTCTTTTATACAAACAACGGTAGCAAATAAGCATACGGCCCCACCTTGTAATATCATAGGTTCACCGAAGGAACATAACGCTAGGTTACTTGGCTGCAATTTTCTTTAAAGTGGAGGTATTCCAACAGTCGGATGATCGCAGTAGAGAGAAATGTCCAAAAAATATACAGGACATATGCCTCCCGCAAAGAACGCCACGACGGCCTGTACTGGCCATATCTAGCAACTACCCGCAATCTTTATCAGATCATCGGACCACCATGTGACGGGTGTGTTTCATTGCTGCGTCTCCTGGTACTTACTCGTCATTTGTAAACTTCTTGGGTCCATCGGTCGTCTGTTCTACGAGCTTCATGCCACTCCCACTTTTACATAAGCCTAGTTATTCTTAGGGCTACGTCAGTGACTTTGGTTCTTCTATTTGACTGTTGTGTTGTTTTTACTTTGATTCTTTTGTTTTTTTCTTTGTGTTTGGATTACAATACTGATAACATAATAAAATATTTGTGTATGTATATTATTATTTTAGTATTTTTGTTATGTGTGAAAACTTTATATTTTATTGTGTATGTAGTACAGTGATAGTAAAATTTGTATGTTTGTGATATATGCGTTTGCCGCCACGAAATTTATTTCCAATTATATTTATTTATTTTTAAGGTTGCCTGGAAAAATCGCTCTAAGCGATAAGGCTGCCTAACTGTACACAAATAATTTAAATAGTTATTATAATATGTGTCTTTTTTTTTCGTGTGCAATAAAGTGTATTGTATATTGAAACCGAATCTGAAATGCAGATGTAGGCAATCATGGTATACGGATGAAATCTGGAAAATTCTAGTCAAAATTCATCAGGTTAGCCGCAGTCATTGTCGTATTTATTAAGTTTTCAAATAATCAAAATAATTTCCTTTGAGAGCAATTTTTAAAACCCAAGTATGAAGGACAGAGGTAAAGAAACCATCTTATATGGGGACAAGTTGGAAAAGTGTCCAGCTGTACGCAGCAAAATACAATTGAAAAACTCACCAAATATGGCGCTAGCGTAGCATGAGGGAATGATACTTTTTCGTGGTTTTATAGTTTTTTGCTGTTGTAAAACTTAAAAAATAATTGAACAATAATGGGAAAATTTTGTGCAGTGAAACGTTGCTCAAGTGGCCTAAAAAAAACAATAACTTTTGGCGCTATTTTTAATATTTACGCACTTGCTACGATGGTTACCCTACGCTTTTAGACCGACACTTTTTCATATGAAGAGATGGTACTCCTGGTTTCTACACACCATATTTAAAACACAAGTCGCAATATACATTTGACATAAAAATAAATAGGCATAAGCTAACAAGGCCGCTTTTAGAGGATGTTAATCATGTTTTTCTGCCGATTCTTCAAATCGACTGTTTCACAACGATTCACGAAGTGTCCGAGCTTACTAATTTACTTACACTTCGAAGAATTCGCTTTAAACAAACTTCAATCAGCATATATTTTAAAAAACATTATTAATTTAACTAAAATTTTAATCAAATACGGAAAGATGTGTTAAATAAAGTAGAAATGCATGTATTTTTATGCATGTTAGAGCAGGTGAAAGAAATGTGAACGAATAAAATAAAGGGTGAGGAATCATGATAAACGATTTAAAAACATAAATACTTTATACAATCTTTATAGACTATTATCAGAAAATATATTTACACATAACCAACTGTTTTGGAGTCAATCAACTTTTAAAAGTAACACTTCAAACTTGGGACGTCTTGGGAATAAGTCAGAAGTTTTTTCGAACGGCGATGACGTTTAGTAAATTATATAGTTAATTTTAGGCAAAACCATATGAGCAAGCCGAGTTTACCCCCACAAACTTTTCTATTAGGGGATCAAACAGTTGTCGGGTTCTCAAGCATGAATTGATTACGTAGTATGTACCAGAAACGAAGCCTTTACCAGATTGTTTGAAACACGCGTTCGAGTGCATACACTCACACTGACTTAATTTGCGCCGGGCACTTGTTGTGATTACACTTTTGAGTGCTAAATTTTACTTCATAAATATGCCTTTATGTTAACTGAGATACTTTTTAATCAACTCAAAAAACACAAGTAAATGTCAAAAAAATTGACATTTCATAAGTAAGTTCAACGAACGGTATCAAGAGAGTTTTTGGCGGGATCTTGAAGTGACATATTGTGGTTGTTATTTTTAATTCATTTACTTAGGTTTTTGACTCTATATTATGTAATATTGGTGGCGTTTTGCGTGATATAGTTTGGTTTTTGTGCATAAGTGAAGTGGATTATAAATATAAGCTGAATGCATTCATTCCGAGATCCCACAAAAACTTCCTAGAAACTTCTAACAAGGGAACCACCATCTTGTTAAGATACTGAATCGTCATAACACATGACAATATAACTCACTCGATAATGGCAATAATGGTCTTCATTAAATAATACCGGTTGCCAAGTTAGGAAGAAGAAGAAGAACGGTATCAAGTGGAGCACAATTTTTATTCGTAATATCTGCTCTAGTACATAGTACATTACTGTGAAAATTAGCACGTGACATTAGCATAATCATGTATATAAAAACACGTTGCCATTAAATAATAATAAGAAAACGTATATTTAGATAAGGTTAAGGACAATAAGGAGGAAAATATTTGTTAATCTCTTTATGTTCAAAGAGTTTTTCACTTTAATATAAATTTTTAATGAAAATAATTTTGTTTTATGTGTCTATGTTTTGTTAAAACTTCTCTAACTTAAGCTCAGGTTACATTTATGTGAATCTTACAATTTTGCAGATAGTTTTACTGTAATACAATTTCAAATATACTGCCAAAAAAAGACAAATAGCAGAGTGCACATTTTATTTTAAAAAAAAAACTATCTGACTATACTGTTAGTCCATAGGGGCCCTGGAGCCTCAGACAGCTTTTACAGCTTCACCGGGCTTGGGGGCGAACGCTTAAGGCTTAGGGCACTCAGCCGAGAAAGCGTGACAGCATGCTTAAGGATGCCAAAGTGGCCGAACCTCGGCTTGGGCTGTTGCCGTAGTTGTAATTAAGTAGCGAACTGGCTAATTTCCCTATCTGTAGAAATTCGAGCTAACTATACACTAAGGATGCCTGGGAGTAAGGAAGAAACCTGTCTTTATAATATGTTTGTTTCTTATTCAGGTAAGTAGTGGTGGTTGAATATTACGGACGGGTAAAAATATCGTTAATATCGTTTCAATTTTCAGATGTTAATGTGTTTGGTCGTGAGTCAGGTTTATATTCGTGTCGGAAGTATGAGCTATTTAAATGATAAAAATTTATAATTATTACAGCTTTACTTACAATACTACATGCAAAGATAATATTTCTACTGATATGTTACATATTATGTCCTTTATGAGGTACTAGCTGTGCTCTACGGTTTCACCCGTGTTAATTTTATACGACAAACATCGCCACGGCCGGCACCCGTTTAGGCATTTTTTTATACTTTGTGTAAATCTATCGACATTTTTATGAGGAATATAATAATTTTTCAAATTATAATATAGCCTATGTTACTCGCTGATACTGTAGCATTATATTGGTGAAAGAATTTTCAAAATAGGTTCAGTAGTTTTTCAGTTTATCCATTACAAACAAAAAATCAAATCTTTCCTCTTTATAATATTGATATAGATTATGTCCTTTAAGAGGTATATAGAAGCGATGTTGAAACATTTTCACTCAGTTGAGTCATAGATTAGTTTTAATATTTGTCATTGTTTTAAATAAATCATTGGTTATCTGACATATTGTCGTATTAGACGGCAGCGTGGCGACAGAAAAGCGACAGTTCCGCAACGACCGCGAGCGAGCGACACGAAGCCCTCCGAGTACCGTTGCACGTTGCCGCGATCCCTTTCTGCGTGACGTAGCGTACGGTACTCTGTGCCAGTGATGCGACACGCCCGGCCTTGTTACTCGATACTTTCAGTACTATCGATACTTAAGTCAAAAGATTACAGACCAGGTATCTATAATATGTAAATAAAATGATTGAGGTTTACCTTTGTGCACCTATCACGCAAAAACTACTATACAGATTTGATCAATTTTTTTTTTTGTTTACTCCATAGATGCTTGGTCATTATAAAAAAAATTATCACGATATCTTCATTCAATAAAGAGTTATTAACTTTTTAAATACTACGATTTTTATAAGAATTACGTGTTTTCCTGTCATCCACGCGAGCGGAACCGCAAGAAAACCTAGTAATAAATAAATAAAACTATTTTATATTTTTAGGGACCCTCTCAGGTGAATGTGTTTTCTGTTACTCTTGCGCTATTTGTTGCCATTGCGAACCAGCTATTTTTTTAAATGTCATCCTTCCAGCTTGTATATGGTCTTTCTTGGTGGTATTAATCCAGTGGCCCTTTCCACGACGTGACCGTTTTGGTCCATCTTTATCCTTCATTATACATAGACCAGGTATAAGTTCCTCTTAAACACTTTCTATGTAAAGATTGTGTAGGTATCGAAATAGTAAAGTGCATTTACGGATCATGTGCGTAGTTATTATGAGTTTATCCAGTCAGCCAGCCAGCTTATCACTCACTATAAAGCCTTTTTTTTTGTAAAGATGAAAATAACAAGAGCCGTTACATTCCTTCATTACGTACTGTCGTTTTTTTTGCAGTGGGTAATGAGTTTTGTAGGATAGGCGGTTTCCACCCTGCTCTCCCTTCTTAGCTACGCCCAAGGCCAAGTACAGAGAAATTTCTAAAGAAATATATTATCGAAATAATTTTCGATAACCTATCGACATACCATAAGAACAGCACTAGGATGTGACGTGACGTAGCTAACGGTGTGCGCAGTTAGCCTCACCCACATACTGGGTAACTGCGCTTGCGTCCGTTATATGGACGCGTTCCTACATGCGACGTCGTGGGACCGGCTGCAACTTACGCTTGGGAAATTATAAAAAGAAGTAAACATTGATTGTCAATCGTGTCGCCTGAATGAAATAAGTATCTTTGCCTCGATTTTTTTATTAAAAAAGAAAAAATGTGTTATTTTATATTACTTCCTATCGTATCTATTTTGAATGCAATATTTTTAAAGAAGGATATACATACCAATATAAAGTAGTCCAAATTAAACTTTTTTTTTTAAAGTCTAAACTTTTTTGATGTTTTTTGTCTTCTTCTGCTTCTTATTTTGCCGTCGCAAAACACTTGCCAGTGTCAATGATTTTAAACCTTCGTAGTTGTAGATACTTTGCTTAGATGTAGTATGTATTTATATATATCTATGGTTTTTTTCGTACAAAGTGGCGTCTAACAAAATGGTGGCTCTAATTTGAAGCTTTTCATTGTTATTGAAAATTACAAATGGAATTTTTGGCGGATCTTAGTCTGGCATGTAGTTTTTATTATTTTATTCATAATCCAGCGTTATTTGATTCTATCTTGTGCAATATTGATGGTATTTTAGGTAATTCGGTTAGGTTATAGTACACAAGTAAAGTGGCATTGAAATAATAGTATTGACCATGAATAAAGAGACGTCACAAAAACTTCTTAGATACTTTTGATAAAACACTAGACTCTTCATAAGACAATCAAAATCTAAACATTTGTCTACTAGATATTAGCCGTAATAAACCTCAATAACAATCCCTACGAAAATTTCGCACGATATAGAATTAAAAAAAATCTAACAGCTGTCATGTTAGAAAAACAGGCTGATAATAGATGGCGCCTTGAATACATTTTCATTATCATCAACAGATTGTTATTATTACATGCGCCTAATGAAAAAGTTTATCATTTTTTTTTAAATGTGAATATTATTTTAAAAGTATATGTGTATGATTCGTCAATATTAAGTGAACATTTAAGCTTTAAAATGATGATTGAATCATATTAATTTGGCTTCCGGGGATGACCTAAATGTCAATTTTACTTACATTTTTTGGCGCCGGGGATTCAATGGGTTAATTTTCATTAAAAAATATCGAGATATAGCGTTGCCGGAAAAAATATCTTTCAAAATTATAACAAGAATAGCTTGCGATAGTAGGAGAAAGAAGATTAAGAAGAAAATCACATTAACGTTAAAATTTAATCTTATAGATATAAAACTCACTTCTCTTTTCAAAAATTAATTAACATATTATGTACTCGTAAATTATTTATTTTTATTACGTGCTAGAAACAAAGTGAATGCGTCTAGACCCATATCAGAAAATCTAGGCAGTGGATCGCATGCATTTTTGGTTATGCGAGGGCAACGAACGGGCTACTTTGAAACCATTTATTTCGTTTGTACTATAAAAGTTTTTTGCATGTTAATTGTAGATTTTTTTAATCAAAGCCATGAAGAATAAGTTTTCAATAACTTACATTAAAACAGATGTGTCCTTTCTAAAAAGTAAATTTGGTTATCTTTCACGTAAGTTTTACCCGATTGCGAAAAAGGAGGGTTATATTTTTATGTGTTTATTTAAATGACACATTCTAAACAGCCTAAACTGCGTGATGGATTTCAGCGTACGAGGTGTCGATAGATTCGTCTTAACTGTCGGAGTGACATAGACTATAATAATATTTAAGTAGGTACAATATCTGGAAATAAAATAAAAAGCAAAAATAGAGAAATATATTTTTTACTCAAGTGTTTTTGTTGCGGTCGGGTTTTTTGTTTCCTTTTGAATAATTTAGCTTATTTAATATGTTAAAACCCCTATTATAGAACCATGTTCCTTTAAGCCGGATTTTTCACTATTTTCCCTTGTTAAAACTGTTCATGGAGTTTTTGTGACAACTCAAAATTTATGTTCCTAGCTATTATTATATAGTTCAATTCACTTGTGCACGAGAACCAAACTGTAACATATTTTACAGTTACACAGTTAAGTTAAACATTTATGTCATTGGCAACAAAAATTACAATTATTTAGCAAATAGTAAAGTATGCAATATACTCAAATCAGTTTTTTGTGTCTCCTGTACAGTGAACCAATTTTATATTCGCTACTGAATGCCGAAAGACGAATTAAGCTTTGGAATCAAAATAAAACCCACCTCATGAATGGTTAAGATCTTACTAAAATCGTACTTTTGACGAATATATTTATGTAAGGTGGCAAAGTTCTTCTTAGCGAGTGTTCTGAAGAGCTGTTCAATGTAATTGCTCTCCTTTTAATAACAGAACCACACGCGCTGGGTTCCGGAGCCACAGCTTTATGGCAACGTCTATCATGTAGAACCATTCCCTGGTCAGTGTGTTCCCTCCTTCATATGATATGTATTTCTTCAAACGTAACGTGAAGGGATACTTTCGCAGGCTGCTGCGACAGCGACAATCGACAGCGAAGTGACAAATACAATCTCGGTGGTCACTGTTTTTTTGGATTACTCTGTATTAACCATTAGTCACGGTTCCGTTACTTTGCTAATAAGCTAAATTATTAATCAAGAAATAAAAATCCCGACTGCAACATAAACACTTGACTAAAACAAATATATTTTTCTAGTTTTGCTTTTTGTGTCAGTACTTAAACCGTGCATAAATATTAAATAGCCTATGTCATTCCTTCAAAAGGCGAATCTAACTACACCTCATTATGCTAAAATCAATTGAGCCGTTTATGCTACAGAGCATTCTAAAGACATACACATATATTCATCCATACATACGCTCGAAAAACACAGCCCTCCTTTTGCGCAAACGGGTTAAAAAATCTCGTTTACGATTTCTAAAACTATTATTGTCAATTCTTATAGCATATCAATTCAAGAAGTACATAAACTTTACACGTATAAAATTTCATAAAAAATCGAGTTTTATATTATTTATATACAGTGTAAACTCTTTATAACGTTATCCTTTATAACGATAAACTCCCTATAACGTTGAAGTGAGCCCAACTTGGTTGGATTTGCGTTAAAACCCACATATTGAAACACTCTTTATAGCGATACGCCATTCTCTATTACGAAGAAATGGGTTCATATTTTTAGACAGTAAATATTTATTATCGGTATTATTGTTTATTATCAGGTAACAAAAGACTTTGAAGCTCCGAAACATCCGAGGTCGGTCTAGCTTTTGTTATCCTTAATTGCCTTGAACACGTGCAGTATGACGCATTGTTTTCTCGGAAGTGATGGTCTTCGACCAAGCATACTGGGTACCTATCGTATTGTCAGTCGTAAACCTACTTTGAAACTGTTAACATGGCCAGTAAACGGAAAGCGATTAGTGTTGACGAAAAAGTTTGATAGAAGAAGATATGAATAGAATACATAAAATAATACAAAACAAGTACTGGCATAGCAAAAAACGTCAGACAAAGTTATCAGACTATATGTGTAAACAATAATTTATAAGCATTTATTATCTAAGACATACATATTAAAAATTCTTGTAAATTTGGTTGTTTTTTTGTTCACTCCATATAACGATAACTCTTTACAATGACAAAAAATGCTCAGTCCCTTGAGTTTCGTTATAAAGAGTTTACACTGTATATATATATATATATATATATATCCAGACGTACAAACAAATAAAACAGTTTTAATATCATATTCGTGATCAGTTTCCTCTATAATAGATTTTTATCGGGAAATTTGAAAAACAAAAAAAAAACTATAGATTTATTAAAATACTAGCGATGTGCCAGTGGCTCCTCTGCATGCGTTTGTTAATACCTAGTAATTATTTTTATCCTGTAATTTAATTTTTACTCGTATTATTGAAAATTCCTGAAAGGCTATCGATTGAGAATTCCACTTCCCGAGAATTGTAGTTTTTAAAAAACCTAGAGAAAAGTCGGCGTTAGCATATGTCTATCTCCTAAGGTTGACTCACAATAACAATTTTTATTTTCGACATAATAATTAAAAATATTACGTTACTTGCGAAGCTATTTTCTCCAATTCAGTATTAATCTTTGTCCAGATAAATTTGTTAGTTAACTTGGATTATAATTGGCCTGTACAGTTTTCCATTTAAGTGAATACCGTAGAAAATATAAGGAGTTCAACATTACGCGCGACCAAAGAAATAAAAGAAATTCCTTTAAGCAAAACGGTCGCACCTATCATGAATTACGCGTTGCGAGCTAAGCGGACACTTCGTAACTAAGAAGCTAAATGATATACCATCACGCCTGTATTCCCGAAGAGTTAGGCAGAGGTGTATATCCACTGTTCGCGGGGTATGTTTTAGATCCCATGTAATAGGGGGTGAGCCAAAGTCCATTAATCGGGCACAAAGCCAAACTAGAAACTAGAGCCTCTGACGGCTTTTACAGCTTCACCGTGGCTTGGGGGCGAGCGCTTAAGGCACGTAGCCGCAAAAGCGTAGGCAACATACGCGCAAGGGTGCAAAAGTTGCTAGGCCTCGGCTTGGATTGTTGCCTCGATTGCAATGAGGTCGTAGAAAATTCGAACTAAATTAACATATACATATATACATGTTCCTGCTTCCTGGGAGGAAGAAAAGAACATGTGTATATATTTATTTAGTAATCTGAAATTATAGTCCACACTAACTAGAGTAAAAAAGGCCCTTACACAACCTATGTACCTGTGTGGTATGCCCGTATGTATGAACAGATTGTGTATCGATGTATGTGGGTAGCTGCAAGTGTAGTGTCACAAGTATCGCGCGAGCGGTTGCAAGACTCAAGGGTTCCACACCGAGGAAACGGACCTAGGCTTGAGTTAAGTTAAAACTGACGAAGTTATAAACGATTCTAAATTGACCTATTGTTATTTAGGAATAAAACAAAACATTGACACCGGCATGCGTGCGGCAGATGTGTAACTCGTTCATTTTTATTTTTTTTAAATTCGCAATACAAATTTTGTAGTGTCTAAAACTTATTATTAAGAGAGTATACATAATAGTTCGTTTTAGGAATGGTGCCGAAAGTTCGTTGAACTCAACCGGTTCGCGACTATGACGGACGAGTTTTTTTTACTAACTCGTTGAGTTATCAAACCGTTATGTTTGTAATATTAAATTATTCGTTGTATGGGAAAGGTATAAAAATTTTTATTCAAAGAATATAATTGCTTAGAAATAGTAGATTTTTTTTGCAATAAACGTTATTAATTATTTCAAACAACCCAGGTGTTGGGGGTTGAAGCACCTGCGTTTTATTATATAAATATTTAAAAAAAATTGAACGAACACGTTTCGTTTTATTCGGCAAATGACTTTTAATAATTTTTGTTTGAAATAGTAATTTTAAAAAGCATTTATTGAAATATACATTACAATCATATGTTAATCGCGGTGCCCCACAGTTTCATCCGTGATATGATTTTGAATAGAAACCCCTGTGACACGCTTTTAGTGGTTGATTTTTTATTGAAAATCTCTTCTTAGCGGATGCCTACGTCATAATAACTATTTATGTGCCAAATTTCAGACCAATCCGTTCCGAGGGTTGAGCTGTGTGTTAATAGATCAGTCAGTCACGGTTTCCTTTTATATGTACTTTGATTAGATTATCCTAACTTGATATTATAAATGCGAAAGTGAGTTTCTTTGTTTCCTACTAAATCACTCTTAACCTACACGGATTTGCATGAAATTTGGCACCAGGATTACATACTTTTTATCCCTGTAAATACCCAATTTCTAACACCATGTAAACGAAGTTGCGTGCTAAAGCTAGAGATATAATAATATTGTAAAGATAAAGAGATCGTTTGTTTGTTTGTGTAGAAGCGCTATAGTCTTTGGAATTACAAGTCAGGTTTGAAAAAATATTTTTGCATTTTATAGCCAACTAGCTGTGCCCGACGGTTTCACCCGTGTTTATTTTATCCAACTAACACCGCAACGCCAACGCACCCGTGTAGGCAGGCTATCATAATTGTTTTTCCCGCAAGTAGAAATTATTTTAATTTTTCATTATCTCCTAAACTTTGCGTCCAAATAACATGCTATAAAGAGCTATAGCAATGCTATAAAAAATTAACTTCATATAATTTTGTTTATGATGAAGTAACTTTTGCAATGATTAATATGCCATGTCTAAAAATAATGTTCATATATCACTTTTTAATTTTTAACAATTGTTCGTCACAAAATATCTTCTTGTGGCTTGCATATAAGAGACATGTATATGCTATGGCTAACTTTTGTTTAGGTATGCTAAAGACCAATATTTTTGTAGAACATTGTAATTACGTATCATTAACCATTATAAATGCGCACGCGGACAAATAAGTTCGGGAGGGCTTCGGCCTCCGAACTACTTAATACAAGAATAATACAATATTTAAGGCTAGCTGAGAGTTATAGTCTAAGTTAGTTAGCCTATACTAATCCTAGTTTGTCTGGCTATTATATAGAAAAAGAATTTTTCGAATCCGACTGGTAGTTCCACAGATTAACGTGTTTAAACAAACAAACAAAAAGCTCCTCCGCTTTATTATATAGATTAGTATATATTTATTGAGGAAGGTTACAGGCTACTTAACTTCAAGCAACAACTTTAAGGAGCGAAGCAGTAACCATGAAGGTCAAGGGATCTGGTCAGCTGTAGCCAAGTACGGGAAGTGAGAAGAACGATATACGACACGACACGGTAGAGAATTGGACCAATAAAAGCACGGGTCAAATAGTAGGGCAGCGTAATCAAGTTCGGTGAAGCTGTCAAAGCCGTCTGAGGCTTCAGGCCCTTATGGCTAACATATAGCCAGATCTAAAAAAAAAGGCCAGCGCTAGTTAGTGTTATGCAATGTTGTAAGCTAGCATGGGTGGCACTCAGGGCAGCAAATCGCGCTTCTGGATACGAATACAGCAAAAATCGTAAAATAAGGTTTCTGTTCGTTCGTTCGTTACGACTGACTATACTCTTAGCCTTAGGGGCCCCGAAGCCTCTGACGGCTTTTAAAGTTTCATCGTGACTTGGGGCGAGCGCTTAATCACTGGCTCTCATGTTGAAAACAACGAGAGAGTTTTTGGGGCAACTTAAAATTCTCGTTTTAAGGTATTATTATTGTGCTCACTTGTGACAATATCCAAACTATATTACGTAAAATGTCACCATTATTACAAAATATAAGGCCAAATAACTAAAGTTTACTAACAAAAATCACAATATTGCAGATCAAAATCCCACCTAATACTCCCAGAATTCGTGTTTAAAAGTTTATTTGTAAACACAGATTATGTAAAAATATATAAATAATGTATTTGTTTAAAGAGGTCGAGTTAAATTTTTAATACTACGCAACATCCCACGCTTTCGTCCATAAAAGTAGACAAACTCTTTTACTTTTGTCGACCTACCTCATTTCTTAGGCGGCTAGATACATTTAACAAACTAAATAAAATAAAAAAATACATACATAACCTACGAATAACGGAAGCCATTGAAATGATTGTCCTCGTCTCATATCAATGACGCCCTATTTAAAAAAATACAGTTCCAATTTTAAATTCGCGCCACGATTCCCGAAATGCAAGCTGACCGGCATGTGACAAAACAGTTACAATCCAGAATTGAACGAACATTTTTCTATTTAACATCCGCAAATGTAAGTTTGTTTTGTACGTGACATTTCGTCGTTTGAATTTCGTGATGGAACTCATTGCGCAATTTACCGCCATGCGGAGTTCAATGAACGCGGTTCGGCTATCTTCCGTTAGAAGTCGCACGTGACTAGTGCTTTTACTTTTAAATTCGCAATTTAGTACCGCTATTGGATAAGAGAGTGCGCTGACTCGTCCGTTTGGCCGTTCACCGCGTCCGCAAATTTATTAGCCAATAAAAATAAAGATGATGTTTAAAAAATCACTCAAATAGACAAGTTTTGGCCGAGGTCAAAAATCTTTACAGTAAAGTCATTGACCAAAGCGAGAAAAGAAACGCGGCCACACACATCTTTTGAATGTGAAGTTGCATAATAATAATATTTTGCGCTTTTTAATGAAGAAAGAGTTTTGATAAAATTTAAGCTCTATGTGTAAATTTGGCAAGAAGGGTTGGGCATAAAGTAATATCTTTGCAGATTCTTGGAGAAACTGGGTTCAAAGGGCAACGTGCTAGTGATACCGGTGGTGTTATAAGCATTTATAGGCTACGGTAACCACTCACCATCAGGCAGACCGTACGCCTGTTACCCATCTTAGATGTATAAAAAAATGCAGTGTGGTGGGTGTATATGAAAGTTGTTGAAGATCCGAAACTCACAAGCAATATCCAACTTTTATGTATACGGAGAGAGTTCCTTGTGTGTATTCTGCCATTTGTATAATGGGTTTGTATCCTGAGCAATTGTTCGGTATGTTGCCAACGGCTACTTGCCACCATCACAACGCTCGCCATCGGCAGGGAGTTCATCTTTAAACCTTGGAGCCTAAATAATAATAATAATTTATTTGTTATAAATGCAGGATACATGTTGGTGTTTGGTATATAATTAGAGTCCGTATACATTTAGTCACATTGCGACATACAATATATTACATTGAATTAAACAATTTTCACAGAATATACTTCTATACTATACTAGCTGATCCGCGCAACTTCGTCTGCGTCATATAAGAGACAGTGGGTCGTAGGCACTGTATTATATGTACTGCCCGCCATCCACATTATTCTGCATAATAAAAATGCTCTCGCGATACTTGATCATTATTTTGCTGTCGAGTTTATTTTAAAACTGTGATATCTCCTAAGATATTAATTTAAATCAATTACTGTAAAGGGAAATTTTGTTGAAAATTAAATACTTGTGATGAATAACGTATTTATTTAAATAAGGATTAATACCATGTAAATAAAAACACCTTCGCAAATAATTAATTATTTTAAACAATTTTATTACCATAAAAAAGTTTATATTGAGTAAACCTTAAAAGATAACCATATGCTGTTGTGGACTTTTTTTTAAACTTTTTAAGAAAAACAATTTCGTCACACATTATTGTTACATAACTTTAACCATTCACGAGACGCACGCAGAGGAAGCTTTTTTTCATTGATGCTCCGCTCCTATTGGTCGTAGCGCGATAATATATAGCCTATAGTTCTTCTCGATAAATGGGCTATCTAACACTAAAACTGTTTCTCCATTCGAACCAGTAGTTCCGGAGATTAGCGTGTTAAACCAAACAAAAAAACTCTTCAGCTTTATAATATTAGTATAGATCACATTTATTAATTAATCTCTAACATATTACACCTACATAGAAGAGAGATATATGTGTACCATTTCATGCCGTATTTATTGAAGCCTGGATACAGAATAAAATTAATTTTGTATTAGCCACAATTTAAATTTTCTGGTAAACCATCGTCGAAGGAGGAGGGGAGGAGACGTTCGAGGACAGTCCGGTTTCAGAGGAGCTTCTTCCGCAAACTCTCCGGGTTGTGGAATGAGCTTCCTTCTTAGGGTTTCCCAGGGGACTGCAGTATGAGATTTTCCAAAAGGGAGTGAACAAGTCTTTGAACTCAGGTTTTTAACTATTGTTGCAAGCGTGCATATTCTGCGGTGACCGCTTACTGTCAGGCGGATCGTATGCTTGTATGCTACTCTTGATATTGAAGAGAAAGTGTGTACTTATTTACGTATGTAAGTAGT
This sequence comes from Saturnia japonica, assembly GCA_033032175.1. NCBI lineage: Eukaryota > Metazoa > Arthropoda > Insecta > Lepidoptera > Saturniidae > Saturnia > Saturnia japonica. The sequence goes on from CM065331.1 coordinate 4,882,439, forward strand.
AATACTTCTTTAGTTTTTGAATTGATAACTTCTTTAGCTACGTTGAGCGATTTTTGGTAGGAGAAAAATTTATAGGTTCGCGTGACCATCACGTCACTGATGACCTCGACATGCTCGTGACGTATTGCGTTTGCGCCAGACTAACGACACGTGGTATAGTGGCCTGTATACATGTATACGCATATAGACATTAATACATTTAATAAACTCGATTGTATCATATGTTGACCTTCAGTTCCGCCGGACCTGATATAAATCCGTAGAGTGTATTACGGCATCAAGGTTTACTCGCTTAGGGCGCGGCCGTAGCGACTGAAGCGACTCGGAATGAACTGATTCGATCGTTTCGTGTATTGCATGCATCCGTTCAGACGCAATTGCCGCAGTTTTGTCTGTTCACAATTATCTCTTCATGTATTAGGCTTTATGACTGCCTCTGTTTTTTTTTTGTTATCTGCCTCTGTAGGCAATTTCACCTATGTCAATTAAGACAATAATACACGTTATAGAATTTAGTTGCCAAATGACGTTCACAACAACGTAATGAAGTGAGCAATCAATGACAGTAACGTAAATTCATTTTAGTGTTTTTTTCATTGTGTTGTTTAATTGAACGTTGTTTAAATAAATATTATTTTAATGAAATTAATAAGTTACTTTAATAAATTAATATCTTATAAGCCTCATAATTCACGGAAGTAATTTTGAAATAATTTATCTCTTTTTATTAGACTAGCGATGTACCCGTGGCACCTCACATGTTTGTTACTACGCAGAAAACATTTACATCCCGTAATTATATTTAAATTCATATTACATATTTACCAATTAATATAGTCTATCAATTAAGTCATGAAATTTATTTCCCGTGTACAATTTTCATTAATATACTTTCAGAATTTATTGTTATTCCTGTCTACAAAATTTCATCAAAATTAGTTGAGAATAATTATATATATTTTTTACGATTTCTAAAAGTATTATCGAAAATTCCTATAGCCTAATTGACCAAAGATAAGAGAGCTTCTCGTGTACAAAATTGCATAAGAATCGGCTAAGCCATTTTTGAGTTAAATCCGGACATACAAACAGAGAGAGAGAGAAAAAAAAATTAAGGGCATATACGTGATCAGTGTTATTTATATAATATGACTATAGAGATATTTGGAAAACAATTACATGTTTATATACTTAAATAAAACATTTATTAATATATATGGGTCATTGTAGTGTCCAAATCTACCCACAAAAGAAACGCCAGGTGGCGGCAGCTATGCTCCAGTAGCCATCTTGTAGACGGGTCGTTACGTCATTTTCAAGAAACGTAACGAAATCAGTGACTTGGTCGGTGTCACCTGTTTCAAACCTAGTGATTTTTGTAACTAGCTTTTTTATTCAGCTACTGTGATTGTTTGCATAAATACCTTCACCAACTATACAGTTACCTACGCACGAAACGAAAATAAATTAAATCATTAGGTACCCATCTACGTGTTTGTAGCTATACAATTAAATCAATAAATTAACTTCCCTTCATATTTTATCCAGGCTTAGGACTGACTGCATTAAATATATTTATGATTGATTGATTAATGTTTAATATGTAACTATGATTTTAATAAAATTATTAATGCAGGCGTATTTAAAAGTTTATTTGCACTTTTGCAACGTTCTCACTGTCATTAGTTTTTGCACTTTTATTTACACTTAACAATTACAAACGCAGAATTTATACCACGGCACGCTCGACAACTAACACCCAACAATCACAGTAGCAGTAACAACGCATTTACAAAAGTCACTACTTGTAATTTGACTCGAAACTAGTGATTCGGTTACATGGCCGCGTTTACCGTCTTAGTATCGATTGAGTTATACGCAAAAATATTATAAAAAGCTTTTTATATTAAATATTGTAAAAAGTGTTTTTCAAACCGCAAATACTCATCGTTCTAAGCAAAATTACATTTAAAATGCTTTGATTATATACATGTCTTGTCTTATACAATCAAAGTTAAAATGTAAAATTATTATTTTAGGTTAAATATTTTTTTGTACATTTATTTACGCCACGTAATACTAGTACTGCCTTTACTGTGCAGGGTGGGTGTTTGAGATGGGGCATTAAAGGTAAGGTACCTTATCCGTTGTAACTACACAAAATTTTTCTAAGAAGACTGTCCTTAACTTTTTTAAATATTTTGAATGGCGTTTACAGTTTTTTCAAAAAGTGTACAGTCAGCAAGTAAATGGGCAATTTACACAAAAACTTTTTTTCACGTCAATCGATCCTGTTTCTTATAAGGTTTAATAAACTCTATGGGACCAACTGAGGTTAGAGTACTAAAAATGTCAAGGGAGTTTTTTCGGCAATCCAAAATGGCTGTTTCTAGTTATTATTTATAATCCGCTTTATTTGTGCATTATTCAAAGTATATCACGCATAATGCCACCAATATTACATAGTATAGGGCCAAATAACATAAGTTCATTAATTAAAATGAGAAAAGATTATGAGATACCGCCAAAAACTGAATATTTTAGTTTTACATTCATTGTTGCTAGCAAAAGATCGCGTAGCTTACTTGCAAAAGGGATTTTTATCGCGAATGAAATGAAATTGAATTTCTCGACTCAATTAAAAAAAAAACTGTCAATTTAAACTTTTTAATTACAGAACCATTTGCTTTCGTAATCAGTATCTGAGGGTTCGCTTGACTTCTGAACATAAGTTTGTTGTAAGAATAAAGAAAATTTATCGTATTTACCTTTAAGCTTTAATGATGAAACCTGTAAGATTTTTGAAGTGAAACCTTCTATAAGAAGGTTTGAATAGGGAGAGTAAATTCATGTAAATCGTCATCGACATGGTCACGTGACGTGTTAACTATTATCAAAAAATGCTTTCTTAAGGTTACACAATTATATTTTACAAAGTTAGTATTTCTTATTTCAAATTATATTGTGTTTTCTTAATTCTATTATTAATATTCATAATAGTTATTTCTATTATTATTATTAATTTTATAATTTGAAGTTTAGGAAAAATGTTTATAGATTTAAGTTTTCACTTCTGTCGGCAGTCCTCATGACAGCTTTGGTTTTTTTTATATCTAGATTCAATGGCCGCAGGTTCGTTCTATGGATTGAACCAACGACTTTCCCGAATTCGCATACATTTACTTATTCTAATTGGTAACATTATCGGATGACGGTGAAGGAAAAATCGTGGAGAAACTTGAATCCTAGAGAAATGTTCTTGTATTTTTATACTGTATGTAAGAAAAATATAGAGCTGTTAATTACTTGGTGTTTGAAATCGCCAATACGTTGTGGCCGGACGAAGTGACTTAGACCCTTACCTACCTTTGGGAACTTTGCCCAACAGTGGTACACTTACAAGCTGATATTAATATTATAGTATTATTATAAGATTTTTTTTATTCGTCTCAATACTTTAAGGCTCTGCGTAGAGATGTTGGTTCACTCTGCATCTTCTACCGCATTCATCATGGGGAGTGTTCTGAGGAACTGTTTGGATTGATACCGGCTGCTGAATTTCACCGTCGGACAAGGCGTCAGAATCGTAAATTCCACCTACACCCCCTCGATGTCCAGCGTTTCACAACAGTGCGTTTCTTAAGGCACTTTCTGCCTCGCACAATCACTCTGTGGAACCAGCTGTCGCCTGAGGTCTTTCCGAGCCGTTATGACCAAGTGACCTTCAAAAAGAGAGCTTATTCTTACCTAAAAGGCCGGCAACGCATCTGCAAAAATATGTTGGTTTGAAATATTACACATTTTTCTGAATGTTATTACGAATCTAAAGTGGTATTTGACAGGTTTTTAAATCGTAGAAGAAGGAATTAACATGTTTAGTTTATAAACTTGCGAACGAAACCCATGTTTTTGAAATTAATTATTTATAAAAATATCGTTTTTTATCGTTTATAGGTTTAGTGGTCATAATCACGATCTCACTTCATGTTAGTTGACGATATGGCTCAAGATGGTAACACGCTAAGACTACTGAGTAAGCTGGCTCTCAAGTGTAGCTGCTGGAACACACTTATTGGTGCTTGGTCACAGATTATGAAATTGACGATGTTAGCTGGTTAGGCGGGCATTATAAAATAACCTACCACCATATTATGAAATAAAAATAATGCTTAGTAAATACTTTTTCATTTTCAACAAATCTTTGTCACAAAATATGGTTATTGAGGCTTATGTAAAAGAGATAGGTATATATTATCGTGACTTTAAATAAAATAGAATATTGTATTTCCGTATCATTAACGATTACACTAGCGCACATAGATAAAGCAGTTCGGCAGGTAATAGAATTCCGACTTACGTAACAAAAATCAGTATTTAAGGCTAGATGAAAGTTGTAGCCCAATGTAGATAGCCTATACTATTTCTCATGAGTCTACAAACGAACAAAAAAACTCTTCCGCTTTATTATATTAGTATAGAGTAGATTTGAAAGAACAGAATAACATCTACGGGGCCAGATAGTTACCGAGATAAAATAGGCAACAACAGTATGAACTACGTATAAACAAAGCCTATATATGCCTTAAGTCCCAGCGTCCTTGAGTATTCGCCGCATAGCGCACACAAGCGCGATTTAATACAGACACAATACTACATGGAAATCTAGACTCGCCTTGTAATGTCTAGACCTATAGTCTATATCAAGCGGAACTGAAATGTTCGATTAAATTTTAGTTTTTTTTTGGAAGCTTGATTAAACAAATGATAAATGGATATAATTACAATTGTATTATGACCGGTTTCAGAAAAGTTTTCTTCCGCGGACGCTCCGGATGTTTAATGTGCCTCTCTGCTGTGGTTTTCTTATTGGACTATACTATTGGGTTCTTCAAGAGGGGAGTGAACAGATTGCTATTAAGCATATACTTTTATTAACTGGCTTAAAAGGAGCTTATAAATTCGAATGTAAATCTTTAAATGAAAATATTGACTTTGTCACTCAAGGAAAAGTGACAGCAAGTGATGTAGATAATACTCATTGTTTAGGTTCATGAATACTGAAAATGTCAAACAGAAAATAGTCTATGATCAAAAAGTCGCAGGTCGAACTTCGAGCTTAGGGCAATCGCTAGTTTTTTTAAATGTTCAGAAATAACTTCTTTGTTTATGAACCGATTTTTACTGGCATCGAACCTTCGACTTCAAAGATACGCCAGGGAGCTCCACAAAACCATTAAAGTTAGATTTAGTTTTTGTTAAAAATTTTCTTGTGTTTTAAAAGGTATTCATAATAAAACTTTAATATATTTTTTTCACGTCAATCGATCCTGTTTCTTATAAGGTTTAATAAACTCTATGGGACCAACTGAGGTTAGAGTACTAAAAATGTCAAGGGAGTTTTTTCGGCAATCCAAAATGGCTGTTTCTAGTTATTATTTATAATCCGCTTTATTTGTGCATTATTCAAAGTATATCACGCATAATGCCACCAATATTACATAGTATAGGGCCAAATAACATAAGTTCATTAATTAAAATGAGAAAAGATTATGAGATACCGCCAAAAACTGAATATTTTAGTTTTACATTCATTGTTGCTAGCAAAAGATCGCGTAGCTTACTTGCAAAAGGGATTTTTATCGCGAATGAAATGAAATTGAATTTCTCGACTCAATTAAAAAAAAAACTGTCAATTTAAACTTTTTAATTACAGAACCATTTGCTTTCGTAATCAGTATCTGAGGGTTCGCTTGACTTCTGAACATAAGTTTGTTGTAAGAATAAAGAAAATTTATCGTATTTACCTTTAAGCTTTAATGATGAAACCTGTAAGATTTTTGAAGTGAAACCTTCTATAAGAAGGTTTGAATAGGGAGAGTAAATTCATGTAAATCGTCATCGACATGGTCACGTGACGTGTTAACTATTATCAAAAAATGCTTTCTTAAGGTTACACAATTATATTTTACAAAGTTAGTATTTCTTATTTCAAATTATATTGTGTTTTCTTAATTCTATTATTAATATTCATAATAGTTATTTATATTATTATTATTAATTTTATAATTTGAAGTTTAGGAAAAATGTTTATAGATTTAAGTTTTCACTTCTGTCGGCAGTCCTCATGACAGCTTTGGTTTTTTTTATATCTAGATTCAATGGCCGCAGGTTCGTTCTATGGATTGAACCAACGACTTTCCCGAATTCGCATACATTTACTTATTCTAATTGGTAACATTATCGGATGACGGTGAAGGAAAAATCGTGGAGAAACTTGAATCCTAGAGAAATGTTCTTGTATTTTTATACTGTATGTAAGAAAAATATAGAGCTGTTAATTACTTGGTGTTTGAAATCGCCAATACGTTGTGGCCGGACGAAGTGACTTAGACCCTTACCTACCTTTGGGAACTTTGCCCAACAGTGGTACACTTACAAGCTGATATTAATATTATAGTATTATTATAAGATTTTTTTTATTCGTCTCAATACTTTAAGGCTCTGCGTAGAGATGTTGGTTCACTCTGCATCTTCTACCGCATTCATCATGGGGAGTGTTCTGAGGAACTGTTTGGATTGATACCGGCTGCTGAATTTCACCGTCGGACAAGGCGTCAGAATCGTAAATTCCACCTACACCCCCTCGATGTCCAGCGTTTCACAACAGTGCGTTTCTTAAGGCACTTTCTGCCTCGCACAATCACTCTGTGGAACCAGCTGTCGCCTGAGGTCTTTCCGAGCCGTTATGACCAAGTGACCTTCAAAAAGAGAGCTTATTCTTACCTAAAAGGCCGGCAACGCATCTGCAAAAATATGTTGGTTTGAAATATTACACATTTTTCTGAATGTTATTACGAATCTAAAGTGGTATTTGACAGGTTTTTAAATCGTAGAAGAAGGAATTAACATGTTTAGTTTATAAACTTGCGAACGAAACCCATGTTTTTGAAATTAATTATTTATAAAAATATCGTTTTTTATCGTTTATAGGTTTAGTGGTCATAATCACGATCTCACTTCATGTTAGTTGACGATATGGCTCAAGATGGTAACACGCTAAGACTACTGAGTAAGCTGGCTCTCAAGTGTAGCTGCTGGAACACACTTATTGGTGCTTGGTCACAGATTATGAAATTGACGATGTTAGCTGGTTAGGCGGGCATTATAAAATAACCTACCACCATATTATGAAATAAAAATAATGCTTAGTAAATACTTTTTCATTTTCAACAAATCTTTGTCACAAAATATGGTTATTGAGGCTTATGTAAAAGAGATAGGTATATATTATCGTGACTTTAAATAAAATAGAATATTGTATTTCCGTATCATTAACGATTACACTAGCGCACATAGATAAAGCAGTTCGGCAGGTAATAGAATTCCGACTTACGTAACAAAAATCAGTATTTAAGGCTAGATGAAAGTTGTAGCCCAATGTAGATAGCCTATACTATTTCTCATGAGTCTACAAACGAACAAAAAAACTCTTCCGCTTTATTATATTAGTATAGAGTAGATTTGAAAGAACAGAATAACATCTACGGGGCCAGATAGTTACCGAGATAAAATAGGCAACAACAGTATGAACTACGTATAAACAAAGCCTATATATGCCTTAAGTCCCAGCGTCCTTGAGTATTCGCCGCATAGCGCACACAAGCGCGATTTAATACAGACACAATACTACATGGAAATCTAGACTCGCCTTGTAATGTCTAGACCTATAGTCTATATCAAGCGGAACTGAAATGTTCGATTAAATTTTAGTTTTTTTTTGGAAGCTTGATTAAACAAATGATAAATGGATATAATTACAATTGTATTATGACCGGTTTCAGAAAAGTTTTCTTCCGCGGACGCTCCGGATGTTTAATGTGCCTCTCTGCTGTGGTTTTCTTATTGGACTATACTATTGGGTTCTTCAAGAGGGGAGTGAACAGATTGCTATTAAGCATATACTTTTATTAACTGGCTTAAAAGGAGCTTATAAATTCGAATGTAAATCTTTAAATGAAAATATTGACTTTGTCACTCAAGGAAAAGTGACAGCAAGTGATGTAGATAATACTCATTGTTTAGGTTCATGAATACTGAAAATGTCAAACAGAAAATAGTCTATGATCAAAAAGTCGCAGGTCGAACTTCGAGCTTAGGGCAATCGCTAGTTTTTTTAAATGTTCAGAAATAACTTCTTTGTTTATGAACCGATTTTTACTGGCATCGAACCTTCGACTTCAAAGATACGCCAGGGAGCTCCACAAAACCATTAAAGTTAGATTTAGTTTTTGTTAAAAATTTTCTTGTGTTTTAAAAGGTATTCATAATAAAACTTTAATATATTTTGTTTACGTCGGGTTTCCGTATTTTCGCTGTCAACAGTATGGCGTTACATAATGAACATTGGGTACCGACAGCAAAAGAATCAAATATATTTTCGTCTGAAGTTATCTATCACATTAATTAGAACAAACTGGTTAAAATCATCTCTTTTGACTTTTTAGTGTTTGTTATAAACTAGCTGAATATATATATATATTTGAAATATGGGGTAGAAGTGAAATCTGCAGAAAACAAAAACATATGTCCTTTAAAATTTATTTAAAAAAATATTAAATCAGCAGAACTCAATCTATAAGCCGCACGTACTGGACTAAAAACAGTGCATACAAGTTTAGTCGTCTCACACTGCTGGGTCAATTCAATGACGATCATAGTTGTGAATATCAGGACTTGCGTTAACCGTGTATAGTGCTTCTTTATCTCATTGTGTCACAGGCTAAATATTGTAGACACATTTGTTTGTTTTTTTTTAGTTTCGTTTTTTATTAGTTTTATCGAGTTGTAAATCATAACGGTTATAAATAATTTTTCACTTAAATAATTAATTATAGTACCGTATATATTTATAGATTGTTTGTCTAGATTTCTTACGATGGTATGGTTTATTTGTGAAAAAATAGATCATTGACAATAAACGGGGATAAGAAAAACCAAACTTATAATCATACTAAAAAAATAAATAATTCTATATTGTTAAAAACTATGTTAATATGGTTAGTAATTCTAATTTTGTTTGATTTTTCATTTTTTATTGTAGCAAGGCATAGCGACGACCCTATGCCTGGGGGTAAGCAAAATACAATGCAACAAGACAATTTTTAACAAAAAGGAAAACCAACTTTAATGATTTTTAAGAGTTCGCTTGTGTATCTTCGAAGTTAAATGTCTAATAAAAATGAAATTAAAATAAGACCACCCTTGATGTATCACATATTGAATAAAAAAAGAACCATGCAAATCGGTTTATATAGAAAGAAGTTATGGGTGAACACCCATCCGTAATAAAAAATGCAACCGAATAAAGTAAAATCAGTTTTTTTTGGAGTCGGTTTAAAACACCAGTGAATACCGAGAGCTCAACAATGTGTCGCCAGCTGCCCTTATCTATACAATTAATAAAATTGAATTGTTTGTTTGGAATTGCGAAATGACAGTTTTTTTCGTAAATGAATATCAAAATATACGGGTAGGTACCTATACAAAAAAAAACCTTATTTTTATTGTACCACGGCAAATTGACTGTATTATCCCTGATGGTAAGCACAGTACAATCCTAAAAGAACGGCGACCACCGAGAGATCCCAATCCGTCAACGGTCGCCGCTGTCATGCCGGTCTGGATTAATTTAACTAGATATGCACACGCTGGTCCCGTAACGCGACACGCAAAAGCGAGTTGCTATGACGGATTTTCACCACATGCATGGTGGTCGCGACCCAGTCGGGCAAAACAACCCAACCACCACGCTATCGCCATTCCCTCTTTCGTTGCTCATCAGGGTGCACCACGTCCAGGTGAGCTTGGCTTGAGCGTCTCAGAGCTCGAGATGTAATTCGACTCCCCTTACACCCCGATTTAGTCTATCTGTCGGTCTGTTTGTTCCGAGTAACTTTCGAAACGGTAGTACCGATATTTACGGCACTTTCACAGGCAGATAGCTGATTTTTTAATGAGTTACTTAGGTTACTCACAATAAACATTTTTATATTTAAATAACGATGAGCGCGGGCGCGTGTGCTCGGTCGACGGTATTCTTTAGTCCACGCAAGCGCAGTTGAGGGCAGAGAAACTATTGCATTGGCTAATTTCCAAACACGACGTGTATAAGCGAATCGCATTACTGATTTTTACAACATTTATGGTGGTCGCGATCCATTAGGGTCTGTACAGCCCTACCACACCGTAAACCTATGCCTAACATTATTCAGTTGGAATCAGTAATTCCTTCCAGTAAAGCTTTCTGTGAACATCGCGATGAAAGCATAGAATAATGGTAAAGAATTTTCTAATTTCCACCTGGCTAGCTACCAACCTCAAGGTGGTAAGGTGGTAAGCGGCTGCCGCAACCTATGACGCTTGTAATGCCATAGGTATTATTAAAACATTGCCGACCGTGAACCCCCATACCCCAAAGAGCTCTTGAAACATTACTCATTCAGGAACACAACACTAGATTATTTAGCTTCGATCTTCTGTAGGGTGAAGGCATTCCACCAGTCAAGATGCCCCAAGTAGACAGATATCTCTCCAAAGAAATTTATCTGTGTCCTATCTCTCTAAATATGTAAAGAGTAAAAAAAAACTAAAGTTAGTGAAATAAATGAAAATTAGTTCAAGGCCGTATAATCTCTGCTGACGGTACAAACGATAAGGTACCGACATAAATTCGATCTATCTATGTACAGTTTTCGTCATTCTGAAACGATCGAAGCTCATAGAGTGGGATGCCTGGGTCGAGTTAGACAGGGATGGAGGGTAGGCTCGGCTTAGCGCATGCGCGGGCACGTGTCGCCGTATGCGGCCTGATTTATACGGGGTTATTTTGAGAAGTTACGTCTGGAGATATAATACAGTAAACTATTTGAAAAGGGGATGTAGTTTTTGCATTTTATAACCTATTCCTTCTTCTTCTTCTTCCTAACTCTGCTACTAGTCCTGATAATTTCAGTATAATTCTAACAATATGGTGACACACTTGTTACAACTTTTTAGGGAGTTTTTGTGGCATCTCGGAATTGATGGGACATGTTACTATTTCCAGTCCACTTCTACCTTATTTACTATTCACCTATTTATTAATTTACCTGTATACCCTATTTATTGAGGAAGGAGATCTGTCTATACTGTTAGTCATAAGGGCCCTGAAGCCTATTTGAGGCCATCTGGCTGTTACAGATTCACCGGGCTTATTGTAGGCAAGTAAAAACAGGAACCGAAAGTAAGGAGAACGATCAACCGACATTAACAACATTTTTCTTTTCATTACCACTGGCTAGTTGAAAGAAAATACTTTTATAGCATTAAGCTCGCCAATGCACAAACTAAAAAGTGTAATAACGTAAAACAGCCCGTTAGGAATTCCAAAGTACTGAATTTTAATTCGACTTAATTACGCAAAAACCCCAGAATTAATAAAAAATTGAATTGAATTTGAAAGCAAAACTTATTTGCGAAGATAATCATTTTTTACACAAAATTCATTAAAATTTAATTATATTATTTGACTATTTCATGTATTTATGTAATGTTTTGAAGAAGCAGCTTTAACGATGTGAATGAAATGTTGTATTTAATTTTGAAGTTTATATATATTGGTGATTGTTTCTCTGAAAGCTCGGTGATTCAGATAATTATGACTGATTTATATACACAAATTAGTATTTTTATCTACACAATTAATAATTAGTATTACGGGTTTATTGTCAATTATGACAAAACATTGTATAAATCATTTTTTAAATAATATAGGTAATGTAGATATCTCGAGATAAATACGCGGAAGTGTGTACCGTGTGTACAGGAGGGCGGCGTAGCGCTACGGATTCGTAGGCCTCGCAGTGGCTACGTCGGCTGGCCGCCGCCTCGGAGCGGTCCGCAAGATTGTAGGACAGTGTGCCAATGTGCCGCTCGCGCGACCCGCCAGCGACCCACCCGCGACCAAACAAACAATATACAATGTCACTGAAAACCTAAATCATCCGTGCCTCAATACACTGCCATTAAAGAAGATACGCACAAAAAATAATTACCGAAGCTTATAAAACGAATTTTTTCGGTAGGACATTGAACCCTGACCTAGTTTCGATGCATCTGCGCGTTGCATTACCGCATTGGTATGCCCTAAAACATAATAATAACTTATTCCAACAGTGTTCTATTAGTGTGATAAATGTGTTCATTAGTTCTTATATAGAAATTAAACTTCGTGCAATAAATTTAATTTAAAATAATTATTTCCTCGACTGAGTAACTCAAAGTCTGAATTTACCTTCTTCGTTAGTGTTGTGCGAGTGTCGATGGATTGTGTGTTGATAGGTTCATCTGTCGAACCAATACTTTGAAAGGATCTGGCAGTCGGGAATGGTATCGACTGTCGAAGGTGTGCCGGGCGCTATTGCGTGTTCATAAACAAAGTCTTAACGATAGCGCCGAAAGGGAAGGCTTCTTTTGTGCATTGATTTAAATTTCGAACGTCAAAATGGCGGGCAACCGTGACAATACTCTCGAAGGGCAGCTAACCCACGTTATCCAGCATCATATGTCTCCGGGAACGGAGGCCCAGGTCAGCGTGCATCAGGTCCAAAGTGCATCAGGCAGCGGAACTAAAAGACACCAGATAATTATCGATATAAAACAGGACATCGATATCGATGAGATGTCGACACGATCATTGGCTGAGAGCGTGATGGAGACATTGGGAGCTCGTTCAGCCGCCGTTTATATTGACAATTCACACGTCAGCGGCGAAAGTCCTGATTTGGAGTCACTCACAACTGTGAATGTTATTGTCGCTAACGATTTAAATCAGGCAACTCCAAGTCCCCAAATCATAGAGACTGAAACAGAGAGCCAAGAGCCGGCGGAGAGCTCGGGGATATTGCCTGGGAATCGCATAGCGGTCGATAGGATCGTGGAAATGACAAATGCTGCGAATGCAAATGAAACGTCGACATCGAACGCTTCATCGATAGTACAATAGCCACCACTACTGCGTCAGGTAATTTTGATGGTAATATTGCTTTTGTCACAGTGTTTTATATGTTTTAGTTAGTGATTTCTTCGTTCAGTGATTAACCTAGAAGTTTTGGTTTTATGGTAAGTCTGGTCTGGATGTTAACGAAAATTGTAAGTTTAATAAAAATTTTATATTTCTCAAATCAGTAGGCATCACGGTTGATTTGAAAAGATGCAGGTCCCAGGTTCGAATCATTAACAGAAAACATATTCCAATGGGCATGCCATGGATATATGTATGTATGTATGTATATAAGCTATACGCTTGCTGTTTGTTTGTTTGTAGAAACCATCATTAATTACAATCAAATGATAGTGTGTAAGTTTGGCGGAAAGTATTATTAACACTAGCTAGCTATGTCCCTCGAATTTATTCGTGTTTTATTTATTTACTCAACCGCGCCGCCGTTTTACTCTATTCCCGTACTTGTCTACAGTTTGGCAAAATGTTTGACATTAAAGACTACTACCCCGCTTCTTAGAGGGGTAACGTGAACCTATATAGTCTAAAACCTTTCTCAATAAATAGGCAATAATATGCAAAAAGAAATTTTCTAATCTAATAGGTAGTTCTAGAGATTAGCGAGTCATTATAAAACAAGCCAAATTATTAAGAAGGAAACAAAAAACCCGATTGCAATAAAAAATCACTTGACTAATTTTTTTTTTATTTGCTTTTTTATTTGATTTTCATGCGTTATACTTAAATATTAAATAGCCTACGTCACTCCCACGATTAATACGAATCTAACGACACCTCGTATACTAAAATCCATCAAGTAGTTTAGGCTACAGAGCATGTCAAAGAAATAGATATACATACATACGATCGAAAAACATAACTCTCCTTTTTTGCAGTCGAGTAAAAACAAACCATCTTTTGAGCGAATACTAGTACAGATATACTACTTTGGACGATTACTATGGTGTACTACGGCATACTATCGACCATTACTTTTCAGTGTAGTACGATAGTGCCTAATGGGAAATAATAACATCAAAAAAGGAAGGCAATTTCTATACATTATTGGTCTAATAAAAGTTGCGTGGCCAGACTCAGGTTTATTTCCAATAGCTAGCTCATAGAAAAACCTGAAAAAATATTAGGGACTTGACACTATAACTGCATTTTTTGATAGTTAAATTACAAAAAAAAAAATGCATTTAAAGAAAAACAAAATTGTTTTCGTAGCTGTTCATATTTAATATCTGGGCGACCGAGGATCACTCGGTGTCTTACAGAAAAGAAAGACCTATCTAAGTAAAACTTGAAATGTAAAACATTATCTAAATGCAAAATTTCATCGAAACCGTTGGAGCCGTTTCCGAGAAACCAATTACATATGTATGTATATACAAGAATTGCTCACTTAATATAATAAGATATTAGTATACCAGCTGTGCCTGCAGCTTTGCTCACGTGTAATACAGAATGCCATCGATTGGGCACACGTACGAATCTTGCTCCCCGCTCAAGGTTATTTTATTGAAAAAAAACTTGTGGGTGTTTCTTAGAAGTTATATATACTCTCGCTAACTTTTTTGTACGTTTTTTTAATGTCTACAATGATGTATTACATTAATTTGCTATAATATCTCTTATGGTTTACTCAGCATAAGCCATTTAAGCTCCCGAATTCATTCACCATGACCAGTTTTTATTTTATATGCGCGGAACCCTAAAATAAAAGTACCCTAAGTTACTCCTTATAACATCGACTATCTACCAGTAAAAGTCCCGTGATAATCGGTACAGCCGTTTCGGAGATTACCTGGAATAAACAGACATGGAATTTAAAAAAAAATTGGTGTTTTGTTTTTAGTACCGTTTTGCACTTTTGTACTCACTTTCATATGTATTTGTAAAAAGTTTTTATTTTGATATTACAAAATATCTTGGAAAAAGGATCTTGGTGTATGGTTTGATTCAAAACTAGCCTATACGTACCACTATGACTACATCACATCCAAAGCTAACAAAGTTATGGGTTTTATATTTAGAATGTCAAGACCATTTAAAGATCCTGCTACATTAATAACTTTGTTTATGACATTGGTTAGAAGCATCCTGGAGTATTATTCGGTGGTATGGAATCCATACTATCACATACACAATGACAGGATCGAAGCTATCCAAAGACGTTTTGTACGTTATTTAGCATCAAAATGTGGACTGAGGCGTAAACTACCTTCATATGTAACTAGGCTAAATCACTTTGGTATAAAAACACTGTCATCCAGACGTAGCTTTAGCTCATATTCTATTCTACATAAAATAATCAATGCCAAATGGGATACAACAGAGTTGTTAAGCCAACTATCAATAACCACAAGAGTAAACCGGAATCAAAGTATCTTCCACGTTCCATATTGCTCAAATAATGTCTCATACTATAATCCGTTATACAGAATGTACAGAGAATACAATGATAATGCCAGGGTTTTGGACATATTTGATAGAAATATAAGCAGTAGTTTTCAATCATCTGATTAATCTTTTGATTTTATTTAGAGAAGCTATTTATGCGCTAAAACTTTATGTAGTTTTTCTAATATAATTAATTGAATTATTTTGTATTTTTTTTTTTTAATTATTTTCTTTATTCTTTGTATTTTGTTTGTAAAATTAAATGTTGTGCCCAACTATAATAGGAAAGCAAATTTAGTTCTATAAGTTACTAATGTTAATGTGTATTTTGTGTTTTAGTTTGGTTTCTGTTGTTGAGCCATAATAAATAAATAAATAAATAGCCACTTAAATTTTATTTATAGATATTATAAAGCTCAAGAGTTTGTTTGTTTGTTTGAACGCGCTAATCTCTGGAACTATCACACAGATTAGAAAAAACTTTCTTGTATTTTATAGCCTATCTATTGAGGAAGGTTATAAACTATATAACATTACGCTACGGTCCTAAGGAGTGGAGTAGTAACGATTAATGTCAGTAATGAGGCAAGCTGTAGATAAGTAAAAGAAGTGAAAATAATGATCGGATGCACGAGTGCGTTGGTGGCGACGCGACGCTGCGTATAGTTGATCGAATAAATTGAACACGGGTAAAACCGCGGCGCACAACTATTAGTTTACATATTTTTTAAATTCTGTCGATATTCTTACAAACGATAATATTGTGCTATGGTCGTAAATAGTACATTGACATGGTATTATCGTATTCATACGATAATTATCGTAGTGTTGCGAACACTTATTAAATAGGTAACGGTGATGAGTTCCGCTACAATTTTAGCTTATCTTATTACATGAAAAAAAAGCGGTCCACGCGACGTAACTTGGTTATTGAAAACTTTTAATAGACCAAAATTTTTTATTTCTTTCAAGAATATGTAGTTACCACTTGTTTTTCTTTTGTTTTTATTGCTTTAAATAAATAAGAACATTTTTATAACATGTTTTTACCCGACTGTGAAAAAGGAGGTATATGATATGTATGTGTATGTACGTATGTCTATTTCTTAGGCACGCTCTGTAGCCTAAACGGGTATATAGATTTTAGCATACAGGGTGGCGTTAGATTCGTCTTAATTATGGTAGTGACACGCTATTTAAGTATGACGTCAGGCAATAAAATAAAAAGCAAAAAGTGATTTTTGTTGTAGTCGGGTTTTTTGTTTCCTTCTTAATAATTTAGCTTGTTAGTGACATTATTTTTGGAGTGTAAGAGAGGTAGGCCATGTAGAAATTTCTTTGGAGATTTATTTCTACTTAGAGTAGTACGACTTTCGGAATATCTCCACTCCAGTGTTTAGTAGATCGCGCCTAAACAACCTTGTGTTGTGTTCCTGTAATGAGTAGATGCCTTTGGCATTACAAGCGTCCATGAGCTACGGTAGCCACTTACCATCAGGCGGGCCGTACACTTGTTTGCAACTCAGATGTATAAAAAACATGAAATTAATTTTTTCTATTATATTCAAATATTTATGTCTACAAGTGCATTTTATGATTGCTTTATAAGTTCTGGTGCATTTTCTCCTTTGCTGGTGCATCGGCCAATGGCGATCCAAATAAATAACCCAAAAAAAAATGTATTAAATTATTTACTTAAAGTGATTGCTACCAACCCTGCCTACATTGAGATGAACATAGCGTGTCGATAAACATTTCCAAATCGATAGGAGGTGTATCAGAAGTTGGTTTCAAAGTCGTTACAGTGAAAGGAGCTTTTGAAATGTCAACTTGTTCCTTATAATTACGCAATCGTGTAAATCGACTACTGACGACACGAAGTTAAATATTTTTGGTAAGACTGCTTATAGCAGTTAGAGAATTGGTTCTTCCAAACGAAGAAAAAACATCCGCTGATGGCTTTTGCAGCTTTACCGGGCTTGGGGGAATATAACATATCATCACGCCTGTATCTCCGAAGGGTTAGGCATAGGTGTACTAATGTACACCTACAGTTCTCCGGGTATATTTTTAGGTTCTATAATATGGGGCGTGCCTGTTGCCCATTAATCGTGCATAAAGCCAAACTCTGAGCTGCTACTGAGAATTTTAATAAAAAACATAATAACACATAATGGTTCGAACTTAATAATAACTTTTTAACGTTAGTAACACTGCAAATAAATGTTTTTACGGTAAGGTAAATATGAAACTAAATAAAAATAAACTAAAACTAAATAAACTAAATATGAACTTTTCGGAAAACCTGAAATATTTCTTTTTTGAATCTAACACCATAACTCACGATTCGAACGACTGATATGCGTTATTCTAATTTTCTTTTGTTTGCTGCGGTCCTGGAAAAGATTTCAGGGAACAAACCTGGATATCGCCGCTGTGCTCGCGTTATTGATTATTGGAAAGGACAGAACAACATCTAACAGGCCCATTTATTTATTCAGCTAAAAGACGTCCAGAGTTGAACGTAGACTTTCCCCAAGACCCCCTTTTATGATAAAAAGGGGACAAACGGACAGGTGGCGCACCTGATGGAAAGTGATCACCGCCGCCCACAAACATTCGCAACACCAGAGGGCTCGCAGATGCGTTGCCGGCCTTTTAGGGAACCCAGCGGTTCTCACAACCTTCTCCACGTCGTCGGTTCACCTTGTACCAGGTCCTTAGCGCTGGCCGCTACTCCAGAGCTCTACGGACCAACTAGTGATAAATAAAAATAAATATGAGGACACAATTTTACAGACAGCCATTTATTTCTAAACTAAACATAGCTATTATATCAGATAAAAAGTTGATATATAGTTAGATATTTAACATCGAGACATATAAGTGACTGTTATGTTTATAACACGAAAGTCAATCAACTGAGGGAATCGAACCACTGCGTCACGAGTCCTGTCAAATATCTTTTAGTTGTCGTTTCTGATAGTTGCTTTGATGTCGACACTAGAACTATAGTTTCAGTCGCTCGCTTATATATATTCATATATATATATATATATATATATGAGGGGTGGAAATGTCGTTAGATATCTGTGTTTTTGGAAACATGTGTACGTACCGCGCCTTGATGCGCGATAACACGCTCTCAAACTTTTTACCTATGGCGACTTACGGTGATTATTAATTGTAGATAGTCCCCGATTTATCTTTGATTTTGTGCCAACTGAGGTAGCCCACCTGACTGTAAGCTATGGACACTTGTAATACCATAAATATTACTAGCACAATGCCGACGTTGAACCTTCATCCCCAAAGAGCTTTGAAAACTCTAATCACCGCAGGAGCACAACACTAGGCTATTTGGCTACGATCTTCTGGGGGTACTCCACTAGTTAGACTAATCCAAATCCAATCTCCAAACAAATTTCTCATAAACATTTTATACAGGTCGTACTGGGTGAATATGTACCCGCTTTCCAGATTGCTTGACGTTCATGGTTGCTGCTCCGCTCCTTAGGGTCGGTCGTGAGGTTATTTAGCCTATAACCGTTTTCAATAAATAAGCTATAAAATGCAGAAATATTTTTTTAAACCCGACTTTTATTTCCAGAGATTATCGCGTTCAAAGAAACAAAACAATCTCTATAGCTATATAATCTAAAAGATATCCATAACTGACTGATTAACTGATCTAGCAACACATAGCTTATAGCAGGTTATTCACAATTTTGACTATAATAATCCGTTTGGCGAAACCGTGAGACATAGCTAGTATTAGTTTGCATATTTTATTTCTTTAAAAAAATCAGAATAACAGTCACAACACCAAGTTTACATAAATAATAGGAAATTATTATGCTGTCTATACAAATGAGTCAGTTTGTCGACTATCCTTAGGTTGATTTTATAGTGACGCTTGTAACCCACGCGTGACGTAAGCATCGCGGTCGCGAATGTGACAAATGTTTGTAGTAATCTCGTTTTATTGTTACGCATCTGTACGAACGATTCGATACCGCCCTTTGATCGATACCAAGTACTCATTCAGGTATCAAAAACCCAGCATTGATACCTCATTCGATACCACTTCAACGGTTCGATACTTGTAAGTACTCAAATCATTTTTTAATAATTATATTATTAAATTATTATTTGGTAGTTTTTGGATCAAAGTAGCTTTTTTGTGATTACAAGGAAGATTTTGTGCGAATGACCTTTTTTTAGCTTTTACTTGCCCACATTCAGGGTATCGAAACCGCGTTCGATACCACTTCAAAGTGTCGATACTTGTACAGGGCGAGACCGATGTCGTGACGCCAATTGATTCGATACCACTGTTTTCATTCAATACTAATACTCAGTATCAAATGGTGGTTTAGTTCGATACCAGTACTCAGTATCGAATGAAAAGGTTCGATACAATATGAGTATTCAGTAGTATCGAATAGTCCCTACGCATCTGTTCCGCGCTATAAACCGCGCTCGTGTCGCCAACGCTTCCTGGCGCATCCCTACTGCGGTTAAAAAGCGTCATATTACCACGCTGATTGGATGTGCCGCTAGTTGTTGTCTTTTGTTCATATTCCCATTTGTATAAGACGACGGACCGCGCGAGTGTAAAGTAAACTCGTTACACAGTTTGCGCGAGACGTCAACGGGCTTTATTAAGCAGCGCTTACCAAACGCGGCGTCACTATAAAATCAGTCTAATACAGCGCCGCGGCGGTCGATATTCACTGGCACGGTTATAGCCGGGTAGAAACTAACATAACCATTTGTTATATGTATAAATCTAAGCAAAGTTGTTTTACTAAAATACTAATTAAAAAATATTTTATACAGAGATCTTGATGTGATGTTGATCTTTCGTGTTGTGGTTTTTACTGAAGTGAAAATCTCTTTAGTACCGTCGTCGTGTTGTGATTTGAAAATGCAATAAAACAAAAAAGCGACAATAAAAAGACTATTTTTAATAAAAAAGAAAATCAATTCAATTATTTTAAGAAGTTTTGTGGTATATCTTCGAAGTCGAAAGTCTAATACAAATACAATTAAAATGGGACCACCCTTGAGGTGTTCATCTAAAATAAGACACAAACAAAGTAGTTATGGTTGAACATCCATAACATATATACATATACGTATACATAATATAACATACCATCTCGTCTGTATCCCCGAAGAGTTAGGCAGAGATGTAATGTACACCTACAGTTCGCCGGGTATGCTTTTTAGGTACCATGTAATAGGCGGTGAGCCTATTGGCATTAATCGGGCACAAAGCCGAATTCCGAGCTGTTACTGAGAAAACCCAATAACACTTTGCTCGACCTGGGAATCGAACCCAGGACCTCGAGCATAGCAGACGCGCTTAGGACCTCTAAGTAAATGAGGCAGTTAGGTACATACATAGCATACACATACGAATTGTGAACATCCTCCTTTTTTAAAGTCGGTTAAAAAGAGAGAAACGTATATATCTATACGATTTAGCTTGCGAGAGAATGAGATAGAATACATTATATACGGTTAATGCAAATTCATAACTATGATAGAATTGGCCTAGCGGTGTGAGACGACCAGACTTGTACGCACTGTTAAATAGACAGTACGAGTGGTCGATAGTTTGAGACCTGCTGAATTAGGAGTGTTAAGAGAGATTTTAAAGAAGATTTTTTATGTTTTCTGAAGATTTAACTTCTACCACGTGTGAACTGCACACATGTTTTTTGTCAGCAGTACGTTTTAAAGCTTACGTATACACGCAAGTATTGATTCGTGTTGCCACCAACTATCATTGTAACATATTTAACTTTTAATATAACATGACCCCACAGTTCACCCGGTATGTTTTAGGTTCCATGTAATAGACGGCGAGCCTATTGTCATAATCGGACACAAAGTCAAATTCCGACCTGTTACTGAGAATTTCACAGAAAATCCCAATAAAACTTTGCTCGACATGGGAATCGAACCCAGGCCCTTGAGCCTTCGCGCTTAAGACTACTAGGCTAAAGAGGCAAAACATACCTGGCGAACTGTGGGTATACATTTGCACCTCTGCCTAACCTTTCGGGAAATACAGGCGTTATAGTATGTTAATCTATATATTAAAAATACGTGAAGCGAAAGCTTTCGGTACCTTTATAAGCGTATATTGCATGCACGGAAGACTGTGAGATTTGGCATGGTTAAAGTTTATATGGAGGAGGGCAGAAAGCTAAAATTTATCTATATCTGTTCCTAATATATTAAATTAAATAAATTAATACTGCGAATCCTAAACCATTGAACTTGAACTTAGACCCCCGAAAATATTGACATTGTCACTCGGAAAAGTGCCACCAAGTGATGTAGATCATAGACAAATAACCAAAATATATGGATAATACTCATTGTTTAGGTTCATGAATACTGCAAATGTCAAATAGAAAATAGCCTGTGATCAAAAAGTCGCTTGTCAAATTTCGACCTTAGGGCGACCGCTAGTACACAACTTTTATTGAAATAAAAATTCCTAATTACAATATTGAAGAAAACAATTTTAATCCGTTAAATGAAATCACATTTTACAACTTTTAGTTGATCTACGAGTACTTACTGCTGCAGATTAGGCTACTGCGAACTCCAAATAAAACGAAATAAGAGCGCTAGGCGGCGGCGGTAAATGATTTGGACATGTGTTCATGTGTGTGGATGTGTGTGTTATTGGGATTCAGAATATTTTCTTTTATGCTAATATTAGGTCCTTACATATGAAATTTGCGTTTTGTACGGGAGGTATATAAAGTCAATTATTTTTTTGTAAAATATATTTAATTAATCAAAGTATGCACCGTGTTATCTATACACTTTTGGCATCTCATAGGTTGTTCATTGATCCCTTTACTAAAAAACCATGGGGGCGAGAATCAATAAACTTTTTGAAGGCGGTTTGGATTGCCGCATCGGAGTTGAATTTTTTTTCTTGTAAGAAGTTGTCCAAATTCCGGAAAAAATGGTAATCCGTTGGAGCAAGGTCCGGGGAGTACGGTGGATGTCGCAGACATTCCAATTGTAGCTCATCTAACTTAGTGGTTGTTTGTTGTGCAGTGTTGTGTGGTCTTGCGTTGTCGTGAAGCAGCAGTGGCTTAGAGCAATTGAACAATCTCGGTTATTTAGCAGCTAGTTCTTCCTTCATGGTTTTCAGTTGCTGACAATAAATATTTGCCGTAATCGTTTGGCCAGATTTTAGAAAGCTGTAGTGAACGACACCGGCGCTAGTCCACCAAACACTCACAAGTAACTTTTTCTGAGTCAATTTTCGTTTAGAGCAGGATTCGGCTGGGTTGTCCAGAGTTCGGCCATTGCGACGAGCGCTTCCGATTATTGTACAGTATCCACTTTTCATCACAAGTTTAGCGGAGGTGAGGAACAGAGAGTAAAGTTCCTCATCCGCCATAGAAAAGGGAGGATCCTCCGGCCAGACGGGTGCTATGTCAGGCGGGCAGCTGCCCCGACGGTTGAAGTCGGGTTCTTGTATATATACTCAACGATTGAGTTAATTTCTATAGCGTGATGTAGGATGCGTCGTATGTGGCTCGATAGATGTCGCTATGTAGATGCGTCGATGCGTCAGTTGCGGCGAGAGATGTCGCTACAACAAGTAATGATTCGATTTCAAATCCCTTCATTATTGTGTCGGTTGAGCAAAGTAACATAGCCGACGCGTGTTTGCAAGTTCGATTCACTCAATTCATGAGGTACCCATCGTTCAAGTTTTTTTACTTTTACCGATTTGCTTCAAGTGGATTAATACAGTTTTATCACTTATCCCAAAGCCTGCAGCTATCTCTGAAATACTTTTTAATGGATCCGCTTCCACAATAGCCTTTAACTCTTCATTTTCCACTTTGGTCTACGGCCGTCCACGGGGTAGCTTCTGAAGGTCGAAATTTCTAGAACAAAAACGTTGAAACCAAAAACGTACCGTGCTTTCTTTTGCGACACCAGCGCCGTACACATCATTAATCCTTCGAGCTGTTTCTTCAGCACTGGTGCCACGGTAGAACTCGTACTCGTAAATATACCGATATTTCATGTGCGGTAATAAGCGACGTCAAAGAAAAAAATAATGAGGAAAAAAACAAATGAACGACTGTTTTCAAAACTCAAATGTACCAGCTAAATGAATTTATAAATTTGAATTTGGAATTCTTAACCAAAGAAGAGATATTTCAGATCAAAGTGGTCAGTACGACAAAACGTTAATTTCATATATAAGTACCTAATATAAACATTATACATCTTAGACTCCTCTATTGATACATATATAAGAAAAAATAACATGAAGAGGCATTTGAGTAGACCAGTATGACGGCGATGATTGCCGATAGATTGTAAATCCCACGGTAGTCCCCAATGGTATTGGTCTGAACTGTGTTTACCATTAGGTAAAGTTCCGTTACTTTGCGATGTTACGATAGAAAAGAAAAGCGTAATTATTGTTTATCACCTTTTCCTCACAGCTGGGCATGAGATGCTTCTCGAAAAATAGGTGATTCAGAAGCGATGATTGCTGAGTGATAGAGCGCTCGAATGTGGCTTCAGTAATCTATACAATTAATAAAATTGAAGTGTCTGTTTGTAATGTCAAAATGACAGCTTTTTACTAAATGCATATCAAAGTATATAGGTCGGGGAAAAAGTGATAACGCTAACCACACATATATTTACTCACTCAGCAAAAATTAAGAGTTTGGCTGGGAGGTGTTAGTACATTCATCATATAGTCCTGACCTTGCACCTTCAGATTTTGACCTGTTCCGATCTCTTCAGACTTCTTTAGGTGCTGTAAGGTCAACATCAAGAGAGGACTGCCAAAACTACTTGTCGCGTTTTTTTGATCAGAAGTCCCAAAGTTTCTACAGCAACGGGATCATCTCTCTACCTACAAAATGGCAGAAAGTCATCGAACAAAACGGCACATATATACTGTAAATAAATGTAAATAAACTTTGAAAAAATATCTTGAGTTTTCATATAAAAATGCGAAGAAACTTTTTCCCCGACCTAATAAATGTAATAATAACAAAATATATATATATATATTTTGACGCCCATGACAGTCGGTGACACAAAGCTGTAGAATATTAAAAATTTGAATTCGTTCCTGAAAAATTCTTAAAATAAATAATTGTGTTTACTCATGTATGCATGCCTACTGAAGGAATTAAGGTTTTTATGCTATCTCTGAACGTGATAAGTCGCGATGTGGTCAAGTTATTGGTTACTGTAAAGGATAGATAAAGTTTATGGCGCGAGCTAGTGTAATATAGAATTTCAGAAATTGATAGTTTTCGTATAAGTTAATTACTCAAATTTTGTTAACAGCGCATCTAGCGAGAATATGTTTGATTGTAATTTGAAAAATCTTCAGTCACAATAATTTACAGTAATAAATCGCCAATTGTCCCTTGGAAGAATATATAATACGCAAATTCAAATCTCATTATGTAACCAAGAGAGTTTTTTTCCAAATGTAGGTATCCAAGTACGTTCGCTAAGAGTTGAAATTAAATAACGTAGAACTTAATTTCAAATTACATGAGTAAATTATTGTTTTACAACTTGTATTTAGTCAGGTCATCATTATAAATTACAAATGGTAAATTTTATCTACAAGTATACATTTAATTATTTCATAAATTACCGCCATCTATTGATGAAAAGCGGTACTTTGTTGGCATATATAAAAACCTGTCGCAACGGTATATGAACCTTTACTTAGAAGTAATCCCGTAATAGGACACTCGAAGACCACTTAATTATTCCAATTATGCTCTTTCATTCAACAATTAACACAGCTATCTTAGGTCGTTGACTTTTAATACCATCTAGCGGTTGACGTGAATAGCAGTAACTCCGGATATCTCCGATTATATTAACTTGATCAACTCAGTAAAATAGGTATTTTATTGTGATACGGATACGGTTATAAATAGTATGTAAATATATATTGCAGTCCTAAATCAGATACGCAGTAAATTATGTCTAGAACTCATTGCCTTTTATCAGTGTGACCTAAATATTGTAGTGAGTAATCAAAGTACTAGGCGCGTACAAAACAAAACATTACACAAGTGTGAGATACAAAACACTTACATTTTACAGTTTACTTACTGTGTTCCCGTCAAATGCGTATATGATCAAAAATAGTATGAGACTATTACTTACGGTGGCTTAGAGCCATCTGTTGTCGAGTAGCGAAAGCGGTTGCTGCTATTTACCGTTAAACGGGACCGCTAGCTACTGACACAGTTTTGACTCAGCTGATGTCGCAGTATTGTCAGATACGAGATTTATGTGTGTGTTTGTGTGTATGTGTTGGACCGAGATCCGGGATGTACCGTCCCGTTAGCTTTTAAGTTCTATAAAACCCGTTTCGAGTGCTTTTACGTGTTTCGCTCGTTCTTTTGTGTTAGGTCTTTGACTGAAGTAAATGTACACGTAATGTTGGTATTTTGTTTTGAGAAAACTCGTTTTGTTGATATTTGTTTCGATGGCGGATCTTTTTTATTTGAATCAATCTAGGCTTTACATAGATGCTTTTAAAAAGGTCACAATAACATTTTCCCTAGTACTTTCACCAAAAAAATAATTTGACAAAATTGTAATTTATACATATTTTTAATGTTAGGTCCAGATGGTAGTGGTTTTATATCTTCATATATTTCTATCTTCGTCCGCGCCGCGTCCTATATTATCCGTCGTATACTCCTTTGAATATACACCTATGTAGAAGTACGACTTTTATTTATTTTCAGCTCAAAAAACCTTTACATCTTCAAATTCCCAACAAAAACACGATAATTACTAAAGGTTAATAATTCAATTTATAGACCATACCAATGACCAGACGTGTAAAAATGCATCCTAAACGTACTGTCAGATTATATAATAGATATTTCATTAAATTCGGTCCAGTAGTTTTTGCACGATTGGCGTTCAAACATACCGACAGACGGACAAAAATTTCAAAAACTATCGAAATGTGTTCTATCCATGTTTCTAACCCCCCCCCCCCCCCCCCGTATTATTTTTTCTCATATCTTCTTAATTAATGATATAATTAATGTAACATTAGTAATTGTTAAATATGACAAAACCTAGTCCGTTTATATGTAATAAAAAAACTCATTTTCTTTGAAGGATAGACTCGGAAATGATGTTATTAGAAAGATAACTAGGGTTATCGACATAGCTCAAAGATTTAGCTCGCTGAAGTGGCCGTGGGCTGGTCAAATAAGATGCCGAAGAACTGATAACCGATGGAGTAGACAAGTTCTGGGGTGGAGACCACGTTAAGGCCAACGAAGTGCGGGTGAACTTTGTGGTGTGAAAGAAGATATAGTCACACGGATTGAGAAAGGGATGCTTAGATGGCTTGAGCATGTTGAGAGGATGAATGAAAGAAGAATTACGAAACAAATTTATTATGCGAGTGTGAAAGGAAACTTTAGAAGAGGAAGGCCCTCGATCAAATCGGGGACATTCTAAAGAAAGGTCAGTTCAAGATTACTCTAAACCGACGAGCTCAAGAAAAGATTAATGAATGTTGAAGAAGCGAAAGATGTATGCCAGGATCGTAGCAGGTGTCGAGAACTAGGCGTGATTTATGTATGTATGTAAGTGTGGGATGCCCCCCCCCCCCCCCCCCCCCCCCCCGCTGCAAGATGGAGCGAAGAACTGCAACGAGTGGCTCAATTTGACTGGATGCGAAAGAACGAAGGTTGAGGATCTATGACCACTAGTAAACAAATACATGCTTATGATGATTATTATGAACTTTCATTTATTATATTATTACAGCATATTGCTGGGGTTTCACTTAAATTCTTGTCTTTCGCGTTTTTTTTTAAATTTATTACCTTACAACAAGTATACGGCCCGCCTGATTGTAAGCGGCTACCGTAGCGTATGGACGCTTGTATCACTAGCGCGTTGCCGACATTAAACCCCCTACCCCAAAGAGCTCTAGATCACCACAGGAGCAAAATACTAGGTTATTTGACTGCGATCTCCGTAGGGTGGAGGTATACCAACGGTCAGACTGTGTCAAGTAGAGTAAAAACTCCAAAGAAATTTTTGTGTCCTAACTCTCTTTACTTAATTAGTCAAATTAACCGGTGAAGGAAAATTTAGCGAGGAAAACCACACATGTTAAAATATACGAGTGCTTTTTAAAGTGTCAATAACAAATTATTATCATAACCACTATCTATTAGCGTAATATATAAATATATGTTACACATAAAATATACATGACATAATTACATAAAATTATGCAATGTTGTTCATAGAATTCCTTCTTAAAGTATATAAGTACTAGCGTTTTTCCCGCGGCTTCGCTCCCGTAATAAATGAGTTATACCCATTATATTAACTTTTCACGTCTCATTCTAACTGAATTGCTAAATGACGGATTTCCATGCAAACTTTCATCCCTTTTTACAAAAAATAGGGGTTGAATTTTGAAAAGTACATTTCTTAATTGATACGGCGTATGAATTGTCAACAAAATGATTTTTTTTTTGTTTCGGGATGTAAATAACTATTGCGTAGTAATAAACGCGTGTGGAACCGAGGGCGCACCACAAGTATTATTTATATACGATGATAATATCAAATGCGAAAATCAATATTGTAAAAATTATATATATTACTACATTAAATATAATGTAGTTATGTATGACACAAAATCTGTATATATTTTAGTAGTGCGGCAAATTGATGGTGTCGATGCACAGTCACTTAAGATCAGGTGAGATTGTGGCCACAACGCTAAATCTTTAGCGGTAAAAAAAAAACAGAACAATCCAAACATACGCCGACCACCGAGAAATCGAAATCCATAGCATTGCATAAATATTTATTCACGTTACGCTTGAAGGACTAGATGTCGAAAGAAGGAGGGAACTGTGAAAGGAACACATTGGCTGGAAGATAATTTCACAATTTCACGGGATGACAAAGATAACATACAGAGAACTTAGTTCAACATAGTTAAAAAAAGAGCTAAATTTATCTTTTTTCAGCCTTTTTCTAGCCAAAGTTGAGTACAGGCCTTTTTGTCGTTCTGGTTTGACCATTGCCGTCTGTCTAAGGCAGTCCTCATCCAATTTTTCCCCGCTACCTTAAAAAGATTGTCAGTCCATCTCATCGGCGGCGTACCCACACTTCTGTGACTTCAGTAGTGCTTTACCCCATCTACCATTATTTCTGCGTCATTGGGGGCCTACGTAATTACTTTTCCTTTGAGTTACAATTAAATAAAAAAAAATTAAACAAACTAAATTATTAGAAAAGGAAATAAAAAAACCCGACTGCAACAAACTCACTTGACTAATAAAATGTATTTTTGCTTTTTATTTGATTCCGAGACGTCATACTTATTTATTATATTAACAAATTTATATAGCTTATGTCACTCCCACAATTAAGGCAAATCTAACGACACCTCGTATGCTCAAATCCATCAAGCCGTTTCGGCTACGAAGCATGTTAAAGAAATATCCATATATCCATACACACATATATATATAATATATACAAACATACGCTCGAAAAACATAACGCTCAATTTTCGCAGTCGGGTAATAAAAGGCTTATTTCATGAAGTGATTACAAATGTAGGTAATGATTCAAAACGAATTATCACATTAGTTATTGTTATCACTTCATAATAATTTTTTACTCATTTCCATAACATCCTTTCATGTCCTGTACCAGCGAATCCGCTCACATGGACTAGACAATGCCGTCGGCCGAGCGCTCGATACTTGGGTGCTCATTATAAGATAGAAATATGCCATCCATACAAACTTTCATCCTCTATTTCACCCTTTCAAGTTTTATTTTCACGACAATAGGTAGCCTATGCCGTTCTCTAAAGTCCACTATATCTTTGTACCAAAATTCATTGAAATTAGTTCAAAGGTTTAGGCGTGAAAAAAGTAACAGAGACAGAGAGACAGACAGAGTTACTTTAGTATTTATAATTTTAGGAATTCGTATGGACTAAATGACTCGGCACATATTGTTCTGCCATTTACAACAGCAAATAACTCAAACACAGCGCCATGTATTCCGATTTTTTTTTACTGAATCATTTTGCAGGATCATAACAAAATAACACAATAAAAATTGCGCACATACATCGTTTCAATCGTCTCGAGTTCATAAAAAAATTCAATATAAAAAAAGAAATATCAGTTTTTCAATATTTCCCCATTTTCAGGGTAATTTTAAAAACCTTTGTTGGACTATTGCTAATATTTGAAGAAATAATTAGCAAAACCGTCAAGCCGTTCTTGCCGATGCGCTTGCAAATGAACAGAATTTTATTTTTTAAATAGACTTCTAAAAAGGAGGAGTTTCTCAATACGATTGTAATTTTTTTTATAGATGTTCATGAATAACTTTTTTGTTTATGAACCGACTAATATAATTATTTTTTCGTTGGAAAAAGGATACATTTTAATTTCACTGGCATTGAACCTAGGACTTCGAAGATACACCAGAGAACTCCTAAAACAATCGTAGAGGTTTTTTTCATTTTTGTTAAAAATCGTTTAGTTATTTTTATAGATGTAGATTTTGAATTTGAGAATTTATTAATTTTCATTATTTATATTTTTTATATGTTTTTACTTATTATTTTTCTTCGTTTTCTATACTTACAACGTTTGTTTGTGTTTTTTTTTTTGTTTGTATACCATTCTAAACTATGTCTGTGCCCAGAAGGATTCAATTTTATTTAAATTATGTTGTTTGTAGATCTTATATTTATAATGAATTCTTAGATTCGAACCAGTTTCTTAGACAAAATAAATAAAATGTTCGTGTAAATCTTTTATAATACAAAATGAGACAGTTTTATACTTTTTTTTTATGTTTCAGGTAAGTGGACGACGATTTTTAAATGGCAGTCAGGAGGTAAGAAGAAAATTTACTTATGACGAAACTGTATCGGACGTCAGTTTCATTTGTGTAATGAATTAGCTTTGTAGGTATGATTTTAACAATCGGCAAATAATTGCACGTCCAATTACCTAATTAATGAGATTTGTCTCTAAAATAATTTATTTGATAGTAATATTTAGAATTGGTGATGAATATAATATCTTTGGTGACAGAAAATATTGTTGGTAAACCTTATTAGTGGTAAGAATCAATTGTACTCAACTGGATCACTCTTCCGAGTCCTCCGACACGCGTTGAGCGCGTAGATCTCAATTTTTACCCGTCTGCGAAAAAGGAGGCATATGTTTTCGAGCGTATGCATGTCTATTTTTTGGCACGCTCTGTAACCTAAACGGCTTGATGGATTTTAGCACAGGAGACTATATTATAATATTTAATAGAAAAAATATTTTATTAGTTTTTGTTGTAGTCGGTTTTTTTTTGTTTCCTTTTTATAATTAATTAAAAAAAAGTCTTATGGTCCTAAGCGCTACTGATATGCTCGAGGTCCTGGGTTGGATTCCCAGGTCGAGCAAAGTGTTATTGGGTTTTTCTAGAGTTTGTGGCTTTCTACCCGACTAATGGTAATAGGCAAGCCCCCTATTACATGGGACCTAAACAAACCCGCCGAACTGTGGGTGTGTACATTAAATACATCTCTGCCTAACCCTCCGGGGAATTTAGGCGTGATGGTATGTTTTTAATAATTCGTACTCTCGACTAAACGCGCTAAAAGAAGTAAAAACTAAAAATCTTTTATGAACACTTAAATATAGCGTGAGATTATGACGAGTATCCAATGTTGCAGTGCTGCAATTTGAAAACCATTCGATGACCCATAAATGGAGTGTCGTATCTGGCTGCCGCGCGCCGTCACTCAGTCGGTATTGTTCTTTTTTATTTTGCTTACTATGTAATGTGTTATATTACGTGCAATGACCTCTCTGGATAATCTAATGAACTTTAATGTCGATCGTAATCGTAATAAAGTAATATTATTGATGTGAAACTTCTTAAGCGGCTATTCGATCATTAGACGAGAATTGAGAGTGACATTTCAAGGACGCGTCACGTTTAATTACATTTCCGTTACACGAGAGAGAAGTTTTTTTACACCGGTAGAATTACACGTTTTTATGAGAAAAAAAAATGTGGCGTGCGCCTAAAGCCAATAGCGACTCTCTATCATGCGGTCAAAAGCCCCCCCCTGCCTTCCCCCCGGAAATCAGGTGCGATAGATTGGACGGTGAAATAAGCTCTTAAAAAAAGTGAACACAGTTTGCATTAAAAAAAAACAAATTACATTACAAATACATGGAGCAATTTATACTTCAAAACACTACTTATGCGTAATTTTTAGTCAAGGTAAAGAACAAAAAAAATCAATAAGGTGTCTTCTACTGTTACATGTATCTAGTAAACATTCAATAAAACGGAGAGTGTTCTCCTACATTCGTTCTGCAATGAGGAGTCATAAAAGTTTTCCTGTTAATTAAGCGACTGCCCGATAGAAGATAGATATATCGTAGAGAGAAGACAGAGAGCTATACGTATTGTATATCTAACACACAGTTCGGGCTATTCGTTTTACTCTTTTCATGTGAAACGTGTAATGCGGCGAGTCAGACCGGTTGTTGGATTTAATGTTGGTGGATATTGGCGTGCCGACACTTCGACCCCAACGTTGGCGGTGTGCAGCCGAGTTTTTTAAGAAGTTTCAATTCTATCACGTTTACGATGATGCACGAGCAATTTTTATTTAATCCTCGTTAGTTTCTTTTTTTGTCCTTTATCGCGGGATGGGGCTATACTGGCAAAAGTGGCCGGCCTTAAAGACACTTAAAAGAGACAAACACATACATATAAGATTATTACTAGTGTGGAATTAGTTCAGCTGTGCTGTGACCAGTCTTGTACACACTGTTGTATTTACAGTACGAGTGGTCAATAATTCGAGTCCCGATGATGTAAGGTTTATCATATAAACTTATTTATATAAAATTTTTTTTGCTTCTTTATTTATTAAATACAATTTTATTAGCATTAGTTAATTGTTCTTTTAATTTAATAATACATAATATATACCGAAAAGAATTATTTCATTCGTAACGGGTTTCCCACAAAACAATTGTATAATTAAAAGTACCCGTAATTTCTTTACTACAGGAATACACAAACAATTCATAATAAAATCACAATCTTATAACACATCGTCTTCACCCAAACGTCATTTTTTCTCATACCTCCCCCCCCCCCCCCCCATGTCACCACCTATCTTAATTCTGACGCGAGTTTCTTTTTTTTTATTCGTCATCTAACCTTTTTCCATCATCCCACATGTATATATATATATATATACTTATTTGATTCTTTTTTTGTTGGATAGGGATAACTCAAGGGTAGTCCTATATTAATTTTATTGGCATTGGAACTTCAATTTAGAATATAAGGGAACTATTATAGAGGATTTGTTACACTCGTATTATATATATACAGTAGTAATATTTTTATCACAATAAGACTTCTGATGTCTCATAGATAACACATCCGGTAGCCTTAACGGAAATTCGGAATACATTATTCTTTTGCATGAAATCTTACAATGAGTATGAATTTTCGTTATATTCGTATTGTATTCATATTGTATTGTATTTCGTTTTTATTGTTATAAATTTAGCGTTGTAGCCAGAATCTCACCTGATCTTAAGTGACGATGTGGCCAAAGGACAGGACCCTAAGCCGTGGAAGACTGGCTCTCAAGTGCAACTGCCGGAACACACCTATTGGTGTTTGGTGACAGATTTTCAACTTGAGGGTGGTAGATAGCCAGGCGGGCTTTAGAAAAAGCCCTACCACCATGCAATGCATGAATGTTATGTGAAATTATCGGAAAACATTTTCTAGTAACCACTTGGTCGTCTATCAAAGTTAAGGTGAAAGTCAAGCGTTTTCAGCGGCGTACAGCGGCTGAAAATGAGACCTTTATTAAAAGGTTGAGTTAAGTTAACAAAATCATCGCTTATCATAGTGGAGTTTATATATGTATTATTCACATTTTTCTCGAATATGTTAAAAAAAAAATTACTTATCAAGTTTTAAATCGCAAAAACACTGTCAATCAGAGGAAAAGATTAAAAAATATTGGCGTGTGACGTCACGTTACATAATTTTATCCCCATATGTTTCACCACAACAAACTTGGTACATTTTAGACCATTTTAACGTAACTTCAGTAACATAGCGTTACGCGTAACGTAACACAACCTTACATAAAATATCTTACAATTTTTTTCTGCATCGTGACCAAGCCAGGTTTATTTTAAAAATATTTACCGAAAAGAATATACATATATAGAAAAAGGTGGTCAGTCGGTCTGCCAGTTGACGAATAAAAGCAATAAGATAAGGGAACCCAATTTCAGTTGATATCAGATGATAAAATTTTATCTCGGTCAACGTCTGATAGTACGGTAGTGGCTAGGTGTGTCTCTTCATACTATGAATGTTTTTATTAAATTCATGGTCTTAATAGTATATTTAAATGTGGTCTTAATAGTAAATGTGTAATCAATTGCATTCAATTGGATCGCAACTACCATATACATGATGTAACGTCTGCTTTATTAGAACTATCAGTTAGCGCAATGGAAGTAACTGAAGTAAGAACGTCCCCGCGTTGAAGAACGCGAACCGACCCGAGTTTGCAACTGCACCATTGGAACAGGATAGAATTTGGCTTTTTCAGTCAGATCGCGATTTAGTTGCAAACGCGGCAACAGCCCAAGCCAGGCTCCGGCCACTTTGGCACCCTTGCGCGTATGTTGCCCACGCTTTCGCGGCTGAGTTCCTTAAGCGCTCGCCCCCAAGTCCGGTAAAGCTGTAAAATTTATCAGCGGCTCTGTTTTTGGATAGGGCCCTTCAGAATAACAGTAACGTCAGTTCGAAAAAACCCGCTTTATTAGCACACTAAGGTAGATCGTGTTTTGGGATAAACAAAACATATATCATGCCTGTATTCCGCGAAGGGTTAGGCGGAGGTGTACCGATGTAAACCCACAGTTCTCCGGGTATGTTTTTAGATCCCATGTAATAGGGGGCTAGCCTATTGGCATTAATCAAGGTCAAAGCCAAACTCCGAGCTGCTACTGAGAATTTCATACAAAACCCAATAACAATTTGCTCGACCTGAGAATCGAACCCCAAGTACTGGAGCTTAGCAGTCGCGCTTAGGACCACTAGGCTAATGAGGCAGTTCAAAATATTCATTAATATTTTTTTTTTGTTTCGGAAGAACTTTACTGTTGGCCAGGAGACTTTGACAGGTTCATCTGGCTCGTGGGCAAGCGCAGACGACACTCAGCCGAGTAAAAAGAACAAGCTGAAGGGTGCCAAAGTGACCGAACCTCGACTTGGGATGTTGCCGTACATGCGAATAAATCGCGATCTGACTAATTCCTTATACGTAAAATGCGAACTAACTACAATAAAAAATTAAGAGAACTTGTCACACTTGTCCTGTGTGTGCTCCTAGTTTCCTCGTTTTGGTTGTTTAAGCACTAACCCTTTTTGATACGAGAATATTTGTTATTTTTGTATGTTTTAGTGTATTTATTTAAATTTTATAATAATACATACTGCTGTTTTATACGTTAGTACGTATAGTTTTTACATTTTTACTTTTACTTTTTAAGACTATTTAAAGTTAGTATGTACGTCATGTGACGCCACCGAATGGCTCCGACGGAAGACCAGCGCTGGTTGTTTACAACCAGCATTATACTGAGCTGGGGCCGTTTTGTAGCAACTGGCATTTGGTATTTGATATGTAATAGGTTGTTGCCAATAATTTTTTAATTTTCTACGGTGTCAAATGTCTTACTTACAAATAAATTGTTTTTCTTTCTTTCTTTGGAGATTTCTCTTTACTTGGGGCAGTGAAGAAGCAGAAAAATAACCAGCGATGAGTAGGGTTTCCAAAACTCATTGAAATAAGGGGTTCAATATTGGCAACGCGCTAGATATACCTACCTATGGTAGTCGCTTATCTTCAGGCGGGCAGCACCCTTGTTTGTCACCTTTGTTTTATATAAAAAGGGATGTTAAAAAATCTATTCGTTTAAACAAATAGCCTAACTCTAGACGTTCTGCTTGTTAACTTAAGATGTAATTAATATTAGGGATTCAAGTAACGGCTTCAAAATCCTAAAAATCTTTATTCAATTTAGGCCCTAAAAAGACACTTATGAACGTCAAAACACTAATGCCGGTTCAGAATATATCCCAGGCATCGAGAAAAACCGGCAAGAAACTCGATCGGGTTTATCTTCTTTTTTTTTTCAACCTAAATCTGAACATATAAGAATGTTATAATAACATATTATAATATAATGCAATATTTTATAATTTCGTGAATGCACGGAGACAGAGAGGGTCATGGTTTGACATGCCATTGTTATTTAATATTTTGGTTAATTATATAATTATTTTATAGTTCGTATCATATAATAGAAATGTATTATTGCGTCTCCTACGATATATATATATTTTAAGGTTGTAAGCGTTGCGTACCTGTTACTGATAAGAGCGTATCATCTCAGTTTCCTTCATTATCATTATCGTAACATATTAGAATCTATTTATTAATTGTAAATATCATATTCGTTTAGTATTACATTTTATATATGTCATTGAATGAATGAATTAATATTTTAATACATTTTTAGTTTGTACACTGACGAGCTGAATCCTCGTCTGAAGCTGAAGCATTTTCTACCAGCCAACCAGCGGTAATGTGGACAAAATTATTATTGTCGGTAGTGCAATAGGAAATTAAATTAAAAAAAATTGAACGAAATCAACGAAATAGTTTAATTGATAATGTAAAAAAAATTATCGATTTTCGTCACTAATCAAGAAGTACGATTAAACGGATATTGGTTTTTTCTTTAATTGAATCAATATAATAATTCAATTTTTGAACGCTATTGAAGTTAAAGATAAAGGCATTCGTGTTGCAGGGGTAACGTAATCAGGTGTCGAAGGGCGTGAATTCGAACCTTTGAAGGAGTTTTTGGTGAAGGAAACCGCGATGAAATTTTGGAGAATATTTTGTAGGGCTCGTCAGGTCAACTGAATACCTTCGAGTTAAAAATAAAAAGTTGAAAGCAAAATCACTGTTCGAATACTGTTGAAGCAATAATTGTTCAATGGTATCGTTTACGGACACCGCGTCAATCGAAGTGAGTTCAAACCTCGTGATGAAACCATAATATGGGGGTAGGGTATTTTCTACTACCTACCTGGCTAGCTAATATCCTCAAGTTGAAAATCTGTCGCCAAGGATGAGTGCCTTCTGCGTTCGCCCCCAAGCCCGGAGAAGCTGTCAAACCCTCTAATGGCTCTTGGGTCCTTAAAGCTGACGACACAGCCAGTTCGAAAAAAAAGTCTAGTTGCCTTTCTACAACGGTTAACTCTAGTAGAAAATGATATTAGCTGATCACTTTGTTTTAACGTTGAGTTAGGTCAATTCAATAT
Organism: Saturnia japonica; assembly: GCA_033032175.1. NCBI lineage: Eukaryota > Metazoa > Arthropoda > Insecta > Lepidoptera > Saturniidae > Saturnia > Saturnia japonica. The sequence continues at coordinate 4,919,421 of CM065331.1, forward strand.
TTTTTTAATTTTCTTTTTTGCGTCAACGATTGTTGAACGATAGCTTGGCTAGAGTACCAGTTCCTCACTTAGCGTCAGATGAGATTGTGGCCAGACTCTGAGCATATTTATGAAGAGTAAATGTCATTTTTATTCATTATAAAATATAGTTTTTTTTTTCTTCTGTAAGCTGTTTAGTTGAGAGTATGTTGTGTTGTTATGTGGAATCTCCCCTCAGGTCCGTGTTAAGTCCGGTTTGGAAGTCCAATGTATTTTCCATGTACCAATCTGAGGGGTTGTATTAGACAGGGACCCGTTTTCGGGGTTGATTAGTTATTTATGGAAGGGACGATTGATTTATAACGTTTTTGTGAACATTTTGAATAATAAAGACGAAACCATATTTTCTATTAAATTTAGGCCTTTATAAGGCACTTATGAATGTCAAAACACTACCTACCATCGGTTTGAAAAACATCCCAGTTATCGAGAAGAAGGGAAAAGAAACTCGATCGGTTATTTAACTAGTACCTATGGCTCAAATCTTGCAAAAAAAACTATCTCCACTTAATCGTTTGAGTTGAAAGGAATAATTATGTAGCAATGACAATGCAATAAAATGATATTATTATGATATGATACAGGCTAATGGCCATAGTAATGCTTTTGGATTTGACTCTATAAGTAGGTACTATAGTCCTAGGTCATGCTCAGGAACTATAAAACATTATTTTACTGTGTAAATTATGTTTACAGTTATGTAAAATTTATATTAATACAATGGACGTACAGAGAGTGTACAAAGATTTTTTTTTGTATATTATCTCTACTTGGGGCAGTCCAACTGGTGAAATCCTCCCCTCCACCCTACAGAAGATCGCAGTCAAATAACCTAGTGTTGTGCTCCTGTGGTGGGTAGGGTTTCAAGAGCTCTCTGGGGTAGGAATTAAACGTCAGCAACGGGCTAATGGTAGGTATTACAAGCGTCCATAGGCTACAGTAGCCGCTTACCATAATGCGGGCCGTGTCCTTGTTCGCCACCTTTGTAATATAAAAGAGGTATCCATTTCCATACATCACTATCATTCACGTAATGAATACCGTAAAATTTTACAGTAAAATCTGCTTATCGTGGTCCTTGAACTGTTCTGTGTCCTATTGTTGTATGTGTAGCTAATCTTAAATCATCCCTGGACATGTAGGATGTATAAGTTTTGCTTACGGAAGTATATAATTATTGACACAAAAAAGTATTGCTCGTGATTCTGTTCCAGTATCTAATATGTGGTTGGCTATATATTTCGGATTTTATTTCTAAACACACACCATTTATTTCGTTGTCTTTATTGGGGTAGGAAGCAAGTTAAAATATTAAATTTTTCATACTTTCAATCTTCTATTAGTTCTATTGCTTGGTTTACTATAGTGGAACGCTTAACTTCAATCACATATATTGTGATATTCGCGTTAAAGTAACTTACTACAGTGAGTTCCATTTCAGTATCTGCCAGTGTTTATTCGTAATAATCTTTATTTTCTAGAATGACAACCAACGCTAGTTATTAATGACTATTACTGTTAAAAATATTATTGTAATTGTTTTATTTTATAAGAGCAACATCTTTGATGATTTCAATATTCTAACAAAATGTTGGACCCTTGTTGCCTTGCTTTGTGAAATCCCAGAATTCATGTACTATATTACTATTTCCAATCCACTTAATTTTTGCACAATAACTAAGCTATATTACGCAAAATGACAGGAATATAGTATAGGGACAAATAAGTATAGTTTAAGAATTAAATAAAACCCATTAAATAAATAATAATAATTACTTTTATTTGACTATAATAAGATACAAAAATATTGAGGCTTATTTCTAGGGAATACAATAGTTTTGTTCTTAATTAATGAAACCTAGCGCCTGAACTAGACCGAGCCTGTATCTCAAACGCTAGTCTCTTCCCGTGATATATTATTACATAGTAGATATGTAGTAGTATGTAGTATGACATACCTATTATTACACTATTGTATCTTATTAACATTGTCACAAATCTATAATTTTAAAAGAGAAAACAAGGTACTTTGTAATTTTATTTAGCTCCTTTTTATCCTACCTTACATTCACAATGTAGCAAGTTAGACTACAATATAAAATAAATAAATATATGTATTAAAGAAGTTTTCTATATCTTCATAGTTCTGTGTTTTTAGCCAGGATATTACTACTTCATTAAATTTATGGTTACTAAGAGAATGTATGCCAAGAATTTTATTTAGTTTATTGTATAGGTAAGGGCCAAGATAGTACTGAAATTGATTTACAAAAAAAATACGAATATCCACTGAAAATCTCAAAATATTGGGCTGCCTTTCCGAAAAATATAACGTACACTTGTAATATTGCAATGAATACAATATGTTATAGGTGTTTTTCAGTGTGTTCCCTCCTTCTTATGACATTAGATCCTTTAAACGTAACGTGAAGCGATAATTATGCAAGATGGCATAACAGTGGCGACTGCTGATGGATTTAGATCTCGCGGTGGTCACCGTTGTGTTTGGATTGTGCTATGCTTACCGTCAATGTGCAGAGCTATTATTAAATAAATAAATAATACAAACAAGGCTTACACTTCACTATAATTAAAACTATGTGTTAACTAAATTAAAGGTTGCTCTGACATCCTAAAAAAAAGCAGTGTAAATAAGTTTAAATATACATAGAATCAAGAGAATATAGATGAATAACTTGTAATTAACATACATGTGTTTCAAAACATGATCTCCGTAGCATTTGTAACTTTGGCCAAATATGTCTATGTTGGTATCATTGCTGCTGTTGTAATGTTTTTGGGTTATATTTAAATTATATTTTGAATTTCAATGGTCACCATTGTTTTTGGACCATACTTACCATCAGTTGAAAATATTAGTAAATCTGTTAAAAAAACAACCAAAATAAAAATATTATCAGAAAAAGAATTCAAACCTCCTATATCTTTCTTCATGGAATCAATTGGTTAAGATTTTTTTTACAACGGCGAACATTTGACAATTGACAGCGGCGAACTCGCAACCCATATGCGACAAGTCAATCGACGATAAACGTTTTCAAAATATGTAGGTCAAACGAATCGATTAGAAAAAAAGAAAACTAGACTACAGTTGGACCATGGTTTGTGTTAAGTAACATTACAATTATGTTTTTCTTTACATTTCTAAAAATAATTTTGATTAATAGTTTGTTTCCGAAAATTGTAATCGAAAACAAAGGAGGTATTTAAGAAAGTTTATATTATGTAGTTTAGTTAGGACTTCGCGAGATTCATGAATACGTTATCGACAATTTCTATGCCGGTTTGGTGACTAGAACAACTCTTCAAATTAAATGCCTGTGGCCAGTACCTTCACAGTCCTGCCTTGTATGCCGTACGCCAAACCATTCGCTTGCGCTTACAAAATTCAGTTTGTGTTGCAGAACGCACGCGCGCGGCCGCTCTACGCGCCCAAACTTTCAAATTCGGAAGCGAGAGCTTCGTTTGCAATTTTTTTTTTTTTGATATTTCGCGCGCACATTCTGAGAAGCGGCTGTGTTGTTTTTTTTTTTAATTTTTTTTTCAACTGTACTGTAACTCCATACGGCAAGTGTAGTTTGGACCTCTTTGGTGTACTTGTGACTTTTGGATTGTAATGCATTGCGTTGGATGTGAGTAATACATTTTATGTTCATTGAGATTGTTCGTCCGTCGTCATTTCGTCATAGTATTTAATTATATTACTTTTGTAACGGTACAATTATATTTTGCAAGAGCGAAATTACCGTAGCATGATACATGAACGTTTTTTTTTCATTCATAATTTCAAAATGCTTTTAAAAATTATGCATTCGGATATACTTCACAAAAAAATACTAACACCGAAACTTTTTTTTTAACTTTGACAACGGAATTTGGAGATGTTAGGGAAAATATATTATTTAATTAATTTTTTTCGCATTTGTACTTGAAAAGGCCCGTATAATAATCACCCGTATACCAATTATCTATCACGAAACTTGCAATTTATCAAGGTCTTTAGTTGCATGAGATCTCGTATTGCATATTGTGCGAACGAGAGGGAACACCGCGACCTTGCGTTAGAATGGGACGAACGATGTTAGGAAACCGTTGGGAAATATAATTTTTCTCTTTCGGGGGCTGAAGGGCATTTTTTATGTGTATTTGTTTTTCTCATGTAATTAATTTATCTTATTATTGTTTGCACAATATTTGGGTCGGCGTTAAAAGAATTAAATTTTGTTTAATTAACGATTATTTAATATGTTGTTAAAATATGTTTTTCATAACACAAGAGGTTAATTGTACACAGTATTTTTATAGCTAGTCAAATAAAGTTAATAATTAGATTACAAGTCCTCTATATTCATAAAAGCCTGAAATAAGTATTGTACTTATCCTTGAACCAGGTATAACTAAGTTTAAAACGTATTGATATATTTAAAATTGCTTTAGATAACAGTTAAACATAGCGGTTGTTACAATGTTATGAAAGTTTTTTTTCGCAATGCGTATCCGAATTTGGATTTTAATTTGCTCGCAATATTATAAAATGCAATTTTTAACTGGTTCTTAATCCGTCCAGTAGTTGTTTTAGTGTTTTATTTATTAATGTGCGTTATTGGACCCTAGTCTTTAGTTAATATTGGTGGCATTTTGCGTGAATAGGTTCTATTTCTGACTTAGAAATAGAGGCGTAGGTACCATGAAAGGCTTTTGAATTATTTTTTTTACAATTTCACACGCGGTCATTTAATTCCAAACTAAGCATAACTTGTATTACGGTAACTAAATAACTGATAAGTACATATTAAACATATATAGATATCATCACCCAGATATACAATTGACACTTATTTACACTAAAGTCAGTCATGTGCTGGCATTGAACCTGCAACCTCTCGGTTCAAAAGCAGGATTTACTCCCACTGTGCCACGAGGTCTTTTATTTTATAAAGGTTTTATTCTCAAAAAAATACGAATGTTAAGGCTTCATGAAACTTGTAATATTGTTACGTAATTTAGATCGAGTTGTTTGTGAATATCACGTTGGTAGTGGTCAGTTACCGTTAAACGGATCGACAGTCTGTTCATAGTAACGAGTACAGGCTAAATGCCTTGTTACCTTGAGACTTTTAATGGTGATTTTAGGCAAACATGGTGGTGACCACTGCTGATTGACATTTTTCTATCGGTGGTCGCCGTTAGTCAGGTTTCAAAACAATGATGTCAAAGCAGTCAGTGGTAGTACAGATAACGCGTCGATCGACGTGAGTTCGTATCCCTGCAATGAGCCTGACCGTCCGGTGAAGGAAAACATCGTGATGAAACCATAGCATGGTGGTAGGGCTTTCTTTAATATCCGCCTGGCTAGCTACCACCCTCAAGTTAAAAATCATCGCTTGCACTTGAAAGCTAATTTCCTCGCTAAGCTAAGCGTGTTGCCATTTTGGGCCACATCGAATAAAAAAGAAGAAGTATTAATAAGGATTTAGTCCGCGATTCAAGTTTTGAATGCTCGCGTGACGCAAGGCTGTTGGGAATTAATTGTATATTATTATTGGCAATTCTTGATTTCTCAGTCGGATATAGCTTGCGTGTGTCACAGATGTTGCGGATTCGATTATGATGAATTTTCATATTGCGGAAGCGGCACAACCGCATTTATTTCTGTCAAGTTTTTTTTAAATAGAACTTACTACACTGTTAGCCCGAGGGGCCCTAAACAAAAAGAGCAGCTGATGGCTTTTACAGCTTTACCGGATCACCTAATTATCCAGTTTGGTAAATCCAAAGTTTTTACCCGACTGTGAAAAAGCAGGGTTATGATTTCGGGCGTATGTATGTATGTATGTATGTTTTTCTTTGGCACACTCTGTAGCGTAAACGGCTTGATAGGATTTTAGCAACGAGGTGTCATTAGATTCATTTTAATTGTGGAAGGTCACTGAAGATCAATAGGCTATATCTTATTATATTAAGTGAGCTATTCTTGTGTATATATATATATATATATATATGTAATTGGTTTCTCGAAAACGGCTTCAACGATTTGGATGAGACTTTGTATTTAGATAATATTTTACATTCCAAATATACCAAGACAGGTGTTTTTTTTTTAAATACCGAGCCGAGCTCGGTTGCCCAAATATTAATATTTAAGTACGACGTCTGGGAATCAATTAAAAAGTAAAAATAGAAAAAACAATACTTGTGTTTTGTTGTGTTTTTGTTTCCTTTTAATTAATTTATTTATATACAGTAAAGGTGGCAAACAAGCGTATGGCTCGCCCGTTGGTAAGCGGTTATCGTAGTCTATGGACGCTTATAACACCAAAACCTTCAATAGCTCGTTGCCAATCTTGATTTTATCCGTCCTTCTCCAAGGAGCTCTGGCAATTGACCGCTCTATTGGCCGCAGGAACATAACACAAGGTTATTTGGCTACGATCTTCTTTAGCGTAGAGGCATTCCATCAGTCAAGCAAGCTGCCCAAGTAGGTATTTCCAAATTGTATATTTATCTGTGTCCTACATACATATACATGTCGGGACTCGAATCTAAGAACATACGTAAAAGAGACAAAGTACAGAGAGATTTCTGTGGGAATACCTCCACCCTACCGAAAATCGCAGCCAAATAACCATAGGCTACTATTGCCTCTTAACATCATGAGGGCCGTATGCTTGATTGCCACCTTTGTTGTATATAATTAAAAACAGCTAGATCACCAATAAAGTTTCGCAACAATATTTTCTGTCACCAAAGTTCCTATTCGTCACCAATTCTATTGGTATCATTTATCACTAAATAGATAGATTGATGAAAACGCTGATTTGATCAAATTCTTTATCTAAATGATCAATTGAACGGAACAGAAGGTAAGAAGTGGCTGGGTTAGGTTAGGTTTCACTTGTGATAAGAAACAGCGGGAAACGTCCAACGCCAATAATATTGAAGAGGAATTTTAGGTAAGTATTTTGCTATTGTTTCGCGATTTGATTCTGGTGATACATTTGTTATTTTAGAAACAAAACTTATTAATTACCTTGTTCATCGTATGAAGGCTTGCATGGTTTATCCACAGAACGTAAATTGTTACGTCGTGCAAATTATGACATTAACCTAAATACATGCATTTCGAGTATCAATTATTTATTATCATTATAAACACATTTTGATACTGATAAACGTTAACATTTTGCACAACAACATCCTAAGTACCATTATACATACAATGATTTTAGTTATTTTCTTTAGATGCTTACCACCAGGCGAGCCATATGTGTGTAAAGAAATCAAATCAAAAACTTAACGTATTAAATTACTATGATATATTTGTGATGTTGAAAATGGTATTCGGTGAGTCAACACTTTCGAATTTCTCCCAAGGTATACGTTGTGTGTGTGGGAGATTTATTTTAGTAATTTGCAATTATGCTTTACGAGTTTTTTACAATATAAAGGTTTATGAGATGTTTGAATAATTATTTAATTTTACGTATGTCGAATAATGTATAGTCGAAGCAGTTATGGCTCAATGATAGTGCGTCGATCGACGTGAGTTCGAATCCCTGCAATGAGCCTGTGCGCCCGTTGAAGGAAAACATCGTGATGAATCCACAGCATGGTGGTAGTGTATTTTCCAATAATTTTTCTACGCTACCACCCTCAGTATATCAGTCAGTATATCTTGGTCCTTATCGTCACTTAATTTAAGGTGATATTTCTGCTGTAAAGCTAAACCTTATAACAATAAACAAAAGGTTCTGCAAATTTTTCCAACTTTCTTATATTTATTTCTTTTGTTGTTTGTGGTCGTTTAAGTATTACATAATCAGACGTTTAATCGTTTTATACCTATTCTATATATAGCAAAAAAAAAAGGAAATTGTGAACACCTCTCCGAAATGATATTTTTAATAAATACTAGTCCTGCTCCCCCCCCCCCTCCCGATCCCGTTATTTTTAAATATAAGTGCTTATTTATAGGTGATCCTTAGAAGATAGACGTATACTCTGTTTGACTTTTTTGTAGGTCTTTTTAATATCTACAATTATGTAGTACATTAATTTGATATATCTGTTACATGGTTTAACTCAGCGTAAACCATTTAAGCGTCGAATTGATTCACCATGACTGGTTTTTTTTATTTTCGTGGAACCCTAATTTTTTTCTAACATCAGCTATCTGCCAGTAAAAGTCCTGTCGCAATCGGTCCAACCGTTTCGTAAAATGCCTGGAACAAACAGACCAAAATTTTAAATAAGTACCGTTTAAATTTTTATATGCATTTAGTAAAAAGCTGTTATTTTAAGACATTACAAATAGACACTTCAATTTAATTAAATGCATAGATTTGTATAAAAAATATAATATTATGTAGCTTAAGTAAATTCTCAGGACACCCGTTTATTTCTAGTAAGAATAAAAACTAGAGAGGTGTCTTGGAACACCCATTAGTAATTATGTTCCTTTCGCTATGTATTATGTGATGACCAGACTTGTACACATTTTTTTATGTAAATACAATTAAAATGCAATAGACTTTAATAAACATTGTATTATTAATTTAAATTAGAAACGTTGTTTTGAAAATATCTTCAATATTTTATAAAATTTTATCTTACGTAAGATTTACAATATTCCACCCGCTTCTTTGTTAGCAAAAGTAAGAAAAAATTAACCTTTAAAAGGGACTCAATAATACGTTGTAAAATATTAATGACTGGTTTCACCCACGTTAGTTTTATCCAACATTATCATATCATTATATCCTAAATTATGTGTCCAAATAACATGCTACAATGGGTAAAATTTAACTTCATAAAATTGTCTTTATGATGAAGTAACTGTTGTTTGTTAAAATTAATATGACATGCCTAAAATAATGCTCATAAATCAATTTTTTATCTTCAACAAATAAAAATCGCAAAACACCTTATTGTGGCTTATGTATAAGGGATATGCATATGGTATCGCAGACTTTTTTTAGATAGATTATGGACCACTATTATTGTAGAACATTGTATTTACGTATCATTAAACACTACACAAGCGCACGCGGGTTAAGCCGTTCGGGAGGACTTCCACTTCCGACTTACTTAACAAAAAACAATAATTAAGGCTAAATAAGAGTTGTAGCCTAATGTTAGATTACCTATATTTCTCGTGAATCTTGCTATCATATACAAAAAGTATTTTTCGAATCCGACGAGTAGTTCCAGAAATTAGAAGTGTTGAAACAAAAAAAACTTTATCGTTTTGTTATATTAGAATAGATTGTATAAATAACTGTACTTAAGGGACAACTTTGCAGTGATTAGGTAGGTACCTTAAACTTGACACGTTTATTGTAAATCATCTCGAATATGAAAAAGCATAATAAGGAAAATAGAAACGCGAGCGTATACACTCAAAGACCTTACGAGGTATGGTGCACAATATTAAACATTAATTTAAACACATATTAAATAAACACATAAATTATTCAAATTTTAATTACTTTCATTTCGTTAATTTAAACAAGGTAAAAAAAAACAAATAAAAAATTAAACGCTTAATATTAAATATTCCGTGGTAGCTTTCTAAACAGTTTGATGTGCAAATCTGATATTCAAATTGTGATATGTTTAAACGCTCTGCGTCTAGATTTTTTTCTCCTTACGTATCGATTCTTAATAATTTTTTAACATCCGGCTTTTGCTTTTAGCATATCTCTTATAATGGATAATAATAATTATGGCATCGATCAGGCAGTCTCTCTTACTTTCACATGAGATTTTTGGCAGTTGGCACTTTCACTTATTTACCGTTCGGTGTAATGAATGAGAGATAGCGTTTTTTCCATTTAATGTGCTTTCTTACATTTCTTGATCCTTTGTCGTACTTATGAGCTTATACAAATAAATTTAAGGAACATAATATGATTTAAAAAATAATCAATAATTTAAAAAACCCAATGATGGATCAGTGGTAGCGTTTACGGACATCGCGTCAATCGACGTGACTTCGAATTCCTACAATGAACCTGAGCTTTCGGTGAAGGAAAATATGGTGATGAAACCATAGCATGGTGGTAAAATACCCGCTGGCTAGCTACCATCAACAGGTTGAAAATCTGTCGCTAAGTTAATATTGGTGTGTTATGGCAACTGCACTTGAGAGGGCTATGTCACTAAACCTAAAAAGATTAAAAAAAAATGATTTTGTTAGATTTTTTGGTTTTATTTCTACCAACAGAAAAAATCCGCCAGTGCCAACATTATGATTAGGTTAGCCATCAACGACAGTTTTAATTCATTTTACTGTTTTTTTAAATTATTTTATTGTTATCTATAATTGAAGATTGTGTTAATAACCATTGTTTTAAATGGTTTAATCATTTAAGAAATGATCTATCATCAGATAACTTAATTTGAAAAATATATATTTTTTTAATTTTAATAGGTTTTTCATACGTATTATCCGTCAAAACGTCAGGTATTCCTCAAATAAAGTTACATGAAGATTGAAAAATCGGCCCTAATTTAATTAAAATAGTGTTTACTTTTACTATGTTTAATTATTTTTACACATTAAAATAAAAATCAGTTAAATTAATTCGCAATATTATCATCAACTCAATAATGAAGCATTTCCGTGACACAATGCAAGCCCAGCTCTTAATTTTATTCTCAAATAAACGGCGACAAAAAAGTATTACTTGTAAAAACGCTCCCGCTTCATCATATAACTTAAATAGCAACCTCCAAAAGTGACTTTCATCTGTGTGTGTGAGTGACTGCGTGCGCGCGTAACGTAATCTTGCGTAATGCGCTGTCGCCTGCGCCGGCGCGGCCGCAGCGCAAGAGACGAATGTTGATTAATATTTCGCCGTTATAACGTTATATAGTAACGTTTTTTTGATTATACGGTTATTTATAAAATTACTTTTATGTTGTATTGTGTCGGATACACTTTGTGACTCACTTTAGCAGGGTAAGTTAAAATGCGTTAAAGAAAAATGAATTGCCGTAAAACATATTTTAACTCTTCAAATGCACATTTTTTGTTTGAAGTAAGTATATGAGAGTAGAAATTCATTATCTAAAAGTATATATATAAAAGGAAACCGTGACTCACTGACTGATCTATCAACCGACAGCTCAAACCACTGAACGGATTGGGCTGAAATTTGGCACACAGATGACGTTAATATCCGCTAAGAACGGATATTTTGAAAATTCAACCACTAAAGGGGTGTGAAGCCGCAGGTAAAAGCTAGTTGTTATATATAACTCTAGCCCACGGTTTCACTCGTGGTATCTTTATTAAACTATCTCTCCACTGCGCCTTTCGCGTCGTTTCGCCAACTCACCAACGCGCAACGCACCCGTGTAACAGCAGTCCAGATTTCTTGACGTTCATGGTAACTGATCGGCTGTTTAGAACCGTAGCGTAAAGTTATGTAGCCTGTAACCTTCCTCAATAAATAGGCTATAAAATACAAGAAAGATTTTTTTCAAATCTGACTGGTACTTCCAGTAATTAGCGCATTTTAAACATAAAAATACTCTTGTACTACAAATATGATAGGTATTCTCTTTTATCAATATTAATAGCAAAAACTAATTCTAACTGATTCGAAATTTTCTTTCTAATATAAATTTTCTTTGTCAACGATTATGAGTAATTGTGGTTCAATTTTTTATTTATTATTGTCTCTTTCAATTGAAATCGACGATGGTGTTCGCTGCTTTGAATAATTCGGTCATAACATAAACAATTACCAGTATAAATTGGCACCGCAGTGCGCCGCTGTGTACATAACTTGCATTCACTATTTTAACTTTGCCATCATGATTAACTCTAAAATTAAATTAAGTTCATATGTAATTAATAAACAACAATATTTAGTTTAAATTTTTAATATTTTGTATCAGTTTACTGTGAAAATGCAAAACGGCTGCTTTAGTTCCTCAAATTTCCACGGTCAACTTATACTGGAGATTACTTCAACTTCTTTGGCTTCAGATGAAACTAAACATTGTGCTGTTTTTATAGAGTGCATTTTCTATCGCTCACTTGCTACTAGCCCCAACAGCAATTATCTACAGATGTGTCATCAGCGTTTACGAGAATATCTTTAGCTTCGAGGCTTAACACATCACCGTCTCTCTTGGTTGAAGGACACGACAAGTGACAACAACCACCATACACCATGTGTAACACCCGTTATGGTGTACGCTCAGGCGTGTGGCGTTCCGAGATCAGCTGTACGTACTAATGCAGAAAAGACTCAACCCACATAAAGTCACTTTCAAGTTATTGACGTTTAAAGTTCAAACGTGTATTATTTTGTGATGCTTTGTAGAAATTGTATAAAACCTTTGTATCATCATTATATTGAACCTCTTGGCATCAATAACTCATTTTTTACAAAATTGTGGGTTGAGTCCTTTCTTCTTAACTACGTCCAGCTGATATATATTCAAGCATTATGGTACAGTAGTACTACTATTGAGCCGAGGGGTCACGTGTTCAATCTCCGCAAATGACAGAATTTTGTGTGGTGAGAATAATTGTCAGTTGTGTGTCTGGGTGTTAAGTATCCTATATAAGTATGGGGATAACAGCTGTTTAGTTACAGTAGTACAAGCTTTTCTTAGTTTGGATTTGTGTTTAATTGTGTCCACATATTTTAAACCAAGGTAGGCATATGTACCCAACAAAATCACAACCTTCATGCTCATAGTGATTCTCTTTTGATTTGTCGTATTTCGGGATGATAATAATAATTTTGTAGAAGGCGTCAGCCACTCAATCTGCGACCACCAAAGCCGGTAAATCCAGAGTGTGCATGAAATGGAGTGATGAAATTAACCTATTCATCATGCACACATATTTTTACATGACTATACTTGAAACAGATAAGACCATGTACTGCAAGAAGCTTCACGAACAGTTCACCATAAAATATCCAGAACTAGAAGTTTCCGCACAAAGAATTGCTAACCAAAGACGAGTTATAATCAGAAATTAATTGCTATCTGATGAAGCTATTAACAACTTAAAATGTGAGTTCTTGCAGGATGAATTTCTAATCGAAAATGAACTCCACTTGGCCTAGGCCCGTGGTTTGTATAATTACCGAAACTCTTATAGTTTTGAGAAAAAGAAAGAATCGAAAATAATAATAATAGGACACGACGTGAATTGTGAGGAAGTTCCTCCCTCAGGAGCCCTAGCCACCGGTAGCTTGGGTCTTTGCCCCGCTACTGGTGATGAACCGTTTTTATTTTAATATTGTATTTTATGTAGATATTATTGTAAAAAAAGTAAAAATTAAATGTAAATAAGAGAATTGATAATAATAAATTTTATTTCTTAAAAAAGAACGGAAATACAAATACAATATGCCCTGATACCCAAACTAGGAGATCCTGTATCTTGGGTAACAGGTTTTTAAAATCTAATAGAACACAAATAAAGAAAAAATAAATATGAAAGTCATCGTGGGGAGTAAAAAGAAATTACAGCAAAACATTATTCTCTAAGAATCTACTTTTTTTTATATATGAACATTTCATACAAATATACTTATTATAAACTAACTTTCTTAAGAGTGCTACAAGAGTGTGCGAGATGTGTATGTGTGCGTGGCTAAATAAGAAAAGGAGGATGATTGTAACTTACAAAAGCTCTAATTGCAAGAATGATGGCGATGGATTTTCGATCTCTCGGTGGTTGCCGTTCCTTTCTGGATTCTAATATACTTACCATAATGCACAGTGCCTTCATTTTGTCGCGCTATTATTAAAAAAACTATACATTTATAAAAATGTTTCTTTATTTGTCCTTTGTCCGTTTCTATATCATACATCCGACTGCAATGAAACTTTGGTAAGCCCTTGTGCGCATAGACGTAAAGGTTCATAAGTTAGTACAGACATTTTAAAACAGATGGCGTGCGAGTCGTTCAATTACAAGGTAAATTGAAAATGTAAGAAACCCCCGACACAAGTATTGTATTCATTAAAATTATTCCAAAGAATCCAAACACAATATCTTTGTGTTTGATGACTGCAGCATCAGGTCAGGGTTGTCATATTCTTCTGATATCATTGAATTAACAGAATACCAATTTTTGAATCGACCTGTAAATAAAACTGATAATCTTCAAATGGCTAAACAGATTTTCTTAAATCATAACTGAGAGCACCCTCGATAAAGTCACCTTGAAAACAAAAAGAAATTACATCACAATTGGTTTAGCCGTTTGTGAGCTACGATGCTACTGACAGACACACAGATAGACAGATCTAAACATACGTTCAACTTATAACAACCCTCATTTTGCGTTCACGGGAGTTATTAAGTGAAAACGCGACTAGAGTTTCGCCCTTATACAGGTATTCTCCTGTTTCTTCGTACTAGTAACATAATAATAATATTTATATACCGTAAAATCTATATCTACAACTACCACATGGTACATCCTTTTTCCATAAATGAATTGCCCTTTTTACTACCATATTTAGAGGTCCAGTAAACAAACTTTACGATTACAAAAAGAAGAAAAAACCATACAGACATAGTCAAAGTCCTTCTTATGAAAATCGGTTCAGTTTTGGAGGAAACAGTGGAATACGAAGTTATGATTTTATCAATTTCACTTAAGTATAATCATTCCGAACTGCAGTTGTCACTCTCGCACTCTATTCGGTGAGGTATCGAGCACAGCGCGACAGCAATAGATTTTAGAAATACCTTTTGTTGAAATGTTTCATAGACCGCGCATCCTCTAAAAAGAAATGGGAGGAATTCGCGGGCCTAATATCATAATCGTGAAGATTAATCATACAACAGGAAATGCACCAAGTTATTACACATAAATTAATGTAAACATACTCCGTTACGATGAAGCCAAAATGTGCCGAACGGATACGAAATTCTACCGAAATACGAACACGCAGTGCGTGCGCCGGCGCAGCCGTCTCGTTAAACATTATTACATAACAGGAATAAATTATACACCACATACAAATTGCTTAGTCGAAGCAGTAACTGAAGACTTGATATGTTAAAGTTTAAAGTTCCCCAAATAAAATCAGTTATGTAATTTAATCAATAGGTGGCGCTAATTGTTAAAAATAATTGTTACGTATAAGAGACTTCGTATTTATTTGTATATGGATATCTTAAGTTTTCGGTTATGAATACGTAAAAGAAATTATTTTAAATATATTTTTTAATCGTTATAGGTTTTAGCGATATGACCATAATCTCTCCTCATGTTAACTGACAATATGACCCAAGATGGTAGCACGCTAAGCCTAGTGAAAGACTGGCTCTCAAGTGCAGATGCCGGAATACACCTATCGGTGCTTGGCGGCAGATTTCAACTTGAGGGTGGTAGATAGCAAGGCGGGCATTATAAAAAGCCCTAACCCTCATTCTATAGTTTCATCACAATGTTTTCTTTCCGTCACCGAAGAAAGTACAGATTCATTACAAGGATTCAAACTCACAGTCGATTTGAACAAATCAAAAAAGTTCAAATCGATTTTTTTTTTGATAAATAAAATTATTTGTTACTGTTGTCTCTCTGCTGTACCCTTAAGGATTCGATGTAATATTATTTTATTCATAATATCGTTATGTACACATGGCAGCACTATTATCAACAAAGGGAGTGGCAACACAAAACGCCTTCACTTCGTTTCTATAGAGCGTAGCAACCCACAGGAACATCAAAGCGAATGACATAATAGAGAACTGGATATATCCACAAGAAGTATATATACACTGGTGTTACCATGGGCGCATACCCACGTAGCGAAGAAATGTAGTGTTTTAGGATACCTCAGTGGTTATGCGGGATCGATTCCGAGCCTGCGCACTTCACGCCGCTTCCAACACCCCCCCATTCCCCTACCCTCCCGCCACTGAACCCGATGCAACTGCACTTCAGTGCATTCGGGATCCCGAGTTATACAAATCTCATCAAAATTAACTCAATAACGTTATCACAAAAAAACCGTTGTTATTACAGTTATTTTCTGTAATCTGTGCTAATTTATTATCTGTGGTGACATTAAAACAGAATTACAAAATGGGTTCTATTTTCAAATTCGTGGATGCAGTGGAGGGTTTTTGAAACTTGCCAGTTGTGGGGAGGACGAAGAAAAAACGATTATTGAACGAACTATGAAGAGGAAAAAACGGATTTATGGAACATTTCACAACAATCATATACAATACAGATTAACTAATCATTTTCTATGAAATAACAAAACAGACACGAGTTACGACAATATTAAAATCCCGCAAGAATTTTCACAACCTATTGAATTTATACGCAGTATATAATCACAATATAGTTTATAATAATTGTTAATAAAAATATTACACCAAAATATATATAATCATATATTATTAATAACAAATAAAATCCACGATAAATATCTTCCCGAGCAAATAAGCCCACAACCTTAAAAATCGAAATTTTAGACTGATATATAAATCCGAATAAAGTAGATTTTAATAAAATTATAAATAAAAATTGATACAAAAAAAACTTAATAATATAGTGTATTTACATTAGTTGACCATTTGAGAAAGTTTATATGTAGAAGAAATAAATACAAAATATTTATAATAATTATTATTGTAATAAAAATCAATTAAAAAAAAGCGCAATAATATAAAAAAACAATACAAAAATATAACCAGGGATCAGTACATAGCCTTAAGTTTTGTACGACGGACGAACAATATAGAATATACTAAATATAACCCATTTAGTGCAGTTAGAGAAATGGAACGTTTGACAGTTTTGTGTGTTAACATATATAAGTGTTATGGATGATATTGTGTGATTGTGTTGGTCCCCTTCGGGGCCCAATATGTTGAACATGTTTGATATGTGGAACTCCGTGAGCACCAAGCTGGAAGCGCAGAGCAACGTACAGCAAAGCCAACAGCCACACACTTCAGGTGGGAGCATTAAAGGTAAAATTTCCCATTAAGTGAGACGGTGCGTCGCGTCGCGAAATTCACGTACAATAGACTAATTGATCCTTTTTTAAAGTAGGTATTAAATTATTAATTATTATACGATTAGAGGAAAAAAATATTAAAAATTTTTTGGATCTAGAAAACCGCAAAAGTTTATTTTAAAAGTTTACTTTTCGTAAACAGGCGAAAACCCTGTTAGCAAAATTAGTTTATATTAAATTATCTCGGCTGTGTCGTCATACGGGTCGAAAATAAACATTTAACATTTAGCAAACGTTCATCAATATAAAATTCTCGATACTTTTTATGTCATAAATCTCAATGTCACAGAACAGACTACATAGAGAATTTCACTCATATAAGATCCGACATGAAATTTGCTTAGTCCTATAACGTCACAATATTTCCGACAGCGTAGCCATCTTACACTTTTAATATCTGAAATCGATAAATATTGGTGTCTCAAGTCAATCACTACAGAAAATATTTATTTATTGCGCTAAATTTGATATGAATCAAGTAGTCTATTACAGCGTTAAAT
Source organism: Saturnia japonica (assembly GCA_033032175.1). NCBI lineage: Eukaryota > Metazoa > Arthropoda > Insecta > Lepidoptera > Saturniidae > Saturnia > Saturnia japonica. The sequence continues at coordinate 4,937,006 of CM065331.1, forward strand.
AAAGTATGAAAGAACTTGTTACTAGCGATCGCTCAATGGCTGAAAACTGACCAGCCACTTTTTGATTATAGACTATTTATGGGAGTTTTTGACGGGATCTTGAAGTGCCACGTGGTTTTTATTTTTAATTCATTAACTTATGTTTTTTCACGCTATCCATCCATTCCATTTTGCGTGATATAGTTTGGTTGCAGTGCACAAGAGAAGTGAATTATAAATATAAAGTACAATCATGCGTTTTGAGATGTCACAAAAACTTTCTAGATAGTTCTGACAAGAGAGCCACCATCTTGTTAGAGGACACCACTTTGTATAATTATTAGAAAATTTTAAGAAGGCTTAAAACATTGACACTGGCAAGTGCTTTTTGCGGCGCCAAAACTAGAAGAAGAAGAATTATATCACTTGCTGTCAATTTTCACTAAATGACAATGTCAATGTTTTGGGGTTCTAATTTCATTGGCACAGGTCCGGATAGGATTCACCGTATTTTTTAATTTAACTTAATGTATTAGTAACACATAATTATTATATATACATTTTAGCTTTCTGTACTAATTCTCCATATAAACTTTAACCATGCCAAATCTCATACTTCTCAGTGCGCGAAATGTAGTTAAAATGGGGTCCGAAGTTTTCTCCTCGCGTTTTAAATATATAGATAACGCTAAAATTTAGTTAGGTTGACTGTACTAGAATCGTAGTATGTACTCAAATCTATGAAAATAATAAAATTGAAGAGTCTGTTTGTATTTTTAAAATAACAGCTTTAAATGACATATTTAAGAGAATTGGTATTTAGCAGTTCAGTTAGAAAGTAAAAAAGATGGGACATAACTCAGCATTGGCGCGAGCGAAGCCGCGGGTATAGAGCTAGTGTAATTATAAATATGGTATACTGCTGTCCATCCTAAACCCACGTTGGATTTTGAAATAGTAGTCTTTGATTTGAACCTTTGATTGCATGGAGAAGGAACGAAATAAAATAAAAATTAATTAATATTCTTCAAAGTTACTTGTTAATCTTATATTCTGTTCATAATACCTACGTCATGATTTAAAATTTGCTGGTATATAATGTCATAATATTATATAACCCATAGTTTAAGGGAGTTAAAAAAACATCTTAAGACTTGAGACACCCAAGTCAACCTCACTTGCACGTGGTGAAAAGTCCGTCACAGTGTCTAGGTTTTTTGTGTTTATTTTTAAATAACTGACTGTACTGTTAGCCATAAGGTCTCAAGGAAACTCGAACCTCAGATGGCTTTTACGACTTCACCGGGCTTGGAGGCGATCGCTGAAGGCACTCAGCCGCGAAAGCGTGGCAATATGCTCAAAGGTGCCAAAGTGGCCGAACCTCGACTCGGTCTGTTAATGCAGTCTAAGTGCAGTGTTAATAGTATCACGCAAGCGGCTGCTAGACTCAAGGGCTCCACACCGAGGGAATGAATCTGGGTTTGAGTTGCCGAAGGAGAGGGCGGACGTGGCAGGTGTGCGGGAGCGAAATTAACCGCCCGTCTGTCGCTTACGCACATCACGTTTTGGGATCAACCGGTGTATAACCAATTTCTATTTACACATGCCGGCACAACAGCGACGGTTGGGATAGATTGTTGATCTCTCCGTGGTCACCACTGTTTTTGAATTGTGCTTACCATCATGAAAGATGATGGGAAGCTTCTATCGTAGCCAATGGACGCTTGTAATGAAGTAGGTATCACCAACGCGTTGCCGAAATTGAACCCCAACCCCGAAGAGCTCTAGATTATTTGGCTGCGATCTTCTTTAGGGTGGAGATATTCCATCAGTCGGACTGTTCCAAGTAGAGAGAAATCTTCAAAGAAATTTCTCTGTACCCCCTACCTCTGTTTGTATCCCAGAAAACGATTTGAATTCGAAACGGAAATACAATAAAATGAGAAAACAAAAAAAAACTATTAAGCGCCTATTGCGTGAACGAACGCAATAAAACTATATTATAATATTATTAATAAAAAGTGAATCCGTAGAAAGTCAGAAACACAAGATTTTTTCCGGTATTTTAATACTCACATACATAAAATTATTGTTTCTCATTTCTTTTTTGTTTTAAAGTTACGCAATCGAAAGTCGTATGAAGAAAGCGGTGACCAATTATTATTCTATAAATGTCGTGTTACGTGTTTTAAAATGATTAAATCTATATTAAATTATGATAATTAATATTATACTCAAGTTATATAAGCTTATATGTTACTTTGGGTTGAGATTATGTGGAGCAATTTGATTAGTATAAATTTATGTGACGTCACAGTATGGTCAAAGACGGGAACAAGTTAAGGTGGGACTTTCTTTCAAGTTGATAGTCTGTCCCTCTGTAAGGCCACATCTTCATTTAACATCAGGTCATATTATAATCATACTTAATACTAATACATCGAACCGCTTCAACTGCGCAGGAATATTGCTAGCAGCTGCTGAGCGTCTTCTATACTCTCTATCATGATGAGTGTTCTGAAGAGCTGTTCTATCTAATACCTTTCTCTCCTTTCCACAATAGAACCACACGCGCTGGGCTTGGGAGTCACAGTTTTACGATAACCTCCATTTCGGCACGAACTAAAAAGTTCTCTATAACTTATCTTTGTCGTAATGTGAAACTGTGGAACCTTCTCCAGGCTAGTGTGTTCCCTCCTTCTAACGACATAGGGTCCTTTAAGCGTAACGGGAAGGAATGCCTATGCAGGCCAGTATAACCGCGGTGACCGCCGATGGATTTAGATCTCTCGATGATCACCGTTGTTTGGATTGTACTACGTTTACCATCAGGGACAGTACAGACAATGCGCTGAGCTATAATAAAAAACCCACATTTAATTATTTTTTTAATGCGTGTAAACCTTACACTGTTGAAGTGAAACTTCTTTAAATTTGAATACTATACATTTTAGATTAGTTCATTAAGTGTCGTAACGTAACGTCACGTAACGCAATTTTTTATTACCGTACTATAGAAATTTCATTTCCAATTTTTATACTATATGGTGCTGTATACGTTGTTCTGCCCTTTCCGGTAGTTAATAGCTTGACCACAGCGTGACATATGGGATCCTAAGGGCTTCTACACACTGTAAAAGCAGGATAGCTGGAAGGTTTTTGCCGCGCGGGTACACAAGATCGCATGCCGATGTTGGTATTCCTATTCCGAAATATCATTTAAAAAATACGTACACTCCAAAACAACTTAGTCACATTACGTATTAAAAAAAGGGGTCCAACAACTGGGCTCGTTCCATTCAAACTAACAACAAAAACGCTCGATATAAGCCAGTATTAAAAACTGGTTGCCATTTGCAACTGCTTCACGTCATGTTACGCAATGCAAACGTGTTTAATATTTATACTAGCTATGCCCCACGAATTGACGTGTAGTTAGTGAGTGATTTTCATCGGGGTGTACGTACTTACGTAGTGTCGCACTGCGTCAACGACGCACCGTCCTTGCGTTGACAACTCGCGGTCCACTCGCCGTTTGCATATGAACTGGTTACGTGCGAGTTGATACGGTGAGGTCACGGAGTTGGAACTCCGTATAAAGAAATATCAACCGCACGAGGTGATGCGGCGCTAGTCGAGTGCCGGGTTGAAAGGTGATTGACGACGACCTTAGTTAGCTCTCTACCCTGCCGCTGCTAACACACCCGTGTAGCCTAACGTTGTTCTGACGTCCCGTACTTGTCTACAGCTTGCCAACTGTACTTTAACAAATAGTATTATACTATATTTCGAGTCTACGTATTATATACTGTTGAAGAAATATATATTATGCAAAAGCACTATATTTTCAACAAGAAAATCCAACAAACAATTCCTTCATTTCAAAAATTTATGAGCGCTCTTTTATATTAACTAGAAACTAATGTGAAAGCATGTATCCGAACTCATCGTGTCATAATGCGTTCCGAATTTGTCCGTAATGTCAAACGAATTTTTGGTCTGCTTTATTCTTGTTTCGGGACTTTACAGTAATTTCACAATTGAAAGGGATAAAGCATAATTATAATTTTTATTTTACACAAAAAAAAAACAAGCTAAATTATTAAAAAGGAAACAAAAAAACCGACTGCAACAAAAACACTTGACTATTTTTTTATCAATTTTTGCCTTTTATTTGATTTCCAGGCCTCGTACTTGAATTTTATATAGCCTATGTCATTCCCAGAATTAAGACGAATCTAACGACACCTCGTATGCTAAAATAATAGACATACATACATACAGACGCTGGAAAAACATTATCATCATCATCATTTCAGGCGCAGGACGTAAAAAAACATAACCCTCCTTTTTCGCAGTAGGGTAAAGAGTGCAAGAAGTGCCAAGAAATATAGTTTTTATAAAAATAAATAAGTAACAAATAATATCTATGTATATTTTTTTGCTTTTTCCATAAAATACTATCTATAGCTTATTTTGAAAAAAAAAAAACTATATTTTCCTGAACACTTTTTTTTTATTTATCTCTAAAACGTTATAAAACGAGTTTCTATTTAAAACGGATCTTTTTGAAGTGATGTCTCAATGGCGGAGCGGTTGGAAGTTGTAACTCAGTTGCAATCAAAAACTGAGTGTTAAGTTTCGAACACCGCGTTTTAATATTTTATTTCTGTCTGACTATACTGTTAGCCTTAGGTCCCTGGAGCCTCTGACGGCTTTTATAGCTTCACCGAGGTTTGGGGAACACAGTGTCAATCGAGGGCTACCTAAAACCAAAAACTATTTTGGTGAAGTAAAACATCGTAACAAAATCATAGCACGATGGTAGGGTATCTTTTACCTTTATATTTTTTTCCAAGCACCTATAGAAACAGTTCCTCTAGTTACCATCTTAGGCCAAATAGTCACTGAAAGTTAGTAAAAACAGGATTAAATAAGAAAAAATCTTGCTGTTTTTCAAATACCCTGTTATTCTAAATTACAAACGACATCTAATTATAACGAATGTTAGATGTGAACTTGTCAAGTTAATAACGAAGAAAAAATTTACTACATCTAGTAAAATTGTACGAAAATGTCAATATACTTAAGCGTTTAAAACAAACGATTGCGATATTTACACCGTTGGCGCGGCGCCTTTGATTTCTCTTAAGCACTTCATGCATCACAGCTATTTTTCATGTGAAAAAACAACTGCTTTTGCTATTGTTCATATGCGTTCCGTGCAATAAAAAAAAACTGGTCGTGAGTCAATTTGGGCACTTAAATGGCTTACGCTGAGTAAACTATAAGAGATATATCAAACCAATATACTATGTAATTGTAGATATTAAAAAGACCTACAAAAAAGTCAGCGAGAGATATATGTTTATCTTCTAAGGATCACCCGCAATAAGTATTTTTGTCTTTAAAATAACCGGCAGCGTGTCTATCACGCGTGATTTGTGCGTATGTCTGATCGACGGCATTGCACATATCACAATTGAAATAGTCGTTATACAAAATGTATAATTTCACTGCTATTTATTATATTAAAATATCAATAATTTCCATGCATATTATTTATTGACTAAACCGAGAAACTATAGATACTCTGACACAAACTCGACATTCACTCTATGACAGGTGATTTTGGCGGGATCTTAAGAGAGGTAGGGCATAGGATATCTCTTTGGATATTTCTCTCTATTTGGGGCAGTCCGAGTGGTGGAAAACCTCCACCCTACAAATCGCAGCTAAATAACCTTGTCTTGTGTTCCTGCGGTTAATAAAGTTTCCAGATCTCCTTGGGAAGGGGAGTTCGAGACTGGTAACGCACAAGTGATACCTATGGCGTTACAAGCGTGCGGCTACGGTAGCCGCTTACCACCAGGCGGGCTGTAGGCTTGTTTGGCACCTTAGTTGTATTTTAAAAATCATGTTTTGGGTTTTATTTTAATCCATAAATTTGCTTTATTTGATTTTGTAATTTGTAATATTGGTGGGGCATTTTGCGAAAGAAAGTTTAATTATTATGTACAAATGAAGTAAGTTGGTATATAAAAAAAATGGATTTAAATTTGCCACAATAACTCCATGGAAAGTTCTAGCAAGGGAGCTACCATATTTTTAGAACGTTGTTTGAATTTTGAAGAATATAAAAATATTCTTTCGACGTGACATTGGCAGAAATGTATATAAAACTGTACTGTATAGTGATTTAAACCAACTTTAATTATCAGCACCGGTTTTTATCGATTACATTTTAAAAAAGCCGTTTTATAGGTTTTTTCGGTTTTATTATCTTTTTAGGCAAAGTTTTTACAAATCAAGGGAAGTATTGAAATTGCTTTGTTTTTGGTATTCAATCAAGTCATAATTTTGTTGTAAAACATATTTGGTTGACAGTGTCGTCTAGAAGTCTGCTGCTACTGAATGAGAGCACGAATATCCTGCTGTTGAAAATATGCATTCTGAAGGCACAGAATTTTCCAATACGGATAAAAATTTAGGTGCAATTTTATTTATCGGGATTTGGTGCCGAGTGACTAAGACTGTATTAGGATAAAACATTCTAACAATAACGTAAATATAACATAAATTAAACACACAGAATGTTAAAAAATCATAGTAACTTGTTCACCAATTACACTAACGTTTATTTGAAACCGGGTTTTGCGGGAAAATCGGTTTTTATCGTATTTTTTTAAATACCGGCTTTTGAACTTTTTCTCGAACCGGTTTACCTCTCTAGTACTGTATTTGTAATACTGTACCTGTGATATATATAAATATAGAAAACTAAGAGTTTAACAAAAAAATATTATGCTGACAATTATAGGATTTCAATTGTTCAGCAATAATTGAATATCGATTGTAAGCAGAATTGGGTTAATCGATAATAAAAACAGTTGTAACTATTTTACGCAATATGTATCGAATGACAATTTTTTTTTTCGCTTTTGTTGCAAATTTTTGACATCTTAGGTATTTTTGTTGTTGTTATGCACGGCTTGTTGTCTCTGTTTATGCTTATACGTAAATGTTATTTATATCATACGGTTTTAAACTGAACTTTTGTTTACGAAATTATCAATTACGTCATTCTTTGGCCGTACTGTGAAGATGTAGAACTGTCTCGCCTAACTGGTTCCCTCCGTCCTAAAGACCTCTCTTTAGTCAGATAACTTTCTTTGGAGATTTTTCTCTAATTGGGGCAGTCCCACTGGTGGAATACTGGAGATCCTACCGAAGATCGCAGCCAAATAAACTTGTGTTGAGGTCCTGCGGTGAGTAGGGTTTCGAGAGCTCCTTGGTGTAGAGGGATTCAAAGACGGCAACGCACTAGTGATACCTATGTTATTACAAGATTTACTAGCGTCCATGGACTACGGTAGCCGCTTACCATAAGTTGGGTCGTATGCTTGTATGCCACCTTTGCTGTATAAAAGAAAGTCATTTGTTGAACAGGCCGGCGGTGGCTGAGTGCCCTTAGCTCTCGCCCCCGAGTCCGGTGAAGCTGTAAAAGCCGCAGCGGCTTCAGGGCCCCTAAGGCTAACAGTGTAGTCAGTTCTAAAAAAAAAAAAAAAAGGCCAACATGACAGCGAAGATCGTTAATAGATATAGATCTCTCGGTGGTCGCCAATGTCATTGGATTGCAATATGACTACCATCAGGTACAGTGACTTTGTCGTGCTACGATAAAAAAAAAGAATTAAACGTTTCAAAGCGCGTTTTTGCTTTAATAACGTGATGATGATTATTGTGCCACTGCTGACCTCCGGCGAAGGTCAACTACTGTTGTGAAAAAATTGGAAAGCTGGGGACGTTTATAAGTCCAGGGCGCGGCTGATGTAAAAGTGTGAAATGACTTCTAAACATCTACGTAACATGTTAAAATATTACAAAGGAAACAAAAAACCCGACTGCAACAAAAACATTTGGCAATTTTTTTTTTCTATTTTTGCTTTTTATTTGATTACCAGACCTCGTACTTTAACTGTTATATAGCGTATGTCATACCCACAATTAAGATGAATCTAACGACACCTCGTAAGCTAAAATCCATCAAGCCGTTTAGGCTACAGAGCGTGCCAAAAAATAGAATACATACATACGCTCCAAAAACATAACCCTCCTTTTTCGCAGTTGACTAAAAACACCAATAAAAGT